>JACSVZ010000025.1:4857765-6057765 GCA_014706295.1 Lycocorax pyrrhopterus obiensis | reverse complement strand
TTAAAACTTGTATGTTTTATAATAGGTTCTGTAAAATCCATTTTTTATAAGGTTACAGTGGTGTTATACTTACACTCTGTGCTATTTAAATTATACCATAAAGATACATGGTCTAACTTGCAGAGAAAGATGGTCCCATTATATTGTGTGTTATATAATCAGTAAATAAATTTACTATCACTTCCCACCTCTGTATTTTTTAAATCTCTTCCAGTTGTTGTTCTGTTTTGAGGTAATGGTGGGTGGGAGATTGTCGGGGTTCTGGCACTGAGGATAGGGAAGGAATGCTGATAAACACTGAGGAATACTAAAAACAAGGTGGGGAAATACTGAGAACAGCAAAGAATGGGGAAGGTACTGAGGGTCTGGGGCCAGTGCTGAAAAACGGGGGGTGGATAACAAGGAATACTGATGGATATTAAAAAATGGGAACAAATACTAAGGAAGGGGAAGGAAGAATAAAGAATAGCCAGGGATACTGAAAAATGGGAAGAAACAGAAAAGAACAGCCAGAGATACTGAAAAATGGGAAGGAACACTAAAGAAGGGAAAGGAATACTAAAAAAAAAACTCCCAAACCAAACATTAAAAATATCAAGAATTAGGAAAGAACAGTAAGGAATGCTAACAAATAGGAAGAAATACTAAGGAATGGGAAGGAACAGTAAAGAGTAGCCAGGGATACTGAAATACAGGAAGGAATAATTAAAAAAAATTGGAAAATATCAAGGGGTGTGGAAAGAACAGTAAGGAATGCTAACGAATAGGAAGGAATACTAAAGAATGGGAAAGAAGAGGAAAAATGTGGGAAAAATGGCCGTGAGTGGAGAAAGACTATTAAGGAGTGCAAAGGAACACCAAAAGAATAGTAAGGAGGGAAGGAATAGTAAAAAAATGGGGTAAGAATATTAAAGAATGGGAAGGAATAGTAAAATACAGGGGAAAAAATACTAAGGTAGGGGAAGGAATACTAAAGAATGGGGAGAAATACTAAGGAACTGGGAACAACATTAAGCAACAGAGAAAGAACATTACAGCATGGGGAGAAACACCAAGAATGCCAAGGAAAACAGGACTGGGAAGGCCTCCCAAGGATTTTGGGAAGCTCTGGGGCACTGAGGAGGCCAGGCAGGACCCCCACAGCGCCCATGTGAACCTACTCTTGCTGGCGCGGTGCGGGATGGGCACGGCCACACCCTTGCCCCGCTCGCTGTCCTGGGGCTTGGGCGGGGAGGCGGTGAAGCGGCAGATGCCGGGCTCGGACGGGGTGCTCATGGAGGTCATGCTGTCCGCGTTGTCCGTGGTGCCCGTGGTCATCTGGTCCGAGGAGCTGTCGGAGATGAAGCACTCGGTGATCTCGAACTTGGCGTGCTGCAGCTGCTCCTCCAGCTTGGCGTGCTCGTAGGCGCGCGCCAGCTCCTCGTAGGTGGACGAGGCGCTCTCGGTGGACACCATGCTGTTCCGCCCCTTGTCTGTGGGGAGAGGATGTGTCACCTACCTGGGAGTTCTCCCTGGCACTGGAATGCCTTTTTCCACGTCACGGGAACGCCCAGGCTGTCCCTGCTGGGATAAACCTGGCCACCTTCAAGGAGAACCTGATCTAGTGGAAGAGTGGAACAAGATGAGCAATAAGGTCCCTTCCAACCCAAACCATTTTGGGTTTTTATGATTTTATCTGTGCACAGAGCTGGGCACAGCCCTGGCTGCTCAGGGCCACCAAGTCGCGGTTCCACAACCCCACTGGTAAGTTCTGCAGTCACCGCACACTCACAGTTTGGGGTCTCTGTGCCCCAAAGCAGCAGATCCCTGCCGGCAGCAGTGCCAGGGAGGCTCTGGCCCTGCATACCTGTGTCCTGCGAGAGGCTGGCGCTGTAGCTGTCACTCTCGGTGACCGTGATGCCGTGCTGGGAGCCCACTGTCCTCCAGTCCGAGGTGAGGGTCCGTGCGGGGGTGGACGCCTGGCACTTGGTGAGTGTCCACTGGCTGGAGTAGCGGTTGCGGGTGCTGTGCGCAGACTTCACGCTCTTCCTCGACACGGGGTCTGTGGCACAAAGGTGACAGGGTCACAGTGGGTCCCTCCCACACACAGCCAGGATGCTGTACCCTCTCCCAGTAGCGCTGCCTGCCCCTTCTGCCTTCCCAGCAGCTGCTCTTAGGCACAGCCAGTGCCAGGGGACAGGTTCCCCCACACCTGCCCCACATGTACAACCCTCAGCACAGCCCCCCACACTCACTGGTGCCGGGGCGGATGTCGGACATGTCGATGAGGGGCCCCGTGTTCTGGATCAGGGCTGGGTGATGCAGAGAGACGCCCGTGCAGAAGCTCTGGGGGTTCACTGCCTGGCTGAACTCCGTGTCGGTCACCGGGATCGTGGCTTTGTCATCCCCTGTGGGAGGAAGCTGCAGCTCAGACCTCTCTCTGGCCCACACTCAGCCCATCCGTGGGACCCCAGCACTCTGGGGCAGCAGGGGATGGGAGCTTTGCCTGCGCTTACCCAGCTGCTTGATGCCTTCCTTGTCCTCGATGAGGAGCTGCACCCGCGGGATGTCGATGTGCAGTCGGGGGCCCTGCGGGGGCCCCTTCACCGGCGTGTCAAAGCTGCGGTTATTCTTGCTGTGAGGTGAGAGGGGACGCAGACCCGCCCATTACCGGACAGAGCTCCGGCGGCTCCAGCCTGGGACGGGCTGGGGATTGCCACCAGCCAGCCCACCCGGGGCTCAGCTTTGCCCAGGCAAGCTCCAGTGTGGGTGCTGGGACCCTCGGGCAGGCAGGAGAAGCCAGGAGCGCCAGGGCTGCTGTGCTACAGAGTCACTGCCACAACCTTCACAGGTGTGAGCCTGAGAGGGTCTGAAACTGAGTGAAGGCTGCACCTGGGCTTAAACGCAACCAGGACCACCCCCAGCACCAACTATTCCCCTGCCTGCCCACCCATTCCCAGCCACAGGCAGATACGAGACTCACCTGATCAGCATTTCTGCCAAACTCTTTGCATCTGTGCAGGAAACATAAAAAACCAAGTTTTTTGTAAGGGAGCAGTTTAGGGCACAATGAGGCAGTCCAGGAACACAATCTGGGGTCCTGTGTGCTGTGCCTCTGAATCCCATCTCACCTCGAAGCCTCTTCAGCCGCTTCTCCTTCCTCTTCTTGCGGATGATGAAGAGCAGGGCCACTCCCAGCGTGGCCAGGATCACAGGGCAGGCAATGGTGAAGAGCTTCTTCACATCGTCACCTTCTCCTTGGGCAGACTTGATGGGGGGGATGGTGCCTAGGGCAGAGAACGGGGCGGGGGGGCACTCAGCGCTCTGGGACCCCCCTGTTCTGGTGGCATTTCCCGCACCCCGTGTCCCCACTCACTGCCATCGTAGTCCAGCGTGGCGAACTGCGTGGTCTCGTTGCCGCAGCCGGCGCTGTTGCAGGCCTTCATGCGCAGCTCGTACCACGTGGCCTCGCGCAGCTCCGTCAGGAACACCTCGCTGGAGCTGTTGGTGCGAAGGCTCTGCCACACCCAGTTGCCCTTGGGCCGGTACTCCAGGACGATGGCGGTGATGGGGCAGCCCCCGCTGCTCCAGCCCTGCAGGTTCAGCCTGGCGTGCGTCGAGTTGATGTGGGTGAAGAGGTGCTGGTCCTTGCTGAAGGAGGGCTCTGCGGGAGGGGAGCTGTCAGGAGGGTGGGGAGGGGACCCCCGTGTCCCCCGGCGGGGCAGGGACACCACAGGCCAGGCTCACCTCTGCCGTGGGTCTTGGCCTCGATGATCTCGCTGATGCGGCCGGCGCCGACGCTGTTCTTGGCCGCCAGCTTCACCTTGTACCAGGTGCCGCACTTGAGGCTCTCCAGCTTGAAGGAGCGCTCGGAGGAGCTGATGAACACGTCCTTCCACTCCTCGCTGTTGTCCACCGAGTACTGGAGCACAAAGCCTGTGGGAGCAAGGAGCGGGGTCACCTCTGGGCACATGGGCGAGGGGAAGGGGTTCTGGCTGGCACAAAGCCTGTGCCCAAGTCCAGCACAGCCGTGCAGTGCCAGGGCACCCATCGCACACCAATTCCTGCCCAACTGCACACTCATGAGTGGTGGTGGAAACTGCCTGCTCTGCCCACCACACAGACCCAGGCAGGAGAAACAGACAAGGAGCTCTCGCCCAGAACCTCCTGAGAGCTCTGCCAGCGCCCCTGGTCACACCTCGCCTGCCCCCAGCACCCCAGGATGGCCCCACTGCTCATTTCCACCTGGGAGCGCGCGCTGTGATTGACTGGTGCGAGGCTATAAAGGGAAAGCCGGAATTAAGCAGCTCCCTCAGGAGGCTGCAGGGAAGTTGCTTCTGTCATTGCACACCGCCTCCTCTCCCGTGATGAAGAGTATTAGGAAGCACACTGTGTCCTAGATGAGCAAACCTGTTACGCTGCCATCAACAAGGCGCCTGGAGACGGCAGGTCTGGGCTTCCTGGGAGAGCACAGGGACAGCCCCAAGGGCATTGGGGCGTCCTGGGACAGCACATCCCTGCTGCCCAAGCTGTGCTGACCAACTTTCCTGGTGTACTGATAGGTTTGGCTATTTTTGCAGGCTATTTAGCCAATTCTCAAATAAAAATAGCAGGGAAGAGTAGGCTTCCTGCCTTGCTGTGTGCATAATGAGCTGCACAAGGCAGAGCTGGCAGGACGGCCCCGGTGCCAACACCACCCAGGTACCACCGTGGCAATGCCAGAGGGTTCACATGAAGGAGCTCTGTGAACATCCAGCTCCAGC
Organism: Lycocorax pyrrhopterus obiensis; assembly: GCA_014706295.1. Classification (NCBI taxonomy): domain Eukaryota; kingdom Metazoa; phylum Chordata; class Aves; order Passeriformes; family Paradisaeidae; genus Lycocorax; species Lycocorax pyrrhopterus. The sequence goes on along the minus strand of JACSVZ010000025.1, from coordinate 6,053,023 downwards.
CTGGGCAGAGCAGTGGGGACACTGCTCACACCTTCCCACCACCAAGGATTCCCTATGGATGGTGACACCAGGACCTTCCCAAGACCACGGGCACGTGATTCCCAGCGGTGTCAACACCAGCCCCGACACCCCCACACCGCCCACCCTGGTGCCTGCCACTGCTTATTTATTTATTTTGTACATGCGGCGTGTTTTTAATATTTCTAATCCAATTATAACCAAATTTATCAACAGAGTCCGCTGGAGTGAAAGGCTGCTGGCTGGGGAGATTTGCTTGTAATTACTTTCATGCTTTTAATTAATTGTGAGCGAGGTCTCCTTCCTCGCTCCCCGCTCCCCCCTCCGCACGCAGCTGTTTCAACGTATAATTCATGAGATGAATCAGAGCAGAAAGGAGACTTGGGAAAGCTGGGATGCTCCTGGAGCCCTCCCAAAGCCCCCAGCCTGTCAGGGATGCGGGACAACTCCTGCTCTGGTGGGTTCAGAGTGGCACCAATGCCAGGAGATGTGGAGCAGCACTGGGGCTGGCCCTGGCCACCGGCACCTCAGCACCCAATGATGTGCCCTTCATTAGCTACCTCAGTCCCTGCAGCTTGTCCAAAACACCTCACAAACGCCTCATCAGGGCTGGCAGCCCTTGCTAAGGGCTCAGAGGCATCAACCTTACTCTGAAGCATTTCTGAGACATTTTGGAGAGGCGAACACTGAGGTGCAGACACAAAAATGTGGCACAGCATGCCTGAAAACACATTCCATGAGAAGGGAACCAGTCATGGTTCTGGGATGAGGTGCTACACCAGCCCCACCACTCCCAGCAGCCCTACCTCGGATGGAGCTGCCTCCATTGTCCCCAGGGATCCAGGCCAGCGTGATGGACGATGCCGAGGTCTTGGAGACGGTCAGGCGGGGCTGGTCCGGGGGCACTAGGGAGGAGGGAAAGCCCATGAGCACCTCACACATGCAGAGTACCCCAAACTGTGCCCCCCAGAACTGGCAATGAGACCTCGCAGTCATCCCGGGCCAGCACAAGCCCCTGGTGCAGGACAGACCGTGGGCACTGGGCAGCGGGGATGGAGGGTGCCCTCACCTTGCACCAGCAGGTTGATGATGATGGTGTCGAAGCCCCAGGTGTTGGTGGCGGTGCAGGTGTAGTAGCCGGAGTCCTCAGCTTTCACCGAGCGCAGCACCAGCGTCCCGTTGGCCTGGATCAGGCGGTGGCCGTCCACTGTCACCGGGATGGCAGAGTCCTCGCTGGCGGGAGGAGAAGGGGCACCTCAGCCGTGTGTGACACAGCCAGGGCGGTGCAGCTGGCATTGGCCCCCAGCACGGCTGGCAGCCCCCTCCATACCTGTCCTTGGTCCACTTGATGGCAGGGACCGGCTCCCCAACGGAGTTGCACGGCAGCCTCACATCCTTCATCCACGGCGTGGTGACGGTGCCTCCGAAGGAGATGATCTTGGCGGGGGCTTGGGGGCAAGGAGGAGGTCAGCCTGGGGGGCAGGCCCCGTGCACAGCCCCCCGAGGTGTTAGGAGACCTGGGACCCCCGTGCTGCCCCTCCTCTGCCCTGGGGTCACCCAGCCGTCGCTTCCTGCGGGCCATGGGGCAGGGCACAGCAGCGGAGGTGTCCCCCCAGGCTGGCAGCCGCCCGTACCTTTGCCCGCAGGCTCGATGGTGACCTTCTCGCTGATGTTGCCGCGGCCGGCGGAGGTGACGGCGGCCACCCAGAGCAGGTACTGCTGGCCCCGGTTCAGGTGGGCGATGCGGTAGAAGAGCTGGTCCGGGCTGGTCTCGTACTCGCTGGGGGCCTGCGGGGAGGGACACGGGAGAAGATGAAGCCTCTGTGAGACCCTCACCCCATCACCCTCAGACCCCCGACCCCACTGCGGTGCTCTGGGCTTATCCCGAGCAGCAGCGGCTCAGCTCTCCTCACATCCATCCCTCAATGCCGGTGAGAGCCGGCTGGTGTCGTGATTCCTCCAGGGAGCCGGGCTGGAGCCCAGGAACAGATGGCTGCGCCGGCATGGCTTGTTCCCGGGAAAGGACGCTTCCCTGGCACCCCCCAGGCTGCAGCGGGGCCAGCCTGGAGGCAACCTCGGTCGGGCTGGCCCAAACCCTCTGCGGTCACAGAGAGAGGCCGAGGGGTCCCCAAAACCCGCGTGGGGTCACTCCTGCACTGTCCACAGCCACTGCCCCGACCCTGCGGTGGCCCTGCGGACAGGGCTGGCTGTGTGCGAGCACCGGGGCCAGCCCTCATCGCACTGGGGACAAAGTCCCCCTGCCCCAAGCACGCCACGAGGGGAAGGATGCCTGGCACAGCACCCGGCTGTGCCACCGTGCCAGCACCGGGCACGGATGGGGCTCCACGACCCCCGTGGCACAGGATGGGTGTATTTAAGTGTGAGCAGGCAGGTACCCGTGTGTTCACCGGCAGCACACGCGTGCCCTTGCGGGGACACGGATGTGAGTGTACCCCAAAGCAGGCACACCTATATGAATATTGTATAGTATACATAATTTTTTTTACCCAAATGACAGTTTTGACAAGATGCCAAGAAAACAATATCGGATCCCAGCGGTTTTACCAGTTGCTTTGATGAAAAGATTATGTTGCCCTGGAAACCAGAGGCTCAGATAGTGAAATGAGTTTGAGAAGGAGCTTTTGATAAGCACTAGTCTGCAGACCTCCCATCAACCTCTCCCTCACCAAGGAGGGATGGGGCCAGGTTGGATTTCTATTTCATTTTCGGTCAGCTGCTGGCATGTTTCCCCCTCTGGAGCAAGCGCTGAGCAGGGCAGATGCCAAAGGATGGGAACAGAGAGATGACAGGACCAATCCCTGGTGCACAGTGCCCATGGATGCCCTTGGACAATTCTGCAGTGCACCCCAAGAGGTCTTTGCTGCTGCTGCTGCCTGGCATCAGCTCTCCCTCCCGTTCCTGCTTGGCCAGCTCTGCATTCCCTGGCACACTCTGGCGACTCCCAGCCCCATTCCCATCACGTACCGGCTGCCCCGAGCCGGGGCTGGAGCAGAAGATGGTGTACTTCCGAATGATGCCGTTGGGCTTGGCCGGCGGCAGCCAGGACACCACCACGCTGCTGGCAGAGGACGGCACAGCCTTGATCCCGGCTGGGGGACCTGGAACTGAGGAGGGAGAGCGTGGCTGAGCTGGTGCCAGGAGGTCTCCAAGGTCTCTGCCCGGCTGGGAGATGTGACAGCATCCTGCTGTGGGGCTGGCATCCCAACCACACCCTGGGAAGCAGCTGCAGTGGTGGTGTCACACACAGGCAGGGACAGGTCTGCCTGCAGGACACCTCTCCACGGGTGGCTCTGGTCCCCATGTGAGCCAAAGGCAGGAGGGTTAATTGCAGCCCAAGCTCTGGTTTAGAAATCATGATTGGCTTTTAATGGCCATCTCCTTAATCTGTCAGCCGTACCCTGCCCAGCTGCGCCTCCCTCCCAGCATCTGGCGCTTCCCAGGACACAGGCCCAGGGATGGTCTGCTAGCGAGCTAATGGCATTAAAGTAGGGCAGGCGGGGTGTAAATATTTAAATACCCACACTTAAGGAAAAGGAAAAAGAGGGAAAGGGAAATGCCCTGCCTATGGCTGTACACGGGGGGTTCCCCTGTGTCCCGGCAGCCGCTCCAGCCCTTCAGCACCAGCGGGTGGCAGCGCCACTTACTGTCCTCCTTGGTCTGGATGTAGAGCACGCTGCTGCGGACGCCGTCACCCGCCTGGGTGTAGGCCAGCACCTGCACGCTGTAGTTGGTGAACTTCTCCATGCCCCGCAGCTCCACCCGCTCCCGCGTGGTCGTGATGTTCTGCATCTCGCCCCACTCTGCAGCAGACAGGACCCGTCAGCCCCTGTGCCACCCCCCGTGTCCCCTGTCACCCGCTCCCCTCGAGCGCTCACCTCCGTCCATGTAGAGGGACCAGAAGATGACGCGGTAGCCCTTGAGCACCCCGTTGAGGGTGCTGCGCGGGGGCTCCGACCAGGAGATCACGGCCACGTCCGAGGTGATGGAGATGGCCCGCACGTTCTCAGGGGGCTGGCTGGGAACTGGGGAGGGGATGGATGAGGAGGACAGTCAGCAGGAGGATGGAGACACCAGCCTGAAGGAGCCGTGTCCCAAACAGCCACCCTGACTGCACCCACACGGACCCCGCTGTGCTGCTGGAACCCCTCAGCCAGTCCTGCCTGGCAGTGCTCTGCCTCCAACATGCAGTTTTCCTTCTCCCGGGCCAGCGAGGTGGGTGTGAACCCTGTGCTGGTGGTGACAGGGAGGATGCTTCCCAGTGAGGGGAGAGTGGGAGAGCTGGCTGGATGCGAGGTAATTAGATCCCATTGCCCCGCAAGAGGTAACTCTAATTTTTATGAGCATTTAAATGATAATACATCACCGTAACGATCCTCTTTGAAAATGATTATTGTTTCATATTACTTAGGTGCAAAAATATAAGCACCATGTAATTAGGGACAGAGTATAATAAACTAATACAGATAGTCCGTTTGAACGAAATGAAGGTAATATAATTATGGAAAAGACACTATTGCTAAAACAGGGGCCCTTGAATACCCCGGGAGGAGTGCTAATGCAGCCAGGAAACGATCGCAGTTTGACAGGCTAACGAGAGCCTTAATTAAGTATGAAAAACTGCTGAGCAAACGCACAGCAAAACTTTTTCCTCATTGTTTTTAAAACGACTGAGGCCATCAGTGACCGTGTCCCAGAAGGAAACCTGCCTGGCACTTCAACAGTGCCTAAACCCACCTTGCACCCTTTCATTGTGCCACAAACCCAGTGCCGCGGGTGTCCCGATACCCCTGTGCTCCCAGGGAGCTGGGAGGGCGCACACAGCCACCACCCCAGACCTGCTTGTGATGGGATGAGGATCAACTGAGGGTCCCCCCGGTGGGACCTGGCCCTGGGGACCAGGGTGCCTGGCTTGGTCACTGGGCCACCCTTACCGTCCTCCAGCGTGGTGGCGTTGATCTCGCTGGACGAGGGCCCCGTGCCCGCGCGGTTGAACGCCTGCACCACCACCCCGTACTGCGCAAACTTCTTGAGGTTGTCCAGCGTGTAGACCTCGCTGTCCCCCGTGGCCTTCATCTCCACGATGCTGTACTGCCCGTTGCTGCCCGGGCTGTTCTCCCGGTAGCCAATCTGGTAGCCACGGATCACCCCGTTCTGCAGCTCTTTCTTCGGGGCCTGAGGGACAACAAGGGCAGGACGGAGCGGTGTCACAGGGCTGAGAGGCTCACAGGGCTCTGTGCCCCAACCCACCTCTCCCCAGAGGCTTTTCTCAAGGCTTTCAAGTTTTTTTCCCTCCCCACTTTTCACTGAGTGGCAAAATAGTGATAAAAAAGGTCCAGTGGGTCCTCAGAGCCACCAGAGAGGAAAGTGCTGCCCTGACAGCACCAGTCCCCAACTGGAGCAGGAGAAATCCCAAGTCTGGAAGCCTGAGAGGCCAGATTGAGATCAATCTTAACAATATTTCTCTGAAGCATTAAGAAATCAATAGGGTTGATTGCAAATTTATGTTACAATGCCAGGGCGATCCATCTTGCTGAAATACTCCTAAAATGAAGTGACTTATCTTTCAAGTGAATCTTACTTTTCATTAATCTGTTTTTCAGTGCTTAAGGGGAGGGGGGAGAAGCTGGAACCCTAAATTTATTGACTTAGCAGTTCATTCCCAAGTCCTAACTTTATAATCAATTTTATTTTTCATTAGGCAGCTTTGGAAAAATAAATCCGATTCTAAGTTGTATTGATTTCTGCTCGAACACTTTGCAACCCAGAACGTCAGTTTTCACATATTTATGCTCTCTGCCCCATGGTCCCCCACGGACACCCTATGACATAATGAGCTTGTTGTAAAACATGATTGGTGAGAGCCCTGTGCAACAAGGTGAGCTGTTTGCCCAGCCTCCAGGTTTTCCTTTTTCCTGGGGAATTCTCCCTGATTCTTGTAACATCGATGACATGCTGGGACAGCATTTGGCAAAGCCCCCATGGCCAGGGAAAGCCCACACACCATCCTGGCCTCACTCACCTTCCAGGTGACCTGGATGCTCTGGGACGTGATCGGCTGCAAGGTGACATCCATCGGAGGGCCATCAGGAGCTGCAGAGAGACAAACACGAAAAAGCACATTGAGAAGGTTCAGGAGCTCCTCACCAGGAAAACCCCTGGCTTTAGGAGAGCTGCACCTCTGCCAGCTTCCCCCCAGGCTGCAGCCCCCGTGTTCCCCCTGCCCACCACCCCCAGGAGCCCAGAGCGGCACCTGCTTCCTCGGTGCTGATGGTGAGCTCCTTGCTGGGCTCGCTGCGGCCGATCTTGTTGAAGGAGTACATGCGGATGCTGTACACGGAGGCAGGGTGCAGGTCCACGATGTTCGCCTGGTTGATGGTCGGGGAGATGTTGCGTGTAGACTGCTTGAAATCCCAGGAATCTGGAAGAGCAGCGGAGCGAGGCAGGAGGCTCAGCATCTGAATCCCCTCCAGGGTCCGCAGTGCCGAGGGGGCCGTGCTCGGGCAGGTGAGGTCCCCAAGCACCTGCAGCTTTTCTGCCCCTGGAGAGGTGCTGCTTCCCTCTTTCGCTCTTGTGCATCGGGGTTCAACTCTTCGCAAATATTGTCTCTTTTAATATTCCCTTTCAAATGCTCCCATCCAACAGAAATTACCATATTTCATTAATGCTGCTCTTTCCTTTCTTCATCAAAGGAACTGGGATGCAGAATATTCCCTTGGAGGCACCGGTGGGGCAGTCCCACACCTGCCTGTGCAGGCCAGCCCCCAGCCCCACTGCGGCATGAGGAGGGGACATCACTGTCACCTACCTGACTTGTTCTTGTACTCGATGTCGAACCCGGTGATGATGCTGTTGCCGTCGAACCTCTGCGTCCATCGCAAATTCATACTCCGGGCTTTCACCTCACGGATCTCCAGCTCCGGCGGGTCAGGGGGCTCTTGGGGAAATGCAGGCAGATTAGGGACACAGGCAGGGAAGCCCCACGGGAGCAGGGGGACCCTCTCAGCAAGGCTTTGCACCGCAGGGCTCACACGCGGGGGATGGAGTACCTTGGACAGTGAGCTGGATCAAGCCTCTGTCCTCGCCGTAGGAGTTGATGGCGTGACAGGAGAAGAAGACGGAGTCCCCGCGGTCGGCTGGTTTCAGCTGCCAACGTTCCAGGGAGAGGAGCCAATTCAGACTGAGTTCCCCCAGCACTGTCCCCTGCTTTCCCTTGCCATCACTGCCTGCTGCCACCACAGTGCCACTCACTGGAGCTGCAATCCCTCCCACGGCATTCCTAACTCCCCACCCCGCTGGGCTCGGCTTTGCCACCCAGGGAGCCCAGCGCAGTGCCAGGCTTTGTGGCACCCACTGGGGACCACCCACACCCTCCCCGCACCCCCCCTTCTTCCCTCCAACCCCCAGCGAGACCCTCGGCAGCCCAGGCGGGTGCAGAAGCCCCAGCCCTCACCTTGAGGGTGGAGATGACCTCGTCGCCGTTGTCCTTGGTGGTGATGGCGTAGCGCATGTTGCGGTCGGGGTCGATGACGGTGTCCCCCTTCTCCCAGCGGATGATGATGGGCCGCTCGCCCCGCGCCGTGCAGTTCAGCTCCTTGGTCTGGCCCTTGATGGCGATGGTGGTGTTGGGGTGGGAGGTGATCATGGCCGGGACTGCAGGGAGGCCAAGTGTCACCTGTGTGCCCGGGGGACGGGCGGGTGCCACCTGCGGCTGCCCGGCCCCGCAGAGCCCACGGACCCACCGAGGACACGGCGCATGCGGCTCTCACCGAGAGGCCCCGCAGCCCAAAGCGGAACCGTCTCGCTGCATTATACAGCTCAGGATCATAAAATAATGAAGCAGATAAATTTTATAATGCATAGCATTACACCGGGGTAGACAATAAAACGTGAAAGACAAATAACCAAGTGCACACTATAATGAAGAGAAAGCCTCCAGTCTGAGACGTGCGGGTATGAATTATTGACTAAGGTTTTACACTCCCGAGGATGAGAGGAAGAATGTTTTCCATCACGGATTTGCATAATTCACTCGTATAAACCTGGGCAGAATACAGAGTGCGATTTCCCATCAGCAAGGCCGCCTTTGCATTGCAGATGCCAGAGATGATTTTTTTTTTCATAGCCACCCCAATATGCAAACGGGGCCAGTGGGGACTCCCTGTACCGTGGTCACCACCCGGCCGGGGTGTAGAACCCAGAGGCGCTCGAGCGGTGGGTGCAGCACAGATTGGGATGGCTGATCCGTGCTGTGAGGATGCTGTACTGATCCCTGGCCTGGCTGTTCTCTGCTCCAAGAGCCAAGCCCTTTGTGCCAGCCCAGTGCCATACAGTGGGCTGGCTGTGGCAGGCACCATACAGAAGGAACGGGCTGGGGGACCAAGGGCAGGCTGGGTAAGCAGAAAAAAATGTAATGCATAAACAAACAGCAGTGCTGAGTCCTGCAGTAATGTATGATAATGACAATCCGCAAAGGCAACACACACTGTTCTAATGGGACACAGGAGGCTCTAATGAGCTACGACTCCTCGGCTTTCTGTGGCAATGTAATTCAATTAGCAGCCAAGAAAACCTTTCCTCCGGAGTTGCCGGAGTTTGTGGGGTGCAGGACAGTGCGGTGCCCAGCCTGGTGCCCAGTGTGACAATCCTGCCCCAAGGGGAGCGCGGCCACCCCCGAGCTGGCAGGGGATGGCAGCGAGCAGGGATGTTGTGGCCTGGGGCACCAAGAGTTACAAGAAACAGCCCAAGATTTCTCCTAACTCTGCCCTGTCCCATCCCCAGCTGCCCACCCATGCTCTGACACCCCTGCCTGCCTGCAGCCCCAGGTCAGGGATACACTGGCACAGAGGTAGGCCAGGGAAGGACTGTCCCAGCATCCCGTGTCCCATCGCGGTGAGGACAGAGCACAGGGACAGCCGGGGGCTCTTGCACCTGCCCCAAAACAGGCTGACTGCACAGCACAGCACAGCACAAGGGCACACACAGCTGGATCAGGGGCTCAGCACCCGGTCCTGGCACTTTGGCAGCCCTTGCCAGGCTCCCGCCCACTGTACCCTGTTCCTGCCATGGAAAACCATCGAGGGGCCACCCTGCTGCTTGGCAAACAGGGGCACTGGGGATGTGGTCCCTGCACTCAGCCCTCATTCAGCCCTGGCTGGAGGACAGTGCAGCAGCAGAGGGTGTGTGGCCGTGGGGCTGAAGGGGCAGGACAGCCCCTCAGGGCTGCAGCAGCCTTGGCTACACCAGCCCCTTCCCAGTGAGCAGAGGCCCCGCGAGAGGAGCTCCGTTTCAGGCTCTGCTTTGCTGAAATGCACTTATTGATGTTTGATTAAAAGCAGCTCCTTGGATGTAAACATATCAACTTCTCTCAATTGCCAGGGTCCCAAGGGAGCTACACGTAGTCCAGAGCAGGAAAAGAGCACAACAAGCCCCAAGAAAACCCCAGGCAGCTGTGAGGATAGCACAGATTGGGGCTCTGGTGCCCAACACCTGCCCTGGAACAGCTCTGCAGCTTACAGAGGGATTGCATTGCTTGGGACTGGCTGCAGGGACCTCCAAGGGTGGCTGGGGGCTGCTCCTGACCAGTCTGTGATCCCTTCCTGGGTGCAGGGGCATCAATAATGTGGCATCAGCCACAACTCACGCAGCATTCTGAGCAGACGGGCTTCCTTTGAGGAGAGCTCACATCCAATGCCTTCTGTGCCCTCCATTCTGTGCCCACCAGGGCCCACCCACCCTCTACCTATGCCCACGGCCTTGTTAACAAGGCCACAACCAGAGGCTGGTCCCGCTGGCTGGGCAGAGATAAGCCTGGGAACAAAGGAAGCCGGCAGCCACCAGCACGCTCCGCTGTCCCACACCCGGCTGGGGCACGAGCCGCTTCGCAGAGCGCTGGTGACAACTGAATGAGAACAGTGACAAGGGTGACAAGGGCTGTGCCTGCCTCCCTCGCCCCCCTCTTTCTTGTTTGGAGCTGGCTCTGTGATGTTAATTTGATTGCACCCGTCTCAGCTTCCTTTCTACACTGATTAGCTGAGTTTCACCTGAAGCATGAGATTAATTCAAATTGCATGGAAGCAATCAGTTATGCTCCTGCCGCGTGGCAGCGAACTTCCAAACAGGGCTGTGCCACGACCACAGACAGAGACCCTTCTCCCTGCCCCCCAGCTGGACCCCTGGCATCGAGGTGCTGGCACGGAGCAGGCAGAGGAGCCCCCTCCCCAGTGCCCAGGGCGCTGCCGCTCCGGCACAGCCGGCAGGACCCCCGAGGATGTGACCGTCCCCATCCCATGTACTCTCGACACCCGGGCAGGTGTGCAGCCATGTGCTAAATGCATTTATCACGCGCTGCTGGGCCCCTCACCTGCGCCCAGCCCAGCCTGCTGTCCCCTCGGGCACACGCTCGAGTACTCCAGCACTCCCCACCTTCCACTCCGCACTACACCCGGCTGGATGCCGGCGAGTTCCTTCCCAGAGCTGGGAAGGACAGGCTGCCACGGTGTGGGAGCCCAGGGGATATGGCACCCAGGGACAGGGAAGCCTCCACCCCACAGGTGACATTCCCCAAGCAAATCTGGTGGCTCTCCTCGCCCGTCCCCTGACCAAAGCAGCATCCTGCTCCTCCTGGCTCTGCCAAGTCCATGGAACTCAGCCAGGACAGCACACACTGTCCAGTGTGTTACCTGGCTGTCCCACCTCTCCCCAGAGCTCCTTGCTGCTATCAGGGCAGGGGATGTGTGACACGAGCTGGCTGTGGCACTCCCCTCTCCCCTGCTGACGGCCAGCACGCTTTGTTTGGGCTCTGATTAACTCTCATTTAACTCGGTCCGCTGTGGCCTGACTTTCAGGGAAAGCCAGTGCTGATCTCCCTTTAATTGGGCTGACATTTCACTAAACAAACAAAAACCCCAAAATGAAACAAAACAAAGAGCCCATCTAATGCTTAATTGGCTGTGGCGCTTCGTCTACCTATTCATCCAAACCTTTTCAAAGGCGGCGAGGGCTCCGGGAGATGCAAAAGCACTCGCATAATAAGGTTATGTGCTATTCAAGTCAGCAAGCAACCTGTCCTGGGATGCAATTACAGGAGATAGCAGGGACACGGCACCAGTTCGGGCTCCCAGACTTTGCACGCTCACTCGGGATTAATCGCCTCGACTTTGTACCTGCACCTCATTGAAGTGCCTTGTTTGAAGTCGCTGGGTTTGATTCATCAGTCGGAGTGATAAATTAAACAGCTGACAGGGAGGGGAATGGGAACCTGCAGAGGCAGAGGCTGGGTGGGGAGGGGAGAAGCCCCCGAGAGAAACAGCTGCTGGTGTCGGGAGAGAAAGCACCAGGCTGGGGAGGGGAGCCCAGGGCATGGTGGTGACCAGAGAGGGCTGCACATCCCCTCTGCCCACGGCATCCTGAGTGGACAACCAGGGGGTGGTGGCTCCCACGGCTTCACCTGCAGCATCCATCCCCTCTGGCACAGTGTGCTCGCTGCCTCGTTCCCAGCATGATCAGGGCAAAGTTTAGTCCTTCCACGCCCACTCCCAACCCCAACCCTTCTGGAGACAACAGGAATGAGGGTGATGGGGCTGGACCCCCTCCACCACCTCCTTTTGGAGGTTTGAATGCTCCTGGCAGCAACGAGCCCAATAAATAACACAAAGCTGGCAATTATACATTCTGCTGATAGCAATGGGAGAGCAATCCAATAACACACACAGTTCAAACACGGTGTCTAACAACACTTCCCAGCCCATCCCTGTCAAAGCAGCCCAGCTATTTCCTTTCCTCCTGGATGATGTAGATTGATTGCTTGGTTTTATTAAAGACAAAGTGTGTTTAATAGCAAAAGGGAAGCGGGTCCCTGGAGAGGAGGAATCGATGCCCTCCCGTGCCCTGCATCGATCGTGGGGATGCGCGGAGCCGAGGCCGGAGTGCGGCTGCTGCGGTTGGAACCCTCAGAACGGAGGAGGAGCTGCACCAGACCAGGCTCTGCTGGCTACCCCACATCCCACAGCCACAGCCACCCTCACCGTGCCCACCTCTGCTGCCCCGGTCACTGCTGTGGCCGTGCCAGGAGCAGGTCCCTGTCCCTGTGACGATGCCCCGCGGCGCAGCCCCAGGTACTTACTCTTGACGGTGAGAAACATGGATTTGCTGATGTCCGTGCCCACGCCATTGCTGGCCTGGCAGAGGTAGTAGCCAATGTCCTCCTCCAGCACGTGGCGGATGAGCAGGGAGCTGTTGGGCAGGATCTGGATGCGGCCCGTCAGGGGGATGGGGTGGTACTGCTGGGGGTTGCCACTTCCTAGGAGGGGACACAGAGACACAGAGTTCAGCTGAGGCAGAGGACGGCTCACGAGGCTCGGAGTTGGGGTGGCTGTGCCCAGGGGACTCTCCCCAGCCCCTGGTGACACCCCCACACACTGCTGGGACCCATCCCTACCTTTAGCATGTTTCCACATGACTTTCGGAGGGGGATACCCATCAACGGAGCAGTTCAGCACCCCGGCTTTTCCATAAATGCCATCTTGGTTGTTGGGTTGGACCACAAAACGAGGAGGCACTGAGGAGTTTGGGAGAAAGGATGGTCACTGCAGGAAAATCCCCATCAGACCCCTACAAGTCCCCAGTGCCTGCGGGCACGGGGGTGCTGTGGCTCAGCCTCGCTCCTCACCCTCCCAAATTCCCTCTGCTCCCCACCGTGCTGCCCTCCCTCGCTGCCCACCCTCCCTCTCCCACCAGAGCGGGTGGGATGCAGGTGGCCAGGTCATCCCCCAGGCTCACCCCGCACGATGAGCTGCCGCTCCCGGCTGACGGTGGCAGCGTCGTTGCTGGCGATGCAGGTGTAGTTCCCGTTGTGCTTGAGGGAGACACTGGAGATCTGCAGGGAGCTCATGAACTCCTTGCTCTCGATGGTGACCCCAGAGCCGGAGAGGATGACGTGGCCGTCCTTCCTCCAGGTGATGTGGATGGGCATGTCCCCGGAGGAGACCACGCAGGGGATGTAGAGGAGCTGTCCGATGGAGGCAGGCGGGAACTCGAAGGGCTGGATCAGTGGAGGGACTGTCGAGGGGAGAGGCAGAGAATGCTGGAGAGCCCATCCCAGGAAAGCCTTCCTGCAGTGGGGATGGGCTGCAGTGGGCCTTGGGGGAAGATGCTGCCCCAGGAGGAGAAGCAGCCCAGAAACTAAGAGAGGCTTTTGATTCCACCTGGAACAAGGCCAGGGAACAGCAGGAGGTGCCATCAAGCAGAGAACAGCAGGAAGACTTCTCCCACCTGGCAGGGCCACCCTGCTGAGAGTGGGACGGAGAAACGCTGACCCTGCACTGGGGAAAGCCCTGGCCACCCCCAGCACGTGCCACCTGAAATTCTACCTCAGCATTTATCTACTCCCAGAAAAGCCATTATTAGATGGATGCTTTTCTTAAAGGCGCTGGATTCAGAACCAGCCATTATCTTTCTGATAACTTAATTAGGCAACCGCAGCATCTCTGGCAATGTGGGAGGGGGAAGAAAGCGGAGAGAAGGAGACAATTAGCTTAACAAGGCTCAGCACCTGGTAGATGAGATCCTCGTTCTGCAGTCTCCATAATTAAATTAGCAGGCTGCCAATTGTCCCTTTGGCAGTGGGGAGCTGCACTCTCATGCAGGCACGGGGGCAGCTCGCTGTACCCCCACGCACTTCCCTGGGCCCCCACCTCCACCCTGTGTCCATCCCACCCCTCAGGTCTTGGCACTGCTCCCTGGTCCAGCGCACAGGCAAGCAGGGGCTGTCACCGTCCCCCAGGTGGGAGCCACTGCCACCAGGCAGGCAGAGTACAGGCAGGGCCGGCCTGTCCCTCTGCCGGCTACAGCAACGTGGCTCGAGCTGCCAGAGCCATGGAGCCAGTGCTGCCTGTTTTCCATAATTAATGAATAATTAATTGGGAATGCACCGCAGTCTATTGCAGAGCGGGGATGGGCTTGTGGATCAGCGCCTCTCCAAACACGCCCCTTCGGCCGACAGACGAGCTCTCCCTGCTCCAGCTTCCCACAAACAGAGCTCACAACTCCCCTTTCCTTCCCAGATCGCTTCTGCTGCGATTCTCCTTTCTCCAGAGCTTCCAGGCTCTTGCTTGGCCGCAGCCTGAGCACCCTGCCCACGGTGCTACCGCAGAGCCCATCCCAGCAGCTCCAGTCCAGAGGGCACCCCAGAGAACAGCCTCTGCCTTCCTGTGGGGTAAAGCATCACCCCACAGTGCCTGGCACCGTGCCAGCCCCGTGCTCCCTGAAATGCTGCAGCCACCTGAGCAGGAGCCCCAGGATGGCACCAACCCATATGGGTTTAATTAAAACCTTCAAAGGTGTCTGTGGGAATAAGGAGCTGTCAGGGCACCTTGGAAGAGGCTGGATTTTGGATTGTGCTGCTGGGGAAGTGCAAGGAAGAGGCCCCAGCAGCACCCCTGAGCAGCAAAGCCCTACGGAGCAGGGAGGTTTGAAACTGGGATCCTGGGGTCCCCTGGCTAAGCAGCAGCAGCTACATCTGGGCAGGAGTTTCCCTCAGCACGAGATGGGGGTGATGCCTCATGAACAGGGCTGGGGGCTGCCTGCACATCCCTGTTCCTGGGGGAGCAGTGCCAGAGGGAAATGTAAAGCTTTTACTGCTGCGCGACCGGAAGGACCTGCATAACTCACTGGTGGCATTTCATGTGGACACCAGGCACTTGGGGCTGTAAAAGCTTTATGGTGCTCCACAGCACCCCACGCTCCTTGTGCTACACAGTTATGTTTATTCACTCTCTGACTCTCTTCTAGGGCCTTTGCTATTCTTTTCCACAGGCCTTTTATCCAAGGGCTGGAGGAAATGAGGAATTCAGCCAGTGGGGCTGGGTGTAAATCTCCAGCAGCAGAATGAAGACGTCTGGCCTGTGCTGCACCGTGCTCCTGCCCGCTCGCCTTCCTCAGCCCCTCACTGGCCACTAATCGAGGAAGTAAATCCACATCGGGAAGGGTTCAGTAGCAGTGGCTCCCCAGGATACACAGATCCTCAGCTGAACTTCAGCATCCTGCACCCCTCCAGTGAATCCCATTATTTAACTGTTCACAAACATCCCGAGATGGTCTCTCCACATCAGCCCTGCCTGTCCCACTTGTCCCAAGACAAGACCGGCATCTCTGGCCTGTTTCCAAGCCCTGAGGCTCCACGTGAACAGGGATTTACGTGAGGTGAGGAAAGCAGGGCTGGCCAAGCCCTGCAGACCCCAGGGGCAAGAAGACCTCCCTGCACTGCCCTTAGACAGGTTATCCAGAGCCTCCTCCCCTTTGGAAGCCTTGGAGAAGAGCATTAGCTAATCAAGTGGTAGCATCTCTAATCAGCTTGATGCGCTCTCTCACTAACCTGATTCCTAATAAGAAAATGGTGGCTGGGAGGGGAGGGAGGGGGATCAGAGTAAATCCAGTGCACGAATCCCCTGCTGGGTGAGAGGCAGGATGACAATTGGCCGGCTCCATCCCCAGCGCCGCCGTGTTTGTCTGAATGATTTACTGCAAACACCGAGCTGGCGACGGGCGGAGGCGACCCCACAACTCCTGAGGACGGGAGATCCGGGAGCAGCGCGCGCTCCCAGCGCAATCTCAGCCAGTCACTGGGAGGGAATGCATCCGGCTCAATTCATTAGGACTGATAGCTCCCTCAATGGGGCTGAATAATTGATGGCCTGGAGAAGCTTTTAAGATGTTCTGTGTGCTCGGAAGACCGAGAGTATTATTTTTTTAAAAGCTAGCACACACAGAAAAACATCGGTGAAGGTGATCCAAGCAAAGGTTAGATGTTTTAATACGTTATGTTTACACCATAAATCCTTGCTCCGTCACTTGTAAGGGGAAATGGATACGGCGTGGCTCGGGGCAGCTGCCAGCGGCAGGCAGGACCAGGTAGCCAAGCCAGCTCCCGAGGGCTGAGCTGAGTTCCCATGCCTGGGGACTACAGAGCACAGCCACCACCTGGCCATGCAGTTCCCTATGTGGCGCTCCTCTGCCTCCATCCCACCACAGGGAGATCCCAAACACAACCTGGATGAGCCCTCCCTCCCATCCAGGGGCAGCATCCCCACCCTCTCACCTTTGACGGTGACGTGGACGCTCTGGCTGATGGAGAGCTGGGGCTGGATCAGGACGCTGCACAGATACTCTCCTTCATCCATGCCTTTCTGGACGTCCATCAGCTTTAGGGTCCCGTTCTCAAAGACCACTTGGCGGTGGTTATCGGGCAGCAGCAGAGAGTCCTTGTACCACTTGATGGAGTAATAGGGGTACCCGATGACCCTGCAGTTGATGAAAGTGTCCCTACCCGCGACCGCTGTTATGTTCTTCATGGCGCGGATGCTCGGGGGACCTACATATTGGGGAGGAAGGGAGAGGCAGGCTAGGTTAATTCCGAAGGGCCATTTGCTTGCATGCAGATCTGCTGCTATTCCAGAGCGAGCTTCACAGGCGGAGGAGTGACCAGGACAGCTGGGAGCCAGCCTGGTTTGGGTGAGGAGGCGGCACGAGCTCCTCTCAGTGCATGCGGGGACAGCCACTCCTCGGCTGCAACCTCCAGCTACAGCTCCTCGCCCTCACCTGCCAGCAGGGCTGTGCTCCTGGGTCACAGCCACACTTCAAACAGCAAATCCCACCCCAGTGCTGGGGAGGCTGAGCCCACACACACCACTGCTGCCCATCGAGGAAGGTTGGGTGGTGTCCATGTTTCTGCACTGGGCACTGTGGCTGCCCAGGATGCCTCCACCTGGCTCCTCTGGCAGCACCAGAGACATGGGAAAGATGGGGAGAGCTCTGCCACCATCACAGCCTCTCTCTGCCTCTCCCAGGAGGAAGCTGCCTGCATTGTGCCAAACATCCTTGGCAAGAGCTGCTATGGGAACCTGACTTCCCCTGGCAAACACACTTCACCTCCTTAAGCCCCACCTTTCTGCACCCCCCACTGCCAACCTGGGCGTCACTGAAAAGCCAGACAGCCACCAGTTTCTGTCTGGCTTTGGAGCTGCCTAAGGACTGGGAGAATGCTGCAGGTGAGCCTTTAAACGAGAGGTTTCATGCATCAATAATTACATTGTTCTCCCAGCCACTGCATAAAATAGCAAAGTAATCTAAAGATTAACCCTGTCTTGACTCCTCGTCCTGAGGGCGTAGCAGGATAACAGCTTAACAGACACTCAGGATCGGCTGACGGACGGTGTTTCTCATTCTAGGACACGTTAAGAGAAGGAGCAGGAAGAAAGGAATTAGCATCTCACTCTGTAACCATGTCTGAGGCTGTCTGAGGGACATGCTCTGCGCCACTGAAAAAGAAACCCGAATCTTATCTAGTGACAGCCCATCAAGAGCTGAGAGAGGGGGAAAAAGGGAGACAAGGGAACATCCTCATTGCAAACGCTGCTCTGGCTTCTCCTGGCTGAGGGATGAACTTCCTCCAAATTCAGCAGTAAACGGCAGCAAAATTCCGACTCTCCTGGGATCCCAGCCAAAAAGCCACTAGATCCATTTCAAACCTGAGACACAGACAAACACAGCCCTTCAACCCTCATTCTCAGCAGACAAATAAACGCTCCCTTATCTTGTCTCGCTCCCACCTGTAAGCCTGGGAGCTTTAATTGGAGATTATTAATGGCAGGGGCTTACACCATACCCCGTGCCTGAGAGCACTCCCCAGAACACACTGAGCAATGCGCTGCAGCCGCAATAACACGGTGATTAACGCGGCCACGGCTTTTAGCAGACAAAGAAAATACAGACATGACAAATCAAAGCTCATTTTCCACAATTTCACGTGCTGCCTCATCATCGTTTGTCATGGAGATCCCGGTGCCGCCGGGCGCGGGGGCTGCCAAGGAATGGGGCTCCTGTAGGGAACGAGGGTGGCTGGGAGAGCACGGGGGACCTGGGACACCTCTGGGCCTGCCACCTCCTTCTCCATACATGGGGTCCCTTGGGAGGTGCCTGCCCACCCTGTGCAGACCCCAAGGCAAGGCTTGGCAGGGTGAGAGTGGACTCCAATGTGGACAGCACTGCCCTTTGACTCCTGCAAAGCCAAGCTCCAGTTCTCCAAGCCTCTGGAATTGCTTTCCACTTTGTTAAACTCCCTGCATTAAGCATCAGAGAGGCTCAATCCTGCAAGTGTGCGAGGAGCAGGGCAGGGCTCAGGGAACGAGGCTGGGTTAGCCAGGGAGACCCACACGGCTGGGATGAAGAGGGAGAGGCGAGGAGGAACGATCAGCCAGGGAACAGAACAAAACCAAAAAGCCCAGTAAAAGTCCTATTCTGATATTTAAAAGTAGACAGGCACCTCTTACGTTTATTCGCGCTTGGTATTCGGCGCTGCCCACCGAGTTCCGCGCGGTGCACCGGTACACGCCGCCGTCCTTGATCTGCGGGCTGGTCACGTTCATGTGGCTCACGGTGGTGCCATCAGACATGGTGTACTGGTTGGAGCGGTGCCCGCTGTCCCGCGGGATGGGCTCGTCGTCCAGCGCCCAGGTGACGGTCGGCGGGGGGGCCCCCTTGGCGGCACACATCAGGGAGAACTGCTCCCCGGGGTTGACCACCTTCTCGCTGAAGGAGGAGACGATGCGGGGGGTCCCATCTGGGGGGCACCCAGCGGGACGGGGGTCAGGGAGCGGCAGCCACAGGCAGCAGCAGTCACCCGCTGGCGGGACGGCACTGAGCTCCCACCCCAGGCTCAGCCTGGACAGGAGCCCAGCTGGTGACACGCACATGGCTGTGCTGGCATCCCTGTGGCAGGGAGATGCAGACAGGGGCGAGGGGACATGATGGCCGATGCAAATGCCAGCTTGAGGGGACACCTCCCTCGGCAGAGCCCACCCCT
Organism: Lycocorax pyrrhopterus obiensis; assembly: GCA_014706295.1. Taxonomy (NCBI): domain Eukaryota; kingdom Metazoa; phylum Chordata; class Aves; order Passeriformes; family Paradisaeidae; genus Lycocorax; species Lycocorax pyrrhopterus. The sequence continues at coordinate 6,034,128 of JACSVZ010000025.1, read as the reverse complement.
TGTCCAAACACTCAGTGAGCTGGATCAGGGAGGGATGCCTGGTGAATGGGGTGCACAGGGGCTGGGGATGGCAAGTCAACACTTATTTTGGTCCTTTCCCATCCCAGCCATGCTGTGCCTCTGCAGACAGCACACAGAGCCCAGGAACAGGCTGGCAGCAGCCTCAAGACCCCCACCCCGGTGGGTCTCCCTGTCCCCCAGCCATGCACAAAGCATCCCCTCAGAGAGGGGCAGAGGAAGAAGCCCCCAGCCCAGGAAGCCAGCTCACCCTCCAGCGTGATGATGGAGAAGTCTTGTGCCGTCTGGGACTTGCGGGTGGCGAAGCACTGGTAGGCCCCGGAGTGGCTCTTCTGGGCGGCCGTGATGAGGAGGGTCTCGTTGCTGATGCCCCGGATGGAGATGTAGTCATCCACCGCCACCAGGTCCGTGTTGCGGTACCAGCGGATGACGTACTCGGGGGACCCGCTGAGGGCACAAGAGAGGATGACGGTGCTGCCGATGCCTGTTTTGAGCTTCTTTGGTGTGAGGGTCACACGCAGAGGGTCTGTGAGAGAGGGGAGAGCGGCGAGGCGTTGGCGGTGCCGGGCAGTGCAGCGGGAGGCAGCTCATCCCCGCTGTGCTCTCTCCGCTCCTCCAGCCCGGCTACGCGTTAAATGTCACCGCACAATAAGGCAGGTGGCCCTGCCACCATCCTCGCTGCTGACAGCCCCTGCTTTTAACGCCAGCCCCAGGCCCCCAGCGAGGGTACTGTGGGGAGGTGGCAGGATGGCTGGAAGAAGATGTGGTCCATGTGACAGGGACAGTGCTGAGCTGGGGGCACACCAGGCTGGCTCCCAGCAGGCTGACGGTGCCTGGCTGGCACCGTGCTCAGCAGTGCTGCTCCAGGTAAGGCAGGCACAGTGGCTCTGGTACTGCCAGGATCCTGGTGACAGGAGGAACCCCCAGGAAAACAGCACGTGATAAATACTTGGCCTGCCCAGATGGTATTTACTGTTTGGCTAGAGCTTATTTTATGTAAATCAACATAAATTTTATGTAAATCAATGAAGCAAAGCACAGAGGCACCCAACACGTCGGACACGTGCAAGACAGTGGCTTCCAGCGAGCAAAACACTGTGCCAAAATACAAGGCTGTTGTTTATACAGCTGTATAAACCCCTAAAGCTGTATATCGATAAAGGCTTTACGTGTCAGAAGGCAGCAGGACTAAGCCCCCCAGTGCTCCTCCCCGCCGGCTCTCACCTATGACCGTGAGGGTCCCCGTGACCTCTGCGGAGCCGAAGGTGTTGGTCACCTCGCAGATGTAGGTGCCGCTGTCCTCCACGCGCAGGTCGCTGATGGTCAGCCCCGTGATGCGCTTGGTCCAGCGGCTGTCGGCGGGGAGCGGCCGCCCGTCCTTGATCCACCGCACGGCCGGGTTGGGGTAGCCCGAGGCGATGCAGGGCAGCTCCACCAGCCGGCCCGCCTTCACCTCCCTGGACTGGAAGCTGTCTAACATCGTGGGGATGGACTCCGCCGGGTCTGGGTTGGGAGAGGAATTGGGCTCACTCGGGGAAGAGGAGGAGGTGAGGTGCCTCAGGGACACCGGTACCACTGCATCCAGTCAGCACCATCCATGAAAGATTGGCTCTCCCCACCCCTGTGAGCTGGTGGCTCTGCCATACAGGCGTGCAGGATGCACCCCATTATCCATGCTGGGTGTGGGGTGCCCCGTCCCACCCGGCCAGCACAGCCTTTGGCAGCCAGGACAACAGGCACGTGGGGAAGGTGGGAGGGAAAACACTTCTTAAGCAGCTGATGGGGGGAATAAACTCAGCACGGGAGGAATTACTCAAGGTGACACCTAATTGCTGCAAAATACACAAATTTTGTGGCACATTTCAAAATTTACAAGGAAAAGGGCCCATCAGGCAGCTGGGAAAGGAGAAAATTAATCACTAAGTCTCAGGCGTGAAATTAAATTCCAGGGGAAAGAAACCTCTTTCATTACTCCCAAGCAGAAGTAAAACGCCATGACGTGTAAATAATGACAGCGACCAGGAGGGGACCGGGCCAGATCGAAGAGCGCGGACTGGGGATGATACACCCGGCGACGCCCACGCACCGCTGGGACGTGGGGCAGGACGGGCACGGCCGGGACCCGGGACCCGCGGGTCTCCGAGAGGCAAGATTAGGCAAGCCCTGCATCTCTCTCCCGCCCTCCGGGAGGTGAACTCGAGGAGCCGGTGCGGGAGCACCCGAGGATGGGAACAGCATATGGCAGGGAGCGGGCGCGCTGCACCGAGCGGCGGGAGCGGCGCCGCGGCTGCGAGTCGGGCGAACTCCCTCCCGAGCGGAGTAATTTGGGCAGTCAGCGGAGCCGGGAGCGCCCCGAGACACCCGGCACTCCGGACTGCACTGCCTCCGCCGCAGTATCGCTTGCATGTTCGTCACATCGCGTCAGGCTGCTCACATCGCGGGCTGTCACATCGCATCGCCGCTCGCCCCGTCGCCTCCCGCTCGGGGTGACGCGCGGCACCGCCACCGCCGCGCCCGGCTCGGGGGGCTGCGTGCTCCGGGGCACAGCCGAGGCGGTGCCGACCCCCTGCGCAGCCCCGCCGGGACCTCCCGCCCCACACCGGGATGTCCCCTCGCTGCGGGGACCCGAGGCGGCGAAGCCAGTGCTCCCCGTGCAGGATGGCAGTGCTGTGGGCAGGCGGGGAAGTGGGCAGGCAAGCAGGGGAGTGGACATCGGGCAGGGCAGGGCCCCGTCCCGGGCACAGGACCCGCCCCTGGCCCACACTGCCGGCCCCACGCGCTCACCTGAGACGGAGAGCCGGGCGCCGTTGCTCTGCCGCGTCTCCCCGCTGTACTTGTGCTTGGTGATACACCTGTAGGTGGACAAGGCATCTTCCTTCTGCACGTCCGATATGTACAAACCTCCATAAGAAGTAATAAAAAACCTATTTTCTGGAGACACAAAGGGAGGAGGAGAGTGAACGAGCCAGCCCTGGCCCCAGGCTGAGCACCTGGGTCAGGCAGAGACCCTGCACTCCGAGCTGGCACCGGAGCTGTGGCAGGGAAAGAGGGACCTTCCTCCACCTCCCTGCACCTCCACCACATCGGGGTGCAGCTCTGGCTGAAGTTTCAGGCTGGCTGGCGAAGTTGGGTGAGCCACAGAAACCTTGTGTGTGCAACAACAAACTGTGTTTGTGGGCACGGGCTCCCTCCATCACTCACCCTGGCCAAGCACACACACTTGCCCAGGTGTAAAGGTGGGGTGGGGGTGTCTTTACACACACTTGGACTCCTAATCCATCCGAGGGCTCGGATTCAGGCAGGCTGGGCTGCAGAGGGTGAGCAGAGCGTGTGGCACGAAGCTCCGGCACACGCTGCTCCACCGTGGTGCCACGCACTCCATGGCAACGCAGCAATTAAAAGTGAATCCGTCCCGCTGAGTTAATAATTAGCTTAACTTACTTAGAATCATGTGAAAACAAATAAGGGCTTGAGCTGATGTTCGAGCCCCGGGAGGAGGGTGGCGGGAGAGCAGCCAGGGCAGCACAGCCCCGGCAGCGCTGCTGGAGCAGCCCCCTCAGGCCAGCAGGTTTTGGAGCCTGGCACAGGGGAAAGGAGGCTCTGGCTGGCTCCTGACCCCTGTAATTCATCATGAATTACAACAGTAATTAACACAAGTAGAAAGGCCTGTGTAGTGGCTACATGGAGAGCAGGATAAGCCGAGGCTCTGGAGAGGCTCCCTGCCCACCTGGAAAGCACTTTGCCCTGCCCCTCTGTGCCAAGCAAGGCTTTCATCCCCAGCTCTGAGGGGCTTTGGGGTTTATTCCAGCACCAGTCTCAGCTGGGATGGGATGCTCCATCTGCTCGGCTGCACCGTGCTGCCAGCCAAAGCACCCCCTACCAAACCCCACGACTGCAGAAGGTAATTTAGTGCAGCTGAATGCTCAGAGTGAAAACCTTTAAACCCAGCCTGTAAATCAGCAACACCTGCAAATGGTTCCCTCAAGTCCTGCACAACGCCTGCTAAGCCAGGATCTAGCTGATGAGGCCAAACAACAGTTTTTACTTCCAGCACCTTTTGGAAGCACCTGAATATTCTCAATTTAGGCAAGAAGAAAGCTCTGTGGTCAAACTCAGAAGAGCAGAATAAGCACGAGTGAGAGAGGACAAGAGGCAGATGCTCCCAGAGCACTCTGGCTCCCACACCCTGGGCAGTACCCCAGGCCCAATTCCCTGCAAGTGCTGCAGGTGACAGACCAGCAGAAAACAGGGATCCTCACCCAGGGAGCCAGAGCATGTCCCTGGCACGAGCCAAGGCAATGGCAGTGCCGAGCTGTGCTGGCATTACGCATTCCAGCTGTGGCTCAGCCAGATGTGTGCGTTTGACTCCAACTGCTTGATACCAGAGCGTGAGGGACTCCAAACAGCAAAGAAACAGCAAATAATTAATCATGATGCCAGTCAATCGTGGCTAACAGAGGCACAGGCACCCGCCAGGCTGGCACCCTGTGCCGATCCTCCCTGGAAGCAGTGGGAGCGTGAGCTGGCAGCCCCCACGGGGTGCGGGAGCTGCCATCCCCACATCTCCAGCAACACCCCCGTGACTCCATCCCTGCTTGGAGGGTTCTGGGGTTCACCAGCCAAAACCTCAGCCAAACCCTCCATGCTATGGCATGTGAGCACCACTGTGGCAGCACATGCCCCGCACCAGTCTGCAGCTGGGACCAGAGGTGCAGTGGTGCGGGCGCTGTGCTCCGCTGCCGGCAGGAGCCGCCCCGGGAGCCGCACAGCCCCCACGGAAGGGCAGGGGGAGTGGTCCCACAGCACTGCAATAACACGCAAATCAAACATTAATTTTTCATCTCCCATCAAACCAGTAAGCGGAGAGCATTGGCTGCACTGGAGTTTGAGATGGGGGGAGCCGGTTTCCATGGTAACGGGGCTGTATTTTGCAAAGTGCTGGCAGCCCCAGCCCACACCCTCACACGCGGCCCTGCCTGGGGATCCACAGCCCTGTGCTGCCGTGCTCTGGGCTGGAAACAAAGCCTTCTGCCCGAGATCCAGGCTCTGGGATGGGGCTCCAGCCATAGCACCCCCCCAGGGACAGGAACAGGCAGAAATCCTGCAGGTTTGGGATCCATGTCTCCACCGTGGAACAACAGGAGGCATCTGCCCCTTGCACGACACTGTTCCATCACGTGTGAGATCAACCCAAGCTGACAGCACAGCTTCCTTTGGTTTTTTTTCCTGGGAAGGGACAAGTGGCTCTGTTGAGGAACGTTCTGCTGGTTCGGGGGAGATGCGGGGCAGTGACTGATGCAAGCGGCTCCAGCAGACCTCACCCCAGTGACTTATTGCTGAGTTTGCCAGGCAGATTAACGTCGAAGGTCGCCGAGCAAAATCAGATCTTTCTGCCTGCCAGGAGGTGGAAAAGCTTTACAGGAAGCAGAGGATTAAGCACATCTGTGGCCAGGTTGGAGCGTTGTGCCTCTAATAACTCTTCCAGCTAGACTTGAGCTGCTGCCTTTGGAGATACCTCACCAAAGCCCTCGAATCAAACACAGCCAAGACCCTACCACGAGCTAAATTCTACCTAAATTCCCAGGAACTGGCCCCTCACCTGGGGAAAAGCACAAGGGTGAGAGGGGGGCTCTCCTGCATGGTCTCGCTGAGTACACACACACACCTCTCCCACATCCAGCTGCCAGTGGTGGCCCTGAAACCCCAGCATCATTCCCAAGGGCCTCCCAATTCCAAGAGAAAGATTAAAGTCGATGCAGGTTACCAGCTCCTGCTCTATCCAATATAGATTTATCAGAACAAGGGGTCAGGGCTTCAGGAGGGAGCACGTTTTATAGTTCATAAGACTAATGAGATAACTTTCCCCGGTACTGCTGGAGAATCAATAGGTGCCAGCGTTTATGAATTAGCCATACTCGGAGCATGTGCATCCCAAGGCATCCCGGACAAATCCAATAACTGTTTGGTGCTATTTCTGGCCACGTTTAAAGTGACAAACGCCTCCCGGGGGGAAGGCACAGAGGGGGAAGCCCCAAAGAGCAAAGCCTGTAATTTTCCACCGCTGCCACAGCAGCACTTTTCTGCTGTGGCCGCTGTTCCACGATGCCATTTGCCCGGCATGGAGCTTGCCTGGGGACAAGGAACACCCACAGAAAACACAGCCAGGACAGAAATTCCTGCCCAACCCATGGCACCGATCGCCACCTCCCTCCCTGGGACAGCCCGAGCCCTGGGACGCAGTGCCCAGCGGGGCAGGGGACACAGGAGCGGGCTGCCATCAATGTCCATGCACCAGAGCTGCCTTTTATCTCAGCAGGCTGAGCCCAGCTCGTGCCACAGCAAATGCTGAGAGCAGAGGGGGCCTGGACCGGGCACTGAGATTAAAGCTCCATCCATTCCTCCCTCGTGGAGATGTTAAAGAGGAGCCATAACTCGAGCCCAATGCAAATTTCATAGGACCTGCACAAATCTGACAGATTTATTTACATGTTTGCCTGCCGTGGGGATCCCAGGGGAGCTGTAGGGCCATCGCTGCTCCCAGCCCTTCCAAAGGCAGCAGAGCTCTCCCGCAGAGCCAGGGCAGCAGAGCTGTGAGCTCAGCCAAAGGTTCCCACCTGGAAGAGTCACGGGCATTTGTAACGTGACTGACACCAGCTGAGCCAGCAGCTCGGGCTTTGCACCAAGGGGCTCCTCCTCTCTCCCTCATCCTCCTCCTCCAGGGGCAGTGGCCCCTTTCCCGACAAAAGGGACCTGACAGCTTCTGCTGGAGCCAGAGAGGGGAGAACAGCAGAGGAGGGGTGGAAAGCAGGGACTCGTGACGGGCTTTCCACCTCCCCTCTCTAATCTCCTTTATAAGCATGGCTCCATCTCCTCCCGTTACAGGATTAACACCCATCTCTCATTCTCCTCCCGCAACAAGATTTTATTTCTAATTACGCTGTAATAAAACTGGGCGCGCTCCCAGGGCTCCTTCCAAATGACTTGTCGGCACTTGGCGAGATTGAATCCTACTCGGGCCCGTTTCCGGCACCTCTGCCTGCTGTTCATTAGGCATGCATGAGGTAGAGGGTTTAAGAACAGAATTACATTTAAATGACTTTTCTGAGAGGGAGACATGAAACAAGAGAGAGGAGCAAAAAGCAGGAAAGGTTTACAAGGAGGGTGTCACTGTCACCTCCCTGTCACACTGCTGTCCGGCAGCTGCTGTGCCAGGTCCCCACTCCCGGTGCTCTGGGGATCTGACAAGCCAACAAATCCAAAAGGAAACACTGGAGGGGATTTCTGAGCATCAGATTTTTGCAACAGGATGGCAACCAGGGACACGTGTCACTGGACATTGTCACCCTGCCCTGGGGAGTGCCCAGGACACTGCGCACCAACTGCTGTGGCAGTGGAGAGGTTTTCCAGCAGAAACAGGGATTTTCCTGTCAGGGCTCAGGAAAATACACACCAGAAGAAACACGGGATGGGCATAATCAGGAGTTGGCGCTGCCAATCCTGCTCCCTGCATCGGGGTGTGAGCAGCCAGCATGTGGCTCGAGTGGAGCACCGGGAGCACAGTGTTTTCCAGATGTTTTCCATCCTCACTGCACTCACTGGCAGTGGGCAGTTTCTGCTGCCTGGATGCTGCTTCCCAGATCCAGGCTCACAAGTCGGCAAAATTGGGAAAACAGATGTTAGGAAAGATCTCTCTCTATTAGCTCCCTCGGAAGTGAGGTATCCTGCAGGGCTGGCAGGAGTTATTAAATCAAGAGTCATTATTTACCCAAGGGCCAGTCTCGCAAGTCATGTTCCTAGAAGTAAATCCGGAATTACGCTGCCCACGGAAACGGATTCACACGGGTATGAGGGAGAGCACAGTTTGCCTCTCCGGGTTTTAATCCACCTCTGAGTCACCGGAGCGCTTGGCACTGAAACCCAGCAGTGTTTGGGGACACTTTGGTTTGTTTGCGCAAGCGACTTCGGGAGTGACACACTTTCACTGAACCAGAGCACGGAGGAGGAGGAGGAGAAATCCCCTGGGTGGGGGCCACGGGGCCAGGGCTTGCCCACGGAGCCGCCCCCTGTCACCAGCCACGCTGGCACTGCCAAAGGAGGAGGAATTAATCTCCCGAGGTGGTCCGGAGCTGCCTAATACCAGCAGAAAATTACAGAACAGGATGAAGAGCATTACAAAATGAATAGGAGGGGACTAGAGATTTCCATGGCTAATCCTGTTAACGAGACAATTTCTTATCAAACTCATTATGTGGCGGAAAGCAGAGGGGAGGGAGGGGCTGGGCAGGGAAGCTGGGGAGGGGGAGGGCGATGCCAGGCAAAAGGCATTCCCGGAGCATCGGGGCACGGGGCTGGCAGGGGAGCAGGGCAGCTCCCGAGCCCGGCTCACCACGCCGCACGTCAGCGAGGGCTGTATTTCTATTTCCGAGCAGAGCTGAGTATTACTAGAGTGACATTTACCACAAAATAGTGCCGTCTGCTCCGGCTCTGTCACCGGAGCTGCAGCAGGCTGGGATTACGGCAGGCGTAAAAACGTATAAAATCCACCAAGAGAACACTCAATTCAAAAAGGGATTTTTGGAGCGTCGGTTCTGTTTTCAACCTCCTGCTACCGACGAGTGTCGTTTTCCTGGAGGAAGCAAAACAAAATGCTGCGGTCTGCAGGCTGAATATGTGTCTGCCCTAGCACGGGATGGGTGGGCTGGGAAGGCAGCCCAGGGTGCTGGGGAGCTGGGCAGGGGCTCTGCCCGCCGGCCCCTCCGTGCTGGTTCCCGCATCCCGAGCAAAGCCGAGCAGCCTGGCACGGAAAAACGCGGCTGTGGCTGAGTGATTCCCACAAATCCCCACCAGCCCCTCCACCTCCTGCCCCCGAGAATCACGGGGGCTTCGCCGCTACTTTGTGCACAGCATTTAATTTTCTTTCTTTTTTTTTTTTTTTTCATTTGCTATTTAAAAAACCGCGGAACTAGTCAGATTTCATGCTAATGAGGAGAAAATCTGGATCGAGGACTGTGCAAAAATTTGCATCTCAAAGAGGAAAACAGGAAGTCGCTAAGAAAGGAAAATCCACGCAGAGGTAGCGGGTATGGCCATAATTAGGCTAATGCTGCCTGTGTTCTGTCAGCTCGTTTCCATCAGCCCCGGGGTGGCAGGGGACAGCAGACCTCCCCACCAGCACGCCGTGAGTCCCTGCCACGGCTCCCAGCCCGGGAGAGGGACGGTGAAGGATGCTGGGCACCACGATGGCAGTGCGGGATGGACGATGGCACGGGATGCAGGATGGGATGCAGGATGGGATGCAGGATGGCACAGGATAGAGGATGGCACGGGATGCAGGATGGAACAGGGAATGTGGCGGACACACCGCCCCGGGAAGGACGGCTCGCAAAGACGCACATCTGGAGATTGTCCAACAGCACCGCCAACGCCCCGGGATCGCCCGCACCCAAAGGAAGAAAACCCCACACCCCCAGCCCCACCTGCCCAGCCCAAGGTCAGGGTGAACACACCACCACCGCCTGCCTCAGCACAGAACCAGCCATTGCTGTCCCCATCTCGAGAGGGGCTGATTTGCAGTTTTGCATCAATTTTCCTCTGATTTTTTAATTGGGTTTTGCTGCCGCTGCAGACATTACTGTGCAAACAATTCCGAACGGCTCGAACCAAGATATTTGCTCATAAAAATCCATCACCAGTGCCGAGAATGACAGAAATGGAAAACGCCTAATGAAAACAAAGGGGAAAACAACAGGTACTCTGGTCCTTCGCCATCCATCACCAACCTCGGATTATTGATGGGAGGGGAAAAAATTCTCCCATCTGCAATCAAATCTTGAGAAATCTTGAAAAGCCAAACACCACAGAGGAGGAAATTCTTTGCCCCCACTTCAGTCTGCAGGAGTTTCGCCATAATTATAATAAGAGTGAGGCTGCTGGATAACACGAGAATTATTTTCCCCACTTACATTGTCAAATGATCATTTTGCCCTGCAGTGAAATCTCAATAATTATAATGCCGAACCGTGAAAGAACAAAGAAATAAAAAAAGCAGTGTTTTCTTCCAGGGAGCGGGGGGAGGGGGGAGCCGCCATTGCAGAACCCAAAGTGCATCCTTCCTCTAATTATCTTTTCCAGGGCTGTGCATCCCTCACCCCTTCCCCATGGCCTGAGCCCCACGATAACTCCATCAGCTGGAGGGGGTCGTGCGGATGGGAGCAGCCGCCTCCATGCCCAGTGTGGCAGAGCTTCCCCACCGAGGAATGAAGCGGGGAGCGCGGTTTGGGCTCCATGGCATTGCCCCCCAGCCCCAATCCCCGCCCCCAGCTCTGCCAGGAGCTCCCCACAGAGGCTGCCCACGGGATGTGGGGACTGCCGTGGCAAAGCCCACCGTCCCTTCACACCCATCCCATCGCTGACAGCCCCTCGGCGGGGGAGAAGCGAGGGGAGAGGAGAGAAAGGGGACAGAAAGCAGAGGGGGGTGTGGGGGGGTAAAGGAGGCGAACAAGAAAAACAAGACGACAGAACGCTTGCTCCACAGCCCTCGGCTAAATTACAAACCAGTTTACTGAGGTGGAAAGCTGCAGTGAGCTGAGGAGGAATATGTGGAAACCATCTGCAGATTTAAAAATAATCTATTTTACGATCACCCTCGAACATATTCTTTTGCAGAAACCAAATAGGATTTGTTGTTGTTGTTTTGTGCAAACTGTTAGGGAAAAATTACTAGAAACATGCAGGGGGTTTTGCCTTCTTGAGTACTGAGAGGCTAAATATGCCCTTCCTTATGTTTAGAATAGTAACAGTCATCTTAAAATTAACTTGGTCTGCATCAGAGCTTAAAACAGTTGCAATTCAGAGCCTGCAAAAGCAGGACAAACCTGCACTGGGATATCTAGCGCTTGTAGCTGACAGATGTCTTCCTACATACAGTAAATATAGGTCGTCTTTTCCTACCCAGAGAACTGTAGATCTTAATTAACCAGGCCACTAGCAGCATATGTAATGATTTTTTTCAGCTTGCTAAGTAAACCTTCCCGTGATGAGACGGAAGGAAAATCAGATGCACGTGAGAGGGACCCCCGCTCCGGCTGCCGTGGTCAGCGCAGCCCTCGCGCCGCGGCTCCCGCCGTTATCTCACGCTATAAAATCTGGCTAACGAGATAGGAAGGGTGTGGAGTGCCACATCCCCCTCCCCGTGCGCTGCCCAGGGCCGTGCCCAGCCAGCCCCGAGCCCGGCTCAGCTGGCAGCGGCCAGAGGGGCTGCGGAGCTCCACAGACTAAACCACGCTTCTCCTCGTAAGCCGCTCCGGGATTAAATTATCTCCGGGCTCAGAGGCAAATGAGCTAATGAAATTCATGCTGCATTATGATAAAGGCGTGCCGAGCCCTCGTGGAGGGGCAGTGGGCGCTGGGGTGGGTGGGAGCGGGTGGCAGCGCCTGTCACCCCCGGGCACCGTGTCCCTGAGCTCAGGGGCTGAGCCTGGGCCGGCCACGTCCCAGCCCCGGCTCAGCAGGAAGGCGAGAGCTGGGTGAAGTTTTACAAGACGCGGCCTGAACGAGGGCACCCAGCAAGCTCCCAGCCCTCCCACCAGCTCTCACATGCAGGGTGCTCTGAGCTGCTTTTTAAAGACACTGGGTTGGAAGGAAGAGAGAGCAGAGCCCAAGCCCACGGCCACATCCTCACACAGTCTGTGTTTCTACAGCCAGAAATGTGCTTGGCAGGGCAAGGACAGAACACAGAGCTCTGCAAAGGCCAAGATTGGTGCAGGCTCCCCAGAAAAAAGCTACCCAGAGCCTGTGGGAAGAAGTTGAGGCCAGAAGCTCCCTCTGTGATGTAGAGAACTGCAAGAGAGCTGCGCATCACTGCCCTGCACCAGCTCTGAAAGAATCCTGCTGAAGCCAGGACCTTGTTTTGATCTGATGAGAAAACCCAAAAGCCTCACAAAAGGAACTCTGTCACCTGAAACTCAGGGGTGAAGAGGAACAACCCCGCACTGCTGTTCGCTGCCGTGGTCCCACGTGTGCACGAGACACGCGCGGTGCCTCCCATCCCCTCCTCCCCTCCCCGCTACTCACTGGGGAAAAAAATTCAGTGAACGCGACTCGAACAAAGAGTAGAACTTCCTCCCTGCTCATTAGTGCTGGAAAAGCAACAGAAAAAAAAATCCCCAGGACATAACCTCCTCTTCAGCTCTGAAGTCTGAGCGGCTTGGAAAGGGTGGTTGGGTTTATTCTTTGCCTTTCACCTCGCTCGGAGTTGGTCTGCACGCTTTGATTACGGCGGCACAGAGAGGAGCCCATGCCGAGGAAGGAACCCCAAACCCACCCACCCTGGGGCAGACAGATTCCCACAGATGTGGGCACTGCCCCATCAGCAGGTGGCTTGGAGGCTGGAGGCAGCTCGGGGCAGCTCACAGTGACCCTCCCCAGCCTGCGGGACACTCTGATCCTTCCTCCCTGTCTCCCATCCCTCTGGAGGGGGTGACTCCAGAGGAAAACCACTTCTCCTTGCCTTCCCTGCACCCAGGAACACTCATGGAGGGCAGGAGAGGAGGGGGGTGCAGGGTGGGAGAGGGGCATCACCTGCTCTCACCTCCCATCTGCTCCCCAAGCACCACCAGCGAACAGCAAACAGGGACCCAAATGTGGGGGAACCCCAGCACCCCTTTGGAAAGGAGCGAGAAGGGAGCAACATCCCTGCAGCCACAAAAGCCACCAGCGTGTCACCATGAGCCTTTCCCCATTCACCCACACTCCAGCAGAGCTGGGAAGGTTCAGAGAGCAACTGGGGAGCTCCACACAACCCTGGGGGGAAACAATCCTCGTGTTCCATCAGAGCCACGGCACAAATCCACTGCAGAGCATCTGCCACGGGCGGGGGCTGCACCGGCAGCTGGGAGGAGGAGCAGCCCCTTCCTGCACCTCACATGATCTGCTGCAGCTTATCAATAATTATTAAGACAAGGCAAATGTATGTTGACCTAGTTAGACGTCCAAGAAGAAAACCAGCCCCGGTGGCTTTGTTCAGCAACCTGGCAGTGCTGATGGAGGCAGGCCTGGCACGGGCACTTCCCAACAAAACGATTCCCTCCCGGCATCGGGGACGGCACGTGTGAGCACTGGGGCACTTGTGTTGTGTTTAGGTTTCAAAGACAGTGGGGAAATACTCTGACAGTTCACAACGTGACCACAAAAACCACTGAGGGCCAGAAGAATTAGTCAGGTGCTGTGGGATGCAGCACAACCCCTGGGACGCAACTCTGAGCCATGCCTTGGACACCACTGACACAGGGAAGAGAGATCCTGTGTCCTCCTGACACTGGCACAACATCCACAGCCCAGGAGCTCAACTTAGGCAAACCCAGCCCTGCAATCAGATGTGATTTCCTAGCAACAAGCAACGAGATGCTGGGGCAGCTCACCAGGAGAACGGGCAGCCCCCACATGACTCCAAGTCCTTAAATGAGATGGGATCTTGCTACATCATCCTTTCACCTGCTCTCCAGGTGTCCAGGGGACAGAGGGGGCTGCCCTGGCTCCCAGCGCTGCTTTTAGCCTGTTCAGGTTTAGCCTGGGGAAAACAGGGAGCGGAACATGAGGGCTTGGCACCCTTGGGTATTGCCACCAGCTTATTTTTGGAGGAGGAATATCTACTTGTCACCACAGTGGCACACAGATGCACACGGAGCCCCCAGCCCCACGCTGTGATCCACTCAGTTTGGGGTAATCAAGGAGAGCTGGGACCCCAAAACTGTCCTGTGACTCAGAAGGTGTGACCTGCATGTCGCTCACCTGTCACACACACAGAGTTTTATGTGAGACTTGAGCTCAGCGTGCTGCTCCTGCCTCCTCTCTGCTTCCCTGCAGTGACATTCGGGATGAATTCCCTTCATCTCGTGCAAACACTAAAGGCTCTCGAGGTGCCCCTGCCAGGTCGGAGCGTGGCTCAGGGCAAGGGACGTGAGGACAGCGCGGACACTGCCATCGCCAGCCTGGGGGACACCTCCTCAGCCCCCGGCCTCCTGCCCAAGGCTCCCTCCTGCTCTGCACGGTTCAGTGGTGCCTTTACAGCATTGGCTGTGCCAGGAGAGCCCGAGGCCTCGGCGCCAGCTTCAGCAGGCACGGCTGGGCTCAGGGACGGGCAGCAGCCCAGCCCAGGGAGCCACCACGGCTGGGTCCCCTCGGAGGGCAGGCACAGAAGGGAGCAAGGGACACGGAGGTGCAAAGGGACAGCACGGCATGGGCTGGGGAGTGCCTCCCTGGCTGGCACGCAGCATCCAGCCTCACAAGTCCAGCTCCAAGGGTGACAGATCCCTGGATACAGCCCTTCTGGCTAGGGCAGGCACCCATCGCCAGCCTGGGAACGCTCAGCGCTTCTCCCCAGCACAGGTCTCTCTGTCCCTGCAGCACCGCAGCCAGATCCCGCCTCCAAGTGCCTTTCGAAACTGACGGGATGCAAATTATTCCTCCCTTTCAGCTGCTATTCAAGCCTTGCTGGCCACGGCTCTGAGCAGCTGCTGCCTCGCACACACACGCGGGAAGGGCGGGCACAGGGCTGATTTTGGGAGCAAGGACGGGTGAGTGCAGCATCCATCACAGCCACACAAAGAAGCTCCTCATCCACCAGCGATGAGGAAGGCAGCGTGAGCCCAGCCTGCACAAGGAGTGCAGCACAGAGCTGTGCTCTACTGGGCAGGGGGAGCTTTCTCTGCAAAAAGCTGAGCTGTCCCAGGGAGGGTGACACGGGGACAGTGGCACAGGCCAGGCCAGGGATGCTCCTCACTGGCAGACATTAGTGGGTGCACAGGCTAAAGCAGCAGGGCCAGTACCCAGCCAATTCACACATGTTTTATTCATAAAAACACTGCAAAGTTCACGGGCGTTCACTAATTACTCAACCTGCTCCTCTGTCAGGTGAATAATGAGGGGAAAAATAATCAGCAATTTGTTCAAAACCACATGGAGAAATTCCGAGTGCGTTATGGCAGGGCTGTGCTCTGCATACTGAAACCTGGCTGATGTGATGCTGTAAAAAAATCCTGGGGCACTCACCAAAGTGACCCCAATGTAACCAGTGCTCCCGTGCACCCCCAAATCCCAGCCTGCCCCACACAGCCAGGGGCCATTTCCAGGAGCCCCAGGCCTGTCACAGCTGCACCTCAGAGGAGAAATGTCTTTAAAAAGCATTCCTGCCTCCTCGGAGCGCTCGGAAGCCCAGCCAGGCCTTGCTCTCTGCAGCGCTGCTAATTACCATGGCTTTCCAGGAGGCAGGAATAATTAAAGCACCTTCCCTTTCCCTGGAGAACGAGAGCAGGAGCCTTAGCGGATGGCACAGGGAAGAGAAAGCATTTCCCAAACTTCTCTGCTTTCCTCAGGAGCCGAGCCTGGCAGTGGGGCAGAGGAGCCAGGAGCCTCCTGCGGGGGTGCTCCCGTCAGCACCCACCCGAGGGGGGGAAGGAGCCAGGGAAAACCAGCCAGCACGAGAGAGCTGGATGGAAATCTCAGGCTTTTTAGCTGAAGAAGCACTGAGGAGCCAGCACATCCGCTCCCAAGGAGCCACTTCAGCCAGGGGACTCCTGCCTTGGCACAGCAATTATTTTAAAACAAAATTATCCTCTGAAAAGGCATCGTAGAGCATTAGCCCTGGAAGTTCGCACTTGCCCACCCAAAAAATCCCAATGCAAGGTGTCACCCTGTTGGTCCTGCAGGAGGGAGGTGGGCTTAAGGAGAGGCCTCCTTTGGCCAACACTGACTTTTCAGGCATGGGCTCTGCAACTGCAGCGAAGTTGCAGTCACGCATTGGCATTTCCACAGCAGCAAACGAGAGCGTAATCACAGAGAGGGGAGGGGAGGGAGGAAACAAAAAGCAGCAATAAATCACATCCCTGCTGCTACCTGAGGAGATATAATTAAGTTTATGCTTAGAGTGGCATTGCTGACAGTAGTTCTGGAATGAGATAAACACATGGCACGAGGTGAGGCTGTGTGCTGAGTGGCAGGTGACACGTGTGCTCAGGAATGTCCTTGATTAGGGAGTCCCCAGACACGGGGAGAGCACCAGGAAACGTCTGAAAAGCTGCACACTGGCAGGCACAGGGCACCGGTGCACACCTGCAGCCTCTGCTGAGGGCCCACTGCTCCAATCTACCTCACCCCAGGCATCCCTGCCCAGGGGTGTCCCCCCTTTCCTGGTGCCCACCATCACCCAGGGGTGCCCAGCTCGGCAGCCTGAGTCCTGCTCGCGCTTAAGCACAGGCTTAAATTTAAGCACAGGCTTAACTTTAAGCACATGAAATGTCCACTGATCTCCAAAGGATTATTCGTGGGCTCAGCTGCACACACCAGGGGCTCAGCAGGCGCAGGGCTGGGATGCTCAGTGTCACCTCCCGGGACAAAAGGCAGAGACAAACCCTGCAAAGGGGGTGTGACCGAAAGGGTTTGTGACCAGCCAGCTCAGCACGGGGACAGTCCCTGAGGCTGGACACCGAGCTGGTCCAAAGCTCCTGACGAAGGCCAAGAACACTGTGGCCACTGCAGACCATCTTCTACTCAAACACACCTGCACGCTTTCAAACGCTTTCCTTGATTCTCTCAAGAAAAATTCCACAACCCTGTATTAATTTTCACTTACAGGAAAGAGAAAACCCTGGGTTTTCTGGTAGCATGCAGCAATTGAAGACAATCCCCAAACAGGAGCAAGTTTTCCTAGTCTGGTCTTGCAATATGTTTCAAACCTTCTTATTCTAAAGTATCTGCAGAACCCTCCTTCTGCCCTTCCCCAGAGGTTTGATGAACATATTTCTGCAAAGAGTGACGCTGCTCTGTGGGTGCTGTCCCAGGTTTTATTACCTGATGTCCTCTCCACTGAGAGACATGTCAGGCCTGGCCACCCACAAAGCTTGGCTTTAGCAGCTCAGGCCAAAGAGCAGAGAAGGAAACCCCAAATCCAGCTGAGCGTCATTGGGGTGACATCTAAGCAAGAGCCTCTTCCTGCCCTCCGGTGTGGCACAGACTCTGCCACAGCCATCAGCACCCCACCTCCAGCCCCTGATCCCACCCTGGCCAGGAGGAGCCTCTGAAAGCCAGAGCACGGCCCAGCTCAGCTGAGAGCCTCCAGCTGCCATCTGGACGGATCACAGGATTTTTTTCCATGCAAATATGAAAGAGGGGGTGGGGGAAGGCTGAGGAGAAACGAGGCTGCAAAATGAATTCAGCATCAATTATTCTAAAATATGCGTGTTAATATGGGAAGGGCTCCATGGCTGCATCCATCTCCACTTCTGTTCATTTTGAGCAGCAAAATGTGACCCGGGAAGATGACAGCATCTCGCGTCTCACTTACACAAACACGAGCTGGGCAAGGGGGGATATTAAAACGGGAGACAATGCTGCATATTAAAATGCCACAGATGGAGCTTTCTGCAGCCTTTGCAGTCTGCCTCGGAGATTATTGCTGGGCCATATTGTATTAAAAAATGGGGGGTGGGTGTGTTATTTATTTAATTTTTAAACAAATTCCATCTCCTACTCATGCCGGATGGATAAAGTGAGCTCTTGAGCTCCAGCCAGCTTTGCCAGCAAACCCACATGAAAAATGCATTTTCATTAATACAAACTGTTTGCAGTAGGTAAATTAATTCTGGAAATGGTTTTCATACATGGCAAATTATACGTTCAGTGAAAACACTGGATGACACTCCACAGTCCTAATAAAAGCCCCACGTTCCCTTTAATGAAGCGGGATTGCAAGGTAAAGGCGGCGAGCTGGAACAATTAAACAAACAAACAAGTCAACAGGCAAGTGAAAGCTGATGGGGCTGCGAGGTTTTCAGGCTGCTGCAGCCATCCCAGGATCCAGCCCCACAGGCTGGAGTTCCCCAGAGAGGAGGAAGAGAGGAAGGAGCAGCCCATGTCCCTTTCCATCACTGATGTGAGGGCTGAGGGTCCCGTCAAGGAAGGTGCTGTGAATTCTGAGGGCGCAGAGGTGACGAGCACAGCAGAGCTGGCCAAGGAGCCAGGAAAGGCCCTGCCAACCCTCCACCATCTCCCAGACAGGGAACAAGCCCAACGATCAAGCTCTCTCCTCACAAGTTTCTCTTCTGCTCTCAAACCTTTTAATGTCTCCTTTAACAGTCCCGTTCCTGGGCGCCTGCTGATGGTGAGGGAAGCGATCTATAATTGATGAAGTGACGCTGTGCCACGGCCCCAGCCCCAGCCAGGAGACATCTGTTCTGCACGTAGCCTTGCTCAGGTGCTGTCACGCCGCATTTACCGCAGCGTATCACAGCCTGCGCTAACGTGGGGCCAGCCCTGGGCCCTGACACCCTCGGCTCGGGGTGTCGGCACCTGGAGAGGTTGCACTGGAGGTGTTCTCCTGCTTTTCAGGCTTATTTCCACAAATTTCCTTCAGCAGCACCAAGTCTGCGCCCAGTGACCAAAGCTGCTGGGCACTTGTGACGGCAGCACCGTGCCCACCCTCACTGTGCCATTCCAGCAGCACCCCTGAACCCGCAGCCCCTGCCAGAGCCTGCTCTGCCAGCTGCCTTCCCCTCCAAATTCCGACTCTTAAAACCCTGAGCCAAGCAGAAGGCAGGCACAACACCTTGGAAGTGGAGGAACTTCGAGTGATTTGAAGAGCAGAACAAATCTCCATCCCTGCATTTGTCACGGGGAACCGAACGCCACGGAAGGAGGGGGCAGCATTTCATAACAGCCTGCCACGTTAGAAAACAAAGAGTGATAAAGAATCTTTTAGTCACCTCTTAATTACATATTCCGGGTGCATTAAGAAAGGAGAAATGCATCTCAGGTCACTGCCTGTCACTGCGACAAAGGCCCGTGATGAGTTCTGTATTCAAAATATTTGCACTAATTATCAGCACAGCTCCCCTTTGAAAGCGCTCGGAGGGGAGGCTGGTGTTCCACCCGAGGGAATCAGCTCGCAGCCTGCGCTGCTTTCGCTGCGCTGCACATAAATATACTCGTGCACGGGTATATTTTTACCAACGTGCCCAGCTATGTATCCATGGAGAAAAACCTATAAATGCCTAATGCTCGTCTTGTGGGGCTGGGGAGCGTGAGCAGCACGAGAGGGGCTCTGTTCCTCTCTCCTGCAGATGCTGACTGAGCCACACTGGTCTCTGCTGGGTTTCCAAAGGTGGGAGCAGAGACTCTCACCCCCGGGCGACGGCTCCAGCCACAGCTTGGTCAAATGGAAAACAACCCTCTGCCAATGCAAATGCCCAGGGAAGGAGAGAAACGCGCTGAATGCAAATGGGACTGACCTTTAATTAGTGCATAAGGAGGCACAAGCGGGGGAAAAGCCACCAGAACTTCCCTAGGCACCTTCCCTTTCTCAAGCACAGCAGGAATCACTGCGTCCCCACACCAGTGAGTCTAATTTTCCAGGCAGGAGCTCCCACAGAACATCCTCCCCCTCTCTGCCTGGTCTGCTGCTGAGCCAATGTCCCAGGAGGGCCAAGAGCAGGGTGAGGGATGGGCAAACAGAGGTCCCAGGCTCCCACCATGGGTGCCTGCAGGATCTCGTGGCAGCAATGTGGGTTGGCCTCTTCTCCTGGGCAACTACTGCCAGGACAAGAGGACACGGCCTCAAGCTGCACCGGGGGAGGTTCAGGGTGGACATCAAGAAAGATGAAAGCGATGTCAAGCATTGGAAATGGCCGCCCACGGAGGTTTGGAGTCCCCATCCCTGGAGGTGCCCAAGGAAGGACTGGACGTGGCACTCAGTGCTCTGGGCTGGGTGACAAGGTGGGGATTGGTCACAGGCTGGACTTGATCTTACAGGTCTTTTCCAAACAAAATGATTCCTTGATTCTGTGGTCCTATTGTGAGGCAAGAGAAGGGCCACAGGCACCCAGCAGCTGCTGCTTGCCCCCACAGGGCCCCTGCCACCCGGCAGGACACAGCACAGCTCCTGCCTGTGGATATCCTCCCCGTTTGACACAAACTGACCTGCACCAAAAGCCGAGCAGAGCAACCTCTGAGAGCCCTGGAGCTGCTTGGGGCTGCCAGCATCCTCACCCCTCACCTCTGGGTCACATCTTGGTGTCATTCTCATGGAATTCTGCATTATTCCCGTTTGTTGCCATCCAATAACCCACAGAGCCTTCCCGGAGCGCTCGCTCTAACCCGGCCGTATGCTACAGAGCAACTCCTTCTCCTCAGCCAGCATTTAATCCGAGTGGACAGCAGCAAAACCATGTAGATATAAATGGGGCACGGAGAAAATAGCACGCTTCGGGTTCCTCGGGGAAGCATATGGGACCAGGAGACTTATTAATAAATTCTTCTTTTTTCTGTATTGTCTGTGATAAATAGCCGCACTCAGCATCAATAACCGCAAACATCCTTGGGAAAGAGAGACATGCAGGAACCCATCACGCTGCTGAGAGCAGAGAATGGATTCAATTTCGGGGCTGAAGGCAAATTTCACAGCCCTAAACAAAATTATCTGAGGGGGCTGCTGTGGCCACACATGCAATAAATGTAAGGTTATGGCTACTGAAGCAGCAGAACGTCTCCCAAGAGTTGTAATGCCTTAAGTGAGAGGATAAGAAAGAATAGCCCCGTTCAGGAGGGTGCCTTTGGAAAAATAACATTTATGTTTCTGAATCAAAAGTGTTTTTATTAAGGGAACACAACACTTCTGGAATGTTATTGCCCTAGAGATTACTCAAACTCCCACCCCTGTGCTGGCATCCAAAAGTAAATTTCCACGAGATTTTAAATGCTGCTGAGACCTCAATAATTTGGGAGTAGGAGGGAAAAGAGAGCAGTAGCAAGAGACATTCCTAATGGTGAAGACATGAAAAACGCAGCTTTTTTTTTTTGATGATTGCATTAGATTTTTTTTTATCACAGAGATGAAAAATGAGCAGCTACCACCTCCTAATTCACTGCCTGGGGACTGGATTCCTCTCCGCTGCCATTTGAGGAGAGGCACTGGAAGCAGCACTGAGCAGGAAATGAGTTATACTGGGGAAGAGCCTGTTCCATTGTGGAAAAACAGTGAAAAAACAGTAACCTGGTGTACAGTGCATGTACTGAGGGCAGGAGAAAGCCCAGGACTGTGCTTAGAATGTAGAACCATAGAATTGTTAATGTTGGGAAATCCATCTAACACAATCTGCACTGCCAAGCCCAGCACAAACCACGTCCCCAAGTGCCACATCTTTTAAACACTCCCAGGAATGGTGACTCCAGCACTGCCCTGGGCAGCTGTGCCAGTGCCTGCCAACCTTTCCGGTGAGGAAATTTCCCCTAATATCCCATCTAAACCTATCCTGGCACAACTTGAGGCCCGTTTCCTCTTGTCCTGTCCTTGTGCGTGGCTGCACCCTCCTGTCAGGGAGCTGCGGAGAGCGAGGAGGCTCCTCTCGGACTGGTCAGCACAGAGGAGCGGTCAGCACCTCGGAGCGGTCAGCACCTCGGAGCGGTCAGAACCGCGGACAGCGCTCGGCCAGCCCGTGGGAATCCCCCCTTCTGTCCGCAGCCCTTAAAAGCCGGGGTTTTGCCTTATTTATTTTATTAGTTTGGGCTTGTTTATTTCCAAGAGGGTGAGGAGCGGGTGCTCCGTGCCCCAAACTCTCAGCGCGCCGCGGGCTCCGAGCGCGCCAGCGCGGCGCAGGAAGGATTCAGCTCCTCATCTCTTCCTCCCCGCAGAAACCTTTCAGCTGCCAGCGTGTGTTCCCACCCACAGATCTGGTGACTTCCCCGGGAAGCTCCGAGGAGTAGGCAGTGCATTCCAGGGTGGCCGGGGGAAGCGTACAACCGCCCGGAACATGCACGTGGATGTGAGGAGATGCTATCAGTACCTCCCATTTCCCCAAACTGCTTCTCCCCTGAGATATCACCAGGACATAAACAAAAGAACAAGGAGAAATGCCTTTAAACCAGAACAGGGTCAATTTGAGCAGATGTGAGGAAGACTTTTTGCAATGAAGGTGGTGAAACGCCGGCACAGGTTGCCCAGAGAAGAGGCAGATGCCCCATCCCTGGAAACGTTTAAGGTCAGATTGGACAATGCTCTGAGCAGCCTGACCTGGTTGAAGATGTCCCTGCTCATTGCAGTGGGCTGGACTAAATGGCCTTTAAATGTCTCTTCCCAATGAAACAATTCTATGATTCCTAAAGCCCAGCAATGGCCACAAGCCCCATGCCAGCCTTGTACCTGCGGGCACAGAGGACCTTCCCTCCTGTCACTTGGCTGAGTCTGTGCAGGCACCTGGGATTACTGCCCCAGTGTGACCATATCAGCTCTTTTCCAACAACATTAAAAGCTCAGCACTGCTGCTAATGCTCCCTTTGGGCAACACGAGCAAGTTTCAGGCTGTTGTCACAAAAGTGAACACGTCTTGCTGAATTTTAACCTGACTGAAAGGCACAAGTGCTCAAGGAAGCAATTTGCACAGCAGCCTTGCATCAGGGCATCCCCTTTTTCTTTCTTGTTAATTCTCTGCTCTGTAACCACCTTTTTTTTCCTCACGCTTTCACTTGGAGCACCACGAGTTTGAAAGGATAAAGTACATTAAGAGTTTTAATGCTGAGGAAGATATCAGCCTGACATTTTAATAACACTAATGCTCTGGAATTTGCAGCATTATCACTGTAGTGCATATCTCAACACCAGTCCCTCCACTGTGGCTCAGACAAGCTCTACACCACATTAAACACCACCAGTAAAGAAATCAGCCCCTTCCATGGTGCCTGAGACAATGATTTTCCAGCACCACGTGCAGAGACATCCCAGGGATTACCACCTTGTCTCCCATCAGGTTGTAGACAACTGCTCCTCACCCTCTGCCTGCCGAAGAGCTGAGCTGTGACAACTAAAGCAATGATGCAGAGATATAAACGCTGCTTCTAACAGGACTTTTTGTCTCAGCACAAAACCAAGCCCTCTCAAACGCCAGTTTCCCAGCCTGCATCTTGCAGAATCACTCCCAATCCTTTGCTTCTACATCCCACAGTTCAGTTCAGCGTTACCCGATTTACTCGGTCCTTTGCCTGTGTCAAGCCTGAAATTCATCCTAAATTCATCCAGTGCACGCGAACCACGAGGATAGGATGCAGTTTGGATGACGCAGCGAGGGACAGACGAATGGGAGGGACTCTCTTAAAAACAAAGAGGACCATTCCTGTCCACAGAAACAGGGTGGAAAGAGACGGACACCAACGAGCTCTGCTGTGAGGGACGGCCACTGCAGTGCCCGCCACAGCTGAACAGCGGGCCTGGATGGCTGTGGGAAATTTTGGGAGCTCAGGGAAAGGCAGCAGCTGCCCCATCCCTGCGTGTCCTGAGTCAGCAGCACCCACAGCTTCACCTTCCCCCTGCTCTCACACCTTCTGTTCAGCAAGAGGAGCTGCTAAAGCTGTGTAAATCCAGCAGCAGAGACAAACAGAGACGGGAAACACCCGGGCTCAGTACTGAAACATCCCCCACCTGCATCTTCTGGTGCCTCTGCTCCAGACACCAGCAAAGCATTGGCCATGAAACACTTGCCCAAGTCCTGGTTGTGCTGTCTCAGAGGAAACCAAATTCTGGCACTTTCTGCCCCACTTTTATGCCTGAGTACAAAAAACCCTAAACAGGCTACAAGCATCAATCAAATCTGATGTAAAAACGTAGATGTCTTAAAAAGTTACAAGTCCACAAACCTGTAAAAAAATACAGCTAAAATGCAGCCAAAGCCCAGGCTTTTTGGGAAGTTCAGACCTAGTGATGGGAGGGCAGAAACTGCTTCCTCTGCTGGCTTTTCGAACACGCACACACTGTTCTGCAAAGCCTAATGGCAACAGGCACCAGGGGACTTTTTTGGCTTCCAAAACCCCTCTCCTGTGCATGCAGCCCACACACTGGGACTGGGCTTAATGAGCAGGAATTTGAAAGCTGACTTCGACAGAGGCTAAAAACGAGCTTAAGTTTCATGTGCAAAGTCAAATGCAGAAGTAAGTAAGTGGCAGGCAGCCCAAAGAGTAAATGAGACTGTTACATCTTGTGTCTAATGAGTGACACCAGGTAACGCTGGCAAATTGCTCACCTAGAGACAGCATCAGTGAATTTCTGATGGATGAACAAGCCTTTTTTTTCCCCTCATCAGCGCACATCACAGTGAATGATGGAGCATGTTTTCCTGATGGTGCTGGAGATTGTCACAATCGTTTGCTAAATCCGGGTCTGCCGGTAGCACTGTGGCAGGAGAGCAAAGTGGCACTAAGTCAAATCCGCAGCTGACATAAGCTGGAAAAGCTCCCCAAGGATCAGCCAAACCCAGCTGAGGGGCTCCCACCCTTGGCCTCCCACAGACACCATCCTGAGGATAATAAAGGTGCACGAGACGGGGCGTCAGCACAAATGGGCAACGTGAAAGCACCGAAGAGGCTTAGAAAGAGAGAGAGAGACAGTTCCGCACGGGAGAACAAGCAGATCGTGGCCAATCTGCAGCCAGAATGAGGTGAAAAATGCAATGTTTTGTGGGTGCTTCACCCAAAACGGGCCCTGAAAGCGCCATCATGTCCAGCATTGGCACGGCCCCTGCCCGGCGTGGTAGGGCCAGGCAGCCAGTGCTGCCCGTCACGTGGGGAAGCCTCACGGCTGAGCTGCGATGCGTAAAAGGATTTACAGATGTAAAGCCACATCTCGATAACGCTTGGAACAAATCCCTGACATTCTTCACACAGCTCTGCACTAACAGGTTAGGCTCTAGCAGAGTGGAAACGGCAGCTCCCCGCTATTTCCACGTCTCCATCCCCGTTAACTGTTTGAAGCCTTCTCCCCTCAGAAGCAAGGTGGAGCTGGCTCGGCGGAGGCAGGACTCTCCATGCTGACAATTATTCTCCATTCAGGACTAGCCATTTGCATGCAGTTCATTTGTGATGCAGAAAAGCTTGAACCTGTCATTATTGCTTGGCATCAGTACAGTGCTGTGAAAAGACACCGCTCGGAACATGCGCACAGCGCTGCACCCTATTTTCTTTAATCTAGGCTAAAATGACAATGAGGAAAAGCAGGAGGGAGGGAGGGAGGAAGACTAGAACGGGGAAAGCATCGTTTCCACAAACAGGAGTGCTTCTCCGACAAGCCAGGCACAAGTACTGCAAGCAGAGCTCCAAAGATTTGTCCAGGGATGATCCCGGCCAGGCTGAAAGCGAGGGGCTCCCCCAGTGCCAGGGCATGCAGGTGACATTGGTGAGGTCCCCTCTGCACAGCCGCAATCTGCTCAGCAGGACTATCCCCCAGAAAGGCTCCAGGAGCCACCCTTTTGCTGTACAACACACTCTGGCCAAGCAGGGGATGCCCAGGGGTCCTCCCTGACACATGCCCAGCACAGCCTCCCCCTGCTGTCCCCAAGCACCGAGAGATGGGGGTGGCAGTCAAGACAGGGGAGCAGAGGGAAAGAAAAACCCCTTGAAAGCTCTGCTCCCTATTTCCTGTCTCTTCCCAACAAGCAGGGATCACAAATGCTTCCTCTCCAAGGCCACGCTGCTGCACTGTGCAGGGAGGGGGCAGCGCCCTCCTTTGCGGAGGGGACAGCTGCCAGGGAACAGGGATGGAACGGCTGACACCCAGGAGAGGCCTGGGGGACAGCGGGGGACACTGCCAGGCAGCTCCAGCCCCCAGCCCCTTCATCAGCAAACACTCCAGGCCCCCCCACGTACGCTGATATTTGCGGCCATCTGTGTTCCGGACGGTGCCAGCACCCAGCCTCTCAACACCTCCCGCCTCTCCCCGATCCAGCACCCGACACCAGGCACAAAAGCACAAAAAATCCCAGCCTTGGCAGACGTGGACCAGCCCGAATGGTCAAAGATCAGCTCAAGCCCTGCCTGTAGCCAAGGCTTTAACAGCTCTGTCAGAACGTCTGTCAGGAACTGTTCTCGCTCCGCAGCGTCTCCCTGTCATGTCAACATCCAATTGCTTTTGGCTAACAACTCGACCTCCGTGACTGCTTGTGGCGAGACACTCCACATCTCCACCCCAAGTGCTGTGGAAAAGCATTTCCCGGTGCCAGCGCTGGCCTGGAACGGCCCCTGTCCGTGCTGAGCCCCGTGCTGCCTCACCGGAGGAGACCTCTCCGCCCCCAGCCCAGCCCACTCCGGGAGGAGGCAGCTCCGCGATGCGCAGGTGATTTAGGAGCCCAGATCCCATTACGATTCATTGCCAGCAGGGAATCCAACTCCCTTGTTACCTTTCAAATGAGCAGAGCTACACATGAATATTAAACACCACCGCGTTCTAGTCCCAGGGAAAAAAAGCCAGTCTTTGAGAATCCCTCATTAAGATGCACTGGACGCCTTGCACAGGGAGCCCGAGAGCCAATTAAGCAGGACTGTAACAATCCTAAAACGAAGCCGTGCCTCGTTGGGTTCTAAGCGTTCGGTGGAGCTGGTGCGGGTGCTCTCCCCACAGAGCCCCGGATGCTCCCAGACCTGCCCCCTGTCCGTCCCAGAACTCGACACCGCTACCGGAGCTATCGGCCGGGAGCCGCTTCCTACCTCCCTGCCAGGGATGAGGCTCGTCCCAAACCCGTCCCCCTTCCTGCCAGCTCCTCGCCTCCCTGCTCTGCTTCCAGCACCTTCAGCAAAGTTTATTTGCTGACTTTCAAACCCCTCTATTTCCACGCTGGATCAAGGTAACACGATCAGAAAAACCTGACGTGTCTCCTGACTTTGGAGGGACTCTCTCCTCGTTCTGCTCCTCATCCTCATCCTCATCCTCCCCGCCTCTGCCCAACCCCTTCTGCCAGTGCCAGCACCCCCCGCTCAAAATCAATTTCTATATTTCAGATACAAAGGTTGTTTTGCTTGAAGAATGAAGCTGCCCTTCACAGAGGTAATAGAGAGATCAATACTAGTTACATCGAGTTTCCTCGTGAAAACGAGGAACTGCTGGCATTTTTCTCCTCCTGATCCAGCCAAGTGGGCCAACCCTGCATCCCAGACCCAGGTGGGTGCTCTGCCAGAAATCCCTGGCCCCCACAGACCTTGGGAGTGGCTCCTCAAGGTCCCCTCTCCCTGCCAGCAACAGGAGGGGGCGGCGGGAAATGGAAGAGAAAATTGTGGATATAATTTATAATGCCTCATTAATTTGACAAATGCCGCTTCATGCGTGCTCTCCGTCAGCCCGTCACTGTCCCAGAAGCCACTAGATCAGCAGCTACTTCAGATGGAAAATCTACCTGCAAACCCTGCTGTTTAGAGGATGGATTAATTGCCACTGATCCTCACGTGGCAGCTGGAGCTGTCCTGCACGGTGGCTGCTGCTCCTGCCCCAGGGCTGGGACCCCTGCACGGGGAACAGTGACTCCAGTGAGGGATGCAAAGGGAGATGGGGAAGGCAAGTATCACAAACAGCTCTCAGAGAAAGCATTTGACCAGCTGTAATAGCTCCTTACCAAGGCTTTTGTATAGAAGCAATCCCATAGGAAATACTTCTTTGCCGAAATGAAGCTTTTGTGGAAACTTCTCATTTCAGTCACGCACTGAATTCAATTTTGTCTCCATCTGAGAGAAAGTTTCCTGTCTTCAAACCTCCCCTGCCCACAGACTGTTTGTTTCTCTACTGGAAAAGCAGTGAGATGGAAAGGGAAAAAGACACTGGGCTCAGGTGGATCCTGCCCAATACACACCTTCAGCTTCCCCCTCCCCTGGGAGGATTCCATCAGCTCTCACCTGAGCCATATTTTGGGCAGAGCCAACGGGAGACACAGGGGACACCCAGGAATGGAACTGGTCAATCCTTCCAAAGCCAGGCAGCTCCAGCTGAAATCCTGCTGAGCCAGACTGAGCTTGTACCCACACGAACGGGCGCCCAGGATTTTAATCCCACGAGGAAAACAGGAAGAGGAGGCTGGAGAAGATGTATGTGCACAAGGCAGCGTTAGCACAACTCCACTCACTCTGTGTTAAATAACTCTTCCAGGGCATGAGTTAAATGGCAGCACAGAGCAATCAGGGGACAATAAATCCCTGGTTATAAATTCTGGCACTACACTGAGATGAAAATCATCAACCCTGGCCGGCCACAACTGATCCCGGCTCGGGGAGCGGGAGCCCGGGGAGCAGGCCAGGAGGGAGGAATTTCTGCTCCACTGAGAGCCTCCCAGCCCCACTCACCCTCCCCAGAGGCTGCTGCTCCCTTTGTGCCCCGCTCAAAGACCCCCAAACATCTCCAGGTGCTCCCTGGGGTGGTTTCAGCACAAACAGGGAGTGAAGTTCTGCTCAGTTCTATAGCAAAGAGACTGAATTCCCTTTCCAACCCCAGAGCTCCCGGGGTGTCCTGCTGGCCTCGGCCTTGTCCTCACATCCCTGCACAAACACCAGCCAAGGAGACAACACATTCCCAAAGGGCTTCCAGCAGAGGGAGGGATACAAGGTGTCACCGATTTACCTCGCTGAATCTCAGCTCTGCCTGCTGCAGCCGTTATTTCCTGCAAATATATTGCACTGTGGGATGCCTGCGATATTTTATAAAGTTAATAACTTTTTTTTAATTGGATGAGTTTATAGAATCGTGCGAGCAATTAACAATAATTACGTTTAAGACACTTAAATTCCAGGATGCACCACAAACACTGGAATATTAAGCTATAAAAACCCTCAATTGTACATTCAAATTACATTAAGGGTCTGTTGGAAGGAATACACTCTCAAGTTTCAAGAGCCCCACTCTGTTCTGTTTATACAATGAGCTTACATCAGATGTTGCAGCAGCAGCCCTGTCCCCATCCTTATTCAAAGCTTGGGCACCACACGGCTGCCTGGACACGCTGGGCACGGAAAACACTGCCCAGCAGCCTCTGGGTGGTGAGGACCAGGATGCAGGGAAAGCATCCCCTCGGCTCGCCACAGCACTGGCACCGCTCCGGGAAGGGAGTTGGACCAGTGCTTATTTCATTTTAATCACCAGGTGCCAAACTAAATTATTGATGTCGGTTCTCAGTGACAGGTAAGGCATTTTATCACCGCGCCTTTAATAATGCAGGAGTCATGATCCTCGGCGCTAAAATGTCAGGCAATTCTCAGGTTGCCCTCGCCACGCCGACAACGCTTCCCCGTCCTGCCCTTCCTCGCTGCCGCCGAGGGCTCGCCACCAGCGCCCATCTGCTGCCTGCCAGACAGCACCCGCAGCACCCTGCTCACACTGCCCGCCCCGTGGGACCCATCCCCGCCGGGCCAGGAGCCTGGATGGCGGGAGAGACAGCACGAAGGTGGCCAGGCGAGAGAAGGGATGAGCAGAGCTTGGCACCTCTGAAAACCAACCCCAAACGCCCCGCTGCAGAAGGGAAACCCCCGCCGAGGAGGGCACGCACCCTTCCCTGTGCCCCACGCCGCAAACGGAGCCATTTCACACACCCTGGCCACCAAAAGGGACAGTTTCAGAGCCACCAAGGCGTCGGGCTGAGGAACAATAGCTGGCTAATGGCTCCATTTTGAGCCGTGCACACGCAGCTGGCGCCTGCCTCCGAGAGGGAAGGGGCTTCTCCAGAGCCGGCGCGGGGAGGGATTCTGTGGGAAGCAGGATGTGCTCAGGAAGGGGAATAGCAAAGATCTGGACATGGGCAGCACTCCAGAGGGAGATGAGCACGACTGGCAGGGGCAGCCCAGCCCAGCAGCCCAGGGAGGGAGAGCCCACCTGAGACAGGCTCTGATCCAGGTCAGGGGCGAGTCCCCGGGAAGCAGCAGAGCCAGCAGCCAAGCCCAGGTGACACAAAGCAAGGGGGATGAGAGAACCAGCCCCAGGGATGAAGGGACACCGCCAGCAGGTCCCGTGCCAGGTGCAGGTGGGTCCTGTGAGGGTCAGGGGCTGGCTGAGCAGAGGTGGCCACCACCCTGCCCTGCCTCCAGACCCTCGCTGCGCCCAGCACAGGTTTGCTCCAGCCTTTGTATTCCAACAGCACAGCCTGACATTTACAGGGGGAAGTTTTATTCCTGCTGTAAATAACCTCTAATAGTGTAGGTCATTACACTAATTACAGAAGATAATTAATTTTCCGATTCTTGTTAGGCCGCTGCATATTCCAAGAAGAGCGCAGTTCATTATTTTCCCGTGCAATTATGACCTCCCTCTCCTTCCCCTGCCAGCCCCGCCTTCAGGATTTCAACACTTTGTCAAGTTGTTTATCATGCAGCCACGGAGCTGTTGTGAAGCTGAGGAGGCGCAGGGGCTCCTCTCTGCCTCCCACCCCACCACAGGGCCCACGAGAGCTCTGGGTGTGCTGCAGAACCTCCTCTCAGCCTCAAACGGGCCCTCACCAACACTCCTTGGCCACGACAGGAGGATCCCAGCAGGATCACACACCCATCCCGCAGCTCCAGCCGCGTGCTGGTTGCAGGAGATGTGCACAAGGCCACACATCTCCCAGAGCCATTGGGACTTTCCAGCGGCCGAGGAGGGCACAGCCTCATCGACAGCAGGAAAACTCTGTTCACTTGCTTGGAAAAGTCCCCTCCAAGAGCCCGACCTGCTGGTGATTAATCTGCAGCAGATTGATGATGGTTCTCCCAGTGCAGCGCTCGTTACCGAACCCAGCCTGGGAGCAGAACATCTGCAGGACCTCACTGCGCCACGGGGCTCTGCGTAGGGGCAGCCACACACAGACAGCACAATAAAAACAACCTGGCACCAGCAGCTCTGGCAGCTTCATCATCCTCACCCTGCCCAGGACCGTAAACCACGGCAGTGAAACACTGCACGGTGCGGGAGCTGCGGGATCTGCTCCCCCGGGAGCCAAGGAGTGACAAGGGAAAAGCAGCTTCTCCTTGGCCAAACACCTATGGAGAGACAGCTCTGGCTGGAGGAGTGTGCCAGACTCTGGCTCTCCAGCCACGCCGTAAATCTGGGTATCAGACGGGTTTTAGTGATAATCAATTGTAATAACTACCATGGATCCCCTGACCAGATAAGTGGAATATTATAAGTCCAGCTGCAATTAGCAGGGGCAGATGGGTGGGGGCTAAGGCAGCAGTCCGGGTGTTTTCCCATCCCACCAGCTGCTCGGTGCCCACGATGCCTTTCCATTTGCCCCCCCATAAATTCACCATCAAAACCCTGTGGTTGTAGTGACCCGACACCCACCACCTTGCCAGGGGAGCCAGCACAGAGGGAGGCTGCCTTCCCCTGGCTCAGGTGACACGGGCAACTCACTGTGACAGGACACTCAGCAGGTCTGAGGGTGCAGCCCTGCATTGGAGGGGCCTGGGCAGGGCAGCTGATAACACACACACACCTGCTGTTAGAGCAGAGAGAATGAATTTTTAAAAGGCACATAAACCCCTGATGCTTCAAGGCATCAGCTGAGCGCTAAGGAGGATTAGCGGGAAATATCTCCCGTGGAAAGCTTATTCCACATGAATTCCACTGAAGGGATCCTTTCATCTCCCCCTGGAGCATCTCTTCCCCCGGCCTGATGCGCCTTGGCACTCACTGAGCTCCTGGAAGACACTGGCGGGCGGATGGCTGCCCGCAAAGGTTGACAGCTGTCTCCGTTACGATGCCGCCTCCTGACTGACACCGATGTGACAGGCAGCGTGACACGGCCCAGACAGGACAGTTATCCATCCCCAGCGGGACAGAGCCATTCCTGAGGGGACAGCAATCCCTAGGACACGCAGACACCGTGCCTGGCTCCGGGCAGGTGAGATGGGAACGTGTTTCACTCCCCGGCTGAGCGGCACAGCGAGGATTTGCAGCTCAACACGCAGCCGTTGGTGCAGCCCAGCTCTGGGGGCTCCATGGAGCTCCACATTTCCCCATCATCTGCTTGGAAAGGAAATGAAACCCTGCTCTGGGCATTCCCTGGCAGCTTTC
The DNA here is from genome assembly GCA_014706295.1 of Lycocorax pyrrhopterus obiensis. NCBI lineage: Eukaryota > Metazoa > Chordata > Aves > Passeriformes > Paradisaeidae > Lycocorax > Lycocorax pyrrhopterus. The sequence goes on along the minus strand of JACSVZ010000025.1, from coordinate 6,002,285 downwards.
CTGCCCAGCACCTCTCAGAGCACTTGCCCTGCACTGCTGCCCCTACAAGGAAGCATCAGCTGCCCCTCAGAGCCAGAGGAAGGGAAAGGGTTAAAAGGAATGCCATCTCCCCTCTCCTTTGCCTTGGAAGGAGAGGCACTGAGTGCATTAAAATCTGGGTTAAAAATGGCTCTGCTCTACCTATCTTATCTTCTTTGTACTAAAAGCCCTCAAAGAGCGGCAGGTTTTCACGCAGAATTTTCCCGTCTAATCCCCTTTTGTTAGCTCTGATACTGGCATTGCAATACAAACCTCGTCCAGGCGATTTAGGAGGGATTACACGCCCTCAATCCTACAGCATGTGGGAGAAAAATGTTTCCTCAAATCAAATTTTACACAAACCAGTATTTGAAAATAATCAAAGCACAAATCCCCGCCGTGGGGATTTCTGGAGGGAGGTGAGTGGGGGGCGGGAGGTGGCAGGAGCTGGTGCCACCAGCACCAAGACACAGTGCCAGGGCACCCTGCGCCCACAGGTCCAGACTGACACGAACTCAGAGCACGCCAAAAAATAACCCACACTGTGACTCTGGACAAGAGATGCTCAGAGACATGAGCGAAGTGAGGGCTTGGGAGCTGCTTCTCCCCCCCTTCCCGTGCCAGGTGGGCAGCAAGAGGGCACAGAAAACCAGTGCCACTGCAGCCAGGCGATAACTCTGCCTCCTGCACGCCAAATGTGCTCTCCAGGGCTCTGCACACGTGTGTTTGGCTCGGCTTTCCCGATGAAATATTGCCGGTGCTGCTCCTGTAATATATATGTCACAGATGCAACCTCATTTTATTGATCTCTCCTAGCTGCCGGGATATCCATAGCAGAATTAATACGTCTGTATCACCACCAGAAAAAAAAAAAAAAGGTACAGCCCATCTGACAGTTTCAATTAAGGAAGCGTGAAAAGCGATTTGCGTAAGAGGCTGGGGCTTGGCGGGGGAGAGCGGGGCAGCCCGCGGGCAGCGCGGCTGTACACTCACATCTGGGTAAGTGAAGTGATTTCCTACAGGAAGTGATGGAGGCCAGACCCCAGTCGGGGCCGTGGCCGTCTCCGCCTGACGAGCCCCCCAGCCCGCCCCGTACCCGCTGTGCCACCGCGGCACCCGACCCGACAGCGGGGCCGGCGCCCTGCGCCCGGGCATGGCACGGCACAAGGACCGAGAGAGGTGCCACAGACCCAGACCTCCTGGGACAGCCTCCAAGAGAGTTGCATCCAAACTAAGCATCAGAAAACAGAAAAAAACCACTTTCCTGCAGAGCTCCCTGCGATTCTCCTTCCAAACTCCTTCCCTTCACCACGCGAGAACCCTCAGACATCCCGAGCGTCCCCAGCGTGCAGCCCCTTCGCTGTGCACCGGGAAAAGCCCAGCACAGGCACTGGGAAAAGCCCGGCACGCTGCCAGGGGATGCCCAGGTGGCACAGCTCTCCCTCCCCAGGCGTTTCAGGAGGGGCAGCAGGGAGCGGGAGGCCCCGGGACCGTGGCACTTGTCAAGCAAAATCATATCCCCACATCCATCGGCTCCCGCCGGGCCCGCGGAGAGCTGTGAAATATTCATGTTTCTGCCACTCACAGGGGAAGGTCCCCTCAGTGCTTCCCCTCCTCTCCCACAACCTCGGAGCAGAATCAGGGAGGGAAGGAGGGAGCACTGCCACCTCCGTGCCCTTCGCATCCAGGTGCCACGAGCTGCCCCAGGTCCTTCCAGGTTTTTCAGCTCCACTCCGAGGCAGAGTGGAAACCCCGGATGAGCAGGGGATTTGGGGCATCCCCGCCATACACAGTCCCCTACAAACCCAGATCTCAGCCTACAGATGCAGATACACCACATCAGTTCATTTCTCTCCCCTTCCCCCTGATTTGGGGCAAAGCTCTTAACTCCACCATAAAATTAAAAGTCATGTGTCCAGATAAATCAATTAAGACTTTGTTTGCAACACCTACAGCTCAAGTCCCCCTGATCCGGGGTCTGGCCAGCTGTCGGAACATTTGGCTTCTTCTCAGCAGGACACACAACAACACACGAGTGCTTAAAAGCCCTCATCTACCAGAGGAGTAAAGCCCCTTCCTAATCCACTCCCCCGCTGAACGTGGGGCTGCCGGGTGGTCCGCAAAGCCGCTGCCCCCGGGAAGAGGAGGAGGAGCAGCGGGAGCTGTTGGGAGCCCCCTCTCGTCCAGCCGGGTTTCCTCTGAAACCTGCGGTTCCCCCAGCTGCTCCGAGCATCCTTTGCCTCCAGCCAGCGCCTGCCCAGCAGCACTTTGCCATGTCTGGATGCTGCTCAGAGCATCACAGAGTGCTGAATGGGGCAGCCCAGACACCACGGGCAGAGAACCAGCCCTGCTCAGCCCTGGAAGCCAGGCTGGCACAGCGGGCTGCCAACATGAGCCCCCTGCGGTACCCGGGACTGTTCATCACTGCTGCCACACCAGGAGAAATAAAGATGCAGGTGAATTAGAGATAAAACCTCAGGTGGAGTTTGCTGGCTCTCCTCAGGCACAGCAAATGAAGACCCTCTCCCCAGTTTCCCTGGACTCCTGCAAAGCAGCTGCTGCTCACACCGGTACTGACCCTGCAGCACCTGGATGCCTTTGGCTTCCACGTCCCAAACAGGGCACACACATCACCCCTGCAGGCCATCCTCTCCCTCGCTAATGCTCTTGGGTTGTGTTAAAGCAGAACAAAAAGACACAGAATCACACAGTGCCCAGTGTGGCCTCCTGCCCGTGCCAGCTTGGAGGTGCCAAAACCAGCCCTGCACCTGGGCGCTGGGAGAGTGGGGGTCTCAACGCGCCAGGTTTTGGGAATCAGCCTGGATTTCTACACGAGCTATGGGCTCACAGGCTCCAGACCTGCTGCCTCCACTCCTTCCTTAAATCCATGATTAAAACACAGATTTACAGCTTTAACACTTCCAGAGAGTAAAACCGATATTCCCGGAATCCGTGGCCATTCCCTGCGTCCAGGCACACCTCCCCTGGCAGCCCAGCTGCTCCACCCTTCACAGGGTGCTCCCCAGCATCACCAGTGGTGTCACACCTCTGCACAGTACACCCACAAGAATTTACTTAATTTCAAGTTTCATCTCCTTCCCTTCCCTCAAGTCCCCCCTGTGAAGCTTCCTGTGTTGGACTCGAGGGATAGAAAAAAAAAGGGGGAGAGAAAAAGGTAAAACACAAGCACAGAAAATCCCACAGCAAAACAAAACAAAAAACCCTCACAACAAACTACGTCCCTCCTGGCAAAACCCAGAGCGCCGCTTACACAACATCTTTACGCGTTCCATTATTTATAGGGCAACTGAAACATTTATTCCTACACGGAACTACCCAGCGTGCTGGGGAAGGTAACAATGGAAATCCTCCTGGAAGAGGTAACTCCATGGAAATCTTCCTGGAAGAGGTAACTCCACAGTGAATCAATAAGCAGGGCAGCAAAATTGCGATTAATTATGCTTGCGGGAAACTCTGTCCTGCCCCAGCACTGCCTCTTTCTTCAATCAAGGAGAAGAAATGTTGCCTGCATAAAATAAACCCCATCCTGAGCACTGGTATGAAATTAGTTTCAAAGTCAAAGGCATCAAGTTCACTAAGTCCACATCCCAAACCACCCGGTCCCAGACCCCCAACACTTGTAGGGCCATGGCTCAGAATTGGTTCATAGGGACAGGAGGTCCCTCACAACCAAGATTTTTCCCACCGAGCCCAACCCTTTCCAAAAACATTGAGCCTGACCCACCCCACCTCAAAGACCAGGAAGAGCCGCCAGGGGCTCTTGGCAAAGCCTGGTGGCACTGCCACGCTCTTGTCAGTACAAACAGCTGCACCCCCTGCCCCACAAACATCTTTTTGTGGCCACGGATTTCACAGCAGGATGAAGTAATTACTGATGGGTTATGGGCAGGCTGGAGCCCGACTGTCTCAGAGTAAAGCTAATCAATAGCAGGTCATCAATAGGCCAATCAATCACCTCTGCTAGGAACTATATTCCAAGGAGGCCCAAATCCCATTACTTGTGTCTTGGGCCAGACCCCAGGGCTGGGTCCCCAAAGGCGTGGCCGGATTAAGGGCAGTGTAATCTGCTATTCGAGGCACACAGCACACCAGCCTCATGCCAGAGCTCACAGCTGGGCCTGCCCTGCCTGCGAGGAGCAGAGTTGAAAACCAAATGAAATCAATACAGGCCAGGAGCCAGCTCGGTGCCAGCTCGGGGAGGGTGCTGAAAATGAGGGATGTGGGGAGTGATGCACCTGCGAGAGAGGGCAGTTCTCTCCCTCAAGGACACGGGGCTGTGCCGTGGTGCCAGGCAGGATCAGAGCCACGTGCCCTTGAGCGACAGTCCCTGCTGCACTACCAGGACAAGGGCAAAGGCATCCCTGTGCCCAGGAGCTGCACCATCAGCATCCTCAGCAGCCTCCTTCCTTCTGGGTGCCAGCGATGGCCGGCGTCCCAGGACCAGCAGGACACGCCATGCTGGAGGTCTCCCCTGCTTTAATAGGATCTGTCGTCTGGCAATCTAATTTGATCGAGGAAAACTAATGAAAACAGGCCCTGGTCTGCAGCACGGATTAGCCCAATCAGCCCAGAGTGGCTACTTTATTGTTCAGCTCCCTGGCACCAGCTGTGCCTGTGCGCAATCAGCCCTAAGAGCCATCAGGCTGCATCCGCCCCAGCTGCCCCAGCAGCCTCCAGTCCCAAAGCTCCGGTGCAGGGGGAGCTCCAGTGCGGGGCTTTGACACCCACGTGTGAATCGGGCACAAGGACAAGCACAGATCCCACTGATAAGGAAGCATCTCCACCAACACAGGTTTTCATTAGCTTTAAGGGATGTCCCTGGGTTAAAACCAAATCCCATTACTTAGGAGAACAGCGTGTCTGGTGCTGACAGCCTGCGTTGTGAGTGCCCAGAGGTATTAACGGGGCAATGCGCCCCATGACAAGGCTCATCTGTCCCCTCCAGACCCCAGTGTTGGGTCCCCAGGGCTCAGAGAGGTGGAGCAGACCCACACACAGCATCATAGAGTCACCCCATCCAGTTCCACTGCCTGCTATGGGCAGGGACACCTTCCACTATCCCAGGTTGCTCCAAGCCCTGTCCATCCTGGCCTGGAACAATTCCCAGGATGGGGCAGCCACAGCTTCTCTGAGCAACCTGTGCCAGCGTGTGAGGAATGGGGTGGAAGAGGACAGGAGAGTGAAGACAAGCACAGAAAACACCCAGACTGTGGCAGTCCTGAGACTCCTCATCTGGGGACCTCCCTGGCAGCATGAGCACAGGTCCTGTGTGGGTCCCTTCTCAGGCTGGCACTCAGCGAGGCAGAGAGGAGCTGCCGAGGGTGCGAAAATACCTGCACCAGCAGGGACTGTCTCCTTCTGCCTGCAAACACTAGCTCACCAGAGCAGACACAGCAGATGCTCAGATGTTCAGCCCTACACGTTCAATCACACACTCCGGCAGCGCCAGGAGCCGTGTGATGACCAGAGGTTGTGGCACCTGTTTGTGGCCACCATCCAACGGCTGCCACACACCGGGGCCAGGACCATGAGTCCCAGCCCCATTTTACACACACAGGCAGAGCAGGAGGGAGTGCTGCTGGAAACGACACTGGCACTGTGGGCAGGACCTCAAGATGTCTCAGCAGGTGTAACACCACAGGGCACCCTGGCATTGCCACCTCCAGCAGCACCCAGGGCTGGGATGAGTCCCAGGGCAAGGGCCAGGTGTGCTGGCAGCTCAGGGGGGTTTCTCAGCCTCTCTCCAGCCCCAGGTCAGTCCTCTCCCCACACATGGGATGCAAACCCGGGACGGCAAAGAGGAGGGAGGGTTTAACCAACAGGGAGAACCTCCAAGCACAAAGTGCTGGCAGAGAAGTGTGAAGCTTTAGGAATTACAGCCCTGAGCCACCTGGGACACGTGCATATTGACTCAGACCCGAGCCTTTAATAAGGCAGCTAACAGCATTGCTTTTACATTCATCCCTCTTACAAGCTGAACATGCCCAGGACAAGTTCATGTTCCAGCTACAGCACTCGCTGGGCTCAACAGAGGGATTACCCAGCCTTGTAGCTACAGCTCGCTCCTCTCCCCTTTCTTCCCTCTCTCTGTTCTGCCTCGGTGTCAGGTCAAGCAGCTCTTCCCTCTCCATGTTTTGGTGTGTGCTCTGCCTGCAGATCACACACCTGCCCCAGGTGAGATGCTCCTGCCCTCTCCTTTTGTAGCTGCCGAGGAGCGGGGCACTCTTTTCAAGTCCTTTTAAAGGATTCACCTAAATGTCCCCGTTACTGCCAGATGGGCCAGGAAAGCTCCCCAAAAATTCTGCACCTGCGCTCCAGAGCCACTGGCGCTGACACTGCCAGCACGGCTCAGCAGATTAATGTCACAGCCGCGCCACACAAATGTCTGCTGATGGAAAAGTGATGGCAAAGGGCAGGAGGAGACTTCACACGGACATTAACAGAGGCTGGAGTACATTAATATTATCGACGGGCTGTCAGCGAGGCTAAAGAGGCTGTGCCAGCCCTGAGCAGGGGATGGAGGCACGGCAGCGGCGTGGGGACACCCAACAGTGGTGTGGGGACACCCAAGAGCGGCGTGGGGACACCCAACAGCGGCGTGGGGACACCCAACAGTGGTGTGGGGACACCCAACAGCAAGGGCACTGGCTGTGGCTGGGGACCGTGGGAGCGGTGGCAGCACACAAAGACGGTGGCCTTGGGAGTGGGGCTGTGGGGACACACGGCAGAGAGGCCGGAGGAAAGGGAGGCAGCCGGCGAGTGCCCTGACCCGTGAAGGAGTGGCCCCGGGAAGGCCCCTCGGCCGCCCACATGCTCGCTGTCAGCTCCACGCAGGCCATGGCCCTGATGCCTTCGCCTCCCCTGCCTCGCCAGGCTGCCCGCGGGGGACGGAAGGCGATGCTCGGGCACAGTGGCACACTCTGGGGAGCACCTCCCCGTGCCCACCGCCCTGGGAACACACCGGGGGACACCACAGCCCTGTCCTGCTCTGTCCCCGGCAGCCCCAGCTTCAGGCGACGGCTCCGTGCCAGCGGCGGAGCGCGGTCCTACGGCAGCGCTGAAATACGGCAGTGGGAAGTCCCCTACTGCTCCCTGTGTAGCATTTTATCTTAATAACATTTTATCTTGGATGACAAGCCTGTATAATGTGGTTTAAAAGCCACGGCTACGCTGACACCAGAACAGGGGGAAGGAAGAAAGCTCTTTTCTCCCGTCTAATACATTTGCTGAGGTCACAACTTGCGAACCTCTCGCTGTATCTCGCTCGCCAAGCTGGGAGCTGCTTTGTAGAGCAGCTCAGAGGCAGCGGCGGGAGCTCAGCCCTGCTCCTCCCTCCCGCTCAGGGTTCCGGCTATAAAGGCTCCGGCTCTCGCTTTCCTTTGCAGTTTTGGCTGGGGGAGGTCTGTTCTTCCCCCCCTGCTCCGTGCAGTGAGTGCTGGAGGCTTTGAAGGGGGAACTGCGAGGCTTTGCTGCAGCCCAAGGCTGGCGGGAGGCTGAGTCCCGTGGAGTGACCCTGCCTGTCCCGCCTGCTCGGGGGCGCAGGTAAAGCCACCTACACCGGCAGTACAGCCCTTGCACGGCCCAGACTGCCTCCAGCAGGGCTATCCCACACCTCACTGACCATCCCACGTGGATCACCACTCCTGCAGAACCCAAATTTCCTGGGCATGCTGTTCCTGCTGCTGCAGGCACCGCAGCGATGCTGCACAGCATGGCATCATTAGGGAGACAGCAATTCTGGTCTAATTGCCAGTGGTTCACAGCAAACATGGCAGGCTCTGCCTGCTCGGAACAGAACCGTGGAACCACGCTAAAGACAAAGGCTGCCCAAAAGAAAGACTAAAAGCAGACATTAAACCAGAGAGGGGACAGCAGCACACAGCCAGGTTGACTTGGGGAGGGAGAAGACACTGACCCAGCAATGAGGGTTAAGCTCTTCTTGTGAGAGCTAATTTAAGGTCAGGCAAATCCTGCTGACAGATTATTTTTCACCTAAAACGTTCAGATCGGTGGCTCGGCCACCGCAGCGCAGCAGGACCTGGAGAGCAGCTGGAGGAGCTGCTGGAAGTGCTGTGGTCCAGGCTGGAGGACAGGACAGCCCTGTCCCTGCCCAGGACCATGAGCAGACCCCTGCCCCACACTGGGGTCCCCCTCACACCAACAGCAGCCAGAGCAGCCCAGCAGCCTTTGCCAAGACCCAGGCAAATCCCACCCTGTGCAGCCACGCTGGTGGTGCCCCAGGAGGGACGGGAGTCTCCCCCCACCCCAGGCTGTCACTCTGTCACCTCTGCTTTGCTGTGACAGACAGACAAGCCCCAGCTCGCAGGACCATCAATTATTCACACGCACTATTTCTGAATATTGATGTTAAAAGCAAATTCCCGGCTTGCCCCTCACCTGCATCTCCAAAGGGATTTTCACACCACAAGGACCCACATTCCTGAGGAGCCATTGGGGGGAAGGGACACATGGAGGGATCTTCACTGCCACCAGCGAGGTCTGCTGGCACCGGGTCTGGGGTCTGCAATTCAGGGTGGGATAAGAAACCCCTGGGGTTGGGGAACATCCCATCCCGCTCCTGAGGGATTCAGCCCAGCTGAAGGAGCAGGGAGGAAGGCTCAGGGAATGAAAGGATGTGTCTGTCAGAGACAAAAGGAGCTTGCTCTCCCCCTCACTCGTTCACAAGAAAATGTTTGTAAACAAACGCTTCCTGCTTGTGTTTATCCAACTTTAAGAGACTTCAAATGGAAGCCTGCTCCCCACACTGTATCATTACCCTTCATTATTGCAATTTTCCAGGCTTTAGGTGGCTGGAGAAGGAAAACACAGGATAATGCACCACTCAGAAAGCTGCAGGAAGTTAAACTGGGAGAGAAGCAAGCCCAAGCAACCCGGTGACACCAGGCCCACATGGTGGGCACTGTCCACGCACACCCAGCACAGCTCCTGCATCCAGGGCAGGAGAGGGAGAGCAATTCTGGCCCTTTGTGCCAAGGAAGAACAGCAAAGTGTCACAGCCACGGACACCTTGACTGGCCCAAAACACCAGGGACGCTCCAGCTGGATGCTTCTCTGGGCTGGAGCACCTCACCCAAGCCATGCCAGACCATCCTTACTCAAAAGGCCCCTCCTCCCTTGGCCTAAAGGGGCTCTGGTGATGGATTGAGTGTCCATCACACATGGACAGCTGAGGTTCCACTGACTCACTTGTCATCAGTAGGTGCTGGAACAACCAAAGGACAGCTGACAAATGCCCACAGGAAAGGAACACTCTTGAAACAGGGAAGGGCTCCAAAAAGAAATCTCATTTGTAGATCATTGCCTTGATATCTCAGCATTTTTTACTTCACAATTCTGTTTCATATAGCCCTGTTTATTGCACTGATATCTCATCCTGCAGATTCATCTCGGATCATCGTTAAGGCTCCTCCCCAGCTTGCAGAGATGCCTCTGCTTATTGTAAAACTCTATGTTGAAATTTCAGATTAATTAAAAGCTGTAAATTGCAAAGCCGGATGCGATAACTCACATCTTCACCCTTCCAAAAAAACCCCCACAAAACCAACCAAAACCCAGGAAGATGAGGAAAGTGTGAAAGTCTCTTGGTTTACAGCATGGCCTGTCCTCCGAGATGGGTTCATCCTCACTGTGACCCAGCCAGCGCTGCCACCGAGGGTCCCCAGAGACACCTCACACGTGCACGGAGTGACCCGCAAATCCTCGGTGTCCTTTCCCGGTGACACCGTGGTGCCAGGCCGGTGCCGATGCTGCCGCTCAGAGCGCAAGGAGAGGCGATGCTGGGGAGGGCACCGTGCCAAAGGGCCCCCGGGCGGGAGGGGGGCCCCGCAGCCACCCCAAATTCCATCTGACCAAGCTCCGCTGTCCCGGCAGCCGGGGCGACGCCGGCGGGAGCGGGTCCCGCCCCAGCGCCCACGCAGCCGCGGCAGCGCGGAGAGGGGACAGACGCCATCCCCCCTCGGGCCGGGGACGCTGCTCTCCGTGCCCAAGGACATTCACGCAGCCGTGACCACCATCTGCTCGCCGGCAGCACGAGCCAGCTCGGGCTCCAGCGCCGCGGCATCGCCTGAACGCAGGCACGGGGGGCACCCCCCGCTCCTGCCCTGCCAGCCCTGCTCCAAACCTTCCCGGCACTCCACTCACACCCCTAAGAGAGGAGGAAGAGGAGGTGTTTCCTCCAATTGCCCCCAGTTCCAGCTGCCCGCAGCTCTCCTGCAGGCTGGTTTGAGTGGTGCTCCTCCCGCTGCCCTCATCCCATCACTCCTGGGTGCTCCAGGAGCGGGGCAGGCAGCAACATCCCTCCCTTGCCGAGCTCCCACTCACTGCAGATCTCTTAATGCATTTCTTGGCCAAGGGTGAGGAGATTAAACACGCCGTAGAAGGAGAGCTGACACAAGCTGACAGACCTGAATCTTCTGCACATGCATAAGTGCCAGTCCTCATCACAAGGATGCTCATTTGCCAGCCTCATACCTATCACTTGGGCTGGGAGTCAATCTAAATAAAGCAAATTCACTTGTTCTGAGGGGGAGAGGGAGTCGCTGGGCTGTCATAAGGTTGAACTCAGCTGGCATCATTCTAAAGTGGAAGGGGCTGCAGAAGCAGAAAGCAGAGGGCTCCCAGCCTCCCAGGAGCCAGAGGAAGGGAGTTTTGCTTTGCTTGAAAGCAGCTGAGCCAGGAGAAACCATCAGCCCCAGGCCCATGGCTGTGAGGAGCTGGGCATGGGAGTCACAGAGTCCCAGGATCACTGAGGTTGGAAAAGCCCTCTGAGACCATCGAGTCCAACCTGTGCCCGACCCCCACCTTGTCACCCACTAAGTGCCACATCCAGCCCTTCCTCGGACACCTCCAGGGCTGGGGACTGCACCACCTCCCTGGGCAGCCCTATCCATGTGCCAGAGGTGAGACAGGAGCACAGCCTGGCACATGGCTGACTCCTGCTCACCTGAGCCAGCCCTGCCAGGACAGCACATTTCACCTTGTTCCACTCTGACACAGAGCCCAGCCACCCCCAGAGACTGACAGACTGGTTTGGGTTGGAAGGGACATTAAAAATCATCCAGTTCCACCCCCTGCCATGGGCAGGGACACCTTCCACTAGACCAGGTTGCTCCAAGCCCTGTCCAACACTTCCAGGGAAAGAGGATCCACAACTTCTATCCCTCTCCTTCCCTCCTACTCTCCAGCGCTTGGTTGCAAGGATTAAGACTCATTTCCAATGAAGTTTTCATTATTTTCTGCTCTCCTTCTTTATTCCTCAACTCATTTGCATTACAAAAAAATTAAACAAAAGCTGCTTTTTTGAATCTCCACTCATTACTCCCATTACATTTGTTAACATCATTATCTTCAGCTGAAGATGGCAACTATTATCAAATGTTGCAGAGCTGCTGCAGACCTCTTGCTATATTACTCTGGAAAATTGCTTTAATGCTTATGCTTTTAGTGGTTTGAAAAAACCAGCTATAGCATTAGAAGCCATAAAGAAGATAAAAAAGTGCATCATTCAATAATACGTGCGTTTTTTCCCCTTTACACTGAAATATAAATACGCGGAGGTAATGCAAGATGCAAAAGCTCTTCCTCCTCTTCAGTGACCCAGCACGGACCCTCTGATCTGACCCTCACTGTCTCCCTCTCCAACACATTTCTTCAAGAGAAGTTACTATAATGAAAGCTGGGATCAAAAGGAAATCATTCTAAAGACAAAATAGTTCAAATTTTCCAGATTTTGGTAAAATATTTCTGAAAAAGGAGAAAGGCCCAGGGCATGGGTGCTGAATCCCTGGGTTTACCATGGAAGGAAAGCCCCAAGGGACAGACTGAGGTGGCCCTGGTGGAGGGAAGGTGGTGAGGAGGGTTCTAACGGCAGGGATATGTCTCAGGGTCCCACCGCCTCCCACTTCCAACTAGAAACCAACATGGAAAACCCCTGGAGCACTGGTAACATCTCTGCTCAGCTTGGCTCAGCTCGCTGGGAGGGCGTTTTAACCAAGAAAAGAGGACCAGAAAAGAACAGGCTAAACACAAGTGCGCGGAAGCTGGAGAGGCAAGGCTTGGCAGGGCAGAACAGAACTGGGGCTGGGGCTTCCAAATCTCCCTTCCAAGGAAATGATACGTCTCCAGGGTCACCAGGAAAACAAAACAGACAGAAGAAATCCTTCCCTGTGAGGGTGGTGAGGCCCTGGCACAGGGTGCCCAGAGCAGCTGTGGCTGCCCCATCCCTGGAGTGTCCCAGGCCAGGTTGGACAGGCTTGGAGAACCCTGGGATAGTGGAAGGTGTCCCTGTGGACTGTGCTGCCCCTCACCCAGGCCATTCCAGCTCTGAGGATGGGACAGCACAGCTCAGGAGCTGGGACCATGCACAAATCGCGCTGCAGCATGGCCAGAGCTGATTTACAGCAGCTGCAGGAGAGGTCAGGGCTCAAATAGGCTTTCATCGATCAGTTAATTAAACCCAGGCAAAACAAACATAGTGAACGCAAAAATTTACAGCCTGTGCCATGGGTTCAGGTGCAGCTGGAGCTCAACTCACCCATCTTCTCTCCTAACAAGCCAGGGCAGGCTGGGTTTTTGAAGGAGACCTCTGTGGAGCGGACAGGACGCGCAGGGGCTCGCTCCTACCTGCAGCACAAATAGTGCTCCGAATAAGAGCCAGCTGCCAAAACCGAGGCAGCACAGAGGTGCCAAACCCTGCCAGAAAGGAGCCCAGAGTGTGTCTGTCCCCAAGCACAGGCCCGGGCACGCTCGCAGGGCAGCACGTGAAGCGTGACACCACAATGACCTGCTTTAACCACGCGCCGCTGCAAAACTCACACAGCCCCTGCTGGACGTTCGCGCTTGGTCACACAGCCCACGAGACCCACACAAAGAGATTTAAATTATCACTTTGTTTTCCATCAGGCTTTTGGTGTTGATTTAAGCTGCACAAACAAATAATTATGGTCTTATCTCCATCACGCAGCAGCATTAGCCACAATTCATCATTTTTAGCTTGTTTCAGGCATTGTGTATATATGGAGAAATAAAGAAGGAACTCAGCCATTCCCATTTCATAGGACCTGGCATTGCAAGATGGGCATTTGGTTAAATCTGCTCTTGACCAGAACAAAAATGTAATCTCCAAAGAACTCTGCAGGAAGGAGAAACACGTGTGTGTTTTTAACAGCTTCGGGAAATGAGACCATCAGATCTGCAGAGCTGAGTTGCAGAAATGATGCTCAGAGGGGGCACACAGGGATGTGGTCCACACCCTTCCCTTCCCCAGCCCCAGGCAGGAGATCCCCCACCAAATTTCCAGCAGTGGTTATGCAGCTGCAAACTGGAGCCGGAGCCCTCGGCATCCAGAGCACTGGAAGAGCCAAAACCTGGCTCACCCAGGCCGGAGTTAACTATAACTCACAGGCAATCCCCAGATAAGACACGACAGGTTATGCCAGAGCTCTGCCAAGAAAGATCACGGAGATGATTATGAAGTTAATTCTTGACACCGCCGGGCGCGTGTTGTACATCCAGGGTATGCAATAGCCATAGCTCCTGTTTAAACACCGGGACGTGCCAGGATGTCGGATCGATTATACAACAGCGAGCGCAGGGAGCAGTGCTAAGCACATGGAAGCGGTCCAAGGTGCAGAGAGAGTTCACCTGGGGAAGGCAGCAATCATCTCCCTGGGAGGAGCTGCGTGGCTTGAACCCTGCCTGGCAGGGGGAAAACCCACCCAGGCACCCAGGGCCGGGCACCCGATCGCCTGCCCTCGCCCAGGGGGTGCTTCCCAAGGCCCGCTGCTTGTGAGCGCTCACACTGTGGCACAGCTTTGCTCCTGGGATCCGTACGAGTGTGAAACAAGCTGCAGAAACATCAGCGCCTGGGAGGCGGCTGTGAAACCGCAGCGCCAAGCGGGGCTGCAGCGCCAGGCTCCGGCACCCCGAGCTCACGGGGCCAGGCTGCACGCACGGCACACGGGCTGCAAGTCACAGGGACACGAAATGAGACACGAGGGGCAGCTCCAGCGCTGGCCCCAGCTCCTGCTGCCTGCAGCACGCTGCTCCTCCCCGGTGCAAAGGAGATCTGGTTTGTGGGGAGAAGCCGCTACGAGCAATCAGTCGGGGGCTGAAGCAGGGTCTGGCGAACGCAAAGCCATGACCAGCACGGAGTTTTTATCTCAGCCACCATTAAAACTCCCCAGGGATGGGGAAACACAGACCTGTCCTTCCCCTTACTCCCCAGGGACGGGGAAACACATCCCAAGCTTCCCCTTGACCAGCACAGGGATGATCTCTGTGCCTGCACCACCATTTGCTCCCCCAGCCCTGTGACAGCGTCCACAGCCCTCCACAGTGCCAAGCTCCAAGCACCAGGCTGGCTTGAGCAAGAGAAACCACTTCTCCTCAAGCTGAGTCTGCCTGTGAAGGGTACCCCTCACTAGGGATGCCTGGCACGGAGGGAAGAGCGGGCACGGGGAGGATGGGGAGGGGCGACAGCACTCAAGCAAAGAGGACCCAGCTGGTTGTGATATGCTCAGCCATGAAAAATTATAGTTTTAAAGCTGCTTTCAGTGGAAAGACCCAGAACAGGCAACGGAGGCTCTGGAAAGGAATATTAAACACTGCAGAAATAAAAGGTATTGCTCAAGAGAAAACATAACAAGGCTGAAACCCAGCGTGGTGCAGCCTTCAGATGAAATGGAGATGAGCTGCGAATGAATTGCTCCCTCTTAAGGGAATTTCTGGCTTTTTAAGGAGGGAGGGCACACCCGTCCTTCCCGGCCTCGCCGGAGGGTGAGGGCGGGGCGGGGTCCAGGGATGCTCCCCAGGGCATGTGGATGCTCCCTGCCTGGCCATGCCAGGGACTACAGCTCCCATCGGGCCCTGCCATCCTGCCCATCACCGGGAGAGCCAGCTGGGCACCATCCCACCCTGGGGAGGGCCTGCATGCAAAAAAACAGAGACCAGGAGTCAGGGCAGAGCCCAGAGCCCCTGGAGCACAGCCAGGGGAGGGTAGTCAAGGCCCCGAGGCTGCCAGAGCTCCAGGAGCGTTTGGACAATGCTCCCAGGCAAGGGTGGGATTGTTGAGGGACTGTGCAGGACCAGGGCTTTGATGGTCCTTGTGGGTCCCTTCCAAACCAGAATATTCCACAATTCTGTGGTCTCCTGCCAGTCTCCCAGCCCTGCACAGGTCCTGCCATACCCAGCCTCTCCACATGCCCCATTTCCTGGTGACATGTTACACGAAAATCTCAGTTTCCAGTTAAAAATAACACCAGTTTCTAACCCTCGAAGGTGCAGAAAAACGTGACCTCTAAAAATCCCGAAACTGAAAGGCAAAGCAAATGAGTCCCAAATTTGTCTACGCTATAAACGTCAATTTCTTTTTGAAAGAAATGAATGTTTTTGATGAATGTTTTCTTGAATGCCTGCTTTTGGCAGTGCTGCCATCTGTGAAAAATCTCTGCCACGCTCGCTATTAAGATTTCATTTCCAAGAAGAGCTCATAGCTGCTCTAATAAATGGTTAAAAGATTGTCAGGGGTCCAAAGGGCCAGCAGCTTGTTTACCACAAGTAGCTTCTGTCACCAAGCAAAGCACCTTTGACTGATAAGCTTACAGCCTGCCAGGCCACATGCAGCTTCCTCCCAGCCCTCAACGAGCTGCACTTTGAGAAGCACTTTAGCAATGTCGGGCACTTAGGAACCTAATCCCAATCGACTCTGAATGAGATTTACAGTCCTGAATGGCCAGCTCGCTTCGGAGAGGTCCCTGGGTCATGCCGAGCCTTGCAGAGGCTTCACCCCACATCCCCCAGCCACGGACTGGCCTTTTAATGCCACTCATTAACAAAAAGCACGAACCCTCACCCCAGTGAGCCCATAGGGAGGACTCTGGGCTCTGAAGCAGCACCAAAATCCTTCAGAAGGGGCTGAGGGCACATCCAGCAGCCCCAGCCCGGGCTGTGCCCACCAGCCTGGCACTGGGGAAGCCCTGCAGACACCAGACCCAGAGCAGCACACCCCTCCGTAGGGCCGCAGACCCCACAGTCTGTGGTGCATCCTTGTCACAGCAAAGGGCAGGGACCTGAGGGGCCTTCCCTGAGCGTGTCAGCACCAGGGCTCCACGGCTTATGAAATGGAGTCCTGAAATGGCTGGTGTATTTGTAGATCCTCTGCGTGACTGAATCAAGAGGAACAATAAGATCTTTTTCCAGATTCGGCAAACATCAGTATAATAAAAAAAATTAATTATATGCTTGAACACATGCACCAGAGCAATGCCCTGTATTTTCTCCTAATTGTTCTCCAAGCCTTGCAGAGCCACATTTAAATAAAAATGAAGCAGTTATTTAAACCGCAATTAAAGATGGAGCAATTTATTTTTAAACTTGAACTATCGTCAGCAGAGCAGGAGGGGAGGAAGGGGGGCTGCACTGGGACCCCTCGTGCCATGCAGGGCAGATGCCACCGGCCACTGGAGCCACACTGCTCCAAGAAGGAAGGCAAAGGCAAAGGCACAGAGCAGAGACTTCCAACAGCCCCACAAAGGGGTGCTGGCTGCTTCCTCCCCATCCCACAGCTGCTCCTCTCTGGCACACACCACAGCAGCCCACCCCTGACCCCACAACCCCGGTGCTGTCACACGGAGGACGAGGATTTGGGTTGTACCCCCTGGGAGGGCTTAGCCCTGGCTCCACAGCTGGGATCAGCTCCTCCCCACCCAACAGGCGGGACGTTTTGGGAGGCATCTGCACCACTGGGCTCCTTTCCTTCCAACCAGGGGCTCCTTTTCTTCCAACCAGGTGCCTGTCACCACGAGCCCCCCCAAAAACCAGCCCTGGGAAGCCCACCCAGGGGACTCAGCCCTGCCTGCCCCAGAGAGGTGACCACCAGCCAGTGTCCTGTGCTTGGAGCAGGGAGAACCCTCGACAGCAAGAGGCAGCTGGGAGGGGGCTGGGGAGGGAAGGAGGAAGAGCAGCAACCACAACAAAAACCCACCCTCTCTTTTCATAAGACAGCAGAATTTATCAGCCTGCAGCCCTTCACATCTGTCTCCTCATACAAAATGAAAGAGGCTTTGAAAAACAGAGGAGATGAAATAAAGCCGTCTGTGTGAGGAAGCTGGCATCTCTGCCACTGTCACTGTCACCATGGCAGGAATAATGACCGTGATTGTTTCTGCATCTGGGGATGTGCGCGGGTGCACGGGGAGGAGGGGGAGGAAGACGCACACCCACACCACCCCCACCCCCTGTCCACGAGCCCCCAGCCCCGTTTGGGATGAGCTGGCCAGGCACAGGCCACCCTCCCAGTGGCACAAGATGTGGTGACTTCAGCTCTGCTGCAGCTCCTCTCCCTCCCAGCCCAGCGCAGGCCCCAGGGGCAGGTGGCTCAGGCTCACACAAACATGTGGTTTGGGAAGAGGTTTGACCTGTACAGCTCTCACATCACTTGGCTTTGCTGTAGCAATTACTGCCCGGGCAGGCTCCACTCCCGGGGGAGACCTGGGGCAGCAGGACAGGAGCCAGCAGCGGCTTCTCTTTGTCAGATGACATTTAAATAGAGGTATAAAAGGACAAAGATTGGGGCTGGGGGGAGAACCTGAAAGTGCCAGCAAACCCATTTCTCAGAGCTGGCTTCAGCATTTTATTGGGATGATTCTCAGGGCTGTCCTGTGCAGAGCCACGAGCTGGACTTCGGTGGGTCCCTTCCAATTCTGGATATTCTATGTTTCTATTCTGTTCTAGGATTTTCAAGAGGACTTTGGAGCATTCCAAGCCCATCAGGCTGGTAGCAGGCTGCAGAGTGCTCCAGGCAGAGGGGTCACTTCTAGCCCAAACCATCCCATGGTTCTGTGACCCCTTTCTCTGCTCTCAGCCAAAGCTTCCGTCTCCTGCAGATGCTGCCACAGCACAGCAAAATCCACCAACAGCTTTGGTTTGGGACAGCCCGAGCGGAGTGTCACCAAATCCCCATGTGGGACCTGCTGCACGGCCGGGGAGGCTGGGAGCCTGCGGAATCAGGGCGCCAGGAGGTGACGCGGGGACCGGGGCGGCCACCTTGGCTCTGGCAGCGCCCGGGCTGCTCGCAGGCTGCTGTTTACTTGTTGTGGTCCCTGCGTGTGCCGTGTGTGCATGCGTGTGGAGATTGTCTCCAACGTGACTCTGCATTATCAGGGCTATAATGAGTCCTTGTTAAAGTGGATTTGATGGAATAATTATATTCCAAAAAAACCTGCGGGAAAGCGCTCTCCCCTCTTAAAGGGCAGGATCATCAAACGTTCTTGCCACATTATTTGCAGTCACACCTTCTGCTGCATCTGCTCCTTTTAAAATCTCTAACTCCAATCTGATCTGAATATATAAATCTGAATTATCACAGCAAAAGGAGATGTGCTCACACCTTTTTTTATCTGTTGCCATGGCGATTAGATAAAATTCACGCCAAGTCTCTGGGGAAGGATGAAATGATTTCAGACAGAATCTCACCCCACTTGGTGAGAATAACGCCTGGAGCTACTTCCCTCTGTAACAGGTCTGGGCACATGTCGCAGCCAGAGAGGGTGGCAAGGGGTGGGGGAGAAGCCAGGACACCTTTGGAGATCTCGAGGTCGACAGGGGAAAAGGTTTTGCAGCACCCCCAGACAGGGAAGGACAGGACGACGCTCGCTCCGATCACATCAGGCGGCTCCGCGCTGCGGCTCTGCCCGTCCCGAGCACGAGGGACAAAATCCCACTGAAAAGGCCAAGCCTTGGCCAGCCTTGTGCCCAGTGGTCCCTCTCGGGGCTGCCCGTGTGTGGGATCGCTCCCTGCACACGCCGGGCAGGCGGAGCAGCCCGGGAAGTGCCGGGTCACAGCCACCGGCTCCGTGCTCAGCCACAGGGGACAGCAGGGACACGGCAGCAGGGTGGCCTTGTGCCCGGCACGCTCCAAATCACGGCCTCCTGCTTTAAACCAGCCGGGGTTATCCCACACTTGGGCCAAACCAACCCAAAACACCAACCCTCAGCGACTCCTCTCTGCCCCCAAACCTCTCCGCGATGCCAAACACACAGACAAGGGCAGCCTTTGGCCTCGCCGTGTTTGTTCTGTCCCAGCTTCCAGCTTTTCACCAGTGACAGGAGCCTGATGTCCCCCAGAATGAGCCCATTGACACAAGGACAATGCCGAATTATCCAGATCCCGGCTCTTCTGCCCCCTGGATCATCCCCCCCGTGCCCTTCGGCACGCAGCACCCGCCTGGGGGGAATGCTGTGCCCAGAAATCCCAGAAATCCAGCCTCCTGCCTCATCCCTGGACTCACCATGTCCTGGGATGGATTGCAGTGGGATTTCTGTGCAGTTCCACTTCTGCTGTCTCAGTGAAAAAAAAAAATGCACCAGTGGCGAGGTGCAGCAGAGGACGGCGAACATTTTTTGGGGGAATTGACCGCATGGAACCACGAGGAAGCTGCTGCCCCTTCATTGCTCACACCACTAAACAGCTGCTGAGAGGATGTTAAGGACCCCAGAACCAGCCTTGGGGACATCTGAGGATGGGACAGAAAGGGCCACGCAGGTCAAATGAAGCTCACAGCTGCAGCACCACAAACAGATCAACTCAGGCAGAGATATTTTGGAAACTCCTAAAAGGCTCAGCCCACAACACACACAAAAACACCTCTAAAACTTCACAGAACTCAATTTTTTTTTTTTCAGCTCCTTCCTTCTGGCAAGCTTTACGTTTTGCTTTCCAGAGAAAAGGCTTTGTGGATAACCAGTGACTAAGTACATCCTCATCTGCGCAGCCCTCAGAGGATTTGTATCAGGCTGGTGACAAAGGCAGCACCCTTAGAAACGCTGGTACCTTGACAAGTGCTCTATTTAGATTTTTTCCAACACAACCTATCAAGTACACAACACTGAAGCAGCAAATAACAGCTCAGCTCTGGGTTTGCCAGGCTGGTAACGCTCACTGCCTCCAAACCCTGCTGCCCTCGCCAGCCCCAGTGCTGCTCTTCCCACGGGCACAGCCTGGACAGGTGACATTTGTGGCCAGCAAGGCAAAGCTGGACACAGTGACAGCCCTGAGCCAGCTGGGGAACGGTTTGGGTGCGAGTGCACGGGCACGTGTGTGCTCAGAGGGTGGCAAAAGCCAAGCAGTGCCCAAATGAACACCTTGCAGCTGCTGAGGAGGGGCTGAAATCGCTCAGCCCCCACTTCGTGGTGTCACAAGTAGCTCCCTGTGTTGTTCTTGCAAACTGCAGCTGGACAGGCACCCCGGGAGTGCCCACACACCTGGGCTCCACACTGCCACCACTGCCGCATGCAACAATAACGAAACAACAAAAGAAAAGCTGTTTACAACGTTGAGTTCTTAAGGCAGTTTGCAGCAGGATTTTCTCGCTCTCACTCCATGGAAAAGGGGTGAAGGGTGTGTAAACGCTGCTCAGCTGCTGTGCTCCCATCCAGCACCTCAAATACACACCAAGATGCACCGGGAGCAGCTGAGTTTGAGGTGTGATTGCCCCCCCAGGCCCTGTCCTGTCACAGCTGCTGCCCTCCCAGACAGAGCAGCAGAGCCCTGCGAGCAGGGCTGTGTCTGTGGCAAGGCTGGGAACACGAGGCAAGATTGATTCTGATGTGAGCACCAGCAAGGCAAATGGGTTTTTGAAAACCCTGTAATTTCTCCGCAACCCCTGACTTCTCTAAACACACAGCAGCACAGTCAGGTGGGCACTAAACAAAAATGAGCTGCACTAATGATGATTTATGTGCGGGATAACCTGCCATAAAGAGTTTATCTTTGATTTCAGGGTATGTTACGGTGTTGCCAAGTTAACCAAACAACACAACTCGTCACCCAAACCCCGGTGAGGGAGGCAGCAGCTCTCCAGCTGGGTTCTTGCCAGTGAGGCACCACCGAGGTTCTGCACCCAGCAAAAGAGCAACAAGGTTTGGCTGAAAAAATGTGAGAGGTTGGGAGCTCTGTAATCCCAATTAATAAAGAAAAGATGAATCAATCATAGAATTATAGAACAATTTGTCTTGGAAGAGACCTGAAAGTCCACCTTGTTCCATCCCCTGCCATGGCAGGGACACCTTCCACTATCCCAGGTTGCTCCAAGCCGTGTCCAACCCGGCCTTGGACACTTCCCTGGATGGGGCAGCCACAGCTGCTCTGGGCAACCTGTGCCAGAGAAGAATTTCTTCCTAGAACCCGAAAAAGCTCACAAAAGGTTCCCCCCAGCCACATATGGAGGCAGAGGTTGAGTTCACAAGAGCAGCCCCAGGGGAAACACTCGCTGTCCCTATTTCTGAGCTGCAGGTATTTTGGTTTGGTTGGGGAAGAGACATTTACTGTGAAAACAGTCACTTAAAAAGAGCCACAAAGAAGCCTGGATGGAGATTTTCCCTGCTCTGCACATCAGGACTCTTCCTCCCCTGCTGCACCTCGAGCTGCTGGGAAGATGCCCAGCCTTCCACAGGGAGCACTAGAGCAAAGTTTCGGGGAAAGCAGCGGGTTTGGCACGCTGGAGTCAGGAGAGAACACCACGTTACACAGGCACAGCTCAGGTGCAGCGCTGCAGTCCCTGCACACCCCTGCACAGCCGCCTCTCACTGGGCAGAACCCAGTGCTGTGACCAACAGGGATCGCGGGGCCTCAGCACCACATGCCAGCCCTCCTCACCTCCACCCCATTCCCTCCCCTCATCCTCCTCACTCAGAATCAGGGCAGATGCAGAGGTTCAGCAGAGGTCAGGAAAAAACATATTTTTGGTAACAGCAAAGCCAGTTTTAGCTCTAACACACCAGCAACAAAAAAAAATAAGCTTCAGGCAGATACTATATTTGTAATCCAACGGCAAAACATGTTTGCTTGTGTTGACTCTGCACTGTAACACAATTTATATGTTCTGTCTTTAGGGTAATTATTGCTTTAGAATGTTAAAATCGTTCCACCCTAATTAAATCATCATATTAAAAAATCCACTGCCACAGCAAACTTGGGAACAAGTCTGGTTAAGATCACGCGAGTGCACGGATGCTCAGTTGGCAAACCTGCTGCCGAGCCCACCGGCCACGTGGGCTCCGTCCTCCAGAATCCCAGACCAAAGCATGCCAAAACCACGGAGGAAACAACACCCCAGGTTGTCCTGCTGATGGGACCTCGTGTCCCACTCATCAAAGGCACCAACCCACAGCAGGCAGAGCATCACCTGCATCGCCCAAAACGCATCGAGAGCACCACCGAGCACCTCAGTGCCCCAGGGCACGGACACCACAAACTCCTCATTCCCACCCACCTCTCAGAAATCCACCTCGTGTTCACACAGACACAGAAAAGCTGGCAGGGCCATGGTGCCAGTCTGTCCCCTGCCAAAGGGTGCCTGCCCAGGTACCACCAGCCCAGGTACCCCCAGGCACGTGGGCTGTGCTGCGTCAGCACCTTGGCAGCACTCAGGGGGCACAGGCCACCAGCAAGGGCCACCACAGCCCCCAGGAGAACCGGTCACCCCCCTCCAGGTGAAGCACTTTGCTCCTTAAACTCCTCCTGCCAGTCCCAGCCCCGCTCCTGGTGGCCTCTGCTCCCCACAGCAGCACTGAGACGCGGAGGAGCACCGGGACTTGCTGACCTGTGAGCAAATATCAAGCGCAGAGCACTCACTTTGGGCAAAATCCTTTAATTCCCTCTGGATCCCCCGGGGGAAGCAGTTATTGATTGCTTTACTACCAGCTTACACACGCTGTGCCGGGCAGCCGGCGCTGCCATCAATAGCGGCTCCGCGGAGGAGCCAGGAGGTCACCCCGGAACACAGAGCTGGCCCCACACTGTGCCCAGAACCTGCCACAGCCAGGCAGGAACACCTGCCAAAAATCACAGGGAAATACCTGGGGAAAAACACCTGCAGAGTCCCTGAGCAGAGGTGAGCGGTGCTGTCCCTCCCACAGCCCCTTCCCCACGGATGGAAGTCAGCTCAGAGAGGGACAAGGCCCAGGCTACGGGGCAGGGATATGGGGCAGGGAGGCCAAGCAGGTTCCATCACAGGGAAAAGCGAGATGATGGCAAGTTCCTTTCCCTGTAGCTGAATCAGTTGTGAAAACTCACAAGAGAAGGTGGGATTTTGACTGGAGCATCATCCTGACAAGACAAACACCAGCTCTGACCACAGGAGTCGGACACAGACAGCACAGGCAGGTGCTGTACCCAAAGCATCCTGCAGAAACCAGGACAGGGCACGTGTGCTGCCAAAATTACACTGAGCATCCCTCACCCGAGGGACACCCAGCCAGAGCACCCAGGAGAGCCTGGACACGACACCTCTGCTCACACCAGCAGCGCTTTCCAGTCTGCAAAATCACCAATAAAAGCCTTTTCTGGGCAGCACAGGCACAGACAACAAGCCAAAACCGGACCCTCCACGACAGCAAATGTCACACATGGCAAAACAGGTCAGATTTCCAAGAGAACAGGTGCTCCTCTCTTACCTGGGATGATAGAAACGGTGTCTTTCTCCCAGGATACAACGCTAACATATTCCTGCACTGAAGAGGGGATGAGGCACTTGAAAACAGCCACGTTTCCACGCATCGACCTTTGGTCCTCCACCCGAACGGTGTACGGTTCCCTGAAAACTGTGGAGGAAAGCAGATGGTTGGTAGCATGACAGTGCTGGAGGAAAACACACTTCCTTTTGCTAGAATCCCACGTTTCCCAAACAAACCAGCCCACCCAGCCACACGCTGCTTCCATCCCAAACACCTTCCCGGGGAAGGAAGCGACTCTCTGCTGGGGAACGCGGCGCTGAGCTTGGGACAGAGCGGCATCTGGCCCAGGTCCTGCTGCTGGGACCCGCCACAGTGCCCAGCATCACCGGAGCTTGCCAGGCTCAGTGTGGGGACCAAGGACATTTTGTAGTTGTAACGTGCATTTCACCTCCGGATGCTGAAAATGCATCCTGGGAGAGACAGCCCGTGACACAGAGCCCGGGACCCTCCAAAACCCACCGCAGGAGTATTTAAGGCAAGCAGATGACAATTTTCCAAGCCATGCCACATGTTCCCAGCGTGTGCCCTATTTCTCAGGGAGATGCACATCCCTTTGACAGCTCTGTGCTGCTCCCTGGACCAGCAGCAATGCTCCAGGAGCACCTGGAGCTGTGTGAGGCAGACCCACCTCAGCCTCTCCAGCAAGACAAGGAGATGTCACCAGCCCCAGCCACCACAAACTCCTGGAATTTAGGTACAAAATGCAGCTGGGGGCAGCTCCCTCCTTACTGTGACAATAATTGTGCCCTGTAGGACATGGACACGATTGCCATCATGGCAAATACACGTTCACTTGGTCACCTAACAACACTCCCCGGCCAGAGCAGGAGCAGCTCAAAAAAGCCCTCAGCAGCCCCACAAGGAAGGTGTTTTCCCTGAGTGGGAAGTCCCTGTGGGCATTGCATCCCACACCTCGCACAGCCAAGCCAGCAGCGAGAGGGTGACAGCATTTCCACCCTGATTTCCTGGGCTTTCAGGGCTCCCTGCTCAGAGATGTGCCACGAGGGCACAGGGAGAAGCTGCCACGGGAAAGGGGCGGCAGAGCCAAAGCAGATTAACCAGCAAAAGCTTCCTTAATCACCTGGAGCTGAGGTTTATTCACAGGCTTTAAAGGCCAGCGGGGAGCACGAGGAGCATCCTGAATGCTCCCTGCCACCACGACAGCCCCAGCTGGGAGCAGACCCCTTCCACAGCCCCACTGCATCCCTGACCTGTGCCAGCCCCACAGCCAGAGCTACAGGCTTTTCCTGCACCAGGAATAACCCCAGGAAGGCAACACACAGCCACAACCAGCACACTTAAACCTCTCCACCGGCTGGAGAAATTCTCTCCGTGGGCTCGCCAACAGCTTTCCCAAGACTTCCAGAGATTTCTTCCCTCATATTTTCAGCTTCCACTGCATTTTATTTAATTGCTTGTTTTCTCCAGCTGTAATTGGCTCTCAGTGCTGCACTGCCATTAGAAAGCACTGGAGAGTGACTGGGATGTGAGATGGCCAGGAGGGAGCAGGAGCTGGGAATGTTCCACAACCATTTCCACTGCCATAAGGCCAGAGCAGCTCCAGGAGCTGGAGACATCCTGGTGGCCCCACTGGATGTCCACATCTCCTGCTAAGAGAGAGGGAGGCTGAGCTCCCAGCTCAAGAGCAGGGGTGCATTCAGTCCTGGATGGAGAGGGAGATGAGGGCCAGGATTCCCTCTCTGTGATCCCAGGGCAGCTCTGGGATCCCAGCAGAGCCAACCCTGCCATGCCTGGCATGAGGAGAGCACAGCTCCACATTTACTACACCCCATCTGCTCCTCCACCACGCTGTGGTTTATAGGTAACCTGAGAGTGCTGGTAAATAATTCACTCTGCAGAAGGGGGTTAATACCAATTTACTCCACAGTACAAGGTATTAAAATAAAAAACCCTGTAGTCACTTCTGTCACGTTCCCTCTGCTAGCCCCACTTTTAATAGGTTACATAATGAAGCCATTCCTGGGCTATTAGCCCTCCTCAGCCTGGTCAATAATTTACTATAATGGCTTTTGGAAGCAGCTCTTTGCCATATTCCTCCTTTTTTTTTTTTTTTTTTTGTTCTTAATAAGCCTTGGCAAGCTGGGGCTGGGTGCTGCAGTGGGAACAAGGCTGTGGGACACTGAGGGGCCCCCAGCATGGACAGATGTGGCCCAGCTCCTCCCACAGCTGGGAAAAGCCTCTGTACATGGTTGGGTGAGACAATCCCAGTTCAAGGGGAGAGGAGCTCTCCTGCCACCAGGCTGCAGCCACACCATGTTCTCCAGACACTCGCCAGAGACCTCCAAGCTGCATCTGCCACCCAACACTCTGCCCTTCTCCCTGCTCCATCCTGTTGCAAGAACTCAACACAGCAGCCCTGGTTCTGCACTCGATGGGCCAACTGGCCGTGGAGAAGAGCAGGGAGAAACCAGCCCCTCGTGCAAAGCCCAGCGCCCACAGGGAGCTCCTACCTGCTTTAACACGGATGTTTGGGCTCCTGATTTTGCCAGCCGAGTTCTCTGCGGTGCAGAAGTAGTCGTTGTCGTGGATAAAGCTATTGAAGGCTGATGGCGAGAAGGGGTAGAGCTGCAAAGTCCCATTGGCATGGACATGCCGGATGTGGGGCACATCGTAGATGTCGTCACCTGTGGCCAGGTACCACCGAAGGACGGCGCTGGGTGACCCTGCTGCCGGGCAGGGGATCACCACCCCCACTGTGCTGGAGAAGGTGACCTGCTGCAGGGAGTCGTTCACAAAGTAGAGGCTGGTTCCAACATCTTCAGCGTGTGCTGTGGACAAAGCAGAGGCCACAATGGCGGGGGGTCACTGCAGGGATCGCCATCCCGGTGGCACAGAGACCCCCCTGGCACAGAGACCCCCCTGGCACAGCCTCCATGCCCAGCGTGCAGCGGAGCAGGGGAGCGCAGGAGCATCCGTGCACGGCTGGGAGCACACAGGCCACCTTCACAGGCCAGCGCTCCTGCTGCCAGCACGGATCAGGGATCACCTCGGCAGGACAGCCAGGGGCTGTGCAGGCGAGGATGGACACCCCGGGCAGCCCCCGAGGCTTCCCCAGGGGCACCCGGCTGGCTCTGGGCACCCAAGCCAAGCACAGCCACCAACGCTGTTCCTCCTGCAAACCCCGACATTCCTGTGATCCCCCAGCCTGGAGCAGCCCCATCCAGCATCCCTGATCCCCCACAGCCCCCCAGCACAGCCCCATCGGCAATGCCAACACTCAGTGCACATCATTGCCAGGCAGGGCAGAGATCTCCCTGCTACCCTACCACTGCCTCCAAGCCAGGAGAGGGGCAGGAAAACCGGGATCAGAGCTGCTGCTCTCTCCAAGAGCCACAGGGAGGGAAGCCCAGACCCACCCTGCCCTCAGCCTGAGCTTCTCCCAGGCATCCCTGCACCATCCAAACAACGCCTGAGGTGGGTTCAGGGGCACAGTCCAGGCAGAGCTTGTGGCCTCCTGCATGCCCAGGAGCAGCTCTTGCCGCTGGAGAACAGCACTTCCCTTCTTGGGAAGTAGGGAATGGACCTCTGCACCCAGCTCCTCCGGCTCCTCCTTCCCACTCTCCAGGACCACGAATCTCAGCCACGAAGGCTCCCCCTTCCCAAGCCAAGCCAGCGAAATTGGCTATAAATAAGGATGAGGAGGCCCCCAGTCACTTAGATCCGCTTTCTTTTTTTAGCTGCACTCTTTCCAAGTGGGCGGAAGGACAGGGATCTGGGAAGGGCCCTCGGCGGGTGTATTAATAGCTGCGGCTGAGCGCACGCCCGTGGTGCCGCAGAGCCAATAAGCAGATCAGCACCGTGCCGCCGGTTCAGAACGAGTCACGGGGGACCCTCCCTGACCTCGATTCCTTAACTTGGGGAGGAGGGGACGGCAGCAGCGGGGAGAAGGAAACCCTCATCCGCGCGCCTCGGCTCCGGAGGCGGCCACTCGCCCGAGTAAGGGCTGGTTGAGTGGCCACGGTTGCTCCACCTCCACGCCAAGCTTCTCCAGCCAGGTGCCTGTCCTGCCTCGGAGCTGTGCCACCCGCCCAATCCACACCATCCTCAACCGGGTCAGGACGGGACGCCCCGAGGCACCTCAGCCCTTCTCAGAGCAGAGTCCTCTCCATCCTTCTCCCAGCTGAATGTACCACCTCGTGCCTCTTTCAGGATCTTCCTCTTGCTCTCTGTGTGCACTGCACAGAATCATCCCTGAAAATGACCAGGTTTCCTCCTGTGCCCACTCAGAGGCTCTGTCCCACAGAAGAGATGAGCTGGTAGTGAGGTCCAGCTCTGCCACCACATGAGACAACCAAATTACATGTCACAAAATCATCTCCATGTCTCCCCACACACCAGCTCCCTGTGTCCATGCACAGGTGGAAGGAGACAAAGCCATTTATTTTTCCCTCCCTGGCGGACAAGCACCGAAGACCGACAGACGGAGGAGCAAAGCTCCAGCCGAGCCTTTGCAGAGCCACGGGGCCACTGCTCAGCCCTGCAGATGTCATTTTGTGACATCTCCAGGCTGGTTTGTCGTCATGAATCAGCATTTCCCTTCATCCGAGCAGTGTGATGCTTCTCCCAAATACATGAAAGGGAAAAAACGCACATTTGCAGGCAGAGGAAGGGAAACAAAGCCCGCACGAGCAGCACAGAGCTATTTGTGGCTGAGCCTGAGCTGAGCAGATGATGGCTGGAGCCAGGGCACAGCAAAAGCCACCTTCAGCCTGGCTTTGGACCAAGGACATCCAGCTGTGCCCCGTGCTCCATCCAGAATCTCTCCCCAGCTCCCACTGTAGAGCTTGAGCAGGCTCCTCGAGCACCCAGAGCCTGCCAGGGAAACATCTTCATCCTCGGCAGCACAAGGAGGGCTCAGAGCTGGACGGGTGAGGGGCTGGGGCGAGGACTGGAAAAATACCTCATAAACAGAGAAATTCAGATTACCCATAAAGCTTTTTCAGGTCAAAGGGGGAAAGGGATTTTTAATAGAAAATGGAGGTTATGGGATTGGCAATAGTTATGTGACAGACGCGTAGAGTTAAATCCTCATAATCTCCTTTACCATTTAGCATTGAGCACCATCCTAATTCCATGTTTCATAAAACTGTCTCCAAATCACTGGGAGAGATTAAAAATTTAGAAATAGCACAGCAATATTTTTAAACCAGAAATCACTGCTCACATCTGGTCAGATGTGCTGACCCTAACCTACATATCGAGGGCATTAATTCACATGAACCTCAAAAGAGGAGGCTGGGGGAGCTGAGATGGAACAGTTTCAGCAGGGAATGCAGCCTGGAGCCCAGCCTGGCTCCAGCTGGGAGCCCCACCGAGGCCAGCACAGGGCTGGACACTCGAGCTGGCTCTGAAAGGCAGATGTTTTAAGTTATCAGAGCTCAATCTTCTTAAATTGTGGTAAATTACAACCTAGAGGTATTGAAATATTAATATCTCTATTTGAGCTGGGAGAAGCAAATCATTTTGCTATCATCCCTTCAGAATATTTACCAGTCTTAATGGCTGGACTTCCCAAACTCCAGCACCTTCAGTGACACAGCAAAGCACTGGGCTGCTCAGCAAGCACTGCTTGCTCCAGAGAGGGGCCACAAACTGTCCCCAGGATGTGTCACCAAGCCACCCATCTCTGGGAGAGGTGCCCGAGCAGCACAGCAATGCCATCACCTCCCCAGCAGCACAAAACCTCCCGGGGAAGAGCCCATCCTTTTCTAAGAAGCGGGTTTAGGAGCAGCCTCAGACGAGGACCGGCTTCGTGCCAGCCAGGGCTCTTCCTCCTGAGATAAGAGGCTTTTCCTGCTCTCCATGCATGTCCATCACCTGTGCTGGCAGCCTGCTGCTTGGACCACACAGCCAGCCCTGAGCCCACCCAAACCCAGCAAGTCCCTCAGAGCCGAGCACGGTCCTTTATCTGGGTGGAAACCTGACTGAGCCAGGGAAAGGCTGAAGGATTTGTGTTTCAAGGGGGTTCATGCATCCCCTGGGCAGGCACTAGGCTGGAGTTCACATTCCCCCCTGGCAGCAGCTTTCCTGAGACCCCCTTCCTGATCCAGGTGGTCTGACCGCCCGGGTGCCCACCCCAGCCCTCCTCCAAGGCTGGTGAGAAGCTGCCCCGGGAAAAACCCCACTCGTGAGGCCCCAAAGGGGCTGGAGGGGCTACCCGGGCTTCCCCAGCCCCCGGCTGAGCCGGGCTGCAAGGATGCTGTGCGGAGCAGCAGGCTAATGGCCACCTCGCAGCTCATTTATTATCCTCATTAAGGGTGTTTGACACCTGCCCTGTTCAAGGAGAAAGTGAACCAAAGCTTGGCACGCACCGGGCTGGGAATTACAGGTAGGTGGCAAGTCCTAATCGTTCCTCCGTGCTGGAGAGAGGACGGCAGTTCCATCACACACTGCCTGCACCTTCGGAGCGCTGGAGCAGCCTCTGGCCTTCCCGGAATGAGCTCCCTCCAAGCCCTCATCTCCAGGACACCTTTAACAGCCTTTGTGCCAGCGAAGGGAGTGACCTTGGAGCTGATGGGAGCGAGAAACGGCACTTCCAAGCGCCATGGAAGGCATGAGGAGGGAAGCGGCCGAGGCTGGTCCCTTCCAAGGGGAGCTCAGAGGTGCCTGGGAGAGCAGCACATCCTCCCGGGCTGTCATCTCCCCACCGTGGCTGCCCAGCCCCAAGGGTTAAAGCCGTGACTCCCGCACGCTGTGCCCCTCAGGGACCGGTCTCAGGGGGGTGGAAATCACGTCAGGAAATGCCAAGCAGGGCCTGGGGCGTTCAGCTGGTGCCCAGCACAGCAGCAGCGATGGCAGGTACCTGCCACAGCATCTTCCCTGCCTGGCACTGCAATTTGGCTGCCACACGAGTCCCACCCTGGTGGCACAGCTCCTCTGGCTCGAGCACCACGGTCCTTCATGACATGACAAAGCAAAGAGGGAGCAAAGGAGAACCTGCCTCTGGTCCTCTGTGGGTAAGGGCACGGCTCAAACATGCTCCAAGCGCCTGCTCCTTAATGCATCTGCATGGAAATTAAGGCCTGAACCACCTCCAGCGATTACGACAGCACCCAGGCTGAGGCTGTAACCCTTGCCTGGGAAAAAAAGCTCTCCCGGCTGGATTCCTGCTTCTTGAACCTCCCATGGCAGCCTGTGAGAGGTACCAGACTCACCACACCATCCACCCAGAGGTGGACATCCCCCAGCCCTGCCCCACCTCCCCAGCCTGGGGACGCTCCGCTCTGGGGATGAGGAACGAGCCCAGGGACCACAGGCGAGGGCCTCTCCCTCCCCTTGCAGAGCCACCTCCATGCCTTGGCCATGCTGAACACAACGCCTGAGGAGCTGCAGCTGAGTCCCAAGGGGACATCTGGTGACATTACCCAGCCAGAGTGACAGCCCTGTGTCCCCAGGGAGGCCAAATGAGCGGGCACTAGGAGTGGGCAAGGAGACACACCAGAGGCCACGCACACCTGGCCTTGGGCTCCCTCCACAATGGCCAGGCCACTCTCCCAATGCATCACAACCCACTCGGTGGCTTTGCAAGGTGGAGACCAGGATTTCCACCACGCAGGTGACAGAACACACCAGGGCGAGCTCTGCCAGCTCCTCACCTCTTCCCTGTCCTCTCCAAGCCATGCTCGCTCCTCTCTCGGGGCCAGGAGCCGCCGCAGCCCTTGCCGGGCGCAGCTGGGAGCAGGCAGGAACACGAGCCTGGAAATGGAATTCCTGAATGCTTGGTACAGCTCTGCTGGCGGATGATGGCGGCAGCACGCAGCCTGCGCGTGGTGGGGGATATTTCTGCGGGATCGACGAGCAGGGAAAGGGTAACTCCCAACCCCACGGTTATGTAAAGACAGAGAGCTGGCTATAACCGAGATTTCAAAGGCAAGGAACGCTCTGCACCCAGAGCTGCCCCTGCACATCCTCCCCGAACAGCAGCACCGCAACGACTGCAACGACCGAGCGCCTTCCTCCTTCGTGCCCACCATGGAAGTCGCACCTATTAACGTGCTGCCTGCTCGGCCGCGAGATGCCTCCGTGTCATCCGAGGCGCGGCGCAGCCTCGCGTGCTGCCATGTCAGAATTCCTGCCACAAAGACTTCCAGCTTTATTCTTGCCCTCGGCTCGCCAGCTGCTCCGGAGAAGGACGGAGCACTGCCCCCATCCATCCCCCCAGGATGGAGCCACATGGACAGAGATCCCGGCAGCCCAACACCGAGGTGCTGGAGCCACGGCTGCCCCAAGCCATGCCCCAAGCTCCCAGGCAGCCCCCAGCTCCAGAAAGGGCTGTTCCACAGCACATCCCTCGCACTCGCCCCTCGCACAAGGCACAGCCTCTTCCTCCAGAGGACAAACACCCAGGAACATCAGGGTTGCCTTTACCCATTCCCCGTCCAAAGGCAGGAGCAGCCCGAAGCCCGCGCCAGGCACAGGTAAAGGCTCGGGGCGAGCCGCCATGGTGGCTCCTGGTGCTGGGAAATTTTGGCAGGATAAACAAGCGCCAGGCACGGCGAGGAGCTGAGCACTGCAGGCTTCTCCTCCGTGCATTTAATGAGGTTTCCATGTTTCATTTCAGAGACAAACGAGCGCTGTGCCACACTGGGGGGCCGAGATGGGAGAGATTAGAAACCGCGAGCTGCACCGTTCACTGCGCCCAGCGCGGGAACATCATGTAAATATAATGCCAATATAAATCAGGCAGCAGAGCCATCCAGCAGCATCACACAGGGAGATGCTTCCCTGGCTCCCAGCCTCTCAGTTGTGACCAGTCCGTTCCTCATCACACCACTCGCCTCCCCTCTGCCTGGCTGCTCGCCCTCGCACTGCCAGACCATCTTGCTGCTCAACTCTCCGCTTGCCAACCACCTATTTCTGTTTATCTTATAAACAGGGGCAGAAATAAGCAGCTACAGCCCATCAAGGGATTTCTAAACTTCAGGGGTCCCTTGGATCAAATGTTTATCTGCTTTCGGTTTCTACTTGAGCTCTTGTTCTACAGCAGGAGCACGTTAAAAGGATGTGCTTCGATGCCCAGAAATATTAAGTATCTGAAAGGTTTATCATGCATTAAGCAATTCATTTTTTTTATCCTATTATTCTAATGAAACTTCCATTGTATTGCTGTCCTCTCTCTGGAACCGCTTCACGTTAACACTTTGCATCACCAGGACTGTTCGATGCTGAAGACCTCTTTTTTTTTTTTTTTTTTAAGAAATAAAATGTAAAACGAGGCCACGAGGAGTTGTGCTAATGGAGGCTTTTAATTTGCTCTTCTCCGAAGAGATAGCTCTGTGGGAAGAGATCCCTTTTCCAAGAAGCTGGGGCTGAAAAGATGCAAAAAGCAATAAACCAGTGCAGCTCTTTATTATTTTGACTATTGGGGGTCGAAAGAAATCACGGCATCCTCGACGGTTATTTGTTTCCAGGTTTGTTTTTTCCTTTTAGCACAGTAAAAAATGCAAATGTAAGCAAAGCAGACGCTGGCACGTTCAGCTCAGCAGATCTGAAGCACAATAGCGATTTTGGGTAAAGCTCCCAAAAGCAGGTTCACCCCAGCTCGAATAAAGCAGCTATTCCATAATTAATAATTGATGGAATAATTGATCATCACTGCACAACTGGACAGGGTGCCCTATTAAACCTCAGTAAATATTTTTCATTGGATTAACATTCAGCTAACGGGGTAATGTAATGGGCAGCAAGAGAGGTCTCATGCAAGGAAGCAGCTCCGTCCCCTTTCTTTCACTTTCCTCATTTCCTAAAATTTCCCCCTTGCTGTTCTCAAATGTCAGAGACGATAATTAGGGCAAATGTCATTTTACATCCTCTGAGCAGACAATTTTCCAAGAGGTGGGCGCTTCCAGCACCGCATCCGCAGGTCGGGTCATGGGCAAGGAGGCAATTTATTACAGAAACATAATTAAAAATTCCCGCAGATCCGGAAATGGGCAATTCCTTTATGTAACATGGATCGATTGTTTTAACAAACGCAGTGGGATTTAAGTGCCCGTGCTCCACGCAGCTCCTGCCTCTCTTTAATTGCATCTAGAGCAGAGACTCGGTTAGAGTATCACCTCGCTGGATGTGGGCAGCATTCACTTAATGCCCAACTTTAAATTAATCCGTAATCTTCCAGCGTGTGTCTCCTTGACACGCTTGTTCCATGACTCTCCCCATCCCCCCCATACATATATGATTTATCTATAATCTGATTGGTGTCAAGCCGTTGGGTTACACTTCACACAGCATTCCTAGGGGGAAGGATGCGAATTTTAAGGCATCGCTGGGTTTCGCCTGCTGACGGGATCAGACTGAGAAGTGCTCCGGGGACGCGGAGCGCTCGGTCCCGGCGCGGCCCCGCCGGAGGATGCTGTGCCCGTCGGTGCGGGGTCCCGGCCGCGGCTGCCACCGCCACCCCGGGGGCTCCGCCGCGGAGCCGCTCCGGGATGCGCCGGCACCGACCGGCCCCGCTCCGCGCACCGAGCCCCGCGCTCCGCCGCGCCGTCCGGGGCGAGCGCTCCGGGAGAGCGCACCGACAATCCCGGGCACTCGGGGAGGGCGCAGCGAGAGCGCGGCAGGGCGCACCGAGAGCCGCGGAACCCCGGAGGGGGCGCACCGAGAGATGTGGGACCGAGAAACGGAGCACCGAGAGCCCCGGCGAGGGCGCAGCCCGTGCCGCCCACCCTGTCCCGCTGCCGGGGACCCCCGCCGCCCCCGCCCCGGTCCCCACGTACCTTTCGGCAAAGAGTACAGCAGGAGAAAAGTTACCAGCCACATGCCATACAGAGCAGCTCTGGCCCCGGGCTGCGGCGCAATTGCGGAGGTGCGGTGCCCCGGCGTGCCGCGCTCCTGCCGCCGCTGCCAGCCCGGCTGAGGTGCCCAGCGCCGCTCCCGCTCCGCCCCGCTCCGCTCCCGCCCGTGGGCCGGGCTCCCGCCCGCGCCCGCCCCCCCCGCGCCGCGCAGGGCTGGGGGCGGCCGCGGCCCCCGCCGGCCGAGCCGCTTCCTCCTCCTCCTCGGCGTGCGCAGGGGCTGGCAGAGCCCCTGGCCCCCACCGGCCGCCCCCGAGCTGCGCTCGTCCCCGGGCCATCGGCCCCGGTGCAGCCCCGCGGGGCCGGAGCGCGGTTCGCGCTCCCTCGGCCCTGCAAAGCGGCACCGCGGAGCCTTGCCCCAGGTGAGCCCTGTCCTGGCCGCAGGGCTGCGGGTGCAGCCGCACGGCTGGGCCACCCGGGACGCGCGGCTGGCACTTCTCCTGCTCCCCGGGCCTCCCGCACACTCTTCCAACATCCGGGGGACAAAAACAATACAATGGTTTGGGTTGGAAGGGACCTTACAGACCATAGGGACACCTTTCACTAGACCAGGTTGCTCCAAGCCTTGTCCAGCCTGGCTTTGGACACTTCTGAGGATGGGAGATCAGGGTTTCAGCAGCCCGTGCTGCTCCCATGAGAGGGACACAAGCAAGACAGGGCCAGCAGATTCATTACACATTCATCCCTCCAGCCAGCAAACAACAAACAAATACCAGCTAATGCTTTACTTTGGGGTGTATTTATCCAAGGCTTAGCTCAAGCCGAGGCTTGTACTCCCCAAGACTTAGTCGCACCAAAGCCAATTTGTCTGGACCGTTAGAGCATTCAGAGTGTCTTTCCTTGAAGTGATTATAGCAGGTTTTCTTTGCTTTCCAAAACAGCCTTTACAAGCCCAATTTGTTGGAAAATAAACAGAAAGAAAGATTAAAGCATTCAGATTTCAAACAAAACAACCAGCAGGAAAAACATTACATTCGGATTTTTTAAAAAGCGCTGTTTAGATTTAATTGAAAACGCAACTATCGTCACGGAAATTGGGAAAACAACAGCCCCTTGGCCATTTCGAGGCCTCGTGGATTCACTGCAAGACTTCCCACCTAGAAGTCCCCCGAAGAGCTCACCGAGGGGGTACCCGTGGGTGGGAGGTTCCCATTTCAGAGGGAGGACGTGGCCAAGGACACGGAGAAGGTGCCAGGACTCAGGATGCTCCATGCCTGCCCCGTGTCCCCTGTCCCCTCCCCACTCCAGGCCACCCACACCAGAGACACTGTCATTTTAGTGACGAGCACAGCGAGGCCACTGCCACCTAACCCCTACCCAGCCCTCAATGCCAACAGCACAAACAGGGGCAAACGCTGCCCGTGCTGTGCGGGTCTGACACACCACAGCCTTCCCCCCTCCTCCTCCTCCTCTCCAAGGAGGTGCTTCCTCTTCCTCAGTGCTGCCGAGCTCGGTAGCGCCGTCACCACCCCCTCCCCAGCCCGTTCCCAGGCCACCTCAGCGGCTCTGTCACCACGCGTGGGTGTCACAGCCCTCCCACGCGGGCACGTGCCGCTTGCCAGCCCCACGCTCGCACCCCTGGCCGTGCCACCAGCGTCCCGAGGCAGCAGCTGATGCACACGCGGCGCCCACACATCCCTCCAGGAACCGAGGTGCATTTCAATCGCCACCTACATCACCGTACAGATGTTCGCTGATACTTTGCAGAGAAATTGATATGCAGGCCCATACCCAGGCAACCAGCAAAGCCCGGGCTCTGGGGAGCCCCAGCCACATGCCAGGCATCTGCCCCCTTCCCTCCCTGGCAGCTGCTGCAGGATGGCAGCACGGCACAGCCCAGCCCAGCCTGCTGCCAGCGAGCTGCCAGCCCCAGAACCTGCTACAGCACTTTGCAAACCAGCACACAGCGCATGGGACTCAGGTGTGATTGGTGCCCTCCCACACTTGGGAGTGAATGAAACGGGGGTGCGTGGGCTGGCTGGGCACTCGCTGGCACAGCACCCACGGGGCCCCACAGAGCTCTGTGAGGCATGTGAGCAGGGGGAGTAAATGCTCACCCGTTCATTTTTAGCTCCCTTGGCTGTTCAGCAGCTCTCGTGAGTTTCCTCACCACCCCCAGCTCAGACAACCAGCCCAGCACACTGACCTCCCCCACCAAGGGCTCCTTCCTCCAGGACAGGAGCTGCTGGCAAGGCAGGAAGCATCAACAGAGTCAAAACTTAAGGCTGGCAGGGCGAGCACTCAGCCTGGGTCACACTCGGGGAGCCCTGGCGAGTCCTTGAGCCGCCTGTGCCATTCACTACGGCCCCGTTTGCTCCTCCACGGCTCGCTCAGCCCAGGCCCTTTGCCAGCTCGCTGAGCCCCGGCGCACGTGCAGGGCTGGCAGCGCCGGGCAGGCAGCCAGAGCTCCCGGAGCAGGAGCTCCTGCCAGCCCACACCTGGGGCTCAGCTCCTGCCCAGCAGCCAGCCACCGTTTGGGGACATCAGCCTCTCCACAGCTCCGCGTTTGGAAGCGCACAGGAAGCGTTTGTGCGTCGCCTTTGCACGCGCATTCAGCCCAGAAAGCTGGTGCCCTGCTAACAACCAGAGCTGCACCGTGTGCTTCGTGTGGCTGTGGTGAGGAAAGGCAGGAAATCTCCACAGTAATTATTTGGGCAGTGCTGACCTGCGCTTTGGCAGCACAGGCAGCTCGCAGGAAGCCAGGCCAGCAGCGACTCCCGAGGAGAAGCCCGTCTCACGCTCCCTGTAGCCACTGCCCTGCTCACAGGCAGCCAGCAGCCTGCCAGAGCCAGCAGCCGGCCGAGCTGCACAGCTCAAAGGTGAAGCTCATATGAGGAATTAATTCCCTGGCCCAAACTCCGCACAAGACACAGGAGAAATTATAGCAACACACGGCCACGCACAGCTCTGAGCCCCAACAGGCTCCGGGAGGGGGGACCCTCTGTGCTTCACCACAGCAGAAATTGCACAGGAGAGTCTTGCTGCCTCTCCGGAGGGCATGGGGCAGCCCATAGCCCTTCAAAAACAGCCTCCCCCTTCCCTGGCATTTGTTCTACCTCTGGGCAGAATTACACTCAGCTCCACGCTCCCCGAGAGCTCTGGGGGTTACAGCAGTGCCCTGTGCTCACACACCCCGTTAGCCAGGGATGTATTTCCCCCTAAATAGTCTTCCACTAATACTCAAAAAAATCTTCCACTTCCAAAAAACCCACTCTCCATGCAGGCACACAGAGCGACCCTGAGGAAAACAGCCAAGAGGAGGGTCCCCACAGCACACCCACAGCTCCCGGGGTCAGCACCTCGCATCCCCCCGGCCAGGACACACCTCACCTCCCGCCGGGCCCCAGCCCCGTGCCCTCGGCCGCCCTCGCAGACAAATCCCCGGAGGAAGCAGTCATTAAAACAACAGGGCTACTTATCTCGGCGAGCCGATTGCCACAAAGCCCTTCCCACGCATCGCCAACTTACCCTCACAGCACCTCTCCGACGAGCAGGGCCAGCCCGCTGTGACCCCTCACTGTCCCACAGGGACAAAGACACGACCTGTGTCCCGCACAGCCACCGCGGCCAGCCCGGTCCCACCAGCAACATGGTGGACAGGCTGTGGGGTAATTGCAAGATGGGTGTCAGCTGCGCTAATTATTGGGCATACCTGGGTGGAAAAGTACTGGGCGTGCCCTGGACAGATTCCCTCCAGCAAAACCTGTCCTGGATGCCCATGCCCCTCCTCCCCAGCTGCCCCCAGCCCCAAGGCTGGCCCTGTGTGGGTGCTGAGGGGGGAAGGACCCCACCTTGCCTGTGGCTGCAGCCCCTCAGTGCCTCAGTCTCCCCAGTGGCAGAGGGGAGCAAGCAGCTGCCACATGGAGTGGTGGCACTCCAGTGGCCCTGGAGGTGGCAAGGGGCTTGTGCTTCAGTAAAGGGCTGGTAAACTCCTGGACAAACTGGTGCCAGCAGCTCAATGTACCCAAAAATGACATCCTACTTGAGCCCCTTGGGTCGTGCACTGCAGGAACAGCTGCGTCTCCATAAGGGATCCCTGGCACTTGCGACTGTGGACAGACAGTGACACGAAAAGCAGGAACAGTTTTACACTTCCAGCCCAAACCACCCCGTGGTTCTGTTCTCTGCGAAGGGCTCCGTGTCCCCCGTGCCCAGAGCCGGAATTCCTTGCCGGGCAGCCGGGATGCTCGGCTTCCCAAGGAAAAGCCGCTTTCCCGGCAAGAAGCTGGGATTTGGTTCCCTCTAGTGTCGCCGCGCTCCGTTGCTGAACGGGGACAGGGGCGAGGGGACCTCGCCGAGGGGAGCCCCGTGCGGGGAGGAGAGCGGGGTCCCTGTCCTCGCCAGCTCCAGGGGCTTTGCACAGTTTTAGCACGCTCCGGGGGCTAAACAGGCTGCTCAGGACAGCGGTGGAGGGATTCAAAACAGGGATTTAAAAGACAGATGTGTACAGATGTGACCCCTAGGGACGTGGTTTAGTGCTGGCCTTGGCAGGGTTGGTTAATGGACTTC
Source organism: Lycocorax pyrrhopterus obiensis (assembly GCA_014706295.1). Taxonomy (NCBI): domain Eukaryota; kingdom Metazoa; phylum Chordata; class Aves; order Passeriformes; family Paradisaeidae; genus Lycocorax; species Lycocorax pyrrhopterus. The sequence goes on along the minus strand of JACSVZ010000025.1, from coordinate 5,963,391 downwards.
GATGGTCCTAGAGGTGTTTTCCAGCCTCTGTGATTCCAAGGCATGGTCCTGGGACACACGGACTGGGTTCATGGGGACCCTCCTTTGCTTCCAGCCACATCCCACTGTAAATCCTGCTGTAAATCCCACTGGGAGCACCCAGCCTGTCCGTCCCCGGGCTGCGCTCCCACAGCATTGCTGCCCCCCGCCATCTTCATGCGAGCAGTTATTCCCTAATCACCTCCGCTTTGGGGCACGTGCAGCACAGAAACGGGGGCTGAGATGTCGTTTCCTGAGGCTGGAGGATAATTCCAGCCCTTGGAGCGCTGCTGTTTTGGCAGAGGTGCTGCTGCTGCTGCTGGATGCGCTGCCTTTTCGGGAGCAGAACAAAGGGAGGCCGAGGCGTGTGGCTGGCTCTCCGCCAGCCCGGCCCATCTCTCCGCTCTCCAGTGTTCCTCTCTGGCTCCCTGAGTCACCATTTGCTGCTCTCCTCTTTAAACTAATGAGGAGACATTTTGCATTCGTGTTTCCTCATGGGCGAAATGCGTCCCTGGCATCACGGAGCAGTGCTGGCAGCTCCTCCCTGGCTGCTGCTCCTCCGGTTCCGGCCCCGCTGCATCATCTCCCCGCATTCAGTCAGGGATGAAGCACAGGGACAGGCCAAGCCACAGCTGGCCAGAGCCCCTCTCCCTCGTACCTGTCCATTCAGAGACCTGTGAAGCAAACAGGGAATAACCAGCACCAAGGGGAAGCTGTTTGGGTCTGGAAGCCTTCCCAGAGGAAAAGGGCACTCCAGTTGTCCACTGTATTATTTACCCAATCCCCTTTGTGCCGCAGAAAAGATTTACTTTGAGAAGATTAATGGCTCAAGGGGCTGTGAGAGAAATCCTCTGAGATTGCCTGGTTCAGGGGAGAAGGCAAACGCTTCTTCACCGAGGCCACGGAGCACAGGGAGCACAAGGAAAGGGCTGAGGGGCTGGGCTTGTCCCTGGGACACCCTCCGATGGGGACAGTGACTCACCCTGGGGAGAGCAGGACCCTCTCATCGGGGCAGTGGCAGGAGGAAGGAGACACGGTGGCCTTTTCCTGGAGTGCCCCCAGCTTCCCTCTCCCAAAGCTCCAGGGCTCAATGCCCAAAACAAGTGACTGTGGAGGTGTGGAGAGCTGCTGGCGGCCCCCCTACCCCAGCACGGGGAGGCCACATTCACTTTCCTCTGTTCCTGGTTCCCAGATTCCCCGGCTCCATCCTGGAGGAGCACGGAGCTGGGCTGCTCACAGCTGAGCTCTGACAAGACCCAGCCCTCCAAATGTCACGCCCAGTGCAAGGGTTTGGGTGCTGGGTTGTGCCCTGCCCTGGCACTGTGCCCCCCCCCGTCAGTGTCCCCAGCGCTGGCTCACCCCGGGCCGGGCTGCGGGGCTGTGCAGGTGCGGGCACACGTGGGAGTCCCCAAGCCGTGCAGAATAATGCCATTAATGCCATCTGGTGCCGAGACAGAGATCCCGCACGGGAGCCAGACACGGCTTTTCGCTCCCCGTAATCCCCGGCCCCAGAGCCGCGGGGGTTCTGTCTGCGGGGCTCACGGGGAGCTGAAGGGCACGGCTGCAGCCCTGGCACGCTCGGGAGCCGGGAAGGAGGGGAGCCCTGGGGCTCAGGGTGTGACACCCTGCTGAGGATGGGCTCATTTCAGACCCGCTGCCTTCCTGCCTGCCAGGACCTTCAGCTCCTGACTTTGGGGACACAATCCCACCACACCCGGTGAGGCATGGGCAGGGCAGTTCTGGTGTGACCAAACTCTTCTGTGCTGTTAAACAGGCACTTTTCATGGAATCTCGGGATAACTTAGTTTGAAAAACACCTCTAAGACCATCGAGCTCAATCATTAACCATTTTTTCCCTCAGTCAAAGGACTCAGGTCCCTGTTCGAGCTGTGCAAAGCGGCAATGAGTCTTTATTAGTGGGTCAGTGTCAAGTCAAAATTATATTCCAAAATAATCTCCTTATTGTGTTAAATAAGCACCTCAGATTAGACAAATTGCATGGATTTTGCCTAATAACCTTCCCCCAGCTAATCCTATTTTTCTGTCAATGTCTGACCTCTATCAAAGCCCAAACGGACCCAGAGAGTTGGTTTCTCCATCCCGGTTGTGCTGGGATGGTCGGGGTCCCTGAAGGCAGCCCCTCGCACACCTGAACAACTACAGTGGATTCAGCTGAGGGGAGGAAACCCCCTGAGTTGGGGTTTCTCACCCAAACCATTCCCTGGTCAAACACCCCCTGGACTTACGAGTGTGAGAGCGAACATCCTTCCCTGAAGGCCTCCTCTGCTTGTTTGGGGTGCCCCTAGGCCCCTTTTGTCCCAAGCCTGCAGGGGAAGGGGTGACTGTTCTGGGGGGCAGCGGTGGGGGCCAGGCAGCCCGGTGAGGGACAGGCAGCCCTGCCCTCCCGTCACTAGGTGTCTGTGTCGGGCCAGCTCTGCGCACACGAAGCGAACCTCCCTCCTCACTCACCGCCCAATTGCGGGGGAGTTTTGCTCCTTTTTTTTTTTTTTTTTTAAAGAGGCGTTTCTGGCTGAATCCGAAGCTGAGAGAGACCGAGAGCTCACACAGAGCTCCGTGCTTCACCCCAGCCCCGTTCCCGACCGAAAAGGATGCCTGAATCACGCTCTGTGGTGCTGTGCTGGGTTGACCTTGGCTGGACACCAGTTGCTCACTGAGCTGCTCCACCACTCCCCTCCCCAGCAGGGCAGGGAGGGATTAAAAAGAGAGAAAACCCCCCAGACGCGTGGGTCAAGATAAAGGCAGTTTATAAAGTGAAAGCAGAGAGAGCGTGAGCACAAGAAAAGGAAAAAAAAAAAGAAACCCACAAGACTGAAATTCTCCACTTCCCATCCACAGGCGGTGTCCAGGCCCTTCCCGGGAAGTCAGGATCGCTCCGCAAGGCAAATGTTGTAACTCACGAACACCCCCCTTTCTCCTTCTTTCCCTTTTCTTCTGCACCTGAGCAGGTGTCACCTGGTCTGTAATGTCCCTTTGGTCAGTTTGGGGCTGTCCTGGCCGCATCCCCTGCCAGGACCCTGCCCACCCCAGAGTGCTGGTGAGGGGGTGTTGAAGGGACAGCGCTGCTGCTGTGGGAGCAGCAGGAGCCAGAACTGGAGTCTTACCAACACCTTCCCAGCTCCCAGCACACAGCCCAGCACTGCGAGGGCTGCGAGGGACAGAATTAACCCCATCCTAGCCAGACACGAGCACACAAACAGCCCCACAGTGCCAGCCCCTGCCTCGGCATCCCAAGGGAAAGGCAAGTGCCGCAGGATCCAGGACCTGCAGCTGGGAGAAAAAACATCCGGAGCAAACCCAGGGCGGAGGCGGCTGGCTGCTCCATGCCTCGGGCTGCGGAGGAGCCAGCGGGGACCTTTGCTGGGTCTGTGGTGGAAGACGCCTGCAGGGCAGAAAAGTGATTGGCGCCGGGCCAGGAAAGTGGGCGATTCAAACGCCTCGGGCACAGAGTTTAGCCTCTCGGAGCTTGAACTTTATTAGCCAAGAAACTCTTGCTGGGTCTAAGAGAGGGGGAAGCACGAGGATAATTTGCGTTCTGGCCTTGCGGGGTAATGGATCCACTGGAGCGGGGTGAGGGGTGGCCACTGGCCAGGACTCCTAGGCTTCGGCTGGAGCTCTGCTTCCATGGCGGCACTGCGGCTCTGAAAGCGGAGAGAGGGAGGGTGACATGGCCAGAGTATCCCAGCCCCTCTCCTCCCGGGACAAGCCTCCCAGAAGTACTTCCCTGAAGCACGAGTACCCCAAAGCATCGCTGCCCAGCACAGGGAGCTGGAGCCTCCTACCTGCACCTACAGTTCTTCCTCGTTCCCTTGTCTGTGGAGCAAAAAGCAAGGGGAGAACTGTTACACTGGGCAACGTGGCTGAGAGAGGGGGGAACACGGGCTGAACCACGGGCCTGTCAGCTGGCAGGACTGGAACAGGCAGGAGAGATGAGGCTGCCTGGAAACCGTGCAATACCCACCTCCTCTTCTTCCTCCCTCCACAGTGGAACCGCTGGCCTGGGGGCGAGAGGAGAGACTGAGGCTGAGCCTCCCCCCAGCCCCATCACACCCCCCCCTGCAGCCCTGGTACTGCCCAGCCACAGGCTCCTTCCTTCTCAAGCTGTCCCATGAGTGCAAATGCTGTTGGTTTTCATGTTTTTTCTCCCTAAAATTAGTGGGCCCCATCCTTGCAGCAGCTGTGAAACCACGGCCATCCCACACGGAGCAGTGCCAGTACAGAGCAGTGCCAGAATACCCAGACAGGGTCACGGGGTGCTCTGCACACTCAGCACTGGGTCACTCTGGGAGCTGCCGAGGTCCGAGGGCTCTGGGAACGCTGGTTCCTCTCTCTGGAAATGTCAGAGTTTTCTCTGCTATTTTTAATGAGTGACCTTCCCTCTGAAGCCTTGGCGCTGGCAGAGAAACACTAAATATTTACGTGGTCTCCCTCCCAACTCGCTCTCTGCTGGGAGCGTGCCTGGATGGAAAGTTCCCAGGCAGCTCCGGGGGCAGGCTGTGCCCACCCCTGGTGCTGTGGGGCGGGGTTGGTTTCCCCCAGCCCCCTCCCGGCCAGAGCAGGGAGCCGAGCGGAGAAGGGAGCGGAGCCGAAGGGTGTCCAGCCCACCCAGGCACTTACTGAGGATGATGAGGAGCCCGATCACAAAAGCCACGACGGCGAAGATCAGCCCCCCGTTGCGGATGGTGTCATAGTCTGGGGAGGAGGAGAGCCAGGAGGTGTCAGCCCAGCCCGAGCGTGGGGCTGAGCCCGCAGCGCAGAGCCCGTGGCAGAGTGGCAGGGGGCTGCCCGTCCCCTGCCCGCAGCCCCCAGGCTGCCCGGGGCACACACTCACCGTAGCTGAACCTGTCCGGGCCCTGCTCGGGCACTTGCTCTGGAAAACAGGAGAAACTCCAGTGAGAGCCACATCCTCACAATGTGGAGGTGGGAGAGACCAGGAACGAGGACTGCAAGTGAGAGAGCTGTGACTTCCTTGGCATGCAGCTGAGCCAGGAAACTCCTGGGTCTCATCCCAGGGGATTTAATGTCCATGGCAAATTCACGAGATGCACCTGCAGGCTGCATTTGCGGGATGCTCGGGAGCCTTCGAGCTCCAGGTGAAGCTGCAGGGAGGGACCCGGCTGCACTGCCCTCGGGAAGTGGCACTGCCTGCAGGACTCCATCCATGGCTCTGCTCCTGCAGTGCACAGGACTGAACAACCCCTCAGGCTCACACCTCACACCAGATGCACCCCAAAAACCCCCCTCCACGCCAGCGAGCTCATCACTGTGTCAGCCACCCTACCTGACTGCGCATCCCTCTGCTGGGAGCAGATTGGAAGGAGAAATCACCCCAAGAAGCCAAACACCCGCTGGCACCGATGTGCCACAGGGCTGTGGAGCTCTGAGGATCCATCCCCACATCTCCCCACCCCAAATCCTCATCGAGAGCTTCCCCCGTGGTGGGAGGGACCAGCCCTTCTCCTCGCATGGAGATGTCCCTGTGGAGGTGTCTGTCCTTACCGTCACCCATGGCCTCGGCGTGTCGTCCAGCGGGCGCCTCGCTCTGCGAGTGGGCACCCACGGGAACGCGCATTAATTGGGAGACAAACCTCATTAAACATTAATGGCCTCGGTGTAATGTTTATCGCAGTCACGAGGGGAGGCACAGGGCTCCCGCCCGCCTTCGGGAAAGAGGGAGGGGAGGGAAGGGCAGGGGCAGCACCCACCGTGGCAGCCGGTGGGGAGGGCTGGGCACCCCGAGCTGCGTGTCCTTGTCCCAGCCCTCCCTCCCCTTCCCATTGTCAGCCCCGCCGGGCTTCACCTCCTGCGGCGGTGACGAGCCGAGGGATGGGCTCAAATACAGGCTGTGACTGCCTTTTGCTGGAGAGGAGCGGGCAGCACGCTCCGTCCTCCCAGCCTGGCACCGAGGGTGTCCCTCGGCCGGGTCAGCACCTCTGTGCCAGCACCGAGCCATCCCCCGGCCCAGCAGCACCCCGGCACGCCGATGTCCGTGGCGCATCCCTGCCGGCAGCGGGCACCGGGATGCTGCGCCCCTCCCCGGGCGGTGCCAGCCCCGGGCCCGGCGGGGCCAGCCGCCAGGAGGGCTGTGCAATCCAGTTTGCTCTAATCTCGCCATCAGCGAGCGGGAGTCACGCGCCCAAGCCGATTAACGCCGGGGTGGCCGGGGGGGAGCCGGCCCCGAGGGACGCTCCCCTCGGCAGGGCTGAGGAGCGCAGACAGCCGGAGCCCGCGGCAGCCCGGCTCCGGTGCCACGGGGTGCAGCCAAGCCCCAGGAGGGTGCTGCGTGGGGCCGTCACAGTGGCACTGCTGTCACTGCTGTCACGGTGCCCTGGCAGCGCTCAGCATCCGCCGGACTGGCGCGCCAGCAGCCCGACACAGCGGCTCCCAAAAAGCCGAGGGACAAAAGTGTCCGTGGCCGCACCCCCGCGCTCCCTTCCCACAGGCTCTGGCCCTTGCTGAGCTGCAGAAGGGAGCAGGAGGGGCTCGGCCGGCACAAAGCCCGGCTGTGCTGCCCAGGGCGCTGCCCCTGCTCCCCTGGCCCCAGCCAGGCCACAATGGGATGGCGTGGGAAGCTGCCAGGCTGCCCTGGGAACGCCACGGCCCTCGAGACAACGCAGGCAGGCACCGATAGAAACGATATTTTATTCCTTTCCCCTTAGGTCACAGCACAGAACACACCAGCCCTCCAGCACAGCAGCACACTTGCCTATTTAAAAGGAGACACAATAGCTCAGTTTATTTTACAACAGTCAGGGTTTGGCCATTTCACACACCACAGGGAGCTCTTTGTTTCGTGGTAACACCGACGGCACACTATGGACAGCACGGGCACTCCGACGGGACACACACTGTGACACACGGGGGCCGGGCCGGGGGTCTGCTCTGCCCAGGAGCTCTCTGCGACAGCCAGGACAGAGGGAAGGGACACAACGCGAGAGACACGGTCCCTCTGCCTAGCACAGATGGGACAGAGCTTCCCGGTGCCACCAAGTGATGCCAAGCACGCAGGGACATAGCCCACACTGGCAGCAGGGCCACCACAGTGGGATGGACACAGCAGAAACCCGTCTCAAAGCCATCGTGGAGGACAAGACCCCCTTCCCAGGGTGGGGATGGCACCCTGAGGTGTTTCAGTGCAGCCCTGGGGATCCCCACTCCTGCCCTCATCCAAGCTGGCAGTCCCCAGCCCCAGCCAAGGTTTTGCCAGCCCAAAGATTTGGGGAAGGGCCAAAAATCACAGGCTTGCCTCTGACCCACGAGAGGACACAGGGTGACGATGGCCTCTGGGCTCAGCACGCTGTCACAGTGCAAGCTCAGGTGTGCAAAAGCCCCGAGAATCACTCAGTGCCACTCGCTGCTGCTCCGTGGGGAGAAGGGACAGCTGGCACCGGGGCTGACACGGAACCACCACGAGACAACACACAGCACTCACACGGGTGGCACAGGGAGCGACAAGGCGTCAGGAGGGGCAGGGAGCACCAGGAGGAAATGCTGCTGCCCCTTCCCTGCCGGAGACAAGCACGGGCAGGATCTTTGTTTCTCTTTAGCCCTCAGACTGTGTCACCCACCCAGCTCTGGCTCGCGGGCAGGAGCTGGTTTGTGCTGGTTAGCGGGGTCACCGCTGCGCTGCCGCCCTCCTCCACAGTGTCACCGTGCTGGGGACCTCACGCGCTTCTCTGCCACCACGGCCTTGCCTCACACTTAGAGCAGCGTCCCACAGGTTTAACCAGGGACAGAAACGGGGAGTGCCAAGCAGGAGAGGCAGGAGAGCTCCCTTCAGCCTTGAATCCAGCACCCCAGTGACCCCAAAAAGGAGGGTCGAGCCACGGGATGTCCCTGTCTGACTCACCCCCCATCATGGCTGTTTTTAGGCTGGGGCATGCAGGGGGTTATTGCTGAAATGGGGACGGGTGGCCCTGAAATGGCTGGGCAGGTCCCCAGAGCACTGCAGGTCCCCAAGCCCTGCCCAGAGCCAGTGGGGCTGTGCTGCTGGCACTGGGCAGGGAACGGGGGTCCCTGCCCCACAGCCCACACTCCCAGCCCCACAGCCCACACTCCCTGTTCCCAGGTTTGGAGGGCAGCCCAAAGGGCAGCACCTGCCAGTCCTACAGAGCCCGAATCACACGCACAGCACGAGAAAGGTGAAGAGAAAGTCACGATTACAACATCAGCAACAACTAGCCCTAGAGGTAATGATCATCTCACAGCAACATTACACACCACGGGAGGCAGAGAGGACGGTGAGCGGAGTTTAGTCGGGTTAGGAAACAGAGAACCGCTGCTGGAGCACAGAGGGGGACACAGACACAGCAGCTCCGCGTCTCCTGAGAGGGACCTGCTGCTGGGGTTTCAGTTTCCTCACAGGCCGCGGGCATCTGCGCTCCGGGCGTCCGTCCTCGGGTCTCTGGGTCTGCGTGGGGAGCAGAGCAGTGGGTCAGGCTTTCCCCACACAGGGGTTGTACCCCAGCAGCACCAACTGCCAGCACGGGCTCCAGCCTTCCCCCTCTCCAAACCAGGGCACAGCCCAGGAGGTTGGGGAGCTCAGAGTGAGACACCCCGAGGGACTCACACCCAGCTCTCTGAACACCCTAAAACCAAAACCGCTCCGGGGTGGAGGAGCACAAGAAAAGGAAGCGTAACACAAGGGAAAATCCGGACAGATGCTTCCTTTTCCTGCTGGGCTGCCTGTGGACGCTCAGGACCTCGCCAGCACTGAGAGTTTCCTTGCTGTGAATCCCATCCGTGCTCGCCCTCATCCCATCCCATCCCATCCCATCCCATCCCATCCCATCCCATCCCAGGGATGCAGAGCTGCCCAGTCCCACTGGTCTGCTCAGAGCCCCGCAGCCACCCCCATACATGTCCCCAGCTGTCCCTCCCATCCCGATGCCCCCACCCAGCCTGGCCTGGGACTCACCGCATGGCTCCTGCTCAGTTCTCTGCTTTCTGTGCCGCTGTTGCTGCAGAGAGAAGAGCAGAGGGGTTTGCGGTGCCTGCCCAGCGCTGGGAGGGGGCTGTGACACGGGGCAGTGGCACAGGGACCGCAGGACAGTGACCTTACCGTTCGAGGTGATCAGGTTCTCTGCCTGAGCCTCCTCATCTCCTGGAGCCCTGCAAGGAGAGGAGCACGGTGAGGGCAGCTGTGATCTGTGCCCCATCCCACCATGGGATGCCCAACAGTGTGGTGGGATGGCCAGGAAGGGAGCAGGCAGAGCTCAAAGGGACACCCAGAGAGTGCAGCCGCTCTGCCAGCTGCGGGAGGGAGCCCGGGAGGACCAGAGCAGAGGGGCTTTCCAAGGGAGATGTTCCGCACCAGGCTGCCCCCACTCACCTGGGCTTCTGCTTGAAACTGCACCTGCACCTCCTGCCTGCAAGGGGAGAGAAACTCCGTGAGTGTGGCCGAAGGGGGAATGGGATGTGGCCTTTCCCAGTGCCCCCCACCACAGGAACAGCCCCTGCTGCCCCTGCCTGCCAGCCCAGCACCCACCACATCCCCAACTTACTGAGTATGAGGAGAATGCCCACGGTGAACAGGACCACGGCGAACACCAGCCCCCCGATCCTGAGGCTCTGGTAATCTGGGAGGGGGAGACAAAGGGCTCATTCCTGCCGGGTTCAGGGAAGGGGGTGGCTCCTTTGCTCCCCTTGGCACACACCCTCCTGCCCCCATGCCCGGCCACGCTGACTCACCATAGTTGAAGGGATCCTCCTCCTCCTTCTCCTGGGTGGCCACTGGAAATGAGCAGACAAGGGGCTGTGAGGTGAGTGAGCTCCTGGCTGAGCCCTGGCAGCTCCCCACAAACTCTGGGGCTCTGGGCTCTCATGGCTGTTGCCCCACACCCCGCTCCAGCCCCCTTGGATCCATGTGGAGGCTGTCCCCCAGGGTCCCCCAGCCCTTTCCCGAGCTGTGTGTGGGAAGCACTGGGCACCTACCGTCTGCCACGGCCGCTGGCACCAGCAGGGAGCACAGGAAGATGAGCACTGCCTCCATGGCTGCTGTGAGAGAGGGGAGAAGAGGGTGTCAGCACCCAGATGCCTCAGGGAGGGCACTGGGACAGAGCCAGGGAGCACAGGGGAACTACAGACAACCCATGGCCGGCTGTGTGGGCAGGCAGGGCCAGCCCATGACACGGGAGAAGAAGCCAGGCTGGTCCTAGGAAACATCCAGGTTACCTGGTAGCCCAGCAGTTCAAAGGCACGAGGGGAAGGGTTTGAGCAGCCAGACAGACTTTTTTTGTGGGGTTCTGTGATGTATTTTCGACCATCTCCACTTGGCATAAATCTCAGTGCAGTCTCAAATTTGCTCTGCAGGCAATGGGGCCAATACCCCACCAATCCCACCCTGGGCATCCCTGGCAGCGCTGTCCAAACGCTCCTGGAGCTCTGGCAGCCTCGGGGCCGTGCCCACTCCCTGGGGAGCCTGGGCAGTGCCCAGCACCCTCTGGGGGAAGAGCCTTTCCCTGATATTCAACCTAAACCCCCACAGAGACAAAAAAAAAAAAAAAAGAGGCTGTATATACAGTTACCCTCGTTTGCTAAAACACTCAAGCCTAAATCCCTCTGTCTTTGGGAGAAGTTGGCATAACTTAACCAGTTTGCTGAATATTTCCAGCCTCCTAAACTGGGACAGACTCCACTCGCACTTGGGATTATTATTTTTTTAATGTGGTGCATTTCAATTAAAAACTTTCTCAAGAAGATTTAAGAGACACCACGGAAGAAGAGGAAAGAAGAACAATTTTAGTTTGCTCTTTCTATATCTGCTCTTAAAACTTCATTGGTTTAGAGCATCCCAGGGCTCCTCTCAGCACGGCACGGCTCGGCATGGCACAGCACCCGGCCATCAGCCCCCGGCCCGGCCTCTGCTGATGATTTGTCCCAATTAGCATAGCAATTACACCCCCGCAATGAGGCCAGTGGCCCTGGTGGGACGTGAGCTCAAAGACACACTTGCCCTCCGGGCTCCCTGCAGCAGCAAGGAGAGACCATAAATAACCTCGGTGTCCCCTCCCAGCGGAGCCTGGCCCTGTCCCTTCACTGGGAACACCCGGCCGGAGCTCGGACCTTTCTGCCCGGGTGTAAGGACGCTGTGGCCGGGCTGAGACGCTCCCTGCCAGCTCGGCCAGGGGGGACATGTCCCCAGCTGCATTTGGGATGGGCACCTTCGCTGCTGGGACCGACCCGGCACCGCTGCTCTGCCAAGGGAAGGCACCGGTGCCCACAGCCTGCTGCCAGCACCCCTTCTCCAGCTCTCAGGAGACAGGCAGGGGACAGGGAGGAGCTGCTCCCTGTCCTGCCAGCTGGCACAGGGCGCTGCAGACCCGGCCGTCTGCTGGCTGCGTGCGGGGAACACCTCGTGCCACGAGGAGAGGGCTTGGCTGATGCAGCTCCTGCGAGAGCGGGTGGTGGCAGGCTGGCTGCTGCCTCTGTGTCCCCGCAGCTCCCCGCGCTGCCCCGGGGCTCTGCCTGTCGGTGTCAGCGGTGCCAGGCAGTCCCCCCGTGCCCCGGCGCCGGGCTGGGTGGCCATACATGGTCGGGGGCACGGAGAGGACTCGCTGTTGGCCCGGGAGAGGAAGGCGGGTTATCGGGAGCCCTGCGCGGCCCCGATAGCGCCGAGTGCTACAGAGCTGCTGCAGCTGCTGCGCTGGATTAGTGCCGATAAGGAAGGGGCCCTCGACACGGCAGGAATTCAGCTCGCTGACGGATGCAGATCCCGGCGTGCCACTATTTAGCCCCTCCAGAGCCTGACCTGATTCTGATGCAACCTCCATCCCGGCCCACGGCCGCTGCCAGCCACGGGCGAGGCAGCTCAGCTGCCCCAGGCCAGCTCCCCGGGACACCGAGGGCCCCCAGACCCCGCCGCGGCCCCTTCTCCCAGTTTGTGCTCGATGCTCCCAGGACTGGCACGCGTGGAGCAGGCTCGGCAATGCCCACCAGTGCTGGCCCCAGCAGCGCTTGGCTCCGTGGCCTTTCCCAGTGCTGCCCTTGGGAGCCAGTTCCCACCGCATCCACAGAGGAGGCAGCCCCGGCCCCACCAACATTCCCAGAACCCGCCCTGTTCATCACAACAAGCGGCATCCCACGATAATTCCCATCCTTCCCTCCCCTTCCACGATTTGCCATTCCGCAGGCGATGTGTTTATCCGAACACTGGAGGGTTTCATCCCCCTCTGCTGCAGCTGCTGTGCCATTGTGCAGCGCGGGGCTGCACCGGAGCGCGCCCAGACCAACCCCCTCGTTTGCTGAGACGCAGATTTCGGGGTAATTACCAGGTCTTAGAAACACACACAAAGAAGCCACAGCTGGTGACACAGTCACTTCGAGCTGCACATGCCCTTCTCTCACGTTCTTTCTCTCTTCACTGCCAAGGCTGCAAAATCAGTCCTTTTACCCCTACGAGGGCTCTGTGTGCACACAAGGGCTGTGACACAGCTCACGCTCTCGTGCCATGATCAATATTAATTGGCTCCTGTATTTCTCAAGCAAATCATTCATCAGATTTTTGATGTTTTGCTGCTATTTGCCTGCTATTGGAGCATTCCCAGAAGAACACACTCAGGGAATTTCGCATTATTCCCTGCCCCGAGCCCCTCCATGTGGCGCTGGGCCCTGCCCAGCCACACACGCTGCCTCCAACCCTTCGCTCAGCGTTTGGCTTCTTGCACGTAGCGTGGCAGAGTTCACTGCTGGGCTGAGCCAAGCACGCAGCACACATATGTTCTTTGTTTTTCTATCTCAATTCCTAGAATTCACACACTTCCGCGCGCTCGAACGTATCTCTGCACGAGTGAGCCGCCAGGATTGGCAGTGTCCCTGCTCCAAAGGCAAACACGGCGCTCTGCAGTGCAAACGAGCTCAGCTCTCCTCCAAGGAAGCATATGCCTTGCAAAGAGCCACAGGTTTTTTGGGTTGCTCCAAGCTGGCCCACCCACTTCTTCCTGAAGCTGAAATAAAGTGAGAAGAACGAGCACTGCCGAGGGTTTGCCATTCTCCCCGCTCCCGCCTTCCCTCATGCTGAATCCAGCTGTGCCTTGGCACAGGAAAGGAGAGGAAATCCAGCAGCTGCCACATCCCACAACCCAAATCTCTCCCGGTTTATCCCCATCGGTGACACAAAGTTTGGAGTCACCACCCCGGACACCACAGGCAGTGGCAACGCCTGTGACTTGAACCAAAACATGGGAGTTTCCTGTTAAAACTGCGAGATCTGGCTAAACACAGAGAGAGGCAGAGTGGCACAGGAGTGGAGCAGTGGAGGCCGGAACTCCCCTTTCCTCTCATGCCAGCTCAACCTGCTGCCTTATGAGGGAAACCAGACATTTCCCCCCCCATCCCTATCTCCATAGAGGAGCCGGTGGTAGGAGGAGGCAGCAGGAATTTGTGAGAGGCTCGGGGGGAGGAAGCAGCGACACAGAGCGAGGAAGCACACGGAGTTTGCTGTTTTCTGGGAGGATGTGGATGAGAGCGGGTTCAGGGACTAACCCAGGGTTGCCAGAGGCAGCCAGGGCTGGACCTGCCCCACGGTGAGGGTCTGTTCCCCCCTGCCCAGCACAGCCAGCGGTGACACCAGCAAGGCAGGGTGACAGTGGCAGGGCCGCCCTGGCACCAGGAGCTGGGAGCCACCCGCACCCACGCGAGCCGGCCGGGTGATTCACCGCCCCGCCGCGCCCTGCCACGCGCACAGCCAGCATTCCCTCCATGCAGAGCACAGCCGCAGCTCCTCCTCAGCCTCTTCCTCCTGGATAAGCCCTCCTTGCCATTCCCACGCCGTTGGCTTGGCGTGTGTGCGTGCGTGGAGCCCTGGCGAGGGAGAGGAGCGGGCAAATCCGGGCAGACAGACCCAGTCTCTCCTGCCTGGCTCAGCTCTCTGCAGCACAGCAAATCCTGCCAGAGCGAGGCAGGTGAATTTGTAACGCTGTTGGATCTCCAAGTCCCCTTTTCCTTTCCATTGTTTTGCATAGATCTGCCCTGTCAAGTCTTAGCCATCACAGCGCAATTCCGGGCAGCCTCCGCCTTCCGTCAGGAGTCCTCAGGGCATCTCCCGAAGATCAGACCTAGTTAAAATCTCTGGTTTCTGTGCAAAGCCCCCCAGACCGTGACAGCAGCGCTCCGTTGCCCGGGGCGTTTAAGAGCGTGCATGTGTGAATGGACATTTCCAGCTCTGCATAGATGTGCTCTTCTGCCATTTCACGTCAGCATCAATCTGGCTGTTAATGTGCCTGTTGTTGTGCCTCCTGCTTCCAAATGAGAGAGGAGAGGAGATTTCCAGCCCTCGCCATTCCGGTATGGATGGCCCTTCCCAAATCCAGTGCTGATTCAGAGGCTGACTGGATGGGAGACACAAACCTGGCTTTACTACGGTCTAATTGTCTCTTTTGCTGGTTTGGGGTGTCTCTGAGCGCACCATCCCTCACCTGTACTCCAGAATCCCACTTGCCTCCTGTAGGGCTTCTTCCAGCCCCATGGAACTGACCCTAAATCATCAAGGAACCTCAGCCAAGACTGCCTGGCCATGTGTGGCTCAGCACAGTCCCCAGCCCCGCGATGGCACCTCAATGAGGCAGCCAGGCCAATCCTTCACTGGGGCAAACCTCCAGTGCAAACCCTGCTGCCTGGCCAGGGAACCCAGCCCTGGGCTCCGGCAGGCAGTAAACATCACCATCACCTCCCACCAGGAGTCTGCTGCTTCTGATCCCTCCTTGTTTGATTAACAGATAACCAGGTGCTGTAAACCTGACCGTGCACCTGCCTGGACTGTCCCCATCCTCCCACCACACCCTTGTTTGGCCGCACACCAGCTGAATGAACTCGGGCTCTGCACAGGCACCAGCCACGGGAATCCCACAGGTGAGACAAAGGAGAGGTTACCTGGAGGATCCTGGTGGTGAGAGCACCCCAGAGCACCAGAGCACCCTGACAGAGCAGCGTGCCACAAGCTGTTTGAGGCTCCCGTGTGTCCTGGGTACCACAGCACTGCCACGCTCCGCAGCACATCGCAGCGGACATTTTCTCCCTTCTCTCCTCTGCTGTCACCATCAGCCGCGACCACCGCGAGCACGAGGCACACAGCAGTCCCCAGCAGCACGGCTGTTGTCCCCACCAACACTGCCCCACACATGGAGTGATGGGCAGGTGGCACAGGACAGGACAGGACACCTCCATGCTGCTGGTGCCAGCGGTGCCTTCTCCATGGTTGGGGACGCAACAGCTGCAGAGCTCAGCAGCCTCTTTACACCTTGCAAACACACAAACAGCCTGAAAGGCAAACACGGGGGAACAGCTGCGCACAGAGCTGCTGGTTTGCTGTGCCAGGGAGTGTCCTCCACACCTGGCAAAGCCGTGGCTCCCCACCATGTTTTACCTGAATGGGTACGTTGAGACAAAGCAGATAAAATTTCCAGGTGAGCGTGAGCCATGAGGCGCAGGCAGACTCACACCTTGCAGGCACAGGATATTCTCCAGCCGGTCCCAAACGCTCTAACAGGTGGCCCGGCTTGGCAGCCATGGCACTTGGCACTGGCAGCTCTCCACCTCACTCCACCTTGGAACCACGGTCCAGTTGTGCATGAGCAGGGACTCTCCAGGTTTGTCTTTGTTTCAAACTGGGAGCAAAACCACTCAGACTGAAAATCCCAGCGGGACCCGGCAGCATCTTGGAGCACTGCGGGCTTGCCAAAATGGGTGCTCCATTCTAATCCACACACGGCTTTCCCCGAGAGGCTGCTCCTTCACGCTGCTTATTCACATCCACACAAACCACCTGTCACTTTCCCTCCCACAGAAATATCCCTGCAAGATCCAAGTTCCACCACATGGACTCCAAAATCCGTTTCTTTGGAAGCATTAATTACACACCCTGAGAGACACGCTCTTCCCTTCCTCCGTACGCCTTCCCGGGATGAGGCGCTTGGCTGTTTACGCACGGTGTTACTACAATATTGAACAACAGGAGCCAGAGCGCTGCCAAGGGCTGCGAGAGAGGGATCCCCCGGCTCCCCGGGATCCCCCCGCTCCGCACAGCCCTGCCAGCCTGGGGAGCACCGGGCGCACTCCGGGTCTACCCGCGGTGGTCTCGGGTGGGGTCCGCCGGGGCATCCTCCCCAGCACAGGGGGCTGGTAACCAGGCAACGGTGGGATAAGGGAAACCGCGGTACCCGGCGTTGCCATGGCAGCCGCCGGGGCCGGGATGCGGGCGGGTGGGGGGCGCGGGGCGATGCCCCGGGGCAGCGGGGCGGGGTCCCGGCCGCCTCCCCGGCGGGAGCGGGCTGGGGCACGGCACCGCACCCCGGTACCGGGGCACGGACCCCCGAGCGGGCACCCCCGGGCCGCGCGCTGCGGGGCGGACCCCGAGACCCCCCAGCCGCCCCTTCCCTCCCTTCCTCCCCACCGGCCCCCCGAGACCCCTCGCCGGCCGGACCCACCTGAGCTGGCCGGGCGGAGCCGGGGGGAGCCGGGCTGGCCCCGCGGCTCCGGGCGGTGCCGGGGGAGCGGAGCGGAGCGCGGAGCGGGGCTGCCGCACAAAGGGGAGCGGGCGGGCGGGGCGGGGGCGGTGCCTGCGGGGCGGGGGGCGCGGGCAGCGGCGGGGGCGCGGCCAGCACGGCCCGGCCCCCGGCGGCTCCGGGATCCCCCCAGAGGAAGGCACGGGGATGCTCAGGGGAATGGAGCCCCTCAGCTCTTGACACCGCTGGGGGTGTCCAGCTTGGAGAAGAGAAGCTCCGGGGAGAGCTTAGAGCTCCTTCCAGCGCCTAAAGGGGCTCCAGGAGAGCTGGAGAGGGACTGGGGACAAGGGATGGATTGATGGGACTCAGGGAATGGCTTCCCGCTGCCACAGGGCAGGGTTAGGTGGGATATGGGGAAGAAATTCCCCCCTGTGAGGGTGGTGAGGCCCTGGCACACGATGTCCAGAGCAGCTGTGGCTGCCCCATCCCTGGAAGTGTCCAAGGCCGGGTAGGATGGGGCTTGGAGCAACCTGGGATAGCGGAAGGTCTGTCAGGGATTTGGAGCTTGAAGATCCCTTCCAACCCAAACCATTCAGTGATTCTGTGGTTCTACAAAAGTCCCGGTGCCTGCAGGGTGCAGCTGTGAAGGGGAAACGCTCACCTGGCTGTGAAACCTCCCTTCCCACAGCAGAGCAGGCCTGGACTCTGCCCTGAGCTGTGCTCCGGGCGCGGGGGGAGCGAGGAACAGACTGGGAGCTCCTCTGGGGCCAGCAGAAAACACACACAGGTGAATTGGCAAACACAGCACAGAGGCTTTGCTGTCCTGCTAACTCCTGAGGGCTGGGAGAGGGGCTGCCGGGCTGCCAGGCCGCCAGTCCAGGTGGCCCAGCTCACAGGGCTTCAGTCACGGCACTCAGCCAATTTCAGGGGCCACCCACGTCAGGATGGGCAGCAGGGCCACTTGCAGCAGGGCCTGGCTCAGTTTCAGGCACACCCAGGACCTGTTAGCTGCACTAACTGCCCCAAATCCACCAGCACTTGGCAGCTGCAGGAAACCAGACCCTTTGGGCGTCACCCAGAGCAGGCCGGGAACCAGCCCACGCTTCAGCCAGCCGGGGCAAAACTTCTGTTCTCTGACAGAAGGGCCGGACAAAAAGCCCTGTGAAAAGCTCTGAAAGCCCTGTCACAGAGCTTTGTGGCAAGCCCAGTTCATCCCCATCAGACAGCCAGGCGGGTTGGGAGGAGCAAGATCGGGAGGGAGACCCATGTTCAGTCCAGGGTGCTGGGGGCACTGCCAGGCAGTAGCTGAGAGCCATGGGCACCACTCCCTCCCCGGCCAGGCTGGCACACCTCTGCCTGCCAGGCTCCTGCTGCTGCCCTGCAGAGCCATTTCTTCTTGGAAAAACACTTCAGCAATGCTGTCACCATCGAGCTGGCTCATCCCCTATTAACTCCAACGCATCTGAGACAGAAATCAGGCAGTGATGGCACCATTCCACAGCCATTTCCCCGCTTCCAGTAAAACATAAAAAGAAAATAAACCAGCACTGGCATTTCAAGGCAATTATTCAAAGGGTCAAGAGATACAGACCAGCACCGAGGAGCTGGAAAACATCAAGTCCCTCTAATACAGAGGGATAACAGGATAAGGCTGTCAGTTACCCTGCAGAGAGGGAGGCAGGGATCAAGCCATTATAATCAAATTTTGGGCTTCTCTGACCTTATCTGCTCCTCAGCTGTCATTATCCACAGCACACAGTAAAGCATTCAGGTGCGACCATGCCCTGGGGGCTGCAGCGAGCACGGTGGGGCTCTGCAGAGCCCTCAGCACAGATCCCCTATGCAGCAGCAGCCAGGACACAGCTGGATGTGGCTGGATGTGCTCCGTGCTCTCCTTCCCTTGGTTGTTTATTTACAAATTCCCAAGGAGCTGCCCAAAGTGAGTAGAATCAAAAAAATCAGCAGCAAATTTTTTTCCTGTACAAAGTCAGGTAAAATAGAGACCCCAATGTGATTGTGGGAAGGGAAGAGGAAAAGCAGCTCCAGCAGTCGCTCGTGGTAAAAATCTGCTCCCCAGAGCTGTGCTGCTGGAGAGGCTGTACAGAGCTCCAGCTTCCCTTCTGGAGAAATTGGGCCAAAAGTAATGTGGAGGCCAGGCAGGAGATGTTGATCTATGCTAACAAAGGGGCTGGGCTGATCTCCTCAGCTGTCTGAGTGAACAGGAGCACTGCCAGTAGCTCCACATGATTTCATCTGAGCCCGTGTCCCTTACCCTGGAGCAGGCGTCTCCTCCCAGGGGCAGGGATGGAGCCACTTGCTCTCCAGAACTTTCCCCTCCAATTTTAAGGTCTCTCCCTGTAATGCCAAGCTTGGAAATCGCCTGCTCAGTGGCAACGCAGCCCTCGGCCCCACCAGGGACACGGGAACAGTGACAAAAGCTGTGTGTAGCCATAAGGCTGCGTTTACCCCAATAACATCGTTTTCCACCAGGTCCAAGTCATTCCTTGTGCCCTGAGTCCCTGCAGGAGCGGGGACCGAGCAGCGGCTGCACTGAAGCTCCTGCACTGCCCCGTGGAGCACAGCTCGAGTCCAGCGACTCCTTGCCAAGTGATGATGTTACTGACCATGGAAGGGAACCAATCCCCAACTAGAGGAAAAGCATTTTTGCAGAGAAACATCATCGCTGAAACCCTATAAACAAATCTGTTTTGACACAGCAGAACAAAGAGCTATAAAAGGAGAGATCGCGAAAACCACCGCTAATGGGCGGTGATTCACGTGGTGCCCGCCAGGCTGTATTTTTGTGATTTGCATCCCTTTGGGATGCTGGCCTGTGATTTCCAGAGCACAGAGGAACATGGGAACAGCCAGGCCAGATGTGGGGCCACGCTCGGCACCCCTTGTCTCAGAAGATGCTCTGGAGCAGGACATTGAGCGAGCAAAGGGCTCCACAGGTGACGGCCTGGGCTGTCCCAGGAGCTCCTCGGGGCTGAGCTGGTACCTGCCACAGCTCTGCTCCCCCAGGGGATGGACAGTGCTCCAGGAGTGGAGGCAGAGCAGTGTCCAAGGCATCTGCCTCATCTGCACAGCATTTGGGAACAGCACGACAGCCGTGGCCAGGCGGCTTCATGGGAAAATAATCACTCCTAATCTGCTTAGAAAAGTTCATCCCTTGGGAAAACACAGCATACCTGCCCGTGGGCCTGGGGGGGAGACACTACTGGATGGCAGGTTTAGAAGAAATAAATTAAGTTTGTATTAGGGGCTGAAGGCATTTCTCTGCTGTGAGAGACTTTCAGAAGAGCAATAACCCCTGAGGAGGTGAAATCCACAGCAGAGGAGAAGGTCCCACCCATGCTGAAATATTACCATTACTGGTCCCAGGAGCACAGCTCCAGCAAGATCAGCTCTTACTGGGTTCCAATTTTCAGGTTATTCCTTCTCAAAAGATCGATTTCTCCAGTAATAAATCAGTACGAGCTGCTGCTCCGCTCCAACTTATCCACAGAAACCCCCAGAATCCAGAGAGCCTCTGCACAAACCTAAGCTGGGTCTGTGGCTTGAGGCCCACTGAATTCCCACTCTAGCCAGACCAAAACAAAACAGGGAAGTCAGGCAGGGCCCCGTCTCTTACTCAAGATCAGCTGCTTCTGTTTATGGAAAATCATGTTGCCGTCACCGCTGCACACGCAGGGCAGTCCCTGCAGCCTGTCCGGCCTCGGTGTGCGGGGAGCGGGAGCCCCCCACTCCTCCCTGGAATTCAGCAGGGTTGCCCAGGCCCTTTGCACAGGTTATGAAGTGGGAACAGTCCCCTGGGCCCTGCACACTCTGTTCTTCACAGGCAGCTCCTGCATCTGTGAGAGGTTTCTGGGCTGCTGCTCTGAAAAGGGATTTGAGGTCAGGCTGACTTGGTGCTTCCCAAAAGGCACCGACTCCCTTTGTTTCAGTTCAGGTCTGGGGCAGCCACTCAGCACCACTCCAAATCCACAAGAAGTGAAGCAAAACCAGGAATTCACCCACCCCTTCCCATCAGCAGGCAGGTGGCAGCCCCAGTCCCAGGGAGAGGCAGGTGCTTTCTGCACACCCAGAACCAGACCAGACCTGCTGTCCCAAAATCCCAACACAAACCACAGTGGCCCATAACCTTTTCCAGGGGAAGTGGTCAGTGCTGGGAACCCAGGGGACGTTCCCAGCACCTGAGCAACCTAAACCATCCCTTTTCTCCCAGCCACGAGCAGTAATCCAGAGGGTGAAGGGCAGGGAGGGCCACTCCATCACATGCCCCACATGCCTGCTCCCAGGGATCCTTGGTACCTTGGCACATTTCTGCTTCCTTCCCAGCCCATCCCAAAGAGCCATCTCCACGTGGAGCACTACCAAAACATTTATTAGAAGAGTGCAGGGTGGCCAGGCTCCACAGGACGCCCCTGCAGCTGACCACAGGGCTGGGGAGGGGAGCAGGCAGCCTCTGCTCACCCTGGGGATCTCCTTGTGTGCCCCAGCATCCACAAGGAGACGCAGGCACTTGTTTCCTCGAGGGAAAGGTGTCCCTGCTCCGGCGTGGGCAGGGAGGGCAGGCTGGCTGTGCCACCCCTGCAGGCAAGAGGCAGCGCTCGGGCACCGCAGAGCTCACATCAGGGAGATCCGGGGCTGGCTCACACTGGGCACTGCCCGGGAGGGCGAGTGCTCTGCACCGCACTCCAGCGTGGCCTTTGGCTGCCGCTGGCTTCTGTCACACCTCCCACAGCCGCCCCCAGGGTGCAGAGCGGCCACGCCGCTGCCAAACCCTCCCCGGAGCAGACTGAGAGCGGCTGCGGTCCTGGGAGGAGGCGCCGGCTCAGACCAGAGCCACGGCATGGAAAAACAAACAAACAGGCATTTCTCTCGCAGGGAGGGACGTCTGGCAAAAGGCACTTCCTAAATCCCTCCGCAAACACAAGAGCAGCGGCTGCCCCTCCCAGAGGGTGGACTATCTGCACCTCAGGGCTCCCCTTCGCGACAAAGCTGCCAGCGTGGCCCCGGAGGCGTGGGCAGTGTGGACACAGCTGCCTCACCCTGCACCCTAAGGTGGCACAGCTGTGACGTGGCAAAAGCAGAGAGTTCCCTCTCCGCGGGCACTGCTGGCAGCCCCTCGCCCGCTGAGTGTGCCACGGCCCTGCCAGGAAGCACTCGCACACCCTGTCCAGACAGGTCTATTTACAGGAGAAGAGCCACAGACACGGGGCGAGGAGGTGTCCCCAGCCAGCACGGCCAGCCGCTGGCGTGGGCTGTGTCCCCCCGGGCCTGGCTCGGTGCTGTGCCCAGCCACCACCACGTCACCCCCGGCACCAGGCGAGGGCAGGGTCACTTTGCAGGTGCTGTTTTCAGAGTTCGGTGGCAGCCACAGGTCCCTGGCTGCACGGACAGTCCAGAGAGAGGTGGGGGGTTAGCTGGTGGCCTTGTGCCCTGGCCACAGCCCAGGGCAGTGGCCCGTGCCAGCTAGAAAGGCACAGCCCAGGCAAGTGTCCATCCCGCTCTTAGTCGTTCTCGCTCTGCAAGGGACAGAGAGGAGAGCGGGGCTGAGGTGCCAGGGGCTGGGCTGGGGGTACAGCCCCTCTGCAGGGCCACCCTGCCCAGGCACAGCCCTGCCACCTCACCTCCATTTTGCTGTATATCCAGCTGAGGAGCTTTGTCACACGTGTGTACACTCCGGGCTTGTTCTTCTGGCCACATCCTGTCCCCCAGCTCGTCACCCCAGCCACATACCAGCGGCCGTCGTCCTCGCAGACCAGGGGCCCTCCGCTGTCACCCTGGCTCAGAGGGGCAGAGCAGTGAGGAAGGGAGATGGGAGACACCCCTCTGTGGGTACCCAAAACCGGGCAGCTCTCCCCTGGTGTGCCCCCAGCTCACCTGGCAGGCATCCTTCCCTCCCTGCAGGTACCCGGCGCACATCATCCGGGGAGTCAGGTAGCCCTCGTACACCTTGTCGCTGTTGCAGATCTTGTAGTCAATCAGCTTTACCTCGGCCTCCCGCAGCTTCGGGGACGTGTTATCTGCAAGGCAGGAAGAGCTGTGGGGCAGGAGGGGCCTCGTCATCCCCCATCGCCCCCGGCCCCTCCGCAGCAGCAGGGAGGAAGCGGGTGTTTCTCACGGGGCTTGTTTCTGCAAAGCCTCGAGGCTGGGAGGGCAATCGCGAGGGTTATCCCTGCGGGAAAGCCCTCGAGGGCCGCAGCAGGGCTGTGCTCGTGGGCAGGAGCTGCCTGCGGGGAGCCGGAGTCCTCCCTTACCTTCATTCTCTCTGGTCTTCCCGAAGCCGGTGATGAAGCAGGACCGGCCGGTCTGGAATCGCTGGCCGTACGTGGGCAGGCAGGCGGGGCGGACCTGGGCTGCAGGGAGACGGGATGGGAGCCGGGCGGGGAGGGACGGGTGAGTCACCCGGGACAGAAATCGTCGCAGCCCCGCAGCCAGGGAGGAGCGTGGGGCGCAGGAAAGGCTCCCCTCTCTGCCCACCCCAGCAGGGTCTCTCCGGCCCCATGTGGGGCTAGTGGCACAGCCGAGCCCACGGCTGCATGTGCCAGACCCTTCCTGGCCACGGGACGAGCGAGGTGGCCCCAGCAGGGTTGGATGCTCCAGCTGGCAGCAGCCCCACACACCCCATGGTTCCAAGGCGACCCAAGCGGCCTCTTGCTCCTGCCCATCTCCCTGTCCCCCAAACACCACCCCAGCCAAGCCCAGGTGAGCTGTGAGACCTCACCCGAGAGCGTCAGTGGCCTGGAGAGCTTCATGAGGGCGATGTCGTAGTCGTCATGGTCGTCGCTGTAGTTGGAATTGATGATGACCTGGGACACAGGGATGCCCTCCATGGGCTGCTTCAGGTCCGACACCCCTCCGTACACCTTCCAGTCGTCCAGGATCTTCATGCTGTTCCTGACAGGGTGAGATGGAGCAGGAGGGAGTGAGACCCGGGGCATGGGGCTGGGCTGGGTGCCCGGGCTGGCAGCGGCACTCACATGAAGAAGCAGTGGGCAGCGGTGAGCACCCACTGAGCGTCGATGATGGTGCCGCCGCAGATGTGGATGGGCCCGTACTGCACGCTGACCTGCCAGGGCCATTTGTTCACAGACGTCTCCTTCCCCCCGATGATCCGGCCAGAGATCCTCTGCCCGCAGGCTGGAGGGGAGAGCAGGGCTGGGAGAAAGGCTCAGGGGGAAGGGGAGCACGGAGGGGGACACACACAACATCCCCACCACCCATGGGTACCACATTTGTAGGGCCAGTGGGGACCAGGATATGCAATATTAGTTTTCTATCACCCAGAAAATTTGCTGGAAAATGCCCTGTTTGCCCAATCCTGTGCAGAGAAGAGGGAAAAGTGCTCCCAAGCCTGTGAAAAAGGGGACCACCCCCATCCGTGTCCCGGCCAGCTCCTTACTTGTGCATCGCAGGGAGACGTACTTTCCCGTGAGACACTGGGAGCTGTGGGAGAGAGGAGGGAGACCCAGCCTCAGCCCCATTCCTGCGGCACCAGGGCAGGGGCAGGGCAGGATGTGACCCTGGTACCTGTTGAGGCTCTGCTGGATGGTCTCTCTTTCGTCAGTCACCGTGAGGCTCTTGCCAGAGACACGCAGGGGGATGTACTCAGTCTGTGATGCACTGGGAGGGGAGAGGACAGGCAGTGAGGGTCCCCCCATCCAGTCACTGACCACTTGGTCCCTGCATTATACCCAGAGCAGCGCTGGACACGCCGCCTTCCAGCGGGAAAACACAACACCAGGGAAAACAGCACAGCAGACCCTGCACTCAGGCAGGGCAGGGGCCTGGCAGGGCCCCAGCACCCAAGCAGAACAACCCATCCTCCAGGAATTACTTCTGAAATCCCAGCTGCCGGCAGGTTTTCCTGGAGAGGGACTCGTCCCAGTCACTGCTGCACACTGGCAGCCACTGGCTCTCGGTGCTGGAGTAGACGTGGAGCAAGGACTCCTCGGATGAGAAGCGCACTGTGGGATGGAGCAGGAGGGTCAGGGGTGCTCAGCGCCCCGGGGATCCCCTCATTCTCACCATCTCAGCTCCCCGTGCCTCACCACAGCCCAGCTCGTCGCTCCTCTGGGAGCAGTCGACGACGCCGTCACAGCGCACGGCGCTGTCCTTGCAGCTCTCCGCGGGCTCCTTGTACACGATGCCCGTCTGCGACCGCCAGAACATGACTGGAAGCAGGAGAACCCCACGCTGAGGCCAGGGCTGGCCGTGGGTGAGGGGCTGTGACCCACTTGGGTGGGCATCCAGAGGCGTGCCAGGTGCAGGAGCATTCCCAGTCACCAGGCCTGAGCGTGAGGTGTGTTTGAGCCAAGAGTGAACTGGACACAGGGCTGGGGGAGGACTGGCCACCTGAGCACCCCCTGTGCTGCCCAGCTGCTGCAAGCCCCTCTCCCTTCACCCATAGAAAATGCATTCAGCCTGTGAGTGCTTCAAGCGCACCAGCTGGAGAGTGGCAGCTGGATGTCACCAGGGTTAAAGGGATTCCCCAGTGTTGTGCCTGTTCTGCCTACAGACCATGATTTGCCTTGGGAAGGGCAACTGTGGGTGCTGCTGGGGTGCCCTGCTGCCCACCGGAGTAAGCCCAGCAGAAGGAAAGCACACTGCAGCTCCAAGCCCCCCAGATACTGCCATCAGCCCAAGCAACAGATCCCTTTTCTTCTTTCCCCGGCTCCCGTCTCTCCACCAGATGTCAGGAACACCCAGGGAATGGGACAAGCACATCCCTGCCTCTGGGCCAGGGGTTTCCCTTTGGCACCTCCCAGTGCCCCCAGCCCCCAGCCCCTCTGAGACCCCCTCCAGGAGTCGGAGCCACTCCGGGCTGGGACCCCACTCACACAGCAGGATGAGGGCGATGAGCAGCACGATGAGGACGGAGACGCAGAAGATGAGCGCAAGCCGCCGCTGGCTCATGCAGGGAGCTCTGAACATGGAGGATCCTGGCAGCAGGGCAAAGGCAGGGTCAGGGGGGGTAGCTGCCACCCCAGGGCACCTCAGACCCTGCTGCCCACCTCTGGGCTGTGAGAGAGCACGGCCATGCACACCCTCTCCCTCGTCCCCTCACACCCCCAGGGAAACACCAGCCTGGCTATTGGTGCCATCCCTGCCTCCCTCCATCCCTCCCCATCCTGGGTGGGACCAGGGCCAGGGGCCACCCTGTGCCCCATCCTTACGTGTGCTCTCACAGGCCGAACAGGGGCTCGGGGCCGGGCCGGACTCAGGGCTGTAGGGTTTGAAGCTGATTCCCAGGACGTTCTCTCGAGGCTGCGGAGGTCGGGCACCGAAGATGCTGCTGACCGTGGAGACATGGAGGAGGCTGGGGGCAACACTGCTGGGCGAGGCAGTGGTCTGTGGGCAGAGGGGACTGTCACCAGCAGTGACTGCTGCCCACCAGAGAGTCCCCCAGCTGCCACCCTGCCAGCTGTGAAGGTGAAAGCAACACAGAGATGGAGCTGAGCCCCCCCCGGCATCACAACGAGCCTGTTCCTCACAGTACCACGAGCCTCATGGAGAGTCACCACCCCAGTGCCTCTCTCTGTACCAGAACCTGAGCCATATCCCACCCAGGATGGCCAAAAACCTCCTTGTCACACAGCTTTTCCCCTTCAGGGGGCTGAACTTCCCAAAGCCATCACTGTGAGCCAAGCAATCAGCCGAGTATTTGGCATCGTGACAGTCATGCTGTGGCCCAGTTCCACGGGGCCAGTGCCCCAATTTATGCATCTATCCTTAATTAGCCATTTGAAAAATACACTGCAATTTCCAGCTGTCATTTAGTAACACTTAATAATCGGTGTTTTCCAAGCCCTGAAACGTCCTGCACCCTGGAATGCTGCTCTGCAGTTGTGTCACTCCCGATCCACGAATTCCCAAAAGAATATGTATCTGTTTCCTTTCCTCAAAATACACTCTCCAAATGCTCCTTCAGTGACAGAAACCAGAGCCTCTCATTTTGCTTCAGAGAGGACCTGCGAACAAATCCCCAAATAAATGCTGCTTCCTCTACCTTTTGTAGGGTGGATGCGGCTTGGAGGAACCTGGTCCAGTGGAAGGCGTCCCTGCCCGTGGCACGGGGCTCGAACTGGGTGAGCTTTAAGTCCCTTTCAATCCAAACCATTCTGGGATTCTGTAACAGTACTTCTGAAGGGGAACTCAGGGAGATGTGGAGCCACCACCCAGCAGGGACAACTTACCAGCCAGAGATGGGCTCCAACACATCCCTCTGGGAGCCTGTCTCTGACCTTTGGCCCTGCACTTCTAGAGATCACCTTCCCCACGACCAGAAATCATCCTTTTCCCTGCCAAGCCAGCGAGGAGCACTGGGGCTGGAGCACAGCTCTGAAACGGGCAGGACCGGGACATGGGCACAGCAGGGGCACTGCTGGGAGCCCCCCTCGCCCTTCCAGCTGGGTTTTCTCTCCCCTCGTGTTTCCTGCCGGGAACCGGGAGCCCTAATGAGCAGGTCGTGAGGCTGCTCGGGCTCGTGCTTTGTAAATCTGGCTGTGCCCTCCCTAGCGATGCGGTGGTGTAACTTCCTGGGCATTATCTGTGACTCACGGCGCGGCGTGGCCACGCGTCCCGCGCAGGGTCCGAGCGCAGCCCAGCGCCGGCCGCACGCCGGGGGCACGCCTGCCCTGCTCGGGCTGTGCCTGCCGAGCTCAGCCCCGCAGAGCCGGCGGCCACAGCACCCCGGGCTCCGGGAGCGGCCGGGCCACCCGCCCTGGCCAGCAGCGGGGTGTGCGGGGCCAGCCCCCGGCACAAACCTCCTCCCGCCCCCGCGGGCCCTTGGCACAGGCACCGCTAATGTCCCCCGGCCATGGGGAGCCACCTCCCGGCTCGTGTGGAGCTCCCCGGGCTCCTGTGCACGGGGAGGAGCAGAGAGAGGCACTTTCCGGAGCAGAGGCACTTTCTGTTTCACTGCATCAGCCCCACTCTCACCCCTTCCCCGCCAGACAGTAGGAACAAGCCTGGAGCTGCTCCAGGTTTCCCTACACCCGGATTTCCCAGCAGTGCCACAGCCTTGCCTTCTCCCAAAGGTGCTGGGGAGCCCAGGAGAGCCCCTCAGTTTTCTCCTCGAGACTGGGAGTGCTGGAGGGTGCCCTGCGGTGCCCTCCCCTATTGAGCCTTAGCAGCCACAACACTGATGGGATTTCAGTTCTCACGCGCCCACATCGTGGGGCATCCCTGGGTACCCTCAGTGCCCACTGTCAGTGACAGGTCCTGAGCAAAGCAATGTGGGGATGCCAGGAACCCTTCTGGGGAAAAGAATTTCTCCTGCCTACGTCTAAATGAGGTTTTTGTAAATACCCTTTTACCCTGACATTTGTGTGCCTGTCTATCTCCACACATCTGATATTTCACGTCTCACCCTGCTAGCAGCTGTAACCCTTTGCTTATTAGACCAGCAGAAGTGCAATCCTCCGAAGGGGAAATATCTCCATCACACTCAGAAAACACAGGCAAGCTTCTCCAGGGAGCCAGCAATGCTGGATGCCACAGCACTCCCAGCTCCAGTGTGCAAATATATCAGATTAACACCGAAACATGCCATAGGTCAGACTGCTCTGAGCACTCCTCAGCAGGAAGCACATGCCCTTTCTTAAACTCCGTGAATTTTCAGCTACTTATTTCCTTGAAAGTCTAAAGAATTTCCCTGCCAGAGAAGGTAACAGAGCTCTTGCCACGGGCTCCAGGTAAGCAGTGTAGGGCCACTGTAGCAGAGAAAACAGCGGTGGTTTGGCAGAGGTGTTTCTGTTGAGGAGAGCCCGTGACCCCGGTGAGAGAGCGATAGCTCCTGCCCACAAAACCTTTACTCATCCTTCGCTGGCTTTTGAGTAAAAGTCAGAGGCAGAGCCGAGCCCAGATCACACGTGCAGCTGCGGTTTGAGCCCTTTCCCCGACGGCCTCTCTGCCAATGCTCCACCAGCCACGGGAGTGATCCATGCCAGAGGCAGCTGTAGGGAGGGGGGCACAGCCAGCTCGTCTGTGGCGCAGACGGCTTTCACAGGACAGCCAGGAGGGACATTGGAGACACTCAGGGACTCCTGGCCAGCTTTTCTCACCTTGCAGACACTGCCTGTCTGCAGCATGAGCCCTTTGCTAAACCTGTCAGGAGTGCAAACACCACTTCAGGCTCAGAGCAGAGCTGGGCAAGGTACCCAAACCAAAGACAGCAGCACTGAGGCGCCTGTCCCCTTTGCACCATGAGCTGCCACCTGCACTGACCTGCAGCTCTGCACCCTGACGTGGAGGGAAGGCCCCCAAACCCATGGCAGCAGAGGACAATCACCAGGGGAACGGCAATCCAGGCTGGCTGGAGGCTCAGGATCCAGGGAAACCCGCCAGCAGTCACCCGCAGTTTCGGAGTGGGAGGGAAAGCGGAAGCCAGGGAACACCTGGGTGTTTCAACCAGACCTAGGACCCCACCGTGTGGGCCCTGGCTTAAATAAACTGGAAGGAGCTGCCTCAGATCATCCTCCCCAGCTGAGCTCGGCTGCCCACCCTCCCCATGGCCCCAGCTGCTCACAGCCCCGTGTCCAGCCTGGGAACTCCTTCACCTGGTTGTGAAGCACCGATTGTGTGTGCAGAGCAGCTCAGCCAGCACACAACGGAGGCATTGTCCTCGCTGGGGACAAAGCCGTCCCCAGCCTGCGAGAGCCCCCAGTCCCGCCGGGTGACACTGTCCTGCTCGAGTGCCGCTGCTGAGAGGGGCCTCCCTGGGAGGGGACAGACCCAGCCCCAGAACAGGACGAGAGGACATTGACAACATCCCGATACACAGAGCAAAGTGAAACCCCAAAGCCAGTCAGGGTCACTTTGCAAGTGCAGGTGACCGACTGTCGATTGAGCCAGCCCGATGTGGCCAGGGACAGGTCACCCTATGCCAGTGTGAGCATCCTTTGGGCACAGATCCCAAAATGTTCCAGAGGCTGAGTAACCACTGCTCACCTCACTCCACAGAGGGGCAAATGGAGGCCTGGGAAGACGAAGCAACTCTGCTGCAGTTGCAGGGCCAAGGGTGGCTCCGGGCACTCCTGATGGCCCATTTAACCCAAATGACAATGCCAAGGTGGCCCAGTGGGGTTGTCCAGTATTGGGCAATTGTCTCTGTATGTGGGCAGCCCAGTTTCTGCCCCACTGTCACCAGGATGCAGTGATGCCACCCTGCTTTGGGGCCACCCTGGGACCACTTGGCATCTTCTCAGACCCAGCCAACATCCAGCATGACCCCACTGTGCCCCCGCTCCTGGCTGGCACTCCCACGCCAAGGGGCAGGAAGAGGACGGTGTTAGAGCTGGCCCTGCTTCCCCTGGAGCCCCATCCACCCTGTCACCGCCGCCTTTGTTCCGGATGTCGCTGGCACAGCCGGCGCTGCTCGGCACGGTAATTACTCGCTGCCTCGCCCGGTGCCCAGCCGGGATGGATGTTTTCCTCATGACAGGATGCTCAGCAAAGCCCCACATCCAGGGCTGAGCAGGTCCCAGTCAGCCCAGCCCAAAAAGGGCACAGGGAAAGCTGCCCGGAGAGGGGAAGCAGCAGGGCCGTGCCCACCAGTGCAGCGCTGCTGGAAAGTGCCGGAGGGCTCAGGAACGTGCCAAGCGGCACCAGATCCCTCTGACAGCACCTCGGTTCACAACTCCAGTGTGGCAAAGTACCCGAGAGCCTTGACACCTCTGCCAGCACGGGGCTGGCACCAGGGATGCTGCTGGCTGCCCTCCCTCCATGTGCCGAGGGGTGCCGGAGGCAACAGCTCCCCAGGCAGCTCCTCCGGCTCCTTCTCCCTCCGGCTTCTGTGAAGGAGTACCCCGGAGAGCAGGAGGGAGAGACCGGTCCCTCCGCCAAACCCCGAGGGGAGCGTGTCCGTCGAGCCCCGGAGCGTCCCGCGCCCCCAAGCCGGGAGCCGCCCGCACTTACCGGGGAGGTTTTGCCGTCCATGGGCCGGGATCAGGGCTAGGCTGAGCTCAGAGCTCCGGCACGGCCATGCCAGCAGCGCGGTGCCGAGCAGAGCCAGCTCCGCGGGGCCGGGGCAGGAGGTGTTTGGCGAGCGGGCTCGTACGTCAGTGCCGGCAGCAAACCAGTCGGACCTGCCGCCCGGCTCCAGCGCCGCCGGTTTCCCAACTGCTCCAGGCGCAGCCTGCAAAACACCTGCCCTGTGCCGGCCGGCCCAGGGATGCGGGGCAGGGGCAGCGGGGCCTTGGGAATCCCGGAGCAGGTGAGACCTGGCCCCAGGGCACAGCAGCATCCCGGGGTTTCCCGCTGCTCTCCTGGCTGCCCAAGCCCCCCTTCCTCCCCTCTGTGCCCACCACTCACTCACCCACAGCTCTCCTGCCCTGCCAAGCACAGAGGAGGGGATGCACAGCCTTGCCCAACCCCAGGAAAACCTTTCAGGTGTGACCCAGAAGTCAAGAATTCCCTGTTCCAAGGGAAATGAAATGCCATTTCCCTCTAGTTTCTCTAGAGGCCTTTTCACTCCTCAGCTAATGGAGCGGTGCTTCTTCCAGGAGCCAGCAGCAGCCCCTGCCTCCCCTGCAGGCAC
The DNA here is from genome assembly GCA_014706295.1 of Lycocorax pyrrhopterus obiensis. Lineage (NCBI taxonomy): Eukaryota > Metazoa > Chordata > Aves > Passeriformes > Paradisaeidae > Lycocorax > Lycocorax pyrrhopterus. The sequence continues at coordinate 5,932,368 of JACSVZ010000025.1, read as the reverse complement.
AGCCTGGGGGCTGCTCTGCTTAACCAAGAGCTCAGGTAGAAACAGGTGAAAATATCCCGATTAAAGAGAAAGGCCCAGCTTCATTCTGTGCTTTCTGATAGCCAGGCCCATGACCTGCAGTGCCACACGTTTCTCCTGGCATTATTCATAGTGCAAGTCCCTTATTCATCCAGCTCCCCACCCACACCTGCTCATCAGAAGGGCAGGAGACCAGCAGGCGCATCCAAGCTTGGAGGAGCCCTGCTGCAAAGCCCTTTCCTTTTGAGGCTGGAAAGCCTGGGCTGGATCCCTCTGGCCCCTCCTGCTCTCAGGATCCCAGCTCACAGAGGGCTTCTGAGCCAGCCCTCACTCCACAGTGCACTCCTTTGTAGATTTCAAAGGCAGGAGTGGTTTTGGGGGGTTTTTTTGTTTGCTTTTTGTGCCTCTGCAGGCTGTGCCTGCTGAGTGCCAGGGGTGGCCAAGCACTGAGCTGCACCCCCAGACAGCCCTGAGCCAGCCATGCCCCCTTGAGCTGCTGCGTCTGCTTCAGAAAGGGATTCTCAGAAAACAACTCCAGGAATCGTTCATTGCTTGCTACAAAGCCACCTATGGAGAGCGAGTTCCGGAGAACAGGGTGTGTGGCTTGACCCCAGCAGCCTGATGGTAAATGTCAGCGTGCACAGCAGCTGCTGGGTGAAATCCTCAACTTCCTTGCTGGTAACTGCTGCTGTGAGCCCTCCCAGCCAGCAAAGAGGAGCTAAAACACACAGCCAGAGCCGGCTCCACCAGCCCAGGAGAGCTGCTCCAACCTCCAGGCATGAGGGAATTGGGATGAGGATCACTCTGCTCCGCTCTGTCCTGCGGCAGGGCTGTGCAGAACCAGCCCTCCGGCCCCATCCCTGCCCTGCTCGGTGCAGCATCACCTGTCTGACCCTGCTGTCACCCTGGGAAAGCTTCCTGAGGGACACCAGGGAGGGAAATGCACAGACCCAGGTGCTCCTGGCCTGTGTTTCTCTGCGGTGTGTCCACAGGGAGGCATTTCAGGGTCAGCCACATCACCCCCAGCTCACACTGTCCCCTCACCAGCCTCTCCCGTAGCACCTGGCAGTGCCCTCCCTGCAGAGCTCAGGTGCCAGCCTGAGTCCCACTCGCCATCCAAGCATTCTGCAGAACTCTCGTTCCTCCTCAGCCTCTTTCATCTTCCCCTAAACTGCCAACCACTTCTCCCAAGCCTCTGAACCGCCTCACCCATTGGACCAGCCCCACAGTGGCGTTTCCACAAAACTCCCACTTTCCTGGCTTTTGCTTTTAATTTTCCTGCTTTTTGCTTTTAATTTTCATCACCTTACACAAAACACAGTCTGTGGCTTTGTGTGGGACTGGCTGTGCTTCATCTCAGGATTCCTCAGTTCAGTGGCTGCCCAGTGACTCAGGGGCCGAGAGCAGAGTGTCAGGACATCAGCAGGTCTGCCCTGGGCAGGGGGATAAACCCAAGGCAGGGACGGCATCTGCTGCTGGTGCTCCGGCCAGGCTGTGAGTTTGTGGAAGCCCTTGGCCTTCAGCAGAAAGGATAAGTCAGGGAAAGCAGCAGAAATCTCCCACTTCAGGCATTTAAGATGGTTCTTCAAAGAGGAGCCTGTATGTCTGTGCCCACTATGATGCTCTCTGAGTCTGTCCAGAACACTTTTGGTTTCTCTTGTCTGTGTCTTTTCCATTAATTCCCCAGTGGGAAATTCCTCTTTTTGAGGAAAATCACTCTCCATCACATGAGGGCCCCAGGAAAGCCCTCAAGCAAACTCTGAGGCAAAGCAGAGCACTTGCAGCCTGCTGGGTGGTGATTGAGGTCCCAGCATCCCCAGACAGGCAGGACATCTCCGTGGGGCCAGGGATCACAGACATACCCGGGGGGCTACCAGAGCCTCAAGGACAGTGGCAGCTCCTGTGTGACACTGGATTCCCGATGTCACCCCTCTGCAAGGGTGTTTGCAGGACATGGGATAGCCCAGAAGTTGTCCCTCAGCCCCAGAAATGAAGAAAGGGGAATTGTAGGCTGAGGCAGGAGGCTGAGCCCAAAGGAAGGGAAAGCCAGAACCCCCTCCTGGGAGTCCAGGGCTGGTTAGAACCTGGCTGGATTTACTGCAGGCAGGACAGGACATGGCGCTGTGCTCAGGAAAACCCCTGAGACAGGTCACCCTCGGTGCTAACACTCACCTGTGCTGTGATTTTAACATCTCATTTCACAACAAAGCAGCAGAGACATAACTTACTTGTACTTGCCTTTCTCAGCACGGCCCCGCTTTGCTCAGAAAAGGCCCCAGAATTCTTCCTATCAAGCTCTGTCGGAAATGCCCAGCCTGGGCTGAGGCTTTGGCTGGGGTGAGTGGGTGGACAGCAAAGAGAAGTGGAAGTGGCTGCTCAGTGACTTTGCTGGCGCTATTCGAACGCCTCCGAGACGTCACTGAGCCAGCCCCCGGGGGAAAAACGAGCGCTCAGCTGCCGCCGGGGCAGAGCCCGGCCCCGCGCTCACCCTGCTGCCACGGAGGATGCTGAGCGGCCATGGTCCCCTCTGCCACCGCCCTGGCACTGCGCCTGGCACTGCTCCTTGCCTGCCTGACTCACGGTGAGTCTCTCGTGCTGGTTTTCATCTCCCTGCTGGCTGGGGCTGAGCCCCACGGCTCCGGGTGGGCTCCTTGGGAAGGGGGAGCAGACAGAGAGGGGGTTGAAGCCACAGCCTGGACACCTTGGCTGGGTGCCCAGCCTTCGGATCAGTGCTTTGGAGCAGGACACGGCCAGGGCTCCCTGCTCATCGCTTGCCTTTCATTGCTGGTTGGGAGCCAAAAGGCTCAGTGAGGGGCACCAGCCTGGCTTGTCCGCACTGGTGTGACCACGAGGGGCCGTGGTCACCGGGGACACAGTGCTGGGCTGGGTGTTTGCCAGCAGACAGCAGCTGCCGGGGAAACCTGCAAGGGAAAGGTGGCAGATGTTACCAGTGAGGCTTTACCAGTGAGGCTTCTCTGCCTGGTGACAATACCGAGATCAGGCAAGAGGTGTGAAAAAGTTTGGTTTCATCCGGGCAGCAGAAGAGCAAAACAGGAAAGCCGAGACCAAACAGAGCTGGTGGCAAATGGCAGGGGATGGGGGATGCAAATACAGCTCCTTTCTTGGGGCAGAAAAGCACTGAGAAGCCCCAGCTGGGCTGTCCCCAAAGAAAGAGGAAGGAGAAGAGGGGGATGAGTAAATCCTGGAAGTCAGAAAGAGAAATCTGGGCAAAGGCTTGCTCGTTTCAAGTGGTCAGTGCTGTTACGTCACCCATCACGGGGTGACGCTCCAGGAGGCCGTCCCAAGGCTCCTGTGGGGCTGGCAGGACAGGGCTGTGCAGCCTCCCCCGAGCTCACCGTGTGTCCCGCAGGTGAGGGGCTGGCCAGCCCCCAGCACGTGCGCTTCGCTGCGGAGGTGGCGCGGCACCTGCTGAGGTGGGAGCCGGGGCACGGCTGCCCCAGCAGCGCCCGCTACGACGTGGAGTACAGAGTGTGAGTAACAAGAGGGGGAACATGGGAGTCCTGCCCTGGCAGGATCTGATTCCAGCTCTCTGCTCACCCCTGGTGCTTCTACCCGCAGCTATGGCTCAAGTGTCCACTGGACAGCCGTCCCAGAGTGCGGAAAGACCTCGGAGCACTCCTGTGACCTCACCTACTACACCCTGGACTCTGAGCAGCGCTACTACGCGCGGGTCAGGGCCGTGTCCGGGAACCACACGTCCCACTGGCAAAGGACCAGCGCCTTCTCCCCACAGGAAGGTGGGTTGGGGTTTGCCTCTGTCCACCCTGCGCTGCGGTTGGTGGGGTCAGGGTGCCAAACTGCTTGGGAAGAACTGTGGGATGAAAGAACGCGGGGATGTTTCCCTCCATGCCTCCCTGGAGGGCAGGTGGGCTGCGGAGGGGGATGGGACAGCCCGAGGATGGGTGGGACAGTCACAGCTCAGCCTGGTGCTGCAAAGGCTGAGGTGTGAACAGGAAACAGCCCTGACCTGCTGCTGTGACTGATTTGCTTCCAGCCGGCCTGCGCCTGGCGGCCCAGAGCCTCTCCGTGAGGGGCAACTCCATCCAGGTGCGGCTGCAGCTGCTCCTCCGCTCCGGGAACATCACCGTGGAGTACAGCGACTTCCAGAAGGAAATGACCCAGTACCACGTGCACGTCAGGAGGACACAGGACAACCACACGGTGAGAGGAGTTGCTGCTCCCGTGTTGTCCCCGTCTGTCCCACACGGTGCTGCTCAAGTGGAAAAACAGATTGTTAAAGCACAGTCTTCTGCAGGAGTGAATGCTGAGCTTTCTCACAGCCACAGCAGCACAGAGAGGTTTCTCTGCATGTTTTATGGCAGAGTTTTCCAGCTCTTGTGGGGATTTTGGGTCTAGCTGCTGTCATCATTATCGCAACACACCCTGGGGACTTCCACCAGGGGACAGCGGAGGAGGAGGAGGGAGGAAAGCAGGAGCTGGGGGCTCTTAGGTGCCAACCTGTGCTCTGTTTGTTGCAGTTCAGAGTGCTGGAGAAGAGTGCAGAGTTCACCATCAATGACCTGTTCTGGGTCACAGAGTACTGCCTGAGCGTGGAGCCCAGCATGGCCAACAGGCCCGTCCCCGCCACGCGCACCGACGAGCAGTGCGTCACCACCGGCCACAGGGACAGTAAGTGGGACCCAGGGAAGGAGGGAATCACGGGATGCAGATCCCCCCCAGCCTCCTGGCCCTGGGGACGTGGGGATCCACGCCAGGGCAGCCTCTCTGTGCTGTGTGCACTGAGGAATCCCCCTCTCCCCCCTCACCTGGTCACATCCTCTCTTGCAGGGAGCGCAGGGCTTCTCCCGGGCATCCTCAGCTCCTCCTTCATCATCCTGTTGCTGCTGGGCCTCCTGGGGGCTCTGCTGGCATGCACCTACATAAGGAAACCTGTGAGGACACCGTCTGTCCTGGTAAGGCAGGGACAGTGCCGTGGCACCCTCTGCGGCCAGAGCCAGGCTGCAGGCTTGGGGAGTGCTGGCAGAGGCGGGCAGCAACCAGGGGTGAAGCGCAGCTCACTCCCCTCTTTCTCTCCCTCCCAGAAGTCCTTCATGAAGCAGAGCTCGCTCTGGGTGGAGCATGAGCCCCCCTCCTCGGGCAGCCTGGACGCAGACCCCATCCAGCAGCTCTTCCTGTGCCAGAAGCAGCCCCAGCCGGACAGCAGCCCTGACGGCAGCACCAGCACAGCCCAGCTGTCCCTGGAGCAGGGCTGGAAGCTCCCAGCGTGGCCCAAGGACCAGCTGGGGCCCACGGGGAGCCGAGACAGCAGCAGCACCAGCACCGACAGCGGCATCTGCCTGCACATCCCCTCCTCCTCCTCCTCCTCCTCCCTGAGCTGCTCCGCGGGCCCCGAGCCCCAGGGCTACAGGCAGCAGCTGCCCACTGCTGAGGACAGTGGGGTGGGCTTGGAGAGCCCCGGCCCTGCTCCTGGCTGCTCCTCTGGCAGCGGGAATGCCAGCCCAGGGGAGCCCGGGCTCTCCCCCACCATCCAGGAAGACGTGGAGTTCCGGGGGTACCTGCAGCAGTCCAAGGGCACCGTGCAGCCAGAGCAGGCCCCGGACAAGGGAATGCCCCTCCTGGGCTGTGCAGGATCCGTGCAGGGCGTGGGCAGCACCGACACCGTGCTGGACATTGAGTGCTCCGAGCTGGCTGTGTCCAAAGGGTATTTGAAGCAGTCCTCTCCTGAGCATCCCCTCACACAGACTCTCACTCCGTGGGGAGCCCCTGCCTGGGACTTTTCCAGCCAGGTGGGGCCCCAAGCCCCCACTCTGCTGAGCTGGGCAGCTCCAGGTGCTCCACTGACCTCCAAAGCCAGCCCTGAGCTCCTGAAAGCTCCCTTCGACCTGAGCGTCTTCGACAACACTGCCTTCCTGGAGACGCTGCCGCTCATCTCCAGCCTCAGCTCCGACTGGATCACGCTGCCCATCAAGCCCCTGAGCCGGCTCGGTGGGGACAGCAAGGACAGCCGCCTGTGACCCGTCCTGGGGGCCACCAGCCCTGCACACTGACCCAACTACCTCGTCTGCCACTGGATAAGCTACCGCCGACCCCTGAATGCTCACGGTGCCGGGCCCAGACGTGGCCCAGGAGCACCAGCTCAGCCCCTGGTGGGGCTGCTTTGGCCCCAGTCCTGCTGTGGGCAGCCCCCAGTGCGTCCCTCCAGCCAGCCCAGCTAACGGGAGACAGGGATGGGATGGGCTGTGCTGGAGGGGCTCATCCCAACGTCCTGGGGCCACCAAGGATACACACCAGGGCACCTCTGCCTTGTCTGCCCTCAGCAGCCCAGCACGGGGTGCAGGGCTGCTCTCAGGGCCTGGGGCATTCCTATGCTTCCCCTTCCCCCTTCCCTGGGCCAGCACTGGGCTCCTCCTGCTGATGTCCACACTTCTGATGCCATCCCGAACTTTCACAACACGGACACCAAAAGCAGACGTCAGCCTGACATCAGCACCCTGCTGCTGGCAGCACGGGGCTCCTGCCCTGCCTGACCTCGCATGGATGGACCGAGGGACATTTCTGACCCTACAGAGACCCTTCAGCATCCAGCCCCTCCGGGAGAGCCCCAGAACAGGATATGGGATGCACCTACGAGCCCAGCATGAGCCAGGGCAGTCCTACCCACACTATGGTCTGTGTTCTGCCACTGTGGGACACAGACATTATTTATTGCATTTCACTTGTAAATACAGAAAGGATGTGGTGTTATTTATTTGGTCCACTTGTCTGTTCATCCTCTCCTAAGGCCAAGCTGAGCTTCTGTTTCCAGATTTGCACATTCCCCATCAGCAAGGGGCAATGTGCCTTTGCCTCATGTGGGGAAGAGCATTTCCGCATCACAACTGGGAAAAAGGAGAACAAAGCCAGCTCTCCAAGAGCTTCTCACGCACCTCCGTTCCCGGGTGGTTGTGCCTGGGGAATCTGTGGGAGCACTCACCAGAGGAGCAGGAGGGAAAAGGAGCTGGGCTGCTCACAGTGGTTCCACAGGGATGCACATCCCATGGGACAGCGCGTGGGGACATCACCAGGGGAGGACAGGAGCAGAACAAATCAAACCCGGGGGTGGAGGGAAGCAGGAAAGGCAACAATCAGGGCTCTGCTCTGCTCAGGAACGTGGTGGTCGGTCGTAGGCTGGGCTCAATGATCTCAGAGGTCTTTTCCAAACTAATTGATTCTGTGATGCTGTGAGCAGGCGTCGTCAGAATGGAAACAGGGTGAGACGGAACAGCTCACCCTGGGTCACCTTCCAGCTCACAGGGAAGTTTTTCCAAAAGTGACTCCGTTTCCAAGAACCTTCACGGTGGGATAGTCCCAGTAAAACTGCTGGTGGAAACCCTCCTTGGGGAGGTGTTTTTCAGGTGAAGGGTTTTTGGTTTTATTTTCAGGTTTTGCAGGGCAGGCAGGAGGAGGAGGCTGATCCCTGCTGTGTTTCCTTCTCTCACATCTCACGTGGCACTGCTCACACGTGAGATCCATCCCTGCATCCCACAGGAATGTGGAGGGCACTGGGAGCCTCCTCCTGCCCCTCCACTGGCCCCATCTCTTCTGTCTCTGCATATTTTGGGGGTTGGAGCTTTTTGCTTTCTTTTTAATTTTTTTCAACTTCCTCTGGAAAACGGAGTCATCAAAAGCGTGGCTTTTTTTTTTGTTGTTTTTCTTTTAAACGCTGCTGACGTCAGGCCTTGTGGCTGGATCCTGTGTTGTGCAGGGCTCTGACGGATCCTGCTCACCACGGGGGGCTCCCAGGCCCCAGGGGGTGGCACTTCCCCCTCTCCATGAGCAGCCAGAGCTCTCCTTTCAACCAGGAGAAAGCCACAGACCACAGGGTTTAGCTTCGATAGCCACAAGCACAGATGGTCCCCCTGACTCCCTGGAAATCCCACTCTGTCCTCACGGGTTTCCCTAAACACAACCACGTGGGCTTCATGAGTTTTCCTTCGTTTCTCTTGTGAGAGAAATTTGCAAAGAAATGGTCTCAAGGCCCCCTGTGCCTCGCCAGCCCCTGCTGGCCAAGCAGGGCCCCTCTCCATGGCCACAGAAGTTTCCCACGGCTGCTCTCCTGCTCCAGGCACTTCCACAGCCACTTGTTCTGCTGAGACCGAAGGCAATTGGTACAAAACATCCAGGAGGAACTCCACAGGAGCCTTCTGAGGTGTTTCCTTCCACTGGCAGTGCGGAGAACCAACTTCCATGTTGGTGCAGATGTTGGATGGAGGAGGAGGAGGAGGTCTGAGCCAGATTTCCCATTCCCTCATGGCGTTTTCCGCAGTTGCACAAATCCAGTCACAATCTAGGGCTCCTGCAAGGAGATGCCAGTGCCGGCCCCAGGCACCTCCTGTGCTCCCATGGCTGTGGAGGGCCAGCGAGAGAACTGCAGACGGAGGAGCTGCTCAGGGAATTCATGGAGTTTCCCTCTCTGGAGACATCCCAAACCCATCTGGATGCGTTCCTGTGTCACTGCTCCAGGTGGCACTGGGCAGGGGGGGCCTGGACCAGATGTTCTCCAGAGGTCCCTTCCAAGCCCAACGATTCTGTGATTCTGTGAAGCTTTTTTAGCAACAGAAACTGCACCATTGCCATTTCAGTCAAAATCCAACAATTCTGGGGCTGTTTATTACAGAAGTGAAAACGGAGGAATTCCCCCCAGCCCGTTTTGGTTGCTTTTTCTGTTGGTGCTGGGCGGTGGGTGAGAGGCAGCGAGAGGAAGCGCTGCAAGAGCACCCGGGCTCCAGCCGCATCCCTCTGTCCCTGGCCACACGTCCCATCCCAGGAACAGTGGGGAAGGAAACAAAAACCAAAGCTTGTGCGGGGAGAAACCAAAACCAGAGCCCAGGGAAAGCCCCTGTAGCCCCACAGCCACAGGCAGGACTTTTGCTGGAAAACCCTTGGGGCTGTCCTGGGGAAAGCTGCGATGCCCAGGGGCTACAGGGCAGCACGGAGGCTTTGGGGCACAGCACTGGGAGATAAGGGGGGACAGGGGGATGTCCTACCTGCTCACCAGCCCAGCTCCCACCTCACGGCCCCTGGCTGTGGAAGGGCTCGTAGCCACTGCCCGAGGCGCCCAGTGAGCCGCTGATGCTGAATGGTGGCACCAGCTCCAGCGCCACCGACCCCAGCCCGCTGCAGGGAAAGCAGAGAGGTCACCAAGCTGCCTGTCCTGCTCCAGCCCCTGCCAACAGCAGAACTGGGTGGATTTGGGACTGGGGAGGGTGTGTGACACCTTGGCACTGCACAAAGGGAGCTGCCAGCCTGCCCTGATTCCCCCATGGCTCCACTCACCGCGAGTGGTAGAAGTTGAAGACGAAGTCAGGCCCTGGGGAGGCAGAAGGAAGAGGAGGGAGAGGTGTCAGAGCCACGTGGTGCCATGAACACTCCTCTGCTTTGCCGTGAGTCTGTGCGGCAGGGGGAGACAGGCAGGACAGCCAGCGGGACAGCCAGCGGGACAGCACCAGGACATCACCGTGCATCCCCTCCTCACCTCAGAGTGCCTCCAGTTCGGCCCAGAGCCCCCCTGCACCACGGGACCCCATACCCCGTGCTCCCCACACCCCAGTCCCTGCAGCCCCATGCTCTGCGCCCTCCCTGCCCTCTCCGTACTCACGGCGCCGGGAGTGGCCCCTCCGGTACCACCGGATGAAGGTGTAGCCAAAACTCGCCAGGATCAGCAGGGCCAGCCCAATGCCCAAGACAACCCCGATCACCTTGATGGGCTCTTGTTCTGGAAAGCAGAGGGAGGAGGGGCTCTGCAGACAGTCACCTCCGGGAGCCTGGGGGTCCCGACTGTCCCCTGCAGGGGACAGCACACCTGGGAGCTGGGGTACAAGTCTCCGGCGTGTGCTGTCCCCACGGCGGGGAGGGACTGCACCCTGCAGGGCTGTCCAGGACTGTGGCACAGAGATTTTTGCTACCCCCAAAGCCCCATGATGGAGACCACCGCTGTCCCCAGGTGAGCTGGCAGGTGGGACGGTCGCTGGGAAGGGAGCTGGCCACCTCGACAATGCTGTATCCCCACTCCTTGTCCCACGCACACCCTCGCGGGGTGATTCTCCTTTCCTGGTGGCGCTGGAGCCGCCGATGCGCGCAGCCAGCCCCGCGCAGCCCCATTTCTGTGCTGGCAGTTCCCTCTAGAGGATGCTCCTGTCAGGACGAGCCGCCAGCGCCGGGCGGGGACGGGACACCGACGGGGCTGTGCGGGACATCTGCGGGCTCTGCACCGCTCCATCGCCCATCCGTGCCGCAGGGTCTGGCAAAATCCGGCACCGATCAATGACCCTGGAACTGTCAGGACACCAAGGTGCCCAGCACAGCCCCTGAGCATCGATTCCTGTGCTGAGAGCTCTGCTGGGGCTGTGCCAGGAGGGCACAGGGGGTGTGGGCACTGCCCCGCAGCACGGTCAGTGCAGGGCACAGGGACGGGGCTCGATGCGGCACCGGGAGCGAGGAGACAGCGGAAAGGGATGACCTAAGAGCAGCTAAATTTAGGCAGATGCCAGCGGAGTGAGAACATTTCCCCTGTGGTCACGGTGTTTACACAGCGAGCAAGGTCCCAGGGCGTCCTGCAGCCCGCAGCACTCGCTCCACCTGATGGATCCACAAACAGCCGGAGCCGCAGAGCATCGCGCCGCCGGCTCCCAGGGCACGTGCAGAGGAGCAGGACCCGCCTGTCCTGCCCTGCCCTTTCCTTTCCCTTCCACCCGGCGCTCCTGGCAGGGCTCAGGGTACGCGGGCGGCCAGTGTTTCTGCTGGGGCAGGGGCGAGCCGGAGCCCCGGGACCCCCGGTGTGGGTGAGGTCAGGGAGCTGCTGCAGCCGTGACTCACAGCGCGAGCTGCGGCGCAGGAGGAACGTGGTGCAACAGCCTCCCTGAATCAGCCGGCTGCCGAAACTGCCCCGTCCCCACGCCCACTGCCCGTGGGATGATGACGGCGTCGTGCCCAGGCCCTGCCCCGTGCCGTGGGTGGGAGGCACCCCTGCCCTGGCACCCTCGGGAGCAGAGATCCCCACTTCCCGGGGGATGGCTCCTAGCAGCACTGCTCGGGCAGAGCCACACCAGCAGTGAGCCCCAGCCCCAGCTCACCGGGCAGAGGGGAGGGAGGGCACCAAACCACTGCCCATGCCATGAACATCCCCCCTCTGCCCCGTGAGGGGGACAAAGGCCACCCACTCACCTGTCCGGGGGTCCATGTCCCGGTGTTTTGCCACAGGAGCTGCTCTCGGTTATGCCAGGCTGGAGGCCGCTGCTGCAGAGCCGTGTGTGTGCTGGAGCCTGGCACGTTCTGCCTGTTCCCTCCTCTCCTGGTGACACAGCTGCCTCACTGCAGCGAGGCTGGGCACAATTCCTGGCCCACTGGTCCAACTGGTTCGCAGGGAGAAAGCAGAGGAGCTGCAGCAGACACGACAGACGGCACATCGCGATGCCCAGCCCGCCTGCGTGGGCAGCTCTGCCCTCCTGCTGCTGGAAGAGGCTGAACTGGGAATACTGGGAGCCTGAGGGGCAGGGACACCCTGGACACAGGTGTGTCCAGCTCTGGCAAGGTGTCCGAGTAGCCGTGTCCTTCGACTGCCACCTCCTGGCAGAGACCAGCAGCCAGGAATGCGGCAGAGGCCCACGCATGTCCCAGGATGATGCACTTACAGCTGTATTGGATCCTCTTCTCAAAGTCCCAAACCACGGGGTCAGGTGAGAATCAGCTCCCGCTTGTAGAAAGGGAAAATCACCTCCTGTGGCTGCAGGGAAAAGTGACAAACAGATACAACCACTGACAGCTGGAAACTGGGCATCCGGGGGCAAAATTCCCCCCTGCTTTGTGCTGCTGTGCCAGGCACAGCCTCCAACCCTGCCGTGCCCCACATCAGTGGCAGTGGGCGGCCAGGGCAGGAGCCAAGCCCACAGCAGCCCTGCCCAGGGTGAGCACCTCGGTGCCAAGAGCAGGGGCAACGCCTCGGGCCTGCAGGGGTGCAGGGACAGCAGAACACAGAGGGGACAACGGGAATTGCAGCCCCCCAGGTCCTGGCAGGGCCCAGTTCAGAGAGGTTCGGACCACTCCTTGCTGGACAGTGGAGAGGACGGGGATGGGGATGGGGGTGTGTCCGTGTGGCTCGGGGATGCTGGTGGCCACTCAGAGCCCTGGGTCACCCCTGCCTGACCCCTGCCTGACCCCTGCCTGACCCCAGTGGAGCCAGATGCCCGGAAACCTGTGTCATGCCAGGCTCCGGGAGCAGGGAAGGGTGACTGGCTGCAAATGCAGCTGCACTCCAGGAAGCAAAGCCCCGGAGGCTGTGACACAACATCCGCAAACCTTAGCTGCTTCCTCAGAGCCTTCGGAACCTCAAAGGAGGAAGGGCTGCTCCTGCCATGCCACCGGTCCTGGGCTGCTCTCCCTTCCACAGCAGCAGGGCTGGCACTGGGATGCTCTGGGGAGGCTGCCAGGACCTGCCAGGTGCACCAGGGACCCACACTCTGCTAAGCCCCCACTGCTGCAACTCCTAAACCACTTTTCAAGCTGAAATCTGCCACAGTAGCACAGGCAGCCTCTGGCTGGACCCTGCATCCCACATTCTCTGGGCATCGCATAGACCACAAGGACTGAGGATGCAGCCAGACAAGGTCCCCACACCTTCCAGGGGGGCTGGATCCTCAGTGAGTGTGGGGAGCTCTGCCCCTTACCTGCAGAGCCACAGGTGGATCCCTGGCCAGGCTGTGGGAGCGGGCAGGATCCCTCTGGCAGAGATGAGCTGGCACAGCGATGGCACAGCTCCCTGAGGAGCTGCAGGTCGTGGGTGCTCCACAGCCTCCCGCTGGCACAGCCACACTCCTGGCAGCAGCAGGACCGTTGGGAAAGCCGGATTAGCACAGGAGAAGGGGGTAATTAGCTGCTTGGCACATCCTGCACACCCAGCACCTCCAGCATGAGTGTGCAGAGAGCAGCCCGCAGCCTCCCCGACCCCAGCCCTCTCCCTGGGCCACCCTCACCCCGCTGGGGCAGCGGTTCCTGCACCATCAACCTCCCTCCCACTGTGCCAGGCTAAGGCAAACCGTTCCATCCCAGAGGGGTTGATTATTCCCGGATAATCACAGATCCATGGCCCTCAGCCATCCCTGAGAGCACCCCATGGTCCCCCCCTTGCAGTCTGCAGTAGCCTTCCATGGGCACCCACTTGCCTTCCCTTCAACTTCCCCCAGCCGTGACCTGGGGCTGGCGGGGACACACAGACTGAGTGACCCGAGAGCACAAACTCTCCTCCTTTCCTCCTCCACCTACTCAAACCTCGGTTTGAAAACAACCCAGCGCAACGCGGAAGAGCCGGACAAAGAGCGGGATGGCCGTGGATCCTCTTATCATCAGGAGGAGCAGGAAAAATCAGTCCGTTCACTTCTGATAAGCTATTTGGTGACAGCAGCCCCGCAGGTGAGTCACCTCCAGTGGCAGATGCTCGGGAGGTTACCGCAGGTGATGGTGCTGCTGATAGACCGGTGTTGTATTACAATACAAACCATAATTCCTGTTTCACAACTCCCCTTGTGGGTTTTAAGGAGGGCCGGGGCGGTGCTGCCCCAGAGGGAGCGCGGCGTGGGCACCGAGCGCAGGCACAGGGGCGCGGGAGCATCGCCGGCCCGGCTCCAGGGCACCGGAGCAGCCGCAGCCTCCCCGGGTCCCGCACCGGGGGAGATTTGCCGGGTTTCTGCGGGCAGAAGGACCGCACCGGAGCGGGATGAACATGGTGAGTCACAGGCAGCGCTGCCCCTGGCCCCGGGATGGGCACCAGCCCCCCTCACACCCCGTGCCCGGCCGCACTCCGGGCCCGGAGCGGTTCTGAGGGGACGGGGCAGCCCAGGCGCACAGAGCTGCTGCTCCCCGGCCCCGGCAGCAGCCAGGGAAAGGTTTTCCCCCTTTTTCTCACACCCCTCTGTGGCTGGATACGGCGCTTGGGTACCCCCACGAGCTCTTGCACCCACGGTTCTGGGGCTGCCTTCCCCTCTCCCGGCCCGGGGAGCACACGAGCAAGGCAGTCTGCTTGCCAAGGGGAACGGGCCCTTCTGAAGTGTCTCATCCCATCCCTCGAGAAGGGACTGGTTCCTGGGCACCGCCTGGGTGATTGCCGGGCCCTGCCAGCCCCCCAGTGCAGCTCCCAGCGCGGCACTGCCGGTCCGTCTGCTCGGCACAGGGGACACACCTGCAGCGCCCTGTGCGGGAAAAGCCATGGCCACCAAACCCCAGCCTGGCATGCAGTCCCTCCCTGGGAGGGAGACACTTCCTCGAGAGGGCAGACATGTATGACCAAGCTCGCCGGGCACTGTAAAACCCTCCAGCAGCAGCACACAGGGACATCAACCCCTCCCGGGTGGGGAACTCGCTCCCTGCAATGTCTACACACACCCACGGGTTAAATCCCCGCAGCCAAGGAGTCACCCTCGGAATCTGATCACCCTGCGAAGCTTGGTTTGGTGAAGGAACATCCCACCTGCTCCTGAGGGAGGGAGAAAGCCCAGCTCAGCACACCCTGCAGCCCCCCAGCACGGATTCCCATCTGGTGAGGGGTGAAGAGGTTCACCAGAACTCCACGGCTCTTGGACTGGCACTGGAGCCTGGAATGGCCGTGGTGACATTAAGCTCTCCGAGAGAGCACAGCAAGGGAGCTCAATTAGTTACGGTAGCATTGAGCTCTGCAGGGAATCGTGTGCCTCCGCTCCATGCAGGAGCGGGCACGGCTCTCGCCTTGCTTTGGATTTAACCAATGCAGCTCTTGCTCATAGTGTGGGTTTGAGAGGAGTCATGGCGAGGCAGCTCCAAGCTGTGAATGCCATTGAAACAGAAGAGGTTCATGGACTGAAGAAAAAGCAAAAAAAAAACCCCAAAAGACCCTAGTAATCACCCATCTCATCTGCATCAGCACCAGACCTGGTGTCTTGGAAAGGAGCCCAGCGCTGGATGATGTGATGGGGACAAGTATGGGCAGTGTGGGGACAGGCAGGGGCAGCCGTGCTGCTGCAGTGGGGCCTGGAGCATCCATCGCCATCTGGGACCGTTCCCGCAGGGAACCGTTAGGATCCCATTATCCAGGTGGTGCCCGGCCCAGGCCCACGGTGACACAGGAGGTCAGCATGAGGAAGGACCGGCCCCACGTTCCCTGGGCTGGCTGTGCTGGAAGATGTTGGTGCAGCGTTACAAAACTCCCAGGCCTCCGGGAGCTTTTCTCTTCTCTGCAGAGAAGCAGCTCAGGAAGGGCAGCCGAGGTGGGAGATGCAGGACCCAGGTTCCCCTTCCCATCCTACCCTCCTGCTCCCAGCAGCTCCCTGCCACCAGGAAACAGGCTCTGCACCCCAGCAGCTGAGCAGAGCCCGTCCAGGGGTGGGGAGTTTGGCACAAGCTGCCCACACTCAGCACTGGTGCCTCAGCACTCAGCCAGCTGAGCCTGGCTTTGGGAGAAAGGCTGCTGGCATTTCCTCAAAGAGCCAGACACCAACATGCTGGGACACAGCCACATGGCACCAGGCAGGATCCAGTCCTCCCCAGCACAGGTCACTTCTTGTTCCCAAAAACCGGCAGCCCAAGCCATGCAGCAGGGCCACAACAGCGAGGCACCATTTCCTGGCACACACAGCCAGCCTGCCTTTGTGAGCTCACCCAGGGATAATGGCTTGGCACTTGCTGTAAAATCCTGCTGGAAGAGCGTGTGTGCATGGCTAAACATGCCCTGGCACAGTGGCCCGGGCAGGGAGGGCTCGCCTCTCCTCTGACCTGCTGAGGGCTGGCACACAGCCCCCTTTGGCTGTGCCACATATCCAGTGCCCCCACAGCGCTCTGCCAAGCCCGAGCCTCGGAGCCCTGGGGCGGCACAGGGACCTCTGCTCTCATTTGAGGTGACAAACACCATCATCTCCAGAGCCGTGCTGCTCCTGAAGTTCAGCGGTTGGAGCAAAGGCTTCCAAACCCCAAATCCTCCTGGATCGTGCACCTGGATCTGCGGGTTTATCACAGCGGGTTTAACCTTCCTTACCTCTGTCCATGCAAAAATCTTGTCTTACCTGTGGCGGCAGAGTCCAGAAGCAACAGCAAAGGAAAAGAGCTCAGTGGGGCTGGTGGGGCATGGAAGGGACCAGGCTCAGTGGAGCAGGAACACCTTTCCAAACGGCTGCTTGGTGGCACGGCACAACCACAGCTGGAAAGCACGGAACAGACACCTCCAGTGCCCGCCTGAGCCCTCCCAAAGGGGCTCTGGGCTTCAGCCCACCCACCAGCTCACAGCACCTGCCCTCCCATCGCCGGGGGTTTCTCATACAAAGAATTGCCACAGGAGGATAACTTTGAGGAGCTCAAGCGGATCAATGCCTGACTCATCCCCACTCCAGCGCTGCCTGTGTTTACCTCGTGTCCTAGCAGCGGCACAGCCCCCTCCCTCCCCGCCCTGGGAGTGCTGGTTCCCCTGGCTCGGGCTGGTTCCTCCGGTGCTCCTGCAGCCCGTGGGGAGCACCTGGGCTGTGCCACCGCGGTTCTGACCCCACTGAAGACACGACCCCGTCGTGACATGCCCGTGTGCCACGGCCCCGCAGGCGTGTGTGTTTTGACTCAGGGTTTCTCGGCACATCAGAAAGCGCCTCTTTTGCAACATCTGTGACTTTTTAAGCCTCTGGTGTGTTAATGGCAGTAACTCTACACCACTGAGAGCCAGTTACTGGAATTGCACAGGTGGTGCCTATGGGAACAAGGCAGCAGGTGACCCTGGGTGACCGCAGAGCCAGGCGTTGTCACACAGGACATGCCACCCCCCTTCCCAGCAGCTCTAAAGCCAGCTCTGATGGAGGCTGGGGCAGTTTCCCTGCTGCCCTCCCAGGACTGTGAGCTCACCGTGGGACAGCTACCCACACTCCAACACACCCTCCCATCTTCCGGCTACTTTTTGGCTGCAGTTTCAGCTCATAATCAGCTCATAACTGGTTTTCCCCTCTGCTTTGCAGGACTCAGCCTCGGAGCAGCTCAACGGCGGAGGTAACACCTGTGGGAGCTGGGAGAGATGAGTGGTGCCAGGCTGAGCCTGGCCATGCAGGGCCACGCTCCTCTGTGTTGCAGGTCTCTGCACGAGACCCAAATCCTCCAGGGCGTCGGAGTCCTTCAAGCGGGTCGGGATCCTCATCCTGGCTGCGGTGCTCACCCTCACCTGCCTGGTTGCCATCGGGTTCCTGGGTACAGCTCCTGATCTCCTCTCCCTCTCCTTTCTCATGGCCACGGCCCAGCAAACACGGACCCAGCTCCTTGCTGAGCCCCCCGTGCCAGCCCCGAGCCTGCCCAGGAGCTGGGGCTCTGTGCTGAGCCCCCCTCTCCCTCTAGTGAAGATTTACCTGGACCACCACTACCTGTTCTGCAAGCAGCCCCTGAAGCTGGTGCCGCTGAAGCAGGTGTGTGACGGGCAGCTGGACTGTCTGCAGGGCGAGGACGAGGCCAGCTGTCCCCAGTGGGTCCCCGAGGGGCCGCCGGCCAGGGGTGAGTGCAGGACACCCCTGCAGAGCTCCGGGGGCTGGGCTGCTGCAGCCCCCTGCACCAAAGCTGACTTTGCGTCTGCCTCCAGCCCGCGTTTCCAAAGACAGATCCATCCTGCAGGTGCTCAACAGCAACACTGGAGCCTGGTCCTGTGTGTGCCACGACCACTTCACCGTGGCGCTGGCCAGAGCTGCCTGCGAGCAGATGGGCTACAGCAGGTACCCGGCTGCTCCCCCTGCTTCACCTGCCTCTCTCCCTTAAAAGCTCTTCTGGAGCGGGGCTCTGCTTATCTGCAAAGCACTCAGAGCTCTGCACTAATGGTTTCAGTCCATCCCCAGCACGCAGAGCACTCTGTGAGTCCCCAGGAGCTGGCTCGGAGCTGCAGCATCCTCCCATGACAGCAGAGTGCTGTGCCCTGTTCTGTCACAGCCCACGGGCACCCTGCCCTGCTCCTGCTCTCCCTCCACCCCGCTACCTGCAGCCCTGCCCTCCCCAGAGCAGCCCAGGGTCTCCCTGCCAACACAGCTCATCTGGGGAGGAGGCTCAGGACCCTGCACTTCCCTTTTAAGATGGGTTCTGGTGTTTGAGCCACTGTAGGAGCCCAAACTGAGCCCAGCCTGGTGTTTTCCAGATCCAAAAAGTCAGTGGTTGAGGCTTTGAACAGAACTCCCAAATGTCACAGCAGCAGGGACCGCCTGAGTTCTCCCAGAGCCAGCTGCTCACCCCTCTGCATTGCGGGGAACACTCTGCCCTCCTTCAGCTGCTCCTGTCCCTGGTCCTGGGCTCAGTGTCCCAGCCCTCCAGGGCTCTGACATCCCCACTTTGGCATCCCTGTCCCAAGGAAGCCCCTTTTTGCTACGGGATCCAGGCTCCCGAGGTGCTGAGGCTCCAGTGCCTGTCCTCCCCCACACCTGAAGCCCTGTCCCCCCATGTCTTCCAGCACCCCGGCTTTCCAGGGGGTGGAGGTGGACGAGGGGCAGCCGCTGCCTCCCCGCGAGGTCGTGCTGAGCAACGGGAGCATCCAGGTGCTTGAGCCAGGCAGGTGAGTGGGGAGGGTGTGGACCCCGAGCAGGAGCCTGTGGTGCCTGGCAGAGGAGCCAAATCCAGCTCTTTTCCTTCCTCTTGCAGGAAATGCCTCTCGGGGTTGGTTGTGTCGCTCTTCTGTTCCAGTAAGTACCACGGTGGTGGCTGTGCCTTCGGGGCTCTGGGGCCTCATCCTGCTCCAGGTCCTCGCTCCTGGCACAGCCCCATGGGAGCGTGGCTCCATCCCAAACCCAGCCCACGGAGTTTGCACGAGGAAAGCTGGATTCAACTACTGCTAACCTCGTTAAGGCAGCACAAACCTCCCAGAAACACCTGAGGGAGGCTTACCTAGCTGCCTGCATGGGTTTACTTTTACCGGCGAATTACCCTGATTAAACTAATTATCCTGGGGGGCTGGAGTGGGCAGGGGATGGCCGGATCCCTTCCAGCAAGCCTGGGGATGAGGGGTGACAGCAGTGCTGTGGGCATGAGGCACCCTGGCCACGCTCCTGTCCCTGGGAGCCTCCGTTTGCTCTGTCCCTCCTGTGTCCCCTCACAGACTGCGGGCAGAGCGTGAGGACGCCGCGGGTGCTGGG
This sequence comes from Lycocorax pyrrhopterus obiensis, assembly GCA_014706295.1. NCBI lineage: Eukaryota > Metazoa > Chordata > Aves > Passeriformes > Paradisaeidae > Lycocorax > Lycocorax pyrrhopterus. The sequence continues at coordinate 5,913,238 of JACSVZ010000025.1, read as the reverse complement.
GGGCAGCCCGGCTGCCATCGAGGCGTGGCCCTGGCAGGTCAGTTTGCAGTACAGGAAGGAGCACATCTGCGGGGGCAGCATCATCGGGCCCGGCTGGGTCCTGACGGCCGCGCACTGCTTCACGTGAGTGGGCACCTCCCCGCCGGGTCTGAGCCGTGTGGGGCTTCAATGTCCTGTGATTAAGAGTTTGCCCAGGGCTCTGTGCCTGTCCTCGCGGGGGGACAAGCGGTGACAGCGCTCTGTGTGCGCAGGAACAACCCCATCATCCAGAGCTGGCGCGTGAAGGCTGGCTCCGACCTCCTGTCGGGCGCTGCCACCTTCGCCGTGGAGAAGGTGTTCCTGGCCGAGGTGACACCCGCGTCCCCCAAGGACAATGACATCGCCCTGGTGAAGCTGCGTACTCCTGTGCATGACTCAGGTGAGCCCGGCCAAGCCCTCCTGGGGCAGGAGTCACCAGTGTCCCCTGATGGCACTGACCTGTGGGCTGGGAGGGCGATGCCCGGCATGGCAGCGTTCCACGGGCACCGAGCGCTGGAGCAGGGAGTGGGGTGCCCGGCTGGTGGCTGTCCCCAGCCGGTCCGGGCCCCTTCCCTGTGAGCCCCCCCAGACATCTCTGTTCCAGACAGCACCAAGCCCATCTGCCTGCCCTATTTCGACGAGGAGCTGGTGCCGGGCACGCCCCTGTGGGTGATCGGCTGGGGCTACACGGAGGAGCACGGTGAGCGGCACAGCGTGGGGGTGACGGGGACGGGGCAGAGCCCCCCAGCACTGCTGGCAGGAGCAGAGGGGCCGGAGGGCTCCCTCCTCACCCGGGGTCCCTCTGAGAGGCCGCGTGTCACGCAGGGAAGCTGTCGGAGCGCCTGCAGCAGGCCGAGGTGGAGCTCATCGACGAGCTGAGCTGCAACCTGGCCGCCTACCACGGCGATGTCACCGACAGGATGCTGTGTGCCGGCCTGCCCCAGGGCGGCGTGGACACCTGCCAGGTGGGGGCCCGGGCTGGACACGGCGGGGGTGGGTCCGTACCCATCCATGACACGGCTCCTTTGAGGGAAGAGCTGCATGGGAACGGCTGCTGTGAGCAGTCAGGTGTGCGGGGCCACCCTGAGGGTCTGTCCTTTGCAGGGGGACAGCGGCGGGCCCCTCCTGTACTCGGGCGGGCACTGGCAGGTCGTGGGCATTGTCAGCTGGGGCCAGGGCTGCGGGACGCCCAGCACGCCCGGCGTCTACACCAGTGTCCGTGCCTACCTCGACTGGATCTACGCCGTCCGCAGGGTCAGTGCCGTCCTGCCTGAGGGGCAGAGGCAGCTCCCTTCAGCTGACCTGCCTCCTTAAGGACACAGCTACTTTCCTCTTGGTTTTGGCTGTGCTTCCAAAGCTTTCAATTCCTCCTGTGCCTCTCTGTCCTCGCAGTCGGAGCTCTGAGACCTGCGGGAACAGGTCGCTCTTCGCCCCGAGCCTCCCTTCCCATCCCTCTGCCCTTGCTCTGGCAGCAACAGGGACGTGGATCTCCAGCCATGGAAGGTGAGCAGAAGCTCCCAAACCCTCATTGGCAGCTGTGATTTAGGGCGCCAGAGCCCAGCCAAGGAGGCAAAGGGTGGCTCGGAGTGACGGCCGCTGATCCCATGAAGGAATCTCACCGGCTCAAGCTCCCTTCCGGAGAAGGATTAATTTATTGCCCTGTGCTGACCCCGCTGTGGCAGGGTGGCTCCTGGGGGGCCAAGCTGCTGTCAGCTCACTCCTGTTGTACAGAGAGAAATGATGTTTGATGTTAGAGCGTCCCCCTATTCCCATTAAAGGAAAGGATTTGTTTTTTCACACAGCCTCCCGAGCCTTTGTCCTGCTTCCTCACAGGGTTATTTTTACCCGGCCACCCCCCCAAACCTAAACAGACACCCCAGACCCCCAGAGCAACCCCAAACCATGGCAAGTTTCTCTAGTAAACGTAAACTTTATTTCATTCAAGGCAAAGCTAACTAAACCTCTAGAGTGCAAAGATGTGCTGTAAGTCATCACACAGCCCGGCGCACACACACCCCGTGCTCACACGCAGGTTCCTCCCACACAGCTTTGCATCTGCTTGGACACACATGTGCCTGTGGCAGCACACACTCCCGGGGGGGCTCTCTCTCCGAAATGCCCCGGAAAGCCTCTGCAGCCCCCCCAAAGCCCCGGTGGCAGCAGGGACCCTGCTGGTGCTGGCACGAGCCCCCGAGGCAGCCTGCTCCCCCGGAGCGCCCATGTGCACATGGAGTCACATTCCAAAAACTGCTTATGTGGACTTTTCCCATCAAGCCAGAAGAGTAATCCATGCATAGTGCAGCATTGCATATCCGGCGGGAAGTGGAGCTGCGTCCACTCGCCGGCTAAAAAAGGCCAACAGGTTAGGACAGCTAAAAATAGTTCTTTAAAAAAACTCCCTTCCTCCCCTCGCTGTCCTCCCACACGGGAGGGCTCCTCCAAGGGCGGGCCGGGGGTCTCTCGGGGTGACTGGGAGGTCTCACAGGTGGCGGTGGCGTGTCACAACACCTGGCACCAGCGCGCCTTCCGCCCCGGACCGTGGCAGAGCCGCGCAGGGCACCTCACACCTCCTGAGGGGTAGCTCAGATTCTCTGTCCCCAGCTTACAGATGGGGACACTGAAGCACAGAGAGGTCAAGTGATCGGCCTGAGGGTCCCACAGACCCTTAGAGAGAAGATCAAGGTCTCGACTCCAACTTGCCTGTCTTACCAACAGTCCAGGGAACCTGCCTGGGGCCAGGTGCCTGTCCCTGTCCCTTGTCCTGAGCACACAGCTCTGCTCCATTGGGTGCCCCTGAGCCCAGCATGGGGTGACCAGCCCGCTGTGCACCAGCATCTCCAGAGAAGGTAGCACCCAGCCTTTCCTTGTTCACCTCGGCCACCAAATCCTCGCCTACCTCTGCCAGGGCACAAGCCCCCACAGCAACTCATGGCTCAGCTGTGAATCCCAGTTTACTGTGGGGACGGGGGAGCTGCCTGTCCTGCAGCTTCACTGTCAGACACCCACAAATTGGAGAAATAGGGAACAAATCACATTTTAAAGGACATTGACAACCTCATTTGTAGCTCACTCACTTCGTGTCTCACATCCTTGTGAGTCCACTCACAAAGACCCCCCCGGCTTTCTGCGGCACCCCTCACCCCAGAGCACTTCACCATCGTTAGCCAAAGACACCTCACACCCACCCCGTGAGGTAGAGCAGTATTATTGTCCCCATTTTACAGATGGGGAAACTGAGGCATGGAGAGGCAGAGCAACTTGCCCAAGGTTGCCCAGCGGGCTGGTGGCACAGCCCTGGCCCAGCTCCCCTCCCCAGGGCTCGGCTGTGCTCCCTCCCTGCGCAGCCGTGGACGCCACGGTGAAAAGGAAACGCAGTTGGCTGCTTTCACCCTGGAATCTCATACAAAAATATTCATGTAACGAGTTCAGCCTTGGCACCAGCATCAAAAGCATCGCTGCTCTGAGTGCCGAGCTCCAGAGAGAGGGGAGGGGGCAGCACAAAGCCGGGGAGCGCTCCCAGGATGGCTGCCTGGGGAGAAGCACCCCTGCTCCCAGGGATGGCCCTGCACTGCGACACAGCCAGTGTGAAATGTGGCATCCCCCCCTATCACGGGCCAGCAGTGACCCCGGGACACGGCCAGCTCCCCCAGCCCTGCTGTGGGAGGGACCGAGGCACAACCAGGGTCTCTCACTGATTTGGTTCTCCATTGTGCTTAACACAGCCCTGCTTCCTCCCGTGCTCCTGTGCCACTCCATCTGCACGGCCAGCTCAGAGCATCCTTGCCCTGCTCCAGAAACCTTTCTGACAAAGCAGGAGCTCCCAGCCACCTCAGCTCAGCATCGCCAGCACCCACCGTGCCACCCCGAGCTCCGGGACCCCCGCTGGCCCAGCAGCTGGCCCCCAGGCCCCGGCTCCTGCCCTGCCTGCCCGGCGCCCTCCTGCCCGTGCTCTGAGCGGAGCCGACGGCTCCCTCTGCCCCAGCAGCCTCCCAGTCCGAGTCCGCGAGAAACTCCCAGTCCCCCCGGCAGCCGCAGCCTTCTCCGAGAAGCAGTGCAGGTTGCAGGCACGTGTGTAATAGAAACATGTCTCAAGCGTTGGCAGTTCGGAAAGAAAACAAAAGGGGAAGGCTCGTCCCCTGCCCGGGCTCCCGCGGCGGGGCGGGGCGGGCGCGGGGCGCCGCTGCTTCGTTCATGCCTTTGGTGGTGCTTTTTGTTCCGCCTTGGAGCCGGCCAGGCCGTTCTCGGTGTTGTCGTTCCCTGACGAGCTCACCAGACACTCCTTCCTGCACAGGGAGAGCACACGGCCAGCTGACAGCCCCTGTCCCCCGGCCCCGCTCACCGCGACCCGGCGGCAGCACCCCCGCACTCACTTCCCGTCCTGCGTCTTCTTGATGATGAACAGGACCACCCTCTTGATGAGCATGAAGAGGATGAGGAGGCCGATGAGCCCCCCAACCACGCCCACGATGATGAGGGTCACAGTATTGTCTGTCTCCACCACTGCGGGAGAGAAGGTGCTGAGGCGGCTCGGGAGGGGAGCGGGGAGCGCCGAGCTGCACATCCCACCCCAAAAAGCCATCAACCCCCCCACCCGAAGGCCCCACGAGGCCTCCAGGGATGTCAATCACCTCCATGCACCACCACAACTGTGAGCCAAGGAGGCTGTCACTGTGTGTTGGCATTTCCACCAGCCCAGTGCCACCCCAGTGCCCTGGCCAGCACTCACTCTTGTGGACCACGGTGAGGAAGATGGTGGCGTTGTGCTGGGCGTTCCTCTCCTTGGGGTTCTTGACGTGGCAGGTGTACTTGCCGGCATCGCTGAACTCCACGTTGTTCAGGACGATGGAGATGTTGTTGTCCTTCTTGGTGGTGGAGCCGACGAACTCCACGCGCGGGTTGTGCTGGATGACGGTGGGCTCCGAGGCTTTGTTCTTTATCTTGCCGTGGTAAATCTGCAGAGGCAGGGGGGCAGGATCAGCTGGGTGAGGGAAAGGCTCATGTTCTCCTGATGGTGCCCAGACTCAGCTCTGCACACACAGACACCCAGGCCAGATGTCCCATTACACCCCATTAAAGCAGGAATGGCCATGGAGAGGAACCTGGTGCACATCCTGCTGGGAAGCAACAGATCTGACCTGTCCTGAAGCGATGGAACATACTGTGCAAAAAATGGGAGATCCCCAGAGAAAGTGAGCTCTTTTGCTGGCCGGAACTGCTCCAAACCAGCCCTCCTGCTGAGGAATTGAGGAGCCAAATATTCCCAGCAGGAAGCAAATCTATACAGAACCTTTCGTATTTCAGAGCAAGCGAAGGAGGAGGAAATGAACCATACTTTGCCCTAAGTGCAGATTTGCACCTTAACAGCCAAATTATGAAAACAAATGAGCCTGTGGGCAGCAGCAAATCTAGAACAGTTTTGTGCCAAAAGCACGAATGTTCTGGGGTATTTGAGTCACCCCGTTTGCACAGCCTTGTCCCGCCCAGAGCTGGTGGCACTCAGAGAGAAGGACATCCCATCCTGCGGGAGGAGAAAGGGAACAGCGAGAACTGCAGTGCCGGGCTGCGCTGGGGAAGCACAAAAGGACCTGCCAGGAAAGCAGAGGCAGAGCCCAGAGAGCCACCCACCAGCTCTGTCGAGTTGAAATACCATGTGAAGACCAGGTCTTGGAAGCCTATGCAGGTGGTGAAGGTGCAGGGCAGCAGGACATTGGAGTTATTCAGAGCCATCACCGTGTTGGTCTTCCCCACTGACACCTCCAAGGCAAAGGCGATGGCGAAGACGTGCAAACCTGGCAGGGAGAGGGGAGGAGAGAGTGAGGCCATGGGTTTGTCACCCCTCGTCCCCTTTGGCACGCCAGGCTGCCATGGCAGGAGCAAAGGCGCCTGTCCTCAACCCCAGAATGGCTCGGTGACAGAGGGGACCTGCTCCTGCAGGAACTGGGGCTGGGTCACCCACAGAGACAGCGCGAGTTCAAAGGGAACCAGAATATCCCCACGAATAAAGCGTGCAAATGAGAGCCCTGATTTGCATGTTATCCACAGGCCTCCAGCTAGACCTTCAAGGGGGAGAAAAAAGCCAAAGCGAAGCAGAGCTCTGTTCTTCAGGCGGGAGCTAAGCAGTAATTAGCGTGGCTGTCCTGGCCGCCTGCCACCCGCTCGCCCTCCCGCAGCCCTGCCTGGCCCTCCGGAGCAGCCCCTCACGCCCGGGAGCCGAGAGCCCCGGCTCCCTCTGGAACTGCCAGATGACCTTCAAACTGCAGGATGCAGCTCTCCCTCTCCTCGCCTCCCCACGAGCAGGAAGAGAGGAGCAGGTAGGAGCCCAGCTGCAGCTGAACGCTCCTGGGGTGCAGGGACTGGCATTGCACTGGGCTGGGCCACCACTGTCCCCACAGATCCTCTCTGGGGGCACAGGGATGCTCTGGTCCTGGCCAGAGGAGCAGCCCCACTCCCCATCCCCATCCCACCACGGCCCCGTCCCGTTTGTGCAATGTGGCACGGCTAAGATGTGACACGGCCCAGCAAAACACTGTCCTTCCCTTTCCCAGACCTCAGCCACCCCTGCAGAGCTTTCCCTGGGCACAAAATCCAGGGGACACAGCTTTTTCCATGGCTACAAGCCGATCCCCAGCTGCCCCAACACCTCAACTCAGACACGCTGCCCTCAGTCTGGGATTCACCTCTCTCTGCAGCCGCCTCAGCTGCTGATTTATTCTCCCACACAAGCCGGTGCTAACAACTCCCCAGGCACGTCGCAGCCGGAGCCAAGCCCGAGAGCCCTGCATCCTGGGCTCCAGGCCCTGCTGCAGTGCTGCATTGCAAGCACTGCAGGCGAGGAGTTATTTAACTTTACACAGAAGCACTCCTCATTTTGCTCGAGAGGCCGGAGCTAATGTCAGGGAGTGGTTCCCGGCAGATGGAACCTCCTGCAGCTGTCAGGCTTGAAGAGCAGCCCTGGGGATGCTACAGAGGGGACTTCACAGGCAGGAGTGTCCCAGGGGACAGGAGTCGTCCCCCTGGAGCAGGAGTTGGCAGAGGGATGCCTGGCTCTGCAGGTATGTCTGAGCCTGCAGCGTGCTGCAAGCGGACACTTGCTCACAGGAAAGATGATTCCTTGCAGCTTGTAACACTTTAAATCCTGTCTGCCACCCTTAGAACGCAATCTGGATTGAATGTGTGGGGTAAATCGAGGCTGACCTTGTTCCTGTCATCCTGTGCTCTCAGGAAGACAAAATTGATACGTTACCACTAAATAAAGCACCGAGGAAAACATGCTGGGGGAGCACTGGCTGAACCTGCCACGCACCAGCTCGCAACGCTGCTTCTCCATGCACACCCAAAGCTGTTTCTCTTTGCACCACCAGACTCCCAACCTTCAGGGCCACCCCTGGGGGCTCCAGGCTCCCTCCCGTGCCTGCGGGCACCAGCGGTTCCCAAAACACAGCCCAGGGAAACAGGGAGCAGCCACTCCCGCTGCTGCCAGAGCCTTGGCTGCCCGCGCTTTGCTCTTGCCGAGGGTGAGCCCCCCACAGTGAGGGGGCTCGCTGAGCACTGTGCTCCCCCAGGACTGCCATCTGTGGGAAAGCTGCTCTAGAAAAACTTTCACTGCCCATAAAAGTCAGCGTGACACCGTGGCGCAGGCAGCAAGCCATGCCTGGCAGGCTGGCCAAGGAGAGCCTCCCTTTGAACCCCGCTGGAGAGGAGCCCGGCCAGCCTGGCCGGAGCCAGGTGCGGTGCGCTCTGGGACAGGACACACGGCCCGCACCCCTCCTGTGGAAGGGGCTGTGCCGTGGCTCCCTGGTGCAGCCAGGAGCCCGCTGCCACTCCCTGCAGAGCACGGCATCCCCGAAACCTACAGACACAGAGAGACCTGCCCTGCACTCCCCTGCCCAGCGCCCTCTCCAGCTCCCAGCCCACCTGAGCGACCTGTGGGACCAGGTCCCCACCTCCATGGCCTGGACCCCAGATCCCCGAGTGGTCTCAAGCATATCCGAGTCTCTCCTACCACCCCACTGCCAGCCCAGGTGCTGGCACCCAAACCTTGCAGGAGGTCAGGTACTTACATGAATTTCTGTGTCTCCAGCACCCTTAAACTTAAGAACTATGCCCTCTAAAACGCGTCCCACGGGAGTTCCCCAGCAGCGAGCGCTGCACAGCCAGCCCTCGGTTCCAGGCTGACACGAGGATGACCCACGGGAGCAGGAGTGCGGCGGGTGCGTGAGGCCAATGCAGGTGGCTGGAGCCTGCCCCAGGTGTGCAGTGGGGAGGGGACGGCTGCCAGCCCCTCCCTGCACCCTGTGGCGGGGGATCTCGGGCATCCCTGGACACAGGGCTGGGCATCATGCTCCAAGCAGCGGCCCTGCAGCGCGGGTCGGTCCCCGCGCCAGGGACAAGCACATGCGAATGGTTGTTGTACCAAATGAACTGTAAGACAATGACCTGTCGGCGGGCGTGCTGGCGCTGAAGCAGTGCACGGCCTCCCCGCGGCCATCCCCCGGTCCCGGGCAGGCAGGCAGCGCGGTCCCCGCTCGCCGGGCAGCGCAGGAGCGGGGCAAAGCGGGGTGCAGCCGCAGTGCTCGCAGGAGAAGCGCTGGCGACGGGAGCGCCGGTGCGGGCAGGGCAGGGGCTGGAGCCGGGACTTCGGAGCTCGGGCTCGGCTGCGAAGTCACCTTGGCCAAGTGACTTATCCCCGGCGCTCCGGACCGTCCGTCTGCAGAGCGGAGAGCGGCGTTAGCATCCCCGGGCGCGGCGGGCGGGGTGCAGGGGCTGGGCGCGCAGCGGGGTCCCCCCGCCTCGGGCTGCCGCGGGTCCCCGGGGCAGGGTCCCCGCCGGGAAGCCGGGGTGGGGGGACACAGGACGCGGGCGGTACCCGGAGGGGTCCCCGCAGCCCCCCGCGCCCCTTACCCAGGAGCGCGGCCAGCAGGCGCGGCGTGGCGCGGCGGCGAGCGGCGGGCGAGCCCGGGGCCATGGCTGCAGCGCGGGGCGGTGCTGAGCGGAGCGGAGCGGTCCCTGCTGCCCGCAGCGCCCGGCTCTGGCCGCCCCCGCGGAGGGCGAGCGGCGCCGGGCGGGGCCGCGCCGGGCGGGGCCGCGCTGAGCCCTCCTCCGCATCCCCCCGCGCATCCCCCCGCGCTCCCCCTCCACGAGCATCCGCCCGCCCGGGGGATCGGGGAGCGCTCCCTGCACCAGGGCAGTGACGGTCCCCCCGTGCTCGGCACTGATGCAGCCGCACCCCGAATCCTGGGTGCAGTTTGGGGCCCCTCGAAAGAAGGACATTGAGGTGCTGGAGTGTGTCCGGAGAAGGGGCTGGAGCACCAGTCGGATGAGGAGAGGCCGAGGGAGCCGGGGGGTTTTAAGCTGGAGAAAGGAGGCTCGAGGGGACCTTCTAGCTCTTGTCAACTCCCTGACAGGAGGGTGGAGCCAGGTGGGGGTCGGGCTTTTCTCCCAGGTAACAAATGACAGGACAAAAGGAAACGGCCTCAAGCTGTGCCAGGGGAGGTTTGGGTTGGATATTAGGGAGACTTCTTCACTGAAAGGGTTGTCCAGCCCTGGCACAGGCTGTCCAGGGCAGTGGTGGAATCACCAACCCTGGAAGAGCTCAAAAAACACGTGTCTATGGCACCTGGGGACATGGTTTAGTGATGGCCTTGGCCTCTGCAGTGTGACACCGGGTGTCCCTGCCCTCCGTCCCCAAGGCGGACAGCAGACACGGGTGGGGATGCAGAGCCAGACCCCGATGGCTGCAGAGGGACCCACCCGGCGCCAAAGGGAACACTCTGAGAACTTACTTTTCTCACCGTGAGCTTGTTCCGGGATAATTGGCTGCACAAAAGTTCAAAAGTATCAGCAGCCTTTTCCTCGCCGTCGCATCCATTAGGCCTGCCCTCGGCACACCGCACCCCAACGGCGGCGGTGGGGGCCCTCCTAATGGAGGCCCGCGGGGCGTGGTGCGGGCAGGCAGAGCTTCACCTCCGTGCCCAGGTCCATTAGACAGCGAGCCCTGCTCAGGGAACAGCGTTTGAGGGAGGTGACGCATCCCAAAACAGGCACAGCGGGAAGGGGAGGAGGCGCTGCCACACTCCTGGAGCAGGAACGGTGCTGGCTTTTTCTCTGGGCTGCAGTGACAAAGGGCACACATCCTGCCAAAGTGCACCCCAGGACCAGACATGGCTTCCCCGAAGTGGATTGATTGGGTTTTGGGTGTGAGAGAAGCTCACCTGCAGTGATGCTGCCTGCGTGTCCAAGGTGCCACGGCCTGTCACCTTCAGGGCATGATGAGGCTCCCCCTCCCCATCCAGCCCCCTTTGCAGCAGCATGAAGCAGCAGGGAGGAGGGAAAGCAGGAGGCTTTGCAGGGCACGGGGACATCCCAGGGGAGCCTGAGAGGATGCCAGCAGTGCCTGTGGGTTGAGGCGTTAAGGCTGCAGAGCTGGCAAGAGAGGCAGGAAAAGTACAGGCGGAGTGGGCTAGGCAGCGCTGGCAGCCGGCGCTGCGGGAGCGGCGTGCAAGGCTCTGCTGATGCAGCAGAAGGTGCCTTGGCGGGCGGCTGGGATGGATACAGGGAGGGGATGGAGACAGGGAGCTGATGGATACAGCGAGGTGATGGATACAGCGAGGGGAGCGGAGCTGCAGGCGCTGTGTGGAGACGGGAGGAGGAGCGCAGCCTTTGCTGGAGCATCACTAACTGTGAGAGGGCAGGCAGAGAGAGCCGAGGGGGTGGCGGAACGCCTGTCACCCCTGCAGGGGTGCCTGGTGGCTGCTGGGGCCAGAGGCACGGGTGCAGGTGAGTTTGAAGCCAGCATCTAGCACAAAGGAGCCACAGAGACCTGCAGCAGTGGGGACCTGGAACAGGAGCACCCCTACCCTGGTGCAGGGAAAGGTGTGGAGGAGCCCCTCCTGGGATGCTCAGGTGCCTGCCAAGTTTGCTTCCAAAACGAGGGGTCAAGCTGGGATGGATTTGGCCAAACTGCTACTGGGAATCTCGCCAGCAGAGCTCTAAATGCTTCTGGAAGCAGGAAGGTTGGGAAACCTGGCTGCAAGGTTTGACCAGTAAATACAGCAGAGCTGCTGTGGGCACTGGCACAAACGGGGTGCACTGGGCAGGTGGGCGCTCAGCTTGTTCCGTGCTGACATGGCCGCGGACACGTCTCCCTGCTGAGCATCCCCTCAGAGCTGACAGCCTGGCATCCCCCTGCCCACCCCCCTGCACTCCCGGGGCAGCTGTGCCCACGCAGCCCCGGGGCTGGGAGAGGGATGCTGGCTGTCACCAGCGCCTGATGGAGCTGTCACACTTGGCAGCTCCAGCCGGTCTCCTCGGCCGACTGATCCCGTGAGACATCTGCCACTGCCGCGGGCCTGGACAGGGCTCTGCTGTCCCCCAGCCCGGCCACTGCCGTGGCTGGGAAGGGCACCGGCAGCAGCTGGCCCTGGGATTTCGGCAGGACGCAGATGTCCGGCGTGGGATCCGGGATTCCTGCGGCTCAGCGGAAACTTGTTCTGCTGAGTCCAGCACCAGGCTGCTGCGTCTGGTTTCAGGGAAAGCGAGCACCCTGTGCTCGGACACTGTCACCTCCCTGGGGGACAGGAAGGAGGGCTCAGGGGTGCTGCCAGCTGGCTCACAGCCTGCCGGGGGAGCACTGTGGCTGCCTGTGTACCCTCAGTCCCTCTCACCTTGCACTGGTGGAGCTGGGAGAGTTAAAATGCCAGGCTGCTGCTCTCCGAGGAGGGCTCCTGCCTCCCTCCACGTGGGCATCGACCAGGTAGAGCTGGGCAGAGCAGTTGGGCTGCAGCTCCCAGCTCAATGCAGCAGGCGCAGCGCTGGCCCCGGCTGCCCTGGAGCATCCTGCCAGGTGCTGCCCCAGGAGGACACTCCCAGCCTCCTCCCAAACCTCCCCGAGCCAGAGGATGCTGTGCTCCCGGACTCGGAGCAGGCAGAGCCCTCCTGCCGATGGAGGGGGAGGAGGAGGTGGCAACGCTGGAACAGAGCTTCCCATCAGCACCTTATATTTACTGCAAGGTCCTCTGGCTGTGACCTTTAAAAGACAAGGTGGACTGGCATCCCGGGAGCTGGCAGTGGGCAGGAGGCACCGCAGGGAGCAGGCTCTGCAGGACTGTCCTGGCTGGGACGGACTCGCCGGGCTGGGAGCTGAGCGAGAGGTCCCGGGCACAGACTGCGGGTGAGTACCTGGCTGCTTTTGTCATTCCAGCTCTCGGCTGCCTGCAGCTCTCCCTCGGAGCGGTGCTTTCCCCTCTCCCTGCCAGCGCTGCCGCTGCCTGCTCGCCCCCGCCCGCAGAGCCGCCTGCCCTCCGGAGCGCACAGGTTCCTCACCCCCCTCCACAGCCCCTTTAAACACGCAGGGGAAGAGCGGCCGTGTCCCCCGGCAGCCACTGCAGAGCATCTGCAAGAACCGCTGAGGCAACCCTGCTGGATCCCAGGAGAAAGTTTGTTCCTGACCCAGCACAACCCGAGGCCACCTCCACCGAACAGTCCCCACTCTGCCCCCCAGAGCTGCCCTTCACACCCCTCACTGCCCCAGGCTGTTCCCTTTCCAGGTGCCCCCTCATTCCTTCCCAGCCCCAGGAGCAGGGCAGCATTGCAGGGACTGTGGCTCTGGACTCTCCCTGAGACACCCCAGCAACCCCCCGAGACTGCACAGGACCAGGCAGAGGGCCCTGCTACCTCCCACCCCCTCTCTTGCTCTTTAACACCTGTAATCCCACCTGGCCCGAGGAAATGTTAGTGTTCTGTAACAAGGAATGTCCCTGGTTCTGGAGAATCCGTGAAGCCCCAGTTGCTGGGGGGGTGCTGTCACTGCCCTCAGTCCCCTGCAGTGATGAGAGCTCACCCTTCTCATGTCCCACGGGGTCTCCTCTGTGATCCCACTGCTTTCCTCAAGTTTTTTGCTAGCGACATTCTCAGAAGTATCCCAAAAGTGCTAAGCTGTGGGTCCCCTTTGCCTGTGGCTGCATTTGACCCCCCGAAGCTGGGTGGGGATAACTCCACGTCCTCCTCCGGGGAGCCGCTGCTCCCTGCACGGCAAAGTTGCTCAGTGCCACGGGCCAGGGATCGATTGGCTGCACCCCCCGGCAGCAGCCCAGCGCTGCAGGACTGTGTCAGCAGCACAGTGGAGGTGATTTGGGTGCCCTTTCTCAGGGAGGGAGAGGTGCCATGGGGAGCTGGAAGTTTTCCGCAGCACTGACCCCACGCCGAGGCGTCCAGGGTGCAGTGTCCGGGCGGGCAGGGACAGGCACACTGCGAGAGCTCATCCCACTGGCACTGCTGCTGGGAACAGCAGTGATCTGAGCAAGGTGGGGGGCTGGGGAGGGGGCAAGGCACGGCTGGAAGGTGGAAAGAGGTGGTGGCAGTGCCTCGGGGCAGTGTGTGGCCAGACCCTGCTTGTGTGAGGAATTGGGATGCGCGGGCGCTCGGCAGTCCCGAGTGAAGGGCAGCAAGGAGAGGCACGGTGGAAGGCGGCTGTCAGAGCTTCCCTCGTGTCTCCACGGTGGGTGAACTGATGGATGTGCCTATTAACTGTGCCCCAGTTGTGTCGTGCTGCTCCGGAGCATCCCCACAGCGTTGCTGCGTTGGGAGAACAGCCGGTTACGGGTGTCCATCACCCGGCGCGTGCCCTGGGCTCTGCTGGAGCCTGCTGAGCCTTACCTGCCGTGAGCAGCCATCAATCCCGGCTCTCTGAGAAGCACAGGTGGAGAAGCTGGCAGGGCACAGGTCCTGGAGGCCCTGCAGTGGGTGCGGAGCACCCCTGAAATCTCCCTGTGGGGAGGCTGGGGCAGCACTGGCCACGCTCCCACCCCCAGCACTGCCCTGGCTCTGCGACGGCTCCCAGGGCCAGAGCTGTGGACACACAGTGAGCCCTGGGCTCCCTCGGCACCCAAAGCACCCCAGCAGGACAGAGCTCCACACCGGAGCGGGTTCATCCCCCAGGCAGAGCAGATGAGGGACCTGTCCTGCCCCTCCAGGCAGCGGCACAAAAGCATCGAGGGCAAAGTCGGTGTTTTGTTGTTCTTTCGTTTGTTTGACTATACAAAGAGCAATAAAAACATCCCGCACTCGGCAGAGTGCTTGGCAAGAGAAGCCCGGGGGAAGGCGCACACCCAAGGCCACAGCACGACCCACAGCAGCGCCTCCTGTGTGTACAGATCTGTATTTGTCTCTGCTGTGTACAGCGATGTACAGACAGATGCATTGGCAAGTTGCAATCCAAGGATAGTGCACGAAAGAAATGAAAGGCAGATGCAAGACTGGTCATGTGCAACACTCAGAGGCCTCTGTACCCCCGAGGTGCTGGCTCAGTCCCACCAGCAGCCGGGGACAGCCCGGCTCTGGCAGAAGGCGGTGCGGGAGCCCTGCGGCACCGGGCACCGCTGGCACTGTGGGGGGTGCGGGGACAGCCCGGCCCTCCCGGGGCAGCAGGGCCCGGGGAAGGGAGCCACGCGTGGGACACGGCACATTCCTGCTGCGGATGGGAGGGGAGCAGCGTGGAGCCCAGGGGGGTCGAGTGGGATGGACAGGGCACGTGGGGCTGGGGTGGAAAGCGATGGGGCAGAGCAGGGAGGGCACAGCTGCCCTGCCATCCCTGGGGCCTGATGGCATTGCTGGGGTGGCACCTGCACAGGGACATGGCAAAGGTGTCCCTTCTCTGCACAGGGACATGGCAAAGGTCTCCCTTCTCCCCTGGCAGTGCTGCTCGTGGATGACGGGACCTCCGTCACCTGCCCCCGGGCAGTGTCCCCCGTGGCTCCGTGCACGGCCTCCTCCTGGCAGCCACGGCAGAAGAAAAGCTCAGGCCCGGTGCCACAGGGGACACTGCCCTGGGTCATTCCCTGCCTGAACCCCTGGTGCTGCCCAGCACAGCTCACCTGCAGGTGAGGCAGGTGGCACACGGGGCTGGGCACGCTGGCAGTGCATTGCCGTGGCAGTTACGGGTGTGCAGTGCTCTGCGGGGAGGCTGGAGGAGGCAGTCTCAGCATCACAGGGCTGCTCCAGGGTGACAGAGCTGTCCTAACTCCGGGCCTGCTGTTGTGCCCAGTCCTTCCCAGCAACTGCCCAAAAGCTCCTCTTCCTTTGAGCAGCTCTTTGTCCCAAGCAGCCTCGCCCCACCGCTCCCCACCACCTCAGTCTGACACATCAGCAGGACATTTTCCATCACAACCACCCTCCCCAAGAAGGAAACGAGCACAAAAACATCAGCCCAGCACCCTGGGCTGAGATATTCAGACCCAAAACCAGCCCGAGAGGCAGAAGGGTCCATCCCTTGCACACCAAGAGCCATCAATGGTTCCAAAACACTGCAAAGCTCCAAGATACCAGCTGTGCTCATGGCCTTGGCCACTGACTTCTGAGCAGCCTGGGAGAGTCCCTGAGGAGCACGAGCTTGCAAGGAGGAGACTGGCAGCTATCGGGATCCCTCGGGATGGGAACACCAGTGCCAATGGCCCAGGCACAGCAGGAGCACCTCGGGATGAGCTGTGACCCCAAGGGCAGACTGTTGGCCCCTCCCTGCTCGCATTTTCTACTGGGACAGAGAGCAGACAATGGGGCACGGGGCTGTCCAGACCCCTCTGCTCCTCCTGGCACCCCCTGCTCCAGTCCTTCCACGTGTGGGGACCACACTGGTCCCCCCTCACCCGCCCCAGCCTGTCCCCAGCACTGCCTCACGACTCTCTGGCACTCAGAGCAGGGGACAGGCTAGTCCCAGCTCAGCCTCAGGGGCTGCAGCCCCCCCCTCCCCAGCCCTGCCCAGCACAGCCAGGCTCCAGGGACCTTCCCTCTGCGCCCTGCTCCAGGCTGGGTTGGGTGTTTGGATGGAAGGAGGGATGCTCTGGGGAGACAGAAATCCTTGCTCTGGGAAGCACATCAAGAGGGTCACGCTGTACAGGGGAGAGGAGGGAGGGGCGGGCAGGGGGGCGTTACTTGGTGCCCTCGTCCGGGTTGCCTTCGCCGTCCGTCTTCCCTTCCTCCTCCGTCTTCTGGTCGTCCGTGTTGAGCCTCTGCTGCTTTTTCCGGCGCACGCATTTCACCACCATCAGCACCAGGATCACCACGGCCAAGAAGCCGCCCACAGAGGCGCCCACGATGACGGCCACCGTCGAGTCGTGCTTCGGGGGCTCTGGGGACACAGGCCACGGGCTCAGGGCACGCAGTGTCCAGCGGGAACGGCTGGGAACGGGCAGGGCTCTGGGAGCAAACCCTGCACCCGTGGGTGCCCTGCAGCACAGGGGACCACTGACCTTTGGTGAGCACCTTCAGGCTGATCTTGCCGTGGCCCCGGTGCCGGTCTGGGGGGTTCAGGACATAGCAGTTGTAGGTGCCCTCGTCCTCCAGCTGCACATTTTTGAGGGTGAAGGACACGTCGTACTTGGCGGGGTTGCCGGTGAACTCCACGCGGTTCCCGAAGCGGTCCAGCTGCTTGTTCATGATCTTCGTGCGGAACTGCAGGAACTGGGCAGCCGTGGGGACAGCAGGTGAGGCAGCGTTTGGCACCCCACAGGCTCATTCCCCAGCCAGGCACCCCCTCCCTGCACATGCTGCCCCGTAAGAAACCCCGAGGAACACCCTTTGAGGTGGTCCCAGGACCCCCAGCAGATCCCCAGTGAGACTCACCAGCTCCTCCGAGCAGTTACTGCACTCCTGGTACGTCCAGTTGAGGGAAAACTGCTTGTTCTCCACCTTGTAGCAGGAGTTGAAGGTGCAGGAGAGCTTCACGGAGGAGCCATTCAAGGCATTGATGGTGGCAGGGGCCATGACCTCCATGCCCAGTCCTGGGGGTGCTGCCAAAGGCAGGTGAATTAGAGGGGGTGTCACAGGCAGCCGTCCTGGCAGGTGAGCCCATGTCCGCATCCTGTCCTGCCTGCACAGAGCTCTCCCTCGGGCCTGGCACTGCCTTCCAGGCACATCCACGCACTCTGCATCCAGCCAGGACCGGAATTTCCCTGCCCAGCAGGAACAAGGGGAGCAGCCCCAGCCCTGGCACCGTCCCTTGGCTGGACAGGAAAAGCATCATCCCTGCTCCGGCAGGGATGACCCTCCTGTGCCATCCCCGGTGCTGAATGCTGCTGCCTGCGGACCAGCCCTGCTCCCGGCCGTCCCCCGGGGCTGTGCTGCTGCGGGATCGATGGCGCTGTGCGAGGCTGCAGCGTCAGCACGGGGGCCCGGCGCCACAGCCACACGGAATTTACGGCTGCGCTCATCACATTTCATTCCCAGCAGGACACAGCTACGGCAGCGAGGGTTGGGATCTGCCGGGGCTGGCCCCAGGGGCTTGGGGGGAATGCAGATGCTTTCCCCTGCCAGCAGTGCCCACGCAAGGATTCTCCAGCTGGGAACGACCAGAGCAAGATCTTGGTCGCTGCTAGGGGAACAAGGCCAGTCCCTGCTCCCTGGCCTTGCTGAGAAACAGGGGCATTACCTGGCACAGCTCGCAGGGCAGGACTCACCTGGGGAGTGGGCAGGGATGGGGGGGTCTACGCCCTGCTCCCTCCTCCACTCCTTCCCTGCAGCTCCCCTCAGCAGCACCCAAACCCCGCGCCTGCATCCAGCACCTGTCCCCAGGCTGGGCGAGGGGAACAGGCTCCTGTGCAGCCAAGCTGGCTGCAAACACGAGGCCAAGCCCTGAGAAGCGCAGGGACATGGGGACAGCGAGCCCTGGGAGGGACCGGCGGGTACAGGGGGGCTGTGACACCCTACAGGGCAGGGACAGTGACACTGCCACCAGGTGCTGTTATGATCACCTCACCTCTCCCCTTGGGCTGCTGCTCTTTGCTCTCAAACCTTCTTCCCGAGGCCAAGCTGGGTGCATGTCAGGGCTGCTCCGCTGGCCGCTCCGCTCCGCCTGCAAGCAGGGCAGGAAAGGGGCCAGGCTCTGCAGCCAGGGAGAAGAGCCTTTCCCAGCTGCAGGTACGGCTGTGCCGAGCCCCAGGTCCCACTGCGAGGTGTGAACCAGCAGCACCCTGAAGCTCCCTGGGGGCAGAGCGGTGCCCTCGGGTACGGCCAAGCCCTGGAGACGGCTCCTTGCTGTGCTGGCAGCCGTGGGGAACAACCCCCACCCAGCCCCAGAGCAGGGAGGGCTCCAACAGGGCTCAGGGACACGGGGATGGGCACGGCTGGTGCATGGGGACGAGTTACAGCACCCAAGGCAGGAAGAAGTGTCCCGAGCCAGTGTCGCAGCCTTGCTGCCCCGTGGCAGCCACCACCAGGGACGGGAGAGAAGAGCCAGGAGCCGGCCTGTGCCAGCAGGAACGGTTGGAGGGAATCCCTGCATGGAATCGCTGTCAGGGTGCCCCTCACACGATGCCCTGTGTGCCTGTGGGTGGGTGACATGGCCTTGTCCCACGTCCTCGGGGCTGCCCGGGGCTCTGCAGAGGGATGAGGTGCCACCAGCAGCAAACCTGCCACCCCAAGCAGGGAGACCACGGCCTGGCAGGACCTGGGAGCACCCACATGTGTGGGTCCAAACTTTGCCACTGCCTGGGCACTCAGCCCTGGGGGACAACAGAGGTGGGGGAAGAAACCCCCGAAACCCCCGGGACCGTCCAGGCCGCGTCCTGCGGCGCTGCGCAGGCTCCCAAACGCTCTGTCACGCTGCACCCAGGCTGGGGGGGTACAATTACGGCAGCCTCTACAGCAGCCCTGGCTAGGTTTTGTATCCTCCTTTCCCAGGCTCTCTCCTTGGGGAAAAACAGCCCATCAGGAGCTCCAGGACAGCACTTCAAAGGAGCGGTGCGTGCCCGGCCGCGATCGATGCGGCCGCGGAGCTGCTGACACGACGCTGCTGCTGCTGCGGGGCCGGGCAGCACGCACGGACTGCGGCCCCCAGCACAGCCACCAGCCCAGGGACAGCCACAGGGACAGCCACAGCACCCCTGCCAGCACCCAAGGGACAGCCACAAGCCAGCACAGCCCACCCACCAGCACCCAAAGGGCAGCCACAAGCCAGCGCAGCCCACCCACCAGCACCTTCCCAGCCCTGTCCCCACGCCAGCCCGCTCCTCTGCCTGGCATGCAAAGGGCTTTGTGCTCAGCCCCCGGCGAGCAGCATGCAGGGCTTTTTTAGGAGAAGATGCAGCGGCACCGTGCCCCCCACCCTGCCCGAAAGCAGGTCACCCTGGCTGGTGGCTCTCTGCAGGGTGCACGCCAGACCACCTCCATCCCCATCCCTGCGGCACGGCGCTTCCCGGGGCTGGGACACGGGCAGGGGGCTCCTGGCCAGGGACACGGGTGTCTCCCCACCTGGGCACATGCAAGGGGGCTCAAGCCGACACTTACCCAGCGAGAGGAGCAAGGTGAGGCCAGTGAGGAGCAAGGTGGGCTGCGGGAGCCAGGCTTCCGGGCTCATTTTGACGGAATTTTGTGTGTGGAGAGGACGTGGTGTTGGTGTGGATTGTGGAGGTGGTGGAGGTGTTTTTTCGAACGCCCGGGTTATTTGCAGGTGACATAGAACATTAGAGCCGCTTTCTCCCCACAGCCCAATATGGCTGGAGCGGTGCTGGGGCGAAAAAAAGCAGTAAATGCTGTGGTTGGTGGATTGCAGCCGCCGGAGTGGGAGGGCGGAAAAATTTTCCCCTGAACTGCAGGCGACAGCTCCTGGCACTGCCGGCTCCCTGCTCTGTGCAGGGGCTGTGGCACACGGGGGGCTCCCGCGGCCCCCGCAGCCCCCCGGGTTCAGTGGGGACATGCAGGTGTGTCCCCCGTGCCCCGCTGGAGGCTGGCGGCCAGCCCCGCTCACACCATCCGCAGCAGCAGTTCCCGTTCTGGACAGCCCAGCGGGGCCCAGCAGAGTTGGAAATGCCCTCCTGGAGCCAGGCAGGGAGCAGAGGGGCTGCTCCGGGCTGGGGAGAGCAGAGGGGCCCGAGGCGCCCAGCCGGGATGCCCCAGGTAGGCTGCAGCAGGTAGAGATGCCCCTGGTCACCTGTGTGCTCCCGGACAGCTCCATCACTTCCCAGGGCTGCCAGACTCTGCTGGAGGCTCCTTCCCCTTCTCCAGCAGCATCTCGTCCCAGGATAACACCTCTCCTCACCCGGCTTGGGACGGGGAGCCTCTGTCCAGCAGCAACAGGGCTGGAGAAAGTCTTTGGTCCCCTTCGCACCATCGGTCAAGGAAGCCTTTTGCCCCTGGGCTCCAAACCTGGATTCAGGCTGCAGAAATGGGTGCAGAAAAGACAAGAAGACCTCCTGGAGACCGGAGAGGCAGTGACAGAGATGCTCAGGCCCCGGGACACGGGGTGGTGGCTTTTGCTGGGACAGCATCACTGGGGAGAGAGGCGAGGGATGCCCCGGAGCCAGGGCACACCTTGGCTCCTGTGCAGCAGAGCCCTGGGGAGGCACGGAAGGGGCAGCAGGGAGGCAGGAGGGATGCAGGGGGGCTCTGCTGCCTGACCAGAGCCCGGAGGGGAAGCAGGACAGCCGGGAGAGAAGGCACGGGAGTGTCACAGCAGCCCTGCTCAGCAAACCCTCACTGCACACACAGCCCTTTCCCACCCACCCTGGGCAGGCAAAGCCCTCTCTCCTCTGCTGCTACGGCTCCCACGACCCTACAAAGGCACTGTGCGACCCCCCGACCCTCCCAAATCCAGCTCCGGGGGCTGGCTCCTCCTGAATCCCGTCCCGCGGCTGCCTGCGGGAAAAGAGAGCAGGGTGTCAACGAGAACCAAGGAGCGCAGCGCGGCGCTGCAGTCTCCCGGCAGCGGTGGGAGGCGGAGGGTCCCGGCTCCCTCCGCACCTGGAGGTGTCAAACATCTAAAGATAGAGCCCGGCACCAGAGATAGCGCCCAGCACCCAGAGATAGAGCGGGAGCAGCGCCAGCACCTGCCCAGACGCTGCCCCGGAGGCCCGGGAGGGATGGCTGGGCTCCCCCTGGCCAGCACTGCCCGTCACCCGGCTGCTCACTCGTGGCCAGGGGACCCCACTGCCCGCAGACTCTGTCCTGAACCCCTCCGTCCCCATCCTGCTGCCAAGGGACCCCTTTTTTGTCCCGTTTGGCTTTGCTCCCGCCTGGAGCCAGCGGGGCTGGCGGGTGCCCGTGCGAGGCTGCACAAGGGTGCAGAGGCTCCCAGGCCCTGGGCCAGGCACATTTTGGCACACTTGGACATCACATGCTTAGGCAGGAGGTAAAACGAAGACAGGGTCAGGGAAGACTCCCTGAGTTTTATTATCTACAGAAAAACAACGTGACGGCTCCTGCTGCATCTCCCTCCTGGAGATCCTTATCCTGCGCCAGGATCAAAGCTGGAGCGTGAGGCTGTGCCCACTGTGCCCCTCTCCAGAGACCAGGGGGCAAGAGCCAGGTGTCCCCTGGTTCCCTGCAGACAGCTGGGCTGGGCTGTGCCGCAGCAGTGCCCTGCACAGAGCACACAGTGACGTGTCACCAGTTCTCAGTCCTCAGAGGGACAAAGCTGTCTTGGACGTGCCTGGACAAGGGGCTGCCATCCCACAGCACAGCTATTTCTCCCGCTCTGGAGTCCAGGAAAGTGCCTCCTCTGGCCTGCTGTGGGGCTCCTTGCTCTGTCCACTCCCCTGTGTCCCCTCCGCCATCCATTCCGACGGGATCGCCCTCTTGGCCAGATCCACGTACACGCCGTTGTCCCGGCAGTGAGAGGGGTGCTGCAGGGAGCAAGGGACAAGGTGTGAGCCTCACCACGGGTACCAGGGTGGGTTTGGAGGGGGCAGGGGACATGGGATGCTGGGGTCTGGCATGGGGAGTGAGGCCCTGGATGCCGTGACCCTGGTAACGGGGACAGTGATGTGGGGGCCCCACCACGCCTGCTGCAGCTCCTCACCATGGTTATATACGTGTCCTCAGCTCTCTTTTTCTTCTTTGCTTCCTGCTCAGCCTTGGGTACCTCAGCTTCAGGGATTGAGGAGTAAATTGCTTCCTGCAAGGGGCAGATCGGGGTGTTTGGAACCGAGCAGCCCCAAACACAGGGGCTACCTAACCCCAGTTACAGGGCAAGCAACAAGAGCCATGGTTGGAGCTGGCCAGCAAATGGCCCCTCCTGCCTGGGCAGTGTGGGATCCCCTCCCTCGGCCTCCCCGGCCCTGGGCCTACACACCCAACCCCAGTGATCCCTCCAGCCTCAGCTCTCACCTCTGCTCTGTTCTTGCTGCTGCTCTTCCCCATCCTCTCCAGGGCTGTGTTGGTTGCAAACCTCGAGGGAAGGCAGCAGCAGTGTCACCTCCGGCGAGAAGCATCACCGCTGCTCCTGTCCCTCCCTCCCTCTCGCGGGACACGGCATCCCTTTGCACATGCCTCGGCCAGGCCATCCCTGCTGCTGGCACAGCGCAGGAGGTTTGGGAGCCGAGGGGACACCGGCCAGGGCAGGGTGACACTAGATGGCAGCAGGCGGCTGCACCCCACACCTGGGGAGCTGAACCCTCGCACCTGAGAACGTCAGGGCAAAGCTGGGCCAGGGAGAGCAGCGCAGGGGGGCTGCAGGGAGGTGCTTTCTCACCCCCCTAAACCCAGAGCCAGCGCTGGTACCTCTTCCTCACGCAGAGCCCGGCCAGGAACGCCACCACCACGGCCACGCAGCCACAGCCCACCACGGCCGGCCAGAACCCAGAGTCTCTCGGAGGCGCGGCATCCTCGGCGTCTGCTGCTCCGCCTCCTGCCGGGGAGACACCAAGGCAGGGGATGGCACCGCGGGGACCCCAGCCCTGCCGCGGGAGAGCCGTGGGGGCAGCTCCGGGAGCCCGCGGGCGGAGGGAGCAGCCCCGGGGCGCGGCACGCACCTCTCGGTACCGCGGGGCTGACGTGCAGCACCGTGCGGCTCCTGAAGATGCTGCTGTTCTGGAGCAGCCGGAGCTCGCACTCGTAGATGCCGCTGTCGTTGACACTCGTGTCCTGCAGCCGGATGGAGCCGTCCCAGCGGGACATGTTCCCCTGCCACTGCACCCGGTTCTTGAAGCGGCCCACGGGGACGCCGTGGTTGCTGTAGTAGTAAAACACCATCTCCTCCTGCCAGGGCACAGACGGCGCCGGGTGAAGGATGTCAGGTGCCCTGTCCCTCCTCAAGAGCCCTCAGATTCACGCTCTCTCCCTGTCCCGTGGGTTGTTCTCCTCGCACAGAGCCCGGCACTCTCCGGGAAAGCCCCAGGATGCAGCAGCCGGAGCGGTGATTCCCCGGTGCTGCGGGGCCATGCGGAGGGGTCCCGCCGCCACACGGGGACCCTTCTTCCCCTCATGGAAACTTCCTCTCCTCATGGCCTGGGGACAGGCGGGTGGGCTTCCCCACAGCCTCCCCACAGCTGCCTTGCTCCCCTGCCACCGGCACCCGTGTCCCCTCCCCTGCCACCCCTGTCCTGACCCACCTGAGTGCCAGCTCCTGCCTTGTGCAGCCAGTCCACTTTGTGCAGGGTCCATCCCTTGCTGTCGGGGTCTAGGAAGAGGCACTGCAGCAGCACAGAGTCCCCAGCCCTAGCTCGGAGCTGAGGCTCCATGAACACCCCGGCAGCCCCGCTGCATCGCTCTGCCGGGTACAAGGACAGCAGGATGAGCCCAGCGAGGATGGCCAGGTGCAGCCTGCCTGTCCCCATCACTGTCTCCTCTCCAGGGAAGCCTGGGGCTCACGGCCCTGACCAGTCCAGAGGCCAAACCTGTGCCTGACCCCTGCTTGTGGCGTGCCTGGGATGTGGGGCAGCACATCCTCCCGCCGCCACACCAAGGGCTGCTGCCGTGTGATCCAGGGAAGCTGGGAAGCACAATCCTTGCCCTGCACGCCTCGGAGCCAAAGTCTGCAGCTCCTGCAGGGCTGTGCCTGTGAGTCACTGGCTGGGAGAACCTGTGCTGCTCTCATCTGTACCAGGCCAGGGGCAATTCAAGCGCTTCACATGAATTTCAGTTCCTCCCTCACTGCCCATTTGGCTTCCTTCCCGTTTGCTCACAGGCTCCAGACCTGGGCTTGTACTTGTCTGGCCAGATAACCACAGCTTGGGGTTTCCAGAGAAGCTGTACAGTGGGGAAAAAAGCAAACCAGGGGAACATCAAAGAGCAGAGAGCTGACAACCGGCACGAAGCATCTGCCCCTCGCTGGCTGCAGAGTGTGCGGCAGGAAGGGGATTAAAGGTCTTCTTTGAACTAAACGATTCTCTGAAACGAGTGGGGCAGAAAATGTCACTGGAGCTCGTCAGCAGAAACCTCACCTGCCTCGGAGCCTGCAGGGCGCTGCAAGGGGAGGCTGAGGCTCTGGCTGTTGTTTGCTGAGAGCTGGCTGAGCTGATTCAGCGGGAGCTGCTCAGACAGGTAGGCTCGTCCTCGTGGCTGAGCCACTCTGCTCAGCCTGTCCACAACCACCGAGGGCTGGGCCCCGGCCAAGCACCAAGTGTTTGTCTGAAGCCCTGTAAATAATGAATGCAAAGTGCTGCAGCTTCCCAAACAAGTTCTGTTGGTCTTGACCAGCTGAGGAGCTGAAAATGACAAATATTTGCCAGCGGAGAGGACCAAGGGAGCTGCTTGCCTTGAGCAGAGCCAAAATCAATACCTTGGAAACCTCTCCCTGTATTTAGACTTGGTGAAGCAGTTCTGCGTCTTTCGAAGCCTTGGAGCCTAAATACAGGACTCATCCAGGGATGCCAGTGCAGTTTGCAGCCTGTATACGGGAGGTCTGCGTGAAGGGGAGATGAGCAGGGCCAGAGGAGGGACTGGCAGCCAGGAGAGGAGCAGCTCCAAGGGGTTCTCACCACAGGAGGAGAGGCACTGACGGCTCTTACAGCAAAGGCAGAGGGGAAAGCAGAGGGAAATAAAACTTAGAGCTTACCCAGCCATGTCAGCAGCAGGGTCAGGCTCAGCAACATCTTCCACTCTGAAAAGAACAGCAGAGGTGAGACGTGCTCCCGTGTTACTGAGAGCAGCTCTCCTGCCCCACATGAAGCCAGAGTTGAGGCTGTCATTACCAGCACGTATTTTCCAATACTGCAGAAACGAAATAGAAATAGAAAGACAAGAGCTGAATCATCTCTGGCATCTTGGTGACTTCTCTCTTTTTGCTCCATTGTGCAAGCAAGAGGATCTCCAGGTCAGCCTCCATCAGGAATTCGAGGCCCAGAATCAGCTGCTCGGAACCCTTGGATCAGTTCTAGGCTGAGAAAGTCACTACAGCTTTGTACCTTCATCACCCTGCCCTTTCCACAAACAAAATATCCAGAGAAGTGGCAGCAAACCTTCTGGAATCCTCTCCCATCTGCCTCTCAAAACACAGGAGCCCTCTGGGGTTGGGTTTTTGTGTGGTTGGCTGTGCTCTGTGCAGCTCTGCCGTGACACACTTTGCTGCACAGCCCGTGCTGGTGCACACCCGACCTACAAACACAACTCCTGCCCAGCCCCAGGACCCTCAGCCAGGCCAGCACAGCTCAGGGCAGCAGGCACAGCATCCTGCTTTCCCAGAGACACTGCCAGAACCTGCAGAGCTGCACCCTCCCAGGATTTTTTGCAGCAGCCAAAATAGCAGCCAGCTCCACAACCTCAGCTGCAGAAAGCTGAGGTTTGTATACCCAGAACCTCCAAAAAGTCCCTGCAGCTGAGCTGCTGGGGCTCTGGGCTTTATTTGCCACCAAGCCCTCGTTGGATTTAGTGCCCTGTTTGTGAGAAGGATTTCTGGTCCTGGCTGGGGACACATTTTGCAGGGTGTCCCCCTGTGCCACACAGCAGCGAGAGGGTGCTGGGAGGCACCAGCTGGAGCCAGCACCCCCTCACCAGCTGTGCTGTGTGTGCCAGTGCTGACACATCCAAATTGCCTCTCCCCAACAGACTGGGGGAAAAAGGGCACGGACACCACGAGGCCTTCACATTGCCTTGCTTTTGCACATGGCATCTGAGTCGCCAGCACCTCTGCTCCCCTGGTGCTCTTCTCAGGAAAAACAAATGAAAAAGCATCCAGAAATAAAAATTACAGCAAAAAATACTCACCTAGTGCGGCCTGGAGAAGTCAGCTTGTCTTGCGTGAAGGGTTCTTCAGCGACTGATTCAGAGTAGCTGAATCAGTTGCTAAATCATCCCGAGGCTGCGTATGCAAGACCTTTCGTGGCAGTTCCTTATCTAAGGCTGACTGGTGGTCACTTTCACACGAAAGAGAAAGCAGAAGAGCAAATCAGGATGCGCACCAGAGAGGGGGAGCCAGCTGCAGGTGCATCTGCCTGAGAGGGGCGAGGGGCAGCTTCAGGAGGCACCTCACAGGCACGAGCTGTGGCTCAGGCCCAGCGTGGCAGACCGGCCTGACCAGTCACGATGGCCAGCCCAGGACACAGGGGTTGCTGGCACGCACCCTGTGCTCCCTCCTGCTTTGTTTCTCGGGGCTCAGAGCTGGTTGGAGAGCTGTCACTGCTGCACACTGGATCTTGTGCCAGTGAGGCAGCAGCACTGCTGAGTGATGTGGCTGTGCCTTCCTCTTGGTGCTGCCAGACCCCTCGAGGGGCTGGAGGGCCCCTGAGCCTGCCTGGCACAGCATGGGCAGCTGCTTCCTTCTGAAACACACACCAGCCACTGATTTTCATCACTGCTTCCCCCCCTGGCCACTTTGAAAGGCCATTTTCACCCTTCCTCTTTCCTTGGAACACCAGAGCAGCTCCTGTTCTCCATTCCAGTATCAGTGGGTTCCATGGCGCACTGAGAAATTCCCACATGGGCGGCAGAGGAAGAGAAAGCTCAGCACCAGTCACAGCTCCAAGGTGGCAGCTCAGCTTTGCACCAGGAAGATCTGCCCAGGGTCCAGCACACTCACAGCCAAGGAGGCAGAGCTGAAATCCAACATTTTGCAGCAAAAAACGAGCCTTTGGTTTCCGCAGAGAAGTTGTGTGAGTGCTGAGAGGGGAACAGCAAAGCCACTTCCCCCAGGCTGCATAATCCCCCCAAAAGCCTTTCCCAGGAACATTTTGGCTGACAGAGGTGTTGTGTCACCAGGGAGCACAAACATTTTAAATATTGTTTTATAGCAGACAGGAGAAAAACGTATTTCTTTATGTGGAGGCACAGATCTACAGCTGACCTACTTCTCAGTGAGAGCTTCACCACACCAGAAGCCTGCAGCCAGCACAGAGCTGCTGAAGGGGGACCTGGTACCTGTCCCCTTTTGGGTTAAATCTGCTCCCTAAAAACCTTCACCTATCATCACACAATGATTTTTACAGCTCAGG
This sequence comes from Lycocorax pyrrhopterus obiensis, assembly GCA_014706295.1. Lineage (NCBI taxonomy): Eukaryota > Metazoa > Chordata > Aves > Passeriformes > Paradisaeidae > Lycocorax > Lycocorax pyrrhopterus. Next base: position 5,886,089 of record JACSVZ010000025.1, on the reverse strand, counting down.
ATGGCAGTTTTACGAGCTCGGCTGTATTTAGCCAAATAAATACACAGCCCAGAATGAAATAATGCAATTTATTGGTAATTGCACAGCAAAATCAACAGTAAACCTGTGGCACATCTGTAAAAGGAGAATATTTGACTGATACAGAAAGAAAGCAGCTTTTTAGGGACTGAGTGAGTGAATTCCTCTGCTCTCTGCCATTCATTGTTGGACAAGGCTGGTCAAAGAGGAAATGCCCTTCCTCGAGGGGAAGTAATGCTGCACAATTAACCATTTCCATAAAACAGGTCCTAGAACGAGGGAAGAAGAAAACAACTACTGCAAACAGAACATTCCTTTGGGCAGTGCTTGAGTCCATGGCTGAGGTAGATGGGGTTGTGTGTCCCCAGAAACAGAGTCCCCATTGGCATTTCTGATTTAAAAAAGAAAAAAAAAAGCTTTCTATGAATTGTGTTTCACTTCTACAAGTAGAAGGAGAGGTACCCAGTGATGCAGCTGAATAAACCAAAAAATACTTCAAAAGCAGTAGGTTCTCTTCACTCCAAGACAGAGGATGCCAGATACCACGTCATCAAACTGGTTTGAGTCAGTATGTTCCAAAAAACCTGAGAACAAAGCTTGTCAGTGCCAAAGGTGAGCAGCCCAGAGAGCTGGAGCAGCCTTTACTTCAAGAAGTTGGGTTTCCAGGGCTCAGGAAAGGAGGAATGTCACCAAAAAATCAAACCAATAAACAAAACCAATTTGCAGGTAAACCAAGGCACACTGGCACTGTAGGCACTGAGGCTTCTGTAGGTCCCGCAGATCTGAGGGCAAGAGAATTTCTTTTCCCCAATATATTAGAAAGATTTTTAAAAAATCATTATTTTGTGCTTAAATAGAAGTGAATTATCCCATCAGCATTACTCTTCCAATCCGCCGAGAGCAGGGCACGTCCTTCAACTTGCACTGGTTATCCAGCAGCCTCTGGAAGGATCTAACCACGATTTTCAGTGCTGTAATTTTAGAATTTTTCCACAGCTTCAGTCTTCCATCAGTATGGATCTTCCTCATCCGTGTCCTGAATGGGGAACATGGAGAGAGAAACTGAGACTATGTGTGAAGACATGAATGAAGTCGTGAGTTCAGCCAAATGCTGAGCCTGGCTGGGCTGCTGGCAAGAGCCTAAACGCTTCCCAGAAATGCTGCTGTGCTTGAACAAGCCTGGGGACTTGCAAAAACATCGGTATAAATATAAATATATACATATATAGAAGCACTAAATCTGCTTGACCTCTCCCAGACACAATCACCATGGCATAAGCCACAAGTGAGATGCATTTCAAGAGAAGCAACAGCTAAAGATGAACCAGAAAGTGCAGCACAACCCTGCAGAGACAGTCCAGAGCAGCACAAATTATTGCTTTTCAGCCCTGACAGACACCCACTTTAAGAACCCCGTTGTTGCTCTAACCACAGCACTCATCTCATGGTGTCCCCACAAGCAGCTCTGCGCTGCAAACTCACCCAAACACCTCAGCTCTGCAAGGGAAATCGCACTGACATGCCAGACTTTTTGAGCCTAAAGAGATTTTCCATTGGCTTTGCAATTTTAATTGCTTGGTCACATATGAAGCATGAAAAAGCACATTAGAGACACCTCAAAAATGCAGAATCACTAAAGTGAGTGGGGCAGCATTCTCAGAGACCTGATCAGATAAATATTTCAGTATCAGACAGCAAAGGATCAAACTTGACGAAATACTCTACATGAAAGCAGCAGGATTTTATCGTTCCAATTTGACCCAAAGGATGAGAGGACATTTTTCGACTTTTAAGATCTCCCACTTCCTGACATCATTTCCCTCACCAAACTGGGGCTCCCATCCTTTCCCATCTCTCCACCTGGTGCTTCCCTGATTCCCAGAATGTCACCTGCAGCAGCCTTTCCACCTCCCAAGGCAACTCTGCCTTTGGCACAAAGCATTTCCTGCTTCCTGCACCTCTCCAAACCCTCGTTCCCAACACTGCAGCTCTGTACCTGCTGTGTCTAACGCAGAACTGTAAATATTTTATGTTCAACTTACGTAATTGCCTGTTTTTCATCCCGGATCTAATAGAAACCATCAGCACACGCCTGTCTGAAGGCTTGGGCATTTAGGACATTTAAAATCACTGGCATTAGAAGAGTGAACCAAGCAACACATATTTAAATCCTCCTTAACACACGTCCTGACTGTGCTCATGAGATGCAAAGGAGCCCCTGAGGTAAATCTGCTCCTGGGACACGGTGGAAGAATGAAAGCCCTCTCAAAGCGGGCATTACTCTGGAATGTGCCACGCTTGTGGCTGCTGATTCCAGCGCACAGGACTCCCACAAAACAAGGGCAGCAGATGGCAAAGACACTCAGGAGCTGGAGCACGAGGCGCCTGATTAACAGGAGCTGCTGCTGGGGTGGGAAGGGAAGGAGCAGAATTAGAAGGCAGCCACCACTTCAGAGAGCACAGCAAACAAAAAGCAGAAACAAACAAACAAACAAACCACAAGGGTTTAGCAATGTTCTGTCGCAATGAAAACGAGGTGAAAGGAGGAAGATCTCCACCACCTCTGCAGAAACACAGCAGGCTGGGGGGCCACTGCCAACCCCAAACTGCTCACGCAGAGCCCCTAAAGAAACCCCGCAGCAGCTGCCACTTCAGCCCTGATTCTTCTTCTTAAAATGACAGCTTTGATTCCAATTAAGTCAAATGAAAAATCAGTTTGATGGATCTCATGACAGCTTCCCCACCAGTACAACCAGCAGTTCTCTGTCCCTATAGCTGGGAAGCTCCCAGGAGCCATTTGGGACACACCTTGGACACCCAGAGATGTTATGACACTCTCCCTGCTGCTCTTAGCACCTTCTTTGAGCACCCAAGTTGGCAAAACCTCTGTGAAAACACCAACTTTCACTTACCACACAGTTCAGGCACCACTCCTTGAGTTTCCCCCCGCAGCCGGCTGTGTCTGTGTGCTCAGGCCTGCAGGAAAAGCACGGCATCAGGTTGGACTTTCCCCCCGAGACGTTCCAGCATCTCCTCTGGACTGTGAGTTCTGGTTATACCACACGGGACTGAAGGTTTTTCATCGTGAGGAAAAGCCTTTGACTCCACACAGCAAAGCCAAAAGGACTGAAAGCTGCCAGGTGCCTCCTTTTGAAGGCGGATATTTCACTTAAGTGGCACAAAGATTAAAACAAAAGTTGCTTTTTGGCTGGCAAATCTTATACCACCAATCAAAAAGATCAAAAGACTGCAGTAAAAAAAAAAAAAATCATTCTGCAAGAAATTGAGCAGAAGGGAATTCAGTCTCCAAGGCTCCTTCAGTACCTGGCATCTCTGCTCAGGCTGCCACAGGTAGCATTATTGGGTTTATTTCGTTGTTATGGGGCCTTCACCGCAAAATGAAACACACAAAGCTCACACATGCAAAACATCGTGCTGACTCAGGCTGAAATAAACCTCATTACAGAAGTGAAATAGTGCCTGACCCTGAACTGCTTCAGTTCCATGGCATTCCTCACGCGAACGACAGCAAAAAGGGGATGTGCAGCGCTCGGTTTATGCTCCAGCACAGGGATTTCCCAGAGCTTTCCCACTGCTGGGCGAGAAGCAGATAGCAGTGACTGAACTGCAGACAGTTTGTGCTGAAGGACGGTGGGGAAATCATCGCTCGTGCCTGTGCCAACACCCCAAAGTGGAAATACAGGCTCCAGCCTGCAGCCAGGACTTACTCATCAGACACTTCGATGGAGGATTTCTTGTAGCCACATTTTCCTTTCTCCTTCATCACCCGGAATTTCCTTCCCATCCTCACCAGCAGCAGAACGACCACGAGGATGGAAGGGAGAAACACCAGGATGGACAGCAGAGCTGCTGAGGTCAGCTGGAAGGCCAGGCCTGAAACACAGTGAGACACAGCTTGGCTGAGCCTCTGGCACAAACGCTCGCCCAGGGCACAGCTGGGCGGCCCTTTCACGTGAAACACGGGGCTGGCAGACTGGAAACAGCCTGTCCCCACATGTGCAGGGCTCCCGTCCCCAAACCCAGCCCAGCCAGGCACCTCAGAGGCAGGAGCTGCAGAGGAAGGCAGGGCACGACACAGTTCTGTCAGCACGGCTGAGCTGGGAATTTGGGGCAGGGCTAGCACGCAGGGCAGATGAGGAAATTATTACTGACAATCAGCGCTTGTGATGTGGAGATTATTTTTAGGCCAGCGTTTCCTCAATGTTTAACTTGTTCTGCCGCAATTTGCGGAGGCTGAAACTTCTGAACAAAGGGACGCTTTTGATTCCTGTTATCACCACAGCTCCCCCTGTCCCTCCCTGCCCCAAATCAATTCAGTGGTTCTCAAAGGACTGAGCTCAGAGAGCGGGGCTGAGGTAACCCCTGCTGAAACTCCAGCGAGGAACTCCAGGGAGCGTTTTCCACGTGATGCTCAGGATTCCAGGATCCCACAAAGCAGCTCCAGCACACAGGTGAGGCCAAATTCTGGGCAGGGAGCCTTACCCCGCTCTGTAACCACCAGCACTGTCTGGGGAATGTTGTGATAAACGTCGGGAGGGTTCTTCACGCTGCAGATGAACGTCCCGTTGTCACTGAGCACTGGGCTTTGGATAGCGATGGAAGCATCACCGTTAGCAACATTCCCAACCCAGGATATCCTGTCTTTGAACTTCCCCGCTGTTGTGGGGTGTGGAACGGACTGATAATGAAAAATCTGCAAGGAGGGAAAGGCAATAATTGTGGCGATAAAACACGCAGGAAAGCAGAGTGAACTGCTTGTTGCATTGCAAAAATAAAGGAGTTTTGCATTGCAAAAATAAAGGAATAACGACACACTAAGAAGTCAGGAAGAATATTTCCTCTATAAGAGAAATAAAGCTACCAATCAAATCTTTACAGTCATTCTGTGCAGCGCACAATGCAGCACTTGTGGCAAACCCACAAATTTATCTACTTTATCATTATTATTCTATTTCACATTTACATAGAATATTTTTTTGCCCAGAGAACACCAAAGGAATTTTACAGGGAAAAGAAGGCAACAACGAGACTCCCAAACAGCAAAGTGAGGCAGCAGCCCAGCAAAGCAAACAGAAAATTCGGGTTTTTAGCACACCCAGAGGCCTGGCCCTGTTGCACCTACTGTCTCCATCTGGCCCCCAGTGAGGGGACGGTAGGTCCAGTCCACCAGCACGCTCTCTGTGATGGGGAAGCTGGATTTGAAGGAGCATTTCAGCAGCACTTGCTCACCCACAAAAGCTCGGACTTTAGGACTGGTTTTAATTTCCAGGGAAAAAACATTGCAGACACCTGATGGAACAGGCACAAAAGGCGGGGATTAATTTCTTGCTACTTGTGAGGTGCAAACTTGTCCCAAAAGTACCGGCACGTGTGCAGGTCAACCAAAATTCAAAGACTAAAGCACAGCAGGGACTCCCTCCCCCACACTGAAATTTGAAGGAAAGCAGAAAACTTCCCTAACCTATTCTCCGTGGGACTGGAACGGGCTCCAAATAAAGTACCTGGGAAGTACGAGCACAGCTGTTTAGATGTGGAGATAAAGACCCGAGAAATGGGATTAGCTGGGTCTCTGACGAGCTGCGAAGCCACAGCTCTGTGTACTTTAAAGCAATTCTGCTCTGTTTCCTGCCACAGCGCCTGAATTTCACACGCACCGGGGCAAAAGTCTCCCCACAGCACCAAGGGCTCTCGGTTCTTGTTTCCAGAGTCTGCAGCCACTTCTGCCCCGTTCAGCTGCCGCGATGCTCCGGCCCTTCCCGAGCCTCCCACCGCCCCGGGAAGACCTTTGTCCGAGCCTCCCACCGCTCCCGGCCGGCCCTTCCCGAGCCTCCCACCTCCTCCAAAGTGCCCACCGCCCCGGGACCACCCTGCCCGAGCCTCCCACCTCCTCCGAAGTGCCCACCGCCCCGGAACCACCCTGCCCGAGCCTCCCACCGCCCCGGGAGCACCCACGGCCCCCAGAGCCGCAGCCCGAGCGCTCCCGGCCCGGTTCCCAGGCGGGCACCGCTGCTCCCGTCCCGTCCATCCCATCCCATCCCATCCCATCCCATCCCGCCCCCCGGAGCCCCCCGTTACCGAGCAGCAGCAGCAGAGCCCCCCGCGGGAGGAGCGGGAGGCCCCCGCCGGCCCTCGGTGCCGCATCCCGGCCGGGCTCAGCCCCGAACATGGCGCTCACCTGGCGCAGGTGAGGGCGGGGCAGCCCCGAAATGGCCGCGGCGCTCGGGACTCCTGGGACGGCCGCGCAGCCGGCCCGGGGCCAGCGGAGGGGCCGGCGTGGCCACCGCGGCTGTCCCCACATCCCCGAGTGGCTCCTGTCACCGCCAGCCCCCTCACTGCGCCGTTTTTTTTTTTTTTTTTTTGGGTGCTGCCGCAAAACAAGGAATGTGTCAGGATGTCTTAAGTCAGGATGTTGCTCGCTGTGATATCTTTGTAGATTTTCAAGCGCAATCAGCAAAAAAAGGGAGACCTAATCAGGGGAACAGGCAGCAGCTGCATCCCTTAGGCAAGGACATCCTGGAACCGACAAGTTTTGAGGATGTATTAAATCAAGTTTTGATGTGTGTCTATGTGTACATGGCTAACTGGGCAAAACACCCAAGGTTTATATATCCTAGAGCTGAACTATCTCGGTTAAAACAATAAAAATCGCACCTACAGGTCGGAAAGACCCTGGCCAGGTGAAGACCCTTCCCCTGAGCAGGGGTAGAAGTTGGCTGGGGTGACATAACTTGTATGGGAATTAATAACCCATTGTGAGAGACAGGCTGTACTTGCAATTATTAACTCTGAATTTCTGTGTATAAATAACGGCATGAAAAGTCTGCTGGGGGGTGCTGGATTTGTGGGACACCAATGAGCACCCAGGCCTGGGCTCCTCTCAAATCAATAATCAATGTCTCCCCGAAGCATTTCGCTATTGGTTTGTTGCACACCAGGTAACAAATCCGATTTTGGGGACAAACAGCGCAAATCTGCTCATCTGAGGTGTCAGGCACTCCCAGGTCACAGCCCCCCTCCACACCAGCACAGCTCTCAGCAAGGTGCCTTTATTTACAACACAGGTGAGAGACAATGAAAACAAACAGCCAGGAACAGCCAGGGAATGTGGCTGGCACATCACAGGTTGTAAAGCTATAAAGACACTCTACAAACAAACTGGTCAAGGCTTTGATTTGGGGCTGGGTAAACACTGTAACGGGACTGGTTTGGGGCTGGTTAGACACCGTTATACTCAGTGAGTTCCAGTTTGGGGGGCTGGAGCTAAGGGGAACAGAGGGGAGCACTGGGATAGCGAGCATGGGAATGGGAGCAGGAGGGGAGCTGCTAAATCCAGGCAGAAAACTCTGCTCAGCCCCCAGAGTGTCCCAAAGCTGCAAGAGATGGATGTGGAAACCACCGCATTATCCCTAATAACAAACAGCACACATTGCCCAGCTCTAACACTGTCCATCTAACGTAGAAAAGGGATTCCAAGGACGTTTGTTGTACCAGCTGAGCCCTCACTGCTCAGTCTTCCTTTCCAGGATGTCAGGGAGGATTCTCAGGGAATAAAAACAGGGCAGCACAAAGGCACGTTGTGGTTTCTAAGGTGCAAGAGTTGCATCTGCTCGAACACCTCCGTTCAGTCAGCTGTCTTGGCACTTTCGTCTGCCAGAGAAGCCTTGCTCGCATTCCACAGGTGAGAAGACGAAGGAAAGCTCTTTGTTCATGGGGCAAGTTCCTCCTGCTTTGCTCCACCGGAGGGAATTCACAGCTCATGTAAAGTCACCCTCTTTCCATGCAAGACTTTCAGGTTGAGCAGAGGTACCACACGGGCAGCGTGGGGCGTCTGTAATCCAGCTTTGTTCTGACACCCCAAATTACAAGCTTTCACCAGCTGCTTTGGAAGTACCTGAGAAGAAAGGTTATAAGAAAAACAAACATCCATTACTCAAGGTTATTGTCAAAAACCAAAATAATAGAGGCAACTGCTGACCTCAGAAACTGTGGGTAAAATTTATGCTGACACGTTTAAGCAAAGCCAGAGACTATGGAAACAGTTCCAGTCTTCCTGTAGCAATTTTAAAACAATAAAGGTTAAAGTAATCAAAAAGCAGATTCAAAACTGACAAAGGGGAAGTAATTCATTCCTCTTCATCCACAAAGCAGGAATGCCATGGAAAGCAGCAACAATGGCTTTCCTATAAATGCTCCTCAACACCAGGGTGGAGAAATCTCTTGCACATTTATGAGGCTGTGATGGTTCAGGGATTGTTCAGCTGTCTCTGAAGGATCCTCAACAGCAAAGTGTGACTGTGGCCTCAGTTCTGACTGTGAATAGCAGGGAAATACCCGAGGGAATCTGTCCTGGAGAGCCCACAGGAACACTGAGACACTAATTAGAGAAGGTTTGCATGAGTACCTGCATTGTGCACACCAGCAAAGACCTTTAGTCTTCCAATGGAATGGGTTCCTTTTCTTCCCTCATCTTCAGGCTCTCCTTTTCTTTACTGTTATAAAAAGGGGAGAATAGAGGAAAAAAAAGCCCAAATCAGTGTCATGCTGAGCAGCAGGGTGTCCTGAGTCACACACAGCACACCTCAGGTGAGATGGTGAGTGTGCCACATGTGTGGTGACCACAGCTCAGGGGACAGGGTGGTCACCTGCCAGCCACCCCCACAGCAGCTGGGTCCTTCTCTGAGTGAGGAGCCACTGAGAGGGGCAAGAGCCAAATGAGGACTCCAGAGCTTGTCCATCCTGGGGCTCTGTTCTGCCTGCACGCAGCCAATTATCACTAATTGGGTTGGCAGTTTTGCATTGTAGATGCTCCGTGCAGGGTCCACACCAATAATTCAGAAAGGCCGCGGAGATAAACTTGACAAGCTCTCCCAGGAACCTGTCCCTCCCTCCCTCCTGTGTCCTTACAGCTCAGTGTCTGCCACCTCGGTCCTCTTGTCTCGCGCTTTCCTGCGATGCTGCCGACAGATAATCACAGCTGTCACCACGATGATCATCAGGACAGAGGCAGATCCGATGGCCACGGCCAGGAAATGGATTTCTGAGAAATTCACTGCGTGGGGACAGACAGAGGAGTGAACCAGAGGGACACACAGGAGGAACGAGGCTGGGATCCTGTATCTGTGAATAAAACCTTTCCTCAGGCTCCTCTTTTTGCCCTCATGCTTTCTACTTACAACCCCTTTTCTCCCGTAATTTTCCCGGGTGTGGAGGAAGGCCGCTGTGCTCAAATCCACACGACCTGGGGAGGGGGGAGGTTCTTGGGCTCTCACCTTTCTGCACAACCCGGAGTCGCACCTCCCCGATGGTGCCATAGACATCTGGCCGGTTCGTCACCTGGCAGGTGAAGGTCCCGTTGTCAGTGGGCTGCAGGTTCCAGATGATGATGGAAACATCGTTCCGCTCGATGTTCCCATCCCAGGTGACTCGCTCTTTAAACCTTCCAGAGGGGGGCTTGTAGGGCTCCTTCAGGTAGCGAAATACCTACAAAAATCACAGAAACATCGAGTGTCCTGGGTTGGAAGGGGCCTGGAAGATTCCTGAAGTCGTGTCAGGTGCAGGATGTCACCTAAGACAGGGCTCAGCTGTGGTGTCGGCAGGTCCAGCTCCATCAGGCCACAAATATTTTAACCCTGATCCCCCAAAACTAAACATGAGAGTGTTTTTTAGGCAGGGTCTATAAACAGAACTCGGATTAATCACTGCAAGTGACAAAGGCCCAAATGTACTTGTGGGTTTTGGGTGTGTCCATACCCACTCCCTGCTCACCCAGTGCTGGGTGTTGGGGCAAGGGTGAACCCCTGAAATGGAGCACAAAGATCTCACTCACCGGCTCGTGAGAGCTCAGGTCCTCGGGCTGGAAGTTCCAGCTCACTAACAGCTGATCGCTCACGGGGCTGCTGCTGGAAAAGGTGCATTTCAGCCGCTGGTTGGTCCCGTTCACAGCAACCACCTCCTTGGCAGTGTGAACTTCCACTGCTGCCGCCAGCCACAGCGCTGCAGGGCAAACAGAGGGCTCAGGAGGGGAAATCGCTGTCGGGAGTGAGCTCATCACTGCTCCTTATCAGCTTTAGTTCTTTGGGAGCCTTATCTGCGCTGGCAATGGATAACCTGAGTGTCTCAGGCACAGATACCATTCCAAGGGGGGCGGTCCTGCAGATTTATTCAGAAAAACCCTTTCAAACTGGACTGAAACCCACTCAATAACTGCTATTTCCCATGCTAGAACTTCCCTTTGTACTCAGCCTCATGCACACCGCACTGAAACTGCTCTTACTGACCTATCCAGAGCCAGTTTTAGAGGGTTTATGGCCCAGCTGGGCAGCTGCAGGTAAATTCAGTCAGGCTGAGGAATTCTAGAGGAAATCCTCAAGGTAAATGTGGATTTGTTTGTCCAAGAAACATCCCCACAACCACCACAGCTGCTGCTTTACAAATAAGTGAGCATCGCTCACTTGCTACTCCCCTGGAAGAGGGACAGCCAGCAGGAGGGAGGGCAAGGAAAAGAAAGGAGGAAAATGAAAAATAAGAAAAATTAATGGTTTGCTAGTGAAGGAAAAAGAAAATATCACTATCCTGTCACCTTCGGAAGTTAACTCACCCCAGTGTGATTCAAGCCAAAAAAAAGCTTATCTAGGCTTGTAAAACATAACTTCATAATAAAGACGTATTTGGAAGTAATTTATGACTTAATACTTCCTTCCAAATAATTCCTTATCTCAAAGGGGAAAATATTTGGAATGCCAAAACATTGAAGGTATTCACACGTGGGAACCTTCATTGGCAGAGATCACATTGCTCATACAAAGATTTGGTGCCAAATCTTTTAATTTAAACCCCTTGAAAAGAACTAAGTGAGAAATAAGTGTAAAATACTTTTTCTCAAGGCAGATTATATCTGGGTGCTGATGCATTTGGGAAAGGAGGATGTGTTATTCTTAAAATCCAGGTGTTTTGAAATAAACCACTGGAAATTCAAGTGAGTTTCGTGTCAGTCTGGAACCTTTGCTGTGTAAAGGATCTGGACCCGGGGCTCCTGGACAATCCCTGATTGTTTAGGAACAAAGGTAGCAAAAAAAAAAAAAAAAAAAAAAAGAAAAGGGCTGGGAGTAAAGTTCAGATTCCTGGCAGGAGAGAAAAAGACGTTGAAACTCGAGCTGAGGAGGAGATCAGCGAAGGAGATCGGTGTTCTTCCGCTGGAATACGCCTAAACCTGTCGGGGAAGAAACTCAACCGCTTCGTGCCACTTCCAGCGAACCCCGCACAGAAAGAACCGCAGCAAGGACGGGGGGAAAGCCTCTGCCTTAGGGATAATTTAAGGGGTCAGAAGAGGGAGGCGAGGACGGCAGCACGGCCGGCCAGGGACAGGTTTCCTTACCTCGGAGCTGCACCCCAAGGACGAGCGCAGCGCCCAGCCAGGTGCGGCCGCGCATCGGGGAGACAAGTCCGGGGCTGCAAAGACAAATCCGCTTCGGGATCTCGGTGAGCGGGTGGAAGATGAGTTTCTCAAAGTCCTCCCAGCATAACTGGGCAGATTCCTTGCTCCCAGCTCGGCCTGCGAGGGAAGGCGAGGGCTCCCTGCCAAGGTGTGCCCAGCCCCGCTCGCTTCTGCCCGTAAATCAGCGAGATTCCCAAGGTAAGATTAATTTCTTCTCCCTCCCATATTCCCCTGCTCTTTTATGTTGCAATCATTCCTCCTCCCAGCTGCCACCTGAAACCACTCCCCTCTTGTGGGAGGTAAAAGAAAAATTGCCTGGAGGTGTTCATAGGTGGCTCGAAGGAACAGGGCCATTTGTTCGGCAAAAAACCTGCAAACAATCCGCAAAAGAGCAGCCCAAAACTGACAGTCGGTGGCCGCAGCGAGAGCACTCATCCAGAGGATGGAAACGTCCCACCAAAACCACAGACACCTACCCTAAAACAATCTGAACATTCCTTGGCTGCAGCCAAGGATTGGGAACCTGGTGCTTGGGAAGCTCTTGGAAAAGCCGAGTGGAAAACGGGTCGGCCTGGCCGCATTCCAGGCACAGCTGGGGAAACCCTGCGGTGCCCCACAAGGGAAAGATTCCACAGAACACGAAATATTCTGCTGGGGGCACGTGGAAGTTGTGGGAGCGTGAAACCAATCCGAGCCTGTGTGTTGGCAAAATGAGGAAGTTTGCATTCGAGGGCCATAAATCCCTGGCTGTGACAGTGTTTGTGTCTGGTTCACGGTCCCATTCCAAGAAGCCATCCCAGGCTGTCGGTGTCAGTTGTGGCTGGTGCTGATTTCCTTTGCAAGGGTGCCAGGGCAGGGTTGGGGATGGTTCCCGAACCTCTGGGGGTTTGGAGGGGCTCCCTTCAGGGATTTGGTGATGGAAAATCAGCACTGAGGCCATCAGCTCTGTAAATTGTCCCCAGAACAGAACAGGGAATCCTGTGTCTGCTACCCCATCCCTGCTAACAGCTCCGAGACACCAAGGATCTCTATTTTCCTGGGAATAATTTGGGCCCGTGTTAGCCCTTCATCACTGCATCTCCCCAGATTTCCACTCAGTTACTATTCCAAAATATCACCTCCCTTTCTTTCCTCACCACTGCGAATATTTATCAGTCTGGGGCTTTGTTCAGGTTGTGTTTAAAGTACCTGCAAGGCAGCGCTGAGCAGCCGATCTGCTGCTGCTTCCTAATCCTGTTTCTGCCAGGGCTGGGAACAGCCGCTGTTGCCGCCTTTGCCTGCAGACTTTTGCTAATCTCCATCTTCTTTCAAAACATGTGGACTCCAGCTTTTATGAGAAGATCACGTCCCTGGCACACTCACCAATAACCTAAATTCTCCGATGTTCCATTTGGAAACATAAATAAGGAAAAGAAAGCTCTGACGGCCAAAGAGAGCACCCCAATAAAGGAAACGGGGCACAACAACAACATTCCCTTTGTCCATGCCAGCACCCCTGCGGGCAGCCTGCCTGGAACGTCCCTGTCCCGGTCCCACGGCGGGTCCGTGCCTGCCCCAAGCCCCGGCTGGGAGGGACCGTCCCCTGCGTGCGGCGCTGGCCGGGGCAGGAGCCCCCTCTAGTGGGGCCCGGCCACTTCCTCGCGGGAGAACCTCCCAAAAATGATGCTGGGATGCCTCCGGATGGGCCCGCGGGGAGGGGGCTGAGCGCAGGGGCTGGGCAGGGAACGATGTCCCGGCCTGGCACGCCCAGGCTCCGTTCTCTGCCCGGCGGGGGCTCCGTGTGCGGAGCTTGGTGTGGTGCTTCTGGTTCCTCTATTCCAAACTTCCAGTGCCTGGAAGGGACTTGCAGGGAAGCTGGAGAGGGACTTTCGATCAAAAATTGTAGAATAGGACGAGGGGGAATGGTATAAAACTGGCAGAGGGCAGGGTTGGATGGGATATAGGGAAGGAATTCCTCCCTGTGAGTGAGGTGAGACCCTGGCACAGGGTGCCCAGAGCAGCTTGGCCCCATCCCTGGCAGTGTCCAAGGCCGGGGTGGACAGGGCTTGGAGCAGCCTGGGATGGTGGAAGGTGTCCCTGCCCATGGCAGAGGGTGACACTGGATGGGCTTTAAGGTCCCTTCCAACCCAAACCATCCTGGGATTCCACGTGAAGTCGTTTGCCGCAGCTGGAACTTCACAGACTCTCACTCTGAGAAGCTGTTGGGAAGGTCCTGATGGCGAATCTGATTCTGGCTCGTTTCTCTGTCCTGCTGCTCCCAGGGCAGCTCCTGAGCCCTGCAGAGCTGGTGCAGAGCAGAGCAGCCACCCCTCGCTGGCAGTGACGTCCCATGAAGACATCTTGAGCCTCCGCACTTCCTGACCTGGGCTTATTTCACGTGTCTGGCTCTGCCGTGGCCGCTCTGGAAACAGTGAGTCCCCCAGCCCTGCTCGGCTCGTCAGCAATTCTGGGAAAAAAATCTTGGGCCTCTTTCTTGAAAAGCCACGGTGTTCTTTCCTGCCACAGCCATGCCAGTCTGATGTGGTGGAGAGGAGCAGGAGGAGGAGGAACGCGAGGATGAGGCTGGAGCGGTCCCTGCCCCTCCTGGGGCTCCTGCTGTGTGCAGGTGAGTCCCCAAACTGCAGGCAGCAGCGCTGGAGCTCGGTGCACCGGGAACTGGGAGGTCTTAAGTTTGGCTTTATCCTTTATCCGTGCACTTTTCTTAAAGCATTTCATGACCCTGGGTAAATAACTGCTGACGCGGTGGGATATCAAGGGTGTGGTGGCAGTTTCAATACCTGAGCAGTTTGAATGCCCCGCTGGTTTGGGATGAAGGGCAGAGCACCTGTAAAGGCTCTAAAGAAGCCAGTAATGAAGAGAGATAAGCTCACAAGGTAATTCATTGAGAGTTGTTACAGTAAGACTACAGCTACTTGCAATGTGCTGCAAATACCAATCTTTGAGAAGATAGAAAACATGGTTTATCAGTGGCCTGTTCTGTTTTCAGATTTAAAGTCACCTATGTAAAATAAAAAAGCATCACGTCACCTTCTCTCCAGCCAAGTCCGCTGTCTGTGGAATTCAAATCTACTATTATTAAATTATGTTACTTTTTTGTAAAAAGACAAATGTCTTTAAAGGAAATCACAGGTCTGATTCACACCTCCTAAAATCTGTTTCTTTAATACCCCAGCTCCAGAGCCTTCCATGGAGCAAGTTGTTTCCTACAAGGCAGAAAAATCACACAGATAAACTCTTTCACAGCCTTAAACTAAGGTCAGGGTCCCACTCCCCAGCGAGTTCTCTTGCTGAGGACAGAGGTTCTGACCAGGATTTTCCAGCAGTGTTTGCTCCATGATAATAAAGCAGAATTTCGGGGTGCACAGCTTGCAATAACAACCCTTTTTCTGAGCTGGGTTGGAAAATGATTCAAGTTTCCATTCTGCGTTAGGCTGCGTTAAAAATGGCTTCCAATTTCAGAACAACATCCTGTCTCAGCACCAGAGTATTTCTGATGCTTTCAGCATGAATGTGGGACTATGAACATCTCTTTCAAGCAGCTGAGTTCAGAAAGGATGTCCTGGGAGTAGGAAAGGTGTGTGATAGCAGAAGCTCAATTACTTAGTATTTCTTATTCTTTTTTTTTGCAGTTGGCACCACAGCTCAGCAGGGTAAGTGTGTTTTACCACCACCCTTTGCTATTTGGCATGCTAAAAACCCCGAATATGCCTCAAAAGTGAGGACTAAGAGTCAAATAGAAATATTTCAATTTTGCAAATGTTGCAGGACAGGAAAAAAATCACTGTTCATTAATTGACAGGGATCTTACTGATTGGAGATATTGGTCCCTAATTATTACCAGTGTTGGGCATTTCCAACAGCACCAAGCAGTGAGGCAGTTGTGAGATGATTTTTTAACACCCCTTATTTTCTGTTTTGCAGATGAAGAACAGGAGGGTAAGTGAATTTTATCAGCATTCTTAACTGTTTAGTGTAATATAAAAACTGCAGCTGACTGAAAAAGAGGTAGAAATATTTGAGTTTTCCCCTTGGTTTCCTTTCTCATTGGTCTGTCTTCCCAAGGGGAATTCCTGGTGGAGATTTCTGGCACCACGGTGACAATCACGTGTCCCTTGGACGATGAGGGCATCAAGTGGGACTCGGCTGGGAGAAGAGGGGACACCGAGGAGAGGAAGTTCGTTATAAAGGACCATGACAGCACTCCTGCCAACCTGAGCTGTTCCTCGGGTAATAAGAAGCGTAAGCTGTACCTGAATGCCAGAGGTGAGTGCAGACCCCTCAGCCTGCACATTCCAGTGGCAGGTTTTGGGGGCTGAGAGTTCATTTTCAGTGCTGGAGTGGGTGAATGTGGTGCTGCCAAGCCCCTTCCTGCTCTGTGTGGGCAGTAAAAGAGTCCGAAAGCCCATTTTTGGCAGAAGGACTCTCCCCTTTCCTTTCAGTTTGCCCTTTTCCCCTTCCCACCTGCCTGTAGCCCTGTGCCAGCACCCAGGTGAGCGAGGCCGGGGCTTTCCCTGGCTCTGAGCGTCTCCCCCTCCCCTCACCCCCTGGCAGTGTGTGCCAACTGCGAGGAGCTGGATGCCCTGACCGTGGCAGGGATCATCGCTGCAGACCTTCTCATCACCCTGGGGGTGCTGATCCTGGTCTATTACTTCAGCAAAGGCAGGAAGGGACGAGCCAGCGCTGGCGAGGACAGTCGGCCACGAGGTAAGAGCCATTGCAGACCCCCCTGCTCCCCGTGACATCCACTGAGCACCCAGTGAATCCCTCATCCCCACTGCCTGACCTCATGGAGCATCCTCCGCTCTCCACGAGGTTCCAAACAATGCTCCTGCTTCCCACGTGTTCTCCAGGCTGCCTTTGTGCAGGGATGGGAGTGGCTGCTGTGCCAAAGGCTCCCTGCACACAGGAACCCATTTCCCAGGCTGTTGTGCTGGAGCCAATCCTCCAGCTCCTGGCAGCAGTTGCCTCTGTATAAAGCCATGGGAGCTGACCCATGGTGTGCCTGGCCCTGGGATCATCCTGGAAGTCCCTCGTGACAGGAATCCCCAAGGATTCCCCTTCTCTGTGCCTCTGTTTCAGGTCCGAAGATGCAGCGCCCTCCCCCTGTCCCAAACCCGGACTATGAGGTGAGGACTGTCCCTGTGCTTTCCATCCCTGCTGGCTGGGGAGGGATAGCCAGGGCCAGGGCCAGGACTGGGGCTGATAGCCAGATCATTTATCCTTGAGGAAGCATCCAGTCAAGCTCCAAGTTTTCCTGGCAGTGGAGGAAAAGGTGGTGAGGGTGCAGCCCCTTTTCCTGGTGCTGCCACAGGGATTTATTTGGGAGCAGAACTGCAGCTCCCCGTGCACTGCCCCTGCTCTGTTGTGCTTTTCTCCACGTATTGTGCGGGCTCAGGTAAGGATTCCTGAACCAAGATCTCTGCTCTTCCCACAGCCCATCCGCAAGGGCCAGCGGGAGGTGTACGCAGGCCTGGCATCCAGGGGCTTCTGAAATTCCCGGGGATGACAGGCTGGAAGCCAGCAGCACTGGGGCTAAACGCTTCTGCCCAGCTTGTTCCCAGCTCTCTGCAGCTCTGCTGAGGCCCTGGCATTTTGGGATAAGCCAGGTGGCCACAGGACAGGGACACGCTGTCCCACCCTGGGGTGTGCTTGGGTTTGCCATCAGAGAACAGAAATGAGCACATTGGCAAGAGGAGTTTTCCTTCTCATTAAAGGACTGCAGCCTCACTGGTGGTTCCCGGTCTCCTTTTCCCCTCACACTTCTCTCTGCTCCAGCTGGTTTTCCCTCCAATGTAATTTCTGCCCAGAGTGGCTCCACTTGCTCCCGGTGGTTCCCTGGGGCTGAGAGTGGGTCCTTCTCAGAGGGATTTGCCTCTGACCTCGTCCTGCTCTCACCTTCACAGCCTGCCGTTCATTTGCAGCCACAGGAGCGGAGGCAGTCAGTAAAAACCCCCAAACGGCCCAGCAGCAATGGCACAGGTTAAGAAGGGCCCCTGGGTTGCTTTGATGCCTGCAAAGGTTTCA
Organism: Lycocorax pyrrhopterus obiensis; assembly: GCA_014706295.1. Taxonomy (NCBI): domain Eukaryota; kingdom Metazoa; phylum Chordata; class Aves; order Passeriformes; family Paradisaeidae; genus Lycocorax; species Lycocorax pyrrhopterus. Next base: position 5,868,592 of record JACSVZ010000025.1, on the reverse strand, counting down.
GGTCGAGCCCTGGCTGAGCCACCCCCGTTCGTTCCCGAGCAGAGCAGCAGCTCTGAGCAGAGGAAGCGGCAGCAGAGCCGGGGCTGGGGGCGGTTCAGCCCTGGGGAGGTGAACGCCAGCAGCTCCGGGGCAGAGCCGTGCGCCCGCAGGATGCGGTTTAGAGGCACAGCTGGGTTTATTTACCACAACAGGCCCTACACCCTGAGCAGGGAGATGGCGAGATACGCACAGCACTAACCCCCAGCAGCTCCAAAACCACTCAGGGCCACGTTCTCACCTTCTGCAAACCAGCAGTGCTGCAGGGACGCCTGCTCAGCCCAGCCGTGCAGGACATTCCCACCTGGGAGAGGGGTGGGAGAAGCTTGGACCGCTTTGGGTGTACAAAGCCTAAATTTTGCTACACCCCAGTGCTTCTACCACCATTTTTGGGGTACGTCAATGTACAAGGTTGCCCCAGTGTTTGCCCCAGCCAGTACCATCCCACACATTCCTTGTCTCAGCAGGATCAGCACTCACCCAGTGACAACAACTCTGCCTCTGTGCTTACCTGCACCAAAGGAATAGTTCTGTGTCCTTCCAAGGGTGAGGTGATGATGGCTGGGGAGTGGAGAGCTGGCCTTGCCAGTGACCAGATCCCACCCCATGTGCACCTTCCCAGCCACCAGATCCCACCCCATGTGCGCCTTCCCCCGGACCTTGACACAAACAGATGGAGCAGGGAGGCTGTGGGACAGGCTCATCTTTAATGACAGGGATACAGAAGTGCAAGAGGTCATGGAATGAGCACAGTGCTACAAGCAGCCCATCCTGGAGGGGCCTCCAAGCAAAACCAGCGCTCTGGTGAAGGCAGTCACAGAGTCTCAGGGTCTTCCCACTTCACTTGCGGGCGCGGGCAGGAGCCAGCCGGCTGTACTGCTCATCCTCCCGCTCTCCGAGGGGCTGGGAGGGGAAAAAAGGGGACATGAACCAAAACTGTGCCTGCCCAGCCCTGGGACGGAGAGCTGGATCAGCCTTTGGGAAGATTCTCTCCACACTGAGGTGCTGAAGGTGCCCCCAAACACACAGAGGGGTGCTGAAGGTGCCCCCACACTCACCTGGTAGAGCTCGTTGGCAATCAGGTTCTGCCTGTCAGAAGCTGAAGGAAGACAGAAGGCCAAGGTCAAGGATCAGGGGAGCCATGAGCAACGTGGGGAACATTTACAAACAAACCCAAGAGCTGGCTGCAGCCCGGGGGCACCACACACAGCCCCTGGGTGCCACACACGGCCCCCAGAGGTGCCCAGGCACAGCCCTCGGCGCTCTCCCGTCCCTCACCTCGTGATGTGTGTCCCCTGTCGTGGCCAGTGATGCAGTACACGGCCACTGCCAGGAACAGCGTGGCCACGACGTCCGCAATGACGATGCCCGAGATGGTGGGAGCGTCCACTTCGATGCAGTTCTGGCACACTGGAAGCCCAAAAGGACACGGACACTGAGAGCAGGGGTACATCCAGAGTGCTCAGCCAGCTCTGCCAGTCCAGGCCCCAGCCCCAGGCCAACAGAGACCAGTTGGGTTTGCCGTGTGAGCCAGGGCAGTGGCACAAGCTGCCACGTGTCCCCCACACCCAGTGCAGGGCCAGAGAGACAGCTCACAGCACTAAATAAGGCTGCAAAGCTGCCACAGTGACACCACGCGCAGAGGAACCTGCAGCAAACTGGTGGAGACAGCCCCGGACAAGGGGAAATTCTCTCAAGACTTTCCTTGGGTGAAAACTCCAAGCAGTTCTGGCTCTAGAAAAGCAGATGTGCAACACTTACTCCGATAGTGCACCTGGAGGCTTTCCCTTTGGCTTCCTGTTTCACACACGTAGAGGCCTCTGGGATCGTCATAAGCTGAGCTCAGGTCCAGCTGTGCTTCGTTTCCAACAGTATTCCCATCTTTCCACCATGTGATGTTCTTGTTGCCCGGGCGTCGCACACATTCCAAGAACACCCTTCCACTGAATTCCTTCACGAATATCTCCTGCCCTGTGAAAGGAAAAGAGAGCAGAGAGCTTCACCTCTGAGTTATCGACAGCGGTGCAGAGCTCGGAGCTCCTTAGGGGGATGAAGCATCACATCAGGCTGTCCCAAAAAAACTCCGGGAAAAGCAGACTCTTCCGTCCTTGTTGCACTGATCCCTTTTTCCCCATCGACATTCCAAACCTCATTCTCTGGTGGAAAACCTCACCAAGCCGTGGGACTCCCTGCCAGCACCCCTCCCAGCATCTCCAAGAACAAGCGTCCGGCCGCTGACCCCACACCTGCGGACTCACCTCGGACCCCCCAGCTGGCCACAGCCATGCTGGCCAGCAGCGCCCAGGCACCCAGGACCTTTCCCCTCATGGTGGCACGGCGGCGCCGGCTCTGTCCCCGCTCGCAGGACGTGAGGAGATCTGCTCGCCACAGGCACCGCCCGCCCGGGGCCGCGTCAGGTGCCGGATGCCGGGGGCCGATCCTCCCTCCCCCGGCAGCCGGGGATGGATGAGGGGCTCGGCGCCTGCCTCCTCACCCCAGCGCAGCCCGGAACCCGTGGAAGGGTTATGAGGGGCTGAGGTTGGGGTCCCCTCTGTAGCCATGGGCTTCCAGCAGCCAGGGACCCCCAGGAGTCAAGGACCCCCAAGTCCCTGCACAGCCACAGAACCCAGCAGCATCCACAGGTCACGCCACCCACAGAACCCTGCAGCAGCCGCAGAGCCCCCCAGCATCTCCGTGTCCCCACAGCCGCGGACCCCGAGCCCCGCCACCTCCGGGTGTCACCGCGCAGCCTCGAACCCGCGGCCCCGCCGCTCGAGCTCCGCCCCGAGTGCCTCGCGGCCGCCGTAGGGTGCGCGGCCATGGCGGGCAGAGCGGGGCCGCGGGGCTCGCTGGTGGCGGCCGTGCTGCAGCACTCGGGCCACCTGGACAAGGAGCACCTGGGGGCCCACGTCGGGCGCCTCTCCCGCCGCGTCGAGGAGCTCAAGGCAAGGGACGGGAGCGGCGGAGGGACGGGGAACGGAGGGGGCGTGGGGAAAGACGCGGGACCGGTGCTGCGGCGGAGCCGCTCAGGACCGGGGTGGCCAGCGCTGGGCCAGCTCGGGGTGCCCAGCGCTGGTTAATGCCGCGATGTCCAGCCCTGGGTCAGGGGGTGCCCAGCCCTGGCTCGTCCCGCGGTGCCCCAGCCCTGCCAGGCTCGCTTACGCCGCTCCCAGCGGTCCTGCCCCGCTCCCACGAGGTGACGCTGTCGCGCTGCTCGCTGTCCTTAGGAAGAGGTCTGGACCATGATGAACAGCAAGTACAGCGAGTTCCTGCCCAGCGTGCAGAACAGAGAGGACCTGGTGGCAGAGGTGGAGCGGCTGTCCATGGACATCGACCTGCTCAAGGCGGCCATCGAGAACGAGGTGACTCCGGGGGGACATTCTGCTCCATTTCATCCCAAATCTGTAGTCCCACCCCAGCACGGAGTGTTTTGTGCCAGAGCTCAAGGAGTGTCTGGACAACCCTTTCACGGTGGGATTTTGGGGTGGGTGGCAGGACTCGATGATCCTGGGGGTCCCTTCCAGCTCAGGAGATTCTGTGATTCTGTGACTAAGATCCCTGGGTGATATCAGCCCTAAAGAATGCCTTGAGGTGGCACCAGGGTGTACATTAAGAGCTGTCATTAAGGGATCATCACTCCTGTGTAGGTGAAAAAGTGTGTCACAGTGTCCCTCAGAGAGAAGGACCAGCGTTGGCTGTGGCAGGGGTTGTGAGACAGGAATAAAAAGGATGGAGTTTTTTTCCCTCCTCACCAAATTATTCTATGAACAGAAATAAACGATAAATGAGATTTAAAGTAAGAGGAAAATATGTGTGCTAACAAATGCTGCCAACGAACTGAAAAATGTTGTTATTTTAGGTCCAGCAAGATCTAAATGTCGCTGTTACTGAGTTCACAGAGCTGAAGCAGCAGCTGGAGAGAGACTCAGTGGTCCTGAGTGTCCTGAAGAAGCTGCAGGAGGTGAGGAGGGGGAGCAAAAAATCCTGCTCCTCAGTCTCAGATGTTATTCTGGGCTTCTCTTTGGAATAAGTGGCTGTAGCCTACAGATTGTAGTGTAGGAGCAGAGCTGCAGTGACACCTGCGTGTGTTTGGCCATTGCAGTTTGATACAGCTGTGAAAGAGTTCAGCACTGCCCTGCTGGAAGAGAGGTACATGCCAGCAGCTCAGCGGCTGGAAAAGGTAACAGTGACCCCTTGGCAGTGGAGATTAATGCGCTGAATAAGCTGCAGAGGATGGTTTTCCCTGGCAGGGGCAGCACTTACCCGAGCTGTGTTTGCTCTCCCCCACCAGGCACGGAGCAGCCTCAGGAACGTGGAATCCCACAGGGGCTTTGAGCTGAGGATCCCGAAGGCCCTGCGCAAGGAGCTCACAGTGCAGGAACAGAGCATCATCTACCAGCTCGGGAAGGAGTGGCAGAAGCTGATTGTGTGGAAGCTTCCCCATTCCAAAGGTGCTCACAGGTTTTTCTCTCTTTTCTTTCACTCTTTTTGCCCCGCTGAAGTGCCTGCTTTCACCTGCAAGATGGGACATGCAGTGAAGCTGTTGGGCTGAGGGGGTTAAACGAGCTGTTGCTCTGGGGAGGGGTAAATCTTCACTTCATCTGACTGCAGTGGCTTCTGCTGTGACACTGTGACAGCCCTGGGTCTGGTTTGTGTGCAGGAAGCAGCAGCCTGGAGGCCGTCGTGCTCTCGGAGCTGCACTTACACACGGTGCCACCGCAGGGTGAGGACACTGCTGTCCCACCCGTCGCTGCCGTGCTGCAGGCCTTGGCTGTCATGGGAGAGCTGCACTACAAGCTCAAAGAGTTTGGTAAGACAGACCCCAGAAACAGCCCCAGTAGCTCAGGTGGATAGTTCAGGCTTGTTTTAACATGGATGGTGAGATCCACTTCACTGCAGCAGGACACTGGAAAACCTCTCTCTCCTGGCTTGTGTTTCCCGCTGGGGTGAATGCTGTGGCTCTTATTAATAGGAGAATATTTATCCCAGTATTTACCTGGAATTATGTATCCTTTCCTGACAATTCAGTGTACTTTTGATCTATGACTATGTGGTTTCATAGTCTGATGCTTAAAGAGCCTTACCTCATTAGTAATTCCCTGATAGAGCTGATCGAGGGGGTGTTCCTTCCACTTCTTGCAGTCTCTGAATCCAGAATAGTCAGGGTTGGACCTCACTGGAGCAATCTGCTGTTGGAAAACCTCTGTTTTTCCCCTTCCTCAGGCCAGTTGTTGCTGGAATACATCCTGAAGCCGCTGATCTCATACCCGTCTCTGGAGCCAGTCACAGAGGAACAGCCAGATGTGTTCATCCTGAAGTTTAGGTCCCAGGAGCTTGCCTTGGATGAGTTCTCTCCTATGAAGGTGTTTGACAAGATCAAGCTGATTTTTGAAGTTCTGCACAAATACCTGCTAAGTAGGTAGTTCCTCTCTTTTGGAATTAGTTATGATCAGTACCTCGTTCATTTAATGAGAGTTTTCTAGAATATCTGATTGTTAGTCCACATTATGTGCAAGGAAAATGAAGGAGGAAAGGCCTTTGAACTGATGGAAGGTCTGGTCCAGGAAGCAGCTGTATTAAAATCCATTTTTCTTCTCTGGGATGCAGATGTGCCTCTGGAGGAGCCTGGGAAAGGCGGAAAGGACGGCAGAGTCACCCTGGCAGAGCTGCTGGGGGAGCTCATCTGGGAGGAGCTCTCAAACTGCCTCATTCACAGCTGCCTGGTGCACTCCGTGCCAAGCAGCAGCAGCCAACTGGAGCAGTACAAAGAGGTGGGTCCCAAAAACCCCCTCAGGCTTGAACACAGAGCCCAGGCACTCCAGTGTGATGTCATTCCAGTGGTTACTGCCCTCCAAAACCTCGTTCATCCTCTGCTTTCGGCTTTGATACCCAATTTTAACTTTGTTCTGTGATTGTAGGAGACTGTGCTAACATAGGGCACATCTGCTCTCCTCAGGTGATCGAATCTACAAAGGAATTTGAGAAAGCCCTGAAGGAGATGCAGTTTTTGAAGCAAGACAAGACTGCCTTGCTGAAATATGCCTGCAACGTCAATTTCCACTTCGCCAACAAGAAGTGCCAGGATTTGATCAAGGCAGCCAGGAAGCTGATGACTTCAGAAATACACAACACTGTAAAGGTGACTGGGGATGCCTCACACAGCTTTTCCATCTGGAAAACAATCCCTAAATATTTTTTAACAGTGCTGCAGTCTTGTGTTTATCTTGAGTCTTAAATCTCTGCCATTCAGTGCTTTTTAATCTTGCAGATTCTCCTTTCTGAGCTCTAAATTCTGTTACCCCTCTCTCTTGTTTTCCCTTAGATCACACCCGATTCCAGCACAGCCCTACCAGAGCTCCCTGGTCCTGGGTCAGGAGACCACCCAAAAACACACGGACCCTCCAACCTCCTGGACAGTGGGACCGTGAATTTGGGCAGTGAGAGCAGTCTGAGCCAGTCCACCCTGTCCCTGCCCACCTGCCGCATCAGCTCCTCCGTGCAGCAGCTCATGGAGCTGGCTTATAACACAATGGAGGAGGCCAAAACCAGCACGAAGTTCTGGTACTGTTGCCTTTTTCCCCCCCCAAAATGAAATTCAAGATAATTTTAGTAAGGAGGTGATAGAAAAGTGCATCTTTAATTGAAAGCCTCCAGGGGCAGTTGTGGAGAAGGTCCACACCTGGAGGGGCAGGGACAGTGTCCCCTTTGTTCTGGGGTTTCACGTATCTCCCTTCCACACTGAACCTCGGGGTCACCACAGCCTTTGTGAGTTTTCCAGAGTGTTGATGGTGCTGCCATTGCTCCTGGCAATCTCCTCTTTGTGCCAGCGCTTCACCGCTCATAAAACCTTGTTCTGGGGCAGGTTGAGGGTTAGCTGTGAACAAGACATTAATGGCAGGCTGACGTGAGCCCTCTTTCCCTTGTAGCTGTCTGCAGCTCTGCAACTGCGTCCGGGACATCTTCCATGTCTTCTGTGAGGTCGTGCCCAGATACCACAGGTGAGTGTGTCCATATTTCCTGTTCCAAGGGGCAATAATGCTGTTGGAACAGTCCCACTTGTCCACTACAGCCAGGGGCTCCATCAGCAAAAATCAACTATTCAGTCTGTGATTAAACCATACCTGTGCAAAGCCGGTGCTTGAGAGTTTCTCCTTTGTCAATCTTACGATGAAGGGCATGGGTGAAGTTCTCACACAGCTTTTTTGTTTCCAGCCACGTAACTTTGACCCCAGGTCTGATGCACAGATTTTTCACGATGTTTTTTCTGCAAAAAAAGAGCAGCAATGGAGGTAGAAAGGTCACAGTCCTGTCAGAGAACTTCTCTCCCTTTTCCTCACCGTAACTTTGCTGTAACAAAATATATTCCAGTGTGAAAGTCCATGGCTGGAAACAGTGTGGGTAACACAGGGTGCAAATGCCTCAGTGCCATTTCTTTTCCTGCCAGTTCCTGTGGGGATGTGAGAGGTTAAATGTTTTTACTCTGATGTCGATCAGGCCTTGCCAGCACCATCTGCTGACAGACCGTGCGTTTCTCTGGGGCAGACATGACCATTTTTCTAACAGAACCAGCTCTAAATAAACCCATTTCTTCCTTTTGCCTTCATGCTGGGCCAGGGAGAACCTGCAGAAGCTGCCCCAGCTGGCTGCCATCCACTACAACAACTGCATGTACATCGCCCACCACCTGCTCACCCTGGGCCACCAGTTCCGCTACCTCACCAGCACCGTGCTGAGCGACTGCGGAGGCACCTTCGTGGACATGGTGCCTGACTTCAAGAAGCTGGGTAACTTCCCACCTTTCCCTCTTGAAACTCGCTCATGGATCACGTGGGAATTAACCCTGGCAGCTGCTGCTGAATGGTTTCATGGAAGTGTGGCTGCTCGCTCAGTGTAGCAGTGGATTGGTATTTTTGGACAGGTGGCATTTTCCAATTTATGAAGTTTTGGCTCTTTGAAACCCATATCTCCGTGTCCTGAACTGAGTCCCAAGAGCAGTTCAGTATCCAGCAAGATGCAGCACTGTGTTTTTGGGATCTGCTGCTCAGTCCTTTGATATTTTCATTCGTTATTCTATAGAAATGAATTCAGAGATGACTTTGTGTGAGCTAACAGGAGTCATCCACAGTTCATTCTGCTACTCTGCTTTTTTTTCCAGCAGTGTTGCAGCAATGCAACCTGCACAAGAGCTCACTGGTTAAACTGGCTCTGGGAGATTGTTTGGAGACTGGAAATTTGATTAAAAATAAAACACTATAGCAAATTCATTATTCAGCACTTACAGTCATAAATAGGCAGAGCAAATTTAGTAATTGCTTCATTGCTTCTCTCTGCTTGTTTTGCTCCTAAAGGAATGGAGTGTTTTCTGGCTCAGATGCAAGTGCAGAAGCGAGGAGTCCTGGACAGGCTCTGGAGCGCCAGGAATTTTTCCAATATGGATGATGATGAGAATTACCGTGCAGCAAATAAATCCATAAAGCAGGTAAGGGAGGCAGAGAAAGAACATCCCAGTGCCTGCAGGTATTGTGGGGAGGGTGCACTGTGTAATCCCAGTCCTGAGAGCTGTGGAACTACTATTTTCTGACATGATGGTTTGGGGTTTTCTGTCCTGGGCTGTGTCTTTAGCAGGATTACTCCATTGTTTCTCCCCATCTGTACTCACCTGATCCCCTGGGGCCTGTCCCAGCGTTGTTCCTGGTGTCACACTCAGCTGTTGCCTTGCAGGTGCTGCATCAGCTGAGGGGGCTGGGCACGGTGTGGCAGGATGTGCTCCCTGTGCACGTGTACTGCAAGGCCATGGGGACCTTACTGAACACAGCCCTGGCAGAGATTGTCACCAGGATTACTGCCCTGGAGGTAACAGCCATGGAAGGTGCTGGGGACAGCATTTGTCACCTCCAGAAACTCTCCCCAAAATCACTCAGACAGAAATTATAATCATGTGTCCGTGGGAAATACTCACAATCCAAATTTTTCATCTCGCTTGGCACTCCAAAAATAAACTTCACTTCTCCTCTGTTCATGTTTTCCCCTTTCCAGGATATCTCTGCAGAGGGTGCAGACAGGCTGTACTCACTCTGCAAGATCATGGTGGATGAGGGACCCCAAGTTTTCACACCACAGCTTGAAGAAGACAAAAATAAGAAGTACCAGGAGGAAGTTCCTGTCTTTGTGCAGAAGTGGATGACATTCAAGGAGCTGATGATCATCCTGCGGGCCAACCTCCAGGAAATCGTGGATCGGTAGGTGTTTTCCTTTCCAGCTGGTTCTCCAGACCTGTGCCAGGGACCTGGGGTTCAGAGAGGCAGAAACTGCCAACAAGGGTCAGGATCAGCTCCTGGTTGTGGCTGGGTCTTCACAGCCCATTTAAAATTTGCTCATGTATTTCTTTTCTGAAGAAAAAAGCAAAATGGTAAAAAAACCAGGTGCCATGAGAGATCCAAAGCACAGTTTGTGCATCCCCTTGGCTTCTCCAAGTACAGGAATACTTCACAGGAAGCAGCCTGGCATTTTGCCTGCTGCTGTCCTTCCACCTGAGTGCTTTTTTCTTGCTCCTTTTGCCTTGCAATGGGGAATTTATCTGAATCATCCACAAGGATTTGCATCATTACTTCTGTTACTTTAGTTGGCGTGAGTTTTCAGCATCTGGGCATTCCCTGCTCCCAGCTGCCTCCCAGAGAGCTCTGAAGGGCAGGAGAACACCCTGTCCCCAGCAGGTAAAACCAGGAAGGGACAGGGAAAGCAGCTCCTGCCCTGGGCCCTGCTCTTGGAAACATCTAAGTCACCAAAGCTTCCCAGCTCTACTTCCACCAGTGCATAAACCACTTTTTTGTGTTGTTAAGGAGGCAAATGGGAGTTTTGCAGGCAGGCTCTAGTCTAATTTAGGAGAAGGAAAAGGTTCTGAGTGCAAAAATCACCTCCCACCTTTGTGTACCTGGCTAAGCAATTCTGGACTCACGTACCTGGATTGCTGGCACAGGTCCTCGGAGGCTTGTGTGAGGTGCCATTTCTGGGCAGGTGGGTGCCATAAAGCTCTCCCTGTCTCCCATCCAGGTGGGCAGATGGGAAGGGGCCTCTGGCAGAGCAGTTCTCGGCAGCTGAGGTGAAGAGTCTGATCCGAGCCTTGTTCCAGAACACGGAGAGGAGAGCGGCAGCACTGGCCAAGATCAAGTAACTCCAGTTTACACCTGCACCTGCATCTCGTGGTGCTGCAGAGCAAACCGACACTTTCAAATACCTTTTTGGTTGCACCTTTCTTATTTGTGCTGGTCTGGAAAACTTGGGAACTGGGGAAGCGCTCCCTGGAGCTTGGCTGGGGGGGAAGGAGCATTTCCTGGCTCAGTGTTTGTGTAACCTCATCTCAGGCTGAGCTCAGGGCGCTGCAGGGGCGTTCTCAGTGCTCAGCTGTGACTCTTCTATGCAGTTCTGTGTCAGGGGACCTACAGCCCCTCTGTGACCTCCTCTGTCCCTCAAACCACACACGGAACCCACAGACTGGGAGAGCTTTGGATTTCCTTCCAGGAAGTGCCAAACTTTCCCACCTCAGGTTCCCCTGAGGAGCAGACCTTAAGGGGGAGACAATTTATGGAGGGATGTGGGGAAGGGAGATCCTGTGCTGAATTAACCATTGATCAGATCAGAGGATTTCTCACAAGGAGGAAAATTCTCTTATTTCTCATGGAAAATGTCTTCAAACTGACTTCGAACTTTTCAGTCTCACTTTCCCAGCTGTAGAAACCATCTCAGCTGCTTCCTTTATGTTTTTGTTGGGTGTGAACTGGGTAACTCTGGTGTCTTTCTGGTGTTACATTTTCTGTCCCTGAAGAATAATGAGAGAAATAATTAGAGAATAATGAAAAAACAGTATAAAAAGGGAATGAAAGGTACACTCACAGCATTGTCTCTTAAGTCACAAAAGGCTATGTTTGATCCTTCCTGCCCTGTCGGGCTTAGAAGATTTTCAGTCACAGTTCAGTGTTTTAATCTGTTGTCTCCTGTTGTCTCCTTGTCCTTGGCACTTTTGTTCCAAGTGTTTGTGCAGGGGCTGAGGCTTTCCTGTCACCCCAGTCCTTGCAGAACCCCTCTGGTTTTGTTTTTCCCTCCTCCAAGTGTTCCCAGAACACTGGCATCTTGTGGGGTCCCCAGCCCCCTTAAACAGCCAAAAAACATCTATTTTGAAAAACACTTTTCCCCTGTAGATTGTTCACAGAATTGTAATTTCCTACTTTCTTTAATAAACTATTGCTACTGAGCACATCTGGGAGTCTCCTTGGGTTTTCACCCCAGCTGTTGAACAGCAGTCAAACAGGCGCTGGGTTTGATTTTTTTTCACTCCCTGCTCCTGGAGGGGGCACTGAAATCCACGTCAAGGGCAGCAGGATTTTCCCTTTCTGGTTCTTTCTCAAGAAGCATTGCCTTTGGAGAACCTTCCTGCACCGTGTGCTTCCCTGGGGACACATCCCTGCCAGGGCTTTGGCTCTACGAGGTATAAAATGGAGTTGCAATCACGGTCCTGCCAGGGAGTTATCCACCTGCGAAGATCTACAGGTCTCTGGGCGCTCTTTAGAGGCTGCTAAAGACCCGATAAAATTAACTCCGTGCCTCAAGGGGAGCCTCCGCTTTCCCTGGGCAGTTGAGCTGCCAGCATTCCCGGGAAATCTGTCACTGTTCAGCTCTGCGGCTTCTCCCTCAGCAAGGAAAAGGTGAATCCAGCAGTAGCAGGATATTCCCGCCAGTCTTTGAAGTGAGATATTCGAGTGAGAGGCCTAACCAAACCTAACCCCCTTCTTCGGGACAGAAATAAAGGTTTCCCCAGCCGGCAGCAGCATTTTTCCTGTGCTCAGTTCCTGGTCGTGTCCTCCTGCATCCTGACTTTTTCCCCTCCACGACACAGCACAAAGTCTTGGCCAGTGCTGCTAACCAAAAACATCTGCCTCCAAGCTGCCTCACACAGCCTCATTATGGATCCTAATTAAATAATTACACATTTTCACTCTCTGTAATTACAGCCACTACTTATGTAAGTAAATATGCTGCCTGCGATTACAAAATTATGAAAAGCTATTAGAAAATATAGATTCGGTTAAAGAGAAAATCACTTCAGAGAAGCTCCTGCCCAGGCCCGAGCCTCACGAGCAGCTCTCCCTTGTCCCCTTCACACCCTGACACCTCGTTTAGCACCAGGAAACCCCTTCCCACCTGCAATTCTCTGCATTTCTCCAGGCTACAAAATGCAACATCTTTAATGCATCTTGACAGAGAAATAACTCCCCTCATGCCAGCGTTTACCGGCAGCAATGCTGCAAGGCACGACACTCAGGGGACTAAAGCTCCAAAATAGCCTTTCCTTCAGCTTTCTTATTTATTTCCTCCACCTTTCTGATTTATTTCCTCCCCTAAATTCACAAGGGGGAGTTCCTCAGCGCTTTAAAGCAGCGGCCTCGATACCTCCCTGAAGGATCACCTAAAGCTCAAACAAAAAAATGCCCTCTTTTTCTTTCTGTTTCACTTCTGCAGCAGTTTGGCAAGCACAGCTTTCCTCGGGGCAAGCAGCTTCCTGCAGCTCGGGAATGCTCAGGTTTGCAAAGCAGCCCATGGTGACTGGAAAAGGGGGAAAAAAAAAAAGTATTTCATTTAGGAAGTGCTGCGGTTCCCATTTATTAGCTGGGATGCACATCAGCCCAATTTACCCTCCTGGAACAGACTTCTATAATTACTCCGAGAACTGCTGAGCGAAGGAGGAAACCGAACACACCTGTGAGCATCAACTATTTCCATGGTTTTTTCCCATCTTTGCTTCACATAACAAACCAAGAATGATCCCGAATGGGAGAACAACGATCCTGAGCCCTCGGGACCTGCCAGACTGTGTCACCCCTTGTGGCCCAGCAGAGTTTTTGTGCGGTGCTAAGGAGCTGCTTGGCTTCACAGTTGCCATCTGTGACTCAAAAACAGACACATATTTTAGGAGGTCTCGGCAATCCAGACATATTTCTTTTCTTTGTTTTTGAACCAGAGAGTTGTATGAGTCTCAGTGCAGCTGCAAAGCTCAAAAGGTGCCACGCTAACACGCGTATAATTAACTGGCTGAAGTTCCTAACTAATTAATTTGGCTTTTCCAGCAGTTTGAGCTCCGCAGCGGCTCAGGGCTGTGACTCATCCCGACTCACCCGAGCGTTCTCTGCACTGCTGAAGCCTCATTAAATGCTGATAAACCCGAGGGCAGCGCTGACCGTCCAGCACAGAACGGGGATTTTTATTTTGGCTGCTGTGAACCCCCGCAGCAGCCCAAGCACAACATCCTCACCACATCAGCAGTATCGGTCCTCACTCCCTCGCTCGAGTTTTGAGAAGCAGTTTAGTAAACCACCCCAAACACAGCACTGGGACAAAGCTGCTGTATTGGAGCCCAAAGCTCGCTTTTCTCACCCCAGCATTACAAAGAGATGCTTTGTACGTGTGAGAAAACATCATTTTCCCCGATGCCAGGGAAATTTTTGCTTTTCTCATCTGCGAGGTGATGAGTCAGCCCCGTGTTTGCAGGCAAGGAAGGGAAAAAGCTGCTCTTTGTGTGCGCTCACAAACGCTTTCGGGAGCTGCTCTTTCCTGCAGGGGTGCACGGAGGAATTTTGGGCACCCCTTCGGCACCCGGGGAGGGCTCCAGCTGCGCTCCGGTTCTGCTGCCACGGTCCGGGGCTGCCTTTCCTCCTCAACACGTTCGCGTTTCACTGCGGGAAGGTTTGTCAATCGCCGAGAAGCGAAAGGGAGGCATCGAACAAAGGCTTTTGACGTTTGTCTTGTTCCCCGCAGCCTCTCTGTCCCCGGCGCCGCGGGGAGAGGGCAGCAGCTGCTGTTCCAGGGATGCTGCTGTTGTCACCCTCTGGGGAAAAAAAAAACCAAACCAAACAAAAACATTTCCATGAGGCCAGAAGCCACAGCTCACACGGATTTCTGCACCAAAGGGGTGCAGGAGGCCCCATTCCCCCATCCCCAACGACACCAGTGCTGCCTTCCCACCCGCAGCGCTTTGCTGCTCTCCAGTTTTCCCTTTAAAAGTCGAATTTGATCCCTCCTGGGTAAGGTGGAGGGGCTCTAATGATGATTTATCCCCTTCACCCTGCAAAGAAAGCAAAATTCAGACCCTCCCTGTAGCAGGACGGTGTTTATAACCCACTAGGGCCCATGCCCTTCGACATCTCCTCAGGAACCATCTCTGGAGGGGATTTGTGTCCCAAAAAAAGCCCAGCTCCCATCCCAGAGAACCAAAGCACAGCCCCGAGCCTCCAAAGCAAGGCTCTCCTCAGAGCAGGTTTATTGCTTCCTCATTTCAGAGGTGATGATCTAATGAGTCATTAAAGACAAACAAGAAATAGGAGAAAGCGTTTGACTTAGCACTTCTTCTTCCCAAAAAATACTGTAGCTGCAGAATTTTAAGCAGAGCGAGCCAGAGCAATTTTAATAATATTAAGCTTAAATTGACAGCGAAAAGGGTGAATACAAAAGAGTAACAAAAACCCAAATATATATAAACCATAAGGCTTTGTGAAAAGAATATGATTAAGCTTTCAAAGTTATACATTGAAAATTTAGGCAGTGCTGGGAGCGAGGGCTTTTTCTTCTCTGGTTAAGAAACACCCTCCCATGTAATCACAGAACAAAGGCTGCAATAATTCATACGAAGGGAGCTGGTGCTTGCAGGCTTGGTGCTGGTTTCCATGTCCGGCTCTGGTGGCACAGCCTGGGTGTGCTCTGTGTGCTCCTGGGCACGTGTGTCACCGTGCCTGTCACCTTCTTCTGCCAGAGAAACCAGGAACTGCTGCCCAGCAGTGACCCCAGAGCCCCAATCCGTGTGCCTTGGCTGCTCTCCCTCAGCCTCAGGTAGAACCCACAGCTTTACAGTAAAAATCAATGTGCAGTTTTACTGTACAAATAAAAGTGAAGGTCCCCGCGTGAGTTTCCTGCGTTAATTTTCAATGTTGCAGCCGTGAAAACAAGAGCCAGGCTGGCACACGGGGATGAAATCCTTTAGCC
Source organism: Lycocorax pyrrhopterus obiensis (assembly GCA_014706295.1). Taxonomy (NCBI): domain Eukaryota; kingdom Metazoa; phylum Chordata; class Aves; order Passeriformes; family Paradisaeidae; genus Lycocorax; species Lycocorax pyrrhopterus. The sequence goes on along the minus strand of JACSVZ010000025.1, from coordinate 5,853,529 downwards.
GCAGCAGAGAGGCTCCAGAGCAGAGGGGATGCTGAGGGTCAGGGGTGGAGCAGCAGTTCCCAGAAGGTCCCTGGGGATGGATTTTTGCTCCTCACCAGGCTCAGCTCTGCCCTCACACCCTTTTCTCCAAGCTGTACAGACCAGGCCGCATCTCCAGAGCATCACTGCACCAAAAAGAGCCTCTTAGCCTCTGATTTAGGACAAATCCCAGCACTCCCGTGGACAAACCCAGCCCGCAGGAGCTGTTGACACCAGCTCCCTCCCCAGCTCTGAAGCTGCATCTGTGAAATGGCTGTATTGATCCCAGCAGGTAATTACTGGTTAATTACTGATAATTGCTCCTACCAGGACAGTTCCTGCAGTGGCTCTGTCACTTCTCTCGAGGTGAGGTCTGCAGTGTTTGATAAATTGTCACCTCATGTTTGAGGCCTTAACAGGTTTGCAGCTGTTCTGTTTGAGTTTTGGTTTTTTTTGGTTTTTTTTTTAAAGGATGGTGGAGGGATTAAAAAAGCAGAGTGAGTCTGTGGTGTACCCATCCCCTCCTCCTTAAAAGTGTCACCTGTCCCTTTTACCACGTGTGTGCATGTGGGACACTTTTGGGTGACACTGCCCTGAGAGACTGCAGGACACAGGGTGGCAAGAGAGCAACTGAGATTTGGCAAATAAATGGTAAATAATTAAGGGTATGACTCCTACAGCGCTGATTTTTCACTGTCACATAAATAACAGCAACAACAACAATAATAACAGGCCAATATTGCCAGATACCAGGAGGATTAAACATCAAATTAATGTTTAGCAAGGTTAGGATTAAGCAGAAATAACAGCTTTATCATTAGAGTCTGAAACTGCTGCTGATAATGACTGATTATGCTCCTGCAGAGGAAGAATTACAAGTGCTTAAGGACAAATAACCCTCCCGAAGTTGCTGGCAGCCTAAAGCTGAGAAGCACAGACATAAATCGTCTGTGTAATGGGGCTGGTGCTTTGTGGACAGAGCAGGGAGGTGAGGGAGGATGTGAGTGGTTTCCAAGAGATAAAACGATAAAACACTTGCTTGTCTCCATGTCACCGCTATCAAAGCGCCGGGGAGGAGTTAAACTGAGCAAAAACAGGATAAAAAAAAATCTTCTCAAGTCCTCTCTGCGTGGGATTTTGGAGCCCTTGTGGCAGGGATCTTGTTTATGTGAAATGATTCTATCTGGAGCTTGGCAGCATCTGTCTGCAGTTTCCAGCCCATTAGGTCGGTGTTTATGGAGCTGCTCACCTCCTCTGGGCTCCTTCCATGGGCTGGTTCTCCATGGGTTTGTTTTCTCCCAGCCTGGACACGGCAACAAGGCAGAGGCAGCAGATCTGTCCCATTGTGTAAAGCTGGAAATGGGGAAGAGAGACAGTCCCAGGGGGAATCCCCACTCAGTGCGAGGGGAGAGACATGGAGCAATTCCTGAAAGAGACTTTCACAGGAGAAAAGCACTGAGCAGAGCTGGAAATGGGGACGGGACACAGTTCCGGGGTGGGAGCAGTGACAAGTGAAGAGATTGAGTGGGGAACTGCTGCGACAGAGGGACCAACTCTCCTCCACATGCAGGATCTTCCATCCCATTCCATACACAAATCCACCTGCTGAAAGCACCGCTGGTGTGTGGAAACCCCATCCCAGCGAATCAGACTACTTGCAATAAAGAAAATACACCTGGGGTCCCAATTGCGCCGTTTCTTTGTGTCAGTTCGAAATTCACGGTCGTGCTAATGCAGCAAACGTGACTTTGTCTGAGTTGGGCTCTCCCAAAGGCACATTCCTGCAGCAGACACAGTGATGGGGAGTGTTTGCATCAAATCTCCCTCACCAGAGATATTCCAGAAGCATCTGGACACCATCCTGTGCTCTGGGATGAGCAGGGAGATGGGACCAGGTGGTCCCTTCCAACCTGACCCATCCTGGGATTCTTTCTGCTGGGATAATAATATTTGCTCAACTCATAAACAGAATTTTCTGTGCCATTATCACAGTATACAAAAACCCTGCTGCAAATGGATCTGTGTATTTGCAGGAGAACCTGAGGGGAAAAAAAATCACAAAGATTTAACCAATTAAAAAAGAAGTTTCATGGGATGATGGCACTTCAGCATATTTGGAAACAGATGAAACTCTTCAACACATTAAAGGGAAATCAGAGAAATCTGTGATGCGTGCGTGCCACATCCTCCCCGTGTCCCCTGCCACTCAACCACCGTGCTAAGAGTTTATTGTTGTCTACTCTGGGCAGTGTTGAGCTCCAGCACTTCCCAAACACCCGGTTCCTATGGATGAGGAGCAGAGGGTTGGGCTGGCCCCCCACCCATGCTGGATTCCCCTTTCCTCCTTTTGCTGCTGCATCTCCCTCCATTTCCTCCCAGCCGGGAAGAGTTTCAGACAAACACCACTTGACATCTGGAAGTATGAAGTTTTTCTGCTCCCCATAATTACTCCAGATCCCCAGGCAAGCCTCAGGCAGCTCTCAGCCTGGCTGGAGTCCCTGCTTTTTCCACAGGGAGGGAAGCTGGGTGTACTCCCTGAGAATTCCAGGAGGGTTCTGCAGTGAAGTACATGATGGAGAGACCACCAAATGACCAAAGGCAGCAGGAGGGAGGGCCAGGGGGGCAAAATGTCACTGGACAGGGTCTCTGGGTGGCCAGATTTCCATAAATATTTGGGAAATCCTTTTCCCGGGAGCAGTTCATGCGCTGCCCTGTGCAGAAGGGTTGCAGAGAGCTGCAGTTTATGAGAGGATGTTGTGGGCACGCAGTGCCTGTGTGTTTGCAGTCAGTCTGGGCTAATCCTGGCTGGCCTGGGCTCCCCAATAAAAATAAATGTTTAAAATAAATCTTTAGCATCACTGGACTCGATACAGAATGCAGAAGATTCCGGGCAATTGGCAGAAGCTGAAAATGGTCCATTTAAAGGCAGTGTCCTTTAAGAGTGCCAGCCCCAGGCAGGAGCACAGCCCAGGCAGGAAGTTTGTCAAACGCTGCTGACTAATTGCAGATTAATAACGCGAGGGAAGCTGCTGGTAGCTCCTCACTGCTCCTCCTCATTGCCCCTCCATCTGTCTCCAGGCAAACACCAGTGAGATATTTCGTGTGATGCATCAGGCTCTGGAATCGAGATAAGAACAATGAAAAGCAGAAAGACATCAACACCAACTTTCTGAGGGAAGAACGAGGTGCCTGTGGCAGAATGGGGACATTTAAGGGTTTCTGGTTTCAGGTTACACTGAGTAAAGCCCCGGTTTGTGGAAGCCACCTGTTGCACACAGAAGCGATGATCCTGGCTCTGATCAGGTCAAAGCACTTGAACTGAGCTGCAAAAAGGACTTTTCATCTGCAGCAGCCTGGAAGGGCCAGAGCTGGATGGAATTATGGTACCAAGGCAATAATTGTGGTGCCAAGGCAGGAAGAGAAGCTCCGCGTCAGGCTGGAGAGGAGGAAAAGCTCTTTTGCCATTTGCCGGTCACTCCCAGGTCTGGGATTTTCCAGCTTTCCTGCAGGACTGTGCAAGCACATTTCATTTCTTCGATGCCTTGCTCTCTCTGGCTGATTTACTGCACCCAGGACAGTCTGGCCATCGAGTTTGGCTCGTCTGGCTCCAGCTGGCTGCTGCCCCTTGGAGAACTTCCCTCAGACCTGTCCCTATCTCCCACCCTCCTGCCGAGCCATTTCTAACCCCTGACCCTTCCCACTTCTCTCTGAGCTCCTTTTCCCTGTCCCTCTCCTGCCTGGGGTGATGATGGCAGAGGAACTGTGCCCGGGAGGGCTGTGATGGATGGCCTCTGCCTGCAGGACTGTTTGCTCCAGAATCATCACGAACCTGACACAAACCCAGCCTGTGGCAGCTGCGGGCTCTGATTCATGGCCCACATGAGGCCTCAGGAGCACAGGGCCCGTGCCTCTCCCACTTAGCTGATCAAATGAAAAGAGAAGAAATTAAGTCTTCAATTAATCTTCCCCTCTCCCCCCACCCCGTCTTGCCTGTGGTGCTGAAATTGATCCACAGCAATTTACCAGGAGCCAACAGGCAGAGGGAAGCAAGCTGGGAGAAGCGGCAGCTCAGATGTTTTGCCCAAACATCAACAAGAAGCCAAAGAGACAAAAGTCCAGGGCGTGACTAAAAGTTAGTTTCTCAAAAGTTAATTTCTTACTCACTGTAACATTAGTAAATATTAGGAGTTGTTTCACAAGGATCAACATCTCTGACATTCATCTGTGACCTCAGAAACAATGTTGGTCCTAAAGCCCAGCCAGCCCAGGCCCAGGTGAGGGGGAAGGAAGGTCAGTGGTGCCCGAGAGAGCACCAAGATGTGATGCCCAGAGAGGGGCAGAAAGTTTGGCAAAAAAATCAAACACCACCAGTGTGGGTGTGAAAATGGTGCTGAGCCCCCCTCACCTGAAATCATGGACTATCCCCTGTACCTCTAGATGGCTTCCTAGCCCAGGGCACTGCCCTGGATTTGGGCAGGGACACAATAATAGGGTTATTCTTAGCCAATCAATCGGGGGACAGTTGGTTTGCTTCGCTGGTTGGCCACCAAAGGCAACGAGAAAGAAGTTATAGGAAATATAGAACCAGCTGCCATCAGCTGGGTTAATGAGGTTACGTAACCGCATATGGCTTCACCAGGCCGTGTGTTCCACGGGCACGGAGCAGCGCTGCCGGTGCCACGGGAATTAGGTGAGTGGAATTAATCTGAGTCCCCAGGGCTCAGTGTCTCCCCATACGGATTCGATTTCTTTGATCTTTGTCGAGAGCGAAGATCGATTTTACTAAAAATGATGCAGAGCAAAAGCCCTTTTTCTCATTTACTGGAGCTGCATCCAACCAAGCTGTGTGAAAACAGCTCCCTGATCCCTGGAAAGTGCCTTACTGGAACTTTGCTTTTGATATTTGTACCAGTTTGGGCTGGATTAGCCAAAACCCCATGAATGACTGTTTTCTTTCCCCCTTCCTGGATTACCCTGGATAATTTGAATGTTTTCAAGCTGAGAAATAAAATGACCAAGATAAACATCCCTCCACAAGCCTGAGAGCTGAGCTCTGCCACGGGGACAGCTGCTGTTTAATTACTTTGCAGATGTAAAGGGTCTTTTCTTTATTTAATGACCTCTGAAGTACCTGCCCTGCCAAGCAAAAGGAAGGACGGTCCTTGTGCTTTGAGCTGGAAATGAAAAGAAGCCTCCCAGAACAGCTCCCAGCAATTCCTCCCCTCCCAAGAGCCAGCATCCCCATGCAGCTGGGTGAAGAGTTCTCCCTCCTGCCTACACAGCCAGGTAAACGTGGGCTGGCAATTAAAGTCCGGATTTCAAACTCTAAACGAGTTTGCCTTTGATTGCCGTGCGTCAGTCGCGGAGCAAATCATGTTTATTCATGACTCTGCCTCCCAACCCGCCCGGCGAAGGGGGAGCTGATGCTCCCTCCACATCCAGAGGCACAGCTCCTGATTCCTGGTCAGCAGCCTGACAGTCCTTTGGACAGCTAAAAACAGCCAGTCTGGGTCTGACACAGCAGAGATTCCAGGCCAGGCTGGATGGAGCAACCTGGGCCAGGGGAAAGTTCCCTGCCCATGGCAGGGGTGGAATTGGATGTATTTAAGGTCCTTCCATCCCAAACCATTCTCTGATTCCATATTTCACACAGCACCTTCTTTGTGCCTCTTATCACCAGGCTGCAGAGCGTGGGATCGATGGGGAAGGACACAGCTTCTCCTTTTTGCCAACTCACTTACATTTCTCCTCCACTGAAAGGGGAATATTTCCAAAAGCGGCCAGCAAGAGGTGTTTACAGAGCCCAGCTCAGCAGACCTGGACATTTGCTCTTGGTTATAAACATGTGGTGGAACAGAAACCTGCAACAATTGAATAACCCCGAGCTCACTTACCCAGCCAATTTCCTTTCACAGGCTGCTGAAACAACGGCTTGTGGAAATTACTCAGGGCAGCCATGGGAAATCAGGCTCTGGACTGATCACAATTTTGTCTTTCATTCATATTTATATATTTGGCTTCATTTCCTCAGCAGTTTTTCCATGTATGCGTTTGTACCAAGACCTGGACACCCCAATTAAGTCGTTTTCCACCCCAGATCTCCTGGGGGTGGGCAGAGCATTGTCTTGCACTGGTATTTTTTGCTCTGCTGCTCTTTGCACATGGGGGTGCACACATAGACATTAAAACAATACTCAACAACTACCAAAGGTGAGGACACAGAGGACAGGATGGAGCACTGGGTGAGATCCATGGAATTCTCCAACATTCCTTTAGAGATTGGTGTAAAACAAAAAATAGAACCAATTGGTGTGGAGGTTTGTGACAAGACCTGAGCTGTCACAGACTGAGCTGTGCCTCACTCACTGCTTTGGGATCATAGGAAATGAACATTCTCAAGTGGCTGAAAATCTTCTCCACCTCAAGAGCTCTCCCCAGGTGGAATAACGACCTGCAAGGTTTGCTAAGAGTTTTCAGAGATCCCTTATTTCATACAAATCTTGATTGTCAAAACGTTTCTGAGCCATGGAAGTCAGTAGTGGCTCCCACTGGCAGGATTAATTCTGGTCTTGGTGCAGCGACAGAATCTGCCCCTTGTGAGGGGATGAAAGAGCACCTGGGAAGATTTTTCCCTTAACCAAACCTTAGTCCTGATTCTCATTTTGTGAAATATTTAGTGTTTTGTGTGTAGGTCTGGCAGAGTCCTTCACACCCGTACATCACTCTCAAGCAATGCCCAGCAGAAAATCCAGATTCTGCTTCATTTACTTGCTATTTTGGAGAGCCAGAGGAACAAAAGATGTGGGTGTTTTTTGCTTCAGGCTTAGAATCCTAATCCTTATTCTCCCAAGACCCGCAGAGCCCACAATAAGGAGGTATCACCCTTTATCCTCAAAAAATGAGGAAGAGAGTCATCACTGGGAAGGCTTCTGAGCTGTCTGGCAACACCTGGAGAGATTTAGGGAAGTTTTATTGCGTTGTGACACAGAGAACCCTGATCCTGGGCTGGGAGCATCACGAGAGCACAACCCAAGGTGAAGCAGTGGACTGAGACTCGATATGGGCAGTCCCAGAAAAGTCCTCTAAAAACCTCCCGTGCCTTATTTTAATAACACACAAAAAAGTTATAATTTCTGTCATTTGAATTTCAAATCCAACAGAAAGATCTACCTGATGCTTCTATTTTAAAATGCAATTCATTCTTCTCTTTTCTTTTCAACTCCTTTGCAGAACCAAACATCATGTTTCATCTCCAAGCACTGAGATTAAAAAAAGCCAAAACAATTAGTGGGGAGCTGATGAAGGTGACAGGGTCATAATTAGTGCTGTTCCTCTCCAGCATGTGTTTATCATGCTAACAGAACAAGTCACTCACAGGGTTAGAGTCATGAGCTGCAGGAGCACACATGCCTTGTGCAGCTCTCACACTGCTGGGGCTGTTCTGCAGGGGGGAAAAAGCACAAATCCAAGGTTTTAGAGAGAGTTAGAGCAGTAAATAAACAGGAATGGTTTGGATGCTGCTGGTGGCTCAGTAGTCCTGACACTGTATAGCCAGAAAATTGCTCCTATGTGGTGGCATTTTAAGGATGGTCCCTGCTAGGACAGGAGCAGTCCTGGTGATAATTCTGTGATATTCCAAAAGAAAATGGGTTTGTAGCACCAGAGACTCTTGTACTCTGCAGCATCTGCACCTGCATGGTGAGCACAGAGAGCAGGAGATGCTGGAGGCAAATCCCTCAGGAGCCCCAAACCAAACTGGGGGAAATCTGGTTAATTAAATACTTTTAAAGAACCCTTTGCAAATCCCTCCTTTCCACCCTCCCCACTCAAATGCTGGGTGCTCCTCACAGGATTTTGCAGGGACTTGATTAATCTCCCTAAAACTATTTTGTCTTCCTGTATCCACAGCTGAAAATGAGCGGCAATTACCCGGGGAGGATGTCCCTGTGAGAATCCCTTGCTAATTAGGTCTTAAGTGATTAGTTCCCTTCCCATCCTGCCCTAAATCTCTGTATTTTTTTTCCCTGGTGTTGGAAAGTCAACTGGAGAAAAAGAAACAATCGGCAACTATTATTTAACTACATGCAAACACATCTTCAGGAGGAGCAGAGCAAGTGGGAAATGGGAATTGTGGAAGCCGTGGAATGAACTTCACGTGGAATGTCCTGATGAGCACCATTTCTTGCTCTGAAATGGGATAAAAAACTGGATGATTTTGAAGGGGTAGCAACAACTCTGCTTCGAGATACATCAGCCCTCCCCTCACAGGCCAAGGAAAAGCTTTCCCTGGTTCAACAATGCTGCAGTTCAGTGCCATATCCCACTGACAAACCCAAGAGCCACTCGCTAAACAGCATTTCCCATGGCTAAGCCCTTGCTTTTGCTGGGCACTTTTGCATTTGTTCGGCAAACGCCTGCAGGAGAACGCCCTGAGCCATCGGTACTGGCTGCAAATCACCCCGGCTCCATCTGCCCCGCTGCAGGACGGCTCCACATCGCAGCAATCATAATTAACCCGGTGCCATTACTGCCTTAACAAGCGGGTGTTTGCTCACTGCTGGCCCGCTCGGGGTGCTGAGAGAGCGGGGCAGCTGCGGGGTTAATAAAAGGCGCTGCCTTAGAGCCCCAATCTGAGAGGAAAGTGCCTAATTACGCTCAGTGACACCTGCCACCCATGCCCGCGGAGCCCGCTATTCGCGTTGTTCAGCGTTACAGGGATTTCTTGCTGTAATATGTGGGCAAATTTTAATGCAAGAAATGTGGGAATAGGGCATCTCATCTCCCAGCAAATTCTGGCAGCACTGAGGCAATTCCAACTCCTCTCTCCCTGCCTGGCATCTGCACCGGGCTGTTTGGAGCAGGAACAGAGGATCCTCCAGGTTCCTCCCTCAGTGCAGGAACAGAGAACGCAGACTCGAGGCAGGACACTGTGCTGGGGCATTCCAGAGCTGCTCGGATCCCGGCCAGGAACAGGCAGATCCTGCTGGATTTGCTGGTATCAGACCCTTGTTTGCCAGAGTTCTTTTGTTCCCTTCACCCGACTTCCCACAGAACAGCCACGCTGGGAATGCTCTTTGGAAATCATATTGGAATGGGGATCAATACTGGGATCGATGGGGCTGTCTGACAGCCACGGTGGGGTCAGGATGACAGGACAGAGACAGAAGAAAGCAGGGATGGGGGTTTGGTTAATAAAGTGAAAAGGTCAGGCAGCACAAGAGGTGACAGACAGGGAAAATGTCTGGGAATACCCTGCGAAAGGATCTCCTGCTTCCCGAATTCCGGCCCCGCAGCCAGACAAGAGCCGTGCCAAGTCCCACAGCTTTGCAACCAGTTCCTAAAGACAGAGCTTTCTTGTCTGTTGGTTCAATAAACAGCAGCCTGTTATCATATTTATTTGCTGATTGAATCTAAATTACAAGTGAGCTGCGAGCTGCAGAATGGCTCTGTGGAATTAGCAGCTCAATCCCGCTCTTTTTTAATAAGGATTCTGATTGCAGCAGTGATACATCCTGCAGGCTCCGCAGCTAAGCCTGAAATGAATTCAAAATAAAAGGAAAAAACAGGAGTGGAGATAATCTCCAAGTGTCAATTTGCCTTTTAAACCCAATTTTCCAACTCCTGAAACAACCCTTTGCTGGTAATGGAGGAATCAGTGAGTTGGAATGCTCTTGAGAAGATGTTTTTTCCCTAAATAAGCTGGGTTTTAATGTTTAACTGGGAGTTTCGGCAAAACTTAGGGAAAAGCCATGTCTGGGGGCTGTTGGAGCCCCAAAGTCAACTCCTGTCCCCTGGGCAGAACCCTGCTCATCAGGCATTCAGCGCTGACCTTTCCTGCTTTTATTGAACAGGGCTGAGCGTCTCCTCCGGGAGGGCGGCGTGGGCTCACCGAGGCAGGTGAGCTCTCGGCAAACAGAGGTGAGTCTCCTCCTGAACTTTGCACAGATTCCCAGAGGAGACACGAGTGCGTGTGCCAGGGATGAGCATCCCAGCCCTGTAACCCCTTCGGGGATGCCCTGGGAAGAAGAAAAGGCTGCAAATCCAACACCTATCCCGTTTTCCTGATGCACGCACTGGTTATTGTGAGGAGATTTCCACTAACAAAGGTCCTTCAAACACAGATCCACAATAAGCAGCTTTTCTCTCCTCAAGAATGAAACAGCCCAGGTGGGAAAAAAGGCACAATCTGTGGAATTTGCTTTGAATTTCCCTCCCTCAGAGCATCCCCAGATCCTGGGCACAGACTTTTCCCAGGCTACGCTAGCACAACAAAATGCTCCATGGATGAAAAGCCACCCCGATCCCAAGGAAGGGCGCTAACAACAAAAAATGAAGTGCTCACACTCCTGCGTGTGACAATTCAAAGATGTAATTTCCGTGACAGTTTTTCTCCCTAATTAGAGGCGTAATTAAAAATTACACTTGAAAAAAAAAGGTAGTTTGCCCTTTTTCCCCCCCACCCATTTATGGGAAGAAAATCCTTTGAGGATCAGTCTAAAAGCGAGATTGCATGAGAAGAACTACTCTGGTAAGTCCTTTGGAAACAGAACGAGCTGAACACTTGGAAATCCAACTCTCACTGTGCCCACTCCAATTTGGGTAGGAAAGCAGTGCATTGGCATTAACTCTGTGTCAAGCCCTGCCATTGTTTGCCTTTTTTGTTCTGTCCCCCCATTTATTACCCAGTATTACCCAGGTTGCAGGGTAATTTCCTCTCAGAGCACAGCCCTCATTAGACACTGAAGAACTCAGCTGTGAGGGAACAAAAGTGCAGGGAATGAGGCAATTTCTGCCGCTCTTTGGCAATTTTGGAGCATCAGGACACTGAACCCGGTTGGGTTGGTGTCAGTGGTAAATACAGGGAGGTTATGGGCAGGAACACATGCAGGACATCTGAAATGGAACTCAAATCAAAAATCTGCAGTGCAGATACATATCTAATGTCGAGGAATTTGAACTTTCGAACCTAACTTTCCATCCTGCATAAAATCATAAAGATGAAATGCCCCTGATGAGGTACTTCAGAATTTTTATTGATTTCTGCCTCAGATGTGATGGTTTTACCAGCAAACGTGTGAACCAAGGATGGAAAACAGACTTCAGGCAAAAAAAGAGCCCATGAACGTTCACCCTTTCATGGGAGCCGCCCAATTTCTGTGATGACAGGCAGAGCTTCAGAACACTCAGCTAATTACACGGTGCTGGTAATTATTGGTATAAAACCGACGTTAAAGGCAGATGAAAAGTGCTGGTGTCATTTTTAAGGCACAGAGTTACAGGGCTCAGAAATGTCAAGTCAAAATTTCAGTTTGAAACACAATTCCAAGCCTTTTTTACATGTGTGGTTTTTAATCTAATGACAAGCTGGAACCCTGCATTCACAGAAATCACATTTCCAAAGGAAAGCTCTCAAGTTTTATGGATCCTACTCCTTCTTCACAAGGGCACATCCAAACCACCCCTCTGGCACCAGACCTCTGTTTTAAGGGAGTTTTTTTGGAATTGTTTGATTTAAAGGGAGAAACCATCCTGTGGTGTGGCGCAACCTGGGCCAGTGGAAGGTGTCCCTTCCCATGGGAAATTGGAATGAGGTGAATTTAAGGTCCTTCCCAACCAAAATCATTCTGAGGTTCCACATTTTTATGAAATCCTGCCTCTCCCAGCTCCCATTCAGCCACACAGGTGGGTCAGGGCTGCCTCTGCCTTCAGCAGGCTGACAGCAGCACAGAAAGAACTCTCTATATTAATGTAAATTACTCTTAATTAGTAGAAGATAGTAAACTTGTGCTATAGGCAAAGAGATACAAGATTGGATGCAACGTGAGCCATAAAATCCGAGGGCTCCTACCACACACACCAGGCCCATCTGCTGACAGCAAGCCCCGCTCTAAAGACTTTGATGCCTTGATTATGCAAATCAGGGCGATTATTCCATCCTCAAGACTGCAGCAAGATAATTACCCAACAATAAATCACCACAACTCAAGCGGCTGCAAATGAATTTTAAGCTTTATCGCCATAATTGCAATTGGATGGTGGTTATTAACTGAGCAGGAGAGAGGACATCAGGCCCCAGAGATCCCTCCCTACTGCTCGTGAGTGAAATTGGAATGGTTTGGCTTTGCTCAGCCTGCCGGGAGGCTGCAGAGGGGTTTCATTTTCAGGAATATGACTCGGCTTCTCTATAAATACAATTTTCACCTGCCCACTAGGCTGGTTTCTGCCTGGTTCAGACTCTCAAGGACTGAAGCAAAGCATATGGAGTGAATAGCAGGGTTTTAGCAGGTCATGAGCATAATTTTGTTCAAATTATCACCATTTGAGAGGAAAAAACTCAGTCTGTCACCTAAACCTGGTTTGGTGGTGACTCTTACATGGCTGGAGTTCTCCAAGTTCCTGAGCATGAGAAAGTAAACTCAGATAAAATCTTAAAATTAAGCAAAGCACAGCTCCTACAAGAGCTCTACAGAACAGAGGGAAAGTCCCCAAGGCACGTTTTATAATAAAAGTTAAGCACTGTCATTTTTGGCTGCTTCAGGCTGCATTTTCTTTGGAAAAAGTCACATTTCAAGCAAGAAGGAGCCAGGCCTGGAATTCCCTCCAGCTGTGCTGCAGCAGGAGCTCCCGGTTCCCTGTGTCACTGGTGCCTGTGGTGCTCCAACAAACCAGACGATGTTTCCTCCAAGGTTAATTTAATTTATGTTCAAACATAATCAATTATATGGATTTAGGACAGACATTTGTTGCGGGTTTAGGTGATAAAGGATGAGATAAATTACAAACACGTTTACAAAGGAGGGAAATGCCTGATGGTTTGGGAAATTTAGAGATATTGAGAGTATTTGACGTCTATATTAACTCAAAGCCCTAAATGGGCTGGGCTTGTTTACATTGCTGCAGTCTTATTACAGGGTGAATTTTACCAGCTGTCTTGCTGAGCAGTCATTTAGCCTTAAACTATAGTTAAAACTGTCATGGTTTTAAGCAAATTATATTGCGTAAAGTAATTATTTCCCGAACTGCAAAGAGGATCCAGGTAGCTCGTGAATCTCATTTCTGAAAAAGAGATAGGAAAGAGCCCTCCGTGTAAGAGCCACGGATTGGGAAGGGTTTTGTGCTCCAGAAAAGGCCGAGTCAGCTCGATTTAGTGAGCTGAGCACATCTGGGTACAGAGCAGGCAGGAAGGGAGCAGATTCCTGCTAAACCAGCCTGTTCCTTAAACGCCTTGACCATTGATCCCAAAATACCCAGGCAGAACTCGTTTCCTTCCCAAAATGTTCCTGCAGCAATAAACATTAATCCTAGTGATTAACACACGCTTTAGGCTGGCTGCGTCTGAGGGAAAGCGCTAAAGAGGCGTTTTGGGGGAAATAAACGACAGCAATTAAGGGCTGGGCAGGGTAAGGAGGAATATCCTTCATGTTTGGTCTGGCAGCAGCAGGGCAGAGCTCTCAGAGAACCCCTAAAATCCCTCTGCAGCCCAAATTCCCTGTGTGCAGCAGGAAATTCCCCTCAGAGAACCCCAAAAATGCCCTTTGCAGCCCAAATTCCCTGTGTGCAGCAGGAAATTCCCCTCAGAGAACCCCTAAAATGCCCTTTGCAGCCCAAATTCCCTGTGTGCAGCAGGAAATTCCCCTCAGAGAACCCCTAAAATGGCCTTTGCAGCCCATATTCCCTGTGTGCAGCAGGAAATTCCCCTCAGAGAACCCCAAAAATGTCCTTCGCAGCCCATATTCCCTGTGTGCAGCAGGCAGTTTCCCTCAGAGAACCCCAAAAAATGCCCTTTGCAGCCCAAATTCCCTGTGTGCAGCAGGAAATTTCCCCTCAGAGAACCCCAAAAATCCCTTTGCAGCCCAAATTCCCTGTGTGCAGCAGGAAATTCCCCTCAGAGAACCCCTAAAATCCGTCTGCAGCCCAAATTCCCTGTGTGCAGCAGGAAATTCCCCTCAGAGAACCCCAAAAATGCCCTTTGCAGCCCAAATTCCCTGTGTGCAGCAAGACATTCCCCTCAGAGAACCCCAAAAATGCCCTTCGCCTCCCAAATTCGCGGAGTGCAACAGGAAATTCCCCTCAGAGAACCACCAAAAAATGCCCTTCGCAGCCCAAATTCACGGAGTGCAACAGGCGGCTTCCAGTGGGATTTGCTGGAGGGCCCGAAAACTTCGATGTAATGAGTTATTCGCTGTAAATCTATTCAAAGCTTTGTCTCGCAGCCTCTCAGCAGCAGACTGCGGCCTGTGGGTGGCTGTCCCTGGGGTTTTCGCTAATCCCGAGCAAGTGCAGCTTTTCTGCCTCATTGAGAACCCGCCTTTCCCCGGCTTCTGAGCCTCCCCAGCTCCTGAACTTCTCCCCGGCTCCCACTCCCAGCTGAGTGTTTTGGTTCCCTCACAACTCGGCAGGATGTGTGTGTGAGTGTGTGCGGCACCAAGAGGGGCCCATCTGTTCCCCTCCTCTCTGCTCTTTTCCATCTCGCAGCGAAATTAAGAATTCCGGCCCAGGACAGCCCCCTCCTGAGGGCTGGGGCTGGCGCCGTGTGAGGCCGTGGAGTGGCGATTTGGCATTAATGACCGTCAAACATCCCTTGTGGGGGCAGGATGGGGTCTGTGGGCCTCGTTTAAAACGTGTGCTGCCCAAAAATCCAGCAATTAAACCCCCGTCAACACAGGAGGGCAAAGCACCATCGAATGTCCACTGAGTGGCCACTACAGCAGCCCAGAATCATGTAAATTAGGGATTTTGAGGGCTATTAAAATGCTTTTTTCCCCCCCAGAAAGCCAGGCAGGTTATTTAATGCAGATCCTTCTGAAATCATAGCATGACAGAGGCACAATGAGGCAAAATTCCCAGAGGGTTCTGGATCCTAGAAAGGGCAGGAGTCAGCCCTGGGTTTGGTGTATGGCTGTGGGATGTGACAAGACTGGCTTTGATCATCTATCAAAGTGCTGTCAGTCTCCCCCTGTGTCTCGGGGAGGAAAAATTGCAGCTGGAGCATTGATCAGCACCAGAGATCTGTCACCACCAGCCTCAAAAACAAACAGCCGTTAAAAACCTGGAGAAAACCGAATTTACCTGCACAAGGTGACATTGCCACCTCCCCCGGGGACCAGGCAGAGGAGCAGGAGGAACTCTCCAGTGCTCCAGGGCTCCAGGGCTGTGGGGACTCTGTCCCTGTGAATATTCCCACTCCCTGTGAGCCAGAAGCACCCTGAAGTCAGTGGGGGGCTGTTGCATCACCAAGCAATCACAATTAATTCTAATTACACGTCTTCGCTGGCTGCCGAGCTTTGCAAAAATAACAAGGAGGCAAGAAAAAAACCCTCAGAAAAGGCAGAAGAGAGGCTCTTGCAATCCAGGTGAATTTTTCCAAGCTGATTGCCAACACTCAAGGTTCCCAAGGGCCTTTGTTAGAAAAAGCACCAGACAAAGAGATGGAGAGAACAGGAAGACTCATCTCCTTCTATCTTTTAAAGTAACCTAGTTCGGACCCAGAATTTGGGACACGCAGATATTTGGGGGCCATCACAGCTGAACATTTCTCTGCTTCCCTGGTGGGACACAGCTCTGACAACACCTGAGCATGGGTGCTGGAATAGCGAGGAGCTGAATTTTCTCAAATTTAATCAGAATTAATAACCTGCACTGGACCAGGTGCTTTTAAATCCTTCTCTTGTCCTTATCTGTCCTGCAAAATATTGCATTCGGGGAGGCGAGCTGCTGGTGAGGAACAATGGCCCTGCCATGGAATCCCTTTCAGCAGCACATCTTTTATCCTCGTCCGCAACAAGGAAATTAAGAGAGTTTCTGTAGCTTCCAAAAAGCCGCTCTGAGAGCGGAGCGTGTGCTCTGCCACCCCAGCGTGCACATCCCAACCCTTCATCCACGGACAAATTGTTATGGGCTCCCTGCTCCGAGCCTGGATTTGCTCTCCAGAGAGCTCAGCCAGTGCTTTTATAAACACTGCCACAGCAAATTTTGTTCTATTTGAATGCGCACTGATAGCATTTCCCCAGTCAGGGGTCCTGTGGGGATTGCACAGACCACTTCAGAGGATAAAAGCAACTGTGAGAAACCGCAATTGATTAAAAAATATAAAATATATGTCAACTCCAAGCCCATGATAATCCAAAACTCTGTCCTAACATTAGTGAGGCAGAGAAAAAGCCAAAATGTGCCCAATGCCCCACAGGAGATCAGTGGCATGGGTAGGTCAGATCCCTTTTCCAGCCCTCTCTCAGATTAGAACTTTCTGGTGTACTGCTTTTGGGGAAAAAAATAAATATTTTGAGCCCACTATTGAGTGCACTATTGATGTCATTGATTCATGGGAGTAACAGCATCCTCCTGGCCCACCCTTGGGAATATGCAAGAAGAGGAGAATTCATTTCCTTCCCAGAGATATCAATACCCATCTTGGCTTCTGAAGAAATCTCACACCCAACACTATTGATTTCCTACACTTGAAATGAACTGATCCAGTCAATTCCAGAGCTGTATGAACAGATTGGACTTTAGCTCAAACACACCAGGAATGCAGCAGCTCCGGGGCACCAAAAGGAGGTCTGGGGCACCAAAACCTCCTCGGGGTCACAGGAATGGGGTGAAACACGATGCATTCCACAGCTGCCTGTCCCACAGGGGCTGCAGCAGGGGAGGACACCCCGGGTACCTCTTTCTGCAACTTGGGGACCCAAAACCAGCAATTTTCTTATCTGGGGGGACACATTTCATTGGACTTTGCAGCACTCAAAGCACATGCCCTCAGCTCATCAACTTCTGCTGCAGCCCTTCCTTGTCACCGGGGCTGATGAGTCACTGCCTTCATTAAGAGCACAGCACATTTGAGGGGACATTTCCTGACGTCTCAAACCCCATCTGCAGCCACATCCAGGGCCTGCATTTCCCAGGGCTGGATTTAATATCATGCAATTAAAAGCCAGCCTGTGCCAGGCCCTGGGTGCTTCCTCTGGCAGGACTAAGGAGCTGCCACACCCCAGTGCAAGGCAGGGAGAGAATTGTGCCCCAGAAGCCAATTCTGACCAATAATTTCCTGTGCCTCTTCTGCTGAGCAAAGCAAAGGCTCCCTCCGCTCTCCAAGTGTGCACAGGAGGCTGGGAATGCTGCTTGTTTTGGCAGAAGAAATGAGAAAACCGCAGAGCATCCGAGTTCAGAAGGCTCATTATGACTAATCTGCCTTCCTGAGCTGCAGGTCTTTTACTCCAGAGTCAGATATAGGCCTGCCCTGGGAGAGAACATCTGCAAGGGATGCTGATTTTGATATTTGTAATAAAGGTGGCACAACCTGCAGCCAGATGACTCTGCAGCAGCGCTGGGAAAGAGCACGGGGTGGGAGAGGAGCTCTGCCAGCTCCCAGCCGGGTCTGCACAAGGATCCATCTCCAGCCGTGCACCAGCCTGGCTCTCTGCTGCTGCTGGAGAGGCAGACTGGGCTCTAGCTGGGGAAATGGGACTCGCATTTTGACCCCTGACTGGGATTTAGAATTTCAGACGTTAAATTTGGTGGGCTGTGGGTGCCACAGAGAAAGGTTGAGGAGCCTGGGCTTATTATCGCGTTTTCCTCTCTCCTCCTCACCTGCACAGCACTGACCCTTGGCTTTCAGGAGCCTGAAGAACCAGAGTTTTGGACAAGCTGCTGAACATCTCCCAGGAGTTAACAAGCACCCTGCTCCTGCAGTGAAACAGGGCGAGTTCTGCACCATTCTGAGCTAGTTTTTGTGAGTTTGTGGGGTTTTTTCACTTTATATGATACCTGAGCAACATTTAGGAGTGTGCATGATGCACTTGTACCAGTTAATCAGCGTTGAAGACGGTTTGGGTGGGCCTTTTTTATACAGGAGGAGGAGCTGAGTGCAAACTCAAGTTGTTTGCTCTGAAAATCATCCTCATTTTTATATTTATTGAATATTGATGCCAGAAAGAGACAGGCCTGATACAGAAAGCAACAAAGTTGTGATAAACTTGCAGGGAAGTTCATTCCACAGTTCAGGACTGGCCCTTAAAAAAACTGTGCCTTATCCAAGGTGAGTCAGAAACGTTTCCTCTTCAGCATTTGTGGCCAACTCCTCCTTGCATCAGAGAAATCAAACTGTCAGTCAAGACCCCATTGCTCTCTTCAAAGCTTTCCACACCAGCAGCCTGTGACAGAGCAGCAAAATAATGAATTATCTCATTGTCAGGGACTGATATTCCACTGCCATTTCCCTTCTTCTGTGGCGTGGTGCAGTGCAGGAGGCACCTGATCTCCTTCCACTCCCTGTGCTGCTCCGAATCTTCTGCTACAGAGGCAAAAGGAGAGAACACATGGTAAGGAAATACAGAACATTCAGGATGTTTGCCCCAGGAACAGCACTCCACAAACCAGAAAAGCCCTGAAAAGAGAAGATTTTGTTCCTTATGAGAAAGTTGCACTTGTGGGTTTGAAGTTTCATTTTGTTCTGGCTTTGGGTTCAGGGCTGGTTTTCTTTTATCTGTCAGTTTTTCTTGTTATTGTGCTTTATTTTCTCCCGTGATTCATCTGACTCTAGGGCAGTTATTGAAATCCTTGATACGAAATGCAAGGAAATGAATCTCACTTTAAACTTCCTAAGGACATCTCCATCACCTGATTAAAGTCTCCTGCAGTTTTTTCCAGCTCTTCCCCTTACAGACTGAGAGACAAGGTGCATTTCTGGCAAAGGCAGATGTGATTTGTAGCACATCTCCCATCAGACCAGCCATTATTTTAATCCATCGTTTTCCAGGGGAAAGAATAAATGCTTTTTTTCTTTAGTAGAACTGAAAAAAACCCACACAGAGATGAGTTTTACAAGCAGTTAAATGCTGTAAATCAAAAAGCTGAGGCAGATGGCAAAGAGTCAGTGAGACTCAGAGCTCGTCCATTAAACACCTCACTCAGTTCTCAGTTATTAAATTGCTCTTTTCCTGACTCAGATTGGAGTTGATTTTCTTATGGATGGCTGGATGGAAAATATTCTTGGAAGCCTAAGGAGTGGAGGAGAGGACAGATTCTTCTCGGCCTCAGAGAAAGCATAAACATCTCAAAGCAGTCTTGTTCATCCATTAAATAAATATATTTATTTTGAGGCAAGCAAAGTCTATGAAAGCTTTGCTGTCCTGCTTTCCAGGAGAAATAATTGTACTATACTAAGCTCATTTGGCTCCCTTGGCATTGCAAAACTTACATAAATTGGATAAAAAGGAAATTATTGCAGTAACACTTGGAAAGTTCAGGAGAATTCAGTTTGACTTCAGCATTGAAGATGATTCAGAAAGACAAGGGTGTGCACACGCAGCAATTCGGGAATGCAACATCCCTGGAGATTTAGGGTTCCACCATCCAGAGAGGTTGAAAGCAGCATTTGAGATCCACTCCTTTGGAGAAAATCCCCCAGAAACTGAATTTCTTTAAAACCTCACCACAGAGATGGGTTTCACTGTGTTCTCTCCTTGTCTAGGGCTGTTTGGTAATATGAGAAATTCATTCAGAAAAGGTTTGGAGCCATTACTGGAAAAAAAAGAGGAGCTGTCTTAGGAAACACCCTTCAGATTAGGGACTGCTAATGCTCTGAAAGTGAGGTGGTGTTAGGGATATTAAACTATAAGAAGATATTAAAATATTGCAACAGCAGCTTCCAGGAAATGGTTTCTCTTGGTATTTGAATTGCAAAGAGATCTCTTTACCAGCACAGGGAGTGTTTAAACAAGGAGCACTGCTGAGAATTCCAGCCGGGGTTTTTAGCAAATCCCCAGGACGTGCTGGGACTGGGAAGGATGCAGGTGAGTGATGCCCCTCCTTGGCAGTGCCCTGTTCCGCTCCACCGGAGGTTTACAAGCTGTTAACAGCGGGAATAACACCTACAGCCCGCTTTCTCACATGGAAATTCCTGCTCTCCGTGCTGGCGGGCCACTCCATGCTTTCCCTGCCATGCCAACAGCTGTGCACACGCGGGGACAGCGCTAACCTTGGAGCTCAGAGGGTGCCAGCGCTCCAGGAGCGCGCAGAGCATCCCCGGCCGAGCATCCCCGGCCGAGCATCCCCGGCGCTCACCTGGGAGTGCCTGCGCGGGGCAGGGCAGCCGGCGGGGAAGGGCTGGTCCGCCCCGAGGGGTTCCTGGGGGTGGGAACCCTTCTCGCTCCTGTCTCCGGGGCTGCGGTGGGAGCGGCTGAGCCCCGCCAGCCCCTCCGGCCCCGGCCCCGCTCCGCCCGGCGCTGTCCCGGTGCCGGGGCCGGTCCCGGTCCCGCATCCTCGGGGCTGGAGCCGCCCATCCCCGCCGGGGTGAGTCCGTGGGATTCGGGGGAGGAAACTTCGCCCCCTCCCCTCCCCGCAGCAGCAGCAGCATCAGCAGCAGCA
The DNA here is from genome assembly GCA_014706295.1 of Lycocorax pyrrhopterus obiensis. Classification (NCBI taxonomy): domain Eukaryota; kingdom Metazoa; phylum Chordata; class Aves; order Passeriformes; family Paradisaeidae; genus Lycocorax; species Lycocorax pyrrhopterus. The sequence goes on along the minus strand of JACSVZ010000025.1, from coordinate 5,833,144 downwards.
GCGGGCGAGGCAGAGAGGGAAGCGCTGCGGGAATTCGCATCCCGCGGCCGGCGAAGGGAGCTGGAGTGGAAACAGGTTGTTGGGATCTCTCCGTGGGAGGAAGGGGCGGCTCTGCTCAACCGCTAGCCAAGCCTGGGCTCTGGGAAATGGAGACGGAGCTGCTGCCTTGCCAGCCGGCGGTGTGCTGAAGGAGATGGACAGCGAATTGCTGCGGGAGAGCCTGGCCCCGGGATCGCCTCTTCCCAGGATGCTGAGCCACTTCCCGAGCTCCTGAAGTTCCAGCGGTCGCTGGCTCAGCCCGGGGTTAACCACGGCAAGTTCCACCTGCACCACTCCCAGCTGGGCAGGGGTCAGGCAGGTGATTTTCTTTCTTTTTGCTCCTCTGCTTGTGCGTGAATGCTGAATACCAAAAAGTCTGCCTGAAAGCCTGGGAGAGCTTGGGAAAAGCCACGGTGGAGAGTTGTGGTGTTTTGGATATATTTGGCACAAAGTACTCACACCTCTGCTCGAGGGATTCATATGGCTTGAAGGTAAGAGATTCGTGTCGTGATTTTCTTCCAGAAATATAAATGTTGTGAATATCTTGGTGAGGGAACACAGACAGCAGTGGCTGCCGTGATCACCACTGCCTAGAGATGTGAATACAGACAGGAGAAAAAGGAAAATATTTGTCGTTACACCAAAAAGATCCATTAAGCTGTTCCCTTCCGCAAGAGAAGAGGCGAGAGCGGGTTTTCAAACTGAAATTCAGGCTGTCTCATTTCTCCATCTAAACCACTCACTGCAAAGCAACAAACAATTGTTATTGTATGCTAAAGAGGCATCTGGAGTTGCTAAGAAGCTGGGCTCATTTTTAGAACTTTGATGTTTAGCATTGCATAGACACAATGGAGAGAGAGTGACAGGGAGAAGTGGAGGAGGAGGATGTGTAGAGAGGATGTAATGTAGGTACATTCCAGTTCCCCAAGGAACAAGACTGTTCAGTCAAACTGTTTGAGGGAAAACACTCTTTTTGTCTCTTACGTTCATATTTTTACATCTGGTAAGGCAAAACTACTTTCAAATATAATGCTCAGTCTGGATGGAGAACAGTCTTCTCCAGCGGAGAACAGGGGGTCTGTCACCCTTTCCTGAAGAACCTCTGGAAGGAAACCTCTCAGAAATACTTCTCTGAATGCTGCAAGCACATTTTGTGTGACGTTCACAGTCGCCTTTGTCCAAACCATTCCTGTTCGAATCTTAATATTTTTTTCCATTGCCCCCCCAGTTCTAAGTTCCATCCAGCTTTTTGAAACCAGTGGAAAGTGTGGCTTTAGGGCAGGGAATCAGCTACCAGGATGGTGCTGGGTCCTGCTCAGTGCTGGAGTATTTTTGGTCCAAATTGTTGTCTGGAGGTTGTTTCTACACAAGATAACACATCCCCACTTGGTAATTCTCAAGTCTCTCTCTCATCCCGACTTTCCCACATGCAAGGCATGGAGCTGCAGAGCTCCCAGCATGTGGAGCGTGAATCACTGCTCCTCGAATGGAGCTCCAAGTTAAAAAGAAAAACAACTTGGGTTGCGTTATAAATAACCAGCCCCAGGGTTATAATAGAGCTGGTCAGATAGGTTACACATGAAAAACAGCGTGGGTTGGGTTTCCTACGTGTTCGGGGTTTCATGGAATTATTGTTCTTTAAACACACAATGGTCTTAAGAACTCATAACCCTGTTTTTTTATCTCTTTGAAGTAATTGCTTGTAGTAATCTAGAAAAAAACCCAACCCCTTGGCAATATTTCTGACTCCATCAAGTAAAGAGCGCTGTTGTTTTTATTCCCCCCCCCCTTTTTTTCCATACTGCAGAAATTCTGTTACATTCCAACCTTTCTTCCTTACTTCTGAAGAGTGTTTTTGTAAAAGAACTGTCCACTGATTTATGAACCACCGTGTAAAATCTGCTGTGCTTTCCACATTTCCACGTAGCTTCCATGGGCACACACACGTCGTGTGCGGGAAAGAGGTTCACTGTCACACTGGAAAAGCACAAGTGCAAGTGTTAGGCTTTAGAGAGATGCTTGTAACCCCTCAAAAGCAGGGCACCAGTCAGTGTGGATATATATTATGTTGTACCCAGGCTCAAAGAGTTCCTTCCCTGTGACGTTCTGCTCCTGTGTCACTCTCCCTCTGCAGGAAAGGCTTGGGCAGGATTTAGATGGGATGAGTGGCCACACAGTGTCCCCCACGCCCACCCTGACGCTGTCCCCACACCCCAAATCACCCTGAGCTGAGCGGGTTCCAGCCCTGAGCCTGCCCAGCCGAAGGGATTTATTGATTTGTCCCTGCACTGGCGTCACGAGGGCGGCACAGCATGACCCCTCTCGGTGCGCGCCGTGCCCCCGTGCCAGGCAGCAGGACACAGATTGCACTTCATCTGCTCAGCCCCGCTCAAGAGCGAGACACCTGCCTGGCAGAGATACTCAGCTCTGCCTTAATGGCACTTCATGGATGCTTGAAATTGTTCCCCCTCGCCCTGCCCCGGCTGTTCCAGGCTGCACCACCAGCAGCAGAGGCTCCAGGGCCTGGGCAGGGGTTAACACCAGGGACAAACCTGCTGGAGCAGAAAAACCTCACTCTGCAGCCAGGCTGAGGGTCTGAGCAGCTCAGAGCACGGAGCACCCGTGACAGAGCTGTTCCCCCTCAGTGGCACAGGCCTGGCACAAAGAGTTCCATTCCCTGGCTGTTCTTCTCCTCAAACCCGTCCTTTGCTCTAATCAGCAAACCTCCACCCTCCCATCCTCTGCTTACTTCAGCTTCAGAGTTCTAAATCAAGCTGATGGAACCATGGAATATCCTCAGCTGGGAGGGACCCACAAGGATCATTCTGTAACAAATACCACACACAAATTCTCTGAAACAACAGCCAAAAAAACCCCTTGAAAAATATTTATCTTCAAGGTTTTGTAGCTCGCCAGTTATGAACAGGATGGATTTGGCTCACGCCCCTCACAATCTTTTCAGGATAACTCGTTTTCAATTTCACCCTCTGTGCACAAATTCCTCATGAACACGGAGGAAATCTGGGAATCGGAGCTGGATTTCCCACATGCCCAGAGCTGATATTCCAGTGCCAGGAGATGCAGGACAGGAAAACGTCCACACTGAGCTGTAAAGCCTCCTGCCACAGGATGTCTGGATGCAAAACATTCCCAAATGCTGTGGACACTGGGGAATTGCAATTCCAAGGGAAAGAAGTCCACAGATTGTTAATAAATGCATAGAAACCAGGCTGGCACAGCAAACAGTTGGGTGATGGGGGAGTGTTTGCAGAAATATCATAAACATTGCTCCATTCTCCCACTCCTGCCCAGGCAAAGGCAACATTGGATAAAAAGATCCCAGACTGGTGGAACTTTGACCTCCCAGTTATTTTTTAAAGGCCACAGGAGAAAATACAGTGGGATGAATGTTGAAATGTATTAAGGCTTGGAATATAGGTTTGGAAAGCTTTGTCTGGGATCAAACTTTGCTGTCTTTTACAAATAAAAACTTTCAGTAACTCCTGAGGAGCAGGGAGACTGAGCAGTGAGTGCCAGGGTGCTGCCAGCGAGATCCTTTGGGGAAGGGGGAGGCAATTGTTTAAGTCCTGTCAGATGCATCATCCCTTGTGCTGTTACAAAACCAACCTATATTCAATCTGAAGTGATTGCTAATAACTATTAACTCCTCTCCCAATTGTTCCGCTTCAATCATGTTTTCTCTCGCTGTCCTTCACCTGGGTATTTTTAGCATTAAAAATTTTTTTTTTTTGAAGATGTGACTATGTGTTCAGTTGCTGCTTCTCTGTACATCCCTCCCAATTATCCTGGTGGGTATTTTTCTCTCAACCCCCCAGAATGGGTTTATTTCTGGTTTACTCTTCCCTGTTGGTTTCCATGTGGTTATGTGGGAGGCTGCACTTTCTTTATCAAAGCAGAGAGCCATGATTAGTCCATTCAGAAAATGTAAATGCAGCCTTATGTGTTCTGGAGCGCTGGGGAGAGGGAGAGACTGCAAGGAGCAATAAAAGCTGTGCTAATAGAGCACAGCACCGAGCCCTGCAGGGCTGCCTGAGCACAGGGATGGCCACACTTCCCACTTCCGAGGGAGATAAATAAACCCACCGAGCTGCCTGGGGAAAGGTAATCACGGAGCAGCCTGAAGGAAAGACAGCCTCTACAGCCTGTGCTGGGCATTCTCTTGGCTTTGTAGCTCCTTTCTCCCTCATTTATCCCAAATTTCTCCGTAGCCTTGTCTGTTCCGGCGTGAGGTGTCCCAGGGTCTGCGAACTCTCAGTGGCTGATAAATACACATATAAATACATTTCTCTGATAAATACACATATAAATACCTATCTTTGATTCTGCTCACTGCCCCAGGTTGCCAACTGCCAGCGCTGGGGATGGATCAGCAAAATCAACACCATTGAGAGTGCTCAGTGCAATCTGCAGCTTCAGAGAGAGAAATGAACCCTTCACCAGCAGCTCAGGTTTTTCAATCAGCTCCCCTGAACGCTGCAGCTGACACACTCCAGCAGAGAACTTCGAGCTATTACCTAAAATATGGCACCTTGCAAATTACTTGTCTAAACTCCATCCTATTTTGATATCTCAGGCAATCTGGAGCTTCAGCAAATTGAGATTCTCTGCAACAGGCACTCTCTGACCCCCAGCCCCTTTGTATCTGCTTATTTCAAGCTTTCGCATATTTGCATGGCAGCTGAGAAAAATGTGATTATCTCTGGGATTACTGGAGTCTGGAATTAGATTTCCAACATTTCATCTGTTTTCTCTAAACACCTTTCAGTTCCAGCCTTATCTCCATCCTTGGAACCCACCCCAGAGAGGGGACAGGACACCTCCAGCCTTCTGCTCTCCTTGAGACATCCCCACACAGATCTGGGAGGTGAATTTTAGTCACCCGGCTTTGAAAAGCCACAATTATAAAGAACTTGCTAATTTAAAAACCCTTAAAAATAGAAACGCCCCCCCCCACATTCACATACATATTGTTGAACAGGAAGAATCACTCATGTCCCAGTACATGAATCATTCATCACCCCCATGAGGTTATGGATGCTCTAAAAATGTGTTTGTGAGTACTAAAATGGTGATTATAATAAATACTACAGGAATACTTCAGCCCACCATGTCCAGGCATGTGTAAAGCTCCTTATTTGCACTTTGATGGCAAAACTGTAAGAATTAGAGGGTTTTCTTTCTCTCACTAACTAGGGAGTCAAAAAGTCAACACCAGAATTTCCATGTGGGTAAAGTCCTACATATTGGTTGATTTTCATTTGTAAAGCAGGTTGTGATCCATGACTGGGGCCTGTGCTGTACAACAGGAGGTTATTAAAGCATTACAGTGATTATTATAAAGCATCACCATTATTATTATTATTATTATTATTATTATTATTATTATTATTATTATTTTAAAATGGCACATAAGGTACCAGTGAAATTTAGGTTTCTGCTTATCTTTCCTCTCTAGAAAATGAGACTAGAAGAGGAGCCTTTTCCTCAAATTTAGCAATTGGATGCAAAGCAGGATTTAGTATTTCCAAGGATAGCACTGAGGGACTGCTGGAGACAGAGCTGCCGGGTCAGGGGGATCCCTGGATCAGGATTTATTTCCAGACTGGAGATAAGGACTGAGAGTAAATTCTGGCCCATTTGGTCACACGCAGCTCCCACCCCCATGGATTTATATCCATGGATAACTCCAGGGCTTCCTCCCTGCCTGCTAAAGACTGCTGGGCGTTGGAGGCCTGCCTGCTGCTCTTTCCGAGCCTGGATCATTGGGAGTGGGTCAATATGATTTAAATTGCTGGGCAGGGACAGAGCCAGGGCTGGGAATGAACCAGGAGCACAAAGCTCGGCCCAAATGAAGCCACAGCAGCTTGCACGGCAGGGAGGTGCTCAGGGCTGAGTGTTCCAGGCACAAAAAGCCTTTCCAAGGCCTGTCCTGGCCCCTTGTGCCCCTGTGCTTTTTACAGCAAAACCTTTTGGAGGAATAAGGACTCTGAGAATCCCAGTGGCTGCAGCACAGCGGGAGCTCAGGCGGCACAAACATTTTTGGAGCAAGATGTGAGGAAATTGGGTAGATTTTACTGTCCTTGTTGCCCCAGAATGTGTGAACGTAGAGCAACAGCGGTGGGATGAGGCAGCACTTTAAAAAATGTCTTATTTTGATACCCCGGTGTTGGTTCTGGAGAGCTGAAAGAGCCAGGGCTGGCTGAAAACTCCTCGGCCTAAACTGTTCCCACTGACAATCAAACCAAACCAGCACTTGCACAAAGTAACTGCTTTTCTCACGAGTTCTCGTCCTTTCCTCCCCCCACAACACAGATTCAGTGATTTCTCTGCCAACTCACCTTGTTCAGCTGCAAAGGCTCTGGCTCCAGAGCTGCTGACAGGGATCGATGTCCCAGACAAGGGATCACTCCTGGCACCGCCACTTCACCATTCCCTGGTTCCACAGCACCAGCAAAGCCCAAACTGGAGTCCAACCTGCATTTCCTGTGAGAGACGTTTTACTAATGAAAGGAGAATCCATTCTGTGGGAGGATGTTTGTCTACATGTGATGTCTGGTTCTCTGCACTTGCCTTTGTCATCCTTTCCAAGTGTTATTTTTATTTATCTCAGGATTTTTTTTTCTCTCAGTGTGAAGGAAGAATCAATTAGGAAATTACAACCCTAACAGCAAATGACAAGGAAGGATAATAATATTAATAAAGTCAAGATTCTTTGGGGCTACACTTTGCAATTCAATTTTTACCATTGAATTCGTGATTCAGGAGGCCTCAGAACCACAACCGTCAAAATTTAGTTTAAGAGACACTGTTTGTAGAGACAATAAACACACTTTAGAAAAAAGAATGAAAAAAAAACCAGGCAAAGCAATTACTAAGGAGAGAGTTCAATAACTTGCACATGTCCATCAGCTTTCAGTGTTCCCATGAAGATATTATTCTAAGACATCTTTAATGTGTCAGGTGGGACAACACGGTGACCACTAAGAGTAGGTCTGATTCCTGATGTGAGGGAAAAATCAAAGTCACAGGAACAACAGCAAGCCCTGATTACAGAGCAAATCGCATCAGTGATTTCTTGGAGATTTTTTCCTGGAGAGAACCACAGGCTCGAGGGGATCTGTGCCTGAGCACAGAAAAGAGAATATTTCTTTTAGGATGACAAAGGCCAGTGCCTGCAGGAGGCTTTTCTTGGGCTTCTGTGCCTGTTTCACCTTCAGCAAGTTGGGCACCTGTCTTCAGATCATGATTTTAGTCCTCTGCACTGTGATTTTTATTGCTGATGAATTAAACAGCCCCAGGTTTAGTCCTGCCTGGACTTCCACAATAACTTGTACCCAGCACCTTAATTAAAAACATTAGAGCTCCTTGTAATGCTTCATCTGAAAGAAAATCTGCTCCCTGCCAAGCAGGTGGAAAATATTCATGGCTTTCTGGAGCCCTGCTAATGACTTTGTGGATTAAAGGAAAATGGAAATCATATGGAATTCACTGTCCCGATTGCTGGATTTAGGAATTGGGTTCATAATGGATGGATGCTGCACTTCCCAGCAGGCTGGAAATTTTGCTGACTGTGTAAAAGTAAAATAAAATTTAGGAGGGCAGTAGCTGAGTGTGTGCAGTGATCCCAGGGCTGGGACAGAGCGAGAGAAATTCCTCAAATCAGTCAAAAAATGGAGCTTTGAATTGCACGTGGTTCTTTCTTTCTCCCTCACTTGAAATCCACTTTTGCTGCCACTTGTGCTGCAGCAGCTGAGGGCCAAATCCATGTGAAATCACGGCAAAAATCCCATGGGGAAGAACTCCATGCCTGGGAGCAATAATTCTTCCAAGAACATGAGCTTTTGTGGCAAAACAAGGAACAGCAAACAAAAGAATTCGGGTGGGGTAAGCTGAGCAGAGAGGGGACACGGTGATGCAGCAGTGTCAGGGTGGAAAGACAGACTGGGGAAGAATTAAATGTTGCAGATATAAAAGGTAACAAACCGTTCTGTGTATCTGGAAGCCACTCAGGAAGGTCAGACAGGGAAGGTCAGGCAAACACTTGTCATGAGTGGCCCCAGGGCAGAGCAGGAGCCACAGGACCCTCCAAGTCCTTTCCAGGATAACAGATGCTGATTTCCAGAGCTGCTGATCCAGCACGATTCCTGCACGGCTCAGTGCCCGCTCTGGGGCAGCAGCTGGAAAAGGACAAGTCCAGAGGTACCTTTTTCTCCTCTCCTTTTGCCTGCAGAGATGACAGAGGCGGGTGCTGGAAGCCAGGATTTGAGCTGAATAGCCGAGCTGATTTAGCCCAGGGATTAAATGATTAAAGATCATTAGGATTTGAAATTTGAGGAGCACTGTATTATCGAGGAATACTTGGAGCCTCCTCGCCTTCCCTCTGTGACTGGGGCCTGGCTCTGCTCCTTGGCCACGAGGGACAGGACGATCATTCATTAAGCGTTTTCTTGGAGTTTTAAATGCAGGGAAGTGGCATTTGGAGCAAGGGGGAGTCACTGAGCGCTGCGCTGATTGACACATCCTCATCAAAGCTGCTAACGGGGACTCGGTGGCAAATATTAGTCACGGATGGTTTGGGGCAAACTCCCACAAACCTGAGGAAAAGAGGGGGGAAGGGAACGGGGAAGAAAAGAATCCTCCTCTGGAACTCGCTGCTTTTGGCAAACATTTTTGCAAACAAGCTCAGGGGGAGGAGTGGCAATGGAAAGAGCAGATGTTCAACGAGTGCTCGGTGACATAAGTGGAGGGCAAATATTTGATGACTTCAATCTGAATTATTATTATTTACTTTTAATAAAGTGTGGCTGAAGGACTCAAGAGCTGAAGTATCCCTGTGCCAGGTGCTGCATAAACGTGGGAAGGAGGGGAAGCAAAAAGGGTTTATTCAGCCAAGGAATTAACACAGTCTATTTCTGCAATTAAAACTGTTTTACACTTCAAATGCCAAGTGCCAAAATGCGAACATTAGACAGACAAAACCAAATAATGAAAAAAATTCCTTAAATATTTGCCAGGTTTTAACCAGAACTTAGAAGTAAATATTTTGCTCAAATTTCAGCCACTTCCGTACATAGCTAAGGGGGGTGGGAAGTGAAGAGATTCAACCTTTCCAATTCCTCAAAAATAATACAATTGGCTCTGTGACTGATTAAGGGTTATTTGCAGACATTGGTGCATGATCTCAAACACAGCACAGATTCTACAGGAATATAGATCACCAGCATTCATCATGAAGCTGGGAATTTATTAGATTAGTCAGAGGCTCAGATCTCATCAGAGAGATTTGGCATTAGGATGCAGATAAAGGAATTATGAGGAGAAAAAAAGGGCTTTGTACAGAACAGGATGTTGGGTCTATAGTAATGTAATATTTAATAAGAACCAATATCTTGCAGGCTGAAGAGCTGCCTCTGACAGAGACCATCTATTTGTGAGAGCACAGGGAAGGAATAAATCCTTGCCCTTTAGCCCCTGGATATCAAGATGTGCCCAATATTTCTGGTTGTGTGTCCAAAGCTGAAAGCACAGAGTCAGAAACGATTTTAAAAAAGCCTTTTCTGCCCATCCTCTCCACCCAGAAGTGCTCAAGTGGGCCGTGTCTGGAGCAGCTCCAGCTTGAAAAATCCATCTGCCAAAAGTTGCAGAGATCAAAGCTTGCCCTGTACCCACAGATTCTTAAAGAGCAAGAGGAACCTGTGGCTCTGCTCCAGCAGCCTGCCAGGCAGGAGTCAAACCTCTCCTGAATTCCAGGTGGGGAGGGGGAGTGCTGGGCTTTTCTGGGAGGAGATTGCTGCTGGACAGAACTATTTATACCCCAAACTGGTCCCAAAACGGTTATTTATGAAAAAAAAAACCCCAACCAAACAGCACAAACAAATCCACTACAACCTCTCCTTGCTGAAGTTACTGGGTTTGACATGTTGGAGTGAGAAAATGTTCAAACTGGAGAATTTCTGATAAAACCATATTTGGTTGCAAGTCTTGATTAAAGACAAGGCCTTAATCTTGAATTTTAAAGATTCCTTTAAAAATGGAACCTGCTTTTTATTAGCAGGACAGGTCAAAGGAAGTTGCAGGAGTATTCCTCCCCCTCTAGGGAAGATACCACTGAATTCTTCCCTTCCATGAGGACTTGCAGAGAAACCTGGAAGGATGAGATTTTCAGAGGGCCTGAAAGCAGCAGGCAGTGAATTCCCAGAGAAATTCAGCCTCAGAACATCCTTCTCCTGAGGGCCCAGCCTGATGTGTGCAGGAGCACAGTCCTGGGGAAGGTTCTGGTCCATCACAGGGATGAAGGACAAATGCTCTGGGAAAAAGGAAAACTTCTTCCCTTTCCTTCCTGCAATGCAAATCCAAACTCGGGCAAAAACTCCATAGGGAAAAAGGGGTGATTGAAGGAGCAACACCACAAATGGAGAACCGAGAAATCCGCCTTAAAACCAGGGTTCAGCCTCAAAATTCTAGAGTTACAAAGCACTGGGATTGTCCTGCCAGCCCCTCCCAGAGCCAGGAAACCCTCCCTGCATTCCAGAGGAGGAGCTGAGGCTGCTGAGGGTCTCTGCTGCTTGGGAGGGGGTGAATCACAGCCTGGAAATGCTGCAGGGAGCTCTGAGCAATGCGATTATCGGGCAGGGAAGTGCTGGGAACAGAAAATATTGTGGCATCAGCAAGAACAGCTCGGGTGCGTGACTCAGAGGCCGCGGTGGCAGGGGGTTGTTGTTACCCACAGAGCCCCTGCTCAGAGCTTGCTGAACAGGAGGAAAACTGGGATTAGGTGCTCAGGGGGGACCTGTGAACACTTTCTAGCAAGAGGATCCAATTAGATATTATGCAAAGCCAGGGATGTTTCTGAATCAGAAGTGAGCAATAGCTGTAATTAATACACCTTTGATATCTTGGATAGCAAAGGATCTGGAGAAGGGGAGCCAGGAGAAAGGCAGAGGAGGAAGATTTTCAAGAGGCTTTTGGAAGGAGCCGATGTTAGAATCGATGGTTTGATAGATATGAAGGTTGCAGTGTCGAAATTAGAATTCAGCCCCCTAAAAGCCCCAGCCTGGCCAGGATTTTTGTCTCTAATTCTGTCCCTGTGGGTGCAGAGGTGGCCAAACCTCCTCCCTGTGCAACGTGCTGGTTCCTGGAGACCACTGAGAGGGCACGGGGAGCGCGGAAAGCGAAGCTCTGCCCTCCCCAAGGCGCAGCCCGTGCTCAGAACCGCTCAGGTGCAATCGGTGCCAGGCCCCTCAGTCACGGCTGTCACCTCCCCGCCGCACTGGCACCAACAACTCAGTGCCGGGGGAGCCGCGTTTATTTAAAGCCACCAGGACTCTGCTGGGTGACTTCCGTGGCAGCTGCTCCTGCAGGAGCCCAGGGCAGCGGGACGGGGTTTTTCAGCAGCGTCAGCAGCGCTCTCAGGTCAAGGCAGAATTTACAATGTTTGCCTCATTCCTGGCCTTTCCTCCTCCTCCTCAATGCCTGCAGACACCGTGCCCTGAGCAGAAATAAATGGGAAAAGGTTCTCCCTCAGTGCCAGCTGTTACACACCGGCCTTGCTCTCCAGGGAACCATGACCAGGAATCCACAGCAATTCTGGGCTTACATGCAACAACAACAACAAAAAAAAAAAGTGAAAACCCAAGATTCCAACACTCCAGAAGCTGCTTTTTTTTTTTCCCCCACAAAACCCCTGAACAGAGAGACAAAGCAGCTCCTCAAACATACTTTCCCCTTCCCCTTCTCTTCCACCTCCTCCCTACTCCAAAAAAAAAGATGTTATTTCTCTTGATTGGAATGTCTTTGTTGCATTCTCAGTGGAGCCCAGCGAACATCTTGAGGACAGAAAGGATGTCAGTTTGACAGCTTTTCTATGGCCCATTGATTCCAAAATTTCAGAGGAAAGTGACAATATTCAGGGAGGCACTGTACTGTGCAAATTCCACTTAGACATTGATTTCTGTGAAAAGCCTTTGGAGAGGATCTGTCTGTGAGCAGTCTCAGCAGCCTGATGGGCACCTCTGGGCAACAGCAATTAGCAGGAAATATCAATCTGGCAAGATCTGCAGGCAAAATACCTCGGGGACAGCAGGTAGAGGCTGTTCCGAGGCTGCTGTGAGAACATCTCCCATGGGGATATTGTCACTGGTGGCTTTGGCTGTGTTTCCCTGTTGGGTGCACACCGAGTTAGGCCCCAGAATCATGTCTGGAGTTCAGAGGAAAGCTTGCCTCCTGAAAGCTCACCCTGAACTCCAGAATTCATCTTAAATGTGTCACATCTGAGGCAAAACCTTAGGGAATTCCATGCAGAAGCAAAGGCTGGCTGAAGTTTTGGCAGGCGGGCCCCAAATCTTTACCAAGCAGATGCTGCAGTGACACGAGTGACAGTGGCTGACAGTCCTCAGGATTTTATGCCTGGAAGTGTTTGCAAGCAGGGTAAAAACCAAAAGGAGAGTTACACCTTTGCTGTTTCTGAGGAAAAAAAAAAAAGGTTTCAGATCCTGCCAGGGACACGAAGGGTTTTGTTGTGTTGTGAACATCCCACATTTGCCAGGGAGATCTCGTGCTTGTTTGCCACAAGTGTAATTAGATGATCTATCACGAGGAGCCAAGGAGAAATATTGGCACAGCAAACAAACATTTTTCAGTTTGCTCTCTGGAAAAGAACAGGGAGCTGACAGCAGAGGAAGGGAAACCTCTGGCTCTGCACTCCCAGCCTCTCTCCTGGCTGCCTTCTCCCTGTAAATTCCAGCAGGCACACAGCAGATTCCCTCCAGCTGCTGGAAAGCTGCTTCCCAGTCAGGTTTGGTGGAGCAGGGCCCTCAGGGAGGGTGATGTGAGGGGGATGAGCAGCAGGGATGCTCGCTGGATGCTGCTGCTGCTGCATCAAACACGAGGCTGCAACCTTGCAGCCCTGTCCTGCCCTTGACCCCGCAGCAAATCCATACCGGGATTAGCTCAGCCACGCGGGAAATCTGTGGGGACTCTGGGTGGGAATCAGAGTGGCTTTGCAGCAGTTAATTCACAAGGGAATTTGTTCCCCTGTGGACTCTTTCTCCCTTTGAAACCAAGACTCTGTTTTGCCTCTGTGCAGGAACCTCAACAAAGCCAGAGCCAGGTGCCATTTGCACCTTTTCCCTGTGTTTATGATCCCTTTTTCCCCAGGAAAATGCAGCTTTCTGGGCACAGGCAGGGAAAAGCACTCCCCTTTCCAGCCGGCTTTTTAAGTGCTTCTTTCTTCTGTGCTGAGGAACTGACAGCACTAAAATCCAAAGTGCTCCTCAAAGCAGGGCTGAGAGACTCACAAAACACCTTAATGGCCACCAAAATGCTTCCACATGATGCCAGTTCTGGGGCTGGAGAAAAGAAGGTTGTTTTCAGGATTGAAAACTCAAATTCTCCAAAGCTGGGAATTAACAAAGTTGTCCCTGTAATTGTAGTTTGCACCACGAGGATGTGTACTGGATACAGCCTTTAATTGTGTGATCACACAGCTTTAAGTGTTAGGTTTTGGTGCTTAAGTTTCCCTATTTCATGCAAAATATTTGGAACTTCCGTTTCATTTTCCCAAATTAAAACTTCTTTTTCTAAAAACAGAAACACCCAATCTTTTCGTTTGTACAATGTTCAACCACGAACTTTTAACTTTCCTCATGATGCATATAAAGACAAAAATTATTACTGTGAAAATAGCTCTATTTAATGAAAAAAAATCTTGTGGAAGATACAGAAGGAAATGAAAGGAAATTTTGATTACTTTATCCAGGGATTTTTACACCCTCCCTAACCACCACTGAGTAAATTCCTGATGAATGGACACGAGAGATGAGCTATAAATGGTTCCTCCAACTCCAGCACGGAGCTGGAACAGCCTGGAAAAGGCTGCAATTGCTGTGCCCATCTCCCTGGCTGCGGCCTTTCCTTTGGGAAGCCGATTTTGTTCCTGCAGTCAGAGCTCAGAAAAAACCCAAAACACGCCCAAGGGGCTGATCCTGCCCATCCCAAACCATTCCATCCCTTTTACACCTCAAAGACATTTCTCCATGTCCCTCCTTTTTTTTTTTTTTTGTGTCCCACCCTGCATTTTCTGCGTGGTTCTGCCTCCTCGAGATAGTTTTGCATTATGAAAGGGCAACAGGAGAAGAGAAAAAACTATTGCTGTATTTAGCATTGATTTTTCCCCTTCACTCTGAGTCACAGAAGCTAACATTTAATTAATTTCTGACACTTTGACAGCTCCTAAGAAGACATTTGTAGAGCTATCAAGTGCTGCTGATAGCACTGTCAGACAGACACTTTTTGAATTATCAGCTATTAAGGACCCATATGCAACAAATTTCCAAGGATTATTATCCAAATTGTTCTCTGAATGAGAAAAGCACACAAAAGCTCAGTGAAACATAAAGAAACCATTGTTCCCAGGTGAATTTGATATTTGCAAATGTTTTGCTATTTTGATCACTTATGTGGTTTAATAAATCGAAGTCACTTTGTCTTTTATTAAGGAAATTAAGTGGCCCTGGTTTGGGGTGTCTGAGAGCACGGCCAGGTTTCCCAGTCACTGTGCTCTTTGTGGAGATGCAGCTTGGGAAACATGGAATATTTGCTCCCAGGAAGTGCCGAGCAGGGAATGAGGCCACAGAAACATGGAATTGTTTAGGTGGGAAAAGCCCAGCAGCAGCAGCACCACTGAACCACGTCCCCAGGTGCCACATCCACGGGGTTTTGAGCACTTCCAGGGACACCGACTCCACCACTGCCCTGGGCAGCCTGTGCCAGTGCTTGACAACCCTTTCCATGGATTTTTTTTCCCTAATATCCAATCTGAACCTCCCCTGGCACAACTTGAGGCCTCTGTGAAAGGCTCAGGGGCTCCCAGTCAGGTGTTGGCATTTCCAGCTCTACCTGCACCACTGGCTGGGTTATGGAAAGGTCAGGAATGATTTGTAAACTGAGGGGATTCTCAAATTTCATCCCAAATTGCTTCTACTCTGTGGAAATCCCTTCTCTAAGTGGGACACAGATGTGGTGTGGGAATATCCATCATTACAGGCCTGCCCTGGCAGTTCTGCAGTGAACTCACCTGACCAAGAGCTGAAATGTCCTCCCCGCACAGCCAGGAAAAGCCTTTCCCAGTGGCCAAATATCCTGCAAGCCTCACTGCAAACATGGAATTTATTTTTCATATCCTGGCACCAGAGAGAGACCCCAAAACAGCAACACCCAGAGCTCCCCTCACACTGCACATCCTCCTTCAGCTTTGTTTGTTCACCTCCCTCAGCACAGAGGAGCTTTTTGTTGTCTGAATTTCAAGTTAATGACACACAAACCTCTGTCCCAGCAGCAGAATTTCTTTAGCATATTGTGACAGCACAGAGAGAAAGAAAAGATCCAAAAGCCACTTGTGGTGGATAAAAAAAACACCAAACCCTCCACAGGTTTAGGGATTTCCACAGAAATCCCATGGTTTCTTACGTTGCCTCTGTAGGAGTGCACAGCACGTAGCCACAGGCCAGGGAATGGTGAGGTGTTGCTGTGGTGACACAGTTTTCCAAGGAAAACCAGGAAAACCATCTTCCCAGTGCCAGGGGCTGCTGAGGGCTGTGGGGTGGCACCAGTGCTGTCCCCACCATGTCCCCCTTCACTCTGTGACCTCATTGGGGCAATGGCAGAGGCAGCACAGCCCAGCCCTGACTGCAAAGCTGCTGCTGTCAGGTTCCATTATTGTCACTATTCAGGTCTTGGGTTTTAAAATGTATTTATTTCACTGCTGGAGGAAAAAAATAAGGAAAAGACAAAAGAAAAAAATAAAAGGAATACAGCTCAAAGCCCCATGAAGCACATGGAAGATAAACAAAGTGGGTCATGGCACTTCTGCCCTGAGCTGTGCACACCTAACAGGGAGCAGGGAATGTCAGGGCACAAAAACCCCAGGTACTTTGCCTGACCCAACTATAACACAGAGTAACTGCCACAGAAATCTGGGGGTGAGCTGGAAATAAAAACCAACCTCTGGAATCCCTGCCTGGATCAGTTCTGCATCCCATTTCCAGCCAAACTTTTCACCCAGGGCAGGGAGAACAGGCTCCAGGGAGTCCCACGGTCGAGGCAGCACAAGCCTGATTGTTCCATTTTTATTTTCCACGCTGACCTCCAACACCTCTGCACCAGGGTGGAGCTGGCACCTGGCACTTGGACCCCCATGGATCCCCTCAACCTCTCGTGGTACGACGGGGACAGGAACTGGAGCCGGGCCCTGAACGCGTCGGACGCGGCGCAGAAGCCGCACTACAACTACTACGCCGTGCTGCTCGCCCTCCTCATCTTCGTCATCGTCTTTGGCAACGTCCTGGTGTGCATGGCAGTGTCCAGGGAGAGAGCCCTGCAGACCACCACCAACTACCTGATCGTCAGCCTGGCCGTGGCAGACCTGCTGGTGGCCACGCTGGTCATGCCCTGGGTGGTGTACCTGGAGGTAAGGGCTCGCAGTTCCTGGGTTAAGTAAGGATGGGGAGGGTTTAGCAGCCTGGAAATCAGCTCCTGCAAGGCCTCCTGAATTTCCCCACAAGTGTTTTTCATTCCCTAAATACAGGTTTTTTCATTCCCTGAAGTGCAGGTTTTTTCATTCCTGAAATTGTATTTTTCCATTCCTAAAATTGTAGCTTTTTCATTCCCAAAATTGCCATTTTTTTCCAGGAGATGGATGTGAGAGCAGGTGGCTTGAAACCCCACTGCTGCTCAGAGGACTAAATGACAGCCCAATTGCACCAGAAATACGGGGTCAAGAGGGAAAGGACCCCAATTTTGTGTTCAAAACCACACCATGGGTATCACACTGAAACCACATCACATTTGTGCAGGTGGAAGAGACCCACAAGGATCATTGAACCCAGCAATCAAAAAAAAAAATAGCAATCAAGGCCCTGTTTGTGAAGGGCTGAAGGAAGGCAATTGTGGAAGCAGGATGGGAATCCACAGCTTTTATGTCACAACACAGGAGAGAAAATCACTTTTCACACCTCTGCCTTCAGCACAAAACTGCCCCGAGTTTACAGTTAATTTCCAGGCACTCATTTATGAGAGGGAATGATAACACGGAGGGGAGAGCAGGGGAAGGAGCCATAATCAATGAGCCCATTAAGTCCTGATGCAAAGCAAAACAAACCCACTGACGTGACAGGGCTGTCGAGAGAGCACAATGCTAATTATCACTCGAGTTAATGATTGTTTTCATGGCACTCGGAGAACGTAAAGCCCCGTGCCTGTGCTGAAGCTCATTAACATGGCCGCAGGCTGGTGGGAGGGCAGGCAGCGCCTCTGGGACTTTTCATGTCCTTCTACTCTGTTCCTTTTTTACCACGACCCATTTGAAGCAGAGGCTGATGCTGGGGGAAGCTCCTGCTCCCTCACGTCCGGCCAGGAGAATCTCTCAGACCCTTTTAATTTTAAGGCAGAAGAATAAACCACAAATGATGCAAAATTCTCTCTCCGCTTTCTGGATTCCCGTGCAGGGGTCGGTCAGGAACCACAGCTGCCTTGATCTACCAGCTGGACAATTTTCTCCAGGTTTGGTGTCACAAGCTTAGGCAAAAACTAAAATCAAAATGAAACACTTGAAACCCCCCCAGCCTTGGTGCAAACAGATCTTTTACCTCCAAATTTTGGAGGTTTCGCCTACATAAATGGGAGCACCAAGAGAAAGAACTGCAGTTCCCAGCGTCTCCCAAACCATGCCCTCAAGTTTGTTGCAGAGGTTTAGATCTGGCTGGAAACCTTTGCCTTTGGGCAAATTCTCCTCAAAGTTCCTGATGTAACTGTCTCTTAAGTGCTTTTTTAATCACTGAGTATTCATCTGTCACTCAGGCTTCAATGCAGTCATTCTTCCTTCTTTATGCTGCCTATGGTTATGTATATCAGAGCAGAAATAACTGAAGAATAGATACCTTATTCATTCTATTTTCAAATGCAGTAGGGCTCTATTTTTGTTAGAGGGAAATATACTTTTTTTTCATCACATGTCAAACACAGCAGTCCGAATAATTGCTATTAAACTTAATTGGCAAAGTTCAGCTTCAACAGCAAGAGAAGTGAAGAGAGAAAAGGCTACTGGTGCCTGGAAGTGTTATCATTAGTTCTTTGTCTTTAGCACATCGTGTGGGGCGTTAAAGGCTTTTCACTCTGAATTAAACTCATTTTGTTCACCAAACAAAAAAAAAGATAAAGGTGAGGAATGCCTACCCCGATTTTTTAAACTAAGAAATGAAGGGAAGCTCCTGCTCGTCTGCTGCTGACCTTTGCTGGGTGTAATTGGAAAATCTGTCTAGGAAAAAGCTGTAAGTACAATTAGAGGTGTTTGGGAACTGAAATGAATGTATTTCCTGCCTCGTTCTGCTTTGAAATACTTCAGAGAGCTGTTTAAGCTCCTTCATCGTCCCTTCTGAGTTGGAGGAGCCTTGTGCTCCCTGATGTCACTGGAATGTGAGCCCAGGTTTGCTGTTTGGGCTGCCCAAATCCGCAGAGAGCAGCAGGGTGGAATTAGGCAGGATGGGATCACCCCAGCCCTGGGGGGAATGGTTTGGAAGGGGCAGAGCTCTGCCTTTGAATCAGCACAACCCCAGCCACCCGCCGGCCTCTCCATCTTCGTGCCCAACTCTCCTTTCGTGCCCTCTCCGCAGCCCAGCCCCGGGGAGCTGCTCACCGGCCCCGTTCTCTCTTTGCAGGTGGTCGGGGAGTGGCGCTTCAGCCGCATCCACTGTGATATCTTCGTCACCCTGGACGTCATGATGTGCACTGCCAGCATCCTCAACCTCTGTGCCATCAGCATCGACAGGTGAGGGCTCTGTGCCACCAGCCTGTGCCAAACCCAGGGCAGCAAGTCCCAGCCACCTCTGTGTGGTCTCATTTCACCTGGGACTCGGAGGCTTGAAAATGGTGGGAGTTTTTTGAAGAGCAACTTAAAGGATCTCGATGAGATCTTGTCAGGAGGCGAGGAAACACTGGTCCTGGGAATGCAGATGGAATTGTCTCTATGTTCCCACGAGTTTGGTCCTTCTGCTTGTATTCTGGGATGGTGCAGCAGGCGTTAGTGGGAAGCAGTGGAAGGAGAACTCCATGCTGAGCTGACCCAGCCTCACACCTCCTGGTGTGGCTGCAGCCACCCTGGGACATGTGAAACCTGCCTTGCCTCACACTCCCGTGCTGGGCCAGGGGCTGGGTGCAGTGCCAGCCCCGGCAGGGTGACAGCAGGGGGGTGTGTGTCCCCTGTGTGTGTTCCCTGCAGGTACACGGCCGTGGCCATGCCCATGCTCTACAACACCCGCTACAGCTCCAAGCGCAGGGTCACCGTCATGATCGCTGTGGTCTGGGTGCTCTCCTTTGCCATCTCCTGCCCGCTGCTCTTCGGCCTCAACAACACAGGTGAGGGCTGTGCCACCTGCAGCTGCCTCCTGGCATCTCCCTGGGTCCCAGGGATATTTATTATAATAATTATAATAAACATCCCAGGGATGTTTATTCCTGGTAGCCAGGAATAAACGTGGGATCAGGTTTGAGGTGTATTTGCAGTGTTCTCTCCCACTGTCACCCGTTACTATTTGCACCCTGATTCTGGTCTGTTTCATCTCTTGCTGCTCCAGAGCACGTTTCAGACTCATCAGAACTGAGGTGATGCAGCAGTTCACACAACACCAATCTGCGTTACCTTAACATTTGCCCACTACAAATTCAAAATCTTTCTTCTATTAAAACACCTGAAAAGGAAATCCACGGGACAAAACCTTCCCTGAGACAGGAAAGAAAAGGACTGGCAGTTCAGCCAGCAGTTTCCTGGGAAGACTGGGTTGGGCACAGCATGGGATCAGCAGCCTTTAGCTGCAAGGCAAGCAGTAGCCCGGGCTTTTGGGGTGATGTGACTCCCTACAGCCTGAGGGGAGCTGGCGTGGTGGTCCCCTCAGCGGGGACAACAATCCTGAAAGGTTTTCTCTTCCAGATGAGAAGGAGTGCATCATTGCCAACCCTGCCTTCGTGGTGTACTCCTCCATCGTGTCCTTCTACGTGCCCTTCATCGTCACCCTGCTGGTCTATGTGCAGATCTACATCGTGCTGCGGCGGCGCAGGAAGCGCGTCAGCACCAAGCGCAGCAGCCACGTGCTGGACTCGGACACGCAGGCCCCCCTGAAGGTACCCAGCACTCTCCATCCTCCCCCTCCCTGTTCCTCCTGCCCCAAACGACCCTGCCTGGACTAGGCGGAGCACCGGCTCGCAGAGGTGGATGCTGTGGTCACTTTGGGGTCCCAGTTGCGCGCTCTGGGTTCCCAGCTCGCTGGCTGGTGCTCCTCAGGCCTTCCTGGATCTCGGGGTGTTCCAGCAGCAGATCTGCACCAGGAGCTGCTGCATGAACCCAGAGCATTTCCTTGGGCTGGGTTGGGGTACCCAAGAACAGAGGCTGCACCACTGTCTGAGTCAGGCCTGCAGAATCACAGAATCAAGGAGCGCTTTGGGTCAGAAGGGACCTTAAAGACCATGGGCAGGAACACCTTCCACTACCCCAGGTTGCTCCAAGCGCTGTCCAGCCTGGTCTTGGACACTTCCAGGGATGGGGCAGCTGCAGCTTCCCTGGGCACCCTGTGCCAGGGCCTCACCACTCTCGCAGGGAGGAATTTCTCCCTAATATCCAATCTAAACCCACCCTCCTTCAGCTTAAGGCCATTCCCCCGTGCCCTACCACTCCAAGCCCCTCTCCAGCTTTCTAAGGTCTCCCCAAAGCTCGATGGCAACACTTGGCACAGCTGGGGTGCCAGGCTCCTCCCTGGGAAGGACAGCTCTGCAGGGAAGCAGCCTCTGCCAGCGGGAGCTGTGTGTGAGGGAGCCCAGCTGGGCGGGCTGGCTGTGAAACCGCTTGTCAAAACACTGCTCCGGCAGCACACGCAGCACAGCGAGGGGGATGTGCGGTCCCAGAGGCTCCAGCTCCAAACTCTGCTGCCTCAGGGCCGCTGCAAAGGAGGCAGCGAGACAGGGACACGCAAACACCAGCAGAGCTTCGTGGCCTCCTTCTTCTGGTGAAGAGCACAGGGGGTAGCAGCCTCCATCACTGCTCCTCCTCACAGCAGTTTTCCATCCTGCTCGGCCCCTCAGCCACACTGATGAATTCCTCATTAATTCCTTTGTATTCCCACGTGCCTCCCTTACCAGCTTCCCTTCCCAATCCCTCTCTGCCTGTGTAACCTCTGAGCTGGTGCTTGCCCCTTAGGACAAATGCACTCATCCAGAAGACGTCAAGCTCTGCACAGTTATTGTGAAGTCCAATGGGAGCTTCCAAGTTAATAAGCGCAAAGTGGTGAGTGTTAAAGAGAAGTGGGAGCTTTCCAGAGCCTTCAGCCTTCCCCTTCTCCCTCAGGACACAAGGTTAATTTATGTAGGGTGGGAGAAAAATAAACTTAAGAGCAAAGGTTACCATTCAATCTCAAAATTTAAATAGCCTTCCCATTCCTTGGAGTGAAGCAGGGGGTTTAAACTCACAGAGCTCAAAAAGCCAGATTAAACTCACCTAAAGATCAGCTCTAAAAGCCATGGCATTTGAACATTTTTGTGCCTTTGATTTCCTTCTCCTCTCTGTTATTTAAACCTTGGACTGCACTGGCTTTGTTGGGTTTTGCTTGTTGATTCCATTTTTATTTATTTGCATTCCAAAAACCTGAATAAAATCTGTGGAGAGTGGAGACAGCGTCTCCCCCATTTCTGAGCCTCTTTGTGCCAAAAAGGAGAATCCTCCAGTGCAGTTCTGTCAATCCCATCTGCCCAAAATATCCATAAACACACCAGAGCCCTTTCTCCAGGCGCCACGCAGGGAGGGAGAAGAGGGATTGACTGTTCTCCAACATCATCCAGCTTCACTCTGTAAGGAATGTTCGTTGCTCCTCTCTGTGTATTTACCTGTCATTATGTTGTGGACATTTGATTCTTGTCCAGGAGGCAGAGAGTCACATAGAAGAGATGGAAATGGAGATGGTGTCCAGTACCAGTCCCCCTGAGAAAACGGCCCTCAAACCCA
Source organism: Lycocorax pyrrhopterus obiensis (assembly GCA_014706295.1). NCBI lineage: Eukaryota > Metazoa > Chordata > Aves > Passeriformes > Paradisaeidae > Lycocorax > Lycocorax pyrrhopterus. The sequence goes on along the minus strand of JACSVZ010000025.1, from coordinate 5,811,045 downwards.
CAGCACCAAGTAACCACCAGTTGATTGTGCCAGTTGCTTCTAATCGGGGCAACAACTCTACCCTGCAGGCACCCCTGAACAGCCCTGGGAAGGTGGAGAAGAATGGCCATGCCAAAGAATCCCACCACACAGCCAAGGTCTTCGAGATCCACTCCCTGCCCAACGGCAAGACGAGGAACTTGCTCAAGGCCGTGATCAGGAGGAAACTGTCCCAGCAGAAGGAGAAGAAAGCCACCCAGATGCTGGCCATCGTGCTCGGTGAGAGCGTGCCCTGGCTGCCCCGGGGTCCCTGCAGAAATCCCAGTCCCCATGTCCAGTGCAGGCTGATTTCCCAGCCCCCCTCAGAACTCATTTCACCTGAAACATTAGAGAATAGGCAGGCAAGGGGCTGCCCATGGAGGGGTCCCTCCTCCCCAGCCATGCACAGCTGGCAGTGCTGCACTAAAGGTGCCCAAAGCCGCCCCTCTCGGGGACATCTGGGCTCCCAAAAGGGGGGAAGAGCTCGTGGGCTTTCTGGAACAAAAGGCAGCAGAGCCCAGCAAAGCTGGCACCTCTGAAGGGCAGGGTTTCTGCAGTGTCTGGGCTCATTACAGAGCAGAGGAGCTCTTTAGTACCTGGGCAGGACACAGAGCAGGGCACTGAGCCTGCACACACAAAGCGTATTCCTCTGAGAAATATATTCCCCTTCTACCAAAGAGAACCTCGCTGTTCTCACAGCCCGAGAATCTGCCCAGCTTTCAGCAATCAAAATCCTCCTCTCTCCTTTTCCCCCCCAGGTGTTTTCATCATCTGCTGGCTCCCCTTCTTCATCACTCACATCCTGAACATGCACTGCGACTGCAACATCCCGCCGGCCATGTACAGCGCCTTCACGTGGCTCGGCTATGTCAACAGCGCTGTCAACCCGATTATCTACACCACCTTCAACATCGAGTTCCGCAAGGCTTTCATGAAGATCCTCCACTGCTAAAAGTCACAAACAGCACCCGCATTTTTTTAGGAACGGAGGGGGAAGAGGAAGCGACGCCATTCACGCACAGCGGGGCAGCCGGGGAGGGGGCTGGAGCTCTTGAGTTGGGCACCACTCAGTGCCCAAGCACCTCGTGGGGATGGAGTGAGGTGGGAGGGTCTCTCACCCCGCTGGGTGACCTCTGGACCAGTCCCAAGGGCGCTTTTCAGAGCCACCCTCACACTGTGTTGGAAGTGGAAGTGCAAAAATCGAGGCGTTCTCGCTCGGTTCTCGCCCGTGGCCACCCGGCCTGGAGTGCACTGGACACAGAGTGGCCACGGGGCCGCGAGGAGGTAGCGCTGGGTCATCGGCACAACTCTCACCAAAGACAAGGCCACCCTTCCCTCTTGGCAGCAGGGGCCAGACAGGGCCTGTGGAAGCTCCGTGCAATAGCTTTGCCTTCACCTCGAGCTGACTCACCTGGTGTTTAACTGCTGAAGCCTTCAAAAATTAAATACAAACCAACCCAAAAACTTTCAGAGGTCCCCAAGCGGGTTGAGAAGGTTCTGCCACCCACAGACCCCAGCCCTGCAGCAGCATGGGCCTACAAGCCATGGGTGGAAGGGAGAAGGGGGCATCAGTCTCACGTCAAACCACTGCATCGGTGTAAATAGGAATAAACAGGATGGATTTTGGAGCCCAAGCCAAAAAAAAAAAAGAGATGGAGAGAGAAACTCAAGGAGCGGGACCTTGTCTTGCATGGTGTACATCCAACAGGACCCCCTCATCTCTCATCAGCGATTTCTGTCCACCAGCATCTCATCTCCAGGCTCTGCCCAGGGGTGACGCTCCGGGGAGGGGTGGCAGCGTGGTGAATGTACAGACACGAGGACACTGTGCCAGGGAGGCATCCTGAGCACGCCAGCCAGGTCAGGGCTGGTTCTTCTCACCTAAGTCAGGGGCCCCAAGGAGCACCTCGGGTCTGCTTTGCCTCTGTCTCTCCACAGAGAGTGCAGAATAACATTGTGCCTAATTTAAATCAACAGTCAAGGAGATAAAACTGTGCATTTTGGAAAAAGCCAGAATAAAAACCCAAGAAAGCCCCTACCTGGGCCAGCTCCTGTGTCCAAGCTGGACTCTGGAAAGGTCTGGATGTTTCCAGCATCCCTTACTCTCTGCTATCTATTTTTCCATGGATTCTAAGAATTGAAACCCCGTAAGAGCCTCATTTCACCATGCTGAATCTGGCACTGCCAAACCCACGCTGTACTTGCTGCTTGTACTCAGTTCACACGATATTTTGCAATATCTCTGTAAATAAAACACAGCAAGGTGAATAAAATGACGTGGAAATAGGTCTGGCTAGAAATTCCTGCAGGGTGTGGAGCAGCAGAGGGTTGCAATAGCCATAAGCAGGGGCAGGCTCCCAGGGTGCAGTTTCCTGCTGTTTTCTAAAGGAGTAAAAACACAATTGGGAGAGCAATAGAATCCCTTTTTTCTCTATGCAGTTTGTGGAATATCCACTCAGTTTCTGCTTCAGATGAGGTGAAGATCTGCCAGGGTTTCCTTTAATTCCCTGGATTTCCTGTATTGCTAGCAGAGCACTGTCCTGTGCTGGTAGGATGTGTTCCAGCTCTGATTCAGGAAGAGATTATGCAAAGCAGCTCTAACACATAATCTCAGCTGTTTTCTAAAATTGAAGCAGCAGTCCCACCTTAATCCACAGGTTTCTGTTCTAAACCTGGCATTCCTGGAATGGGCTGGTATCCAGGGGCTCTGATAGTCAGCCCACAGCCTTGTGTAACATTTGAACCTGGCTCTTCAGAGCTAAAAACATCAAAATTGGGAACACCAACTCGAGAGATCTCAGGCACACATGAGCTGTTCCTTTCTCCCCAGTTTTAACCAAACGAATTCACTCAGAGATGGGCATCAACTCAGACTCCTACCCCAATATTCAGAGGATGATGCAAAGTCAGGAGGGTTTTCGGCAGAAAAATAGCAACAAGCTACTGGTCCATTTTCTAATTTATTTACAAGCAGAAAGAGGCATTTGACTTAGGGAATTAACAGGTGGGAGCTGATCCAAAATAGCAAATATTACATATATAGACAAAAAAGCTTTCAGGCATTTGGAAGTTGCCACAGGTGATGTTTGCCCTGTACTAAAACCTGGTGTGAGCCCTCAGGGTAAGTGGAATGTGAATAATATCTTAACTTTGTGCCATAATTTCACTTTGTGTCCAGTGTTAACCCAAGGAAAATCCTCATCTCCAGTGCTGTGTACCTTGCTCCCAAAATTTTTCTTCTGAATTTAGAAGCAGAACCTTACAGCTCAACCCACCCGAACCACTGCCTGAAAAACTCTTCCAAAATGTCATGGAGGAAAAAAAGCTGCTGGAAAAGGGCCCACGTCCTTCATGTGTTGCCAGCTTGGGCCAAAAATCCCCAGGTGTCATTTCCCAGAGCTTCAGTGTTCGCCGTGAGGAATTACCTGCAGCCCTTCGTTCATCCCCAGGACATTTTAAGCTGCTCCTTCCTAACGCTCCAGGCTAAAGTGTGGGAATGTGAATATCCCCAGTGCCCTTGGGAAGGTGGCAGTGCCAGCTCTGCAGCAGGTTTTCCTTCCCCATAAAACTCCTGCACTTCCAGACAACAGATAAAGCACTTTGCACCCTGAACTGAGCCTGCAGAACCCTTTTGGAGACAGCACCAAAACTCATCCTCACCTCTGGCTTTCCAAGGAATAAAGCAAGGCCAAGAGCAAGGACAGTCTGTGCTGACACAACGAGAACCAGTGGCTGGGATGGAACCTGTTTGTAGGAGCTCCTCAGAACCCATCACGAGTCAGCTGCATCCCGGAGGACTCGGAGGCCCCTCGCCCACAGGTCTGAGCCTGGCAAATCCAGACCTCACTGTTCCTTCCACTCTGGAAAAAAAACCTCTGCTTCCCCAAAGACTTCTGCTGGCAGGACGTGCTGGTGATGGGAAGGGTACTGAGCTGTTTTTTAAAAACACCTTAACGAGAAGATTTCATTTCTTTGTTCCTCGAGAACTTCAGAGCCTTGCTCTAGCCCCTCTTTTGTGATTCTTTATTTATAATTGAAGCTTTAGTTCTGCTTATTGAGTCTTCCTGTTCCTGCTTTCCCTCCCTGTGATTCCCAGCTTGCTGCAGCCCTGGGTGGGGCTCTCTGCACCCCCAAACAGGTTTGAATTAAACGCCAGTGAATTCTGCCTGCACTGTATTTGCTGCTTGCCTGCTTGCTCCCACTCCACAGAACTGTTTATCTTCCTGACTGAAGAGTAAATTCACTCCAGTAGGTCTAACCAGCTTATCCAATCCTGCTGAAATAATAATAATAAAAAAGGGAAAACAGGAAAAATAAAGCCACTACCTCTTGTGGTGAAAATCCCCAGTGCAAACACGACTCTGCAGGGAGTCAGGAATGTATAAAATGCCCATCACAGGTACATGTGGCACCAACCAATGTCTTCATGCAGCACTGTAATTAAATAGAGACTTGCACAAGCCACCCTGATGTCGATCTGATTGTTTTGTTCTGTTTCACACCAGCGCTGGTGCTTGGCTCTGAGGGCTCAGCCCCAGGGAGCCACGGCTCTGCTGCAGAGCTCAGACACACACAGGAGAATCTGCCTTCACGGGAGACCTGCCTTTTCTCTGACTTCCTTCTCAGGCTGTTTTCCCTTTCCCCCCTTATCGCAGTCTGTCCTTGAGAATTCTGCTGTTTGTCTTGCCTGACGCCACGAGAATCAGACACGGGAAGGGAAAGGTGCAGAAAGGCACAGACAGAAAGGAAATGGTCTGAAATCTCTCTCCCAGACAGAAGTGGGCTGGGGAGGGTTGGAGGAGGAAGGGGTGGAAGGCAGAGGTGCCTGGCTGAATTCATGCTGGAGAACTTCGTTGTTTCATTTAGGAATATTTCTATTTATGTTGCACTGTTTCCTCAAGCTACACACTCAGGTGTTTGGTGTTTCTGCAGGTGGGCCCTCAGCCAGGCTTCATCAGCACTTTTTAAATAAAGATTGTTTTCTTTATATAAAAAAGGAAGAAAAGATAATAATAAAAAGAAAATCCTTCCCACTGCTAGGAAAGAAAATTGTCTGTCCATGTCCAGGAGCTAACAAACTAAAATTTCAGTTTATTGGCATTTCAGATCCAAAGGTCTGCTCAGTTTTGAGCCAACACAGAATAATCCCTGCTCTGAAGCCCTCAGTTTATGCAGAGACCAGACTCTCCAGAGCTGCTGAGTTCAAATGAGGCTGAATTCTCCTTCTTGGATGATTCAACTCAGTGCCACCGTGACTGAGGGGAAATTAGGAGCTCCAAAGCCCCCCTCCCCTCCCAAACACACCAGAATAAATGATATTTTCAGATCAAACAGGACACACCAGGTTGTTTTCAGCCTGTCTGGCCTGAGCCTGGCAGGATCAAAGGCAGCTACTCTGAGGTTCACCCTTACAGCCAAATTTTATTTCTGAGCCTGTGGACAAAACCCATTCACAGCACCCAAAAGAGATAAAAAGAATGATCTGCCATCTCCTGGGGCATCTGAGCGAGTCCTACTGCTCCAGGTCAGGCCTGACACATCCATGGGTGTGCTTTGTTCTGCACACCCAGGAAAAAAAAAATAAAACCAGTTACTCTTGTTAAATTAACTCCCTGTCTTTAATCAAAGCTTCTTTTAATAACTCCAACTGCTCCCCCAAGTCTTCCTGACGATACCAACCTGTCTGCTTCATAAAGAGCTTTTGACTCACAAATAACAACTTTCTTCACCAAAGAAAGAGTGATCATGGTGGACTAAACATAATTAAGGCGCAATGAATAATTAACAGACCCAGAAATGCCTTTAAAGAGACTTAAGAAGCAAAGCAAAACCCTTTCAAATGAGAGGAAAACATTGTGCCTCACCAAGCTGCCATGCTGGGCCCGGGAAAAAGAAGTGGGCTAATGAGAGCAAGTGAGCACATTTAGGCAGTTCAGCTCTGCCTCCCTGCCGCAGCCCTCCCTGGCACGCAATCAGTGCAGCCTGGGCCCCGCTGAGCCTGCCGGGGGCACAGCACCCCCAGCTCAGCTGCAGCATCAGGGAAGGATGGCAGCAGCGCAGGTTTGTCCTTGCTCCTGTGAAAAGCCATTTTTGCCTGGTTTTAACCCAGCCCCCGCCTGCCAGGGGAGTTGGTGACACGCAGCAGGGGCACAAGGTGTTGCACGTCAGCGAAACAGCCACAAAAGCACAGGAGGGTGATGGAAATGGGCTCTGCAGGGGGCTGGGGGTTCAGGTGCTGTCCCTGCACTGGGGAGGCTCCTCAGCACAGAACACACGGGGCAAATCAGCCTCCCACAGCTCCTGGCTGAGAGGGGACAGACTCATCAGCAGGGCAGGGGCTGTGGCTCCTGCCTGTCCCGGGATTTGGTGGCCAGAGGTGCCTCTGGACTCCTGACTCAGCAGGAACAGGCTGCTCTCCCACCCCACGAGCCTTCATCCCCTCCCCTCCACCACCCCACACCCCCTTCCAGAGAATTCCCTGCTGGCAGGGCTGCCCTGAGCCCCTTTGGGGCAATGCCACAGCCCAGCTCGTCCTGGGGACAGAAGCTGCATCACCTTCTTACCTGGAGCCTGGGAGCCTTGGGACGGGGAATATCACAGGGATATTTAGGGTGACCAATTCCTGCCCACAGCCTGCCACACTGCTGTTCAAATAAACAGGGCCCAGGGACACCTAAAGCTGTGCCTGTGGCCTCAGGACAGCAGGACAGAGGAGCCAGGCACCACCCAGATCCTTTTTCCCATGGCTGATATTGTGGGCTTTTAATGCTGCACACTGGGAAAAAGATAAATCAGCAGAGTTCAAGCGTCCTCATGGCTGTTTCTGCTTCCTATCTGTATCCAGCTGCTCCATAAACCCTTCTGAACTGTGTGCAGGGCAGATGTAAAGGGCTGCAAACATCACCTGGGAGAAAATCAGGTCACAACCTCAGCCTTTGTCACTGCATCAAATGTTTCATAACAACCATCGTCAATATTTATTTAATAGTGCAGCCACAAAGCTGATTTTTTATTCAGGCCATGTGAAAAAAGCAAGAAAAGCCCAAACTGACATCAGCCAGAAATGCAATCTCGTCCCCAAGTGCTAACAGCAACACAGAGAATCTCTGAGCAGCTCCTGAGTGTGAGTTCAGAGAGCTCTGTCAAATCACCAGCTGGAAAATGTACAAAGCTTCAGAGGGAAACCCAGGAGCTGCAAATCTGATTGAACAAGACAGGTTATGAGCTGGGAGCTCGTCTGTGTGAAGAAATGGGCAGTCAGTGCCAGTCTAAACAAATATGTACATATCTCTCTCTGAACACCTCCCTCCCCCTGGGACAGCTCCAGTCAAAAACAAAAGTGACTTTGATCTGGCATAATTCTTGGAGTTCGCTAGGAAAAAAATCCCCCAGCAAGACGGCAAAGCAGCTGCTGTGGGTCCTGCAGAGGGACTGGGCATGGGAGGGACTGTGCTCACAGCGGGGCCAGCTCTGGGGGTGACAGGAATGTGGCGTGACGAGCTCTGGGGAGCGGGGTAAACCCACCCCGGATCAAACCCACGGCGTGAGACGAGCCCATGACATGAAATGGTGATGATTCCGTGCTATTAAAGAGCTGAACTCCTGCCTCTGCCTCCCTCTGGGCCGTGGGCTGCGTTCCCTGCCGGGGGATCGCTGGGATAAGGATGCAGAATGTGAGGGTTTGACCCAGAACAGAAGCGGGAATGGGCCCCAGAACCGACCCCACAGGGGGCTGGCTGAGAGCGGAGACAGCGGGGAAGGGCTGGTGCCTCTGTGTCCCTGAGCACCCGCCCGGCACCGCTCTGCTCCCACTGCCGGGGCAGGGGCAGCAACAGGGGCTCAGCCCAGGTCGCACCGAATTAACCTCGGGGACGCAGATTTATGATTGAATTATTGCGGCTGGCCATTCACTGCGCTGCAGTAATTGAGTTTGTGCCTGTTCCCAGCTGGTGGCAGATGCTCCGGGTCACATTCCTTCATCGTGTTTACATTAAAATGCCTACCTGGAGCTTGCTGGGAGGGCAGATTATGCAGGCAGTGATTTGCTGGGGCTCAGGTAGTGCCTGGTAACCTGTTTAGCTCTGCCTTTGTGTCTGAGCCCCCCCTATCAAAGGGAATATTCAGCTCCCTGGCAGTTCCAGGTTGTCTGGGAAGGAACAGTCTGATTGCCTTTGTGATAAACAAGCCCTAAATCACTTCAAAGCTGAGGCCAGAATCACTGGGAAAGATTACAGACAGTGAAATAGTAGGGACTGGAAAGTGATTCAGAGATACCAGGGAAAATCACAGTAAATTCTACCTCCTTCTTAATTAAAAAAAAAAAAAAAGCAAAAAGAAGTTTTCCATGAGTAGACTGACTGAGATGCTCTTCTCCACCCAGCCAGCCAGCCTGACAGAGCTGGGAACAGGCATTTAAACCCCAAAGCCCTGGGGGAAAGCTGTCACCCTGTGGGTGACATCCCGGGGGGCTCATCCCGGCACATCCTTGTGCTGCAGGGGAAGGCAGAAGTGTGTTCAGGGAGGAGGAGCTGCATGGGGCTGCACCAGCTCACTGACAGGTTTAACCCATTGGCAGAAAAGCTGGTTTTGCAGCCAGGCTCATCCTGCAGCTGCCTAAGTATCCAAAATTCTCAAATCCATGCTGATGTTTTAGGCACAATCTGAAATTTCTCCCCCAGATTACAAACACAGTGAGGCCAAGGCATGGCCCAGATTTTCCAGGTGAATTCCAGGGCTGGGCACTCGGCTGTCCTGGCTGGACTCTAAAAAAGGTTGGAAAATACGATCTTGGAGGCCTTTCCCAACATTAATGATTCTGTGGGGCCAAGGAAATTCAGCAGCAAGCCCCACAAGCTGCTCCCAGACTCCCAAAATGACCTCAAAAGCAGCACTTTTCCAAGCTCACCTGATTTCAGATGAATTCCACCTTTTCCCTGGTTTTGTCTCTTTCTCTCATGGTGGTTGTTGATTTTTCCCTGTCGCTTTTTAGTGTCTGAGTGGGCTCGTGTCCTGTGGCATTTTGCAGCATTCCCTGGAGCAGAACACGGCCGTGCTCAGCCAAAAGGAGCAACACATTGGGCAGCAAACAGCCCCACTCAGCTCTCCTGGGAGAAATCCTGCTGGGGGTTACAAAACAAAGACTCAAACAAAATAAAGGCAGGGCAGCCTCAGCAAAACCTTTTGGCAGACTGGAGTCTTTTCCAAGGCGAGAAAATTAATTCCCTGAACATCTCATAAGGATTTTTTTTTCCTGCTTGGAGCAGATATTAAGAGTTTGCCCAAAGAACAGCAATAAAATCTCGCTGGTGGTAAGAACGCTGCTCTGCCTTGCTGAGGAACAGGCTGGTGCTGAAGAGCAGTGAAAGTGCCATGGAACGAGGCCAGAAATGCCCCAAACCTCAATTCTGTCAAAGCTGAATTTTCTCAGTGTCCACAATGTTTCTCTTTTATTTCCAAAGTAATGGCCCTGTAGCACAGCAGCGAACAAAGGCTCATTTTAGCCCTTATTGCAGCTAATTACTGCACCCCCTGATTGCTGACCCTGGCCTAATGCTCCTCTCTGTAATTGCTCCAGATGGACTTGGAGTCTTTAATGGGATATTAAAGATATCCCATTTCTTTATGGCTGGTGGGGGTTATTTATTAATTTGTATTCAGAAGAAATTCCCTCTAGGACCGGAGGTTCAGTCATGTTCTCTGGGTTTTCTCCTGGATGATTTGGAAGTGATCTGTGATATTTTTTTTAAGGAAATTCAGAGCAATGTGTTCCAGGGATGGTTTTCTGTTCCTCCCAGCACGCTGCTGCTGGTAGCACCAATCCTTGCCACAAAAAGAGCTGTTTAGACTCACAGATTCCCTGATTCCGTGACCCCCCACACCCAGGCTGGGCAGCAGATTCATGGCTCTCAACCTCTGAGGTGCCCTGCTGTTCTTACAGGAGGGATATAAACATTTTCCTGGGCTTTGTTTGGGTACAAAAGATTTTTCCCAAGGCCACAGAGGGTGTGAGGAGCACTGAGTTGCCAAAATGAGGGTCTGAACTGTGGTATCTCCTCCCCAAACTGCCCCCACAGAGCTGAACTCCACCTCTCACCTCCAAGAGCCTCAGGCTTTAAAAACGATCACTTTGGGGCTTGGGTTTGTGGGGTTTGTGTTTTTTTTTTTCCCAAATAAGAGAACGAGGCCAGTAGCAAATTGCACAAGAGAAGGGTTTCCTGCTGTGCTCTGAGCCAGAAGAGAGGAAAGCAGCAGCTGATCAGAAGATGTTGAACTTGCTGGGGATGAGATGCCTGCTAGGAGGAAACAGCAAGTGCTCCTTGATTCCCAGTCGGGCCCCTTTTCCCCATTATTCTAATGGAAGTGGAGCTCACACCTGCGTGCGCTGACAGACCTGGGCGGGGAGCTGCTTTCTGAAGTGGTAACGTGGTTTTATTCCAAAGGAAGGGGACGAAACCCCTCCCCGGAGCTGGGGAGCAGCGCCGGGAAGCGCTGGACAGCCCGGGAAGGGAGCAGCAGGGTGTGGAAAGGCTGAGCAGGAGCCAGGCTTGTCTCACACTGACGTCTGACACAGCACAGAGCCTGCAACCACCTCCTTGCGAGGAAAAGAAACACAGAATTCACTATTCCTTCTTACATTAAAATCACTCCCTCCTACATTCACATCATTGCTGTCAGAAACATCTTGATTTTCCACACCTAAGGGGCTATGGAAAAAAACAAGCATTTCTGCTAAAAATAAGGGGTTTTTTTCCCCCACAAGCTGTATTTATTCAGGTCTCTTTTCCTCTAAAACGCAGCATTATTTTAATTTTAATTTAATCCCGTATCTGCATAATTGCAGCACTGCCAAACAAACAAATCACAGTCACTGGGAAGCAGGAGCAATGCAAAACGTGGATTTAACTGACTTCATTTCCAAACATTTTCCTGGGAACATTCCCCCACAGAAGAGCTGCACTTCTCACTGAAATGTCCACGTTTTGATCACAACAAGCATCTCCCCTTCAAACGAATTTTACATCAGCAAATTTATATTACAGTCAGATCCAGCACTGAGAGCACTTAGGAAATCAATGCCAGCCCTGGCTTTCACCCCTTGTGAAACCATCCCCTGGTTCTGGTGATTTATTTACTCCGAGTTTCTTTGCGTGCTGTTCGTGGAGAACACCGGGTCTTAAAAGTCGCACCCCGTGTCTTAAAAGTCACATCCATTTCCCCGTGGATGTCTTGGACAGAAGTGATGGAAAGGGGATGCAGGCAGCCCAGACGACATCCCAGGATTGACAGAGCACGGGGTGACTCCAGCAGGGAGCAGGGGTGGAATGAGATCAGCTTCCAGGGACCTTAAATTTCCCCCCTCCAGTTTTCCATCCTAACCAAGGGACCAACCCAAACCACCCTGGGATTCTCTGAGGGTTTTGAAGGGAAATTGGTTTGGAAACATCCCCGAGGTTCAGGCTGCCTGGAACTGCTACAGCACAGAGAAGTTCGGGGCAGCACTCCAGGGCCATTCCACAGAATTACCCTGGCAAAATCAGCAACACCGCCCTGCTCACCCAAGCAGCTCTGGGTACCTTAAAAACACGATTTTTGAGGCACAAAGGTCAACAATTTTGATCTTTTTGAATCCAAACGAGCTGTTTAGGAGGTTTCTGCCCTGCTGCTGCTCCCATGCCCTGCCAGGAGCTGCCTTGGCTGTGAACTTTGGCAGCTTTTGGGTAAGAACATGAGATAATCAGAAGCAGATTTATCAGCAGGGACAAAAGACTGAAATGGAGTTGAAAAAGGGGGAAAAAAAAAGTGGGGGGGATGGAGATCTACGAATAATTTTAGAAATAAGCTGCAAGTTGCACAGTCACAAAGCGGAGGCTGGAATGCACTTTTCCAGAGTTTGTACAGACTCATTTAATTTCTATAGAAACTCAGCAGCAAACAGGTAATTTTCTCTGCAAATTGCTTCTATCACCTCTGGAATGCTCTGCAAGAGCAATGTATTTCCCTCGTGTCTTCTTAATCCCCTGTTATTTTCATTATAAATTTAATTAAGCTCTTGTAGAGAACATTCCATGACATACTAGCTGAGTTTTGTTTTTCTGTTGGAGAGGGGACAGAAAGGAGCTGCTGAATTATGTGGCAATTGGATTGCTTTTTTCTGGGTAAATATTTCAAATGACACCGAGCAGGGGAGACATTTGCTGAATCAATACAGCTGAAGCTGAGGGAAGCAGCTGCACAGGAAGGTCTGAGCATCCCAAGAATTCCTTCCAGCCAGGCCTTTCCTCCTTGGGCAAAATTAGGGAATATCAAGAGCAGCTAAATCAGGGAAATGCCAAGCTTTTAATGCACCACACAGCTGGGGAAAGGAAGGAAGGAAACTGAGGAGATGCTGGCACAGAGGATGGAAAATCACCCCATGTTATTTGATGGGCACAAGCTACACAGATCCTTCACTGCAGTTACAGCAGCCTCTAATCCCACTCTGAACATTCCCTTTCCTTCTCCAGCCCTTTGAAAACCTGCATCACAAATCAGTATTTTCCTGCTGTCTCCCTGTTTCCATTCTTGAGGAATTTCTGTATACACCAAGCTTTTTTTTTTGGTGGTTGCAATAAAAGATCCATTTTTTACACTCCCCGCAACCCAAAATGTCACCAACATTTCACTTCATAACCTGCCCAGCTCCTCACTTCACCAACGGCAAATGTTAAAAATGAATCATTTTATTACAATTTATTTTAAATGATATCTAAAAGCTTTGGTGTCAAAGCATCATGAAAAACTGGGTTTGAATCAAATATCTTTTAGTTAATGTAAAATGAAAATTAAATGAGTAGAGGTTGAGCTTTTTAACCCCTCTTTTTAACCCGTTTAATCTCATGTTATGAGGCAGTAACAGCTCCCCTGCAGAGCTGGGGTTGTTTGTTTCTATTTCAGCCTCTTCCCAGCTCAAGGCCAGGACAAGTCATCGTCCCTCCAGGCATGTTTGGGAACGCTCAGGACTCACAACAGGATTCCAGAGCTGCACACAAGCGCTGCTCGCTGCCACAAAGGAATCAAATCCACCAAGAAGCTGTTTTTCACAGGAGTGATCAGGCTCTGGAACATCTTCCTGAAGGAAACCAGGAATTATTTCCCACCAGAGACACGACTCAAACCTCAGCCTGCAAACAGCCAGATCTCGTGTGTGATTATTCTGGAATTTCTTTTCCCCGTGCTGCATCCATTTCAATGCTCTCTGCCAGTGATTTTTCCTTCCTTCCTTGTTTCATTTGATTCTTGTTACAGAAAGGAGATGTCAGGAAATCTGACACATTGCTGTGCCAGCAGCAGGTGAGAATCTCACGATTCAATTCCCACCTGTGCCAGGGCCACTTTACACCAATTTTCTCTGTAGGAAAACATGGAATAAAAGCAATAAAACGTGTGGAAGACGTGTGCATGTGCTGTGCACAGCTTCAGCCCTGCCTGTGTGAGCAGGGGGTGCTTAAATCCCTGCACAGGAAGGATTCAATAGGAAAGCACTGCCTAAAGTATCACCAAGCCAAAATGTTCTACAAGCTTGGAAAAGAGCTTGTCATCAAATAACTTCATTTTCTTTTACTCTCTTAAGTGTTCATCCTTAAAACCTTCCATTTAAAAAGGGGAAATATTTTCCTGCAATCAGCAGGTGACAGGACAAGATGCTTTAAGGCATCACACCTGATGTGGGAAAGCTCAAGCTGTAAATTCCAGAGCTGATGAATTCACAAATCTGTCCTTCCTGGGATAAGTCTGGGTCTTGGAATCTTGGCATCGTTCAGAGTCCTGTTCCCGGGTTTGTTCCCCAAGGGCTCCTTGCCCTGGAGCAGGGTGATGATGTTCTCCCGCTGGTGCCTCACTGCCAGCTGCAGGGCCGTGCACCCGGTGATGTCCTCCACGTCCAGCAGAGCCCCCGCCTTGAGCAGGGTCTTGATGATGGCCATGTTGCCCTTGAGGACGGCGAGGTGCAGCGGTGTCCAGCCCACCTTGTTCCTGGCGTTGACGTCGGCCTGGCACTCCAGGAGGTTGATGACGCTGAGGAAGGAGCCCCTGAGTACTGCGAAGTGCAGGGGGGCCCAGTGGGACCTCTCGGCCGTGTTGGGGTCGGCCCCACAGCGCAGCAGCTCGCTGACCACCGGCTCGTCCCCGTAGCGCGTGGCCAGGTGCAGGGGGGTCCAGTCCATGCTGCCCTTGGCGTCCAGCCGGGCGTGGCTGCCCTTCAGCAGCCGGATGATCTCAATGTGCCCCTTGAAGGAGGCCAGGTGCAGGGGGGTCCAGCCTTTGTCCGTCCTCAGCTCCACGTTGGCCCCGTACTTGATGAGTTTCTCGCAGATCAGGTACTTGCCCCTCACCACGGCCAGGTGCAGGGCGCTGTAGTGGTTCTGGTCCAGGCTGTTGACAGAGATCCCGTTCTTCAGCAGATAATGCACCACCCTGAACTTGCCCCTCTCCACGGCCACGTGCAGCGGGGTCCTGAGGTTCTTCTGCTTCCTCTCCAGGTCGGCTCCCTGGCTGGCCAGCAGCTTGACCAGGCCCACGTGCCCGAAGCAGGCGGCCACGTGCAGGGCGGTCTTGCCGTCCACCTCCTGCGTGTTGGAGTCGGCCTGGCGGGACAGCAGCACCCGCGCCACGTTCTCGAAGTTGTTCTGAGCCGCCAGGTGCAGCGGGGTCCACCCGTCGTGCTCCTGGGCGTTGACGCGGGCCTGGTGGTCCAGCAGCAGCCGCACGGCCCTGTCGTCACCGTGCTGGGCCGCGAAGTGCAGCGGGGTCCAGCCGTCCTCGTCGGGGGCGTTGACGTCGGCCCCGTGCTCGATGAGGACGGAGCAGATCTCCGGGAGCCGCCTCTGCACGGCCATGAGCAGCGGGGTGCAGCCGCAGCCCGCCGCGCTGTTCACGCTGGCCCCGCAGCTCAGCAGGAACCGCACCTTGCCCACGTTGCCCTGCATCACCGTGAGGTGCAGCAGGGTCAGGCCGTTCTCGTGCACCCTGCAGAGCTCCTCGGGCACCAGCTCCTCGGGGCTCCTGGCCTCCCTGCACGGAGGTGGGACAGGAACCTCCTGGTTATCCTTTCCTAAAGGCGGGGACGCAAAATGGGAGAAAAAGAGTGAAACAGAGTGAAAAAACTCCCAAGGAGGGAGGGAGGGCTTGTGACTCTTCATAGAATGACATGAAATAAAGTCATTTGAGAGATAAGGAATATAAAATAAGGCCAGACATGCAGTGGGATATTTGGCCCTCTCCCTCTCAGTATCTATTTCCTGTATGGCTCATTTTCCTTAACTTAAAACTTCACCCATGTGGAGAACCTTATGAGCCACATCCTTCTACAAAAAAATAGACAATTTTTGTAGCTTCCCCTGCTTTAATTTTCAATTATAAAGTCAGTCCCCTACTTACCCCCACTCCTGGTGTCTCGGGGGAAGGTGAACTCCTCTTTGTCACTCTTGTTTTCAGAAGGGGGGAAAGAAAAACAGTAAGACAAAGTGGTTTTTTGCATCCTGTAATGTTTGCACAAAGTTCTTTGCTGCTGCTCTGTAGTTTTGTGTCATCATTTGAGAGTTTTTTATCCAATCCAGTTTTTGCACCCAAAACTCAGCTGAGCAAATCATGACACAACAGGAATGGAGGAGCCTGAAGATGATCTCTGGATATCCATGAGCTTTTCCTCCTCGTGCTCATTTACTCCCCAACACACACATATTCTGCTTCCTGACTGAATGGCAGCATCCCAAAATTATTTCCTGTGTTGTTTAGGGACCCCCAAGCCCCCACCTCTTCAGGCCTCTGGTTGCTTGCACAGCTTGGCAAAACCCCCTAAATACCAATAATTCCCAGCTCCTATTTCTCCATTTTCTGGGCACAGTTACCCCAGTGGCTGGGATTACATTGTGACTATCCAGAAGCAAAAATACAGAGAAACACGGGGATTTAAAACTATTTTTTAAAATTTCTGTGAGAGCTGTTCAGACTGGAACATCC
This sequence comes from Lycocorax pyrrhopterus obiensis, assembly GCA_014706295.1. Lineage (NCBI taxonomy): Eukaryota > Metazoa > Chordata > Aves > Passeriformes > Paradisaeidae > Lycocorax > Lycocorax pyrrhopterus. Next base: position 5,795,031 of record JACSVZ010000025.1, on the reverse strand, counting down.
TCAGTTCCATGCCTTGAGCAGAACCCCTGTGATTCTGTGTTTGCTTGAGTTTCTTTCAGTCTCTGAGGCCACCATGATAAACCCAGTTCACCTGAGCAGGTCTGGAAAAGGGTTTTCCTCTTGGACTGTTTATCATTTAGTGCATTTATTAATTAATTTGCAAGTGTCTTATCCCCATAAATGAATTACAGAGGCACAACCCGTGCAGACACACCCTGCAAAGGTGCTGAGGTGCACCTTTGAGAGGGGAAGCAGCCTCAGGATCTGGTAAGAACAAGGAGAAGAGTCAGTGGAACTTCCTGAGTGGTGCTGGGGGCTCTCCTCACCTGCTGGCTCCTGGAGATGGCCGGTTTGTGGGACATCTTCCTGACAAGGCGCTCGTTCTCCGGGTCCAGCACCAGGCTCTGGATCAGTGCCAGCAGCACGTCTGTCTCCACAGGGATATCTGCCAGGGCAGAGCACTTCAGCCGTGCAGGCTGCCCCGGGGTCCAGAGCCACGCAGGACCCACGTGGCAAGGAAGGGAGAAGGGATGAAGGGGATGTGTGACAGCGAAAGGGCACCAAGCTCTGAAACCTGGGAGATGCAGCTGGGAAAACTACACATAAACTTATCCCCTGCTTGTCAAGGCATGGGGCTGACCCTTGGCTAATCCACATCTCCGTCCCACCTGCAAAGCTCGGCCTCTGCTTGGGGTCTTGGTCCCAGCACCTCTTCATCAGGTCGACCATCTGGTGGCACTCCCCGGGCCAGTCCTCCCTGACGAGCTCCAGCCCCGGCCTCTTCCCCGCTGCCACCTTCACTATGATGGCCATCATGTTGGCCCCTGGAAGAAACCAGCACACTCTGGGTGTTCTCCCCGGGAAAACGGCTGGAACAAACATTCCACAGGTGCGGGGCTCGTGTTTACCTGTGTAAGGTTTCTTCTGCATAAGGACCTCCCAGATGACGATCCCGAAGCTGCGGGAGAGCACAGACCGTGAGCACCTGGGCATTAAATGCACTTATTGCTTCTGCCTTCTTGAGAAATGGGAAAACCTGCAAGGAAGCTCTTCAGGAGGGAAGGATTTCAACCCCCAGGCCAAAAGGATCAGGCCTTACGATTCTGCCTCATATATCTCCCTTAAGAGTGGGGTCATCACACTCCAGAGGGTCTGTGCAGTGAATGAAGCTGAGCACTGAGGCGGATAAGCCCATATTGGAGTTGTTTCAAACCCAGAATGAATCTCAGCAGCGACTGTGATGAAAGAGCAGCACTGGCTGTTCTGGGCTCTGGTGTCACTCATTTTTGTCAGAGCTCCCAGCAACGAAGCAGGGTGTGATGGCACCTGGCAGTGCTGCAGCCCCCCTTGCTGTGTGTAAGAGCCTGGGGACACCCCTGGGCGCCCTGTGGCAGCCCTCACCTGTACACATCGTACTTGATCCCCGGGGGTTTGCTGTTCTGCAGGAACATTTCGGGGGGGATGTAGCTCAGAGTGCCCCTCAGAGCTGAGCTCTCGATGTACTGCATCCTGCTGGATTGCTCCATCCACTTGGACAGCCCAAAGTCCGAGATCTGCAAGCAAAAACAGGGAAACTGCCCCAAAATGCTCACACTCATCCCTCCTCCAGTCACCTGGACATCCCCCCATCCTTTGGGATCAGGGACAGGAGGAGGTGCCCAGCAGCTGGAACCTGACAAAACCCTGACAATTTGCAGCCACTGAGTCCAGCTGGAGCCTTAAATTCCCAGTGCTGGCCCAGATTCCCTGTATGATCTTGAGAACGCCGTGTAATTTGTACACCAGCTGCTTCTTAAAAGCCCCACAGGTCAATCTTTCATGGAGTGTTCCTGAAGAACCTGATTTACTGGGATTCTGGACTCATTTGGCAAAAATAACCTCTCTCTTATTTGAGAAATAACGAACCCAGCACTAAGGCCATACCTTGACGTGCATGTTCCCGTCCAAGAGGACGTTCCCTGGCTTCAGATCCAAGTGCAGCAGAGGAGGGCTCATGCTGTGCAGGAAATTCATGGCCAAGCCCATCTCATGGATCACCCGGAATTTGAGCTGCCAGGACATTCTGTGAGTGGGAAGGATTCTCTCCAAGGACCCCCTGGCCATATATTCCATCACTATCCCCAGAGGGCTGTTGCACACCCCGTAGATGGTGACGATGTGCTGGAATTTGATTTTCTCCATCTTGCTTGCCTCCTCCATTAGACAGTTCATGCTGGTCCTGGAAAAACGAACACAAAACCCAAAAAATACAGTGGAAGCAAGAAATTTTATCAGTTGATTCACAGGCTCAGTAAGTCTGTAGTAAGTCAGAGATACCCAGCCTTTCCGAGCACTGCCTACCCCAAAAACCTTCATCCCAATTTCCCCTTGAGCTGATGATAATGCTGCCACACAGTGATCCTTTGCAGACTAAAATCTGACATAGAAGGTCTTGTGACTTCTCAGAATGAGCTGAGGTTTATTTGGGCAAAAGCAGCCACCACAAGGAAAGAGATTAAAAACTTGCACTTATTTTGGTCCTTAGCAGGCCTCCAGTGACCACAGAGAGCCTGTGCTTGTCACACTGTGGTGAAATGGCTTTAAACTGCCAGAGGGCAGGGTTAGCTGGGATATTGGGGAAGAATCCTTCCCTGTGACGGTGGTGAGGGGCTGGGATGGAATTCCCAGAGGCTGCTCCATCCCTGGAAGTGCCCAGGGCCAGGCTGGAGCAGCCTGGGACAGTGGAAGGTGTCCCTGCCCATGGCACTGGATGAGCTTTAAGATCCCTCCCAACCCAAACCACTCTGTGATTCCATGAAATTCCCAGTGTTTCCCTGGCAGCAGGGTGCCAGGAGCAGGCGCAGCTCCGTGTCACGCCCTGCCCATTCCTGCAGCTCCACCCGTGCCTGCAGCGCTCTGTCCCTGGGCACGGTGACTCTGCTCCCAGAGGAACCCAGGCACGTCTGGTCTGCTGCTCGCTGCCAGCTCTGGCAGACCTGGTTCTCCAAAGTCCCACCCTTCCCGACCTGCTGAACGAGTTTGGAGTGCCCGGAGCGCTCCGGGAGCAGCCAAGCAGCAAAGTGCCAGGAGTGCCTTTAAAAAGCACAGCCTGGGAACGGAGCTGAGCTGCCAACAATTAGGCCAGGCCATTCATTGATCTAAAATGGTTCAGCCAAGCAAAATCTTCTGCCAGACTTCCTCTAGCAGGCTCCTCACAGTGAGACCTACTCGTGGGTTGAGGAATCTCAGGTATTTTACTACAATTGATAAGAACCAGAAGTAAAACTGATTAATTTGACTCTTTTTATTTTCCTCCCCCAAACAAGAACAAAATGCAAATGTAATATCTGCAGAGCAGACTGAGGACAGTCACTGCTCAGCCTGAACTCAGTTGTTGTCAGTAACAAGAAATCACACAAGTGTGAGATTTTTACCCAGGCAGGATCCTTCCAAATTGAATGGAGCAAAATTTTAAATTAAATAACTTCAGCAACGCAGTTGTTTTTCCATCAGCTCTGGCTGTATTGGATGTGTTATCAGCAGTGGTTGTGATTACCTGGCCCTGCTCCATTTCCAGACCCAAGGTGGGCACCAGAAGGGTCTCTGCAGGTGAGAGACAGAGCAAGAAGCTGAGAGGAGCTGCAGGTGCTCCAGGGAGAGGAAAGAGATGTCTGGAGGCTACGGGAGCAGGGCAGTAAAACCAGCTGTAAATCCTCTGCCCCTCATCTTTAAACCCGGTGATTTGGTTGATTAATTCAGTGTGATTGATACACATCAGCCCCAATGTGCAGTGAAAGCTGCAGGTAAGTCACCAGGCTGCTTTTATGCACGTTTAAGGTGCTGCCCTCAGCCCCGGATGTCGGCCCTTGTTCCTTGTGTCCCTTTGCACATCCACACACGAGACAGGGAAAGGCAGCACTCCACACCCTTTCCCCACTCCCTTTGGGTGCCAAACCCTTGACTTGCCAAGGAGCAGAAGCCCTTTCCCTGAGTTTTAGCCCCAAATCCATCCAGCTGGGATGGGCAGCGAGGTGCAGAGCAGAGCAGGGGTTACCTGTCCGTGCTGGAGTCCTGCAGCAGGTACGGCGAGCACTTCACTGCATAGACCGTCCTCCACCTCCTGTGCTTCACCTGGTACACGTGGCCAAAGCCTCCGCTGGCCACTCGGACCCAGTCATCCTCGAAATCCTCCTTGTTGAACACGGTCAGGCTGCCCAGCTGCCGGCCCCGCTCCGCACCCATGGCACAGCAGCACAGCCCGGCTGCTCCTCCTGCCTGGCTGCTGCCAGGAGGCACCGAGGAGCTCTTCCTGCCCTGCCCTGCCCGGGGAGGTGGGGATTCACCTGAGGGGAGCCCTGTCAGCTGCTGCCAAGAGGTGGATCCTCAGTGTCGCCGCGTTCAGCTCACACGGGAGCTGCGTGGCTTAATTCCAGCCTGGGAATGCGGCTCTGCTCTCTCCTCTCCAGCGCTGGGTGGGCAAATCCTCAAAGAATTGCAGGTGGAAAATGGTGCAAACAACAACCCTTTAGTGATTGCTCTGTGCTGGGGGTGGGATTCCTCACCTGAGACATCGGCACAGCCTGGGGGAAAGGGAGGTGGGGAAGTGGGGCTGGCTGATGCTTGAAGGGAACAGAGAAATGCACGAGGCTCCTGTGCAGAATTGTACATGAGAGAGGTGGAAAACACTCTAGAAAGATGAACAGAGGAAAACAAAAAACAGAAGTAGCTGGATGGAGAGGCAGAAAACACTCTAGAAAGATAAAGAACAGAAAACAAGTCCCAAACAACCAGAACTAGCACATGAGAGCATGAGCCTGAGGAAATACCTCAGCAGAAATACCAGAAATGTGGTAAACCAAAGCAGTCCTCTCAGGGATAAAATAAAATCTGCTGTCAAATCCCTGGAAAGGGTTGTTTGGAGGAACTAAGACTGGTCAGAGCAGTTCAACCCTCACCATGTGAGCACCAGGAGCAGCACACACACCTTCAGCTGTAAAAGGGTTTAAAGACGCTTGTCTGGGTCTTGTGCATTCATGTCTTTAATGCCTCAGCTCTCTCTGGAGGTAACTCAGCGTCAAAAACGAGGTGGTGCTGATTTCCTCAGTGCTACTGCAATACAAATAATAATTAGCACTGCTGCAGGGTAATTGTCTCACTGCCAGTAAGCCTTGACTTGGGATTTTTAGTTCTGCAGCAGAATCTTGAAGAAATCCTTGGAGGAAGCCTGACCCAGGTGGAAATGAGAGTTACTTCTGTTACACTGACACGAGGTGCTCCAGCAGTGGACTCCCTTCTTTTAAGGAAAGAAGGAAAAGAAAAGGGAAAAAAGCCAGCCAGGCTCTGCAGCCTTTTAGGGAGAAAAAAACCCCATTAGAACCCGATTGTTGCCAATTCCCTGGCACTCCCTGGGAGCTGCCCACCAGGAGCGATGCCCTGCTCCCCTCCACGCCCACCTGCCAACACCGCTTTGGAGCTGAGGACAAGCACAACGCGGCCCCGTTCCCTCAGGTTCAGGCACAGACAAGACGAACACTGCGATGCTCAGGTTTTATTACAGAGTTCAGGAGGAGGGGAGGCACTGGGGGAACACGGTCAGTCCATGGCTGCAGAGGGGCAGCAGCTGTTTCTGTCCCTCCCCACACCTTGCAGGTGCATTTCTGGGCCAACAGCTCAGGGATGTTCCAGCTCTGACAGCAGGAACAGCAGCAGCTGAGGAGTCCTGCTGGTCATTCCCAGCACAGACAGGGAGATCCCTCCCAGAGGCGCCTTTCCTTGCCCACTCTCTCTGTGTTGCAGCTCCTTCCACGCCCCACGAGGTCGCTCCGTTCCTCTCCACCAGCAGCTGCTGCAGGAGGTTCTGGACAGGATGGAGCAGCCCCAGTTCCTCTGGGACAGAGGGAAGTGGGGCTGGAGCCCATTGGGAGCTCTCCACAGCATCACCCTGGCTGCCCTCCCACAGCCAGCCCCTAAACCCCAGTGCACCCCCAGGAAAGCCCTGTTTGTATCCCCCATCCTATGGATGCCTCTCCCCAGTGCATTCCAGCAGATTCCATCTGGTACTGGAGTTCTCTGACCATTCGTGGGAATTCGTGGGACACATCTCTGGAGCTCTTGGGTCCTGTGCACACTCCCAATTCCACCATTTCTCCTACCATTTCTCCCTGGTGGCAGGCTCTAGTGCACAGTGCTTTATTTCACCTGGTTCTTCTGCCCCTGATCTCCTCTCTGCTTCCCCATTTCTGTGCCCAGCCTGTGCTGGGCTTCCAGCTCTGCTCTCCCTGGCAGCTGGAGCACTACAACGATTCCTTCTCTACCCTGCAGTTTGTGGAGTCGCTGATGCAGAAGGAAAGGAAGGAAGGAGAAGCAGGCTCGGAGCAGAGGTGGCATCTCCTGCCCCCTGGCTCAGCAGAAGCTCTACAGAAGCAAAGCAAATTCAGCTGCTTCTCTGACGGCTGGGGGAGCTGCAGGAGCAGTTCAGCTGCTCGGGATCACAGCCCGTGGAATTCTCCAAACGGGGGATAACGGCTGGGCTTGGCTTTCTGCCGGTGGTGCAGCCACAGGCCCATGAAAGCAGTGCCCAGGACAGCAAAGCCAGTGAGGGATCCCAGCAGGATGGGCAGCAGCATGGCAGGACCAGCACCTGGACACAGAGAGAGGGAATCGAGCAGTGAAAAATGTTCTTTGCACAAACAAGTGAAGACACAAGGAGTTAGGGATGGTGCCAGTGGGTTTTGAGAAGTCTCTCATGTTGTACCAGTTCAGTGTCACTCTTTTCTAATAGCTATAAACATCTCATTAACATTAACCAGCTGCTGTGTCTCACCTGTGAACACCCCTGACCTATGGCCAACCTCATTCTGCACCAAAATGCTGCAATTCCTTACAGATAGAGAACATTCTGCCTCATTTTTTCTCCCCTTTCCTTCTCCTAAAGTTTCAGTTCCTTCACAGGATGCATCTGGCTGTGTCTTCTGGCTGAAACTCTGTGGGATGTGACACTGATTAACCACGATGATTGGCACTGAGGAAGGTCAAAGCAAAGCTGAGCAGCTGTTGGGATATAATCTAATAAAGAAAGTTGTTAAAAAGACACTGTTTTCCTGCAGCAGGAAAAGCTGAGCAAAAACTTCTGCAAGAGACAGAGAAATAAAACCAGGAGAGCCCCACCTTCCACTGGTTTATACAGAAACCTGTTGTTCATCCTCCAAACAGGCCCGAGGGAGACCAGGTTGTGCAGGTTTCCATAGCTGGTCCTGTCACTGGGCTGGGGAAGGGGCTCCACACTTTCCGAGCAGTCCTGGGAAAGACATGGAAAACACCTGGAAGTGTCCTGAACAGAACCTCCTGCCCCAGGGCCCGGGCACAGCCCCCAGGTCTGCTCAGGCTCACTCTTTTCCACCTCTGCTGTCATTGCAATCCTTGGACCAGCACAAATGTAAATCTTTATTCTCTGATTTCCTTTTCTTAGGGATTACCAACTACTGCCACCATTCCACACCACAAACTCCTGTCCCAGACTTTAACCAAGGACTGGGTGCCCCTGGGGTGACCTTGGTGTGGAGACTCTGGGAGCACCAAATCCCTCCGTGGTGCTGTGGGAACAGATCCACCCCGCAGTACCTGCTCACATCCCGGCTGGCTGGGCAGGCAGACCCTCAGCTCGCAGTGCAGGTAGGCCACGGAGTGGTTCAGCATCTGGAACAGCTGGATGGAGAAGCTGGCGGCTCTGGAGCCGCTGCCCTGCAGCAGCTGGATGTGTCTGCATTCCCAGGGCAGCCTGGCAGGAACAAAAGGCAAACAGCTCCAAATCCCAGCTCTCCCTGACTGAAGCAGGATCTGCTGGCACAGCTCTGCACAATCTCCACACCACACCCCTGCATCTACATCCGAGATACAGGAAAATCCCCAAAACATCGGCATTCCCGGCTGCGCCTGCCCTGCGCAGGAGCCCGAGAGCAGCAGAGTTGTTTCTGGGCCGTTGGTTTTGCTGTGGTGTGCCCATCAACCCCCGAGCTGCCTCTAACACACATTTCACACCCCGGTGGGTTTACAAACCCCGGTTAATGGATCCTCCCGTTCCCCTGGCCTCGAGCAGACAGGAGAGATGCTGATGGAGCAATGGGGGTGTGGAGAAGCCCGGCCGGCATCCCTGCACTGCTCTGCCCCGGGATGTGCCTCCCCAGCAGGAAGGGGATGCTGCACACCTGTGACAGCCCCTGGGGGCAGCAGGATGGTTTATTTCCATAAATCCTAAATGAAGAGAGATCTTTCCCGTTCCCACCTGTGGAAGAGGCAGCACTGGGCACCCGCAGCCCCGGGGCTGGCGGAGGGGGTCACGCAGCACGAGTGGATCTGGAGCAGGGCCTGGCTGCTGTTGCTCTGCAGGGCCACCAGAGCCAGGAAGGTGTCCTGGGAAGGCTCTGATCCAGGGATCCCGGGGGCTGTGGCTCCTGCAGGGCTCAGGCTCAGCCGCACCGAGTGGTTCCCGGAGCCGCAGGAGTCGCTCACAATGGCAAGGCTGGGGAAGAAGGGAAAAAAGGGAATAAAGTGAAACCCAGCCAGGCTGCAGCAGCAACACCCAAAGCAGGGAGCCAGGGGTACTTGCCCGTCCAGCACGGTGACATCCGAGTGCAGCCCCCTCCTCTGGTGTGAGTCGCTCCCCAGCGCTCCAGGCTCCAGTGTCACCGCTGTCCCCAAGCCTTCAGCTGCTCCGTCTGTCACGTCCCTCGTCCTGCCCTCCTCCTCTGCCCCCTCCGTGCTCAGCAGCAGCTCCTGGGCTGGGTCAGTGCCCGCAGCATCCAGCCAGGGATCCCCCGGGGGTGTCAGAGCTGCCAGGCTCCCAGGGGGATTCGAGGGGCTCTCTGGGGCCGGGGGGACCTGAACGAAGTCCCTGGCTCGGAGCAGCTCAGGGTCATTGACAGCGGGCTGATGAGTGCTTTGATTAACGAGCCTATTAGCAGGGACAGAGACTGCTGTCGGCGTGGGGGGCCCGGCAGCAGTGCCGGGGCTGGAGTGACCAGAGTCCTGTTCCACGGCATCGTCCTCCAGAGGGTGGGACACCTTCTCCAGAGGGGACACCTCCTCCAGAGGGTGGGACACCTGCTCCAGAGGGTGGGACACCTTCTCCAGAGGGGACACCTCCTCCAGAGGGTGGGACACCTGCTCCAGAGGGTGGGACACCTTCTCCAGAGGGTGGGACACCTGCTCCAGAGGGGACACCTCCTCCAGAGGGTGGGACACCTGCTCCAGAGGATGGGACACCTTCTCCAGAGGGTGGGACATCTGCTCCAGAGGGTGGGACACCTGCTCCAGAGGGAGTCTGGCTGATGCCGGGCGTGCAGCAGACACAAGTGCCTGAGCTGGCAGCTGCCTGGTGGGGGCTGCCTCTCCTCTTGCTGCCCCCTCGCCCTTCCCCACCGCTGCAGAGAGCACCCCTGAGGAGCTGAGCCCCACGTTTGGGTCAGGCTGCAGGGCTGGGGTTGGCAGGTGAAGCCGCTCTTTGCCTTTGAGCGAAGCAGTGACTCCGTCACCCTCGGCTGCAGGGAGAGGAGTCCCTGCTGCTGCTGCTGCAGCCTGTGTGGGTTTGGGATGTCCCTCCAGGGCAGTAACAGAGCCTGTGGACACAGATGGTTGGGCTGGAGTTAAAGCCAGGCTGGAGTTATTCCCCGGGGCTGCTGAGGGGGGCTGTGGTGTCCTCGTGTTGAACACGGCTGACGGAGACACGCTGGTTCCCAGGGATTTACCAGCTCCTCTTCCTCCTGCGCTGGTGCTGGTTTCAGCTGGCCTCGTGCTTTGTCCCGTGCTGGTCTGTGAGAACAGCCCAGCAGGAGCTGGGGAAGGTGCAGGAGAGCTGGCAGACATCCCTGCATGGGTCACCACAGCCAGAACTCGCCCAGAAATTGGTGTTTTCCTTTGGACCTCTGTGGAAAGCGGAGTCTGCTCTGGTGCCGGTGTTGGTCTCCATGTGGTTATAAAGGGCTGAGGCACTGTGGGGGTGAGTTCCAGCTCCAAACGTTGAGTGAGACCAGGTTTTCGAGCAGTGATGAGGGTTTGAGCTGCTGTGGCAGGCACAGGGACTCCAGACCGAGCTGTGATGTGCTCTCTGCAATCGCTGTGCTCATTCCCAGCTGGAAGCACGGAGGAGGCTGAGGACGTGCTGGGAACAACTGGTGACGGCAGCAGCTCGGTGCCTGGGAGCCTTTGTGGCATGGGCTGCAGGGGTTTGGTGCTGAGGAACGCCCTGGGTGGAGGGCTGGGGGTCAAACACCCCGTGCAGGGGGCATGGGCAGAGCTGGGGGTGGGCACTGAGCCTCCCTGTCCGTGCCGGCCCTGCCCTGCAGCCCCTGTGCTGCTCCCAGGCTGGGCAGGCTCTGGGGAACCACGGAGTCCCTTTGCTGGCAGGAAAGGAGCTGCAGATGAAGATTGTGGCCTTCCAGTGGTGAAAAGCACTTTGGGGGAAGACTGGGGGCTCTGAGTGGACACCAGCTCTGGTGGCAGCGGGGAGGTGCCAGGCTCTGCTGACAGGGAAAGCAAAGCAGTGCCCGTGGCCTGCTGGGGATGGGGAGCAGGAATCTGCATCTCCTCGGGCAGCCTGGGCATGGTCTGCGCTGTGGGGCTCGTCCGTGGGTCCAGCACATGACCTGCGGCTGAGGTGACAGCTGGGGACAAGCCCCTGAGGGCTGTAGGATTAGGATCAGCTGGCACCGGCTCCGAAGTTACTTTTGCTCTCTCTGCTTCTTGCTTGGACACAGTGGACAGAGCGGTTTCAGGTCCCACAGACTTCCCAGAGGGATAAGAGGAACTGGTTTTCACTGGGATATCCTGGCTGCTCCCAGTTGTCCCCACATTTGTGGCCAGCTGGGCCACTCTGTGGTCACCCTGAGGAGCGGGCAGCACCTGTGAGTGTGCTGTGTCACTGGGCAGCAGGACAAACACAGGCCTGACCAGAACCAGGCTGGAAGGGCTCAGGTGCTGTAGGTTTGCAAGGTCCAGCGCTGAAGAATTGGATGCTGCCAGGATTTGCTGGATGGAAACCAGCCCCCCAACACTGGCATTTGGGAATTCTGTGGGGAGAGGGGAGTCCTGCATGGGCTGCAGGCAGATCATGCCATCAGTGCTCTTCAACACAAAGGACAAGTGCGGGGACGAGGGCAGCAGGGTCAGGGGGTCACCTCTGACTGTGCCGAGGTTCCTGGCAGCTGCATCGAGGGACATCCTGAACTGGTGCACCAGAGCCTGGGCCAGGGGTGCTGGGACCTCACTGGGCACCCCTGGACGAGGATGTGCTGTGGTGGAGCTGGGATGGCTTCCCTGGGCATGGGACGAGAGCAGGACTGGAGCAGGAGCTCCCGGCTTGGTGGGGCCGGGAGGGACAAGGCTGGGAGGGGGAACTGCCTGGCCCCTGTGGCCGTGTGCTCCAGAGGGGCTGGGGACGGCGCTGGCTGCTGGGGACAGTGGGGGAGAACCAGTTTTGCTTCTTCTCCTGGAGTCGTGCCCTGTGCTCACCTGCAGCATCCCAGCCAAGGCTCCCCGAGGCACAGGAGGGGCAGAAGCTCCTTGGAGCCGGGACCCAGAGCCAGGAGATGTGGATGAGGTGGTTGGGGTGTGGAGGCCTCTCCCAGCAGGGGTGGGGAGGCCCATGGGCCGCATCCCAGCACGAGGAGGAGCAGAGGCACCAGGAGGCTGAAGCCCTGCCGGGACAGAATCCCAGGGCTGGAGGTCTGCAATCCCAAAGGTGGGCATTCCTGGAGAGAGGGGAGATGTTGCTTCTTTGAGCTCTTTAGCAGTTGTGGAAGGTTTTAATGTGGAAATCCACACCTGGCTTAATGAGGATGAGCTAAGAGAAGGCTGTGGGCTCTCAGGGGAGGGAGGTGTTCCAGGTCTCCCTGTCACTGCCCAAGGAGCAGCATCTCTTTGCAGAGCCAGAGCCGCCATTTCCTGAGAGCTCCTGTTGGTCTCTGGGGGAACGTGTTTGGTGCAGCTGAGAGCCCTGTGCAAAGAGAGGGGATGCTGTCCATCAGTTGTGCCAACTGGGAACGGAGATGGAAGGAATTCATCAGGAGCTGGAGCCTCCATCAAGAATGAAGAAGGATTTACACTGCCTGGTGGGAGGGTGTGAGGAGCAGGCAGCTGGGCTGGGTGTCCAGAACCGTTTGTGACAGCTGAGGTTGAATTTCTGCCTTTGTTGCCTGTGGTTTCCTGCTGCAGAGACAGAAGAGGGGAAACCTGAGCGGGCCTGGCCTGTGTTGTTGTGGAATAGGCTGAGCCAAGGTCCCCCGGCGCTGGCTGTGGTGGGATTGCAGGTGGTGTAACTCCAGCATCCAAGCTCGGAGTCTTCCTCGGGTGGGCAGGTGTCAGCCCTGCTGTGGGGTCAGGCTGGGCTGGAGGGTTCGTGTCCCTGGGGCTTTTCCCAGAGGGAAGCATTCCTGTGGGCAGCCAGCCCTCCCCTGCTCTCCCAAGAGAAATCCCAGCTCTGGGGGGAAATGGAGATGCTGCCATTTCTCTTCTTGGAGGATGAAAATCCAGCGTTGGAGTCAGAAGAGAAGTTTTAGGACTTGGCACCTCCCTCTGCTTGATGACAGGAGGGGAAGAGAGAGCTGTGACCTGAGGAGAGTCCTGGCGTGTCCCTCCACTGGGAAAGGGCTGGGGCAGCCCAGAGCTGGAGCTGGGAAGGCTGAGGCCAGCCCCAGGAGAACTTTCTGGGTCTCTTTGCAGTGCCAGCGCTGTGGTGGCCTGTGATCCCTGTGTGGAGCCGCTCCAGAGCTTTCCAGGAGATGTGTGTCCATCCTGGGGTTTTAAGGCCGCTGTGTGCAGCACCCCAGCCCCTCCCAGGTTCCCAGGCACGGCCCCAGGCAGCAGAGCTGTTCTGTTTGCAGCTCTCCCTGTGCGGGACATGGAGTCAGAGGTTGTTCCACTGGTGGGATCAGCTCCTGGGCTCTGGAAGTGCAAGGTCACCTCGTCCCAGCCACCCTCAGTGACGGGCACGGGGCTGCGCTGGACCCTGGGCTGGGCTGCTCCGGCAAAGCTCAGGCCCAGCACCCCGCTGGCAGCACGGTCACTCCTGGAGGCACCTGGGGAACAGAGAACAAGCCTTTGGCTCAGCTGTAATGAGCCCTGAACAGCTCCAGCAGCCCTTCAGGACAGCTAAACTGAGCAGGCACTGCTCGGCACACGGGAGCTCGGGCACTGCCATTCCCATTCCCATTCCCACTCCCATTCCCATTCCCATTCCCAGCTGTTACAAACCTCATCCTCTGCTGTTCATATTCAGCATCACATGAAGGACCTAAAGCATGAACCAGCCACAGAGGAACCCTTTATCTCCACTGCAGAAGATGCAGGGAGAGGGAAACCCTCGGGCTGGCCAAGGACAGGCTGGGAGCTCTTCCACAGCAAAGCCAGATCAAAATAAACCCAAATGGGCTCCCTCCCCTGGCTCTCCTTTACCACCCTCCCTCCACCAATATCCCAGTCCCATCAGGAGCTTCCTGATCCATACAGGGTGTCCAGGCAGGTTTGTTTTGACACAGAGCAGACAAAACACAGCAACTTCTCAAACCCAAAGCAGCCGCTTTGTCATTGAAAAAGGCAGACCCTTGGTTTTAAAGGTTATTCTTTTCTCCACACGTTTTACTTTTTCTGTCTTCACATCAGAAGGTTGATGTTCCAAATTATACTTTCCAAACCACAGACTAGAATGGATTTTCCTCCCCAAAAACTTTAAGCATTTTTCCTTAGGCACCTGCCAGGAAAGACACAAATCTAAAAGCTTGAGTGTCATGCATTTAAATTGTGGTTTTTGACAAAGGCAAAGCAGAGGTTTAGCAGCTTCACAAAAAGGAGAAAATTATTAATTAGGTGGAAAATTCTTTGCCATTTCCCAAGTTTATCTTTCCTGAAGAGAACAGCCTGCCTGGGGTCACAGCACTGCTTCCACCAGCCCAGTTAATTCATGTGCCCTCCCAGGGATGCTCACGGGCACCCAGCAAGGTGGAAAGCCAAGGCTGGAGCCCTGCTGTGAGTGACAGCAGCCCCAGGAGCTCGGCTGGGGCAGCAGCAGCACAAACCCATCACTGATTTCATGCTGTCAGAAAGATCTGGCAGGACAGCTGTTCCCAAAGGAAAGGCAGCACAATGTGGCAGTGCTGCTGAGCTGTGGTGCCTGGAAAAGGGGATTCTGACCAAGGCTTCAGCAGCACCAGCTTGATCCTCGGTGCTGCTTGGAATTACTCAGGAAAAGGGATTTTTTAATTTGTTTTCCCCTAAGGAGACAATATTTTCTTTGGGGACTGAGCTCAGGTAGAGCAGCACAGCAATGTCCTGATGTGGGGCCACTCACACCCCCCAAATGAAACCATTTCACCCAAATCCTGGGCTGCACAAACAGGGAGCTGCTCCTTCATCCCACAGCTGTCCCACGCCTGAGGCTGATGGCACAACACCGGGAACAGAGCAAAAGAGGCAGAAAAGCAGCAGTTTTTGAGATTAGAACATTCCCATTCCCATCACTCACCTGACAAATCCAACAGCCCAGCTGCCAGCAGGATAAAGATGGGGAATTTTTCCTGCATCTCGTGGAGCAGCTCCTGAGCCATCCCAATAAAGAATATCCCAGCTGGAAGCAGCTCCCTGAGGAGCCTCTGCTGCCTCCCAGCAATGGGCATTTGCTGCTTGCTCTGAAGGGCACAGGATTGGGTTACTTTATAAGAGCTTAGGCCAGACACCAACCAATAACCTGACCCAGGGAAAAAACCCTGCACCAATTGGAATCAATCGGTTTTTAACAAAAGAGCAGAGTGTGTTCAGGCGGATTTTCCATCCAAAAGGTGGGAAATGTGACTGTGAACACGAGAGGGTGCTTGTGCAGCCCTGGGGGAAGAGTTAAAACACTCCCTGGAGGGCTGGGTGAGGATGTGGAGGGGCTTGGGTGCACCCAGAGGAGGGGAACAGAGCTGGGGCAGGGCTGGCAGCGCCTCCTGCGAGGCTCAGGGCTCTGGGATTGTCCAGTTTGCAGAAAAGGAGCCTCAGGGACGATCTCCTGGCTCTCTGCAGCTTCCCCAGGAGGACATGGAGATGTGGAAGAGATGGAAAAGGAGGTGCTGAGCTCTTCTCCCTGGGATCCAGGGACAGGACTGGCGGGAATGGCATCGGGGAGGCTCAGACTGGATATTAGGAAGCATTTCTTAACCAAAAAGGGGGTAAAATCCTGGAAAGGCTTCTTGGAGAGGGGATTTTGTACAATGCCCTGAACAGCACACTTTGGCTTCTGTTCAGCCCTGGAGTGCTCAGGCAGCTGGACTGGGTGATGTTGTAAGTTCTTTTTAACTGAACTATTCTAGAATTCTGATTTTTTTTTGCCAGTTTGTGCCAAGAAAAACATCCACAGGGATCAGCCTGGATCCCAGGGAGGAATGAAAACCACAGTGAAACAAGCACAGAACTCAAACCTTCCTAAGAGCCCAAGAAGAGCCCTGAGGCTTCCTGGGCACAATCACAGCTACATCCTTTTTTTAGCCATAAAGCCCCCAAATCCCTGTAAATATTCCCCTGAAGGCAGCAAGCAGCACCCAGCAGGAATCTCTCAGTGCCAGGCACACAAACACTGAGCCAAAGCTGCAGACAGGCTGAGGGGACAGCAGAGAACACCCTGACAGAGCCCTGGCTGTCCCAGGGCAGCACAAACCCGAGCAAAAGGCAGATAAGGCCCGTAATGACAGCTGGGAACAGCAGGGACAGCCAGGGAGAGGCCACGGCTCCCGAGGGAAACAACAATAACCCATTCTGCAGCTGAGAAAGGGGAGTCCAGCAGGGAGCTCGGCAGCGAGGGGCTGGCAGATCCCATTTCCAGCCCCAGCCGTGCCCTCACCTCGCTGTGGAACCAAGGTCAGGGCACTGCAGCTTTTCCCACTCCCTGGGAAGGAAATCCCTGGCACTTGTGGAGCTCCTGAACCCTCCACACAGGATTTGGTACCTGTTTGTCTGGGCAGGGTGGAGCTCAGTGGCAGGATCTCAAAACCCAGATTATTAAATTGAGATTATCCACCTCATGCTTTGCACTGAGAGGGGAGAAAAACCCATCCCAAGTGCAAGAGAATCTCCTTCCTCTCCAGTGGGAAGCTGATGCAGCTGCTCTTTTGAAAATGAGATGATGGTTAATTTGTCAGCCCCTGTTCTGAGGGGACAAAGATTCCCCACAGAACTGACACCCCCAGGTGTCAAGGACGGGAGCTCAAGAGCCATTTTAAAGCCAAATATGACTGGCCTGAGCTTATTCTTCACAGAAATGCAAGAAATTCTTCTGTTTCCTGTGTTCAAAACCAAGGCAAACAAAAACCTACATTGTATTAGGCTGTCTGTGCTTTAATAAATGACATCAATTTAGTAAACGGCCATAACTGCAAGGTGTTATTTTAATTGATAGCTGAGACAGTAAATGAACTTCTTCCTCTTGGTATTGTTTCACTGGCTTCTGTGGGGGACCAAAACCACTCCAAAAAGCCACTGGAAAGTCGATGTGCTTTGAATTAATTTTATTAAAGAAAACTCAACAGAAAGTCATATGAAGTGTAGCCATGGGGAACAAAGACACACAGACCTCCTTACACCTCCGAAGAAGATCGTTTTATTGTAGCAAACCAAGTTTTCTACACTCTAAACTCAACAGAACTTAATCGAACCTTAACAGAGCTGAACTGAAACCTAACCGAGAAAGGCACTCGTTGGCTGCTGTCTCGGCTTGAGACAAGTTTAGGAGGAAACATCCTGAAATGAAGGGCTCCTCTAGGAGTCGGCTCTCCCTCCCCCAACCAATACAAAAGGAATTTCTTGGAGGAAAGTGAGAAAAGCTATGTATTTAACAAGCGGAGTGCCCGCAGGGCACGGGGAAAAGAGGAGTAACTTAAATATGAAACCTCCTCGCTGCAGAGAAAGCTGGGGGGTTCGGAGCTCTTCCCTGCAGCCGGGTCGGGGCCGGGATGCGGGTCCGAGGATCGGTTCTCAGATCGCAGCCGGGCCCAGCAGCTCCGAAAAGAAGCCCCAGGCGCCGGAGGATTGCTGTGTGCAGTCCTGGGAAAAACCTCCGGCCTCAGCTAACAAGTTAGCTACAAGCAGGAAACGCGACTCTCCCTCCCCGCTGCTAAGGCTGAGCGATACGGGGAGGTGAGGAGAGCTCACACCCGCCCAGGAATCCCCCTGCTCCCCCCTCCTTCCCTCAGACCCAGCTTAAAGCTGCGGGACCCATTTCTGGGCATCGAGCAGACGACAGGGGAACACAGAACTGTCCTAAAATCACCCCAGGACAGCTGCTGCCACCGCGGTGTGGCTGCTCACGAGTCCCTTTGCCCCACCAGCCTCCTGTTCGCGTGGTCCTCGCATTTCCCCAACCACTCAGTGCCTCACGCTCCCAAACAGCTCCCAAACAGCTCCCAAACAGCTCCCAACCTACCCCCAGATGTGCAGCTGAGCCCTTCCCAGAGTGCCTTTTGGTGAACAGAATGTAACAATTTTAACATACTTAACAAAGGTTAAAAAAGATTCTGATTCTTCTCTCCTGCAGGGAAGGGCACTTGTGGAAGGTTTCTGGAGAGTTCAGCTGCTGTGCACGTACTTCATGGCGGAGTTCAGGATGGCGAAGCCATTGAGCTTCCTCAGCTGAGGAATGTGCCTGGAAAGACAACAGGGGGAACAGATGGTGAGTAAAAATTAAAGTTTTAAAGCTTTCACTGCTCTGCCCAAACTTGCAGGGGTGTTTAATGCTATGTTCAATAAATTCCTCTTAAAACAGAGTTTCTAGATAATAATACTACAGAGTTAATACAGAGAATCTTAATACAGAGTTTCTAGATTATTACTGCCCTCAGAAAGGCACATAGATTATATTCTTCAAATAGATGGCATTTCAGATTGACAAATCTAAGCAAAAAAGGTGTTTCCCTTTTCTATTTCTGCTGCTATATGAATCTCAGGGCTGATACTTTCTCTACTGCTCATTTGGGATCTACAGACTTCTAACATCACTTCTGTTCTTCCAGCACAGGTAAATGAACTCCCTGAAAGGTGTGGAGACAGAGAACTGACACCCCAGGAGCCCTAACGCAGGATTTGGGGACAGGATCACAAGAGGGAAGACTTACACTGGTTGGTTTTCAGGGATTATCACCTAATAACAAAAAAGGGAAGGAAAAAAAAGCGAGTTTTTGGCCCTACCTTGGCTCAGCCTTACAGAGCCTGCCCAGGGCAATGGCTGAGTTCTGCTGCACCGAGGTTCTCCGGGCATCCCCCCCTGCCTGCCTCAGCAGCAGCAGCACCACGTTGGAATCCAGCAGGGAAGTCGCTGCCCCGGGAATGAGAAGGCACTGGCTGAGGCAGAAGGCTGCATTCCCCACAATCAGCTCGTTCTCTGACTCCAGCAGCTTCAGCAGCACTTGGAACCCTGGCAGGAGGGGGAATCACTGTTAGATGCACTCAGAGCTGCTCCAGGTGCTCCCTGCTGTCTGCAGGGAGTGAGTTTGGTGCTGTTTTCCTAGAAAACCTCAGGGAGCAAGGGAATTTCATGGCAATTGCAGCATCCAGGAGGCTGCCTCAGCTCCACTTGCCCAGATGTGTCTCTCACAAAGAACTGAACGTGCCACGTTGAATGCCTTAAACCAGAAATGCTGCTGTGGAAAGAACAGCTGGAAAAAGGAACATAAAAAAAGCTTTCTGTATATCCTGAGCTACCAAAGCAGCTCAGCTCATCTGAGACCTGCCCCAAAGTACAGCAGCGTGTTTTGGCTCTGACACCTGAAAGCAGCAGCATCATCTCAGGCCAGAGACCCTGAAACACTTCGAGATCACTGAACACTGTCTAGATAAAACACAGCCATGGCTTTCTCAGCTGTGAGGTTTCCTCTGGCAAACAGAGCTGACAAAATAAGAATCAGTGACTGCTCACAGGTTAATACCCAGAGTTCTGGTGGAGAGAATGAGAGTGAAGTGTTGCTGCTGATTACAGGGAATGAAAGCTCTGTCTGCAGCTGACAGTGAGAGGAATCTGGGCTGCACAAAAGGGAGAAGATGCTCTGAAAGGCTTTTAATGAGAGGAAATCCTTGGGGTTCAGGTTGAACTGCAGGCACTGACAGCTTCTTGACAGGTTCAGCCATTTAAATAAAATCGAAGCATTCTCTGTAGTAGTTCTGTTAGCATTAATTTGGGCTGGGTTTTAAAGCAGTCCAAGCAGTGTTGTACCACAGGAGCAGAGCAAACAGATCAGAAGAGCCCTCAGACACTGCTCTGGGACCATCCCTGTGCCTCCAGCTCCACCTGGTCTTAATACCAGGCCAAATACCCCCATGGAGGACACCATAAATAACCCCAAACCCTGGAAATCAGAAGTTTCACTTACTTTTATCCCACTTCACCAGCTCTTCCTGAGCTTGCCTGCTGCTCTTGGTGCAGATGGAAAGGGTCTTTATGGCATAGCTGGATGTGAGCTGCCCGCCAACCTGATGGGATCAAAGCAGAGGGAACAAACTCAGCTCATCCCCACTTTGCCCCACAGCAGTTTGGGTACCACGGGGAGAGTCAGGAATTCCTCATGCCTGAGTCCAAATATCAAATGAAAACCTTTACAGGGCATTTATCTCAAGGTGAACACAGGCTGAGAGTCACATAAAACTCATTTAATTCCTGCCAGCAATGAACACACAAAATGCCCTCGATCTCTGCAGCCCAACCCCTTTCAAACCATCAACTCCCCTTGACAGGAGCCCAGTGCCACAGATATTTTTCTAGACTAACTTGATCTGCATAATCCACATCTGCTGGACACAGATATACAGCAAAAATGAAAATAAGAATTAAAAAAAATTGTTTAAAAGGCTTAAAACAAAACCTGGGAGTGCTGTTACATGGACAACACTGATGCAGACACATCCTCCAGGGAAGGGAGGATGAACACGGGGGGAATTAGGTTTGCTCAAGGGACAATGCAGGCAGAAATAAAGAGAGTTTCATTTACTTTCAAGAATTTGAGCATTTTCTTCACCACTCCTCCTTTCACCACTTCTTCCACTGCTGAGGGAGATGCTGGCAGGGCACGGCTCAGCACTCCAGTGGCTCTCTAAATGAGGGAAAAAGGAGAGAGAACAAAAGGAAATGTTTATTGTTTCAGGCAGCTTAATTGTTTTGTTTCTTGCAGAGTAAGACTGAAGTAATTAAAGTGCTAAAAGGAGAAATGCACAGAAATTAAGGGAATCCCAGAATTACAGAATCTAACAAAGAACATCTTTAGGATGTGGCTTTTTTGTTGTTTCCTGAGGACTGAGCACAGCAGAGCTTCTGGAGACTCAGCACAGGGAGAGATGAGCCCAAACTGGCACCAGCACAACTCCCTGGGGGTTTATTCATTAAAAAATAAAAATACAAATTCCTGGTAGAGACCAGCCCAGCACTGCCGGCACTGAGCAAAGTGAAACAGCTCAGAACAGTTCCTGAGAGCTCAGGGAAGGGACTCAGAGCCCACATCTGCTCCTGCCTGGAGGAGCGGCTCTCCCTGGAGTCCCATCCCACTCCCAGGAGTACAATTGTAATTCCCATACAAGAACTGCAAAGAGAAATAGCTGCTGAACACCCAAATTGTTCTTGCTTTGTTTCTCCATTGGTTTTTAGAGGGTTTTATGTTGAAAACCCTGCTAAGGATGAAATGGTTTGTAAGAGTTTCTATCAGCAGATTTCAAGAGACCAGCGAAAACCTCTTGCATCAAACCACATAACAATGAATATAAAAGTGGTCTATTGTTTCTTTATTGCTATTAGGAATGTTTCAGGCTTCAAAGCCTCCTGCATAGGGCAGAGGTTTGCTCTGAAGAGCTCAGGAAAGCCAAACCCAGCTTTTGTTAGTGACTTACTGTGACAATCCTTCCGTCCTGATGGCTGAGCAGAGCCAGGCACCTGCCACTGATGGGCACAGCAAAGTCCTGGAAAACACAGGGAAAACTCAGGTCCAGCTGGGCTGCGAGGGTTGGAGCAGAAATGGGACCATGGACAAAAGAATCCCCTGGAGATCAGGGGACACCAGTGAGTTACCAGCTCTGCACCACCCCAGGGGAAATTAGGGAATTCTTCCTTCTTGGTGGAATCCTGAGTTTTGGATAATTTTGGAATGTGACCAGCATCTCAGAACATGGCACAATTGGAGAGTGACTCCAAACAAAACATTTATACCACTGTGCAAAGATAATTTACATTGTTTTTTCCCCTTAACTGTGTATACATAGAAGGTGGTGGTGGAGGAGAAAATTCTGTGATTTTTTTCACTTTTCAGCCTACTTAAATTGTGAACTACCCTTAAAAATAACCAGCAACGCCAACATGTGTGTTTAACTCACAGAAGTTGCACACCTGGATGGTGTCATTGGACTCAAGCAGCAGGTTCATCATCAGGCCCAGCGCTGCCAGCACGCACTGACTGTTCTCAGGGCTGCTGCCACCAGAGCACTCACCCTGTGAGCAGAGCAGGGCAGGGCAATCAGCTCCCAGGGCCAGCACAGGCCCTTCCTCAGCCTTGTGGGGCAGCTTCAGCGGGGAGAGAAGTCCTGGGAGAAGCAGAGCTAAGAACACCTTTGTGACACAAATTCACGTGTTTGGTACCCGAAGCTGCCCACTCCGAACTTGTGATGGCTGGGCTGGTACAAAGATCCCTTCCCACCCTCTGGACCCTTCTGTTTTTGAGGGCTGGGTTCACACCACAGCCTCACCCTGGAAGGGGCCACTTTTAAGGGGCACAGCTGAGGATGGGCTGCTCTGAGACGTTCACCCAAGATCCCAAACGGAGCGAAAGGTCTCAAGGGAGCAGACAAATGGGAGAGAGGGCTGGGAACACTCCCCAGGTTGCTTTACCAGGCAGGCCTGCCAGCACTCCCTGCTCCGAGCCAGCTGTGCCCGAACCTCAGCATCTGCACACAAACTGCCCACCGCGCCCACGGCGAGGGCTGCGCCCGCCCGGCTCCCCTGCCTGAAACGCCCCTGAAACACAGGAAGGGAAGGGAAAAGTAACGCCAAACCACGAGGAAACAGCACATGTGTGTGCCAGCCCCTCTGGCAACGGGAAATGGGATTCCAGGATCTCTCTGTTAAATCCCAGCTGCCCACGGTTTGCAGATTTCCCTCATTTCCACAATGGATCTCCTGCTTTAAGAGCGCTGGGGAAAAGGGATGGGTTTTGTGTTCCCTAACGCCAGGCTGTGAACATTTCCTGCAGTCACTCAGGGCACAGAACAGCTGCTGCAGCTGTAATTCCAGCAAGGAATGTTCAGAAAGAAGAGCAGCAAACAATGTGAAGGTTATGTCATTATTGTCCTGCTGCTCATTTGGAGAAGTGGGAGTGTTTTACTTCTGCCACTCTGCAGCAGAACCAATCTCCTCCCTTCCTCAGGACAGGTTTCTGTACCAACACATTTTAAATTTGCTGCTGGAATAAAAGATACCCAGGAAAGGGATTCTTTTCCTCAGGACCCAATGTCATCTCCTCACCCTGATCCCTCAGATTAGAAGGAAAAAGTGACAGAACCAGTTGCTGACAGGGGATTAAAGTCACATCAAGAAGAGCACAACATAAAACTGAAGGTGAAATTATCAGTGGGAATCTGCAACCAAGGCCAGAGTTTTTACTGAATATTAAATTAGGGATGTGTAGGACAAAATATTGGAGAAAAAGAACATTTTCCTGAAAAAACTCCATTTCTTTACCCTATAGAGCAGACACAGGACATGTTACAAAAAATAAACTGGAAATACAAAATCACATCATTCCTACCATCAACTCGGTGGGTAAAGCCCTGGAAAGCAGGACCTGATGCTGGGTTTGGAACCTGTGAGGGGATAAAAACCCAAAGTTTTAGGCAAAAAACGCAGCTAAAGGCAAGACAAGAGCAATAGAAACATCAGTACCCTCACAGCAGAGGTGGCCAACAGCCTGTCCCTGGCTCATTCAGTACAACTCAAAGCACAACTTTGCAGAAATGAATGAGGAATTTAAATTACCTGTCAGCCACAATTAAGTCAGACGGGATGCTCGTGGCACCGTCAGCCTCTTCATCAGTGTTCTTGACAAATGCCATCAAAATCTGCAGCCATCTGTTGTTAAAATAAAAAAAAAAATCAAAAATTGGTGTCAGCTTTGGTTTCACTATTAAATATCAAAATCATATTTTTTCAGGTTGTTGGTATTTCAAGCCACAGTCAAATCTGCCTTTTTTAAGCACCCTCTGAGATGTGGCTCATTCCTTTCACCTTTCCTCCCCAGGAAAAATGAACAATCTCTCCTGTTCATCCATGACTACTCCAAACCAGTAAATGGACATTTCTCCTCTGGTTAACTCTGGGAGGAAGCAGCAGGACAGTGGGATAAAGGTAATGGGATAGTGCTTCTCCCACTCAGTGAGTCATGGACACATTAAATAACCACGAATCCTGATTATTAAATGAGGAGAGAGACCCTCAGCTGGAAACCAGGAGATTTTAGATGCACCAGGGTGAGCTCTGCCTGAGTGCTACACATGTTTAAAGGAGGGGACTGGGCCTCAAAATTACAGGAGCACCCTCCTACTTTGTTTCAGACATCAGAACTTCCTGCAGTTCTACCCCACACAGCCAACTCTTAGTTTTGCCAGGCCAGGCCTGTCCCAAAGGGGCAGAAGCCTCCGTGTCACCGTGTCCTCTCAGGAAGTTTCCCCCTGGAGCCGGGGCAGGGAGTTCTGAGCACTGAACTCAGCCTTCCAGGGCATTTTCCTGGTGCTGGTCACCTGCTCAGCTCCTGCCTGGCCAGCAGCCTCCTGCCACTCTCGTTCTCTGAGCAGAGAGAAATCAGTGCCAAGGTCTCCCTCTGGATCTCGTGTGTCCCAGAGGAAAGCAGCTCTGGCAGCTGGGCACTCACTTCGGGCTGGGCCAACAGGAGATGCTGATTTTCTTCTGGAAAAAGGAGAGAAAACCTCAGAGCAATGTCACACATTGGCATCCTCATTTTATTTATTTTTTTTTTCAGCAGGAATATTTTACTTGGCATCAGCTGAACCCCACAAGTCACCACAGACACCAATATTCTGTATTTCCCCTTGTGGCACCTGCACCACTTTACCACCCGCCCCAGCCCATTTCTCACCCACGTGGATATTCCCTAAAAACAGAGGCAGGTACCTGCCCAAGCACTACTGATGGTTTAATCCTCAAAGAATTCAGCCTTCTCTTCTATAAAGCTCTGCTTTTTGCAGGTATCACTGATTTAAACAGAAGATTGTACAAGTGGTATTATCTTAAGAGCAGCAGTGATCACAGGGCATTTACTCCCCACCCCTTGGGTGGATTTGAAATGCTCACAGAATGGAAATTTCATCCTGCCAAATTATCGCTGCATCCAACACCTCCTCTGACCTGTAAAACTTGGTTACAATCAGGTCTGGATGGATCCAGGTGCTCTGGGAGAGGGGTGGCCATGCCAGCCCCAGCCCCAGCAACGCCACATTCACTGCACGTTAAAGGGATGAGTGTGGATTCCAGAGCTTTACCATTCCCAGCACAGGCAGCTTGCCACAGGAGGAGAAGGGAAACACACAGCTCCACCTCAGCAGGGCTCTTCCTCTCTGCACAGAAGGCCCTGAACGAGAACAGTCAGCTTGTGAACAGAGCAAAGGACGGATCAAACCAGTGAGAAACAGCCAGGGAATCAAAATTTCTGACTGCTTCATCCCTCAGGTCTGTTTGCAGGCACCACACAAAATATGGATGACCCCTAAAGAGTCTCAGTGCTGCAGGTCCCAGGGATGCTCCTCTGCAGGCTGCAGTGCAGAGCTGAACACCCAAATATTCACTGATGCCACTCACAGCACCAGGGGGTGTAGCCAGAGCAACCAAGTGCCTTCAGATGTTCTTTTATATTCAGATTTTTTCTACAAACCTGCTCTCACCACAGAGATAGGATAACTGCCCAGAAAGAGCAGGCACAAACAGCAATTAATGAATTCTCCTCACTGCATCTAAGGGAGCACTGTTTGTGTCAGAGTCAGGTACAAGTCCCTCCATTCAGACACTAAAATCTGGTATTACATTCTCCTCTGATCAGTTCATCTGCATTTCAAGAGGTGATTCTGTTTCTTGAAAACAATATTCCCGTTTCCTCAGGCTGGAGCCCCCACTGTCCCCTCTGGAGAGCTCTTACCCTCTGACAGGCTCGTTCCCGAGGATACTGAAGCCATTGTTTGTCCTAAACAACGTCTGCCCGGTGCCTGGAAGAGGCAGAGATAAACAGCTCAGGTGTGTGACCCACGCAGCCAGGCAGGCTCCTGCTCTTCCTGCACGGTGCTAAAAGAAAAGGTCACTGCATCAGCAGCTTTGGGAAAAACATCATTGAAAGAGGAGTGAAACTCCGGGAATGAAGCAGCAGCAGCAGCCTGGAAGCTGAAAATTGCTCTGATTCATGCCCGGTGTTGCTGGCTTCAAGTGAAAGACTGTTCAGGGAGGCTGAAACACAAAACTGGCTTTGTAACTCGATGGGCTCTAACAGAGAATTACAGACCCTTCTGAACAAACGAGACCCAAATCCCTAAGAAGCCTCAACAGCTCAGCTACATCATCAGTCTAATTCTAAAAATTAAACACCTACTGGCCACACTGAAATATCAAACACTGCCAGTTTAATGTTTTAAATACAGGAACAGCTCCTCTGCTCCTTTAAAAACTGCTCCCTTGCCCTCCTCTACTGGGTTACAACTCCCACAATTAACAACTTTTGCATCAAATACCCACAGTTGCTCACAGCTTCTGCCAGAAGCCTGATGCCCCCTGTGTAGTACAGGATGTCCTGGCCAGGGGTGTTGATCCTCTGCAGCAATTCCTGGATGGATAAAGCAGCAGCATTCCCAGCCTGGACTTCCCTCACCGCTCTCTCTTCATCTCTCACTCTCTTCTCCTCCAAGTCGGCCTTGTTCACACAATCTGGGAGATCAGAAGGAAACCAAGCATGGCAGGGAAATGGTTTCTGTTCTGTTCCACCTTCATCAGTAAACAAGTGAAAAAACCATCCTTTTCTTACCTTTAAAGAGGTTTTCCTTTCGGGGATCAATCTGCAGCATCTTCTCATAGCACTGCCTGGACTTAAGGGGGAGAAGAAAAGGGCTCTCAACTTCAGATAAAAATGGGACAATGATATCAATGATATCCCAATCAGATCCTAAAGGTTTTTGGGGCCACAGTCCTCAATAAATGTGAAAAATAAAATGTATGGAGACACAGATGTCAAAACTCTCAAAAAAGTCCAATATTCTCAGTCCCTGCACCTGCCTGCTGTTGCAAATTAAAAGGGAATTTTCCAGTAAAACCCAAGGAGCAAAAAATCAGAGTTCCAGTGAGAAAACAAAAAATGAGGCATAGCAGGAAACTTTCTCCCTCTCACCCACCAGAAGCAGAACAAAACATGGTCCCATGGCCACAGAATTCAGCCAACTTACCTCACTGAAGTGCTGCAGTGCCAGGTGAGCTTTCCCCATTAGAAAATAGGCTTTGAGACAGTTTTTATTGCACTGGGTTCAAAAATAAATTATTATTAGTTATGTGTTTAGAAAATTAATTTTTTAATATTTTTCCAGCCTTCTGACTAATAATTAGAGCTGCCCAAAGCAAAGATGAGGGTATTTATACCATTTATTAGAGGTGGGTAAAGTTTTCATGCTGAATTATTGCCCCAAGGGACCCAGGGAACACAGGCTTGGGGTGAGGGTGGAAAGCAGGGTTTCCAAAAGGTGATTATTTTCCCGTTCATTTGTGTGTCAAAATTATGGATTTCTGTAAATAATGCTGATCTTAGAGGTCTTTTCCATTGGACAGTTTGGGAATTACCTTCAATGCCCACTCACAGTCACTGATGGCTTTCTCATACTCATGGAGCTTCAGGTAGGCCTGAAATAAACCCCAAAAAAGGCCAGGGAGAAGAATTAGAATCCTTCAAGCAACTTCTGCTCGCTGTTGTACAAACACTGGCTAATTAAAAAGAATAAAATTCGGCTGTTGATTGGCCTGGCCATTGATTTTGCAGGGTAATTCCCATTCTTAACTTGTCTGCCACCTCCCTGGATTTTCTAATTTAGAACAAATTTAATAGAATTCCACACACACACAGTTTATACAAGGCAAACACAGAATGCAAAGCAAATATTTCGTTCTACAGTTATAGAAGTGATCCCTGAAAAAGAATTAATAAAAAAAATCGGCGTATTAAAATAAAACTGTGAATTGGAATGGTTGTTCCCCACTTGTTCTGGAGAAGCAGGGGTTCACCACATCCAGGAGGGAGGAGATGTGAGCTCAGGATGGAATAATCACTCTCAGATAACAGAACAATGTTTCTGGGTTTTATCCTGGCACAGCAGCACCAAAACCAGCCAGAAGTGGCTGCTTTGCTCCCACTGACCTGTGCCCTGTTGGTGTACAGCTCCTGCTTGTCCCTCAGCTTCTCCAGCCCCTCCGTGTACCTCTGGATGGCCAGGGCAAAGTCTCCTTCCCTGAAGGCTGCGTTGCCCTTCTCCTTCAGGGCTGCAGAGCAGCAGAATGCATTGAGAACAACAATTCCCCTTTAATTCCCCCAAACGGCGACTGAGGGAACAGAGGCCGCGCTCCCCTGCTGGAACAGCCCCCAGAATTCCAGTCCAGCCCTTATTTGCAAGGCTTTCAATGCAATCATTCCTCTTCCAGAGGGAAAACTGAGCATTTCTCTCTGCCCAGCCCAGACTCCCTCCCTCCATCCCAAACCAACACCACAATGAGGAGAGCACGGAGAAATCCAGGATGCAGCAGCTCTGTCCAGTCCCTAACCCTGCTCCAGTGCTGGGCTCACACAAGCAAAGCAGTGCCTCCCCCAGCCCCTGCCAGGTCCTTTTTGAAGGCACCAGCCTGAAGTGCTTTCAGCAATCACCATTTGCCAGCTGCTCATTCCTCTTCCTTCGCTGGGCTCGTTCTTTTGCATCCTTTTCCAAAGCTGCCAGGAAGGCACCTTCCAGCCGGGAGAGTTGGTGGCATTTTAGGGAATCAAAAAAAAAAAAAGCAAACTTCATTAAAATAGAAGAAAAAACCCAATTCCTAGGGTATTTCTGAGTCATTTCTTAATAAAAAAAATACTAAGGGGACACTTCAGCAATCAAAGTGGAACGTGGTGACAAGCTGCCACAGATAATGATGATGCCACCACTGAGGATCTGCACACCTGCCTTGCTGCAGCTCCTCTCCAGGGGCAAACAAACATGTTTGCTTCTAAATTCAGAATAAAAAGTGTTCAGATGAGGAGCCAGAATAGAACAAGGCTCCTACCTGTGAAAAATACAACCATGCTGGTAAGACCTTGAGTATGTTCCTAGACCTGACTGAATTTTGGTTAAAGCCACCGGAAAAGTCAGCTTGGACTTTGGCAGGGGT
This sequence comes from Lycocorax pyrrhopterus obiensis, assembly GCA_014706295.1. Classification (NCBI taxonomy): domain Eukaryota; kingdom Metazoa; phylum Chordata; class Aves; order Passeriformes; family Paradisaeidae; genus Lycocorax; species Lycocorax pyrrhopterus. Next base: position 5,766,617 of record JACSVZ010000025.1, on the reverse strand, counting down.
GGCATCAGATCTTGCATGAACTCCATCCTTGCTAAAACTGGTTTTAGAGCTGTGGCAGACTAAGAGGAGCACTGTCCTACCTGCATCCACTGCTTCTGCCCTCGCCGTGTCCTGGAAAAACAGAAACACAGCACAAATATTTTGGGAAAAGCCGCAACAGCAAAGGAAACCTTGTACAAAGCTACAGGGAGCATCCAGGAGTATCTGGGTGCATCTGAAATATCCAGATTGACACACAGAAGGAGCATCCATTTGACATTTAAACAAAGGATGGCAAGGACTTGATAAATTTTGACATTCCTGGAAAGCTTCCATTTGTGCCTTTAACGAGGCAAGCCCTGAACTGTGTCCAGCTTTAATTTCAGAGGGGAAAGCCCTTACAGAAGTGTTGATGACTGTTCTGTTCACTGTGGTCCTGCTCTCCTTCTCCTCCCTGCTGGCTCCTTCCTCTCGGAGCCTTTTCTCTGTCTCAGCAATGGCTTCTTCCTTGACAGCTGAGTCTGAGGAGCTCAGGCCTTGCAGCAAATTGGCTAAAAAGACACAGAAAAAAATATATAGATACATATATATATATATATACACACACAGGACTTCAAGCTTGAAAGGACCAGGAGTTCAGGCAGCACCTGCTTTGAAGGCACTGCTGACCAGGATGGCTTTTACCATAAAATTATAGAAGCAGGGAATCGTTGGGGTTGGAAAAGACCTTAAAACCCACCCATTCCCAGGGGCAGGGACACCTCCCACAGACCAGGATGCTCCAAGGCCCGTCCGGCGTGGCCTTGGACACTTCAAATGAACAGAAACATTGACAGAGTCGATTTCCTGTGACTTCCAGGAGCCACCTGCAGTTTCTGTCACCATTACCGAGACAGACAAAAGGAAGCGGCTCCGCATCCCCAACAAAAGCAAGAGACCCTCAGCACCCACAAAGCCTCCCCGCACCCGAGCTCACAGGGAAACCCTGAATAAACCGAACCGGAGCGGCGAACAGCGGGAATTTTCCCCTTTCCCACCGATTTTCCGCCTTCCTTTCCCCCAGCCCTCCCTCGTCCTTCGCTCCCTCCCTGCGCTGCTCCCCCGGCGGAGCCGCCGCGGCCGCCGGGCCCCTCCGGTCACTCACCGACTTCGTCCACGCGGCGCAGGAAGCGCTGGAAATCCGCCTCGGTGTCCTCGTCGCGCAGCATGGCCGGGGGGCACCGGAGGAACGAGGGGACACCGGGGGACACCGGGGGACACCGGGGGACACCGGGGGACAGTGGCGGACAGCGGGACCCGCCGCGGCCGGGCCTCGAACCCGCGCCGCCGTTGCCGGGGGGGGACGCGACTGCCGCCGGAGCCGCGGGTGGGCGTGGCGATATAAATAAGGAGGGCGGAGTTACAATGGTGGAGGCGGGGTTACACAAATGAGGGGGCGCGGTTATGCAAACGACCCGGCAATTCGGCGGGAAACCGGCAGGCACCGCCCGCGCGCTCCCGGCACAAAATCCCGGGATTTTCCCCGGCTGGGAAAGAGCTCCGACAGCACCGAGCCCAGCCTGTGGTCCATCCCCACCTTGTCACCAGCCCAGACTCGGATTATTTTTCTTTTAAGCTCTCCCTGGAAGGCTGTGGCTTTCCCGATCCTCGGGAGGCGGCGGCGATGGAAGCTGTCGGCCACTGCACGGAGCTGCGCTGCCGAGGGATCGCCATTCCCGGCACATCCCGCACTGAGGGCACTGCCGAGGGATCGCCATTCCCGGCACATTCCACACACAGAGGGCACTGCCGAGGGATCGCCATTCCCGGCACATTCCACACACACAGAGGGCACTGCCGAGGGATCGCCATTCCCGGCACATCCCGCACTGAGGGCACTGCCGAGGGATCGCCATTCCCGGCACATTCCACACACAGAGGGCACTGCCGAGGGATCGCCATTCCCGGCACATCCTCATCCCGGGAACCGCACGTTCCGCACAGAGGGCACCCGGCAGCGGCAGCACAAGGACAGCTCACCCTGGGGGTGCATTTAGACACCTCACCGGGAACTCACACCGCAGCCACATCCATCTCCTCCGCTTCCACATCCCACCTCGCCACATGGGAGGTGAAATCCGGAGTGCCAGAGAGGTGCTGAGCTCCACAGGCAGCCAGAATCCCCCGTCCCTTCCACCCCCTTGGCTGCAGGAACAGCCAGGATATCCCTTCTTCCCCCTCATGCACCAAGCCCAAACGATTCCCCTCCCTCCCCTCACTGCCATCAGCTCTGCCCACACCACCCTCCATCCCCTAGGGGGTTTTTTCCCTCTAATGAAGCTGTTCCCAGCCCACTGCCCAATTAAAAACACCCACGAGGCCATGGCTGGGGCACTGGGATGCTCAGGAATTTGGGTTTAATTTGTTATCCCACAAAACCTGGGGAATAAAGCCACACCGTGCAGCAAATGTGCAGAGGGCAGAGACACCTTTAGTCTCCGAATACTTCAAAAAGCACTTAAATGATCCTCTGAGGCACGTGCACAATATTCACGTGCTTATATCTGATTAAAAGGCCAGCTAATTTTAATTTCTAGAAGGGATGAGAGAAAGAAGCAGCACAAAAATGTCCCTCCACCTCCCTCCAGCCCCCCAGCCCCGCTCAGACTTACCCCAAATTCAGCCCAGGCTGGGATAAAGGAGCCACACTCAGCCAAGGTGACGCTGCCAATCAGGTGCCATGGCCTTAACAGAGGGAGAGATGAGGGAAAATGAAAATTAAATGGAAATTAAAAGGTCTGAGGGTTGAGAAAGTGGCTGAAGAAATATAAAGATCTAATAAAGGATTTGCCAGTGGTTTTGCCACCGAGCACAACCCCAGCTCCAGGGGCAGCAAAATCCCTTTTCACTTCTCTGGGAGGAGAGGGAAGAGCCCCTGAGCTCCTCCAGGTTAAAACGACGCAGCAGGGGAGCGGGCAAAGGCAGGGCACAGGTCCCATGCGGCTGGCACGGTGCACGGGGACCGGGGCATCCAGGGAACCCTGACCCAGAAAGGGCAACCCCAGAGCCTCCCCTTCAACCCCAGCCACGGACTTGGGTCAAGTGATGCTTCCCCACTTGAAAGCAGTCGCTTTTTTCTGTATCAAGTGGTTGGGTAGTGACTAAAGCTCTTTTTCAGTTAAGTGGAATCTTCCGTGTGAAAATCAACTCTGTTTTGACTGAGTCTGTGAAGGTAAGACAACCCTCCCCTCCCCGCAATCCCCAAAATTAAAGTTGCCCATTTGGACAATTTTTAGCTAAAGTTTAGAAAAAACATCAAGACTTTAAAATGAATTAATTGAATAAATTAATTACATTCGAACGTCAGTTATCAGGTTCAGACACCCAGTTCAGGCTGGGCAGGGAACACCTGTTAACCCAATGCTCCACTCACACTTTCCACAGCCACGCAACAGAAAAGTGCCTTTTTTGTGGGAAAAAAGCTTCTCAGTAGCTGTGAAACTGCATTTTTGTGTTTGTTATCTCCAGGAAATAAGTAAATAAATATAGAGGGACAAAGAAATAAACTTGGAAGTGCTGTTAGCAACACTCAGTTGGGATGAGGCAGCAGGACCAGGCGCTGCCCTGGCAGAGCAGCTAAAGAAGGGCAGACTGCAGGCATCAGCTTTTTTTTTTTTTTTTTTTTTTTGTAATTTTTATTTTGAACACAGTATTCTGACAGAATGCAAAGTCAAAATCCTCAGTTAGTATCAGTATTTACACCAGTGAGAATGGGGATAAAGGTGGAGTCGATGTTTCACTCGGTAAAAAGATTTTTTGTTTTTTTCTTTTTTTAACAAGATAGAAGGCCCCCAAAAGTAGGGAATGCTGGGGAAGGATGGCCATGGAGGGGCTGAGAACAACTACCAAAACAGCCTGGTGGTGAAAAATGTGGGGTTTGAAGGCTCCATAGAAAAGTGTGAAGAGAAAACTCCACTCTGGAAGCTGACGGGCAGGATGCACTATTGTCACCTGTACGAATGGTGCAGCACGAGATGGCAGCGCTCCTGGTGACACCGGGGAGGGACACGGAGCGGCCACGGCAGTGCCACCAGCCCTGGGATGGACACACGGAGCGGCCACGGCAGTGCCACCACCCCCAGCAGTGCCACCAGCCCCGGGGATGGACACACGGAGCAGCCCTGGCAGTGCCACCAGCCCCGGGGATGGACACACGGAGTGGCCACGGCAGTGCCACCAGCCCCGGGGCACCCACAGCAGTGCCACCAGCCCCGGGGATGGACACACGGAGTGGCCACGGCAGTGCCACCAGCCCTGGAGCACCCCCAGCAGTGCCACCAGCCCCAGGGATGGACACTCGGAGCAGCCCTGGCAGTGCCACCAGCCCCGGAGCAGCCCCAGCAGTGCCACCAACCCAGGGCTGGTCCCTCCCCATGGGGACAGATCAAAGCTGTGAGGCCACTGCTGGCTGGGAATGGGGTACTTGGACATTAAATTAAATTAAAGATTCCCCGTTAAGGGCGATGTAAACCCACCACAGGGGTGGGGAGGGGTCACGGGAGCACTGAAAGGAGCTGCTGGACACTGCTCAGGGTTTCCTCCTGCCTCGGAGTGGTGCTTGCTGCACCCACCCCAAACGAGAGCTTTGGGATGGAAGGGACCTTAAAGCCTGGCCAGTGCCACCCCAAACTGTCCCTGGTGCTGGGCTGGGCTCTGAGCTGGTCACCTTTTGGGACAAGAACGCCAATCCAGCTGGGGCAGCTCCCCCACTTCCCAGCCGGCCCGCGCTGGCAGAGGTCCCGGGGCGGGTTTTTGGGAGTGGTGCTGTGCTCCCTTCCAGCTGCTCAGCTTTGGGGGTTACAGCACACACAGGTGACAAAAGCAGCCAGAACTCGGCACAAAAAGGGACAAAATGTGCTCGCCCACGGGGATGGAGGCACCGCTGCTGCCCCCGCACTGCCCGGCTGCGGCCCGGCCACGGCCGCTCTTCACGGATTCATTTCTTTGGGGAAAAAGAAAGGAATCCTTGGGACCATGAGCCCAACTTCCCCAGGGCTCCACGGACACTGCTGTGACGGTCATGCAAGGGCTGCACTTGACACCAGGCTTGGGAACGAGGCCCCGTCCTGCCCCAAAAGCCGCCCAGGACGGGCGGGGGAGCCTCTGCCTGCACCTCCATCGCCCTCCCCGTGCACCCCAGGAGCTGAGGAAAACAAAATGCAAGAAACCCCACACTTAGCAAATGACAAGACCATTGTTTTTCACAGCTGGAAATGGTGTGATGCCACTGGAACAGACTGCATATTCCCAAGGAACACATGGATACAGCCTCCACACCCCCCTCATCCTTCTGGGAACGCCAGAGTCAGCTCGGGTTGCTTTTCTCATTTAAAGGCTTCTGCTCTTTGTAAGAGTTGTTCTCTTTCTGTTTGCTTTTCTTTCTTTTAATGATTTTAATTCCTGAATATTTATTTTTTTTGTTTCTCAAATCTGAACTAGCGCTACACCTTCCACATCCAAACTATGTTGAAGCTTTTATTATTTCAATACTATGACAAAAAACACGGTTCACACTAAAATAGTCACGCACCCACAGTGCACAAGCTTGCAGATCTAAAGTAGAATTAAAAAAAAAAAGAAAACAAAAGGGAAAATAAAAATAAAAATAAAATTTAAAAAAAAAGGGAAATAAAAACCAAAACCCCAACAGGAGGAACATCTCTATACAATGGGCTGGTCTCTCCCTACACTCCTCTGCCTTCCTTCTGCTCAAAGCTCCTTTTCACCCCCAAATCTCAGTGTTGCTCCACGATTCCCGATAATAAATCCAATTAATCAGCTCTCCCACCCCTAGATCTGTGTTGCTCCATGATTCCTGGTGATAAATCCCATTAATCAGCTCCCCCCATCCATAATTAAACCCAGGCGCTGCCTCGCCCCCTTCCCCAGCTCTGCAGGGAGTTCCAGCCCCTCTCCCGGTTCCAGGGGCTGGGTCCTGCAGGGCACAGACCCAGCACACAGGAGGGGATGGGATGGACCACGAGGGTCCCCTGGGAAGGACCTCCAGGGATCACCTGGTGGAGCTGGACCTGCAGGAAGGGCTGGAATCTGCACCTTTGGGCAAAAAAATCTTTGCTTTTATTTAGGTTTTTTTTTTTAGAGTCAGAGGGCATGGTATTTACTGAAAGTGGTATTTTCTGAAAATTGGTATTTACTGAAATTGGAATTTACTGAAATTGGAGTTTTCTGAAATGGGGATTTTCTGAAATTGGTGTTGACTGAAATCAGGATTTTCTGAAACTGATTATTTTCTTAAATTGGAAATTGCTGAAATTGGGATTTTCTGAAACTGATCTTTTCTGAAACTGGTATTTTCTGCAACTGGAATTTCCTGCCATGATCAGGAGGGATTGATTTGGTCACACACCTGAGCCCAGACCAGCCCAAACTGTACAACCTCCCTTGTGCTCCTCAGAGCTCCGGGAGGGTTCCGTGAAGGAAAGGGGAGAATGTCCTAAAAAAGCAGAGATGATATTTCTCTTATGCAGTCAGGCCCAGGTCCAGCGAGGGACTTCAAACTAAATTTAAGCACAGAAGGATTTTCTCCAGCAATTCCCTCAGCCCAAGCAGAGCCTGGGCATTGCTGGCTAAAGCCCTTGACTGGTGGCAAGTGGTTTGAACACCCCCACCCCCCAAAAAAACCCCAAACCAAACCCCAGCATCGCTTTTCTTCTTACTCCAGTAAGAAATAATAATAATAATAATAACAATAATAATAATAATAACAATAATTAAGAAAAGAGAAAAGGGGAAACAACTACTGTAAACATCCACGGTTGAAAATGTCTCCCTTTGCAAAGCAAGCATGCTGCTACCCTAGTGTCTACAGGACTGGATTTACTGAAAAACCAAAACAAAAAAAAAAAAAAAAGAAAAAAAGGCAGCTATTTTACACATCCATTTCAACACAACAAAAGTTAAAAAAATATCTGTCAATTGTAAACACTGGAAAGAACCAAAGTTGGCAAAACAAAAAAAAAAAAAGTTTGAACGTAAAATTTAAAAAGAAATGTAGAGTCTGAACACTGCAAATTGAAATACATCCCCCGAAGCTGCAATTTTGGCATTCTTCCTAAAAAATAGATAATAATAAACCCCAAATAAAGGTCTAACGTGGCGAGCAGGATTCAGTCACAAAGAGCTCGAGACACTTTGCATACTGACCAGATACAAGGTGAACAGAAATTATAACTTATTTATGAGGCTTTACATATTTCAAACTCGACTGAAAAGTATAAAAATAAATTGTGGACTTTGTTCTTTAAGCACCAGCTGTGCCCAGCAGCACAGTGGTTATCTCTGCTATACTAACAAAGGAAACAACAGGGTCTCTTTTCTTTTTTTTTTTGTCTTTTTTTTGTGGTTTTTTTTGTGTCTAGGACTACTTGATTTTGAGGTTCCCAGCCACACTGCAACCAGCATTGCAATTTTTGCTTGTTTGAATATACCCAGGGCCAGCTGAGCCCCGATTTGGTGATGGGTTTAACCCTGTTTTTAACATGTTTTACTTTTTCAAAGCAAGTGCACAACGAATAGAACCTTTCTAGAAATCTCAAAGAAACCAAAAAACCAAAAATCAAAAAAACCCAAAAAAAAAAAAAAAACCAACCAAAAGGAGAAGAAGAGAGAGAAAAAAAAAGAAAAGGAAAAAAGAGACATTCCCTCCCTCCCCCCGTGTATGCATTTTCTGGTTTGTTTGTTTGTTTTTCTCTTTTAAAAAAAGGCAACAGACACTAGAGGAATGAGATGGGTGTGTGGGTTGTGATTTCAATGCTCGGGTGAAGGTTTCTGCCGTCCCCTCTGCCGGTGCTGATCATGCTTTGCTCTCGTTCTCATTTGTTTGTGTGGCTTCGTTGGGCACCGTCTTCACTTCTGCGGGAGGGCTCTTGCTGTCCTGCGCGGCGCCTTTGTCCTCCGCGGGCATTTTCCTGCGGAGAGGCAGCACAAGGGCACAGGTCAGAGGCACGGAAACACAGCCTGGGCCCAGCCAGCCACAGGGAGAGAGCGTTTGTCTGGAAACAGATCGCCCTGGGAGAGCAAAACCAGCATTTCCCGAGGCAGGAATAAGGAATGCCAAGCTCAGCTCCCCCACCCTGGCTCATTCAGTTCTAGATTAACCTTTTTATTTTGGCTTCTCCTGCCCTGGGTTGGCTCAGGGCTCAGCTGCAGGCGTGCGAAAAGGAGCAGCAGGACAAACTCACACAGCTGCAGAAGGATTTGGCTTTGGCACCCAAACTCCCTGGTCACACAGCCTGACAACTGAGCAGCAATCCCGGTTTTTTGTGTTCCTACAGGAAGCCAGCCCTGAATTCCCCAGGATGCTGCAGGACGGGGAACACGGAAGACGGGAATTCTGTCACAGCCATTTTCACAAGTGTGGGAGGGAGGTGAGCACCCTCAGAGGGGACAACTGCCAGCCCAGCCAGGGTCCAACATGTGCAGCACAGCTGGGACCCTCCCCCAGCCCCCAGGCGCTGTCTTCACTCTCCTCAGGGTGCTCCCCCTCTCAGCCGGGCTCACACTGCCCCAGCCTCCTGCCAGCCTGGGGACAACCCCAGAGGCTCCAGTGCTGTCTGTGACCCTTCCACAGGGCACTGGCTGCTGCCCAGCCTGACACCGAGTGAGTCCTGAAGCTGCTCTGACCTGCCAGGACATGGGATTTGGGGGGTTGTGCTCATCGACCTGCAGGACCTCAGCACTCTGAGGAAAGCTCTTCCTTTTACACCAAACTGGGCTATTTCTGCTCTCTTCCATGAAAGAATAACCCAGGACAGACAAAGCTGCACCAAAGCCTAAAGAACAACACGTTTCTGATAAATCCCCAGCTTCCTTCCCTCTGCCTCCCTGGCACAGCCTACTCCTGCTCTCCTCCTGGCACCTTCCAAGCCAAGCCCTGTGGGCTCTCAGGTGAGTTAGTTGGCTCAGGAAACAGTGAGATTAGTCAAGAGAACACCCAACAGAGGACACAGCACAGCACCAGGGCACGAGGGACACAGCACACAACCAACACAAGAGTAAAGGCGGCCGTACTCGGTCTTTGCGGGCGCAGCGGGGGCAGAGCTGTCTGCAGCGGCAGCAGCAGGCTCGGGGGCTTGCCCACCAGCCCCGCTGGCAGCAGGAGGAGTAGCAGTGCCAAGAGCTGCAAAAACATCCTTTGCAAGATCAATGTCTGGTGGCTTGAAGGTCCCTTCGTCCATTTTAAAGTCCTCGTTCTGCGAGGGGTTGGCGGCGCTGCCCGAGGCAGCCTCGCTCTTCACGTTGCTCGGGTTCTTGGGGGTCTCTGCTGGGCTCTTCACTGTGCTGGGCTGCACAGGCTCCTTCTCGGGGCTCTTGGCCACCTCCTGCTTGGGCTCTGAGGGAGCTGGAGGGCTCGCGAGGTTGGCAGGGCTGGGGGCGGCCGGCTTGTTCCCGGCTTTGGCGGCGTCAGCCGCTGCGGTGCTGGGGCTGAGCACGGCCTGCCCCGGCAGGACACTTGAAGACAAATTATTGGTGGCCGGAGCAGAGCTGGGGGTATCGCTGAGATCAACAAGAGGGGCCACTTTGGGGGCGGAGGAGGGCGGCGGTGACGACGCCGAGGCGGCGGCCGCGCCTTTGGCCGGAGTGGCCTGGCCGGGGGCCGCGGCGTTGGCGTCAGGAGTGGCCGCGGCCGGCGGGGCAATGCTGGAGGTCAGCGTGGTGGTCTCGCTGGTGGGGCTGTTCTGGGCAGTGGCAAAGGTTTCAGTGATAGTGTCAGAGTTAGTGGTGCCCGTGGTGACAGAAGGCAGCATGTCCTCCACGGTGGCCGCGGTGTCGGCGGGGTGCCTGCGAGGGGGACACGGGGACAAGAGAGAGAGAGAGAGGGGGAGAGAGAGAGAGAGAGAGAGAGAGACAATGAAGCCCCGAAACGACAGCAGGGAGAGGGGGCAGAGGGCGAGTGAGGACAGCACACACATGGGACATGGAGAGGGACTCAGGAGCAGAGACTTGCAGAGGTCAGACATGCAAAGGGAGCGAGGCTGGGATGGCTGAGGATTATCAGGAAGAGAGAAAAAGCCAAGAGGACATGACCTGCAGGAATGGCTTGTTCACGTGCAGTGTTTGGGCTGAGGCAAATGGGATCCTGTCAGCTTGCAGAGACTCTTCTCTCCTCACCTAAGACTTTCCTCTCAGCCTCTGCCCCTGACGGCACCAGGCAGCTCTCTGCCAACTCCCTGAGCCTGCAGTCCTGTGCCACCTGTCACCAACACCACACGGCCCCAGCGTGGGACCCTGAATCCAACCCCTCACCTTGTCCTGTCCTTCTGCTGCACGTTTGTCTGGAGGCCTGCACAGCCCTCATCAAACCTCAACTCCTTTTCTCCCACGCACATTAATGCGGACTCAGGCCCCAGTTCAGCTCTCAATTCTGTCTCAGAATGCTCGGCCTTGCCGTGACTCCACATCCAGGGCCCAGCTCCTGGGGAGGATCTCTCCCCACGGGTTCAGGCTCTCACCCAGCACTGCTGGGGCAGGGCTCACGCAGGGCTCGCTGCCAGCTGGGGCTGATTTTGCTCTGGGTCCTTTGCAGTGACCCTGGACAGTGCTGGACCTCCACACTGGACAGACTGGCAGAGCTGTTCAGGAAACATTGCTTCCTTCCCCTTTCCCTTCCAGTGCTGGAAACAGGAGTCACTGAAGCTTGGGAGGAGGCACTTCCTCACTGGCATGTGGAGATTTTACCTTTCTTCCTCTCTTCCTGCCCTAACTCGTGTTCCTGAGGGATTAGGGCAGCTGAGGGCAATGCAGTGACCCTGTGCTAGGGCTGGCTAAGGCCACATACTCTGGCTCTGTCAGCGGGGTGGTCTCGTTGGGCTCCGTGTGCTTCCCCCCGTCGTGGTTGGGGGTCCTCTCCTCCTCCGTCCGCACCTCCACGATGGGCTCCTTGGACTCATCCTTCCTGTAAGGAGGGAATGGCATGGGGAGGGGTGGGCTCCTCCTGCAAAGACAGGCTGCAAACGTCCACAGTGAGACACAGACACGAGGGGCTGCATGGGGAGTGCTCCTCGGGGTCACTCCTCCTTCCACGCACTCCCCGGCTCACAGCTCCGGGGTCATGTCCAGCACTGGGGTGTCCAGCACTGGGGTGTCCAGCACTCAGGCCACCTACTTGATGGCTACCAACAGGAACGAGACAAAAAACCAGAGGAACAACTCCAAAAACACCTTCCTGGAAGCGCAAAGCAAAACCCCAGCACCCTCCCCACAGACGTGAGGGACCACAGCTCCCTGAGGCAGCTCCTTTTCCGTGAGCTGAGCACGGAGGGAGGGATGCCAGGGGCAGTACTCACGAGAAGGCCGCCTTCCCCTCCTCCATGTCCTTGCCCTTGGCCCCCGGGCCGGATTTGCCGCACAGGTTGACGGCGATGCACATGAGCAGCCCACACTTGTTCAGGAAGTAGCAGGTGACATCCACGGCCACCAGCAGCGCCACGAAGACCACCACGAGGATGCCAATGATGGCAGCAGTGCCCAGGCCCGAGGCAGGGCTAGTGCTGGCTTCAGAGACCGAGGGAGAGAAGAGAGAAGGCGCTCGGGTTAAACGCTGTAGGTGTCAGGGCTCAGGTTTGGCTGCACTTAAGTTGCTTCTAGGAAGTCCACCCTCTCTCTAGCAGCCCTGTGCAATAACCAGTGCCTTTTCCTACAGACAATCTCCCTGAAAGGATGGGCCTGATGGGGCTTTTCCCATCCCTGCTGGGATAAAGCCTGAGGAGCAAACTGCAGAATCCCCTCCCGCTCTGCACACCCCCAGCAGGGCTCCTGCTTCCCACCTCCTCCTCCTCCTCAAGAGGAAGGTCCAGAGTGGCTCTGGCACTGCCAGCCTGGCCCAAGGACCAGTGGAAGCAAAGCCCAGACTCTGCAACAGGATTTTTCCTGGTGGAATACAAAACACTGGGCAATGCTCAGTGCTGGTGAGCCCCTGAGGTGGTGAAACTGAGCTAAAGCCCTCCTTGGAGCTCAGGTGAGACCCAGCTCTCCAGAATGTGTTCATGGCTCCCCAGCCTCTCACTACCACAGCCCCTGGAACCCCAAACCCTTGGAATCTTTGCTTTGCAGAACCCCCCAGCAAAGCCCCTTCATCCCCTCAGCCCCACTTATGCCGACTTTGACAGGTGAAAAGCCCTTCCCAGGGCTCCAGACAGAGCCACACCCTCTGCCACGCACCTTTTTGTTTAAAAACAGGAGGCAGAGCACCCTTACCCTGGGGCACAGAGGTGGTGTTTCATTTTGTGACCCCCAGATGGATCAAGGAATGCAGGTTCCAGCAGGAAAAGTACAGAAAAGCCACTCTGAGGCACCTGACTGACACCGGCATCACGAGTCCCTGGTCAGCAGAACACTGTCCCACAGCCCAGCCCCTGCCAGCAAGCTGCACAATTACATGAATTAATCACCCTCTGACGCCTGCAGGGAGTGAGGAGGGCACGGATTTTCTCCTTTCAATGTGTTCAGGACCCTTGTGTGGATTATTCGGTAACTGAGGCGCTCCTGCTCGCCTCAGCTCCTGGAGCTGTGCCACACTCCCCATCCGCATCCCCTCTCTGGGAAGGGGCTCCCAAAGGTGAGCCAAGGGCAGCATCCCAGGCAGGATCACAGCATCAGAGATCCCTGGGTGCCTCCAGAGCTGGAAGGAGCTGCATTTTCCCGTTCTGGAAAATCCCACTCGCACCAGAGCCCTGCTCTTTGCTTCCTCTCCCTCCCCAGCTCTTCCAGGAGCTGTCAGCCCCCCGAACTCCTGCTGGGACAGCCACAGACCCCTCTGTTCCCCCAACACCCAAGGAGAGCCCTGAGCAGGTACCACCCTCCCCTCCCTGCTCTGCCCTCCCCTCCAGACCCTGCCCTGCTCCTCTGCCCCAGGAGGAGGAGGATGGAGGCGGCAGAACCAGGGCAAACCTGCAGAGGAACGTCCCTGTTTTTGTGCTATTCTGGGATTTTACACCTCAGACAACGGAACTGGGCCAAGGTAATTGTCTGCAATTCAGGTTTCTAGGCTGGTAAGGGAGCCCTGCAATTTGCAGGAACTTTTGAACCTTTTCCATTAGCTGTGGTTTCATAAATCCCAATTCATGGCATGAATTGATATTCCAAACGTTCCAGGGACTGGCAATAAGGAGAAATAATACAAAAATCCTCCACGACCCCATGAACTTGGGAGGCTCTTGGTGCTGCCTTTCTTCTTCCTTGTAAAGGAATTTTGCTGTTGCTATAAAATGCAGGAATCATAGTGGAGATTATTCCTTTCAGACTGTCCCATCTGATTAAATTAAATTGATCTACAAATACTTTCAAGAACCATTCCCTCCATCCTGTAGCTGGATTTATGTTGTATTTAATGAAACTAATATTTAGACATCCCTTAAGGGTTTGCTGGGGCCTAAACCAATTCTGTGTACAAAGGAAATGGATAAATAAATGGGCTGTGGAGCAGCAGCTGCTCACACTGTGTGTATGAAATAAATGTAATAAAAAGATGTTGGGACATTCCTGACCTGATCCAGAGCACATCCAATCCTTCCATCAATCCCCTTCTGCCATTCTCAGGACTAAGGAGTAACATTTCCACCAGTTAAATAAGGAAACACAAACCATTAAAGAACTTCTGGAGTCCTTAATTCTAAAGAAGTGAAGAATTTATTAATTACAAATTATGTTTTCCAATGGAAAATGAGCTTCCTGCAAGACTGGCTTTTCTAATCACCCTCATTTACAGCGCGCAGTAAAATCACTCATCAGTTTCACTCTCGGTACAAAAACTGCCCTGTCAGAGAGAGCTCAGCTGTGGCTTCCTAGTGGGGTCTCAGCTAGAGAACGTTCAGGCACAGGCAGACAAAGAGACAAAAAGGGATGGAGAGAAGCAAGGGGGACTCCAGGCATTTCAAAGGTCCCACAGGATTTGGCAAAAGAAAGAAGAACGAATGAAACAAATAAAAATCCATTTGGTGCATCCAGAAACAAAACCCAGGAGAGAAGCTCTTGGTTCTCAGTGGGTGCCAACAGCTTTCATTTGCACGCATTTCAGTTTCCTTTGCACGAGGTTTTGCAGAGCTGTTCCCTCACACACTCCCCAGCTCACAGTGGGGAAAAGGACCTTTCTGTCCCAGTGCCACCGGCTCTGCCAGCGACAGAGATCCAGGTTTTGCCATCTGGGCTTGTTTCCAGGAACACACAGCAGCCTGGGGAGCTTTCCCTCAGGACAGGGCAATGGGGATTTCCCAAACTCCTGCTGGACTGTGACCTCAGAGCTCCTTCAAGCTCTGCTGTTTTCCTATGACTGACTCCCTTCCCAGGGATGAAAAAGGGAATATCAGGGTATCATGGAACGGTTTGGGGTGGAAGGGACCTTAAAGCCCGTCCAGTGCCACCCCTGCCATGGTCAGGGACACCTCCCACTGTCCCAGGCTGCTCCAAGCCCATCCAGCCTGGCCTTGGACACTGCCAGGGATCCAGGGGCAGTCACAGATGCTCTGGGAATTCCATCCCAGCTCCTCCCCACCTTCACAGGGAAGGATTCCTTCCCAAGATCCCATCTAACCCTGCCCTCTGGCAGTTTGAAGCCATTTCCCCTTGCCCTGTCCCTCCATCTTTTGTAAATAATCCCTCTCCGCTTTTCCTGTCAGCTCCTTCAGGTCCTGGAAGGGGCATTTAGGTCACCCCAAAGCATCTCTTCTTCTTCTGAACACAAAGAGTGACAACAAAATCCTCTTTTCTGGAGTAAACCAACCCTGCCCCAGCTGGCCCCCTGACTCCAGCAGCTCCAAGAGACAGGAGAACTTGTATTTAAAACCTTGTAGGTAAAACCTTCAGTTCATCCCCCAGAACCGTGCACGTGCAGACACCTGCAGCTGCTCCTGGTGGAGCAGGACATTCCCAAACATTCCTGGCCATGAAAGCAGCCAAACGATGCTCTGACAAACAACTCAGAGAACATGGAGGGACTTGAACAAACTGTGGGAATCCTGCAGATCCTGCCAGGCTCTGCAGCCCCTCACCCACACGTGGGAACTGCTGGTGCCTGTGGCGTGAAAATCCCAGTGTTTGAGCATCTTCTGCTCCCAGGCCTGAATCTCTGCCTCCTCTCTGAGCTGGCTTTTCCAAAAATTCTTTTAAAATTTTATTCTGCTCACATCAAAGCCTGGGACCTTGGACATGAGGCCCTTGGGGTCTGACAGATCTCTGGTATCTGGCGTGTTACAAATCTGCACAAATCAGTGGTAAAAAACCCCAGTTCTGCTCCTTATTTTCACAAACAGAAGGAAGCACTTTTTGGGTGCATTCCACGCTGCTGGGTTCCTGTTTGCTGTTGGGTATGGCATTAATTTCAGCCACACAAATGATGTCTCAGCTGCTTGTCAGGGCTCTGCCACAGAGAATCCTCCCCTGCCCTAAACCCCTCTGCTGGGGCAGAACCCCCTCCACAGGTGCTGCTCTCTCTCCACACCACACCGTGCAAAGTTATAAACGTAATTTTAATAACTGTGCTTTTGGTGAGAAACATCTCAGCCTCAGGCAGTGACCTCCCTCTGTGGGTAAGGGGAAACCCACAAAAAGCTGATCCCAGATCTACAAATGAACTCAATTAATCCAGTTAGAGGGGAAATCACACCATTTTTTAGTATTAGGATTATCTTGCTGCACTTCAGCAAACTCCAAAGCTCTAACAAAGTGTCTACACTCTACAACACAGAGAATGAGGGGGTTTTGTAAAAAAAAAAAGAAATCCACAGGCTTTTGTGTGTGACACCTGCACCAAGTTTTCATTTACAATTCAGACAGGAAAGTTCACAACTCGTAAGGAACAAGGTCTGAACAAACACAGCAGAGCATAAGAGGCAGAGTCAGACACGAGTGAGGGCAGGATTTTGTTTGTCCCTGCGAGAATTTTGTCAGGAAGATGAACCCCACCCAGCTGAGAGGGTTTGAGACATTCTGGACAGACACTTCAACAAGGGAGAGACCCCAGATTTTAGGAGAGCATCAGAGGGGATGGATTTCCTATCCCAGGGGCTTTCCTATCACAAAGAATTCATTGGGGTTGTTGTTGCTGCATTGTTTTTTGTGGTTTTTTTGGTGTGGGGGTTTTTTTGGGGGGGTGGGAAGTTCTGTTGGTTTTTTTTTTTTTTAAAGAAGCAAAGAAAAAATCATCTGAAGTTTGTTCAAGGAAATTCCCAGAATTTGCTAACAAAGATGGTTCTACTGCAGTTTAGACCATGGGTTAATCCTGTCACATGCACAGTTAACCAGGAATATTATTAAGGATCAGTAATAATAATTTTGCTGGTCAGGTAACTTGATCCAAGCTAAGATTTTCTGTTAGAACAGCAAGGAAAGGGATCTCTCTGTGATAACACAGCAGTGGAAAACCAGGGAATGTTAGAGAAGCATTGGAAATTCGAGTGTCCATGGGCTGTGTCTGCCCAGCTCCACTGTGGGCCAGGAGGAATCTGCACACGAGGGAGTGACAAGGACTCGACCACGAGAAGAAGGAAAAGCAGCAATGCCCCCAGTGTGATTCCCAGCAGATGTTTATAGTCAGAGCAGCACAGCAGGAAAACCTTCCAGACATTGGAATCCACATGCAAAAGCCCCCAGAGACATCTGGGCAACCAGCAGGATGGTCTCTGACAAATCTTCTCTTTCTTTTTACAGTCTGTGGGTTTGGGTTTGTGGATGGGGCCTCCTTTTGCACAAGAGCAGCACCAGATGTGCAGAGAAATCAGCAAAAAGCAGGATCTTAAAGGCTTTCAGCATTGCACCTTCCTTTGATGAAAACAGCAAGCAAACAACACACACAAAAAAAATCTTTCTTTCCATCCATTTAAAAGGGCAAATTCATTACAAAGTAACAAAAAAATGTTAAAGAGAAAAAACTTGGCTTAAACCTTTTTTCCTTGTTACAAAATACTGACTCTTTCAAATTAAACATTTTTTTTAAAGTGTTCTGTGTTTCTTTTTTTTTTTTTTTGTCTGAACTGACACGATCCTCTGAAGCAAAGTTATCTCCTTTCACACCTTGCTGGTACCCAGGCCTTCCCAAGCAAATATTGCTTTATTTGACTCTTTTTTTAAGTTTCTAACAGAGCAAAAGCAGAGTCACTGCAGAAAGAAGCAATGAGACAAAGGAGGACGATGCTGATGGACTTCCCAAGGTCGCTGCAGGTGCCAGACAGTGGTTCCCAGGAGGGGGGAATATGGTTGTTTTAAAAACAAATTTGGTGCATGTGGCAAGCGTGGATGTTTCCCGTGAGATCCAAGGTGACCATGGATGACAGACATAGGAAAGGAGTCGGGGGAAAAGGGAGAGGGGAGGGAAAGAAAGGAAGAGAGGAAGAAAAAAAGAAAGAAAGAGAGAGAGAGAGAGAGAGAGAAAGAGAGAGAAAAATAGATAAAAAAAATTAGGTCATAAATACAGAAAACATAAGAATCAAAGGTTTATTTAATCTCGTAAATTAAAATGGCTCAGGGTTCCAGGAGCAGCACGTTCACCACAAAAGGGTCAGAAGCTCAGCAAAGCCCAAAGCTGCAGAGCAGGGTCCGAGGCAGGGCGGGTGGGTGGGTGGGGTTTGCAAGCAAATGAGATTAAAAATGATGGGACAGAAGGGGCTCAGCGAGAAACACGGGGAAATGGGGGCTGTGTGTGAGGGGACAACGCTGCCTTCGCACAGGGACCACGGGGAAACAAGAAAAGCTTTGGTGCAGCAGAGAATCCACCTGCCTGTCCAAGCCCTTCCCCAAAGCTTGGATAACAGATCCACATTGTCCTGAGGGAGCACCACGGCCTCAGGAATACTCTGACTTTGCCATTCAGCCTCCCAGCTGCTTGGGAGCTACTCCAATGCCAGGATGATCATTATAATTATTATTATTATTTCTGAAAATAACACCCTTATCCTTCCAGCCACCCTGAGGCCTCTGCACAGGTGAGGGGAACCAAGGACTCTACACAAGAAATGCACATTTTACTGCAGGGAATCCCTGGTTATTGCTGTCAGGCACAGCAATGCCGTGTTACAGCACTGGCTCCGACTCCTGTACAGCTCATTTTGAGATAAAAACACAGAAATGCCACAAAACAAGGAAAGGAAAGGAACACACAGAGCCTCTTCCTGCTGCAGTTTGGCAATAAAACCTCTGGGGCTGCACAGCAGAGAAAAAACCAACCTGTCCCTGAAAATGTTTTCCTCAGTGTTATCAGTGTGGGGACCAGGGAATACCTTGGAAGGCCAAAATGACAAAAACCCTGGAGAAAGAGTCACAAACCCAGCAATAATCAGGTCACTGCACAGGGACACGGCACTTTCTGAGGACCAGCTGAATTCCAGCTGCTGGGGCAACCCTGCACTCCCCAAAACTGCTTTTCCAAGTGCCACACTGGAGTGGCAGCCTCAGACCCCGGCTCCTCCTGTGCTTCACACCAAGCTAAGCAAGGAATAACTTCAGAGAGGCCAGAGAAGTGTCACCTGTGATAACAAACTGGGCTTTCCCCCATTTTTTAGAGGGTTCCTGCACATGTTACCACTGGATTTAAAGGGTTCAGAGGGGGAGCAACGATTAGTGCTGTTGGAAGTGAGAATCACAGAGTGAGTTGCTTAATGAGTTACTGAGGGTCCTTCCACCCAAAACTACGCCCTGTTCAAGCACCCTCCAGTCTCTCCTTTGCCCCATCTCCCTCCTCCTCACTGCCAGTCCCACTTTTCCAGCCCAAAGTCACTCATTTCTGTGCTCAACAACGTGATCTGCCTCAGCCAAGGGGGATTTCAGCAATGCCACAAGGTCTGAGCTGTTTCCTTCAGCCAGGGAATGGGCACAGGGTAGCAGGGCAGGGACTGAATTCTCAGGGAAAGACTGAAGGAAACTCTCTGGTTTCAAGAAAAACATGAGACAGAATGAAATCAAGTAAATCCCCTCAATATGGGCTGTCAGCACCAACCCTGGGGGTGCAGGGAGGACTTGACTCAGCGTCCCTCTGTCTTTAACCACCACAATCTTAATTTACAGCTACTCCAGCAATCCCCTCCTCAGGTTTTGGTTGCTTTGTGTGGGTTTCCCCCCTCCCTTTTTTAAATGTCCACACGTAGAAAAGAAATCCTAACTGTCCTTTCAACAGATTGCCACAAACTGCTCGATTCCAGTTTCCCAGCCCAGAGTTCTGTTTGGTTTTTGAGCACACTAATAAGTACAGTCTGTCTTAAGAGCTTCCAGCAGCTTCCTAAAGCTTTTGAGTTATTTTTCCCTAATGCCCTCCCCAACATGAAAGTGTTGCTGTTTGAAAATTACTGTCATTTGGTAATTTGAATTGAAAAACGCTCAGAGAAAGATTTTCACTGCCTCCCCATCCGACTGCCAGCAAACTCCTGATGCCTTTATTCCTCCAAAGATGGACAAACAAGCAGGAAGGGAGATCTGGGAGGGAAATCTGCCTTGTGAAAAGCATCACCCTGCAGAGCTGAAAGGTCTGTTCGAGTTTAAAACGGGAATTTCACTTTCTGCTCTCAGAAAGCTTCTCCTACCCGCTGCTTTTCTCACCCGACACAACGAGCCAGCATTCCCTGGGAACAGCAAGGCAGGGATTTGCCAGGGAGCGCTCCCACCAACGCCGTACATGCCTGCCACAGGTATGTACACAGCCAAACCCCTCAGCTTTGGATGGGGGAACCAACCATGAGAGAATGGGCTTCAAGCAAGCGAGCTGTCAGGGTTACTGGGGCACATTAGGGGCGGCTCTGTGGCATTAATGGGCAGCAGAGTCCACGGGAGAGGCGGAGCGGCGGTACCTGGGATGACGGTGGGCTGCGCCGAGGTGCGGAAGGCGTAGTGGGCCGGCTTGGACTTGCCCTGCTGGTTCTCAGCTATCACGTACACCTCGTAGTCAGCGTTCCAGTCCAGGGACTTCAGCATCACGTGGTCGCTGCCCGACGGCAGCCGGATCTCCGGCTTCCACTCCGAGGAGTGCTTCTGCAGGAGGGGACAGGGGACGGTGTCAGGAGAGCCCCACGGGCCCGGCAGCAGCCTCACCCCACACACACGCACACAGCCCTGAGGGGTGCTGGGCATGGGCCGGGCTCTGCCCGGCATCACAGGCCGCCAACTAAACACGGCAAGTTCCACCTCCATCTCCGGCTTCCACTCCGAGGAGTGCTTCTGCAGGAGGGGACAGGGGATGGCGTCAGCAGCGCCCCACGGGCCTGGCACCAGCCTCACCCCACACACACCCCTGAGGGGTGCCGGGCATGGGCCGGGCTCTGCTCAGCGTCACAGGCCGCCAACTAAACACGGCAAGTTCCACCTCCATCTCCGGCTTCCACTCCGAGGAGTGCTTCTGCAGGAGGGGACAGGGGACGGTGTTAGCAGCACCCCACGGGCCCGGCAGCAGCCTCACCCCACACACACACAGCCCTGAGGGATGCCAGGCATGGGCCGGGCCCTGCTCAGCGTCACAGGCCGCCAACTAAAACACGGCAAGTTCCACCTCCATCTCCGGCTTCCACTCCGAGGAGTGCTTCTGCAGGAGGGGACAGGGAACAGGGGACGGTGTCAGGAGAGCCCCATGGGCCCGGCAGCAGCCTCACCCCACACACACAGCCCTGAGGGGTGCCGGGCACAGGCCGGGCTCTGCTCGGCGTCACAGGCCGCCAACTAAAACACAGCAAGTTCCACCCCAAGGTGAAGCAGGGTTTCTTTCCGTGGAAGCGGCACGGCTCTGGAACAGGCACCCAGGGAAAGCTGCCCTCTCTGGAGACAGCCCCAACCCGCCTGCACATGTCCAGCCTTGGCAGGGGGCTGGACTGGGTGACCTCCAGAGCTCCCTCCAACCCCAACTGTTCTGGGGTTCAGCGAAACCATCACATGCTGTTGGGTGGAGAGGATGAGATGCCAAAGCAGCCTCTGTCCTGCTCAGAATCCTGTTTTCTGAGAAGAAATCCCCTCACTTCCTCCTCTCATCTTTGCCCCGTCACTAAACTATTTTCAGAGGGCAAAAGCTGCAGCCTCTGTTCCTCTCCGCCCTGCAGCAGTGCTCTTTCATATCTCAGCATGTCAAATTTAAACCATCTGAGTGACAGAGATTTCTTTCTTCAATTCACCCCCTCCAAGAGCCCCGTGAGCCCAGAGCAGCCCGGCTGTGCCACACTTACAGCTTTGTACTTGATCAGGTAGTGCCTGATGGGGGAGCCACCATCGTCCTGCTTGATGACGTTCACTTTGATGGAGTTTCCATCCTCTCCTATGTGCCCTTCCAGCTTGGGGGCGCTGGGTTCCCCTGCAACAACGGGGATTCGGGGTTATTTGTGAAAAAACAAAGTGTTACCGAGGAAAAAGTACTCATCAAAATCAGAAAAATACTTCATTACCCTCAGCTCAGGGTACCAGCTGCTCCAGACACAGAGGACACTGAGCGTTTGGGGTACAGATATTTGCCACACCCAAGCATTTCTTGCATTTGCACAACACCAAATCTCCATTTTTGTGTGTGCTGGAATGGAGTCAGAGTGGAAGAGATCCCACCCTCCCTCAAGAACATCCCCCAGCAGTGACCAATTCCTTGCTGCTTTTGTTGCAAGAGCTGCTGTGAAACACCGGGCAAACGCCAAGAAGGGCTCTGTGGCTGCTCCTGTGGGCTGGGGATGTAAAGAGCATCACTGAAAGGGACCTTGTGTCTCTCACACACACCCAGGTCTGCACTCCGAATTTGTTTAGGGGTTCTGGAGTTGCTGGAGCAGAGACTCACTTAAATGAGGCTGAAAACACTGAGCAGAACCCCAGAGCACATCCTGTCACTCAGCCTGCACTGGTGGAACTCCAGCAGGTACTGCAGAGACCTGGACCCCTTCACTCTTCTGGAATAACCATTTTTAGGAGAAAAAAGCAATCATTTCCCAAACTGCCCCCCTGCCATCAGCAGAAAATGCAAATGTCCCTTCCTTCTGCAGGGCACACTGATTTACAGCCCCATCCCTGCAACCCACGGCTCCCAAACTGCTTCTCCTACTCAGTTCCTCAATTCCTCCACGCCACGGGAGGATCCCAATCCCACCTTGCACCTCTGCTAAAAATGCCAAGTACAGAAGGTCTGATTCCATTTACACCCCCTGGATTTGTGTCCAGCTACTCATGGGCAGCACAGGCACTCCTGAGTGGCCAGAGGAAGGTTTATCTTCCAACATCCTTCAAAAGTTCATCTTCAGAAGGAATTCAAAGCCCTTTCCCCTCCCTCCTCCCTTTCAAAGGAGTATGAGCACAATTTCTTGGTGAAATAGCAACGGGAAAGCTGCAAGACCTGGGCTGAAAGTGTGATTTAAGATGCATTCCATTTCCTTGCACTGTTCCAAGGGAATCAATCACACTGCAGGAGTGTGGGACACACACATTTGTGTTTCACAACACAGCAACTCCTCTGACGGATGCAGAGAGGCAACACTCCTTTTTTCCAGGTTATATTTTGCTTTTCCAAATCCTTTCCTCTGCCTTTATCCCCATCACAAGGCTCCCACACACCCCCTGGACGTTCCAGATGTGGATTCCACCCTGGGACAGCTTTCTCAGCATACACTGAACACAAAAAGGTGACACAAGGCTGGTTTAAGGCACAAATAAACAGGAAAGCTTCATCCTCACCTGGGCATATTGAACATATCAGTTAAACAAGCAATCACATTTTTTCCCTCAATCCCAAAAGACAAACAGCACCACAAAGTCCCTGCTTTTGACTGTGGAGTTGACTGGAAGGAGCGATTCTGCAGTAACTGTGTCGTGGTCAGCCACCAATAACTCACAGATCCCAGGAGCAAACGCCCGGTTCTGTCACTCTGTGCCCCCAGCAGCTCCCAGAACAGGCAGGGGCACTCCTGGCTGCTGCCCTGGGTGCACCCTGAGCCACTCGAGACCCCCCCGAGCAGCAGCACTGAATTCCTGCCGTGTTTGTGGCACACGGACAGAACAAGACCAGCACCTCCTTGGTCCCTTCCCCCTCTGATCTCAGAGATAATTAGCGATGAGTACAGAGATTTTGAAGTGCTAAGGGAACACTGCACTTGCAGAATCTGACCTTTTATCTAACACAGGCTGGATTTTTTTCCCAGTGATTGAGCACCAAGACTAATAGGAACAGCCTTTGGAAAGATGCTTATTCTTGATTTTAAATGTCAGAGATGCTGCTGTACTTTAGACACAGCCATTCCCATGATTAACTACCTGCTCTGCTGAAACTTTTCTTCACTTTGAATTACCGAATTTCTAGCTCCTAATTCACTCCTTCCTCCCCCAATACTTTAAATTCATTTCTGCTTTGAGAAACATTTCTCTTCAAATAAAAGAACACTCCTAAGGGCTGAAAACCAACAGGTGGAGCAGTGCAAGCCCTGGTGAAGAATAGCTTTCTCTCCATAAATACGTATTTATTTGATTTATCTCAAGCAGGTGGATGCAATCCAGACACAGGGCTGTAAAATTAAAACTGGGTTAGTGTGTCAAACAGAGGAGGAAGAAGTTTAGTGGGAAAAGTTTAGTCCAGCAGAATCAGCAACCCTATAATGAGTGAAAATGTGAGTAGCTGAAGAGAAAAGGTGGTCAGCAGCAGGTTAGAGAAGGGACTCATGCTCAGCCATGCATCCTCCCTGCAGCACGGGGCTGCAAAGCAAACCAGCATTGCAGGGGAGCCTCATGCCAGGGCAGCTCCTGCTCACACACGGCAGAAATCGGCCTGTCCCACCCTCCTCAGAGTGTTCCCCAACCTTTAAAACAGGGCAATCCTTCAAGGACCCCACATGATGCTGCTGCTTGGCTGAGTGAGAGCCAGCAGCTCCACAGAGTCCAGATTTCCTCTGTACAATCCTCAAATATCTGATTAAAATCCTCTCTGTGCAGGAGGGGTGCAGGACCTTGTGCTCCCAGTGACGACTGAGGGATTCAGGCTGAGCCACGCTCCAACTTCACCCCCAGGACACTCAGCAAAGGAAAAAAGGCCCCCAGCAGGTGCTTTACCTGTGGAGAAGCTGTGCCTTCCTTCCCAGCAGCCAGGTTTAACTCGCAGCAAGGCAGCAGCCTTTGCTGTGCTGGGAATCCAGGACAGCCCGTCCCTGCAGTGCCCCTGCCAGGGCTCACAGCCCAGGGGGAGCTCAGCCATCCCCTCCCCGGGCTCCAAATGAACTCAGGGTGAGTCTGATCAGTGAAATAAGGACTTTTCTCCAGGCTCCCAAAGCCTGAATGGCTTCCCAAACCTGCTGCTGGGAGGGGAGCTGAGGGCAGTGCTCTGAGCCATTACATTTCCAATTTATTTTTCATCCACTCCCTGCTAAGCCATTAGCACCAATCATCTCCTGCTGCAGGGAAGCAGGAAATGTTTCCTGGTATCCTCTCAACCCTTTGGTTTCTCTTCAGTGCTTCCTTGCCCTAGCACTGGTCTGTTGGATTTCAGAAGTTCTTGTTTTTATTCTGCTTTTCAGAGGGTGCCACAAGCACCGGGAGTGAGGTGCGGAGAGGAGAGAATATGAAAAATCTGCCCTTTAAACTGAGCTTAAACCCTTGCCCAGCTGGCAGCAAGGAAAGGTCCTGCATCCTCCCTGTGCTCACAGAGGAAAATTAGCAATTTCTGCAGCAGAGGAACGAGGAAAGGGCTGATTTCTGCAATCTTTGAGCACCACGTAAACAGGACTGGGAACAGACAGGAGGGAGAGCCTCCACGAGGGGCAAAAACACCGAGAAAGAAGAGGCTGGGGGGTCAGGGGGCACACGAGGGAAGCAAACACCAGCAGCAGAAATAAGGAACAAAACCAGAACGTGCAGAAACGAGACAGCCAAGTCTCCCATCCTCCTGGAATTCCAGCAGAGGGAAGAGACCGGGGACAGGGTTCTTCTGTGCATGCAGTCATGTGGGAAGGTTACTGGTGTTAGTTTTGTTTTCCTGGCAAACCCCAGCCTAAATCCTTTCCTGGGGGTGGTCCCAGACAAAAAGGTGATTCCAGAACTCCTGGATTGTAAAAATCCAATTGCTGCGTGGTTCTCACAGTTCCTTGTTTGGCTGGGGCAGCAGAAAAGCAGGCGCTTCCCTCCCTCCCCCCACCGAGATTGTGCACAGAGTGAAGTTGTAAAAATCACAGCGCTGCAGGAATTGTTCTTCACTACCCCACACTTTGCTGGAGACTGATTCCATCTCCAGGAAGTGCCAGGGTCAATCATTTGCTTCTTGATTTGATGGGGATCAGCAGCTCCTGCGAGCTGAGCTCAGGTTCAACCCTTGCCAGGCTCCCAGAGACTCCGTAGGAGGAACGAGGGGCTCTGGCAGGAAAAGTGCAGCAGCACCTCTGATGCGAATTGTGTGAGGTCTGGCTCCCAGCAGGAACTCTGTGGGTGCTATTTTACAGTATTTATATGGAGCATTTTATATAGAGTATTTTGTAATAGCATTTTATATCGAGTATTTTATAACACAGCTCTTGTTCTAGCTATGCTTAAGTTTCACTCACAATAAAACGAAAATTATTTCTTAAATCAAATTGTGACACGCTTCCCAACAACCAGATTTCATAGAGAATTCAGGATTATTTTGGAAGGCTGTTAAACATATACAGTGTGGATGTGTGCACATATCCTTCTATAAATGTGTATTTTATAGGGTCAAAATGCTGCTAAAGCAACAGGAGAGAGGGCGCTCCCAGGACCTGAGCCCCAACTTCCCATCAAATTCGAGTCTGTGGTTGGTACCCTGAGAAGCAAAAGGATTTTGGCTTTTGGTGTTCATTCCAGAGCTTTTTTAGCACCTTCCTAGGACAGTTCCTTGCAGGACTCTGAGGATGAAGAAGCAAATGACTGAGCCAGGTGATTTTTTGGGGTTTTTTTCTGTTTTCCCTGCAAGTTTTTTCCAGCTCAGTGCAGCAGCCTGAAGTCGAGTTCTTCCCATGCAGACAGTGACGAGCAACTCCTCCAAAAAGGCTCGGTGGGAAAGGATTTTTTTTTTTGGAATTTGGAGATCCCGGAGGGGAATCCTCACCCCAAAAATCTAGGCAACCAATCAGAACAAAGTATTTTACCTTCTGTTCACCAGCGAGGACGACATCATCAGCACCATGCAAGCCACATGACAAATTCACATGATACGCACGCACATGAGTTTGGTTGAAAGGAAAGTGGAGGAGGTCACATGGAAAATACAAAAAAATTAAAAAACTGATGTAAACAATGGGCAAGGGAAAAAAATCCACAACAGAATTACAGAGTAAATAAAAATAGGAGCAAAATTAAATTAGCCAGCATATATCAGAAACACTGGGGGGGGACAGTAAAACCGCCTGGAAAATAAGAATATTAAACCACAGCAAGCACTGAGTTATGGCCTTGTGTTAGGCACAGCTGCGTCACTGCTTAGTCATACAAAGAACAAAAGGAACAAAAATCACTGTAGTGTGTGCCAGGACTGCTGGAGGAATCCACAAAACTGCTGGGAAGAAAAAGGGAATATTGTTATTCCGGGGCAGCGGAGGCGAAAGGGTCAAAATCAGCCCAAAAGGAGGACAAACCTTGGCACCCCACACTGGTGTGCCCTCCCTCTGCAGCACAAACGTGCTCCTAAACAACAACAACAACAACAGCTGCAAAGGAGAAAATCCTGCTGAGGGCGACCATTCCCAAGGACAGATTTCCATCCAGGAGCTGCGGCTGGATTGGGGTCAGTGGGGGCCACCCGGCAGGGACACCGAGGGGCTGGGGTGTGCAGCGGGGCTCTGCCAGCCAGGACAGCGCAATCCATCACCAGCAGCGCCCAAGGAAGGCAGCAGCTGCTGGGAGAGATGGACGAGTGCAGGGAGAGTGGCAGGGAATGAGGAAAAATCAGCTGCCAGCCCGGAGCAGAGCACTGAGCCCATGCTCCGCTCCCCTTCCCAAATCACTTCGTAACTCGCGTTTCTCATGCTCGTGCCTCTGCCTCATCCTAATGAGGCTGCTCCACAGTGCTCTGCTAGTTCCCTGTTAATTTGATGTATAGAGAATTAAACCCTTAATCTTTTGGGTGCTTGTCTCTGACAAGATTAAGGACAGACCATTAGCGGGGAAAAAACTGATGGCACAAAATGTAAAATCCATTTGTTCCAGCCAAGCTCTCAATCCATTCTCTCTGAACACAGGCTCACAGAACTCTGGGCACTGTGAAGGAGGGAGGTTTAAGAGTTACTGTGAGATTGCCTGGAAGGAAAATCAGTGTCTTCTGGTCAGGAAGAAACATCTCCCAAACTCCAGTAAACCCAGTATAACCTGAGATTTCAAAACAGGCAAGAGAGGCTGCCTGAACTCATGAGAGGAAGCTTTAAATAAAGACCAAGGGCAGAATTAGCAGCATAGATAGAATAAAATGGTTTGGATTGGAAGGAACCTTAAAGATTATCCAGTCCTGGGCAGGGGCACTTTCCACTATCCCAGGTTGCTCCAAGCCCCGTCCAACCTGAAAAAAAAAATCCCCTTTTTCAAGTGAGCTCAACCATTGCAAGGCAAAACAGATCCCAGAGTGGAGAGAGCTGCAAGAAAAACGTCAAAACTGGTACAGAACTATTTACTGGAGCAACCTCAGAGGGTTAAATCCAAGCAGACACATTCCCAAACTTCTTCCATGCCTACAGACATCTCCCACATGCCACTGATCCCACCAAGCCCAAACCCCAATAACGCAGTGAAGAAAACTCTGCAGCCTCATTAGGTTTCCATCCCTGCCTCTGGTGCCACAGAGCAGCTCTCATTTCCTAATTGCTCCTGGTTTCATTCACTGAACCCCCGAGGTGAGGCAAGGGGAGAGCACAGATCACTCACAGCAGCAGCAGTAATTAAATGATGCAGAGCTAGAGGAGCATCTGCCCCGTGCCAGTGCCCTTCCTCTGCTGTTGAATTTCCCATTTTCACAGGCTGCAGCACAGCCCAGCATACAAATGTGGCACTGTTTGCACAAACGCAGTGAATACACAAATAACAGCCCTGCTCCTGCTCAGAGCAGAGCCTGAACTTCAGTGCAGGTGAAAAGGGAAACTTTCACCCTCAGAAGCCAACACCCCTCCTCCTCCTCCACACACAGCCCCCACAGCAAAAAACTGTGGAAAATGTTGATCATTAATTAGCTCTTAGGATCTTTTCTGGGTAAAGATTTTTTTTTTTTTTTAAGGAACAAAATGTTCTGTAAAACATGAACCCAACGTTTTCCCTCCAAGGGAAGCTGTCTCCAGCCCACACATGAACAGCCAGAAGGAGTCTCTGCCTCCTAAGGAATAAAGGATGATTAGCAGACCCTGCCCTTTGTCCTCTCCAGCCCATCCTCCAAGTGGGACAGGAACTAAAAGGTCTCTTCAGCACTTGAGTGCATCAGGGATCGGGGTTTGGCACTTTGTAAATAAAAATTGCTGCACAAGGAACATGCTGGTTGTGGGCACTGGAGACACAGGACATTTAAAGCCACGTGTAAGACCACGAAACGTGCCAGTCAGAAATGCAGTATTAATCATAATTGATTATAAATTCCTGTGACTGGCCATACTCTCCTCTCCCTCCATCTCAGCCCCCAAAATCATCCCACACTTCATGCTTTTAGTGTTTTCCATTCAGAAGCAACGAACCATTTCTAACCCACCTCAGGTAAATACCTCAGTGACCTCAGATTCCCACAAACACACTTTTTATGATTGCAAATTTAAAACACACACATGCACCAGGTAAACTCAAGATCTTCCTCAAGTGTTTTTCTTCTTCTTCCTTGACCACCCAGCCAACAAGAGAGTCTGAATCCAGTTCCCACCTCAGACTGGGATTTCTTGGGAGGTCTGAGACCTCTTTTAAGGCAAGCAGGGCACTGGGGCTAAGCTGGGATCTCTCCTGCAGAATGTTCTACCTCCTCATTTGCATCTTCTTCCAGCCTCCAATATCCCTAATTTCAATACCAACTGTATCTCCCTATAGTCAAAGCAAACAGAGCGAGGCAGGGCAGCAAGGAAATTACTTCATCCACATCCCTTTTGCAAAGGCAGCTTTAAAACTAAAATGGGAGACAGGAAAGGAAATGATAATTTTTGGAAATGATAATTTGTGGGGGTTTTTTTCCCTCTTTCTCTCCCTCTCTGTGCTTCTTCTAAATCTCTTATTCCCATTTGTCAGCCCGTGCTTGGCAGAATGAGGGGCAGGGGGGCAAGAGTGGCACCGTGCTGGGATCTCAACATGCTCACACGGCAAACTGCTGCTCACAGACACCAAACAACGCCACGGAGCCCTGGAACTCCCGGGAAGTGCGGGGCTCCAGCAGCACAGGCAGCACGGCAGAGCAAGGGGAGCAGCCCCCAGCTACTCACGAGGCGCCGCCGAGCTCCGGGATGCAGCGGGAGGCCGGGTTGCTATGGGAACAGGAAGGATGGACAGCACACAGTCAAGGTGAGGCACTCCACGGGAACCAGGGGGAGAGGCAGGGCCAGGGGTGACAGGACGGGAAGAGAGGAGGTTTAACGAGGAGGGAGGTGAGGGTGACACCGAGCCCTCGTGGCAGGGGGGTGGCACCCACAGAGGCTGCAGGAATCCTGCCCTGCTGCTGTTTGCCAA
Source organism: Lycocorax pyrrhopterus obiensis (assembly GCA_014706295.1). Lineage (NCBI taxonomy): Eukaryota > Metazoa > Chordata > Aves > Passeriformes > Paradisaeidae > Lycocorax > Lycocorax pyrrhopterus. Next base: position 5,737,034 of record JACSVZ010000025.1, on the reverse strand, counting down.
GCCCTGCCCGCAGGGAGGGGGGTGCTGGCAGCCCCAGGGCCCTCCAGGGGACAGGGAAGGCAGCCTGCCCTGAGGCTTTCTTCATCCTGAAGTGTTCTGAAGCTCCAAATCCCCGTTTTTGCCCCTTTGGGCCCCAACCAGTCCATTAATGGAATATTTGGGAGGCCTCTAGGAGCAATTCCTGAGGAGAACTGACCCCCTGCTCCTCCCCACCTCCCTGCAACACCCAGGGAACAAAGAGAGGGGTGGAAAATTGGTCTAAGACCCCTAAAGGTGTGAGCGCCTCGGGAAATAAATGAGTTTGGAGAGAAGCCTGCACTGCCCAGAGCACAGACTGTGCAAGCACTGACAGCAGGATCTCCAAGGCAGAAGGACAAGGAATGTCTTTGCCTCCACAAGTCCTGGGAAGAACCCAGCAGGAGGGACACGGGCTGGAAGGAATTTCTCTGTTAGTGCCCACAAAACCCTTAAAACCAAAAGAATTCTCACTGCTGTGCCTCCAACAGGCAGAGAACTGTGGGGACACGAGGAGGGTAAATGAGACCTTGGGAAGCTGCAGAGCAGCCCCAGGGAAAGAGATTTGGGGGAAAAAACCTCCAGGGAAGCAGGAAAACAGCCAGGGGTGTTAGAAGTGCACCACACTCAGTGAGGAGATCATGCAGAGCACACAGGAGCAAACCCCTCCTGCCATACTCACTCTGTGCTACACGGGAGGTGGGGGCAGCAGCACTGGCTAAAGAAAGAGAAATAAGGTGAGCAAAGGGAGGGGATTCCTGTAAAACGCTGCCAAAAACCAGGAAAATGAGATGTGGAACGTGGGGGTGATTTCAGTGTTGGTTTGTAGGCTTGGGGGTCTGCACATGAAGGTGTTTTGGTACCAGCCCCACACACAGCACACACACGCTCAGGGCTGAACACACTTTGGACTTTTTCAAAACCCTCCCTGTTCCCCAGGCCTTTGTTTGGCTTCAGAGTTGTAAGGAAAAGGAAACGAAGAAAAGCAGCAAATTGTTAAAATGAAAATACAAAGCCAGGTCAACTCAGATACTCTCCCAACCCCCAGAATTCTCATCTGTGCCAAGATAATACATAATTATCACTAATTACCTCACGGAGAGGCCCTCTAAGATAGACAGAAACTGCTTTTATTTATTGAGGGAAATTAAATAAATCAAAATGACTTCATACTTATCCCAGCAGGCATTAAAAACTGTGTCAGGTTTTACATTCAGACAGAAACTTGAAATAATAGGGCAAGGAAAACGAGTGGCTTTGGTTAACCTGAGCTGTAAAATTCCTGAAACATCTCTGTGACCTTCAAATCACACTTGGGGGGACACAAACTCTTCCTGCTTGTGACTCTGCCCACAAACAGGTGACTGGAATTCCAGCAGAGATGGAAAAAAAGGGCATTTCTGTGGTGCCATTTCCTCAGTGAGGACCCGAGGTGGGCTCTGGGAAGGAGCAGAGAGAGAACTGGAGGACACAACGCCCAGGATGATCCCAGCTGCAAAGCCTGGAAGAGCAGGATGGATTTGTAAACGAAAAATGGGTTAAAGGAGGAAGAACTGGAACTTACCCTGCAGCTGGGGAGCACAGAGTGATTGACAGCCCATTGCCACACGACAATAAAAAAAAAAGCAAAAGACTGCAGTACGAAAGTGATGGAATGTTCTGCAAAGCCACCTACCTGTCCCCAGGCGAGGGCCGTGAGGCTGGGCAGACAGGTCTGGCGCTGGGGCTGCAACAGAGCTTTTAATGTTCTTTTTCCTCTCTTCTCGACTGGATTCTCCCCCTTTTCCTGCAGCACTGACGTGGATCCCCAGCCCTGCTCCCCCTGGGGGGCTGTTGATTATCTCCAATTCAGAAGGGCCCCAATCCTCAGCCTCTAACCCTGACCACGATCACCCCCGTGGAATTTTTTCTCCCGGAATTAACAGGCTCCAAACAATTTCAGGCTGCACAAATGTTCTGGAAATGCCTCCCAGGTGCCTCCCTAACTACTGCAATTCACAATCCTGCTGGTCCATCTGTCCATCCATCCTTCCCCTTCCTGCTCCACTAAACCCAAGCTTTTGTCCAATGCAATCTTCAAGGGGGGACGGCACAAGCGTGATTCGAAATTTGGGTTAAAAATAAAAATACAAAGAAACCTCTCCTGTTTTTTACTGCAGGAATCTCAAAGAATGTGACAGCAGCTTCTTCGAGCTTGTCCTTGTAATCTTGGGAAGAGCAGCAGCTCCCCACAAGGATGCATTGATAAATGGAATAATGCTCAGTGGGATAAAGAGGTTTCTCTGATTGGAAAGGCACAAAGCTCTGGAGCCATCCCAGTGTTTCACTCACAATTACAGAGGTCCATCACATTTCTGACTCATTCTGCACTGGGGAGGGGGAACATGCCTTTTTTTATAAATTTAGTATGAGATTTATTTATTTAATCACACAATCTACACAAGTGCTGGAAGACTGGCCAGTGGTAAAAATTATTAGTGAGAAGAGGAAAAAAATCTGAATTTTTTTTCTTCAGTTTTGTGCTTTCAAAATTGTGGAGATATTCAAAATCTTGAAGTTTTTGGTTGGCTCTCAATTGGTCTAAACCAGAGCTGCAATTTAGCTGAATTGATTTCCCTGAATTATCTCAATATCATTAAAATTGAACAATTTTTAATGGACTCATAAATATGAAGCCTTCCACTACTCCACTCTGTAGTCAACAAGCTAACTATATTATTTTTATTATTATTATTATTATTATTAGATGATCACTATATTAAATATTTCAACTGCATGCTTTAGAGCACAGACAAAGAGTTAACCCTAATTCCGTTCTAAAACAGAGCACAGTGACTACTCCAGAGTCAGTGTTGTTAGGAAATGGACACTACCAGTTACTGCAATCCTAAAGCCCCTGAGAGGAAAAAGGCACTAACTTAAAAGCTAAAAGTTCTGGGTGTTAGAGGAACACTCTAAAAACACAAAGAGAGAGTGAAAGAAATGCAGAGAGCACTTACGTGGGTGAGGGATGCCTGCAGTTTATCCATGGATGGGACACAGACCAAAAACAGAATAAAAAGAGATAGACACACACAAAAAATAAATGTAGAAGATGTGAGAAGAGGAGACAGCGAATATGGAGCTGGAAAATCCCAATCCCAGGTGTGTCCTGCTCAGCAGTGATGGGCAGAAGGTGGCAAAGTGGAGCCTGGGCACAGCTCAGGGGCCTCCAGACATGCTCGGGGTGGGTGGGAACTGGAGAGAGAATTCCGGCAGAGCTCCAGAGCAGCTGCACAGGGCTGGGAACGGCAGGTGCAGGGCTGAATGCAGGGGGAATGGGGAAGAAGAGCCACGGGAGAACCACCTCTCCCTGTCTGCTCTGGTCACAGCTCCCCTGCCCGCTCCGCTCTTTCGGTTTTTTCCTCTTTTCCTCCTTCCCACCTTGAAGAACTCCCTGGTTTTAATTCTTTCCCGGAACAGGAGGACGGTGCTGGGCACAGCAGAACATGGAAGATGGCCCAGGGAGAGCAGAGAAGAGCCTGAGGAATCCATGGAATCCCCTCGAGTGCTGCATGGGCATCTCAGAGCAGGATGTGCAGAACAGAGCAACCCTCCCTCCCTTTTCCTTCCACAACCCAAGGCCAGTCCTGTGCTCAACACCTTAATTTGCAAAACAAACCAGCCTTGTGACAGAGCCATCACATTCTCTGTGACCAACACCCTTCTCAGCTGCTTTCTGTCATTGAAATTCTCCTTTCCACAGTCCCTTCTCTTTGGCAACACCAAGGCTGAACTGGAAACACCAAACCAGTGCAAATAAAACAATTCCTCTGCCTCCTCCCTTCAAAGAAGATTTTTTAATTATCAACAAAATCTACTACAACCCAAAACCACAGAGAAAAGAGAGGGTGCAGCCCGGTCTGTGAGAGAGAAAAGGCGTGATCCATGCGTGGCAGAGATTCCCTGGGGAGGACCAGGAGAGAGCAGCAGAGGGGGACTGGGCTGTACTTACGAACTGGTTGTGTCTTGAACTCGGCGGGCAGGCTGAGCTCCCCCACGCCCTTGCCATTGACTGCTGACAGCCTCACTGCATAGGTGGTCTCAGGCTTCAGCCCCGTGATGGTCACCACCCCCTCCACGTTGGCTGGGGCAGAAACAAGGGGGGAAAAAAGCAAAGAAAAGCTCAGGACTCAAAGAAGGAAATAAACAAACTCTGTTTTCCCCACGCAGGGAGAAAAGAGACAAATAAACCTGACTCTAGCTGGGATCACATCACTCCAGTGGAGACCTAAAACAAAAATTTCAGCTCCATGAAGGATTGGTGATGGAAAATTCAGCTCTGGAGTGGAACTCTCCTTTTCACAGTCCTCCCCAAATCAAAATTCTTTTGATTTATTTGACTCCAAGATGGATTTTATGCTGTGAGCACTGCTATAGATCGTTTCAACAAGACAGGTTTGCTGCTGGAATAGCAGGGTTTATTTTCCAAGGGGGACTAAGGGGTGACAGATGGGGGTTGAAAAGCCTCCTGTGGGAAGCATCAGGTGAAAACTTTTATTCCAAGCACAGGGTTCTTCACCTTGCACAGACTGGTCTGTGACAGAGCTCTCAGCACAGCCCAACTCTCATTTCCACTTGAAAATTCCAGGTGTCACTCACAGCAAATGTTTAAAAACCTGTCTGGGGCCTCCAACCTGAACCCCCCACCCTCCCTGGCTTTCCCCTAAAGGAAAGTCACTTTTTTTTCGGTGCAGCTGGGGAAGGAACCAGGTTTTTCTGTCGTTCCTACCTTCCTTGGCATCATAGAGCCTGGAGTGCCACTCGCCCTCGCCCAGGGCCCTCCACTCTGCCTTGTACTTGAGGATGGGCACCCCGCCCGTGGCCTCTGGCTCGTCGAACTCCACCTGGGCACTGCTGGAATAGGGCTCCACTCTGCCGATGGAGGGGGACGAGGGGGTGTCTGGGGAGAAGGGACAACAGCCAGTGAGACACGGGGCACTGGGGAAGGGAGCTGCAGCGGCAGCTGGGAACACCAAACACCCCCCCGCTGCACACAGCAGAGGAGAAGGGCAGGGCTGAGGCTCGGAGAGTGTTTAGGCAGCTTTTGACAATGTTAATTAGTGCACAGATCTTCATTTTGTCTTCTCTCTAAGGGGCTGGAGACTCCCGGTCCCTTCTCCAAACCAAAACAACCAGGGCAGTGCAGCAAAGGCATCCTGGGTGCCACTCTGTGCCCACAGTCCCTTCCACAGGGCACTGCCATGCAGAGCTCGACCATTCCCAAATCTGCCTCTGTGGCAGCCCTGGGGCCCCTCCCAGGGGCTGGCACAGCTCTGAGGCTCAGGTCCTGCATTACAGCCGCCGGGAGGGGGTTTTCCTGATTTGGGGAGCACAAATCAAAGATTAGAGCTCTGACAAAGCGCTCTGGGAGCACAGAGAAGAACGAGACCCTGAGAAACAAGGGAACAGAGATGCTGAGCAGCTCCAACCCAACACGAGATCCATGAGCAGCCTCTTTGAAGGCTCTCCTGCTACCCCAGCAGCACCAACTAGCAAAGCAGGGCCACTGTGCCACCTGCTGACACATCCCCTGCCCTCCCTGCTCACCTGCCTGCACCAGGATGAACTCCGAGGACTCCTGCCCGATGCGGTTCACAGCAGTGCAGTTGTAGTTCCCAAAGTCATTCTCCGAGTCTGGGGTCACCTGTGGGGGAAGGAAGGCTCAAACTCTGATCCCAAAACCCTTTTCACTCTGCCAAGGCACCCTGCATTTAGCTGGGGAGAAGCTACAATAAAATCCAGGTGTTTGTGCTCCCAGGGCTGTCCACGGGGGAGAGAACCGCAGTGGGCAAAGATCAGAGGCAAGGAGGGGCTGTGTCTTCTTGTTACCTGATTTTCTGTATCTTCCATTTCCTGATTTTCTTTACCTTCTATGACCTGATATTTCTCAGCATTTATATGCTAGAAACACCACCCAACTTCATTCCTACCAACAGGACAACACTTAATTCCTTCAACATCAGTTATTTGATGGCACTGAGCCCTCCTGGCTTTTCCTCACCTCCAGGTAACTTGCTGAGGGGGTGTTGTAGATCTTGATGTTGCTGTAGTTGGAGCTGGGAAGGAGCTGCCCGTCCCGGAACCAGGAGATGACAGCGCTGGGGTAGGCAAACACCTCACACGTGATGTTCACTTGGTTTCCTTCCCAGGTGTACACGGCCACAGGGCCCTGGAGCTTGGGGGCATCTGAAAGACACATTTGGGAAGGCAATTGGAGCCAGCCAAGCTCCCGAAGCAGCCCAGGCAGCCTCCCTGTGAGGATCCCTTGGCTGGAGTCCACCTTAATGCGGGAAAGCGAATCTAACACAGGAAATGGGAACTGTCCTCTCTTCCAGGGGGATGGGGAGTGTCTTTTGCTGAAGGGCATAAAGAGAAAACCTGCTCAGCCCCAAAGCTGCTCCCGCGCAGCGTGGGAGGAGCAGGCAGCAGGATGGATCTGGGAAATTGTGCCAGGAAAGTTGTTCTAGGGGAGAATTTTGATTCCCATCAAATGGGACTGCAGCAGATCTGTGGTGAGGTGCGAAGAGCATCCCAGCTGGGGACAGCAGGAGCAAACACCCTGCAACATCTCAGACTGAGACTTTTACCAGACCGAGCTGCCTCCACGCCCTCACCCCCAGCACCACACGCACGCTGGGACTCAGGGAAGGGACAGGGAATAAACCAGCTCCCTGCAAACCTCGCCAGCCCGCCGTGCCTGCTTACACTGCACTTCCAGGTACATGGCCTGCGAGTCCTGGCCGATGGTGTTGCTGGCGGTGCACACGTACTCGCCCGCGTCCGTGTACTGGATCTCCTTGAGCGTCAGCGAGGACACGCGCGCGTGGCTGCGCACGATGATCCGCCCGTCCAGGGTCTGCACGAGAGGGGAATGCGGTCAGAGCTGGAGCCCCGAGACCCTGGGGCAGCCCAAAGGGACGGCACAAACTCTACCTCACGCCAGCCCTGCGGTACTGGGGGGATCGCCTCACCTGGGGCCAGGTGAGACCATGAGAGGCAACTCCAAGAGGTTCCCTGTCACACAGGGCCCACTGCAGGGCCTCAAAGCACTCAGGAGAAGGGGAAAACGTGAAAAGAACGACCAAAGTATCAGCTGCTACTGCACATCTGAGTCAAGCTTCTCCCCAGAATGGGAACTGCAGAGATCCAGCTCTGGTTAAAAAGTTTTGCCAGCATGCAAAGAGAAAAAACAAGGAAACCTCCCCAAGAGCTTCCAGTCAGAGAATCCAGCCCTTCCTGCTCCCTCAGCAATACTGGTTTTATCTGTGTCCCTGAAATGGCATAAGGAAGAACAGATCCAGAGCTCAGAGCTGAATAAGGCAAAAAGGAAGCTCAGAACTTTCACCTGAACGTGGCACACGAAGAGAGGAAAGAGCAGTGAAAAGGGCAAGAAAACCTCTAGAGACAGCCCTGCCTCAAGAAAATTCCAGAACTCTTTCCCACATGCAAGAGAGAGTGGGGATGCCACTGACAGGGAGACAAGGAATGTAAAATCCAGGAGGATTGCCAGGGGACTGCACCCACCCACCCCCCGCCCCAGGCTGGGTGTTTTCCTCTCCAATTTGTCACCAGAGCCCACCTGCTCCCTCAATCCATGAAAACACAAAGCCACGGACTCCTCTCTCCCTCCTGGTGCTTCTGCCTCAGCCTGGAAGCTGTAAAGCATCAGCTCTCTCCTCTAATTTCTGATTCTGCGGCACAAGCACAAGGGAGTAAATTTGGCACCCTCACGGCTGTGCCTGCTGCTGCATCCTGCCACTCTCCAGGAGCATCTGTTTTCTTGGAAGGTACAGGACAAGTGCTGATAAATGAGTAAAACCCTGAGCATTTCCAACAGCCAAGTGCACAGAAAACATCTCTGGTATCTCAGGTGTCAGAGCTCTGGGCCTGAAACCTCTCTCTGTGCTGAGCTAAAGGTGTCAGGCCCTGAGACTGACAAAGTTTCTACAAATAGATGTCATTTGTCACCTCTGTTAGTTCCAGTATCAGTTCGTGTGCACCAGGCCAATTTCAAATGCACAAAAATAGAATTTTTGATGACACATAAACAACCACATGTATTTTTCTCCTCTCTTTTTCCCTGCTGCAATCCCTGGCCAATGCCATGAGTTACAAACTCCATCCCTTTCCTGCTGGGAACAGTTATTCCATGGACACGAGGTGCGGTGGGCATCACTTCCTAGAGCCTTACTTGAAAGTACTCTGGTATCACACAACCCAAACCTGCTTCCATCTCACTCCCCTGGCTGACTGCACTGCTCTCCTTTTGCCTGACTTGTGATTTCCCTCCAAACCCCAGCTCACTTCCAGCCGGATCCACAGGTGCCAGGACTCCAGACCTGGGTGAATATTCTCAATACTTGTCTCTGTGACCTCACCAGAAGAGTATAAGGGACAAAACACCAGTGTAGGATCACCACAGGTAATTCCAGAAAAGGCAATTTTACACCCAAATTCTTCTGCCTTTCTCCCCGCTCCCTCAAGATCCGACACAAAGGAGTGCCAGGAAGTGACGGTCAATGTTGATTTCATGAGCAATGCAACTGATTCTGAAGATGAAGCTCTGTCTTTTAACGCAAAAAGGGACAAGGAAGGAAAAAGAGAGATCAGGAAAAACCCTCTAAGGACGAGAAAAACGTCTACCCAAGAAAGCACATTACAGGTTTCCTCTATCTCCACCGCAGCCCATCAGAGGCTCTGGCTGTTGGAGACAGGACAGGACTCTGTGAGCCAGATGCTGACATCTGTCACCCCTTTACTTAAATCTCCCTGATTCCAAGGATCTGGGCTAACAAAACGCTGCCTGTGCTGGGGAGACAAGCTCAGGGCCACGGGCAGTAACCCATGGCACAGAACAGAGCAGGATGCTCTCTATATTGCCAATTACTGCAATTCATCCTCAGGCACTGCAGGCATTTTTCCCCAAACTCTGGCCACGCCCTGGGGCGCAGCCGCTGTGGGCACACCTGGCCCAGAGCTCAACAGCTCAGGGCCAAAGGGGCAGAGGACAGACAAATAAAATGCATTTACCCCTCTTCCCTTCACCTTCTGGAGCTTTCAGCCTTTTCCCAAACACCCACAAATAATTCCACACACTCCTGTCTCCTCACCCACTTCCCACATCCTCACAAACCTCCTGAAAATCCTGACCACAGGCTGGAATTCCACAGATGGAAGAGGAGGGCTCTGTCCTTGCTCTGTGCTTGCAGGGCAGAGTTTGATATCTGTATTTAACCTGCAGCCATCCCTCAGGCTGCACCAGTTCCCAGTTACCAGAGAGGCATCACCAGTTTGGAGTGCGACTGAGGGAGCCCAGAGATGCTGCCAGGACTGACTTCACCTCCTCACCCTAAATTCCTTCAGTGAAAGTGAAATACTTAATGCCAAACATTCCCTGACCTTCATCCTGCTGCTGGAATCCACTGCTAAAAGCCCCCAGGCAACTTTAAAGCAATTTTACAGAGATATCCTGCACCCCACTGGGGTATTTTAAGACACAGAGGCAGTAAGAAATTTAGAGACAGCAAACTTAATAGTATTAGTGCTCATATTAATCAAAAGCTGGAGAGAGAGAGCACAGAGAAAACACTGGGGGCAGGGAGGGGACAGCTGTGGCAGGAATTCATGTGAGTCCTGGAGAGATGCAACTACTCAAATTCCAAATTCTTCAATGCAAACTGCTCTGAATATCTGATGCCTCCACCTGCCACAATCCAACAGATTATTCTGAAGGAAGAATGGGCAGGATCTTCTCAGCCCCACATGAAACGCAGCTGGGTGGTGCTTAAGTTACAGCTTCACTTTGTTCAGTCTCTGGGATTTAAGACAGCTTAAAAATAATTTAAAAAATCAGAGCCTCCACAAAGTTCATCCTAAAAATACAAATCCAAGTCACCCAGTTCTGACAGCTCATCTTGTTCTCCACCTGACCCCTGTTATTTGCTTGGGAACCTTCCTTCTGGTCCACTTTGAAGCAAGAGTGCTACAAATCAGGTACATTATTATTATTATTGTTATTATTATTATTATTATTAAAGCACAGCACTGAATGTGAAATAAAATCCACCCCCACTTGCAACCCCAGTCACTGCATTATCCCACCTCCCCCTCGCTGACCCTCGCAGATCAAAGACAAATAAAAATAATTGAGCAATCTGGAGCATTTTCTGGAGAAATGCCCCTCGTGAAAGGTTTCTCTGCATTGACTTGGAAATGGAACATGATGCAGTTGTCCTTTAAAGAGAAGGTCAAACTGAAGGAGTGCCATGAGCAAATAGGTGAGTTGGCTGGAGCAGAGGAGGCTTTCTTGGGGAAAAATTACTTTCCCAAAATACAGGTTGGTGCTAATTCTTCCCTCTCTGAAAGAGAGGATGATTCACACTGGCAGCATAGAAGAAAATGGCGAAAGCAGCATTTTACATTTGCTTTTAATTTTAATCTCCTTTTCTTTAATTTTTTAAGTGACAAGCAGAGTTCCTCACTCCCAACACAGCTACTTTGCTCATCCAAAAAATGCATCACCACATGCCAAGCATTTTCTACCTCTAGAAGCTGTTTCTTTTATGTATTGGTATTTAACTGGATCAGATTAATGCTCGTTTAGTTGGTTACTGCACTAGAGATTTGTTAATCCGTAATGCTTAGAAGAGAAACCAAAAACCAACAACCTAAGAAGTTTGCTAAAGGTCTGGTAATCTTATACCTCTTGTTTCTCGGGCCGGGTCCACGAAGCCTGGAGAGAACAGATGTAGAACACAACAACAACAACAGAAAAAAAGCAATAAAAGTTTATCAAAGGTTGCTTTCAGGTACCAGTGTTTGCAGCACATTGAGCTGTGTGCACATGCAGGCTCCGAGCTGTGCATCTCCTGTGTGTGGGGGGGTCACACCTTCCCTTTCCCATCAATTTAGGTTGGCATTCACCATTTCACAGCCTCTGAATTGGTCTTTAAAGGCTGATGGCACCTAAAGACTGATTTCTTACATATCAGTGACTGTTTCCTTTGTCACATCTCACCTTTTCTACACACCTGCTGCTCAGGAAGTGGCTCTGGCCACTAAATTGCAGAGTACAGACCTGGTTTTCTCCAGGTCTGTTTGCCACCCCACATGGACTAATTAACACTGATTAATGTGCACATCATGCATTTGGAGGCCTGTTCCCATGCAGGCTGTGCCAGGGGGAGCAGCAGCCCTGGAGCTGCAGAGCCCTGGCACAGTGGGACAGGACCCCCCAGCTCCAGCTCCCCGTGGTCAGGGATGGCAGCACCCGGCCCTGGCTGGGCTGGGGACAGCCCCACAGCAGTGAAACATGCACAGACCTTGCAGCAAAGCAAATATTTCCCACTCACAGAAAGCCACCAGCAGCGTGAACCATGTTCACTGTGGCTCACAAAGAGCCAAGCTGCTGCGTTCCATTTTCCCCCCCAATAATTTCTGTTGCAGGTGTCTCCTGGTCTCTATTATTTCAATTGATCCCCTTCAGCTCAGGAGTCAAAAATCACCTGCTACCATGAGGGCCAGGATGGCACCACTGGCTGTGAGGCACGGTGAGATTGTGCGGATGTCACAGCACACACGAGTGACAGGGATGGAGATGGAGGCTCAGGGAATGAGAACCAAAACCAGAGCATTGCTGCCACGGGGCTTCCAGTGAACACTGAGACTGAAATACCAACAGATGGGACACGCAGCCTCGTGTGACAATGGCTCTGATGAAAGCAAATGGTTTGCTCGTGACGAGAAGCCTGAGGGGGAGCTACCAACCCCTGCAGGGGCTGGGACACTCCCAAGACCTGGTCATTTCCAGGTGTATATATCCTGCTGTGCACAAGGTGCTTGAAAGCTGAACAACCCAGAATAATCCCTTTTTCAGTCCCAGTTATGTTCAGGGACCTGCCTTGTAAATCCCCTTCCACTCCTGCTCACTGCCCTCTGTAGTGTCAGCACAGGCGGACACTTTTTATCCCTTGGTGTCATCCCAAAGGAAGATGAAGAAGGAAAAAAGCCCATTCCCAAACCCTCAGAGTTTGCTGTTTCTTTGCAATGGCCCTCGGGAGTGTGGGGAAAGAGGCAGAGCCACATTCCCCATCCCAGAGAATTCCACACTAACTCTTCCTCACCAAAACAGAGACAGACCAGCGCTACCCAGCACCACGCAGGGAATGAGGGGGGAATCCACAGCCTCGTGCACCTTCAGAATCCTAAATTATTAAAAACTCATCCATTTGCTTTAGCTGCCAATGACACAGAGCTGAGAGAGGCTGCTGGGCAGCAGCAGCAACCCAGAAAATGAGAGGAAGGGTGGGCTGGGCTGTTTCTAGGACAGCACAATGCAGTAATGGAATTCTCCTGTCAGAGGGGAGACAGACACCTCTAATTCAGCCAAGCAACTCAGCTCCATCCAGAAACCTGCATTTTCCTGCTTGAGGAACAGGGAGCCTTGTGGGGCAGCCCTGGGGGAAAGGCCCAGTGACACCACACAGGTCAAATTGTGTTTGGGATGCAGGAGGGAGAAATCAGAGCTGACCCCTTCCCCTGTTCTTTGGCTCCTTTGGTGAGAAGATGTTCCCTTTATTTTCTGCCCTCCAGGGAATGGTGATGTGGGAGAGCAGCTCCCAGTGAGATCCAGCTCTGGATAAAGGATCAAGGAGCTGCAGTGTTTCCCTCCCATCCCCACAGGCTGAGCTCCACTGCTGCATGACAAACCCAGGAATGTCCCGACAGCTGCTCCACGGAAGGGTGGCAGAGCACTCCGAGACTGGGACATCCCAAACTCTGCCAGGAGACACGGCTGAACTAAAACTTGCTTTTGTTTGGGGGTTTGGGCAGGTTTTCCAGAATGTTCATGGGAGTTCAGGCATCTCTACACCTCTAAAAATCTACACTGAAGGATGACTACAAGAACAAACATGAGGCAAGAGAGAAGCATCCAAGTACCTGGATAACAGAAATATGCAAAAATAGGGCTTGCTAATTCTTAAAATAGCATTGTTTGTCCTGCATCAAAGACCATTCATTTCCCTGTGCTGTCCCAGAGAAAGAAAGTGGAGAATAAACTGAATATAAGCCTCTGTAACAGAATATTTAATGAATTAAATATTCTAATAGAATTTGCTATGGAATATTTATAGAGCTATTCTGACCTAAGGATTTGCTGGACATCTGAAACATTCACCTCAACTTAGAGCACAAGATAGAGAATGGGAAAAGTACGAGACAAACCAAAACAAAATGCACACACACACACAGAATAATCCAGCCTACAAAGTGCATGGGGTATGATAAAATAATATTTGCCCTGAAGGTTTGAACCAGCACATGAACACATGGCAGTACCTCAAACCTTGGCTTCTCCCCATCTGACAGTTTCAGAGTATGAACATTTCCCTTGCTACTGATCACCACCCTGAGAGCATCGAGCAGGATGGATGAGTCTCAAAAATCAGCAAAAATTAGTTAGCAGTTTTGCCACTGAGATCTCGATGGTTTAACTGGGCTGCAGAGGGGGGGCTCTTCTACCACTTGATTTTGTTTTTACACTCTCCTCCCTCACCAAGCTCCGTCCATGGCTGTGATCCAAACTCCAGAGCCAGCAGCACTGGAGCCCCTGGCACCTCCCAGGGCTCTCCTAACAGAGACAAACCCACGAATAAATAACCTCAAATCCTGCCCAAACAGCCCCCAGTCAGGCTGCAGCTTCTGCAGGCACTGGAAACCTCTCCCTGAACATTGCAGGGATTCACAGCAGCCCTGGGATCCAAAAGATGCTAAGAAAGAACTGAAGCTGGAAAACTTTGGCATCCTGATTAATAAAGTTACACATGAACAACGTGGGGAGGGGCTGACGTCATGGGGGTAATTAAAAAAGCTCATTTAGGAGCTGCAGTGCAGGACAGCAGCTGTGGGGACAAGTGACAGTGGACACCTCTGTTGCTCCAAGACTTTCAGTGTCACCTGCTGCCTCCACACTGAGCCAGAACCTCTGGCATGGCCAAGGCAGCTGAGGCCTGAAGCATCCTGTTACTAGGAGATTATTAATTAGCAACAACTCCTCACTCCCACTTCTGTCTAGGCGTTCTCTGGCTCCAAATTCTGCCTCCTGGTCACTTATGAAACATCTCCAGTACAGCAGCACGTCCTAACTTCGTCTAATTAAAGGAGCTGTCACCATTAACAACACCAGCACTCTTTCTCAAGAAGAAAAAACTGCTAATTATTTTTGCCTTTTAAGAACAAAATGGTATTGATGGGATCAACAGAACAGGTGAGCACAAAAGGCAGCCAGGCTTTTGTGCTTCAGGGATGTGCAGTGTCAGAGGACAGCACGGAGGAGGAATGAACAGGCTCATTTTGGTCCTCTGCATCCTGGAGAGGGAGCAGCCCTCACCCGCCACCTGCACAGCGTGGGCAGCTCTGGGATCAGGGTGCCCATTCCCACCTCCTCCCAGAAGCCTCCTGCAACTGTAGGAACTCCTCTGAAGAGGGTTTAGGGTCTCTCCAATTTAACCACCCTCGAGTGAATACAGCAGGAATTACAAAGCATCTCCCCAGCTGTTCTAAGCCGAGGTGGCTCTTCAGGAGAGGGCACGCGTGGCACTGCTCTGGGCGTGCTGCGACCCTCGGCCCTGCACGTGCTCCCCGCGCAGGGCGAGCAGCAGGATCCCCACGTGCATCCGCATGCAATTCCAGGCCAGGGACAGGCAGGGACGAGCTGTGCTGAGCCCACCAACCCCACAGGGCTTTGGGAAGGGTTGTACCTTCTCCTCGTTGCTGATGTTCCGCGTGGAGGTTCTCCAGGTGATGGAGGGGATGGGGTCCCCTGACGCCTCGCAGGTCAGCGTGATCTGATCCTCCAGCTCCATGGCTGTCTTGTTCTCCACGTAGGTGATTTTGGGTTTGGCTGAGGAGAAGTAAAAGGAACCTTCACTCAGGCGGGGCTCAGGATGAAGCTGGTCTGCCACCAGCAGTGTTTGAAACAAGCAGCACTGGGGAGAACTGGGACAAGTTCACTGCCAGTTGGGGAAGGAGCAGAGGGACATTAAAGAGGGCACCTCCTTGCAGAAGTAAAACACCTAAAAAACCTCTTCTGCTCATTCTCACAGCTGAGGCTCCTAAGAGAGGACCCATTTAAGAGTACAAATGCTCAGCCCCTGGGATTACCAGCTCATTCTTCCACCTCCCTGCCCACCTTCCCTGCCCCAAATTAGCCCTTTGCTAAGCAGCTTTGTCAGGGGGCTGCACACAAGGCAGGGAGAATTCCACAATCCTTAACACTTCCAGATTCCTGGGAGGCAGGAAAGCTGCTGATTCACTCCTACAAGCCTGAGGTCACTCACACAGTGGTGGGGTGGAGCTCACCTCCCTGTCCAGGTTGTAGCAAGCCCCACTCAAGTGCTAAAGCCCTTTTAACAGCGGCTTCAGTGGATCAGGATTCAGCCTGGAAGGCATTTCCAGCAGCCTGGGGGTCTGATCCCAGCGGCCCTGCCCGTGTTTGAGCAGAGGGAAGCTGGGAGGAGCGGGGCTGAGCTTCCCACGCGCACACACACGGTGGCAGAGGTGCACAGGCAGAGCAGCAGCTCGGGATAAGCCCCAGCAGGCATTAACTGGGATGAGCAGGTTACTCCCAGCTCAGACTGGTGTGACCAGCACCCAGCCGGGCTGCCAGGGGGTGCTCAGGGGCTGTTTACCAAAGACTTTGAGGTGGATGGTGGCGTCGGCCTCGCCGGCCTTGTTCTCAGCGATGCAGATGTACTCGGCCTCGTCGCTCTTGTCCACTTTCTGGATGACCAGCTCGGAGCCGTCGTAGTTGAAGCTGTATTTGTCCTCATCCTCCACCTCCTCCACGGGCTCTCCATCCCTGGGGGCACAGAAGCAACCCAAGGCTGGCTTAGGTTTGTTCACACAATCATTGCACTGCAGCTCCTCGTGCTGAGAGGGACCAGCACCTTCTCCTCTCCCCACGGGCTCCAGAGCTCAGCTTGTGGCCTGTTCCCAACCCCTCCTGCCTCAGGGCTCCTGGCAGCTGAACCTGTCACCCCCTGACACACCACAGAGCTGTAACCCCAGCGAGGGTGGCTTCTTGCATACCAAGGCACCATTCCAAGCTGCCAGCAGCTTTTCCACGTCAATTTGTGCTCCTAACCTGCACCAAAGGCTACGGAGCTCCAAGAACAGTGTCCCTGCAGTGTGAATCACTGCAGGAATTCCTTGTTTTGCTTTGCTTTATTAAACTGTTTTTAACTCAACCAAGAGGATTTCTACCCTCTGATTCTCCTCCCCATCCCGTTCCCCCTGGGTGGGCTCTGTGCTCCCTGCCTAACCCACAGCAGAAGGTGACTTCAGCCCCATCACAAAGCCATTCTTGTGAGAAAAATCAACTCATCGCAGTTAGAACATTCCCTTCCCTCCAGCCCGGCTTTCCAGGCCTGGGGAATCATCCACACCCCAGCAGGACACTGCACACAGCATCTTACTTTGTCCACGTCACGGTGGGCTCAGGAAAGCCATCGGCATCGCAGGCCAGGGTGACAGACTGGCTGAGGTTGGCAGTGGCATTCATGGTGCTCTGCCTGGCACGCACGGAGGGAGGCACTGGAAGAGAGGAAAGCCAGGGCTGAGTTGGAAAGGACAGAAGGTGTGAGCGAGAGGGAGGCTCCCCGTGCATCTCTGCTGCCACCAGTCACCCAAACCCTGCCACCACCACCTGCAGGGTTTGATCAATGGGTCTGAGGCATGAGCTCTCCAAAACCATCAGCACAGGGGAGAAAGGGCAAAAAACCTCTGTGTGGTGGCCAAAACCACTTGTGAGTGCCACCAAGCTCAGTTCCTCACTCTAAGTTTCAGGTTTCTCCACGTGTTTTTTTCCTGTGACCACCTGAGTTTTCCTGGCAAACACTCAGTGAATTCCATGGACATTTTCATTGGACACAGCAGAGGAGGAGGGCGCTGTGAGTCTGAGGCTGCACTTCAGCAGCAGCCTGGAGCGAGGTGCTGCAGCCCCTGCTCTGAGCCCTGAGCCCCTCACCGTTCACGATGACCTGGATGTCTTTGAAGTTGATCTCCCCACGGGCCAGGATCCTCCCCTCACACCTGTAGGTGCCCTCATCTGTCTTCTTGATGCCCCGGATCTGCAGGTAGTTGTTGGACAGGACGATGAACCGCACTGCAAAAGACAAAAGGAAGGGAAGCTCACTCCAGGTTCTCCTCTCTTCGCCCCTTCTGGGCTTGGTGGAATAAAATCTCCCTCCCCACAATTAACTGGAGATGCTGCTGTAGCTGGAGCTGCTTCTGCCAAGGAAGAAACATCCGTGCAGAGCAGCCAACCGCTCTGGTGCTGGGCAGTGTGAGAGCACTGAGAGAGTTAATAGCTCTGTCTGAGAGACGAACAGATAAATGTTCACACAGACACGTTTACATTGCAGCACATCAGGCAACGAGCAGTTTGGGACTCAGCCCTCCTGCCCAAGAGCTCCAGCCTCACTACCTGTGTGCCAGGTGTGGGAAACCTGCTCAGCTGCAGTCAGGGCCTCTCTTGGGAAGAGAAGGAAAAGTTCTTGAAAGGAGCTTTCAGCCCCTTTTCCTCAGGAAGGCTGGAAGGTGTCACAACATTCAGCTTTTCTGTCTGATGGCACTTGTTTGATCTGTTTTGGTTCTTTTCCAGCATACCTTAGCTGATTCCAGTGCCAAAGCCTGATGGCCATTTCTGTGGGAACATGATTGCCCTGCCATTGCCAAACCACAGCACCTGGAAGAACTAAATTCACATCCCATGGCCTCGTGTCAGGCACAAACTGCTTCTCCTGTCCCCTGTTACCACCAGCATTTTGCATGTGAGCCCTGATGGGAGATGGACATTTGACCCCGGAATGGACAAGAACCGAGACCTTACCATCCTTTTTTAGGATGACATCCCTGCCTTTGTGCTTCCAGATGATGGTGGGGGGCAGTGAGCTGACCACGTCACACACGATCACAGCATCGTCCCCTTCCTTGAATTCCTGAGGGGTGGGAGCGTTCTTGAACATCAGCTTTTCTGGAAACAAGGGAAGGAGAGGGTCACTGCGGCTTTCTCAGCATACCTGGAGCTGTGCTCCTGCCTCCAGCCTGAGGGAAGCACAGAAACCTCAAACCCCCAGAAGTCTCCTTGTTCCCAGACGAGGACAAAGGTCTGAGTGAGTGCACTGCCCACAGCACCCCCATTTCCGGCTCTGTGCCCACAGAGGGCCTGATCACCACTCTGAACAACCCCCACTGCAAAACGCGAGCTTGGCACTGCTCAGCCTCCCAGCAGGGAGGGAGGAGCTGCTCCCAGGGCTCTGCTGGACAAGCTGAGGGCTCATCACAAACCCTCTGAATGTGTGGGCCCCTCCACTCCACACCAGAGGTGTCTGTCACCCACAACAGCTCCTCTCTCTGTTTCTCCTGCCAGAAGCACCGGAATCCTCTCCTTCCAGCCCTTGCTCTGCTGCCTTTCAGGATTTAAGCTGTGGAGGTGCTGGAGAAGCCCTGACCATCCAATTCATCCAAACTCCCACTTACCCCTCCACACCAAGAAAGGAGAAGGCTGCATCTTCTTAACACCCCTCTCCCTTCACCTTCCTCCTTCCCCTTCAGATCTTTCCCTAGGAAGGTGAAACAGTTTCCTCCCTCATCCTGCCTCATAAATGTGCAAGAAAAAAGCCTGGGAGGCGCTGCCTTACGGAAAATCTTGACGTTGACGGTGGCCTCGGAGTCGCCCTCCTCCAGGCTGCTGACCACGCACTTGTAGATGCCGGCGTCGTCGATGTTGGCGTTGTAGATGGTGAGGGTGGAGGAGAAGTCATCGTTGCGCACCACCGAGATGCGCTGCTGGTTCGGGGTCAGCCTCTCCCCGTTCGGGGAGAACCACGAGATGTCCTTGAACTTGGCCTCCCCTGCCACTGGGGGCGAGAAAAGAGCGCAGTGAGACAGCCCAGCTCTGCACTGCTCACCAACCCCGCTGCTGAAGGGCTCCAACCCACCCCACAGCGGCAAACACCATCACAGCCCGGTGTACTCCCAGTTTTAACTAATTCAATCAATCCAGGTGCCTTCAGCCACCACGCACCTTGACATAAGAAGAACTTGGATTCTCCAACGCTGATCTCCCCCTGGCTTGGAACAATGTCCACTTGGAGAGAGGCTGCGAAGGGAATGAGCACAGTTAGACAGGAGCAGTCATCTCCAGCGAAAAAGCTTTGCCAACCTTACAATCCCCATGGATCCCTTATTCAATTTACAGATCAGTATGACGCCTATTTTCTGGTCTGAATTGCTGGTTTTAAATATGAGAGGCAGGTTTGAAACAAGAGAGGAAGGTTTGAAACACAAGAGGAAGGACAGCACCCCTGCCCTCCCCATTCCCATTTACCATCAGCCCTTCCCAGTGCACATCCACGCAGGCCCAGTGCCCTTTTCCCCCAGCAACATCCCTGCCTCCTTCTTCATTGCATAAATTATGACCCATTAGGCAGAAAATGTAATTGGATTCTGGCTCTCCTCCAGCTATAGCTTAATTCCAGGCAGATCTGTGGCCTAACAAGCCCGGGTCAAGTTGAATTTGAGGACGCCAAAATAGGTTTTCTTTGGAAAACACCCTCTGTGTTTTCATGTAGTGCATGAAAATCTGCAAATCTCTCTCCCAGAGCAGCTAATTTTACCTCCAGACCACAGAGGCATTATTTCAGCTGCCAAGCACACCTGGAGTTTTAAGAAACATGCACTGCTTCAGCAATGAAAACCTGGCTGCGTGTGCCAATGGCAACATTCCTGAAAGTGCTGGGGAAACACATGGATTGGGGGATAGGCACTAAGTATGGAGCCCCCACAGCTGAAGGAGCACTGCCTGCCCTCATTAGGAAAGGACAGGAATATCAGGATTTTCTGAGCACGTTCTTTAGCCAACAGCCACCCTGACACAGCGTTTCCCTCCAGAAGGAAACTGAAGCACTAAGCGGAGCCGGGATAATCCCAGCGCAAGGTCCCTGCACTTTTCTGGTTTTTCTCTCTGGAGTTCAGCAGGCTGTACTGATAAATGCTGGTATTCCAGCCCAAAACACTGGGATACAGCCCCAAACACCAAGAACCCAGCCAAGACTCAATTGGAAGCAGAGCTTGGGAGCGCTGAGTGCTCCAGTTCTGGCCACGGTCACATGGAGGGCTGCACGTCCTGCAGGGATTTCAGAAAAGGACATTAAAGTACCCCTGGACCTCCTGAGTAACGGGAAGGAGCTTGGAAAACCAGCCCAGGGAAGGGCTTTTAGAGCAGCCAGCAGCCTGCTTTCTGCTCAGCTCTGGGGTGCTGCTGAAATGGCTCAGAGCTAATTGAGATCTACCAGAAATTCATCCCCGTTTTCCCCACACTCCACTCTGTAAATGCAGCCCTGGCTCTCTCCTGCACTCCTGAGAGTCGCTGCCTGCTGGGAAGGCAGTGGCACAGGCTGGGGTTGTTAATGCCTTTCATTCCATCCTCAGGTGATTTCTGCTCCAGCCAGAACGGAGAAGAAAGGCTCTGTGGAAAGCACTGAACTCTCCATCACCCCCAATTCAGCATCCGGGCTCTACCTTACAGCTTTTTTTAGGCCTGTCTGTGCCACATCAGCTGCACAGAATGGGAGGAAATCACACAACCAGGGAATATCTCACTGCAAATACAGCCAGAAGGGCCAACAGGAGATCTGAGCCCGGGCAGCAACACCCAGCTCGCAGATTTTCCAATATTTATTTCCAAGGCCTGAGCTCCTTCTGTGCACTGAAGTGCTGGGTGGATTTTCAGAGAGTGAAACCTGGGAACCACCCCTGGGGAGGCAAAACTTCTTGGAGTTTTAGAAAGGAGAGAAGGAAGGACACCCCTGGTTCTGCCTCATTCAGTCAGTGCTCCCTCTGCTCCCCCAGCTGCAAAATTATCATTAAATCTCATAATTAGTGGAATAAAGAACAGCATTTCTGCAAAGGTTGTGCAGAGGGGCAGCAATTCCTTCACTGTACCTCAGCACAGTCCCTTCCCAGTGTGAGGGAGGCACAGGAGGAACCTCCTGCGATTGTTCCTAACTCCACAAAGGCACTTTTCAAACCCAGGAATTGCCACGAGACAGAACTGTGACCTCCCGGATTAACAAATCCACTTCACAGCACCGTGCTGCTTGTTCAGCCCAGAGCAGGATGCTCAGGAGCCCTGAGGTTGATCTCAAGAGCCAATTCCCTCCTTTTCCACTGGGACTGGGAGCTCCCAGTGCTCACCCGTGCACAGACACACCCGGGGGAGTCAGTACAGACACAAAACTCTGAGAAATCCCAGCATTTCCGTTCTGCCAGACATGCCGAGGAGCAAAATTCTACCTGGCTTTTTTCCCCAGTCTTTTGTGTCTTCTCCTGGGGGTTCTGCGGAGGATTTCGGACACGCTGTGGGGTTGTCCAGCCCCGGGTTTTGTTCTCTGGGTGTTTGCAAACACTTTTAAGGCTTTGTCCTACAGGTCCCTGGAGATGAAATCGGGCACAAAAGAGCCCGGCTGTGTTTGTCCAGCAGCTTCAGCCACAGAAACTGCAGGTAACTTCTGGAATTCAGCAGCCAGGAGAAGGAAGCATCCCTCGGAATGACTGTGAATGAGTCACTTCCAGCTCATCTGTCCTTATTTTACACCGGGGAGAGCTCAGCCCTCGTTTCTGAGGCAGCCTCCAGCAGCACAGCGATTTGCTGCCATCTCACCTGGACAAACGGGGCCGGCAGAACAATGGGCCGTGCCTGGAATCACACAAACAACCGCTCCCCACTCGCTCAGCTTCACTGCTCAGGCTGTGATCAGCCTGACAAAGCCAGCACTGCTGATTTTAATCACTATTTAATCGTTATTTTTGCTTCGCGGTTCAGGGAAATGGGGACTATTTTTTCCACTCTTCATTTAATAGACACTGTGAGCCCATTTGTATTCTGGTTCCAACTTCAAGCAATAAAGGCCTTTTTAGCATCACATAATAACTGCATTAAAAGGCCTCTTCATAATCACACAATAACACTTTTTATAGCTCTGCCCTCCTCCATATCTTTTATCTGGTTACAAAGTCCCCCAGCCCCCAAAAAATGCTGAATAATTCCCCATTGATTAAAAAAAAAAAACAAAAACAAAAAACCCAACAAATTTGCTAATGCAACTTCCTGTTCATCTGTAGTTCAATATAATTAGTTTTGCATCTCAACAAAAGAAATGAGCTCAAATTAAGCTGTGATTTTGGTAATAGGCGGGGAGGCTGTGTCCCTGCTGGGCTGAGGCTGAGGTTAAGGCAGGAGGCTGTACCTGGGCAGTAAATAAAGTGCCACGGGCAGCGCAGAAAAGTGGGGTAATTGATGGTATTGGGTCTGTGCCTGCCCAAATTCCAAAGCAGACACTCCAGAAACAGGAATATTGATGCTCGCCCTGCTCTGGAAGGTGTGTCTGGCTCCACACAAGGAACGTCTCGGAACACTGAATACACTCAGCTCCAGATTTTCTATTCCCTCAGATAAATGGGAGTCCATCCCCTCACGTCCTTCCCTTCCCACAAAACCACTGCTGCTTTACAGCCCCCATCACTTCACCACTGACCCCAAAAGGTCCCAGTTTGAGCCTCGGAAGTAAATAAGGATCTCAGTCCTTTTGGTCTCACTCACTTCAGCACTGGGGTCATTCCAGACTCGGATCCCCAGTGATGTGTCTGCACTGCAGCTCCTGGGTTACCTCTGGAGCCCCATCAAGGGCTAAACTCAGTTCTAAGGGCTCTTCCTGCCAGGCACCACTCTCACTGTGACCCCAGGCAGGGAATCTGGATGGGGTTTGCCTGGGAGGGCGTCCCCAGGGGCAGGAATCCCTGTGCTCCTGTCACAGGTAACCCAGGTAACGATGCACTGCCACAACAGGTGAGCGAAGCCCAGAGAAAATGCAAAATCAAAAAGCCATCAAAAATATTTGGGCAAATAAAGCACAGCATGGATGGATTCAGCTGTGGCTGAACCCTTGGTTCCCTTCCCACAGGCTGTACCTTTAATTCCCTTCATTTCTAGCAACGATTCACCAATTAAAATAATTCCAGAAATAAAAACCATCAGGAGAGAAATATCTCCTGGATCTCATGGCCACAGCTCGTGGAGCAAGGGCGGGATTTGTAAAGCTTGTGAGCGAAGCAGATTATGGTGAAAGCCCTCAGGATTTAATACACAACAAAGGCTTAACAAGACAAAGACAAGGCTCCTGTACACGGTCACTTTATTAAAAATACGCTGACTGCTCAGGAGGAGGAGGCAGCAGCTGGGATTGATCCCAGCTGGGCTGCAGATCCAATTCCTCCCCCGTCGCCATGGCAACCACTCCCTAAATCTGCCAGGAATTGGAGGAGGGGACTGCTGATTCCTTTGGGGAATATCAGATCGTGGAGATGCGGGGAGCGAGCAGCAGCTCAGCACGGTGCCACAACTGAACATGGGAGGAAGACGTGACCCAAGCCACCTTTAGGGGAGGAGCATCCCAAAATAAACACACCAAGCCCCAGCTGGTGGCCCTGGGTGTGAGGGATGCTCCTCACCCTGCTCCTCAACACCCCACGATGTGCTGGCAGGCACGGAGGGAGCATCCCCTGCCCTGCACTGTCCCAGCCCCGGCTCCAAACCCACCGGGCTTTGGGAAGGACTCAGCCCTGGCACCGCACCCCAGGGCCAGGGGAGCTCTGGGCCTGGGCAGGGCTCCGGCTCCAGCCACCCTTCTGTCTGTCCTGCCCACACCTGGAGGATGTGGTACCCCCAGAGCAGCTCCAAGGGGGATTTAGGGGATGAAAATCCCCATTCCCAGCAGGACCTGGTGGATGCTGGGGCTGGGAGCAGGGTAATTCACTCACTGCTGTAAGAAAACCAGATGCTGCTCACTTTTATACCAAACAGAATTCAAATTATTCTATAAAACAGCACAACCTGGGCGGTGAGGAACCTGCCTGCCCTGTGGGTCTCACCCAACACACCCTCCAAGGGACAGGGGGGCTCTCCCAGCCCAAACCCAACTCCACCCATCCATCTCTGCCCTCCTGCAGATGCCTGGGGACTATTTCACACTGCACCATGCCAGGGAAAGATGTGCTTGGCTACACAGCTGAAATCAGGGGCTCAGGCAGCTGTGGCACCACGAAAACACAGCCAGGGAATTCAGAGAGCTTTCTCCTCTGCTTCATTTCAGTCAGAATTATTCTGCTTCTGAACAAAGTGACATGTCCAAGCTGATGCAGGGAATCTGTGCAGGGAAAAGGGAATAATTCCTATTATGTCCACGTTGTGACCCCATCCTTTCCACATACAAGATCTGCTCACAACCGCTTTTAATTTTTAAATGACCACAAGGCACACAAAAAAACGACACTGTTAACACCTTTTCCTGCAGAAATTTATGAATCACAGTAAAACTTCTCAGACATCTCCGTAGTTTTACATGGAACACAATTTTATGCCTCTTTTGATGATATTCTTGATAAAAGCTTTTTATTGCTATGGATCATAAAACTAATAGTCCTATTTACCACAGCAAATATTTTCATTTACCTGAGGCAGGGTAAGCCAGGATGCTTTATGGAGCCATTAAATCAGACTATGGACAATTTTAATTAAAAACCAAGCAAGCTACAATCCTCTGCCGAAAGAGAAATTTGGGTGGGTGACACTGCACTGTGGGAAGAACCCGGAGAAGATGAGAAAAACAGGATTTGTAAAAGCTCAGGATTCAAGCCTAATCTTGCTGCAGCCAGCTTGTCTTGGCAGTGTGCTGAGCAGCACAAACTGCATCCTTCAAGGGAACACAGAATTACTGCATTTGTAAGGCAGGAGTAGCTACAACCCCGAGGCTCCAGGGAGCTCCCTGGAATTCCTCAAAGGAAGCAATCCCTGCTCCCTGCAAGCTCCGTTTCCCCCACAGCCCATCAGTCAGCCCTAGGAGCGTTCCCAGCCTGAGATTTGATTTTGAAGTGTTGAAAATAATTCTTCCCCAGCCTTTTTTATGTGGTGATTTAGTTCGGGGGAGGTGTTTTTAGCAATGGTTAAAGCTGAACCAGCTGCAAGGCCTGAAATTCAGTATTTGCTCCACAGAAATTATTAACTCCAGTGTAACATCCCCTGCAGCTACCAGATTCACTCGAGGAAGGCACATTCCAGGTCCAGCTCATTCATTCCCTCCCATATTGCAGAATAATTTCTCCTTTTGCCTATGACAGGTTCATACTGGAATTCTCAGGAGGAAAACAAACCTCTCTCTTCTGTTTCGGTTAAAAGGAAGAGCAGAGAAAACATTTCCAGGGATGGGGCAACCACAGCTTCTCTGGGCAACCTGTGCCAGGCCCTCCCCACCCTCCCAGGGAAGGATTTATTCCCAATATCCCATCCAGCCCTGCCCTCTGGCAATGGGAAAACATCAAATATTCCACCTGCATTTCAGAGACTTACAGCCTCTCGTGAATTGTGCCTCACAAACGTGCTTTGGAGAGACTGCTACAGATTTTAGTAGTTTAAATCCATATCTGGAGCCATCTTTTGCCAAGTGTGAAGGGTCAGAAATCAATAGTTTATTTAATGTGTCAATTAATCTTTCATACCTGGTGGGACCTGGGATTTCTGCGGTAGCTGAGTATCACGGGATAGTTTAGATTGAGCTGAAAATCACAGACTTAGCCTGACTCCTCTGTAAGGAACAGGAATTACCAGTGCTGCCTCACAGCCTAAGATTAAACAGCCTCATTTTTCCTTGCTACATTAGATGAAGAAGAAATTTCATTAATAAATTAATTAACATGAAAAACATGGGAAGACTGCTTCACTAACTAAAGCCACATGGGAAGAGCAGAAGGCACCACAAGGAGGCAAAAGAACAAGAGCACATGTCAGTATTTATAATTTTTATCATTTTTTAGACAAGCCTTCAGTGACGATGAAGAAAATCACCTCAGCCCATGGCCAAAGCACTGTCACAGGGCAGACTGTGAAGATGTTTCTGGGAATTTGGGGACTTGCTAAAAACATCAGTGCCTCTGGAAATACCACTGTAATCTGTGGGTAACATTTCAAGTGTGTGTTAACTGCAAAACCTTTTGCAACCACCACACTGACAGAACCTCCAGAATATCATCAGGACCATTAGAACCATTAATAGCATCCACTGAATAAAAACCCAAATATTAATACAATGAAAACAGAAGGCAAAAGACTGGGAAGAATAACATGCTAATACACTGCCCTATTTGCTCAGCAAGCAGAGGAACCAAAAATCCCTTCAGGCAAGAGAGAATTGAGCTTGTTTACTGCTCTCTGCTGCTCACCACTGTTTGAACTCTCTGGCTGGCAGGATAAAGCCAAGGTAAAGGCAATAAATCAGAGCCCCTCCCCAGCCACTCCAAGGCACAGAACAGGAATAGCTTACACAAACCCAAATTTAGACATCATTTACAGCTCCAGAATCTCAAAAACAGGTGATGCCAGGGAAGAAACAGAAAGAATCTGAACCCAGCCAGGGTATCCAAAGGCCTTAAGCATCAGCTGTGACTGACAGGATAAACACTCCCCAAATTGCCAGGAGCCAAGAAAACGCTTCATCCACTGCCCTCTGGGAAGTCTCCTGGAAACCCAGGGAGAATTCAGCGCCGCAAACACAAGAAATTTCATCACTGCAACTCGTAAGTAATGCAAGGCAGACAAAGAATGCTTCAGCTGAGCATTTGTGCTCCAAAATTAAGAGAACCGTCAGGAGTTCAGCTCTGAACCTCTCTTGGTCTCTAGAAGCAAGACACTCCTTGCAATAACTGACTCCAACACTTGCAAGAATTTACTCCAAGAAAACCTCCAGTGCACTCCAAACACAACTGGATTCTCACACCTCTCCTTACACAGTAAAATACAAGATATAGGGACAGCTGAATAGAAGAGAACCAGACTCCTGCTGCTGCTGGGTGCTTCCCGTGACACTGCTTTTGGAACAGATCTCTGAAAAAACCCCAATAAAGTAAAGAGGGCACACACAGAAATTCACCTTCTCCACACAGATCCAAACGCACAGGGCACAAATATGCCTCAGAGCTGGTTCCTTTATTCCTTCAGTGCCATATTCTGATTTCCATCTCCTCGGTGCATTGGTCTCTCTGGGTTTGACTGAAGTCAGAGCAGTGGCCTCAGGCACCACGTGCTCAGCATGTTTAATTTATGCTGCACACAGAAAATACCCATCAAGAGGAACCCTCCAGGAGGAGAATAACGGGTGCAGGCTGTAAATTCTGAGAACACAGCCTAAGCCACAGCTCATCACTGCCATGACCAAGAGGCCGCCTTGTATTAAATCCATAAAGGCTTTTAATCTGTGCTAAAACCACTGTGACTCCACCAAACTTAATGACCAAAATGTAAGCACAAATCTATAATCCCAGGGAAGCAAAACCAGCCTGGGCAAGCCACACACATCAATCCAGCACTCTGCTTTTCTCTCGGCTTTGCACTTTGCTGCACACACATTTTTTCTGTCTTCTCCAGAACTTCTCCTGACAGGAGGGAAATATCAGAACAATTTGGTCCAATTGCTGTCAGAAAAAGCTTGAAATCAGTGGCACTACAATTAAACAGAAAGAGCTAAACACTAGAGTGGTAACCACGACTTTCACAATATTGGGGCATAAATTAAGGGTCCAAGGCAGGATTTCTCTAAAGAAGTTTTTCTCTCTCAGGCTCCAGGAAAAACCTCAACCCCCAGATCCTCATTTAGGTGTACAAATGGCCCAATACTGAGCACTGCCACCTCATATCTGGAGATTTTTGGTGCCTGCTCTGCACGCTCAGATCCCAGACCCTTTTATTGAGATATGCTCCCTAAATAGGCACTGTCAGCGGGGATTACCCAGCCTGGAACTGCAGCTAAGCCTTTTAGGGGAGGGGCTGCTTTGTTTGCAGTGTAAAGAGCATTTTGCACCAGGGCCCTGCTCGGTGGCACCTCCAGGGCAGGGATGAGCCAGGGGCAATACCTGGACTGCAACCACGGGCAGGAGCAGCTTCGGAAATAGAAGCAGGCAAGGTTAATCCCTGGGATAATGAATATCCAGGGACAGACTCCACCTGACCCCTATTTGCTAATGGCTGGGAGTGCTCCGTGAGGCCCGAGGATTTATGTCTTCTACAGCTGCCTTGCGCACACAAATTTCCTTAATTCTACACATGGATTTCCTGAATTCTGGCAAGAACAACACTGCCAGGCACAAGGGGGGATTGCTGGGGGGTCCTGCAGGGCCAGGGGTTGGACTTGGTGATCTTTTTGAGTCCCTTCCAATTCAGGATATTCTGGGATAACTTCTGCAAGTCCCAAAATCTCGAGATGATTTTGAACTCTGATGTGTTTGACCACTGTTAACAACAGGGCTCTCGTGCAATCACATTTGCCACGTTTTCCTGCTACTTACAATGTTTTTATTGCAATTGTAATGTAAGAACTACACACTGAAAGGGAGCAGGAGGGGAAGGAGATGCTCAGTGATCTGTGAGGGCAAAGACCTTTAAACCACCTGAGGATTCCTGCTGGATTCCTCCCCTCCCACGCTCCCTGCTCCTCTCCAGGGTGTGAAGTGACAGCACAAGAACAGCAGCACTGTTCTGGAATACAGAACAAGGGCCAGGAAAGGCAGCAGGAGCGAGAGAAATGTCCTTGGAGAGCGGCAGCAGAACAAAAACGTCCTCAAAATGACAAAACCCAAACCCAGACACACAGCAATGATCGACGCAGAGGCTCTGCTGAAAGGACAAACCCAAATGTCGCTGCATGGCCAGGGCTGAAAACAGCACAACTCCTGCCCCACTGAAACCCTCCTGGAACCACCAACTCCTGCCCCACTGAAACCCTCCTGGAACCACCAACTCCTGCACCACTGAAACCCTCCAGGCATCACCACCATTAATTGCTCTTTACTTTAAACCATCCCCAGGGAGCAGTGAGATGCACAAATGTCTCAATGTCCCAGATACAACATCCTGCTTTTATCTCCACCTCCGAGAGCCAATAGTTGTTTTTCCAGCCCAAGTCCCAGCCCCACATTTCCCAACCAAAGAACCAGGAACGTGAGGAAAAATTAACCCGTGGCAAACTCCACCCATCATTTCAGGCTGAAAAAAGGAATTTGATCAGTACAAAACTTAATTTGGGACAACACAACATTGCCCATCAACAAATGTGTGGACAGGCAGCATGAAACCAGCCATGGCAGAAGGTTCTGGATGTGCTGAAGAGCATGGATAAAACTGGAACACCTTCTTGCCTACAACTGCCATTAAATAATAAACAATAAATAGTAAATTTCCAATAAATTAAATGTGTTCCTCAATACCTACAGTCCTTTGGTTATTTGCAAGGTCCTTTTCTCACCATCTCCCAAAAAACAGAGTTCAGGGTGTCAACTTTTCCCTGAGAAAACTTGGCTGTAAAACCCCTGCCCTATCAACACAGACCAGGAAAAAACTCCACACAAATCAAAAACTGAGTTTATTTGACTGAATGAACAGTAAAAGGCAAACGTAGGTTTTTTGGTTTATAATAAACAAAATACTTGTGGAAACCTGGGCAAATAAGGCCAGAAAGAACAAAGAACAGATCTAGGCTGCAGGAGAAAATCTTGACAGAATGAGCAATGTCCCTGACATTCTTTAGTGGCAATAAAAGTGGAGAACTGAACATTCCTTATAGAAAAAAAAAGGAAAACATGTCTTCAGACATCCTCCCTTCATCCCCTGCCCACCAAGCACATGAAATAATCCTTTGTAACTGTCCATGAAAACTGGGATTCCTGCCAGTTTCCTGAATTACACACGGATGGGGTTTTTTCCCCTCCTAAACCATATATTTTAAGGTCAGAAAGCACCACTCTGCTTATCTGCTCCTTCAAAGGATCCGGGAAGGAATGAAGCAAAACCTGCCAGGAATGGCTTCGTTCAGCCCCAATATTCATTGTGGATAATCTGGATTCTGATACTTCAGGACAGCCAAGAAATTGCCTTTATTTCAGTCAAATTAAACCCACTTTCCTTGTGCCTACAAATCAGGCACTCACAACATATGATTCCAACCCTGCCCTCTTTCATTCCAATTAAGTTCTCTAAAAATCCAAGCACAAACTCGAGCCATCCATTACCCACCCAGTGCCAGGAATTATCACTGCACCCAAGGACAGGCACATTTTCCACTCTAATTCAGAAAGGGCTCGGACTCAGTCACACAACACAAGGTTAATGGCCATGGAAGGGCAAAAAGGACTTTATGTTCCCATTTTTTAGGATGCCTTATGAGGAAGAAAGAACTGACATCAAAGCCAGTTCAGCAAATGGAAAAGCAATATTAATTTTCTCCCATTAAAAGCAACAGGTTTGAGATGGCCACTTCCATCAGAATGCCTGGAAGACATCAAGGTCCACAAACTTCCAGCTCAACCACCTGCTATCCATGAGTTGGTTCCACTCAAACAATCCCAGTTATAGTATGGGTTTTGTGTCACAAATCCAGAAAAACTGACAAATTTTTGAGCCCTCCGCTCTGTGACTTTCACAGGAAAACAATGCAAAGCACAGCTTCAAACTCTTCCTAAAAATATCTCGTGATCTACTGCCTTAAATTACACCACATCACTCCTGAACTTCTCTAGGGGTGAAAACAGTCCCAGTAAAGCAGAACTCCCCCGTGATCTGCTCGGGTATCTCAGGGGGTACCAGGAATTTCACCTGGAGAACCAGGCTGGAGCCTGTGCTGGGAGATGCTGCACAAAGCCCCCTCTCTGCCGGGGGGGACTGGGGCGTCTGTGCAGGGCCGGGAGCTGGACTTTGCTGATCCTTGCTCAGGACATTCTGGGATTCTGGGAAGATGCAGAAAAGGAGCAGGGGAAGGAGGCAGCAGCCACCTCCCAGCACTCCACTTTTCCGTACTTTCTCTCCCTAAATTTTTCATCAGGAACAGATGGGGCCCCTGCCCCGTGCCCGCCCGAGTTCCCCCACGCAGCTGCCCGGCTCTGACACTGCTATTTCTGCATCTCTGGGAGAGATTTCTCCTGCCACTAACAACTGCTTGCTCTGCTGGAATGAAGACCACAGTGGGGCTGGGAAGCTCTCTCCCAGCGTGGAGGGGTTTATTTTGAGCCACACTGTATTCCTGGATCCCACAATGAAATCCCACGAACGTGGCCCCTCCCCAGGAGAAAAAAGCAGCTCGGGCAGGCTGCAAGAAGCACGAACACAATGCAGACCAGAGAGGTAAAATAAT
The DNA here is from genome assembly GCA_014706295.1 of Lycocorax pyrrhopterus obiensis. Classification (NCBI taxonomy): domain Eukaryota; kingdom Metazoa; phylum Chordata; class Aves; order Passeriformes; family Paradisaeidae; genus Lycocorax; species Lycocorax pyrrhopterus. The sequence continues at coordinate 5,705,688 of JACSVZ010000025.1, read as the reverse complement.
CAGCATTCCTTATCCCAGAGACATTGGATGGGAAAGAAAAGCTTGTCCACTCATCCTAAATTGCTTCTGTGCTGCTTGGGTCAGTCCAAAACGAAAACCCAAACCAGGAGTTTCCAAAGCAAGAGGCAGAGCTGGCACTAACAGCAAATCCTCTCTGAATAATGGCCTCATTTTGGGCACGGTGACCCCAAAAATGCCACAGCGGATTCCTGTGGAACACTGGAAACAAATCTACATCTGCAATCTCGGGAAAAAAAGGGGGGAAACCCAACCCAACCCAACCCAGCCCAGATGCAATTCAGCACTACCTTCCCTGCTGGATCTGCCTATTCACTCTTTGCTGGGATCAGAATTGTAGGAGAGGCCCTTGCTCCACTCTCCAGATCCCACTCAGAGAGTTTCAGCATTTCTTTGTACCACCCCACAACCCACCAAAATGCCTTCTAATTTCCTGACAGCAAAATTACCCCAGTTCTCCCAAACAAATAAGACTTGGTCACTAACTCATCATTACCAAGCGGTGGTTTTGGGTTTGAAGCCTTTTCTTTCCTGTACCCACAGGAAGAGCATTCAAAAAAAGCATCCCTGGCAGTGTCCAAGGCCAAGCTGGATGGGGCTTGGAGCACCCTGGGATAGGGGAAGGTGTCCCTGCCCATGGCAGGGGTGGCACTGGATGGGATTTAGGGTCCCTTCCAGCCCAAACCATTCATAAATTCCATGATTTTCACCCCAGATTCGCAGACTGCCAGCTCCCAGTTGTACAGGCCCTCAAATGGAATGTACAAATGGAATGGGAAATCCCTTTCCCAGCCCTCTTAAGGTTATTTTCCACTTCTCACTCAGCATCAGGGTCTCCAGCCTTCCTGCAGATGCCACGCACTGAAAGATATCCCCAAGAATGAAGGCCCTGCCATGGGAACAGATGCACTGGCTCCTCTGACACCCTGCTCAGGGGCAGGAGCTGCCTTTCCAACAATGGCCTGGTGCTCCAGACTCTAATCCGGGATCCCCGTGGACAGCTGCCAGCTCGGATTTCCACACAGACGTGTCCAGCACAGCGCAGTGAGGGGCAAAGGAGGAGCGGGATAATACCTGACCCACTTCCCAGCACAGGCTGTGCCTGGCAGCTGCTGGGAGGTGGGCACAGCCCGGCCCTGGCAGCAGGATGTCCAATTCCCAGATAAAGAATGGAGCTGGATCCCAGGAACAAGCCCTGCTGGATGTTTTCCATACACACAAATCACTAACCCAAACCCCTGGAGGCTGCTCACGCTGCCCCAACGCTGTTTCAGGTGTACAACGAAGCTTTGCTGCAGCCTCTGGAAATCAGCTGGATCCCCCAGAAAAGCCAGGAATATGGAGCAGGAGATGCAGTTATCTTCTGAGAGTTTACAGATCTGTGCCGCTTCATTTTCACTCCCCATCTCCCCACTATGATCTACAAGTGCCCCAAATTCAAAGTGGTTCCTGAAGTCCAGTCTCTTTCTTTTGAAATTATCCATCAAATCATTCATCTTTTTAATATTCCCTCATTTGCGGTCTGTGCTCTTTCATCTCTAAAGAGAAAAGGTAGTGCAGAGAAATCTGTTAGGCTCAAAATAATTCCACGTAACAACCCCAACCACCAGCAAAGCAGAGCGTAGGAATGAGTGAAGGGAATTCTCACAAAGGAGGTAAAACCAGGACAAAGGAGGCAAAACCAGGAAATTCAGCTGGAAATGACACAAAACCTTCAGAGAATCTTCTGTGCCACCTTGTACAGATACGGTAACACCAAACGATTTATCCAGCTGCGAGTGGGGCAGAGAGCGAGTGCAAAGCGCAGCCCCAGCAATGCCCGGCCCGGGTGCTCCCATGTCCTTCCCTCCCCGGGGCACAACAAAGGCAATAAAACAGCTCATTTCCAGCCTGGACTGAAGCAGGGACCCAGGTAACCCAATAATCTGCCCCAGGAAGAGGAGCAAAGCGCTCTCATTGGGATGTTAATGAATGCAGCATCATTAACACTAAACGGCTGCAGAGTTAAACACACAATCTTTGAACCCAGCCAAGCAAGTTAATGGTTGCATCAAACAACGAGGTCAGCCCTTCCACTGCCCCAGTTATTAAAATGGGAATTCTTGTTGTTATAGGATGGCATTAAAAGGAATTTACTGGCGCTTTTATGTTTTACATTCACTCGTGCAGTGCTACAGTTATTCCAAGTATTTGGCACGCCGCGTTTACAGCCACAAAGGGCGTTTTGTTTCTGCTGGAGTGAAGGACAAGACAGACAAGGACAGATAAAAATAAGAGGAAGAAAAGGAGACAGAAGATGACAGAGCAATGCAACTGCAGTGCCACATCCAAGGGAGCACCACACTGAAAACTGGAGTGGAAAAACTTCTTAAAACAAAGGCAAGAGCCACAGACCACGCTAAGCAGGAGGATTTCACTGCCAAGGGTAATCCCAGCACTTTTCCGTGAGTTTGTGCTGCATGCCAAGAATAATAAACAGGAGCAAGCCGGAGAGCCATTTTCAGGCAGCCCCCTGTGCTGCCTCTGTCCTGACCCACCACACCACGTTTCACCGAGATTCTGCAAAAAACCTGCATTTTCATCCTTTCTTTTAGAGCTGATCTGGCGAAAGGCAGGATAAAATATCAGCAAAGCAATGTCACACTCAGGAGCTGCATCCAACATAAACTCGAGCATCATTAAAGGAAAGGAATAAATTCCTTTTTCCCCATTCCAGTTTTGGCCTTTTTTTCCAGGCAGCACTTTTCTTCTTGTGCAAGTCGCTGTCCTGAGCTGGATTTATCCTTCCTGCAATAAAACAGCTCCCGGGAGAGGCACCTATGGAGTTCCTCAAACCCAGACTGATCAGTGCAGACAGTCGCCAATTAACCGAGGTTTTAATGGAATCCTCTATCACATTCTCACTGGGGACTGGGAGCAGCCCGGCCTTCCTCCTCCTCCACCTGCCAGGGAAAAGGCAGATCCCACAGAAGGAAAGAAACAGGGAAAAAAAAGGAAACTCCAAATGCCACTGGGCAGCCGTGACAGCCTCACTCTCCCCTTGCAACAACACGGAATAAAATATTTCAAGTGAGAAAGATTCCTGGGCTTTCCACAGCAACAACAATTTTGGGAGCAACGCTGCGAGAAGAGGAGGTGGCAGCAGGGGTGGAAGAAGCCCCATATTGTGTGATACCCTACAAACTTCCTGCCAAATCCACCTAGGAAATCAGATTTTTCTGCAAGAAGCCCAACAGGATCCAATATGTGTTTTAGTTAACAAGTCTTACAGAAGAAGCCAAATCTTGTGCTATACTTGGTGCTTTTGGGCACCATCTGCATTGCAGGGTTTCTTCTGTGGTTAACCAGCGTCCTTACAAAAAATAATGGGGTTTTGTAGGGGTTTTTTTCAGTACAAGGAAAGAATTGCACGGTTCCCTTGATTTAAACAACATTCTCTATGAAACGACCCGAAAACACCTGTTATTTTATAAAAATCTCTGGCTGCAAAGTGAAAAATCTGAACGTGTTCTGTTTAAATCCACCATAAATTCCACCAGGATCTGTCCAAAATTACTGCAAAGAGCCAGGGACAGCAAGTGCACCTCAAAAATGCTCGGGGGAAGGATGGAGCCGTGGGGGGAGCGAGCTGCACGTCCCTTGTCTGGGTGGGTGAACGTCTAAACCAGCTCTGGGCTCCGGAGTATCTCTGCCATGGTAACAGGAGTGGTTTAGGGAATGGAGCTGGGACAAACAGCCTGAATTTTGGGATCAAAAATGATTATTTCCTGAGAATGCTGAGCAGCAAGTTGTGACAGAGTGTCCCCAAGCCTCCCCACTCCATGCCCTCCAGCAGCATCTAAGAAAATCTAAAAGAAATCTGTGCATTGGGTAATTAAAATAAATAAATCTGGGCCCTTTCTTCACTGGATGAAAAGCCAGGGGAAAAAACTGCAAGAGGCAAAGCAAAGCCACCCGGCCCAGGGACTGCAGCACTGGGAGCTGTGTGACACCAGCCCAGCCCTCACCCTGCCAGCGGGATGTTTGCATAACTAAAGCACCCACGGCAGGAGCAGAAAACATTCCCCCTCAAAAAAAAAAAAAAAAAAAAAAAAAAAAAAAAAAAAAAAAAAAAAAGGGGGGGGGGGAAAAATAAGGGAAGGAAAAAAGGGGGAAAAAAAAGCCAGGCTGGCTGTAAATGAGAGCACTCAGGCACTCAGGTCACTGCAGTAAATCACAGCCCTTAATTTCATGTGAAAGGAGGGAATGTTAGACGACCACAGGACCCTCAAAGAGGCCTTTGTTAGGAGGGAGCCCTGTGCATAAATACATTTCAGAAGCCTGGAGAAAGGAGGCTTAGAAAGGAAAATGCCGCTGCATTTTTTGGCCTTATTTTATCACCTTTCAGAGGATAAAGAGGCTGAAAATCAAGAAGAACTACAAGTGACAATTAACCTATTAGCACACACGAGGAACCATTTCATCTGCACCATTTCAGCAGCAAAGAGCTCCTCCAAAGGGCTCTGCTGCACCTTTGAAGCCACAAGAACTCGGGAGGAGCAGAAAAAAGCAGGAATCACGAGTTACCCTGTCCTTATCATTCCTGCAGATCCCAGCATCACCAGTGACATGGATCAACAGCTAAAATGCATCACCCCACCCGATGAATGAGTAGTCAAAGGCTCCATCCCGCACTTCTGGAGCATCTTCTCCTGGTGGTTATTGTCTCCTCTCGTCCCCAGATATTTTATAGTGGGTTTTACAGCACTGCAGATCCTTCCTTGGTGAAACTATGGTGGAAATTGCCATGGGAATGTCAGTGGTAAACTGGGGAATGCCACCCAAAATCCTCACCAGTGACTCCTGCATCTCCTGACACTTCATCCTGAGCTCCCCGTCACTTCATTGACAGCTCCCTGCAAGGTCAGATGTGAGCAGGAGCTGATCCAAGCTGGAATTTCCCCAAGATCCGAGCCCTGGTCTCCAAGGAACCACTGGAATGGCCTTGAAAAAAGCTTTTGGAGCACAAGAATCCCCAAGCCAGGCGCTTTAGGCGGGAGCTGAGAGAAATCATTTCAAACCCCACGGCCAAATGACACATCAGGAATTAAGTGGAGAGAGCATTAAAATAAAAGCTGGACATTTACAGCCAATTAATGGATGAAATGGAGGGGGGAAAGAATCTCCTGCAGAAGGAGGATGCTGCAAGTGCTGTCAGTAATTCTGCCCAAACCAGCAATGTGCTGTCTCCTCTGCATGACTTCAAGGTGGATTTGCATCTGAAATTGCGTGTTTTTTCCCTAAAAATGCGTGAGGATGGGAACATTTCTCAGCAGAAATTAGTTCCCCTGTTCCCTGACACAACAGGCTGAGTCTATAATTAAAGAGCTTGGGGATGGATGCAGCACTTTTCCCAAACTGAATCCCAGATTAATCACAGCCTCCCGGGAGCATCCTGCCCTGTGGTGTGGGACAAACGGGATGGTTCTCAGCACATGGTGTGACTGGGCATTAAATCATCTGGGAATAAAGTGTTTGAGCTTGTATTCCATGGCCTCTGCGCTTCTTCCCATGTGCAAATGGGTGGAACCCATAATGGATCAAATCCTCCCCAAATTCAGCGCCAGAAGTCCTGGGTCTGTGTAATATGTGGGAATAAGCACAATAAACCCTTGGAAAGGGCAAGGACTAAACCCAAGCATTGCCTTACTGACTTAGCTGAACACAGTGGACAAACCATTAAACAAATTGGAGCCTCAAAACTAATAAACACCTGCCCTCAATCCATGCAAACAAGGCAGAAATCTCCATGTAAATAGCAGCCAGCTCCTGCAAACAAGAACTGGCACCATTCCAGAGCCAAAACTGGGCTTTCAGTATGAAGCAGAATTTGGAGCTCAGCTGAGGAGAGGCCTGGACCAAGTTTGTTATCACACAATTAAAGCGCTGCTAATTTATCGTGCAGCAAACGCAGAACTCCTGCTCCTTGCAGGATGAGTGGATGGCTGGACAGGAACAGGGAGCAGCAAGGAGGACCAGGCAGACAGGAGGAAACACAAGTCCATAGGGAATGGATTATACATGGCTTAAACGGCCTAATCCACTTTGCTTTCAACAGGTCCCACACAAACAAGGCTCCACTGCATGTTAAATAAAAGCCCCATGAAATTCTAATGAACAGCAATATGCAGTTACAGAAACTAATCTGCTAAACGGAATCATTTCATAAGTGGCAAATTCTGCGAGGCAAGAGGAGTCATGAAATAACCTTATCTAATAACCAATATCTGAGAACAGCGTGAAGATTGGGTTTAGGGGAAAGCAGCATGGAACAGGATGTTTTTCTAGCCTGAATTACTGAAGTTATGAAGCTGTTCTGAACTCTGCCCCTGACGTTCTGCTTTACCTCGAGCAAAACACTGACCATCCTTGTGCTCCTCCTGTGATGCTCCAGCCTGACTTGTTATTTTAATATTTCCTTTAGGTTGGTGACAAGCCCAATAGGGCACCAGTCCTGCCAGGCACTGGAGATTACTGTCATCCAAATCACTGCAATTATGAACAGGAACAGGAGCCATACCCCAGTGCCACGAGGAATCCTGTCCCCAGCTCCGAGCACGTCCCCATCCACTGCCACCGCCTTGATTGTGGAGATGAACACACAGAACTGAAACCTCGCTGCGCCTCTGACAGCTCATCAATGGAAATCAGATTTCCCTGCATCACAGTCACCAGGCATTTATAAACCCCTATTTTAAGGCCTGTGGGCCAGCACTATTAAAACCCAACAGATGCAAGAATAGATTTTGCCACAAGGTAAAACAGGATTAGGAAAAAACCCCTCAGTATTTCTTTTCAGAGCTCAGCTACTTCCTTTGACGGGATCCAGTCTCGGTGCAAAGCAGCAGCACACGAACAGCATTTGTTGTCTGCAGAGCTTCCTTCCACACACATTTCACCCCTTGCCCCTCAAAAAGGAATAAAAACCCCACAAACTGCTTTTCAAGGCAGCTGAGCTTTGGTTTGTTCTGATGAAGGGATGGGAGGCCGTGGGGGGAGCAGGCCCGTGGATAAGAACATGGAAATGGAGTAAAACAGATTATCAGGGACCTCTGGCACAGGCTAACCCCGGCTGGCAGCTCAGCCCCACGCAGCCACTTGCTCATTTGGGTCTATCAAACATTATCGATGGACAGGCAGCTGATGTGATAATCCCTGTGTGCCTTATCACCTTTGGGGAGTACACAGCACAGCACTGACCGGCCCACCTCGTGCACAGCTAAATGTACTGATTAGAGCCTAATAAATTAACTAATCAATCAGACACCCACGAGTGAGCCCTGCCAACACCAAAGCAGCTCATTTTTCCTATTTTCATTGAATGGATCCAGCCCTCACAGCCTCTGAATTGTCCATTTTTCCTGGCTATAATGAGAATTATGCGGTACAAAATACACATTAAGTTCAGACCCTATCTGGCTTTCTTTAATCACCTCATGCAGATCAATCAGTAATAAAAATCCCACAACACAAGTTCAGATGCTGTTTGTTGAAAATGATCACATGTTCTACAAAAATACTTGGCTACAAATACCAAGAGTCTTCCCCCAGAGGAAATGAGAGGTTTGCTTCATAGTTAGAAGCACTTTGGTATTATTCTGAAATCTGTCTTCACAAGGAAGGGGAAGACACATTGTTCCCTGCCTCAATATCCACCCATAAATTGAAATGCCACCACAAATCCCATTCACATATGCGGCAAGCCAAGCAGAAATATTACAGGGATGAGAGAGAGATGAGGAAAAAAAAATAAAAAAGATAAATTAGATTAGTCTTTTGTTCACTGTGTCACATCAGATTCTCTTGAAACAACTTGAAAAATGAATGTGTCAGGAAATTGGGGCTGCTTATCAACTCTGCAAACTGAAACACCAAAGCAACCAGACAAACTGTGTATTTCCCTCCTCTAATGTGCAAGATAATTGCCATAAATCATATGTTTCATTCCTTAATTATTTTGAAAAGGGAACAGATGATAAAGAATGAAACACCAGGAAAAAATGAGCTGCAATAAAAATGAAGAGGGAAGGGAAAACGCTGTGCAGAAGTGATCCTACAGGGGCACTGCTGATGGGATTGGACTCTCTGATCACTGATTAAAAATCAGTGCACCTTCCCCAAGCTCACGTGTCCTACCACAAACATTTTCTGTCTGGGCATGGAGCTGCTGAAACCTAGAGCAGCTCTGGGCTGCTTTTAGGCCATTTTTTATAATTCTTTGCCTTCAAAGGTAAGTCCTATCACATAGCTGTGTTTGTTTTCCACAAACACTCTTGAATGAGCCACATTCAAGAGTTCATTTCAGAAAGCAGATTTCTCACAGAGAAAAGTCACAGTCAAGGCATCCAACACAGCCACTGACTCCCAAAATACAATTCCAAGGGTTTTTTGCAACACCAAAGCACTGAATATACATTCTATCATTTAAAAATGTCATGCAGCTTTTGGGAGCAACGAAAAAAAAGGGAGAGGCAATATGATTTATAACCCAGGAAGAGGAAAACAAGGAAGATTCAAACTGAAATATGTTTTGGGACAAGAAGTGATACAATTTATTTATTTTCTATATTGTCTCTGTAGGGAAATTCTGCCCATGAATAGGTCTCTTGTTGCTTCTGGGGCATCACAAGGCACAAAGTGCAGCCAAATCCTGCACCGAGCTCTGGGAGCTCCCACTGGAGACGAACAACAAGGAAATGGGGTTTGTCTTTGTGTGACCCTGCCACCGTCATTAGAGTCAGAGCCACTAATTACGGTCCATGAGCTCCACCCCCACGAGCACTCACAGGGTTCCTTTCCAAGCAGATGTGCAAAGAATCCAAACGTTTTGTTCAGCAAGGATTATGAACAGGAGAAACTCCAGGCAGGCTTGGTACAAGTGAGAATTCCAGTTCCTCCAGAAATGACCCAACCTGCACTTCCCAAAGCCTGGCAGGGAATGACAGATCTCGGTGACAACACCACCAATGGCAGCACCCCTTCAGTCTCTCTGCCTGTGACATGCTGAATTAACAATAAAATCTCGTTATAGAGGAAAAAAAAACCTTTGGCATGATGCTAAATTAGGTTAAGAGCAAAGAAACCAACTGGAAATTCAAGTGGCGTGGTAAGAAAGATGTTTTAAATACAGCACAAACCCTGTGAGTCTTCCACACAGCCACACTATTTATAGCAATTAAAAATCAATCAGAAACCCAAACACTGGAATTACTGCCCTGAGAACAGGCACATTCTGTTCCCTGCACAGTTCTGCGTTCCTTCAGAGCTCAATGCTTGTTTTGTTTGTGCAATTATCATTTTAAACCACAATTTGCACGTTTGTCCCTGGAAGACTTCGGACATCCAAGGAAGCTCTGTGGCCTCCCCACACCTTGGGAGCAGGAATTCCTTCCAGGATCGTGCTGTCCCAGCTCCCTCCCTTAAAGGCTGCACACAGAACAAGGAAAACTGTTCCCAGTGACACCAGCTTGTCTGGTGGCTCAGAAATGGGTCTTTATCAGGGAAAAATGGGTAAAATCAGCTGTTTCTCCAATTACAGGAATCCTGGAAGCCAACTGTGATCCCACAATACCACAGTGGTCCTTCCCAAAACCCCAAGGGCACTGGGAGGGGTATCCCCATTCCCAGGGACTCACCAGCCTCCCCATTCCATTCAATATTCCAATTCCTGTCAGTTATTTCAGGGTGTGTTCCCAACCCCCTCAACCACACCGCTTCAAAAAAAGATACATAAGGACAAGCTGTCCCACTCATGGAAAATTCTAGCAACACCACGCTGTTGGGGGAAAAAATAAAAACTAAAATCCCAGCACCGCCAAAATCCTCCCCACAATCAAGGATTCACAGGGATTTAAGCTGCTCACATCCAACGGGAACAGCCTTGTGTGCCTGGTTTGGAGAAGTCTTAAACCAAGGCCATCGAGTCAGGATTGTCTGCAGGAGATGATAATTTAAATTAACTTAAAAAAAAAATTAAAATCAAGCAGCTGCTGCCAAGGGAAGTCTTGGCTGCAAGTTTTTCTGGAAGTGCTCTGTGGGCAGGCAGTGAAAGGCTCCTATACAGCAGCGCTGGCATCCCATCATTTCCGGTTCTCCCGCCTTTGGCTGCATGGGATGGTTTTCCTTGCACAAGGAACCCCAGTGCTGTAAAAGGGCATCTGTGCTGAGCAGTGTTTTAATGTTCATTCTACATCATCCGTGCACATTTTTAAAAAATTACACTTTTTAGTTAAACTTCTGGGTTGCAAGTCAGGCAGGAATTTGGTCATGGAGTTCAGGTTCCCCAGGGAGAAGGGTTTTTACTGGGGTGCTGTGGCTTCCCAGAGGACCCACTGAAATCCAGATCCTGTAAACCAAACATTTTGTCCAATTTTGGCCAGTTTATGGGGTAATCACATCTCCAAAATGTTCTCCAGGAGCACCTGAAGGTGAAGAACTCAATATAGAGACGGCAATAACTTCTCTGAGCAACAGAGAATAACACACAACAGAGAAAATGTTCTAAAAAGGGTTAATAGGGTTATAAAAAGTGTTAATAGCTGTGTCCAACAGGATATCCAAGGACACAGAGAGACAATGGATTTAATGCACATTTTATTCAGCATCAGTCTCTGCAGGTGGATGCTCTAAGGTGCAGCCCAGGGTGATGCTTTCACAACGATAAACTCAGGACATGCTCTGCAAGATGCTCCCAGCTGGAATTTTGTTTTTAAGAGCAGAAAATGCAGTGCGGGTAGAACTGCCCCTGCTGGAATATCCCGTTTGATCAGCCAAGACAAGACACCTGGAGCCAGCAGCAGCTCTGGATGCAGGACAAAGCCCCTGGATGCCAGAGCTCGCGAGGGACAGAGGGTGAGCTGTGACAAACCTGTGACTGCTCTGTACCCTGCTGCAGCAGCACGGGCTGGGCCAGCACAGCACTCCCCACCTCTAGGAACCGCTCTTTCCAGAGGATGCTCAACACCTCCCAGCACCAGCTCCTGGAACACTCCCTGGGGATGCTCAGGAAAGCTCATTTCGGGCTGAACCTGCACCAAGACATTTGGATTTTCTGATCTCTTCACTGCTGAATGAAGGACTGCTCTTGTGAGCGCATCAGTCAGGTACACAGACATCTCCTGCAGAAAATAATCACTCCCAGACTTCGTGTCTTCCACACTGAGACCACCCAGTGAGGCTTGCAAGTGTTTTTTTATAAAAACAGTTACTCGTTGTTCATCATTTTCCTTGACTAATGCTTTTCACATCACCTTCTGCACCTCAATAATGCTCAGTGTGTTGAGTTCCAACACATCAGCACCAGCCAGGTCTGTTCTCCCCAGAGCTGTCACTGTTAGATTGATTTCATTCCTTTACTCAGGCCAGTCCAAGTGAAATTCCAGCAAATAAAATCATCCTGAAGGCAATTTAAGTTAAACCGAAATACTCAGGCAAGCACACAACATGCACAGAAGCACTAAAAACCATTTCTGACACTGTGCAGCATTAAAATTTCCTTTAAACAACTGGATTAGCTGCTGGATTTGGCTGGATTGGATGCTCAGCACAGCTAATAATACCTTACATGGGGCAGAGCAGCCAAAGCTGATCTCTGATTGTCATGGCCATTATTCCCCTGGATCTGGACACTCACTGACACATCCATGAGGTGAGAAGCAGAATAGGAACAACTTCCAGGCTGCTCTTCCCCAAGGGTTTCAAAAATAAGTGAATGAAATCATTCAGAGCTCATAATAAATGTATTATTGTGCCTTCTGGGAACAGAAGAATATTAATAAATAAAACCAATCAAGGCAGTGCCAAGACAGAGGGTTAAGGGTGAGTTAGAGGAGCCCCAACAGCCCCCACATGGGACCAGCTGAGATCCCTCTTTCAGGTTTAAGCACAATTCCACTTTGAGATACCTCAAATAATCCCAGGCTCAATGCAGAAACAGCCAAAAAACCACGACCTTGAACCAAACCTGACCCTCACATCTGGGGACAGATGTGCCCAGTGAATTCACACACACTTCATGCAATGAGAGGAAGAAACGATTTGGTGCCTAAGTCAGTATGGCCAGGGAATCCAAACTGCAGGTGGAATCTGTCTGTGTGACAGAAAAAGATAGAAATCAAAGCTTGCTAATTGAATATTTGAAGGAAAAGATTAAAATGTTCTGTTATAAATTTTTCTTTATGGAAAGCAGAGCTGTAGGCACAGTTCTGCCTTCAACCCTGCAGCTGCACAGATAAAAATACCCACAGTAACCCAAGATAATTTCAACTCTGGAGTAGCATCTACGTAATTCATGTCCAATCAACTCCTTGCTAAAATCAGCCCTGACTCATGAATGATGGGAGATTTCAATTTTAAGAAACATTTGCTTCTCCTGTGGGAAAAACACAAAGTGTTGTTTGCTCATCCTTGTTCAAAAGTCTGCTTCAAACATCACACAATAAAGTGGAAGCTTTAGATCACTAACACACAAATAATTAAATATGTATTTGGATGATTTTTTCCCCTTTTTTGTATCTACTGAAGAAAAAGCCAAACCCAAAGGACAATTCCCACAGAAGCCAAGAATTCTGCCCAAGCAGAGAACTCCAAACAGCACAAGCCAGCAATTGTCTGTGGAGGGAACAATGGATCTTTCTACTGGGTGAGCTCATTAAAAAATGCACTCTGGAGGCCTGGCTGGGACTCAGAGCTCACATGCAAGGTGATTTTTGTTATCAGCCAGCACCTCCTGGGACATCCTCACCCCTCGCTCCATCACAACAGAGATAATGAGCTGCAATTACAGCAAGACACAATTGAAAACAAATAAATAAAGAAATACATAAATTGGTTCATGACAGGGTGAATACAGTGAGGGACCTGCAGGTTTTGGTCAGAACATTTGAGTAAAATCATTTTCTGTCAGAGGACTAAGGCCCCACACCAGGCACTCTTCTTTTCCTGGTCATTACACCAATGTTCTGCATCACTTGAATCCTCCTTTTAATCACCTGCTCTATTTCCCCTACTCTCCCTCAAATTGCTGCAAACTGGGAAAAACAAAACCCGCAAAGTTTGGTAACAGATGGCACCAGAAATGTGGGATCTCCTACAAGCCTGGAAGCAGGAATTCAGTCACTTCTGTCATTTAGTGAACAGCAACAAAAACCCTCGGAGAAGGTGACTCACTGGGATCCTGACACAGAATTATGGGGAAAATATAAATAAGAATGAATCTCTAAGCTTCAATTAACCACAGTTTTGGGCTGGATGAGGCAAATAATGAGAGCTTTTAGGGAGAAAAGAGAAAGAAACATCTTTTAGTGTTATTTTGCACCCAGCCTTAACCCAAACCACTGGGATGGTGCTTCTGTCACCCCATTATCGCATCCCCGTCCCTCCCAATTCCTTTCTCTTGCTTATAAACACATGGATCCACCACCTCTGCTTTTCTTGCTGTTTTTAAAGCACCTCATTTTGCAAAAATTCAAATTTCCTGCATAGAGACACCTCCTTCACTGCACAAATCAGGAGGGAATTACCCAAACTTTCTGGGTGTCCACTTCATAGAACAACCCAGGAAAACGTGGGCATATTCTCCAAAAAAACCCAGACAGAAATAGATAAATTTCATCTGTGCACAACAACTTTTCCTGCAATCTCTCAGCTCTCTCCATCTACGCCAGAAGTTTTCTCCCCCTTAATTACACTTTGCTCTGAATTAAGCTGGATTTTCCCCTCTTCAATGAGGACAATTTTCCCCTTCATCCTCATTTATTTGCCAGCATTCAAATTCTGCTGCTTTCCAAGTGCATCCCTGCTAAAATCCTGACGTTCCAGTGATGGCATTTGTGAGCAATTTCCTGCCAGAGATTTACATCTCGTGTTCCCCCTCACATCTTCCCCACTCCCATACCCCCGAAACAAAGGAAACGGCAAGGAGAAGCAGTTTGGAGCTGGAACAGTGATCCCATTGTCCTCCCAAGACATCAAAGTCCACGATGCAGCTGCTCCTAATGGGCACCAGAACAAGGAGCACGGGGGCTCATGCCTGGCTTTGATTAATTGGCAATGGCACCGCGATTTGGAACAGGATTTGGTGATTCTGCAGCAGGAACCTGTCACGGATCAGGCAGGGCTCATGCAGGACCTGCTCATTTTCATGGGGAACGACTGCAGTGGCATCTCCCCTCTTCTGCCTCTTCCAGCCAACACAGGAAGAAATGTAGGGATGAAATTCAAAGATAATGGGAGCTGCTATGATGGGAAACAAAGGCAGAGTTACAGAGATTAAAATTAACACTCAGACAGTGAAAATACACTATAAATGAGACTGCTAGATACAAGTGGTTGATATAAAAAATGGGAATGCACTGGTAATGCATGGATGTGATTTTCCTACTTATCTATAGCCAATGTTCATCCCATGCTTTCTCTTTTTAGTCAGAAGGAAAACCAAATAAACATTCACTGGAGTTGTAACCAAAGCTGTAGATGGAAATCTCCCAGTCAAGCACGATTCCGATGGGATTCCCCAGGCCCAGGAACCAGGAGATCCTTGGTGCCATCTCCCCCATAGCCACATGACCTTGTGAGCAGGGATTCACTCCTCAGGCTGCTCTGAGGGACATTTACTGTAACCTGCACATTTCCTGCAATCCTGGGCACTGAATGAAGCGCTCCCATCGCCTCCCACAGCAGCTCCAACCTAAGGTCCCCAGGGAATTCAGGGCATTTAGGTTAAGCACCCATCTGTGATTCCACACCTCGCACTGCCTTCTCCAGGCTTTTTATTTTGCAGGGGGAAAAGCCCCAGCTCCAGCCATAAACACGTGCTGCTGTTTCTGCACAATCTGTGTGTTTCGGGAACCTCTGCAGCGTCTGATCACGGCCCGGGCACCACAGGGCACACACACCCCAAGGGCGTTTAATTGCCAGAAGCAGCAAAATCCTAATTCCCAAGTGCTCTTAGCTGCACTCCAGCCCTGGCAAACCCAGAGCTCCTTTCCTATCTTTGCAGGGTGAGAACACCCCGGGTTGAAACTCGCTACAGGCAAAGCAGCCCCACCAAAACAAAGAAATGAGTTATGAACTGGCCTCTTGAAAAAAGCTACAACAAACCCAAACTACAACACAAACGTGTCACTGTTGCAAAGGGCACGTTCACTGCTCACTGATTGCCGGGCCATTTATTCACCTGCTCAGCTTTTAAATTAGATGTTTAGATGTCCTCTCTCTTCACCAGATCATTATACCCAGTAGAGAAGTTTTTTCTACATTAAAAAAGGCAAACTGCAGCATGAGAACCAAGCAGAACTCGCAGAGCTCGTTGTACATCTCAGCCATTATTTTATTCCCATTTCTTCGATCCATTTACCATGTCCAGGGTGGATGGTTTGGGGACTTTTTATCCATCTCAACAGCCAGAGTGGGAACACCACACAAGTTCCCTTTCAACAAGGAATGACTTCACTGTTGTTTTCCTAAGCATGCAAAAAAACCAAGGGGGGAAGGCCATATGCAAAGCCTGCTCCCAGAATCCTTTCCCTTGCAAATTCACAAGCAGAGTGTTTTCCATCTGTTTGCAAAGAATGTCAGATAATAAATTACTATTCCACCTTCTGTGCTGGAAAACAGAACAGAAAACAGTGCCTGGAGTCCCCACCCACCCCGTCCCCCCTGCCCAGCTCCGTCAGCAGCCCTGATTGATTCTCCACCAGCACAAACCCAACAGCCCCGGCCACGCTCCAGTAAATCCCCCCTTTCTGGGCCAATTTACAATCAGATCTGTGAGGTGTCCAAGGGACAGCAGGCACCCGTCCCCAGCCGCCCCTGGGGACAGCCAGGCTGCTCCCAGGCACCGCACGTGATAAATTTATTAATAATCCATTTATCCAGGAATGTCAAAACTTCAATATGCAGCAAACAAGAGACAAATGTCCTGAAAAGGAAGAAAAAAAAATGGCAGCAGGGAAAAGTCAGGAAATAATGGAACTAGGAATTATTAATATATAAATCCCAGAATTAAATGGAATATATATAAATCATGAAGTTAGGGAACAAGCGCATTAGGAATTAATTCAAAGCCAGGACATACCACCTAATGCTTTCTCACCAAGGGTTAAATTCATAAATTTGTGTAAAAATTAATGGTGTCCAAAGGAAAAAAAAAAAGAGATGTAGAAAAAAGCAACCCTGTCAATGTCACAGGAAGGAGTCCCACAGACTGCAGTGAGCTGTGCCTGAGAAACATCACTAATTATGTACTGGAGGCCAAACTAACAAATGAACCCACAGTTTGAGAGGGGAGAAGGGAAAAACAATGAGAAACCCTGAAGCAGACAGAGAATATCAGCACATCAATCACAGGTTTGTGGTGCTTAAAACACAAATGGCTGAAGGCAGATCTCCAACTACACAAAACTGGATTTCAGGTCCCTCCCTGCATTGCTGCAGTGCCTTGGTTGCTGAATCCCTGCAAACGTCTCCACGCAGGTTTTGGAGAGGGGAAACACAAATTCCTCGGGGAAACACGCAGAGCTGCAGAAATCCCACACACAGCCCCAAAAAGTGCAGCTGAAGGAACCATCAACATCTACAATATGCTGAATTCTGGGATCCACTGCTGTATTTTGTATTTATCTGAGGCTCCTGAAAGGCTTCACCCCTCCAACCGCAGGCCCGGCACAAAAGAGCTATTTCCAACGGCAAAAGGGAGGCTGATTTCCTTGGAAAGCCGTGTACCTCCCAATCCCTTGAAAGGAAGACAAGGGAACAGGGAAGGAGAGCTGCACACTGTCTGTAGGAACAGCTCCTCTCGTGAGGCACCAGATTAAAACACCCACGAGTGCTGAAGTCAAGCGAGGCCAAACTGCAGCACTGCTCAGCTCCCCCTCGGCTGCAAGGGAAAGGAGATTAGAGGAGGAAAACAAGGTAGAACCAAGCCTTATTCCAAGTTTATCCCCATGGAGCACCCTAAATCTCGAGTACAACATCTCCTGGTCCATGTGAGGTTTGTGATGCCTTCAAGGGCAGCACTTGGTGGCACAGGGAATGCAGGGAAAAGACAGAAGAGATGGAATTACGGATTCCTGGGATAACTCTCTGCTCTTCCACCCTGATCAGCAGGACACAGAGGGCCCTTGGGAGAATCTGGGTACCAAATTTACCCAAAGAACTCTCATGGCCATTTCTGCCCCTGGAGCTGGGATAAAACACACCCAGGGCACACACAGTGCCCTCCAGCACCACCACACTGAAATCATTTTGGTGCTAACCAGAACTAGTACTGTGTGATTGCAACCCACCAGGAACACTCTTTT
Source organism: Lycocorax pyrrhopterus obiensis (assembly GCA_014706295.1). Lineage (NCBI taxonomy): Eukaryota > Metazoa > Chordata > Aves > Passeriformes > Paradisaeidae > Lycocorax > Lycocorax pyrrhopterus. The sequence goes on along the minus strand of JACSVZ010000025.1, from coordinate 5,688,331 downwards.
CTTATCAGAAAGGTAAGAATTTATCTTTGTGCTGGATTCTGTGATGGTTTGAGACACAATTATGGCAAACCCAGGTGCCTGCACCAACAATGGCCCAGCCTCTTTCTGCAACAATAGAGGATGTTCACACAGAGGTAAGAAAAAGCAGGTATTTATTTAGAGATGTCTTCCCAGTGCTAAATATTTAAAAGATATGCTCATGATTGGCCTACCCCATCCAAAACTCCACTTCAAAAGCAGGAGGTCATGAAGGAAACTGTCTATGCACCCACCACACAAACAGATAGGTACTGAGCATCCTCATCACCTCCTTTATGGTTTCTGTTAAAAAAATAAAAATCTCCCACTGCATTTGATGTTTTTTACCAACAGCACAATAAATCAGTGCCATCTAGTGGAGTCCAAAATGTTAACCTGGACCACAGCTTCCAAATCTTACCTGTCTTGAATTTACAACCTCTCAAAGAACCTTCCCTGCAGCGCAGGCAGCTGATCCATCAAATACATGAGTGTAACACTGCACTTCAGTCCCCCTCACCTTCCAGAAACCTGCAGGAACAACACTTGGAGCCTGAAACACACCTCCAGCATCAGCAGGAACTCACCTTTAGAGCTCCTGAACGTGTAGCCAACAGCTCTGCACTTACATGAAACATGGGCCAAAAATCAACAGAAATGTTCAGTACAAAGGAAAAAAACCCTGCACTGATTTATAGCGATTGTTCCAGCAGCTTAGGAACTAATAATGCATGAGGATGTTTAATAGTGGTGCCATCACATTTCATTTAAAACACCCCAATTAGCACTGTGGGATTCTGTATTTCTCTGTTTCAGCCCCTCTACAAGGGCACTGAGATCATTGAACTGCTCTAGGAAAGTAAAATTTGTCCAAACAAAACAGGAGCACACGCCACAGGTTCAATCAGTCTCCTCCTTTGTGGTGGTGAAATTCCAGGCTTTTAGATAAGCACAAAACATGATTAGTTCCCTTTCCATTGTTAAAATACCATTTCTGGGTTTATGGGGTTATAAGGAGTGCATCTCAAGCCCTAATGCAGTGATTACACACCATTATTTAAAAAAACCACCAAAATATGAACTATGAGTGAATTAAGTGGCAGTAGAATTGACCAACAAGATGTGGTCCAGGTGCTGCAAGATCCCACCCCAAAGTTACAAAGGGAGATTAATTCCTATTAAGGCTTCCACATATCCAAGGAGAGAATTACACATCCTGTCTGTAGCAAAAATCACCTTTTCCTTCCCAAATGCTGCTTCTGTGGGCTCCCATTTAGCAACACCCATGAATTTTACAGCTATGCCCAACTGCTCCAGTGAAGAATCCTGGTTCCCCTTCACAACGCTCCCACTTAGCTCCAACGTGGGACTCTTTCTAAATTGCCATCGAACATGGAAATGCAGATACTCTGAAAGGCTGCTGGATCTGACGAAATGCCAGGCAGGGATATTTTTAGTTCTAATCCATTTAAAGTGCTAAATTCCAAGGGAATCAGCAGCATTGCTTTCACTCACCACTCCAGCTAAATTCCTCTGGTCCCACTACTCGCTGCAATCTTCAAGGAAAAGGAGATAAGAGAACCATTCACCTGATAAGAAAATACCTTTATCTTTTGCTTTTTTAATGCTTGGAGGTACTTCTGCATGTGCCACTAAATAATAAATCACACACAATGAATCTCGGACACAGAGGACACTGCAGGAATACATCAATAATGCAGGGCCTGCACGCACAAAATGAGTGAGTGTGGGACTTGCTATTTTTATCTCGAGGCTGCTTTGGATGGACCAATTTAGGTTGATGAAAAACAACTCCTGGGAATACGCAGAAGCTTTGGAATAGGGCACTGATCACTCTCCAGTCCTGCCAGAGCGACTGCAGCTACAAACCATTGCCTGAAATTCAGGGCTGAACACAACAAAAATGGTCCACAGTGGGGTTGTGGTTTCATGCAAATCTAGATCCAGTCTCAAAAAAAAAAGAATTCTTCATATAAAAATAGTTTCTTTTAACCAAAATAATGGGGATTTCAATAGGACTTTCATCTGCAGGTAACTGGCACATTCAGCCTTTTCTTTGGGGATTAACAAGTAACTAAAACAGAGACAGGTTATCAGAAATTTAAGCACACCTATTAAAAAACAAAAAAAAAGCTTTAATTTCTTGGTATTAGATAGCAGTAATAGAGATTGTCCTAAAGGACAGCCTTTAGAGTTCTCCCATCTCCCACACGTTATTATTTTCACATTGAAATGATGCAAAACCCACAAGCTTGTGTATAAACCACTTATTTCTACTATTGTTTTATGAGCAAACACCAGCGGCTGCCATTGATAAAAGCAGAAATATCTGAAGTGTGTTTGCCCAGAACACAGAAAAACCCAAGGCAAACACACTCCAGGGACTGCTCCAAGTGCACCTTTTTACCTTGAATGTTCAATGACTCCTCAGTAAAAGAATGGGAAAAGCTGCTCCAGAAAATGTGTGTTTTAAAAAAGAGCCCAATTCAAAGGGTTTGAAGTGCAAGTTTTCTTCTGGACGAGAGACTGAGGGAAAAAATATCCCAGGACTGGGTTTGTTCAATGCTTTGCTGATGAAGCTGAGATTTGTTGGTTGCAAGCAAAGGAGATTTTTGTTCTTACAACAGAACCTAAGTGTGAAACAGCACAAATGTTGACAGATTGGTTTAAATCCTCCCAGTGCTCCCCTTCAGCAGAGCTGAGAGCATCCAGCAAGGAAAAGAGCACTGTTTGTATGAATTTGCTGGGTTTTCCCCTACCCACCCACAGCAAGTCATTAATGAGCAGCAGGTCACATTAATTGCAGTGTGAGCAGCAAGGCAGGGCCTGGGTGGGAAAAAAAACCCCATTTCCTCTTTCAAGGAAATCCCTGTTTTTTTCAGCAGGTGTAAGAAAGATCAGCACAAGTCATTTATTTAAAAATAAGTGGCCATTCTGCAGATTTCCACTGATCTTTACTCAAGTAGCCACGTGGAATTTTCCCAGGGCCAGGTGATCCCTCAGTACCTGTGAGCAGGTGAGACAAATTCCTGCCTGGATATTCCCTGGGACTGTCCCTGACGTGGATAAAAGCAGGATTTACCTCCTCGTGCCCGACACTGTGCAAAAACAAACTGCACACCAGCATGACCACAAAAAAAACACTTCTTTTTCGCCAAGAATAAAAGCATCCAACAGAAATACCCATTTCTAGACAAAAATAACTTTTATTCTATTAAACACAAATATTTCACAGTATTTCCTGCTCTGGAGCTAATACTCATGCTAGCCTGAAGTGAGAAATTAAAACCACAAACAATCACTGTAGCACTACGTTATTTTTGTTCACGAAGCACAAACTACTCCAAGTCTGCTTGTATTTCATGAAATACTCATTTTACAGAGAAAGGGAGAAAAATTAGAAAGTGAAATGACCAAAGCCCATCTCCAAATAAAACAAAATGGCAAAGCTAGAAGTGAATCAATATGAAATGAAATCTCTGGTGCTGTAGCTCTTCTTACAGTGAGTTCTCTGCAGCAAAACAAAAGTTGTTCCAGACTGTCTACAACAAATAAATGTACACAGTTTATTCCCTCGTGTATCCCAGCTTCCCTCCCTCATTCCCAACAGAGCCCAGCCACCAGGGAGTACGGAATAAACGGAATAAACGCTGAATGCCTTCCAGTTGCATCCCAGAGATCATGAAGAGATTAAACTGCAGCAGGATTTAGGGAGTGTGCAGTAATTCCGTGTGTCTGCTCCCAGCCCTAAAAGCACGTTAGACTTCTGGGGATTATCTGCTGCAAACACAACTGAAACACGGCTCCAGGTCTCTGTTAGTTTGATTCCTGCAGGCTCATAATAATTCAATAAGTTCCTTGGCCAAGCAGCTGCTGATTGTATTTTGCTAAAACGCGTGCACAAGTGTCTGATGACTTTCTCTCATTATTAACATACTGAAAAACGCAAAATTAAGTCCTAAAATATTATAATTAGCCAATAACGAGTGGGCATTTTGCTCACTAGATCCTGAGCTGCACAGACTCTGTTAAGCATATTAACAAATTTAAAAGAAGGTTTTAGAATGGTTATTTTAAGGCTTTCAGAGCACACCCAGGTGGGCACTAAGTGCTTCATCACAACAGTGCCACAGCTTGCACACAATTAATATTAATGAGATAAAACCAATATGAAGACAGTTAGCATTAAAGGGAAATAGCCACATTGGTTGTATTTAGTTATTTGCTGCTACACTTAACCTCTAAATACTGCAAGTGCAAGGAGCTTTATATGAAATTATGAGGGAAATAAATGGGAATTGTCTGGCAGGGATGGTTTGGGGGTTTCTTTCTGACCGCAGTGACACAGGCAAAGCTCTGCTACCTCATGAAAATCCACCCATTCCTACCCCAAAACATCCACACATAAACCCAACCATTCTCACTAAAATACAGCAAAATTAACATTTAGCAGAAGAATGCTCTCCCCATCTTGTTGCCTTAACAGCATCACCAATTACAAAAATTCCTCATGTTCGCTACAAAAAGACCCTGAAAATACCATTTGGAACACAGAGAGCAACAATAAACACACAAAAAAGCTCCACTGCAGTGATTCGTTTCCACAAAGACCTTTCCATGTTAAAGCCAACCTCAGCCCAGCCCGAACATCATCTCTCAAGGCTGTTGTGGCTTTTTTAGCTCCTTGGATACCTGTCTGGAAACTGCTGCTTTACATAACCTCACTCCCGAAATTCACACGAAGAGGGAACTCTCTGCCAGTTTTCCAGCAAAACAAAATAATCAAGTGTAAGAAAATATGCCCAAGGAGTTAATAAAGCAAGGAAAAGCAGGACGAAAGAGACACCAAGGACTTCAGCAAACAGCTCAATAATATTGATTAAACACAAACATAGGATAACATCTTTGGGTTTGGGGAGCACAGCGATACTGGTTGTCTGAAATGCAGTTTTTCCTTCCAACAAAAGGTTTTCTTCAGCAGAACCAGTGTCACTACAGGGATGGATCAGTTTTCACCTGTCCTCACAACAAGAGCTGTTGGTTACTCACAACCACAAATTGCAGCCCAATTCTCCCACTCATTGTGCCAAAATAAAATTCTCACTATGCTGTACTATTATATATGTATGCAAATACAGGTATGTATTTTATCTGTACATCTTCTCCTTCAGAATACCAAGCTATCACCCACTGAAACATCTCTACTGCTCACTGAAGTCCATGTTTCAATATCTGGGGGTTTTTGAGACTTGTACAAAGAAAAGGATCCAAAATCTCTCCTTTTCTGGAATTTCCTGTAATCACAGCTCATTAACACCTCACCCCACACTGCCCCAAAGCAGCAGCTGAAATTACCTAAAACCACATCACCAGAGGAGTGCTGTGACCTGGGAAATCCTGTTATTCCCGAACTCACACAACCCGAAATTTCCCCAACCTCTACCCCGTCCCCGTGTTTCCCAAAGGGATCAGGGCCCAGAGCGTGGCCTGCTGCGATCCCAAAAGGCAAAACCAGGGAACGACCGGCCCGTATTTCATTCCAAACCCTGGCTGCCTGACAAGCCGCAGGTACCTGCGGGTTCCACTGTGAACATTCGGCATCGCAGCGCTCAGAGCCCACCAGGAGCGGAGCGGAGCGGAGCGGGGCTGCCCTGCCCCGAGCGCTGCCCGGCTGCTGCTGCTCCCAGCCCTGCCACTTGAATGGAATAAAAACCCTTTTGAGCAGGACAATCGCAGCCCCCTCCTCCCTTCGGGCACACTCTGGGACTCCTCGGAGCCGGCACAAAGCGAATGAGGCAGAGCTCCTTTGAAAGGGGCATTAACATGCAAAGACAGGCTGCTCCTTAGCGGGCTCTGCAGAACCACCACCGAGCATCCCCCAGCTCCGAGGTCCCCTCAATTACTGCCCCTGTTTATTTTAAACATCAGATTATGCAATAATGCCACGCACTAAAGCCCAATTTGCCGATATTGTGCAAACACCACCGAACTGGCTGCTCCTCCTTTGTAGCACCGTGAAACACAGCCTTGAATATCCCACATATGATGGGATTTAAATTTCTGAAAGCTTAGTGCACATCAATCTTCGTGGTAAAAAGAACTGCACTTGGAACTCACTGCAAAGAACTGCACGTTGTAAATAAATGTTTAGGGTTTTTCATAAAACAAGAACATTTACAATCCTTCAGTTTGATTTCAGGGACAATTAACTAAATTCTGCAGGAATATATTGCAGCTCCTGTGACAATTTAAGAATTTTTTTATAGAGTTGCTTTTGGGACAAGAGATATTAAACATCTGGAAAAGCCCACTCAAATTTGGAGGCAACAATTTTCTATTTCCATTGCCTAAAATCTTTATCATTTTATTTCGTCATTTATCACCTGCTCAACTCCACAGCTCAGCCAGGTCTCTCCTCTGGAAAGGACCTTGAATTTCAAGCACTGATTCAGACCAAACTCTGCCCAAAATGTAACCTGAATATGTCACCTGACTCATTTCTCCCTCCAACTCTCTATTTCACACAATTCCCCATTTCTTTACACAGATTTACACACTCCCATTCATGTCTTTGGAGTTATAGTTCACATTAATCAGTGTGGTAAATTACAATTAACCATAAACCCATAACAAATAATCAACATTCTTGTTTATCTTAAAGATTCGAGGGTGATAAATATCATGAATATAAACAAAGAAGAAAAGGTAAATTAAATATTCAAATAAGCTTCTATTAGAACAGTTTTTATAAGAGTAGATGCAGGAAAAATCACAGAATAATTGAGACTGGAAGGGACATCTCGAGATTATCCAGTCCAGGAGGGGAAGGCAGCTGCAGGAGGATACCAGGGATCTGACTAGGTGGCTTTGGAAGGCTCCATGGATGGAGAATCCACAATCTCTCCACTCAACCAGTTCCAGGATTCATCCAACAAAAAAAGTAGGGATTTTGGTGTGTTTTCATATGTTCAGACAGGATTTGCTGTATTCCGGTTTGTTCTGTCCCTGGGCATCACTGGGGAGGTCCTGGTTGTCTTCACTCCTTCCCAGCAGGAATTTATCCACATCCACATCCCCTCGAGTCTTCTCTTTCCAGTCTCAGCTTCTTCTCACACCAAAGATGCTCCAGTCCCTCTTCCAGACTCCCTCCAGTAAATCCACTGATTTTTTGGCACTGGGGAGCCCAGAATTGGACCCTGCACTCCAAACGTGGCCTCAGCAGTGAGGAGCAGGTGGATTTTCAGAAAATTAACCTGACTTGCCTGATTTTAATAACAAATTGTGGAAAGCACCTCCCCTGATTTACCCAATGGCTGTAACAGCCTTAAAACTCAGCTATAAAGAAAACATAAATATTTTATTCAAGACACGATGGGATTGACAATTCTGGAACAATTAGAACAATCAAGAGTTTCTTTAAATGGATTCTGTCCTGGCTGACAATGCCCTGGTGAAGTGATGGACATCTAACTCGAAATAAATCAAACGGGCTCCCCATTCTAAGAAATCGACCATTTCAACGGATTTCCCAAATATTTTCCACGTTATTCTACCGAGGCTGTACTGAACCAGCCAACTGCCAGTTTTCCCAACACCCCCTGCATCTGTCCTGTCACAAGATCCGGGATGCAAATAGAGGATGGATCAACCCTGCCACGTATCCCATTACTGCCTGCAGCCTAAACTTAATTTCCTTGCATCAGATGTACGGATTTAGGGCTGCATCCCTGCCATGGCCCAGTGCAGCAGGAATGGCTGCAGGAGCAGGGACTGCCACTCCCTGGCCTTAGTCACTCCCCGGGCTTTGCCCCCTCTGTGACCTGGTTTTCAGGCTGAATTTACCCAGGGACAGTCAGGGTCCCACAGACTTTTGGTCCCTCCATTACCTGGCAGGGCAGGAGCACAGAACCCACAGTGAGCAATTGCAGAGCTGAAAATCTCCCACATTTCCAAACCCCAGCTCTATTTCTGAGCATGCAGAGGGAAGTTGAGACATTAATCTTCAAGCACAAGCATCTTACTGGGTTTTTTTTGTTCAAACCCAACATGGCTCCCTGACTTCTGCTGCAAGCACCAGATCTCCGTCCTAATTATTATTCACTTTTAAGAATCTGGATAACTCCCCCAGCTCTTAAGCACAGCTCTGTGTGACTACACCCCACAGCTGCTGCTGCTTCTTCAGAGGAATCTTAAAGCAATTTGCACTTGCTTTGCAGGATAAACCTCCCATTGTGTGCTGTTCCCCAAAAATCAGCTTTTCCGGCAGCTGCCTGGAGATCTGGAGCTCTCAGGACTGAGGCTGTTGATGTCCCACATTTGTCCAAGTCACAATTTTGCTGAAGCACCTCCAGTACATAAATTCTCGTGTTAAAAGCAACCTCAGAAGCCAAAACTGTAACAGGGTCCAAAAAATGCTCTGAGGAAGCTTTCAGGTGGCTTTGGGGATTTTCAAATATGTCAGCATCTCCCCTGTACACCCCAACGTGTTCTGGCACAAGGTTTTTCATGGAATCACAGCACCACTGAGGCTGGAAAAGCCCTCCAAGGACATTGAGTCAAAGCTGTGACCAATCTCCACCTTGTCCAGTAATTCCTTGGACACCTCAGAGATGGGGAATCCAAACCTCTCAGGGCAGCCCCTGCCGATGTTTAACCCTTTCCATGAAGAAATTCCTCCTGAAATTGCTTTTTGTGGAACCAGAGATACATTAAGGTTGGAAAAGACCTTGAGGATGATCAAGTCTCACTGCCAACCCTGCACCACCACCGTGTTCACCACCGAACCCTGTCCTGAAGCGCCACGGTCACACATTTCTGGGCACTCCCAGGGATGGTGACTCCATCCCTTACCTGTCACTTATCCTTGGAAGGTCTGGCAGCTGCAGGCATCACCGACTGCATGGACAGGGATTATCTGCCTTCCCATTGATACAGTGCAAACTACTGGATTTTAAGCCATACATCTATTTTGATGTGAAACATATCCTTGATTTTTATCCGTTTTTCTCCGTTCCATCCACACCGCAAACCAAAAACGCCAGAAAAACCTGTCTGCAGTGGCTGCCTGAGACGATCCCGACGCAGGAGCAGGCGCTGCCATTTGGCTCTCACGGTCACTTCAAAAGGCGTCGTTCCTAATGAGCAGCTGCATTTCCCCACCAGGAACTGCGGGGCCATAATGGCCCTGCTGCCAAGCCCTCCTCATTTCCATCCCTGTGCACAGCCAGCCCTTTGCTCCATGCTAATGTGTTTTCCTAAACAAAAGGAGCCACAGCCAGCTGACCTCCAAATTTGCTTCTGTGATTTGGATGGCTCAAAGTCTATTTGCCTGGTGGCTCTTTTTTTTTTTTTTTGGGAGTGTTGGGATGAAAAGCGACACATTAATTCCTACAAAACATGCGCAGAGGAGCCATCCAGGAGAGAGGAGCTGCTGGGAGCCGTAGTTCCCTGCACAGACACACCCTCAGCCGAGTTATTCCCATTCTCCCTGTTTATAAACAGCAAGGAAAACACCACAATTCTGTTTTCTCCTCGTTTTCAACCTTTGATATTTACAAGTGAGTCGCTTTGCTTGTTTCATGTCACATTTCACATCCTTGGGAAAGGACAGGATTGGGAAATAAACAAAGACATCATCTTTTCTCTGCACCTGAAAAACACTGCCACGGTAGCATCAGATAGTTGAACCTTTCTCACAATTCCCTGCATCAAAGCCACGACACAATTCCAAAGGGAACAGCTTCTCCCAGGCTTACAGAGGCATTCGGGAAAGTTCACAATGCCCACCTTAAGTTGGAATCACACTGGAATACACTGCAAAACCGATGCTTCCAAAACCGCACCAGAAACCCACCAAAAACCCCAGAACTGCGCCTTTTTTCTATCACCAGGTGTGTTAAGTAATGAGAAAAACCGCAGGATGGCCTTTTAAACGAGGAAATAAACTGTGCTTTGTCTCCTCCCCGAGCTACCCCTCTGTTCCTCGCAGACTGATGGCAGCAGATGCAGGATCCCCTCCTCCTCCTCCTCCTCCAGCAATTGGTTCTGCTTCCCTGGCAGCCCGTGGAGGAAATCCATGGCATCGCCCTCCCACCCCCAAACAAACAGGAAAACCCATGAAAAAACCCCCCATGGCATTCTCTATCCACGAGAAACCATCACTTGTACCCGACGGCAGAGCAGTCTATCCTTAAAATATATTTCTGGAGACGAGCCAAGAAAAGTGAAGGCACTTTCAGCCTGGAGAGCAGCCACAATCTTTAACACTTAAAAACTGGGGATTCATTAAGTTACTATTATATTCAATGTTCTTAAAAAAACCCCCAACAAAACCCACACCCAGCAACAAAAAAACAACCCAAGAGTGGAGTCGGGAATTTTCAAGTTCAAGTGTCAAGGGGATAAAGTTGATACAAAATACTTTCTATTCTTTAGGAAACCACAGTTGTACAAGAAAGGAGAGGAGCCATCTGCTCTGTCTATAAATCAGCTTCTAAATTATCAGAGAATGTTTTAATTTTACAGCAGACTAAATAAATCACTATCACAGGCCACGGGGATACACACGAAATGTGGAATTATTCGAAAAGACATAAAAGACATGGTTTGGTTGTGAACCTGCCCCACAACTGTGCTCAGACAACAGTTTCCTCAGGGATTCCTCACTAATAAATATCTCTCTCCTGCCTCCTCTTATATTTAAGCTTAAGGTTTCTTTAGCAGCATGATCATAAAATAAATATAATAAAATAAATTAAAATAAATAAAACACCCTCTTGCACTGACATCTCCACAGCCTCCAAAGCAAAATCCCTTCTCCCCCATCACAGACTGGTGAGCTCAGCTGGGAAAAAAAAGGTACAAGACCAGAGCATCCTTTAGGGTGGAAAGCAGAGCTTGATGTGCTTGGTGCTGCTTTCACCATAAACACTGCTGCTGCTTTGTTCTAGCTTTTTAATATTTTATTTGGTTTTTGTGTTCTCCATTTTATGCTGATTTAACAGTTCCAGCTGTGCAGCTCCCTAGGCAGTCTCCATATTCATAATTATTATTATTGGATAAACATGTATTTGAGTCGGGCAACAGATGATATGCAGATAATTTTTCTTTTGCTTACTCCCATTTATTTCCCCTGGAAAAAAACCCAAAACCCAACCAAACCGCTTTATTGTGCCCTCCCACAGCTGAGAAAGGCTGTGTGAATGTGTCAGGGAGGCGATGGCTGTGCAATCGCAGGGAGCAGTCTGGCATCTCAGCACGGGTGAGAGCAGGAATGTGCAGAGACGGGGATGGGAGGGTGTGGCCGGGCCAGATGCAGAGCTGGATACGGGGAAGAGCTGCCGGGAACGGGAGCACAACCCCTCCGTTATCACACAGACCCTCTAATAAGCACTAGGTAATTTTTTTTTTTAAATTAAAGAGAGGCTAAATAGCAGCGCTTTGCCGCGGGATAGCCGGGTATGGTTCAGGATGGGTGCTGTGCTGATGTTAAACAGGTGGCTCGGATTTGGCAGCAGCCCTGGGGACACTGGTGGCACTGGTCCACCGCGACAGCGATTGTCACCACGAGAGCTGAGAGAGCCCCAGCAGCGGTAATTGCTTAAGGAGATAAAAATCCTCAGCGTGCGGAGGGGTGGCGGGTATGGAGCGAGGGGAGAGGAGAGGCTGGGCAGGGACGGAACACGGCAAGGACACACCAACACCTCCAGGGATCGCAGGGACCGGGCACAGCACCGGGAACCAGACACGAAATGCGGAGCCGAGAGGGGCTGCCAGCCGAGCGCGGTGACAGCTGCGAGGGGGCGATGGCACAGGCAGCCCGGGCGGTGCTTCGGGCCGGGATGCTCTCGAGGGACGGGGGAACAAGGGATGAGGAGCTGGCGGACAGGACAGCGAGCAAACACGGGCGGAGCGCAGCGCGGCTCGGGGAGCGCTCCCCGGGGAGCGCCGGCACGGACAGCGCCGGGGAGGAGGGAGGGAGGGAGGGATGAATGGATGGACGGACGGACGGATGGACAGATGGATGCACGGCACAGGGATGCAGCCCGGAGGAGGGATGCTGGCCAGGGCGGGGCCGGTACAGGTGTGGCCGCTCCATCCTACCGCTCCCAGCCCACCTGCCGCTCCCGAACACGGGCGGTGGCGACCCGGGCGGCCACCGGCGGCTACCGAGCGGCCACGGCGAGGCCGCCGCTGCACCGCTCGCGCTCGGGGCCGCTCCACAACGGCAGCGCCCCGCGCCCCTCCTTTTTTTTTTTTTTTTTTTCCTCTCTCTCCTCCTTCTTTTATTATTCCAGCCGCTCCACGGCGATCGCATCCCTCTCTCCCTCCCTGCCCGCGTCCGTGCCCCGCTGGCGGAGGGCGGGGGGCATCCTCGCCGTGCGCACCGAGCCCGCCGCGGCCCCGCCGGCGCGGCCGCCGCCCCCGGCGCACGCAGCATCCCCTCGGCGCCCATTGTCTGCGCTCCCCGCGCACCGACCCGCACGGCCCGCGGGTCCCCGGGGCAGCCCGGCCGCCTCCCCCCGCCACCCGCCTCCCCCCGCCGCCCTCCCGCCGCGGCGACACCGCGCGGCCCCGCGGACCCCCCCGCGCCCCCAGCGCCCCGCGCAGCCCGGGGTCCGCCCGACCCCATTGTTCGCGGCGCGCCCCCGCCCCCGCCGCCCTCCCGCCGTACCTGCGGCTCGCAGCAGGACGAAGGCGCAGGGCAGCACGGCGAGCAGCAGCAGCATCGCACCGGCGGGCCGGCGAGCCGCTCGCCGGGGCTGCGGGGACGGGCGCGGAGAGCCGTGCCCGGGGTGGCCGCTCCGCTGCGCTCGCTGCGCCCGGCGCGTCCCGGCGCCGCCGCGCTGACTGACAGCGGCCGCAGCGCGCTCCGATCCCTGCGCGCAACCGCCGCGCCCGCCCGCCCGCCGATCCTTCCGCCACGCCAAGTAGTGCCGCGCCCGCTGCGCGCCCCGCGGGAGGCGTGGGAAACGGAACGCGCTTGTTTAGGCAATAAATGGAGAAATAAGTGAATAAACAAGTGGTTATTATTTGTTATTATCGCCATCATAATTAATAATTATTGTAGTATTAGAATATAAAATTAGATATAAATTAGAAATATATACAATAATTTATAAATAGATATAAAATTAGAAATAAATATAGTATTAGAATATAAAATTTTCCAATGTATATAATATTCTAATTTGTGTATTCTAATATGTATGTAAATATATGTCTATCATATGTATTCTATGCGATAGAAAATGTGTATATATTATGTATTATATGTGTGTATATATTATGTACATACATAAATGTATTATATATATAAAAAGATATACCATGTATGTAGCCTGTATCAAGGTATATATTATGTACATACATAAATGTATTATATCTATAAAAAGACACACCATGTATGTAGCCTGTATCAATCATAGTATATAATTAATAATATAATAGTAATTACACTAATGCTAGCTGTTATTAATTATTATAGCGTAAAATTAATATAGCAACATACAATATATGAATTACATATTGTATCATAGAGTGTAATTATATAGTATAAAAATAGTATATATTATGTGTGTGCTACATATATATCTTTTATATTTATATATATTTATATATATTTATATCTTATATTTTATATATATTTATATATGCTATCTATATTATATATATGCCATATATTACATATAGCACATACGTAATACATGTAAGATATAATACATAATACAATAAATATATCTATAATTTATATTATATTACATAGTAAAAATACATTTCACAGTATAGTAGAATATAATAAAATATATCTTTATACTATATTATAGTATAACATTTATAGTATATGTAGTATTTGTAGTATGCTAGTATATAGCACAATAATATCAGTCTATAATATATACTAAGAAAATAATTACATACAATAGTATCTGATAAAATAATTAAATTATATCAACAAATATAAATATATTAAATTATAAATATAATTAGATTATATCAATAAATAATTTAAATATATCAACTGTGATAGTGTATATGATGCTAATCATTATATTCTAATAATTATTAGAGTATTAATGATGATGATGATGGAATAATAATGAAATAATTATTACTGACAGAAAAATCACAGAATGTCCTGAGTTGGGAGGGACCCGCAGGGATCACTGGAGTCCAGCTCCTCACACCCCTCCTTACTCAGGCCCCGTTTTCACTTCCTTCAGGATCTGTGCTCTGGAGGGGAGGTGTCCCTGTACCCCTGTAAAAATGACCTTCAGAACGTCCAGAATAAGAGATTGTGGCACTGCACGGCTGTTACAGACACACCTTTTGTAAACTGAGAGGTTTCCGTGAAATCCCAGCCCACAAAAATCATCAAGAGAGTAAAACACTTGCAAAGCAGGAGTATTCCTCTGTGGTAAACAACAGTCTTGGAGAGAACATTAAATCAATTAAGGCAGCTCTTTTTCCCTGCGAGCTGACATCCCCAAAAATTGGAACAGAAGGGTATGTGAAGAAAGAATATTGCACACAACAAATGCCGTGAATTATTTTGTACTGTGGGGGAGCAGTTGTTTGTGCTGGAGACATCAGCAAATCTTTATTCTTATTAAACAATATTTTAGCCCATGATGGGGGAGTTTTAAGTCCCAGGGTGAAAAGAGGGAAGAACTCACATGGAATTCAGCAGAGGAAGAATCACCCCAAACCTCCTCCGGCTCAGGGACGGGGCAGGGTAAAGGGGGATCTGGTGGCATCATTTCTCCTGTAGCAGAATTCCAGGAGTAGGGGCTTTTCTCTTAAAAACACTTGACAGAGCAAAGACACCACTCGTCTAGTCTGAATTTAAGCCTCCAAGTAATTTAAAAACAAAATCATGGATTTTATGATGAAAATCCGATGGAGACGAGTCCCAGGCATATCCAAATCGAATGAGGTGCTCCAAGTACATTACCTGCCACATTTCCCCTTTTTTTGGCCATTAACAGAGCTTTATGGGCTGTGCCTGTGCATTTCTTTTTGTTAATCTATAAAATGAAAAGGGGAAAAAATCCCATCGATCAATAACTGAACTGCAAGTTTCAGTTATTGACTTCACGGGGTACTTGGCACAAAAGGGAACAGGAAATTTGAAGTTTTCTGCCACATTTAAAAGCAGCAGCAGTGGAATCTGTCAAATTAATGCCCCTTCTGCTATGCAAATATAATAAAAATGAATTTTAACTATACAGGCATTTCACAAATATGGGACCCAGGTCTATGAGCCACAAAGCAGAGTTATCCCTCATTTGTAGGCTCTGGAAAATGGGCATAGTTAGGGAATGCACCTCAGAATTCCCCCTGGTCAGAGGGGGATTGTTCTGGGCTCCGCAGATGTTTATGATGATGGATAACAACACTGTGCAAAATGACCTCAAATCAATATTCTTCACAGCCAGGCAATAAAAGCAGAGATAGGCCCTTGAAACATCCCTCTCTTTGTCACAGATTATTTTTAAAAGCCTTAATATAGAAGAAAAGTAAGAGTATCTCCCTTTCCTTGTTTAGACAGCATGGCTCACAAAGATATTAATGTGCTCTGCTGATGTCACAAACCATAGGAATGAGGGTGAAGTCATCAGAATTGGAGGGGTAAAATTACAGCCCAGAAATTCAGAATCCAGGCACTCAAAACCTCTGTGTTTTATGTCCACACCAACCTTGATCCTGCCTTTGTCCCAGAGTTCTGCTTCCCACAAAGAGGGGATGGTCCCATGCCCAGAGCTGTGAAAATATGGATGTGGCAGCTGTTAGTCATGGAAATATCCAGGGAAAGGGACTTCATGGAGATGCTGTGTCAGTCTGACTCACAGCTCACATGGCATCCCGCTGATGGCATTCCTGGAAGTCACCTGGCAGTTATGGGAATAAAGGAAAGCTTCCATCTTTGAAGCTAAAGTGTTAAATTTAATGTGCATGCTTCTGTGTATAAAACCATTACACCCGTCCAGTGTGCGGTAAACATCTCATTTTAATATTTTTAACCTACCCAGCCAACTCTGGTGCTTCAATTCAGAGGAAAAAAGGACTCTTAGCTGAGGAGAATCACAGAAATTACGAGGGGTGTTGGGATTAACTGATGGTTCTCTTCCTATGGTGTCACTGGGTTTTGTTTTAATTTAGAATACTAAAGGTATTTAAAGCACCTCCATCACCCAGTGCCTCTAAATAACAGACATCAGCATCACCAATACCTGGCTATTTTAAAAGAACAGCTGTTCTGGTTGCTGCTTTTATTTATAATAATATTAACTCCAAGCCTCACCATCACATCGTGTGCATTAATGCAAGTGTAAAACCAGTGTGTGCAAAATTAGCATAGAAGAGGCTCAAACAAGAGGGTGTCTCATGGTAGCAAGAAATAAATGATTGTTTTAATTGAAAAAACCCATCCCTCAGTCTGCTTTGATTTTAAAAAGTATAAATATGCCTGGCAGGAATGTTCAAGCACATGTGGAAGTTATGAGGAACCACATTCTCTGCACATGGAGCTGCACTGCCAGACCCAAACTCAGCAGATTTATTTCACAGAATTGGCTCTAAAGCACCAATGACCAGTGGACTCCCTTAGAAACTTAATGAAGGTTCCCCCATCCCCCAAAAGTAAAGAGTTATCCAAAAAAAAAAGGGCAAAAAAAGAGCAATTTACAACTTTTTGCTGCTCTCTTTCCTTACCACAGGGAGCTCCTTGCCAGGCAAAGCCCCAAAAGATGAATCCACTGAAGCAGAACTGTGCTTTAAAATTTCCTCTTGCTGAGAGGCAACTAAACAGGATTATGCTGGTTGCCTACAAGGCAGGCAGGTAGACAGTCATTCCAAGAGAAAAAAGGAATAATTCCATTTTTAAATTAGCCCAGAGCAGAGCTGAATGTTTCCCCAACATTTTTTGGTTGTGACTGGATTTCAGGCACAGAAGAATAAAACTTGTAACAGAATCTCACTCTCTGATTCTGTGTTATGTCAGCCTCACATTTCTCTAAAAATATTGTGGAGAGGATAAAAATATGAGTAAAGGAGTGTTTCTATTTTTACATAATGGTCTTAAGATGGTGCTGAAATGCAGTGAGAAAGAAAAAGATCCTGGAAAATTCTTGCTGTTGAGGCAAAAATCATTTTTTCTGGAACTGAATACATCCTCTGCTTTATTACCGAAGGCTGCATGGAGGCTCTGGGATTTACAATATCCAGGTTGTTTGGAGGCAGCTTCCCAGGCACATCTGGATGTTAAAATTCAGCCATGAAACCTTTGGGCACCACGTTTGGAATTCAATCTTTGCCATCACCAGTCTGAGGCCCAAATTCACTTGTGAGCATCACCCAGAGACCCCAATGCAGCTGCTGCCCCTCCCATCCTGACCATGATTTTCAGAGCTCAGTCTCGTGGATCTCTCCTCGATTTTTAGAGTCAGTTTTTATTGCTGCTCCTCTTGGGCTCCAGTCCAAATTCAGGTGATATTAAATGATCCCCTGAGCACAAGATGCTGCTCCACAGGCAGGTACTGCATTTACAGCATTCAACAATAATAGATGTGGTAGTTTTTATCTACAGATATGGGTTAGGAGGACTTGGGTTGGCATGAATGCCACCCAAGCCATCCAGATGGGATCAGGAGAACATCTTTAGTGTGGCTCTAGCTCTCTTCACACAAGTTTCATCTCTGATGAGGAATTGTTGGGCGACAAATAACTGGTTCTGCGCTGGCAGGAGCAGTGCCAGATGATGTAAGATGATGCATTTCTCTGGCAGATGTCTGCCATCTGCACAGCTGCTCCAGCCTCTCTTGGAGAAGGACTGTGCTCATTATGGAAGGGGGAAAAAACAACAAAAAAACCTTGCTATCACTCAGGGTCCTCTCTGAAGAGATTCTGATCCCAGTCAGGTAGGACAACCAGGGACAGACACCACGTTCGGCAGTCAGGGGTGTCCCTGGGGCCTATAACTTGTCTTGATGAATCTCCTGAAGACAAACACATCATTACCCCTAAAGAGAGCTCAGGTTGTGTGTGCAGCTTTCCCTGCACTCCAGCAGCAGCCCTGGCAAGATACTGGAATTCAGCACATTCCCTTATAACTTCATATTTCTCATTTAACAAACCCTGGTTTCCCCAAGTCCTTATTTGTTTGTAAACCCGAACTCAGCGTATTTTAACAGCACAGTCCTTGCTCAGACACAGCCAAAACAGGCAAAACAAAGTCACCTTAGCTGAACACGTTTAGGAATTTGATTTAGTGATGTGTCTTGGGCTTCCTGGGAACCCGTGGCCAGAAGGAAGCTGAAAACAGAGCTCCCAAGCCTCAGCTTAAACCATGGAGCAAAAGGCCAATCCTGAAAGCAGTAGGACGGAAATAAATGCAAGAACAACAAAATATTCCTTCCCCTCTCCCTCATGCCCTTCTCCAAACGCTCCATTACAGAAATGTGAGTAATTAAAACCTAAGCTGTGATTTGTTCTTCCAAGTGTATTTAATATTACAAAGCCTCTGGAACTGTGGGCTCTTGCCCTTTTTTTGGCCATTTAAAGGTTTGCTTCTTGTTATCCCAGTTCCAGGTTAGAAGGGATGGAAATATTTTCCTCTTCAAAGCCAAGCTTTTCTGCAAAGATCTTTTTCTGAATGAAAGTCATTGCCCTTCCCCAGCCCACACTCCCTTTGTATTTCCCTTTTTTTTTTTTTTTTTTGAAGCCTGAACCAGCCCCTTGGGCATCCTAACATTCAGCACTGTATCAGAGGAATGACTCACGATTCCAGGGGTGATCAATATCCACACTGGGCTTCTTTCCCAGCACTCTGGGACTCAGACCCAGCCACGGAACCAGGCTGTTAAACGCAGCCGTTCGTGCTGCGCTTGAGCTGGAGATCAGCACTCGCTTCACAAACAAACACTTCTCAAAGCTGCTGCCCTGGCCAAGGGAATCACTGACAATATTTCAAATTTCCATCCTGTGTGTCTGACCAAGCTCCACTTGCGAAATAATCCCACTACAGAAGAGTCTTCTGAGCCTGCACTGAAAGGGTTCTGTCCTAGGCTCAGGCTGGTATTTCCTAATTTTGCTACCAAGATCAAAATATGCAGCAGAGGGAGCAAAACTGTTTATTTGTAGGACTTTTTAAATGCATGTGGAACGTGCATCTTCCTCCGGGACACTTGTTGAACACTTAAACTGCATTTTTAAACTCCATGAACTCCGTTTGTTCTGGGGCTCTTCTTCCTCTCACTCTTGTTGAAGCTCTGTGTGATGTCTGTGAAGTTGTTTATGCCACTGAAGATGGAAATTCAAAAAACAAAACAAAACAAAAGCGTAGAGGCTCAAAAACCTCTCTAGAGTGAGAAATATTTTATAAATCAGAGTTAGTTTTACACTGGTTTGCTTTTGGTCAAGGGTTTGCCGGCTTGTCCAGCTTGAAGACTTCAATCCACCCCAGAACTTGGCTGTTTTGCCCTCAGTGAAGCCTTGGCTCTGTCGCTGGCAGGACGGGGATGCTGCTGCCTCCTGACCCAGCCTGTCCCTGTCCCTGTCCCCCTCAGCCTCCCCTCCCACCCTCAGCCCTCATTAAAGGCTCAGAGCTGAGGGACACCGAGCAGGGCTCGTTCATCTGCCGGGGGCTGTGGCAGCAAGCAAAGGCTCGGCAGCCCAGGGCAGGGGTGGGACATTCCTTTCCCGAGCTGCAGACAGCGATCCTGAGCACTCCAAAACCAGAACGAAATCCTTTGTGACTCACTCCCTTCTGCTCTGCAGGAACAGCTGCAGCACCGGTGACTCCAGGGAGTCTCTGCCCTGGCACAGATGCTCCATCCAAGGTGGTGTGGCCACAGGAGCAGGGCAGGGATTGTCCCTCTGCGCTGGGGTGGCACCTCTGGTGCTCCTTCCCCTCTCCCTACAAGAAAAAACATTTTTCCCCCAAAGTGCTTTCTGTGATGGAATGAAAGAATATTTCAAAATTGGGAAATCTACATGACAAAGAAAATCCTGCTTAATCACAGACTCATCTTCTGCCCATTGCCCCCATTTATGATTTAACAGCGTGGAAAAGGCTGCAAAATAATTCATCGTGGCATAAAGGATGTGTGGTCTCACTGCTGGCACAATGCAATCTTCCAAATTGTGCTCTCCGTATAAATCACAGAACAAATGGAGCAAATAAAAGGAAAATACAATAGCAGAAGATTCTGTTTCATGTCTCTGTGCTTGTTTCCAGTTCGTTTAAGGGATACACAGGGTTAGGTGTGGTGAGCTGACATTGGGCACCTTTCTAGAACTGGGGGAGAATCGCATTTATGATCAGCCAGATGACAACATTGTTACCTGAGTCTCCTGGGGTTTTTTTCCTTACTCTTTTCTGACTTCATGAGGAAGAAAAATAATTTTCAGCAATAATTTCTGGAATTTGTCCCTGGATTTTTAGTTTGATATCTGATTCATGTGAATTTCAGCTAAAAGTACAACTCACCAGATTTTTTTTCTGTAGCCCCAGGGGTTGGGGTTTTTTTGCATAACAATCTCCTGTACAGCAAGACCTGCTTTCTGCTTTCTTAGCCAAGGAGTAATTTTGTATTTCTGGCCTTCTTGGAGTAAAATCCAGGATGGAAATTGGTGTTTCCCCATGAATAGAGGCAACATTTTCCCTGCTGTCCCCCTCCATCCCCAGCACCACAAAGAGCCCTTGTCAGGGCAGAGCTGGACGTAAACAATCCCAGATGAGGGCTCCAACACATCCCTCCCTGGAATACTGATCCTTGAGCAGAGACGTCACTCGAAATCAAAGATGTTTTTATAAAAGGAAAGGGGGGAAACCCTTACAGGTGTCGTGTGCGTGTTTGGGGTGGCTTGGGAGGGCACTGCTGGCTCCCAGCACCAGCACAGAGAGCGTTCAAGGCACTGCCCACGAGCAAACTGAGGGAGGCACAGGGTAATTACCTGGCTTGGGCCTCTGCCAAGGGAATTGTATCAACACCACACTTGTCATGTTCAACATTATGGGCGCTTTAACGCCGTTAATTTATGGTGGTGGCTCAGGAAGGGAAGAACACGGGGTTTGTGCTCCAGCAGGGTGACAGCAGGGCCACGTATGGAGGCAGAAGATGGCAGTGCCATCACTACCAAAAGCTCTGCAGGCTGAGAAAGGTTCCCTCCTTCTGCTGTGAGCTTTAGCCTGTGAGAACCCACAGCTCCAAATCCTCTGCTGCCAGCGGCAGGAGAGAGTTCCCACTTTATGCTGTAAAAACTGATGAATTCATTGTGCCCCCTGGTTTGTTGGAGGCAGGAGGTTGCTGTGTGGGCTCCCTGTCCCACTGCAGGACAAATCCCCCCCAGCAAAGGGCTGGCACTGAGCTCAGTCCCCAGCACAGCCCCTGGAGCCCCTGGCATTCGCTCCCCGCGCTCTGCCCGCTCTGCAAAGGAGCTCAGGGCGGGATGCAGGGGGAATAGCAATGGCAGAGCTGCTGGAACTGGCTGTTCCAGCCTGCAGCGCAGCATTCCAAGCCCTCAGCACACGGGCGTGAGGCTGGGAGCAAAATCCAGCTCTGCTTTCTGCTGGGGAAGGTGCTCCCTTCTCAGCCACGTGGAAATACAGGACACTCCAGGCCAGCCTCCTGTGCCAGCACTACCTGATCACTGCAGGAGAGGCATGGAAAAAAACCACCTCTATTTCAAACTTTGGCATTTCCAAACCGTGCTGTGCTGGGTGTTCGTGGAACGGGGTTTTGCCGTGAATTCACACAAACTCAGTGCAGTTGGTTCTCAATTCAGACCGGCAGCCTTAAGCCTCCTCAGAAAGAACACTTTCCATGGTCTCCTCACCATAATAATCATTATTCACTTTTATTTTACAGGTGGAAAAAACGGGGCTGGGGAGCTCAGGCAGTCGGATTTCAGAGGCTGAACAGCCCTGCTGAGTTCTGGTGCTCGCTAATCCATTGCCTGCTGCCTTCTGCTGTGACCTTCTGCAGTTCTTCACAGTGCCCCAGCCTGTGAAATGTTCCCAGACTAATTAGCCAAAGTGTTTAATAAAGAACGGGGCTATTGCTGGTAATTTAGCATCTCATTGCTGATATACGGCGTTACTGCGTGTATTCCTGAAATCAGCCATTAATTCAGGCAACATATTTTCTGGCATTGGGAAGATAATGGCTCCCAATTTTCCTTGGTTTAACCTCCTGCAAATCTGCAAGACTTTCTGCAAGAATAATTTCCATTCGAACATTCCCTGACTGAGTTGTCTTATTTTCCAGAGAAACCAATAAAAAACAATGAAAAAAACCCCAGAATGGAATTAAAAATGAAAGGTTTCACTCTCTCAGCAGAAAGTGACAGAGGCCAACTTGGAAAAGTCCAGGATTTGTTACAAGCAAGCTGCATCCTGGCAGTAAAACCCAGTTCCAAACAGTTGCCTGAGCCAGAGCTTTGCTGTGTTATTATGGGGGTGCTCAGAGCAGAAAATTTGTCAGATTTACCACAGACATACAAAAAGTTACTGAAAGCAGCTGCAGCCGAGGTTTCTGCTGTTCCAGCATCCACAGCTAAGCTGGGATGGGGCAAGCTCCCCCCCAGCCCTTGGAGCTGGGGAAATCTTAGGGCTGCATTGAATGTGGGGGTAGCTCGAAGGTTTTTGGGGCAAACAAAAAGTTCCCACTGCCTTGGCGGAGCTCCGGGCTCCACTGAAGCTGCCAGGATGTGCTGCTGCTGCTGGAATCTTCTCGTGAAGGTACTGAACCAATTTCCCATCCTTCCTCCTTGCTGCAGAGCCCTTTTTAGGAGCCACAGTTTGCCCTTTTTGTTCTGCTTTTTGCTGATTTATGCCGTGGCACGTCTGTGAATCCCCAAACTGCTGCTTTCCCGGGAGAATAGCTGGAAGCCCTTTGGAATAATCAGTTTTCACCCTCTCCCAGTGAGCCCACACCTGAACGGGCTGGTCAGGGGTGCTCTGGTGGAGGGCTCAGGGGTCGGGTCTCTGCATTTGGGATTTGGAACCCCCTGGCAGGAAGGGCAATGGCAGAAAGCAGCCAAGCAGCAGCTTGAAAATGAAAGGAAAGATGTTCGTGAGCTACAAACGCTCCACGGGTTAAGGGATTCTCCCGGCTGAGGCAGAGGAAAGAGTCACTGCCGAGATGCTGAGCCACGCTCTGCGGCTCTGCAGCCATTCCCGTTGTTATTCCCGTCGCTGTTCCCAGCTCCTCTCCTTGCCCGGAGCGCGCTGGTGGCTGCAGAGGGAGCAGGGATTGCTTTTGGAGGCAGCAGCTCCAGCCCCGGCTTTGATCAGCAATCGAGGAGCCCTTTCTTCCCTGACCCTGATTCAGTGCCCCTCCTCTGGGAGAGGACGGTTCTGGCTCTGCCAGACCCCTGCAACGATCCAAAACCCTCTGGATTGTTCCGGCCTCAGCTGGGGCACGGTTTGAAGTGTTTGGAGGTGAATGTGGGCAGGAAAACGCATCCCCTTCATCATTTACTCACTGGGTCCTCGCTGTGCTTTGCGATTTCAGCTCTCGCCTTGGGCTGGGATGTGGCAGCTTTGGGAATTGTAATCCCTTAGGAAACGCTGCCAAGCTGCTCCTGGAGGGAGGCTGGAGCTCCCTCCCTGCCCGTGTAGGGACGGGGCAGCCCCAGCCAGGTGTCACTGCAGCCACCCCACAGCAGCCTGGCAGGGGGTGACAGCTTTGTTTCAGTGTTTGCCAGCTCTGGGGGCTTCTGGAGCTCTGAGGATTGGCTGTGCCAGGCTTCGGCTTCCTGGAGAGCCACAGCAGCATCTCCTGCCTGCTGCTCCTCTGAGCTCCCCCGCCTCCCCGTGCTCCCACACCCCGAGCTTTGCCGCACAAACCCATTTCCAGAGCTCCCGGCAGCATCCCTGGCGTTTCCCTGGGAATTGAGCGATCCATTGTACCGCAGCTCTGGCCTGACAAACTCAAATTCCCCTCAGCACAGGCTCATCCGTCAGGGAATGGACTCTGAGACGTGTGGGATAATGGGGTGTGAGGAAAAGGTCCTAAACTGAGGGAAGGAGGGTGGTCCGATGAAGGTCGTTTGTATTTTGCCCTGGAAATCCATTATTTCCAAAGTGTCCTGGCAGGGAAGGGCAGTTCTGATTGGAATCCAGTTTCCTGCAGGGACACAGGATTTGGGCTCACCCATCAGCTTTCCTGGGACATTCCTGCAGTCCTGGTCCTACTGTGCTGCTGGTATTTGTCCCAAGAGGAGCTCAAAAGAAAGAAGAAACCTGGGACTTTACATTTCCAGCCTATCTATGGCCCATTGTGTCCTTGTTGTTATCTGTGAGGAGAAAAAAATCCATTAAAATTTGGAGGTGGGAGATAAATAAATGCAATTATATTTCTGGATATCAGCAGCAAACTCCTGACAAAGTTCCAATGTTGTTTTGGTGCTGGGGATTAGCTGATAGTGTTAAAAAACAAGGCTGAAATAAAGAAACCTTTAACTGACAAAACACAGATTTTCCCTTCCTGCTGCTACCAAATGTTCAGGAGTAAAGGGTGTAAACTGTGATTAGGAGGCAAAATATTTGGCTCAGAGCAGGTGTGAAGTTTACCAAAGACACAGGTGAAAGTTGAGGGGGTTGAGTGTGAGTGGTGATTATGTCCTGGTCAGTAATTACAGCCTTTATGCCTGACAAAACACTGAAATTCCACTAAATCCTGAGATCTGACTGGACTGGGCCAGATTTCCCATCCTGTTCATCATCTGGAAGCACCTGCAGAGTAGAAAAAAAAGATCTTCTCTTGAGGAAAACCCCCAGCACCACCTGGGCTCGGAGTTCTCTCAGAAGAGAGGCTTTTTTCCCCTCTGTTTTTATAATGTTTGCATTTCAGTTGTGGTTTCTTTTGATGAGTTCATTTGCCTTTGTGTGGTTTGTCTGATTGCGAGGCATTCCTCCACTGAAAGAACATAAATATTTACAGAGCACCCTACATCAGAAATGTCTTTTGTAGCGAGATCCCATCACTTACAGCCTGCAAGGAAAACTTGCAATTAACTGCGACGGGTTGCTGGCATTTGCATCCAGGAGACAAATCCAATTTACTGGGTTTGATAGCACCAGGATTGGAGGTTTTCTCAGGAAAACATGGAGCTCTCCTATTGTTAAAAGGCAATTTTGGCCTAAATTCCCAGTTGAACACGCTGTGATCAGGCAGTGAGAGGATATAAAAGTGAGCTCTGTAAAAACGTCCCGGCTTTGATTTGGTTCCAAAGCGTGGCAGCTGACGGGACAAAGGGAACACCTGCAGGAGCCCATCCCTGGGGAATCCACGCACTTCTGAGGGAGCTTCAAAGCCTGCTGGCTCCAGTTCCTGCTCCTCCTGCCACAACAAAACCACTCGGGTGTGGTGACAGCAGCTCCATCCTCGCTCGGCCCCTCCGAAGCAAAGCCCAGCTTACACCAGGAGGTTTCCACAAGCCCAAATCTTTCAGGGACAGGGATGCAGAACTCCCTCAATGCCTCTGTCTCTCCAACTATCTTTTCCCACGTCTCCATCCCATCTTATTGTCACAGGAAATTTTGGGTTTGGTGAAAATCTCCAGGGAGGTTTGGAGTCCCCATCCCTGGAGGCGTCCAGGGAAGGCCTGGAGGTGGCACTCAGTGCTCTGCGCTGGGGACAAGGTGGGCATTGGGCACAGCTTGGACTTGTTGGTCTCAGAGGGCTTTTCCAACCTCAGTGATCCTGTGATTCCATGGAAAAGTGATGGTTTAACCCAGGGATGGTTTATCACCAGGGATGAAGGCTGGAGAGCAGTCAGGCCCTCCCCAGCACAGGTCTTGCTGTTGCCATGGCGATGTGGCACTGGTCTCAGCTAAAGTTCAGCTCAGCTGGGCTAAATCCGGCTTTTCTTTGTGCAGGTTGGGATGCACTGGTGACAGAGCGTGTGGGATCTGCTCGGTGTGGGGTGGCTGCTTCACAGGGAGCGGCAGGAAGGACACCCATGGCTGGAGACAGCAGCACTTCCAGGGCATCCTCCCCCTCTCCAGGGTGATCCCGCAGTTCCTGTACCTGTAATTCATTAATTCAGGGGTATTCAAGAGCACATTCTGGTAATTCCATTGTTTCTTTTGTTTGGCCAAGCAGGAAAATTCCAGCAGCATCTTTCCTTACCGTTCCAGTGCTCTGCCGTATTTCTGTTGCTGGCGTGACTTCACCGTGTGCAGTGCTGGTGATGCTCTGGAACCATGAGATGGTTTAAACTGGAGCAAAACCCATAAATCATCGAGTTCTCCCAGCACTGCCAACGTCCCCAAGTGCCACATCCACATCCTTTCAAACCCCTCCAGGGATGGGCAGCCCACAGTGCCCCGGGCAGGCTGTTGACTCAAAGCACCTATTGGAACACTGTGCTCAGCTCTACTGAGCACATTTCCTGCCCCTTTTCTGGGTCTTTCTCCTCAGGGAGTGCTGTGCATGAGAGGCTTCCCTGCAGGCTCCGGATTGTGCAGAGCACAAGGATCTGACACAGATGCAGCAGGGAGGTGAAGTTAAACTTCCCCCATGTGGAGATAAACCTGTGTGCACATGGAACAGTGAGCCAAGGTTCCCCTCCAGGGATGGAATAAAACCAATCTGTGCCTCTGGTTTCTGGCTCACAGACAGCGCCACTTCCCACTGCTCTCTGGATCATGAAATTCCTGATTTCCACGGGCAGAGCTGCCCTTGCAGAGGTGGTCATGGCACAGCTCTCCCGCTGATCCGTGACTCCCTGGGAGCAGAATTCCTCCTTCCCACAGTCCCTGACCACTGAACTGGGGTGGAAGGGTGGCTGGGGCTGGATTTCATCCCTGCCTGGGGCCTGGCAGTCCTGCGGGGGCTGGTGGTGGCTGCCGGGGTAACCCAGCACACAGAGTTGCACAATAAATGGAGGAGAGATGAAAACATTGACAGGAAACTAGACAGGATCTATTATCATGGAATTATGGGATGGGTTGGGTTGGAAAGGACCTTAAAGCCAACCAGTTCCACTCCCTGCCACGGTCAGGGACACCTTCCACTATCCCAGGGTGTTCCAAGCCCCGTCCAACCTGGCCTTGGACACTGCCAGGGATCCAGGGGCAGCCACAGCTGCTCTGGGAAATCCATTCAAGGGCCTCCCCACCCTCACAAGGAAGGATTTTCCCCTAACATTTCATATTGTTAAAACCATCTAATTACTGAATTGAAGAGTGTTGACTCCCACAATTGAGTGTTTAAGGGCCAAATCCTGAAATGCTTTAAAATGACAGTCAAGCATTGTCTGGTTTCGCTTCCAGGCCCGATCCCAGTGGGACACAGGACACTCTGCTCCGTGTCACGTGCATCAGTGTCACCAGTGGCAGCAGCAGAGGCTCTGCCAGTCACTGATATCGCCCTGCTCTGTTATCTCTCTGCATTCCTTGGTGCCTCCTGCTTCCAAGCATCGTTTCCTTGCCTTGGCTGCAGCCTGTGGTTCCTGGCACTCTGTTCTCTGGTGCCTTCTGGCCCTGCGTGTCTCAGAATCAACCCCAATCCCCTCCTGGCCCTGCTGCTGGAGGTGCAGGAAGCCTTTTTTGCACAAGGTGCTGCCCTTCCAAATAAAAAATCCTGCTCAGAGCCCAGCAAGAGGTGCAGGGAGTCTGTCAGCTCCTTCCTGCCCAGAGTTCAAACGTGGGCTAAAGGAGTGCAGGGCCTTTCCAGCACCCATCACACTGAATTACAGTGACACAGCGATGCATCCTCCTGCTGGGAGCAGGGCTTGTTTTCCTCCCGTCAGCACTCTGCACATTTCAGCCCCTGTTCGCTCTGTCTCCTTCAGACAGTGCCCTGCATGTCCTGTCTGCCAGCTCAGGTTTAAATGCTCTGCAGCTCTCCTTTGCCCCAGGACAAGGGACGGTGAGTGGGACAAGGGGTCACAAAATTCTCAGTGCTGGAGTCAAGCAGGAAGCTTGGAAAAGGCTTGGGGAAAAGAGACAATTTTCTCCTTGCTGTCCACCCACCTGGCCCAGCGGGGCAAAGAGGATCCGATGTCGTGTGGGTGAGGAATGCACGGCCACGAAAACAAACACGGTCTGGTGATTAAAGCCCACACTGGAGGGATCCGCAGAGAGCGGGGGGACAGGGGGGACAGGGCTCTGGGAAGGGAAGTGGGAGCTGGCTCCTGTTCCTGGCCACTGCTCCGCTGTGTGACCTGGAGCACATCCCATCTCCTTTCTGTGCCTTTTCTCTCCGGGTGTCAAGTGGGAGGCTGGCCCTGCCCGAGTTCCCAGGCAGGCTCGGCGCTCTTTCCCATGTCACGGCCCCCTGGCAGCCGGGGAAGGGCAGCGCCTGTTCCTGGGACGCGGGGACAGCCGCTGTCCCGGGCTCTGCGCAGGCACAGGAAGGAGCTGTGCGGTGTCACAGGAACAGGACACAGGCTCAGAGGAGCTGGATGCTTTTCCAGAGGCCGGTGGCAGAGCCGGAATGGGAGTGCTGGCCCAAAGCATCACCACCCAGGCTCCCGGAGCGTCGCGGGCAGTGTCACCGCTGCCAGCTCCGCTTTTGTGTTGTCACCTGCTCATTGCCTGCCCCAGAGGTACCAAAGAAGCAGCAGCAGCTCTCAGAACGCCCTGATTTTCTCACAGGACGCCTTTAAAAAGCTTTTGAGAGCACCAGCGAGGTGTTTTTGCCACAAGCAGCTCCAAGCTCTGAAGCTCCTCTTCCCTGCCACATCTGAGCTGCTTTGCTGGCGTGCAGGGAAAACACACCTGCGGTGCAGCAGGCTCTCCCCGGAGCTGCAGGTGTTCCCAGGTGTTCCCAGGGCAGTGACAGCTCGTGCTGAAGTGTCCCTGTGGCTCAGGGAGCGTCTGTCAGGGGTGGGGACCAGAGCCGGCCCCGGGGAACGCTGCGGCCACGGCGACAGCAACGCGAAACACAAACCCTGGCAAGCAGCAGCAGGGGGATGAAAAGCTCCCGTATTTTGGAGCAGGAAAACTGGCAGGGCTTGGGGGGAAAGCACAGGTACTGATGTGGGGATGCAGCTGCAAAGGGAGCAGAGGTGTTTACACACAGTCCTGGCGGGATGCGAGGGCTGCCACCCGAGCTGCAGCAGCCACGGGGGAGTGCGAGGCGGCTGAGAGCGAGGAAAACGCTGCTGGGGAGAAACCACTGCTGCTCTGAAGAACCAAAGGAATGCAGCTCCCTGTCTGCAAGAGATGAACACATAAATAAGCAGCAGAGCTGTGTAGGACCCAGAGGAATGGGTGTATCCCACCTGTGCCCCTCAGAGAGCAGCTCTGGACAACATTCCCGAAGCTGTAGGTGCCATACTGGGCGTCACTGAGCTGGGAGCGGCTCAGCAGTGCCAAGCTTTGCAGCAAACACCGGAGACAGCAGCAGGAAGATCCGTGGAGAAGATGGAGAGGTGGGAGTGCTCAGCCTTGTGGCGGTGACCCACTTAATCCTCCACACCCTAAACGGTTCAAATATTTGACAAATGACTCCCCCACACCACTTGGGCTTGGGCTGTTTTTCATCTCCACACGGAGATGCTGATTTGATAAAGGTTTATTTTCCTGTCTGGCAGAGAGTTTCCATGGAAAACAGCCCAGCTGCCTTCTGCGAGCTGAGATGGGCACACGGAATTCAACCCCAGGACAGTCTGGGGCAGTTCTGAGGGGCAGAGAGGAGCTTTCCACTGGAAACGCTTTTTCTGGGCCCAAATCCTTGCTCTGCACCCAGACATCCATCTCCTGGCTGGCAGTGATATCCCATTTTCTGCCAAGGAGTACAGAGAATCCCTCTTCCCCTCCCGCCTGAGGAAGCAGCAGGGAGATCCATCTTGTCTTCTCCTTAGCTGTGTTTTATAGCATCCAGACTCACCTCTCCATGGCTGTATTTTAATTGCCTCTCCCCCCTCATGATAAATGCAAAGCTCACAGAACCCATTCAGGGAGAAAAAAACCAAAGGACTGGCAATAAACCCGGCGTTTTTAATGTATTCTTCCCCACAGAGACTCCTGGCCTGCAAGAACCCATCCCTGAGTGCAGGGAGGATCTGAAAGCATTCAGATCATGCACACCTTATCAGTTCGGGAAGTAATAAATAATAATAGCAACAATAATTTGCAATTACTTCCCAATGTAATTTAGTTTTTTAAAGAAGTGCTCCAAGTACCCTTCCTTTTTCCTGAAGAGGCTGTGACCCGGGCCCAGCGGGACTGGAGGGATTTAATTGTGGCACTGAGTAATTTCTGTGATGTGGAGCACGAGGAGCTGAAGTGGAGCAGGCCGGCAGAGCGAGCAGCACATTGTCTCAGGACCTCTGCTGACATTCAGCTCTTGTGGGAATAATTGTGGGACAGGAGGGTGACTTTTTACCTTTTCAGCTCTCACCTTCACTGGTTTGAAGCTCCATCCTGCAGGTTCCTACCCAGGAAGGGGTCAGCAGTAAAACTGCCTATTTCCTGCCTTTTGAGAAGGAGCAAAGCAGGTGCTTTATTAGCTGACATTTGATGGGGGTTTGGGGGAGGATGTGGCCTCCCCCCTCCTTTGTTTTTTACTTTCCTATTCAGCAGAGGAAGCAGAATTGGCCTCTGGGGTGTTAAAACCCAAGAGATTTGATATCTAGGGCTGCGATTGCACTAACAGCCACTGCTTGAGCCCTGTCTTGAATTAAATTTCGGGGTTGGCTTCTGCACTGAGGCAGAAATGAGGAAGCCCCCTCCTTTCAGGGGATTAGATGGAGGTCTCTGACAGGACGTCCTGATTTAAGACCATTGACCTTCTCTTACTTCTCAACGTGGCTGCAGCAGAGACCAATCAATTCAGTTTTTCTATGAACTGGCTTTGCATCTCTCTTTATTTGATTGCATTCCTCTATTAAAATGCAGCATTCCAACAAGATTAAATGAAACACTTTTTTAACAGATGCCAAACTAAGGTTTCCATGCAGCCAAATCCCAACCCAGGGAAGACTGGGAATGCCTGGGGTAGAGGGTTTAAATATCAGTGCAAACACTTCCTAGACATTTTCTAAATATCTGAAATACAAGAAACATCCTTAACTGCTCTGAATTTCCTCCTTCTCTCAGAAACAAACACATTTTGCCTGGTGAGTGTTGCACTGGCTCGGGTTTGTGAAGGACACACTTTTCCCCCAGGTGAACACGAGGAACTGCTCCCTGTGTGTGTGAAACAGAGCAAACTCCCCCCTCCCTTTCTAAATTGGAGAAGTTCCTCCTCTGCTGGCGGCTCAGAACTGGGTCCCTGCTGAAGGATTGGGTGTGCTTGAAGTTTGACAGATTCACTTGTGCCTGCATTTCTCAGTCCTGAGGAGAAGTTGGACGAACTGCAGAGCGAATAATTCTTCCTGCCTTCAGAGCCTCGTGAAAGCTCCCAGCTGCCACTGGACATTATTCCCTGGGGAACACCGGGATCCCGTCCATGGGTGACTTCAGGTTTTTTTGTGTTCATGATAGAAAGGTGGGAGGGCAGCAGAGAAACTGGGCTGCCAAAAACAGGGGAGGGAAGAGATACGAAGAGTAAATTCTACACCTTTCGTGTGAATGTTGAACCCTTTCTTTAGCAGCATCACGGATTTTGGCAGGTTATCAGCTTGGTAAATGTCATTTATAGATGGATAGATGATTACAGTTCATTCTCTGCACTCTGCTGACCCACAGCAGCTGAAAATTCAAGGCAGCTGTTCCTGCTGAGCCTCGCTCCCCTCTCTGTTCCCTCCACATCCTCATCACCCACTTTGACTCCTTGCTCTTCCCAGGATTCTCCTTTCCCTGCTTTGTGGCCCAGTTTGCAGCACTATTTTTGAGAGCAAACCCTGCTCCACTCCCACGTTGGGATGGATTAAGAGCTTGTAATTGCTGCTGCTTTAACTCCTCGTTAAGGAGCTGCCCAGAGCCGTTTAATCACGGCAGCAGCAGCTGCCCGGCTTCAGCAAGGCTCCGGTGGTGACAACAAGCAGTGGCAGCTGGGGACACGTCCCCGGTACCTGGGGGCCTCTCAGGGCACATCAGGTGTGAAAACAACGCTGCTCCCCATGGAACTGCTGTCCCAGGGGAGCCTGAGATGGTGCCGGGGTTTCTGCTGCGCTTCACTCCCGGCACGGAGCTCTCCCGGTGAGCAGAGCCCTGCCAGCATCACTCCACGTGCTCCCCCGGCTCTGTCAGGACACAGCAGACTCCACAGAGGAGGCATTTGGCCACAAACACTCCCTCGCATTTTCCTGAAAAGAAAAAAAAAAAAAAAAAAAGAAAAAAAATCGAAAAGTTCTCATTCTAAATCTGCAGCTCTGAGAGATTTGGAACCCTCCCACTTCTCACTGGTGCAGAGCTCCTGCTGCGCTCCGTGCTGCCAGGGTGGGAAGGGGCTGTGCCAGCTCCCCCAGACTCCTGCACGGAGAGCCCTCAGCAGCACCCGCAGCCCCGCATGGTGCTGTCCCCTCTCTGCCAGCCCCCCTTCTCCTGGGGTTCACTCCCAGAAACTGGGAATTCCCAAGCTGTCCGTGGGCTGTGTGCGGGGAAGGAGCACGCAGCCGGATCTGAGGGGCTGGCACAACAGCGGTGGCAGCGCTGGGCAAACACTGAGGCAGCACAGGAGTCTCTGTGGGACACAATTCCTTCCTCGGTGATTCCTGAATCAATCTCCAGGGCAGGGAATGGGAGAAGGGAGAGCTCGCCCCTTTCCCCAGTGATTCCTGCATTCTCCATCCCTTTCTTGATCCTTCCCCTGCAAGGACTTTCTGGCCGCTGCAGCCGGGATTTGTAACTTTAATTTTTGCTTGTTGCTGCTGCTCAATGTCCGTCTCCAAAGCAACCCTCAATTTCTGTGTGGCTCCACATCCAGGTCTCTTGGCCAGCAATGCAGAGAGCCCCAGGAATCTCTGTTACTTTCCTCCTGGAAGGGCACAGTGAAGGAGTTCCAAAGTCTAAGCTGTGGATGGAAATGTTGCTTTCACGCAATATGCAAATAAGCCGTGGAACTCCTCACAGCGAGTCCAGAACATGGCAAATTTGGCAAGGGAGCTGAGACAATCCCACATTTTGAGGTATTTAGTGTCCTGTTTAAAAACAGTGTCTGACTTCCAGCAGCTCTGAGCAGACTCCTCATGCAGCATCTGTTATCTCACATCCCTCCAAAATGAGGATTCTTGTCCCTTTCCTTGGGCAGAGGACACGGGCTGGGCTGGCTTCAGAGGGTCTTGGTCTGAGACCACCATCCCACCTTCTCCTCAAACAAAAATCTACTTCATTTGCTTTAAAGAATGTTTAAATAATGTTATTTTTTGAGGAAAAAGCAAGGTAAGGACACCCTGGAAAGCTCCATTGGGTGGATGAGACACCCAGAACTTCACATCAGTTTTTGCCAGTAACAAACCTGTCAAAGCACTGAAAATGGCTCAGCAATTGAGACTGCCATGGAGGAGTTTTAAGAAGGGATAAACGCGTTTGGAATGACGGGATCTCAATTGTAAGATTTTGGAGTGGGATTTCTGTAATTGGACAATTTGCAGGTGGAGTTATTTTTACTCCCTAAAATGAAAAGCGCTGTTTATTCTTCTCCTGGCCCATGTCCCTCCCTGCTCTCACTTGCTGAGGCACAGCTCACATCAGCTCACATCGGCGGCTCCCTGGGCAGGCAGAGCACATTTTCAGTGTCTGAGCACATCTGGGTGAGCGGAGAGGCAGCGGGGAGCATCTCCTTGATGGAGCTGCTCAGCACGGAAAGCGCTCGGGGCCACAGGAGACTTGGAGCCAGCGACACCCAGAGAGGGGCTGGGGCCAGGAGAATCCTCCTGGAGACCTCTCAGATGGACTTTGCTGCTCCTGAGGCCAGGGATGGGAGCGCTGGGGCCAGAACCATGTGGAAACAGCCAGGTATGCTCAGCTCAGAGGGAATTTTCTGCACTGACTCATTTTATACTGAGTTGAAACTAAATTGAGCCGGCCACGCTTCAGCGTGTGCCCATTGGAACAGCAAATCCACAGGGAGAGCAGCTCTTTCCAGGCTGGTTCTTGGGTAAAAACAACAAACATTGGGAGAAGTTGGTACCACAGCAACGATTCTGGTCAAAACATTTCTCATTGAGCAAAACTCCAATCAAACCTGTAGTGAAATTCCTCCTAAAATGCTGTTATAGATTCCCTCTGGAAGGAAACCCGTCTGAGCTGCAAGGATTGTTTGGCTTATGAACAGCCTGACTTTGAAGCAGCCCTCAGTCTTTCTGGTTTGGAAGGATGGGGGTCTCAATATTCACTAATTAACCTATTAGTTTTAATTAGACACCACCACAGCCACTTATTTTCTAATCTGAAAAAGGAGCATTCCAGATGCAAAGAGGATGATTTCTTTATCTCTCATTCTTCCTTTCTTTCTTTTCTCCCCTTACTTCTTTTTCTGCTTGGCGAAATGTTTAAATGCCTTGTCAACACTGAAGAAACACGGGGAAAAAAAAGTGACATGATGAAAGATTAAGGAAAATGGGGAAGATTAACAAAGCTTGATAGGCAGGCAATTAAAATCGAAGTGAAGGATCGTTAGTATTCATTACCAGAAAACACGGGCAGGGAGGATTGTGCAGCCGCTGGAAATCCCCAGGATCCGACTGGGGAGAAGTCATCCCAAAAACCCACTTGCTCTTTTGGCTGGTGAAGTTTCCCCTGGCAGTTAAGTGGATTAGCTGCTTTTTGTTGCCTCTTCACCCTTCAAGCCTTATCTGGGCTAAAGAGTGTCTGAAAGGCCTTTGAAACGAGGTTCTTGTCAGGGCTTTCAGGGAGGTGAGATGTTTAATAACTCCCAGCCACAGCGACAGGCACTGACTGCATCCAGCCCAGCCAGGGACAGGCAGCACCTCTGGAACAGGAGAGAGGCAGGGAACAAGGAGGGGAACGTGGGACTCACGGCTCTCATTGTCCCAGTTATTACCAGAGAAATGAAAGGAAGAGGAGGAGGATAGAGAAGGTGAGAAGGGTGAAGCCTGCAGTCATTTCAGGCTTAAAGGCAGACAAGATTCCGACAGTCTGAGAGAGAAATCTGTGGGAAAAGGGAACCGGGAGTGGGCTGGGAGGTGATCCCTGCAGCAGGAACGCTCCAAGCCACCTGCAGGTCCCAGAGGAGAGTCAGACTGCTGTGTCCAGGAGCAGATCCCACATCCGAGGAGATCCCACAGTGTTAACCCCCCTCAACTGCAGCAGGGGACAGGAACAGCAATTTCAAACAAGACACCTTGAACATGAGCTTAAAGGTGCCTAAAATCCCCTGTCAGGATATCCTGAAACATCTTGAAAGCACAGCAAAGTTGTTCTCATGCAACAACTTCCAAGGTACCATAAATCAGAAGATTTGGAGAGTTTGGATCACTTCTTTCTGAGGGAAGAAGTCAAATCTGATCTGTTCCTTGAGGAAAAATGAAGTGCATTAATTGATCCTTCGGGGGTCCTGTAGGTTACTGAAAGTCTCTGGATGAAGACAGAGGGATTTATAATTTTTTTTAATAGTTATGGGTGTGAGGAGAACAGGAATTTCCACCTGGTGTCACCTCCATCCCTAGGACACCAACACCAGTTTTTCTGGCACCCAGTTAACTTCAGCAACCTTGTTAATCAGCAAACAAGTGATAATCACCTACAACAGAGTGCTTAAACACACAGACAGGGATGTGGGCAGAAAAGGAGCCAGAAAGTTTTGGGAAGCCTTTCCTGCCCTGAACTTGTGGCCCCACGACTCTGCTGCTGGGAGATAAAAAATCCTGCCTTCTGCCACGAGGGAAGAACCCCAAAACACTGCAGGACTGGGCAGTCAGGACCTTTCTGACAGCGCTGTCAGTCCCAGCCCAACCCCTCTGGGCCTCAGCTTTCCCTGCCTTTAATTGTGGAGTCCTCCAGCCCAGGCATTGATTTGCTGCTGGGGAGCTTCAGGCTCTGCTTTCATGTTGGTAATCTGTGATCTGACAGATTAGGGGGATTGTTTAGGGCTGGAGCCCCAATTAGCGATGCTACTGAGGGGCAGAGCAGAGATGAAAACTACCCCTGGCTTTTTATCTCCCTGCTGTAAACACAAACTCTGCTCTAGGGGGGATCTTTGGCTGGACCAAGCCCTGGAGCTGATGGCACTTCAGCTGCAAGCACAGGATGAAAGGCTCTGGAAAAAGGGCAGGTTTCAGTCCCACAGATAATCTGTGTTATTCCTGCTCCCCACTGATGCTGCTGGTCGTGTTCACCCCTCTCCTTTCCCAGGAACTCTCTTGGAAGACTCAGCTTTTATATAATTTGTCTGCCAGGAGGGTTATGATAAATGGCAGGACACAAACACGGCTTTTCCAGGCTGGGTTTGAGGTTTTTTGTTGGGGTTTTTTTGCCTTCTAACATTTCAGAAGTGAGAGTGGAAGCGAGGCCCAGCTGCAGCTGCCGGGTAACCTCGCAGTGGCATTGCTGTCCCTGCCCTCCCTGCAGCTCCAGGTGCTCCAGGTGCCTCACACTCCCAGTTAATGCCTTCCCTGTCTGGATGAAGCAGTGCTTCGAGGCTGGGGCCAGACAAATTGGTCCCTGGGGAGGACAGGGATGTGTGGCAGCGCTGGTTTGCATCATCCAAGCAGCAGCATCCAAACAGCCAGGCCACCCCATTCCCACAGCAGCGGGCCTTGGGGAGAGGAGGCTGAGCCTGGGGACAGGGATCCACCTGGGACTGTGCATCATTAAGCCACGAGTGGGGCTTTTCTCTGTGTGTTTTGGGATTTAAAACCTCTTCCATTTCAAATCAGGGCAGGCTAAGATGACTCTGAGCACGCTGCAGCCCAAGCAGAGAGTTCAGGCAAGAGGGGAAGGTGTTTGCATCACTGAAAACCTTTTAAAATTGCAAAGCTGCCTAAAAGATTCCTTAAAGACTCAAAGAGCAGCATTAAAGCAAATATCCTTGCCCCTGCTGGCTTTGGTGCCTGCCTGGGGATGGGATCAGTGTCCCAGGGTCAGGGCTGCTGCAGTCTGGCATTCCCTGCCCCCAGACCCATGGAAAATACATCCCTGGAGAAAGATGAAAGAGGTCCAGTCACAACCAGGTGCTCGAAAGCAGCACAGTCTGATTTTAACCCCCCCAGTATCTTGGTTAGGAAGAAATACCAGATTTCATTTCGTGCAATCAAGACCAAGTATGGGGATTGTGCCCGAAGCTCCCCTGTGGAACAGGAGAAAGGATCGCCCTGAGTGTGCCCCCAGGATGCCAGTGCTGAAGGCCCTGGCCCGTGTGGGTGAGATGGATTGGGCTGTGTGTCCCTTCTGAAAACCAAGGCTGATGCTGACCTGCCACGAGAACACTCTGAGCTCTGTCCCAGGTTAATTCTGCTCCGTAATTGCCAGGGTGGGAGTTTAATGAACAGAGGGAAGGGGCAGGATTCCCACTTTGTTCAGTGTTTGTTGCCTTCCCCAGCTGCTCTCTGGGCTCCTTGGATATGGAAGGAACCCCCCAGCAGATCCACAAGCTGTGAAAACCCGAATTCCTTCCTTGTGCCACCCCTCCCACCCACCAGAACCCACAGCTCTGAGCTCTGCTAAACAACATCGCTGTTTCCTCCTCCTTTTGCTTCCTGTGACAATCCACACGCCTGCCGTGCTGGATTACCACCAGGACATGCAATCCAAACCCTTCCTGCTCCACAGATGGAGAGGGAAGCCTCCAGCCAGGAGAGGGGTAGGGATGGCTCAGCTCCCCACGGTTGCTGGGGCTCTTTTTTTGCACCGAGGCTGCAGAGTTGGTGCCTTCCCTGCTCCACATCCAGAATATTAATCCAGCTCCTATTCCCTGGGCCCAGGGGAGAGCTCCCTGACAAGGTAACCTGTGCTTTTGTCCTTTTGATAAATGAGGCACCGTGTGCAGAGCATCTTCTTGATATCTCTTTCCTGGCCTGAAGCAACCAACACGTTCCTTTTTAATATCTGGGCTGAACTCTGCGGGTTGAAGAGCCCCAATCAGAACATTTCCCTGTTCATCACTCAGCTTTTGCTCCATCTGGGAATGCCACCCATGCCCTGCTGTCTGTGCTGGCTCATATTGGTCACTTTATCACGAGTGACAGCCCTGGGCATGAACGGGAGGAATTCAGAGGTTCTGGACAAAGGTTTGAGCCCGGTGGTTCCCAGCTCGTGGTTCGTATATTGGGATAACCAAGGTTTCAGTTTTAGCTTCCTCCCCTGCTCAGTGCTTCCGATTCCCGGCCCAAAAGTGGGAGAGAAACGCTCCTAATAATTCTCAAACACAGAGCCAAGGCAGAATTCAGGTTACCCGAGCATCCTGAGGGACATCCCAAGCGAGGATCGTGGTGGTCCCCTCTGCACTCGAGCGTTTTTAACCCCCTGAGCACCTGTCACAACCGCCTGTTCTGCCCTTTCCTGAGCTCAGCTTTGGAAGGAATGCCATTGGAATTGCTTGGCCATTTGCTGCTGCTGGGATGGCTGGAGAGCTCAGTGTAACCAGGAGCCACTCACACACAACAAAACCCCTCTTCATCCCCAGAGGGATCCGTGCCAGCTCATCCTCCCAGCGCCAGGAACTCCACGTGATTCACCAGCAATTTCTGCAAAACAAAGCCGGGACCCAATTCCTGGCTGCAAATCAGGGACTGAGAAACTTCCCACAAATCCTGCAAGTCTTTGCAAGGGCTTGTCCTCAGGTGTGAGGGCTGTGTTCCCTCGGGATGGGATCTGCTCTCTCCACTCCAAGGAAATGTCCAACATCACCGCTGAGATCTCTGGATCCAGGCTGCTCCCATGGGAAACACGGGATGTGTGGAGCTGCTCCTTGCAGGCACTTTGATTCCTGGCTGATCCCGAAATCAGCTGCCTGAGGTCTGGGCTGACTCAGCTCCGTGATTCATTTTTCATTGATGAATTGGGAGAGCTGCTTAAAAACAGAAACTTGGCAGCAGCGAGGCAAAAGAAATATCCCTTAGAATGAAAAAGTGAGAATGGAGGTGAGTGGGGCGTGAGGTACAAGACAGAATCCTTCTCTTGCCATTGCAAGTGCTGTTTATTCCCAAGTTTTCCCTGCAGCTGGACTGGATGGAAAGGGAAGCACGAGTCCTGGCAGGGCTGGTGTGGCAGAGCAGTCTCTGCCGGTGTGCTCAGCCACCTGTGAAATTGGGAACATTGGAGCTCCTCTCGCTGGGGCTCCCTGCCTCTCCCTGGGCTGGCAGGGATGCGGAGGTGGGAAATGCTTCTTCCCAGAGCCCACTGATTGAATCCATGTGAAATCTCCACCTGACAATGAGGCTCACATGCCTGAGCCGGGGCGCAGCTCCCCGGTGATTTGCTGCTCTGGAAGTTTAACTCTTGGAAGAAGTGTTTGCTCTTTTACTGTTTGTTCTTCTTTCTTTTCCTCTTTCAAACACCCCGAACAAAACAAAATCCGTGTACGAAGTGCTGATGGCAGACGTGACACCATCCCCACAATCCCTGTCGCAGTTGTCACCCTTTACTTTTAACTCTTCTGCCTCAGCCTAATCCCTCTCACTGCAGCCCTGTCTCCGGTGCTTTTTCCCCTGGAGATTGCACAAAGTTGTGTTCAGCCGAGGAAAACGGGGTGAATTTCCAGCTGACGCAGGCGGGATGAGCTGCAGCGCTGTCAGCAGCGCTGGGATGATTTGCTGTGACCAAACACGAGCAGCTCCAATAACTCGCAGCTCCGTGCTGCGGGAGGGTTCTGCACCCACTGCTTTTGTCAGCCTGGCAATGTGCTTCCAGCCCTTCGCGCCCTGGGTCCGTTCCTGGCAGCCTCCTGTGCCAAGGAGACAGGGAAAGGTGGTTCCCACTGCCCTGGAAGCTGATCCTGGGGTGAGACACACTGGGGATTCATCCCTGGGGCAGAGGTTTGGGCATCAGGCTGAGATCTTCATATAAACAACATTTCCATGCAGTGCTGGAGGGAAAAATCCTCTTTTTCCCAATTTCAAGCCTTGCCCATGGCGAAGGTGTCATTCAAACCTCTGAGAGGGAGCTGTAGGTCTGGAAAAGGGGGGGCTCTGATCCTCAATCCCATTTTTTCGAGCTCGAGACACAGCTTTTCCAAGCCAAGCCTCGTCTCCTTGCCAAGCCGTCTGTTAAATATTGCGGAAATGTTCAGAGCAAACAACATATTTATCCTTTCAGAGCAAATGATGGGTTTGTTTCCAAGCAAGCCCCCGTTCTGCCGTGATTTATTCCTGCAGCCTGCACCTCTCATTCCCTTTTAAAAAACTTATTGAGTGCAGGTGATGTATTTTTGACATGATTGATTTTGACCCGCCTGGGCCTGAGCTGAATGAATCAACACTGGCAATTCCTGTGCCCGTGCCTGAGGAACAGCCCAGTGGATCAGGGCATCCTTCTTCCAATTGAAACGTTACAGCAATGGCCCTTGTTTTCCAGCTGAGGAACCATCTCCATCACACCAAACTGCACCTGGGAAATGGTGGGAATCTCACGGAGCAAACCAGGGGTGGTTTATACCCTTCGGATTCAGCTTTCACCTGTTCTAAGGCTGAAAAAGAAAATTAGGTGGGTTCATACCGGCAACTTGTGAAATATTTCCCATCAATATTTCCCATCAATATTTCCCATCAATATTTCCATCTGAGCTTTCTGGTGAGAAATCCTCTTGTCTTGCAACACCTTCCCCTTCACATTTCAGCCCACAGAGGCTCAATTAAACAACTCCACTCACTGTTGCTTCCCCGAGCTCACATCCTCGGGGATTTTGTTTCCTGGCAAGCTGCACCTTGGGAATGCCGAGAGCCCAGGTGTGCCTGGGACACCGTCAGTGCTGTTTGCCTGGGTTTTATGTTTATGCCACAGTTACAAAGAGAGGGTTCCCAAAAATGACGGGTTTTGCAGGAAAACAGCTCCTGGAGCCAGCCACTGGAGGGAGCTGCTGGAAGGAGGCTGGGCTTGGGCAATTTAAACCAGTCAAAATGCGATTTAAAACGCGTCGGAGTCACAGCGGCTCCTGCCTGCAGACAGACTGGAGGAGGGATGGAAATACCCAAGCCATGAGCAGGTAGAGAGGGAGGGCTCCAGCCCAGGTGCCACCATCCTCCAGACCTGCTGAGCCTTTCATACCCATCGGGAATCTGAAATGTTGTGACAGGATGTGTGCAAACACCGTGGTGCGGGGGTGAAGCCAAGGCTGGAGGGAATCCCACACTGGGAGGAGCAATAAACCCCTGCCCAGCATCCCCCGAGCCTTCTCCTTCCGGACTCAGCCTCCTCAGCCTCTCCTCACCCAGGGGATGCTCCAGTCCCTTCACCTCCCTCTGTCCCCGGTGGCTCCAAGCCCCGTCCAGCCTGGCCTTGGGCACCTCCAGGGATGGGGCAGCCACACCCTTACTGGGAATAAAAGAGTGGCCCAAGGTATTTGTGTTTCGTTCCGGGGGAAGGCAGCCTCAGCAGGGCTCCTGCGTTTCGTGCTCTGCTGTCTCCCAGCCAGCGTGGTTTGTCATTCTGGGAAGGTTCCTGATTCCCATTCCAGCCGGGTCAGATGAATTCTGCAGAGGGTGAGAGATGTTAAAATGTAAATGCAGGTCAAAAGCTCAGATGCTGCTGTACCCTCCCCTCACT
Organism: Lycocorax pyrrhopterus obiensis; assembly: GCA_014706295.1. Taxonomy (NCBI): domain Eukaryota; kingdom Metazoa; phylum Chordata; class Aves; order Passeriformes; family Paradisaeidae; genus Lycocorax; species Lycocorax pyrrhopterus. Next base: position 5,646,729 of record JACSVZ010000025.1, on the reverse strand, counting down.
CCTGTGCTGCCCTGAAACCGACCCAGCCCTGGCTTTTATTTTGTAAAACCAACCCCCAGCTTTGCAGAGGTTTCAAAGGCAGCCCTCTTTTGGCCCCTCCTGTATCCACTGGTAGCAGATGGAAATTCCTCTTCTCCGTCTCTCCTGGAGCTGGAGCTGAGCCCCTGCAGGGATTCAATATCTTTTAACACCCTCCATAAATAAAATGTGCTTCCAGGAGAACAAAGCAGCCGGGTGGGGTGCAGGACAGGGACCCAGCTGGGCAGCCCGGGCAGCTCTGGGGGCCAGGGGGTGGCACAGGGACAGCTGGCCCAGGGGGGGCTGCCCAGCCTGGGTGTCACACCAGGGACATTTGCCTCAATTCATTACCAGGGGAGGGGCTGCCCCCTCATCTGGCTCCTTCCTGGGTCGGTTTATGAGCTCTCATAGCTGATCTTACCTAATTGAATTATCTCCTAATGAGGTCTGTGCTCTGTATGGGTGTTAGGGAAAGAGGGACTGGAGAGCCTGTGGGGAAGAGAAGAGAAGAGAAGAGAAGAGAAGAGAAGAGAAGAGAAGAGAAGAGAAGAGAAGAGAAGAGAAGAGAAGAGAAGAGAAGAGAAGAGAAGAGAAGAGAAGAGAAGAGAAGAGAAGAGAAGAGAAGAGAAGAGAAGAGAAGAGAAGAGAAGAGAAGAGAAGAGAAGAGAAGAGAAGAGAAGAGAAGAGAAGAGAAGAGAAGAGAAGAGAAGAGAAGAGAAGAGAAGAGAAGAGAAGAGAAGAGAAGAGAAGAGAAGAGAAGAGAAGAGAAGAGAAGAGAAGAGAAGAGAAGAGGAGAGGAGAGAACTATTCAATAGGCTGTTCAATGTTCAGGGTTTTTCCACACACACCAAGCACTGGACGTCACCAACACCCTCCTCTGTCACCCAGACTAATCCACTTGTCCAGAGCGTGCCCTGCTGTGATCCCCTGGGAAATGGAGCCAGAGGGAAGGAAGGAAGGTCCTGCCACCACCAGAGAACTTCCCCATCACAATCATCTGCTGGGCTGGGTGCTCACAGGCAGATGAAAGAGCAGGGCAGTGCTGAAGGGGAGACGGAAATGGGAATCAGCTGGGAATGGAGCACAAGGCTATGTTTAGCCTTGCCAGGCACGGAAAAATATTTATTTCCAGCCTCAGGGATAGAATGGGGGCACGTAATTAAAGAGCATCAGTGATGAAAGCCACGCTTTTGATGCCTTTCTGACCCCAGGGAGCAGCTGCAGCGGCCCAGGAGCAGAGCTGGGGACGCTGGTCCTGCCTGAAGCAGCACCAGCGTCACCACTCAGGATTTTTGGGGACTTTGTGTGCAGCCACAGTGCTGGAAGGATCCCAGTTTGGGGCTGCAGGGATCAGGCTGGCGGTGAATGCTCATCCAAGCCAGGCCTTTGGATAAAGCTCTCCTGGTTTTCCGTAGGTGTGGGGATGTGTTTGGGCTTGGGCTGCTGGGAGGTGACGGAACTGAGCGGGGCACGTTGCACCCAAAGTGTGGCACAGCTGGGCCAGGACACCCAGGGTCACCTGGGGAGCTCAGTCCAGCAGGAACTGAAGTACAGGATGAATGTTCTGCACCTTTGGGTACTTTTGGCTTCTCGAGACCTTTGGTAGCATAAAAACCCCATTTCATGAACAGAAGAATGGGCAGAGAATGCCAAAAAGCTTTCCTGTAGTGAAAACTCCGGTGGAATCCTCCATCCTGAAAGCTGCTCCCTGCCAGTCTGTGCCAATTTCAGTGGGAGAACAAGTTCTTCCTATTGGATCAGCACATTTGTCCTTAAAATGCTGGATTTCCAAATTTCCTGCCTAAAGACTTGGATGGGAAACAACTCACAGGAGGCGCCAGCCTGGTTTTTGTGTGCTCCATGTGCGCTCCTGGTGACCTATAAATAATTAATAACAATAAATCTGCATAGGCAGAGCTGCAGACAGAGCCTCTGCCGTGCCTGTGCCCACACAAAGAGTTGGGCAGAGGCTTTTAGAGCAAAAATAACTCCATTTTCTGCCCTACCTGGGTCATAAAATGATAGCACAGACTTTTATCAGATTTACAGCCCCAAAATTTTAACTGCAGGTGCAGGTTCGGGGCAAGAAGAGAAGTTGCTGTGCCCTGTTCACCAGAGGGATGAAGAGAAAAGGGCGTTTGTCTCCTTTCCCCCTCTCCAAGCTGCCTCTGCCTCTCATTCCCACATTATTTCCCCCCATCCCAAACTGCACGGTCAGGAAAAACTGTCCCAATAAACGATACATTGTGTGCAACCTCATTTTTGGGCTTTCCAAATAATGGCAAAGTGGGACTTAACAAAAACTCGAGTTTTCAATGCCTCGTACACTCATTTTTTTTTAACAAGGGGTTTTATTTCCCATTACAAACGGTGCATTCATGCATTGACAGAAGTCATGCCTGGATTCCCTGCACTCAGGAATCCACATGGATTTATGATTTACTCCTTTTTTCCCCTCATGCAACTCTGCCTTTCTCCAAGCAGTTTCCAGATCGTGCCCCTACACGAGGATAAAATAAAAAGTTGATTAATTATGAGAGAAATCTCATTATTAACTCTACAGGGAGAGAGTAATTTTTGATTTCCAAAGGGTGCATCTATTTCAGAAGTTGAAAGCCATCACACATCCAAGGGACCTCCTGAGAGGCAGCAACATTCGCCATCCAGGGTTTTTAATTCCCCTTGAATTTAGTGGCTCCAGGAAAGCACAAGGGGCTCACTCAGCTCACGAGAGAACAGGAATTTTGTGTGGAGAACTTTCTAGAAACAGGTCAGCAGCATTCTTATTTTAAATATTTGGAGGTTTTTCCCCAGGATCCCCTAGCACTGTGTGGCTGCTCAAGCTGCACTGGCATTTTCACTGTGTGTCCTCCTGTTTGTGGGTTTCTGTTCCATTTCCCCTCCTCTCCTGGTTTCAAAATGCCCTTTGGAGAGTTCTGTTAGTGTTCAACTCCATTTATTCCTCCAATTGACAAACCAGGCAGGAAAACTTCCACTTCATGGTCCAGCACAAGCTCCATGTAAATTGTGCTGCCTTGAGAGAGTTCTTTTCAAGGAAAGACATTTTATTTTATATTTTAATTGACCAGGGGGGGTTTCAAGTTTGCTGCATTTAAATCTCAGCTTCCACGGATTTAATCTTCTGTTAAACTCCTATTTTTGTCCAGCCGTGGCACATTTTTGAGGGCGATTTCTCATTTCCCAGTAAATATGGAGCAGAATTTCCTCCCTCCACACTTCCCTGACCTCTGCTGCAATTAAACACCAAATATTTGGGAACAACTCGCATTCCAGGCCTCCCATTTGGATCTGCACAGAAGAGTCCACTCTGAACCCAGCCCTGCCAGGAACCAGAGCTGCCAACTGCAATTTTCTGGCTGGGGGCAAGCGGGCAGCTTTCAGGCATATGTTAAATTCGATTCGAAAATGAGCATTATTGGTCCCAAAATCAACAGGGGGAGGCAGAGCAGGCCCTGCTCCCTCTGCTCCGTGGGGTTTGAGGGAAGGGGGGAGTGCTCCAGCACTGTACCAGAGTAACATCCCCACTCCAGATTTCTGAAGGCATTCGTGACAACAATGGCCCAGATCTGTATCTCAGAAAAGCCCAAATCGGCTCAATCCCACGGAGCCAGAGCAGGCAGAAAGCGTGGCCCAGCTCCAAAAAAATCAGCAGAGCTGCAAGCGTTGACACCAAGCAAGGATCTGGCCATATGTGGATCTGCAGGAATATTTTGACTTTCTGTTTTCCCTGCAAAACATTGGCTAATTGGCAGCGTTTGTGTTCCAAAGGCAGCTGAAATGGGAGCTGTCCGTGTGTCCGTGTGCAGGGAGGGATGGGGAGCGGGACGAGGGAGCCTCACGGGGGGGATCTTTGGGAAGGGGCAGCAGCAGATTCCCTTTCCGAGATCTTGTCCTCGAATCCCAGCCCATTTCCTTACAGACCTTCCATTTTTCTGGATATTTGTTGGGTTTTTTGGTTTGTTTTTTTTTTTTTCATTTAGAGGAAAGGAAAACAGGGGTTCTTAAAGAAGTGAGGTGGGAAAAACGGAGCCCAGCCCCATTCTCTGTCCCCCTGGCTGCTGGGGGAGAGGAGGTTCAGAAAAAATGGGAGTAAAACTGAGCCTGGGAAGAAGGGAAGGTGCTTTAAGATGCAGTTTTATTTCCTCTGATTGGATTGGCCATAAATTAAATTAATTTTCCCCAAGTGGAGCCCGTTTTGCCCCTGACAGCAACTGGGGAGGGATCTCCCCCAGCCAGGGCCAACCCACCCCAGATGGGCAAATACTGAGTTTGGGTTTGTTGGTGTGGGGCCTGACGTGAATCCCCACACGAACCCAGCTATTTAGCGAGCAGAAAACCCCTCTCCCCTTAGGAGGCCCCGCTGCAGAACCAATATTTGATTTTAATTTGGTGTGTACAGGCACTTGCAGAACAAACAGGGCTGCTGACATTGTTACCTGGGCTCCTGGAGACGCTCTGCCAGACACGCTGCTCTCCTCAGCCTGCCCTGCACACAGCGAGTTCCTACAAAACTTTGGGGATGAGAATCAGACCTTTTCTCATTAATTGCAGTCATGCCACAGCTCTGGGAGCTGCCCAGAGCTCCCAGTTCCTCCTGGTTGTTGCTCACGCTGCCAGTTCACAGCCAAACCTGTGTTTTCCCCCATCCCTGGCGTCTCAAAGGCTCTTTGGGGTTAAAAACCCCCAAATTTTCAGCAGAGGCAGCTGCCCTAGAGCCAGACACTGACATCCCTCCAGCCCTGGGATTCTCCCTTCACACATCCCACAGCTGGAAGCACAGCGTGGCTGCAGTGGTTCCACCAGGGACTAAAATTCCCTGAGGAGTAGAGGATGATGCTTTTTGGGGGATGGTCACCATGGTTCCTCCTGGAAAATGTATAAATAAATGCTCCCCACTGCCCTCAGCTGGCGATTTTCCCTGCCCCAGTCACTGGGGCTGGGCCAAGCACACAATTTCCCCCTAAAACTCTTTTTTTTCACATCGACCTCATCTCCATCCCACACAGAAGGGTTCAGCATCCAAAGCCTTCCACCACCTGCACGTTGTTCCCCTCAGTACTGCAGCAAGGGAGCATTTTTCCTCTGCTTGCTTCCCCTGGATTGCTCGCTGGAAGGGAGCTGCAGACCCTCTGGAATGTTTTATTATGCAGAGTCAATACTAAAGCGTCACAGGTTACATTAAAATATTCATTTTCAAAAAGCCTTTTCAAGCAGAAGCTTTGAACAGTGCAGAATTTGGCCTCTGCGAATGGCCAGGGTCCAGGATAACGTTATTCCTAAGATTTCCATCTGAGTTCTTCCACAGCTTCTTCACTCTGGAATAACCCTTTTCTTGCCCTTGTGGGGATCAGGAGCTCGGGCTGGATGCAGCTTTTCCATTTCTTCTCCAGACCCCACCTGCAGTTTCTCATTGCATCTGTAGCTGACAAGGCAGATGTCTTCAAAGACAGAGAGGTCACCAGAGGAAAATCCCAGCTGTGTCCTGCTGGACTCGGTGTCTTCACTCTGTCATCCCCGTTTCCCCCCCTGCTCCCTCAGGGAAAGGAATCCAATTGTGTTTGCTTTGATCAGACAAATGTTTCTCCCCCAGCTGCTCCATTAGGAGCCTGTTTAGAGCCCTAATTAAAGGTTCTGCCACTTAAATCAAGTCCAACACCACGCAGAGAGCTGAGTAATGGGACCCAGCTCCCCACAGCAGTTTTGTTATTTTCTGCATAAAGGGAAATAAATGGCATTTGTGCAAGTCCCCAGTCTGCCGGGTTTTCCAGCAGTGGCCTCCAATGAAAATTTCTCTTCCAGAAAATAAGAAGGAGTGAGACACATTGAAATGAGACCCTTGAAAGAGGGAAATCCTCATTTACAGCAGAAAATGTGACCTGGGAAAAACCCTGTCTGCTCCCTGAAATCCCCATTCAAAACCTCAACACCATCTGTATCCCAGACCCTCCTTTGGCTGCTCCTGCTGCAGGGATGCTGCCATGAGGGACGTGGATTTTTCCAGCTGAATTCTTCACAATTTCCCTTCTTTCTGTGGCCTGGGAGCAATTACCTGCACTTGGCTTTTACCTGTCTGGAAAGCAGCAGTTTATTTCAGTGTTTTCATTCTTTAGGATAAGTATTTTTGCTGCTCCACCTGTGGCTGCTGCTGTTTATGTTGTGGTGGGATGTGCTGATCTCCAGTGGCTTTTATTCCCAGATTTCCCTGCACTCTCTCACGTGAGGAAGAGCCAGTAAATCTCATTTCAGCAGGGTGCATTAATGATGAATTCACACCCAAGCCTCTTTACAGGCCCTGCCTTTAGTTGTTATGTTGACACCTCCAAAAAAGGAACAGTTTTGCTCTTGCACAAGAATAATGTTGTTTCCAAAGGATGACAGAGCTCCATAGGGTAAATGTGAGAGTTCTTAGGGGGAATATTTGTGCATTCCCACCTGCAGCCCATCTTCTGCAGAGAAAGGGGATCGAACGCAGCCGCAGGGGAAGGCAGGTGCTGCTGTCCCACCCGCTGGGCTCTACAGGGGCGACCCCATTTCTTCAGATTAAACCCCAGCTCCACCTTCTAATTCCTCTCCTTTCTGTGGGAGAAAGGCCTCAGAACACAACCACCCTGTGGGACACACTGCCTGGAACCTCACCTGCCCAGGTGAGCCCAGCCTTGCCCCGACCCACGACAGACCCCGCAGGCGACAGCCGAGCCCCGGCTGCTGGCAGCGTTCTGCTCCCAGGCACCAACAGCTTGCCAGGAGTATTTTAAAACGCCTGTTGGCAGAGAGGTTAAACCCAAATGTTCCTCACATCCTCTCAGCCGGTAATAAATTGTGCTGCTCCTCCAAATGCTCAGTCTGTCTGGGGCTGAGGTGTGAACGGTGCCACGCAAAGGCAGCCTGACCCCTCCGGGTGCCAAAACACAGCGATTCCCCTCCTGAGATGTGCTTACAACTTGACAGCACAGAGGAAAACATTCTTCCCCTTTCAGAGAAGACTTTCACAAGCTGCTCCAAGTTATTTTTTGCTCACTGTGCCACCCAGGAGCTCCATGCAAGTGGAGCAGGGGAAGCCTCTCCCTGCAAAAACACACTGGAAATCACTTTCCACGCCCCCTCCTCTCTCCTTGGCAGCACAATTTGCTTGTTCCTCCCTCGTGGGGTGGCACTGGCTGTGACTTCTGAGCCATCTTTTAGCTTTGTTTACAGCACCCTGGTTCCTCCCGACACTGGACTGCAGGCACTGGCTCTCTGTTTCATCCCTCTGGAACAGGAAGGCAACATTTAACCTCTCCGTCCCCAGACCCCCGATGCAGGCCCTCACCTGCACAGCTCAGTGCAACCCCATCCACTCTGAGCTCTGGTTTACACCCTTGAGCTGTAGCCATTTCTTAACTTATTTTTTGCTGTGATCAGAAGTTGCTCTGATGGCTCTGCTCTCCTGCTGACAACGAGTCACCCCCAAGTGATGCAAATGCCACGGCTGACGTGCCTGCCAGCTGTGCCAGCTGTGCCAGCTGTGCCACCTCCTCTGCCCAGGCCCTCGAGGTGAACCTGCCTCAGTAGGAACAACTCCCCAGCCTGTAATTCCAGATCTATTAACTCCGAACATCACACAGCACATAAACTTAACTGGCCCTTGCAACAGAGCAGCGATTCCTGTCCCAGACGTGGCCATAAATCACCTCCAGAGGCCGGCCCCGATCGATGGGCAGGAATTATCCCCCCACATCAGATTTCATCATACATGACTTCAGCGATTACTTGGCTGTCCTGTGGCGTGAAGAATCACGAGAATTAATGGGCTCCCTGTGCCCAACCGAAATGTTTATGGGGCAGGATCACCCAGCCTGTATTTCTCACTTAAAACCCTGCATTAATTTCTTTGCACCTCCAGCCAGTCAATCGTTTTTTAAATTCGCTGTTGTATCAAAACCACTGAGACTTTATGGGATTTTTTTATTTTATTTTTAGCTATTATTTTACAGTCTCCTTCTCCAGCAAGCTTTTAGTGTTCCCTCCATAAAAGAGTTCTGTCTCTCCAGGCTTTGTCTGGGGCTGCCGCACAGCCAGGGCTGAGCTCTGGGCAGCAAGAGCTGACCTTGGGCACGGGCTGTGGCACTGGGGCTGTTTGGGGACAAATTAATGTCCCCCTGCTTCAGAGCTGTCAGTTCAGCACGACCTAGCGTGGATCATGCAGGGAATGCGGGGTGCTGCCCTCCAAAATGTGACTTAAAGTCGATTTTCCTAAACATTGCATGGTTTGAGCTCAGTCGATGGAGCAAGTGAAGGGTTCAAGCTGTGATTTCATATTGCAAATATTTATCAGTGTCATCAAACGCCTCTGACAACGTGTGCCAAGTCAGTGGGGGTTTGAAGCCCTGTGGAAGAGACTCCAGACATCCCAGGCTCTGCTCCTTGCTCTCCTGACTGCACTGCAGCTCCACGGGGGAAACACTTCATGCAGCTGCCATGAGCAGACACCGTTCCACCTCTGAGGATTTTTTGAAAGATGTGCTTTCAGCCTCGTTCCAGATTTTTGTGCGAGTCACAGGTGGATTTCAGAGCTATTCTGATACCTGAAGATGTGCTTTTTGTGACCTTGGTGCCTCACAAACAACCTCCCATCCTTACCTGGCTTTAGGTACCAAAATCTCCCTTTTCATCTCTTGGGTTCCCAGCTGTCAAGATTTTTGTTGTTTTTTTTTTTTTTTTTGCATGCTGGGAGCTCCAGAGATTAATTTGCTCACATAAATGGTGTGAGACATGGAGAGGAAAACATCATTAGCAGGAGAGGACAGCAAACAAATTTTAAGCAAGAAACGGTTTTTGGTGCATTTACCTCCAGATGGGAGGGGAAGGAGGTGGGGGAGGCTGATTTTCCCTTTCTTTAGAAAGGCAGCAATTAAAACCTTCACATTTTTGTGCATGAAGGGAGTGAAAAAGTTTTCCAAATCCACCACAACAATCTCCAGGCTGTCAAAATTGTTCAGATGATTGCGATGTTGAGAAAACAAATCCCATTTTGAGACAACCTCCTGAAAGGGGCCCCTCCAAGTGCTCTGCAAACATCACAACAGGATGTTTTGATGCTGAAGACACTTCACCCCCGTTGTGGATATGGGGAATGTCAGAACTGACACAAATTCCTACAACACATCAATTCCAGCAGGGAGGGAAGCATTTATTAAGAGTGCACAGTGAAATGGGAAAAACCTCAGCATCTCCCGTGTCAGAAGAGCAGCTGAGGATACAGCAGCAGGTGCTGGGGTGTTGTGTCCCCCCAGGCCTGCCAGAATTAATGGCCCCAAACACTGATCAGCTCCTGCCAGAGCTGTGGGGACTGTCCCTGTGCCAGGGAGGTCACAGTGACAGCCCAAACCGGGCTCCAACAGGGCACAGCTCACAATCCACGTGAGGCCGAGCACTGGGATGGCACCACCTGACCCATCCCCATCCCCATCCCCATCCCCATCCCCACGCTCCCAATCAATCCCCCTGCAGCCCAGAACAGCCCCAGAGCCCGGGAGAGATCGATGGGGGCCGTGTGACACAATGGAAAATCCTGTGGTGCCCTGGGGAGAGGCTGTGCCAGCCCCGGGCTCGCAGCCACACGAGGCACGGCTCTGGCCGGGTTTTGGTGCTGCCGATGGTGAACCAAACCCTGGGCAGGGCTGGCCCAGCCCTGGGAGCTGCTCCAGCCCCTGGGTGCCCCCCGAAAGCATCGCCCCTCCCTTGCTGGTGCTGGTGCTGGGCTTGGCATGCACCTGCAAAGAGGAGCAATTGCTGTGTCTTCAGATGGATTTTCCCCTCCTTTCCCTGTCCAGAGCAGCTCAGTGCCCGTGTGCTGTGTGTGGGTGCACAAGCATTGCCTGGATCTCATCAGTTCTTTGTCAAAAATCCATTTTCTTCTGGTTGGAAATCAAAGAAAACCAAAAAACCCAAACCAGTGACGTGACAAAGAGCAGTGCCAGCATTTCCTGAGCGGGATTGTGGGACCAGAACCGCGCGTGAAGAACGAGGGTGAGCTCAGCACCCTTGAATTTGGCTGCTCAGTCTGCGCAGGCTCTGGAGCAGCAGCAGCAGCCTGAGCTCCTGTCTGCCTGCAGAGCTGGCTGTAAATGAGCTCTGGGTGTTCAGAAGCTCGGCACAGCTGGAGAACTCTGACCTTAAACAGCCCCTTTTCTCAGCCCTGATGTTATTTTATCATTCCTGTGCCACACCGAACCAGAGCAGCACAGAGCCTGCCCTGAGAGCCCTCCAGCACAGAGCTCCCAGCGTGTTCTGTGAGCTCAGGGCGGTCAATTCCCCGTGGGAAGGGATAAAACTGACTCCGGGACTCCACACCAAGCCCTGAGCTGACTTTCTACTTCATCGTCCTATTTTCCCACCCACTCTTTCCTCCTCCTCCTCCTCATGTCACATTTGGTTTACATTTAGTTGTTACAGAAACCCCCAAGTTTTGCAAATGTAAGAACAATTTTCCCGCTAGAATATCGAGTTTCCTCTGGCAACTGCCTCAGCTCCTGGATTCAAAAATGTTATTTTCTTGACCTATGAATAGGAGAAAGAGGCCAGCTGTAGTGCAGATGAAATGTGTCCTACATGGTCTGGGATTCTCTCCCGTGTTCTGGGAGCTGGAATCAGCTTCTGTCTCCCTCCTCCCTTTTCCACCTTTTCCTTTTTAAGAGCTGAAATGTGATAGAACCACGTGAGGAACTCCAGGAACCTGCACTCCAGGTCTGTCCAACCTGGTGTTTAATGTCACAAACAGCAACAATTCCTCCCAGCTCAGCAGCCCTTGCTGCCATTCCAGCGGAGCAGAACCCCAAGGAACAGCTTTTTTCAGTCACTTTTCTCAACATGAGTTCATTCCCTCGTGAGCATCACCCAATTTCCCGGTGATAAAGGTGTCGCTGGGGCTTCATCTCACTCTCAAACAGATGCTGTGTGGGCTACGCACAATCCCCTAAAAAATAGTAAAAAACAAAAGCTTCTTGCTTTTATGTAATTTAATTCAAGCCAGGCCTGCTGTTCTGATTCAGGTGCAGTGGGGCTGTGTTCTGGAGAAGGGAATAAGACAAAACTGAGCCCAAATAAGAACCCCTGGATCTGAGGAGGAGGGAGCTGTTCTGGTGACAACCTGCAGTGATTCAGAAAGAATTGTGTGGAGTTTGCACCAAAATCTGCTTTTGTCTCATTGTTTCCAGCAATTCCCAAAGCAAAGCTCATCCTGTAAGAGCTGGGGAAAGCCAGAACTCAGCAGAGAGGCTCCTCTGACAGGATCCAAGCTCCAGAATCCCAAGCAAGGAAGGGACTGGCCCCTCAGGAACGAGCTGGTACCTGCTGCTCACCCCGCGTCCTCCCAGCTCCCCGGGACAGCTCCCGGCCAAACTGGAGCTCTGGAATCTCACCAGGACCGGGTTTATCCACAGGGGGAGCCCAGCTCGGGGGGGCTGCAGAAGCTTTTAGGAGGGTTCTGATCTCCAGGCAAAGAGATGGAGGCAAATCCAGCGCAGCAAAGGCTCCCCGCCGTTGCCAGCCTGGAATTCCCTCTGAGCTCTGCTGGGATGATCCCATCAGCAGCCGGACACATCCTGGCACGTGCAGAAAAGGGCACAGGAGCTTGGCAGCTGCTCCCAGCTGGAACCGGGCTCTGACAAACCTGGGCTGGCTCTGCAGGAAGGGCTGAGCCAGCGCCAGCTCCTACAGGGGATGGAGCGCAGCCAGAAATCAAGGATTCCTCTTCCCCCTCAAAAGGACAAACAGCAGAACAAGCCCACGAGTTTATCGGGGCCACTTTGATCCCAAGGAAACTGGAATTCTGCTACACAGTGATCCCAAAATTCAGCAGGAACTGTTCCGGGTCCTGCCAGCGAGCACAGGATAACAAATGAAGATTAAGGCGAAGTCCTTAAGGGATCGTGCTGAAGATTATTTCTCTGAACCAATTAAGCATACAAATTAATTTCCTGAGGGGATGAGGTTTTATTAGAAAACAGCTTTTGCAGAGACCCTGGAGTTTGCTTTGCTTGTGATTATTGTATTTTTTTCCCCCGAATTTGTTGTGGATGCTGCCATTGCAGCAGGAGAACATTTGCTTAGTCAGGCTGTGCTTTTCTAGACGAGCTCTTCGGTGATTTTGCTGGAAGCAGACAAATCCTAAACTGTCTGAAAAGGAGGATTCACAACCCAAACTTAACAGCTGCCCCCTAATGCAAGAACAATGCGGTTGTTGTGTGTCAGTTCCGGATCAATACCTGACTCCATCAGAGGCACCAGGACACCCTAAGTGCTTTGCAAGGTGCATTAATGCATCCTAAAGCTGTCCTTTATTCTTTAGACCTCAAACTTTTGTCTGAGCAGGCTGTAAATGATCTCCTGTAAAAGCTGTAAGAAGCAGGAATCTTAATAAAACTAATTTACATTTGGGTTTTTTTCTATTCCTCTCCCCTCCACCACAAATAGAAACTTATCCTTTGCATCACAGGTGGGCCCCTTCCAAGGGGATCTGAGCTACCCCGAGATTCCCTGAAAAGCCAAACTCTGTATTAAGAGCTCAGGCTGAGCCCATAAAAGAAAGGGAAAGAAATTCCTTGTTTCATGGCTCCCTAATTCCATATATAGGGCGGTGTGGGATGAGTACAGCTTCAGTTCAGGGGATGGTACTTAGCCAAAGTTGGAGGGATTCCTGTGAATGAGGGACTCCAGCAGGGCCTTTCTGGGAAGCTTTTCCCCAGTGGGGCTGAGCTCCTCAGCAGCCTGATGTGTTCCAGATGAGCAGGCACTCAGACTGCGAGCTCTGATTGGAAAGCCACCAATGAAAAGAACAGAGCGGGAGGAAAGGGTTCTTCTCTCGCTCGTAGCCTAATCCTGGTGTTTTTCTGCAAATTGCACCAAATGAGGGGCTGATAACGAGGTTCTGCAGCCCGAGCGAAAGGACAAGAAGTGATGTATGGATGTGTCTCCAAGCACAACAGCCAAGGTCTCTGCTGGGGCAGACTGGGAAGGAGATTTGGCACTTTTCCAGACCACAAGTTTATTTTTATGAGCTGGCCTCCACGGGTCAGCAGCGTGCCTGCAGCCTGGAACAGCACAAGGGAAAGCTGCTCCTATTTTGAAGGACTTCTGGATAAATGTCTCCTTATTCCAGGGCTGCTCCCTGCACACCAATCTCCGTCTGCAGGAGGGGCAGCTGCTCATCAGCTCCATCCGTTGCTCTGCAGCTGAATAAAACTTTTCCATTCTGCAGACTTTCTAGGCAAAGAAAACCTTGGAATGGAATTCAACAGATGTAGGAGTTGAATTTTGTTCCAAAGGTCAGCGACTTCTCCCTCTAAAATTTATTACTGGACTCAGCAGTTACTTTAAAATCACTGAGCTCCGCGTTGGCAAAGGGTTCACTCTCAACTGTCTGGAATCTGGTCATGATTTATTTATGGTTTTGTGAGAGAGGCAAAACCCTCCGTGAATTTCCACGGCCAGTGGAGCCCGTCCTGTGCCACCAGGGGCTGGATGTGGATGCAGCCCTGGTGGGAAGGACACAAACCGGTGTCCCTTATAAACCCCAGGCTCCGGGGGGCTGCTGGGGATGATTTTTTGGGATGCAAACATTGTTTTCTGGCAGCCCCACGGTGACAGATGCCCGCCTCAACCTTTGCACTCCAGACATGGCACCCTCTGTAGCTACATTTGTCACTTTTTATGGGACTGGAAGAGAACTGACCTTGCCAGTGTTGTTCACTTTGCTGAACCGTCCCCATTTCCAGAAAAATGGAACCAGGTCATAGGAGCAGAAGTGATACCAGCAACAAAAAATAAATCCCTGCTCTGCAGCAGGCTTAGGACCAACATTCCCTGGCTGGAGCTTTGTTTGTGGTGCTGCTTTGAATTTGGAATGCTGAAACCTGCAAATAAAAGGTGGGAGGGGCTGAATCCTGTGCAGGGAGCTGCCAGCATCGACATCCACACACAGTCTGGGGGCTGGGGGTGTCCAGTTCTGCTGGCAGCTCGTTTTTTTGGGAGAAAACCGGAGTTGGAATGGTCACAACTGCATTGAAACACTCCACCAGCAAAATGACTCCTGTTTATTGTTGTAGTTGTAATGGTTTCCCATTTAGAAGGGCCTGTATCAAATTTATACCTACTTAATATCTTTTTTATTGGGCAGTTAATCACAGGGAAGGAAAAAGAGGGAGAGAGCCTGGAGGTCTCTATTTCATTTGCTTAATAGAGGGTTTGTTGTGGGGGAGTCAGAGTTTGCTGATCATTCATCTCAGGGAGGTGGTTTATTTTATTTTGTTTTGTTTTATTATATTTTATGATACTGGAGGGTTTCTGGAGGGGAGGACTCTGCACAAAAGACTTTGGCAAGGTCACCTCAAACGTGGGGTGAGGGCCTTTGCTTCCATGGAAAGCAGCCAGGATACCCTTGGGACCTGCATTTTCCTTTCTCCATGGTCTGCTCCTCTCTTTGGCACCAGATTCCCACCCTGGATAATTTTTTATTTTTCATTTATTGTCCCTTCATTTGTTGCCACCCACCTCAAGCAGCTCTGACTGCCCGTGGCACAAACTGCAATTTAATTGTTTTTTAAGTGAGGTAAAATCACGAGATCACAACATTGGTCTTTGTCCACTTGGCTCCTGCAAGGCAAGGCTGACATTCAAAGGCAACGGGAATTATTTTGACCTTGTCTTGGGCCTAGAAAGGGCTGAAGGAAACCACGATGATGGTGAACCTCAAACACCAAAGAAATAAAGCCCTGAGAACAAGAGAGCCTCAGTTTGGCTCTTCTGGGCAGCCAGAAGTCACAACTGAGGCTTTCCAGTTAAACCTGTGATAAAAGTGGCAGTAGTTTTTTATTATCTTCTTTCTCGCAGCAAGGAGCTCTGCACAAGTGTCAATAAAAATAAAAACCACATAAATCATGGCAGTGGTGCCTCGGAGCAGGAAACAGGGAAGCTTTTGGGATAGGAAGTGGAAATTTAATGCACTTGGTTTCCAGTGGCATCTCTGGGTTCCTGGAGCACATTTTGTCCTTCCCATTTTAATTTGGTGCCCAAAATTCCCTGTGAGGTGCTGGTCACTATTTATTGTGCCACTGCAAGTGCTGGGCATCTCCTCAGGGGGCAAACAAACCTGGAGAAAGGCTCAGTCACGATCTGCACTTCACTCATCCCCATCCTCTGCCTTTTACCATCAGGCACCTTCTGAATGAGAACTCTGGGATAATGAAATTTTACTCAGAGAAAACAGATTTTCCCATTAAAAAGTTACTCAGAAGTGACTGGGATTTAAAGCAGTGATAGGTGAGAAGGACCAAAGCTGAAAATAAAATGTACCCGAATATAACCAGAGCTGAAAATAAAAATGTATCTGGGTTTAATCATATTATGGGTTTAGACTGGAGCTTAAATGATGTTCAATTTAGCAGCTTTGAAAGATGCACTTCCCAGTGCTCACCCTGGAAAGGATCCTTGGAGCAGGATGTTTAATGAACTCCCTGGAAGGCTCAGAACTCACAAGCTGACAGGTGAAATCTAGGACACAACATCTCCCAGCAATCATTTAAAGGGATGCAAATCAAACCCCAGAGGATCCAAGCCCTGCCAGGAAGGGACTGAGGAAGGGGAGGTGAGGGGCTCCCAGCCCCTGGGGTGACACAGGTGGGTGACACAGGGCAGGGAGAGGTGGCTAAACTCACACAAGGCCGTGGAGGAGCTGGGAATTGATCCTGCTGTTCCAAAATGCAGGAGGAGCTGGGTTCTTGGCCAGCTCAGAACCACCACTGCACTGTGCTGGAGGAGCACTGAACGTCACCAGAGCAATGCTGCGTTTGCCTTTGGGTTTTTTGTAAAAAAAAGGAAGATTTCATGGCCTGGCTCTTGCCCTTTCCCAGCCCATTACCTCCCTCAGTGCCCGGCACTCCAGGAACAGCACAACCCCTCTTGCTCTGGCTGTTAACAGGGGACGTGTGCTGCTCTTGGCAAATAACAAACACATCTGCACCCCTGCCCTTGGGTTCGGGGCTGCTGGGGGGAATTCTGGGTTTCCAGTGCACATCTCACCAGGACACAGAAATGTCTGAAGGGGATGAATCTCTGCTGATCCCCCCACGGACACAGAACTTCCCTGCAGCAGGAACACAGGGTTATGCGGTCAAAACCCATTTTTTGGCTCCTCCCAGCTCATCCCTGGTCATTTTGATTTTTCATATCCATCTCCCTGATGTATTTCCCTGTCCCACCCACGAGCTCATCCCTTCACTCTGGGAATCGATGCTCTGAACTGGAAAGACGTCATTTATCTCCCCAGCACATCCCTTGTAAAGATTCCAATAGATCTGTAAGCCCTGGAGTTTATTGGGATAGATGGGCACATAACTGAAGTATTATCTTAGCAGGAGCTGCTCAGGGAATATGGATGGATTTCTGTGCAATGGAATTGTGAGATCCATCATGGGGCTGGGCTGCAGGAAGCAAAGCCCTGCTGATGGATCTGTGCCATCACAAAGGCATTCTGAACAGTTGCTTCCTACCCGGAGCGTCAGGAGGCTGGAAATCCAGAGGGGAAGGGTTTTCCTGCCTCAGGCAGCTGGAAATCCAGAGGGGAAGGGTTTTCCTGCCTCAGGCAGCTGGAAATCCAGAGAGGAAGGGTTTTCCTGCCTCAGGCAGCTGAGGGCTGGCAGGGAATCGCTTCCTCAGGGGCCAAAGGGCTCCCTGTGCAAATGTGCTCACCCAGAGAAGGGTTTTTCCTCTCATCAGCACCTGCTGTTTGCAGGGAGAAGATCTGGGCCCAGAAATTGCTCCAAAGGAGAAAAAGTGCCTCAGTTTGAGTCCCCACTTGGTGTTCCAGCTTCATCCAACCTGGCCCTGGGCACTTCCAGGGCTGGGGCAGCCACAGCTTCTCTGGGCATGGCCTCTCCACCCTCACAGGGAGGAATTTCTTCCCAATATCCCATCTAAACCTTCTCTCTGTCAGTTTGAAACCATTCCCCCTTGTTCTGAATTGTAGAAAGTCCCTCTCCATGTTCCTAAGCTCCCCTCAGGTACCACCAGGTGTTATTTCCCCCTGTTCTGTTCACTCTCTGTTCATCCTCTGAAGCCTTTAAACGCTCTGGTGCCCACTGATTATGGCCAGAACATTTTTACCTTAAAATTTTACCTCTTCAGCGCCATCAATGACAAAATCTCAGCCTTTCCAAACCCACCCTGACCCGTGGGATGAAAACACATCCAGAAACTCTTGCACAGGTTTGGTTTGGTCCCTCCACTCTTCCTCTTTCCACCTCCTGGCAATGCCAGTCTAAATTGCCCAGAATCCCACCAGAAATCATGTTTTAAATCAGGGAAACAGGAAAGGGGTCAGGACTCAATGCTTGAAGAATTCCCTAAATTCCCCCAGGCCAAAACTCCCACCCGAGGAGCAGAGAGCTGTGAACCACTGGAGGGGTGACGGAGCTTTGCAATGCAGCATCTCCTGCAGAAAATACGCGAAAAAACGGTGAAAAAAGCTTCATTTTGATGACATATCCAGAGCAGCCACGCTGGAGGTGATCTAAAAGAGAACACCTTGCCATCCAGCACTAATATCCCAGGAAAAAATAACAGCTCTGCCTCTCAGTGGCTGGCACTTGATTTTAATAGGCCCAGAGCACATAAAAGCTCCCACAGAGCTGAGACAGACGGGTTTAAATCAGTCAGACAGAAGCCTCTGCCAGCCCTTCCCTCAGCCCTATAGGAGCACATTTATGATCTCATATTTTATTGACAAGGCTGACTTTGGTAAAAGTGCCCTGGCACAAGTGGTTATAAATGTGCATCGTCTGCTCTGTCTAATCCATTAACTCATTAAAATAATTGTCTTAATTTGATTGTTAAAGTGATTAATAGGGCAAGAGTTAAAGGAAATTAATACTCCAAATTGAAGCATAACTGCAGCCGAAAAATAACTCCACGGGATTGATGTGGTAACAAGGTGCAGGCTCGTGCTTAATGAGCCTTGGGGAGTTAAATATAGAAAGGAGAGACTGGAAGAAAATTCCTCTGTGCAGCCTGGCTGGAATGGTTTGGGACCTGGAGCCCAAAGTCCAGCTCCAAGGGCTGCCCAAGCCCACTGTGAATTCTGGTATCGGTAGAGCAGAGAAGAGGAATATTTATTATCAGCCCCTGGTTAATTTTTAGGAGATGTGGGAGTGCCCAGATAAAGCCTGTGCCTGCAGGATCACTGAATATTCCATCATCAGTGAATTCTTAGGGAATAAGCACAAACACACTGCAGCCGCAAGTGGCTGGGCTGGAAAGGAAAAGCTCTGGATCTCTCAGTTTGCTTTCAGTTCTGTTCACACTCATCCCTTGTTTTTACACCCTGTTTTATTGAAATCCATTTTTTCCCTTCATGTTTTTCGACTTGGGCATGGATTTTTTTCCTGCCTGGAGCACAGGGAGGAAAGGCCACACTGTAAAGTGCCAGTTAAAATTATCCATGCAAACACTGCTGGGTTTAGGAGTCTCCTGGCATTTTTTTTTTCCCTTTGTTCAGAGTGTTTATTTTGCTCAGTTCAAACAGAAACTCAAGGCTCAGGATGTGATGAGGGTGGCACAGGGCAGCTCCTGGGTCTCACCTGTTTCAGTGCTGTTCTGCTGTTTAATTGCTGCTCTGATTTCCTCTCCTTACCATAATTTCAGGGAGTTTTGGGGTTGGATTCATCAATCCTAGAGATTAAAACACTCCACTTGGCCCTTGGATAAAGCATGGGGGGCCTGCTCTGATGACAGAGGAAATCTTAAATTTCTTTAAATTCTCTGCTGAACCTGCCGCTGGTGAGCACTTAAGAGCTGTGAAAAAACCCCAACCAACCCCAAAACCTGTAATAAGTACAGCTACAGACAGAATGCACACATTTCTTGTCAGCCCTCTTGCTATCTAAGGTTCAAAAGAGCAATGAAATAAATATTGGATTAAATGAATGTTTGGAGAGATTGCTCCACACAGATAAAGCCTAACAGGGTGGACCAGGGGCTTGCAGCCCCGGGCAAGTGGAGCAGAAAATACTGCAGAGCTCCCAGGCTGCAAACACCTGGGAACCCTGGAGCAGCTGGAGATTTTATAACTCAGCTCGGACAAGGCCACGTGAACAAGTCAATTGGATACGAAAGGGAAAAAACTGAGAGTAAGAGAAAAGCAGCAAAGCATGGGCAAGAGTGAGAGTGGCAGAAAGAGAGAACAACTCTATTTATCCCTTATCCACGGCATGGGCACCAAGAGCCCCTTGCTATAAGCTTTATATATATATATTTAATTTTTTTTTTACTCTATATATGTATCTATATTTAATGTTTTTCTCTTTGCGCTCCTTGATTCTCTATGACAACAAAATCTGGCTTCCCAGATGTGCAGTGAGTAGCAGGGGGAGGGAATAGAGGCTCTGAGCAGAACTGCAAGTTCCAAAAGTAGCTCGGGCTGAGGTTTGAAACAGAGTCCAGACTTCTCCAGGACCACGTGAAGGAGGTGCAGGCACAGCAGGAATCCGTGTGAAACCTCTGAGGAAACTCCATCCCATGCTGGAATAGTCTGCACTGACTGTTTTAAAACTGAAGGGCGGGGATTTATCTATTTTTTTTTTCTTTTTCTAACAGCCTGAAGGTTCAAGCTCAGTCCCAGGGGGTATTTATGGGCTGGGTGGCTGGAGCACACAGAGCCGGGAACAGCTCTCACTTGGCGTCAAGGGCTGCGTTGTAGCAGAGTAAACTGTGAAGGGAGAGAGGAAATCCACAGGAGAATAGTCAGCCAGCAGCCAGAGTCACAGAATTAATGAGTAAATGATGTGTTTATTGCCCCAGTGGAAAGGGAAGGCAGACTGAGGGCTGCAGCAGGAATAACTTGTCTCTTTTCTCAGGCCAGAATGAGGCTGCAGAAGCTTCACTGATTTCCTCTGTCGGAAATGTCTGGGGCAGCTCTCGGAGAGCCACGTGGCGAAACTTCTCCTGCTCCTGGGAGCAAATCAATGCCTGCAGAAACCACCAGGAACTGTGAGGGCTGAAACCTCGCGTTCCTAAAAGCAGACACAACGTTCCACAGGGCTGTTAATTCAATTAATGGCTTTGGCTTAACCACCCCTGTGCTGCTCTTGGTGGGCTGATGTAAAATCCAAATTTCAATGCCAGCAAAGGTTTTGGGTGTGTTTGACCCCACTCTGTGCCCTCCTTCTGCAAGGGACTGGTGGATCTGAAGCTCCAAAGATATTCTGGAGTGTTTTTAAATGCAGAGCCACAGGGACAGAGCTGGAGTTAAACAAAGTGATTATTCCTAAACTGGAGCATTCACAATGGAGACAAATTGTAATCACACCCTTGGGATCCTGCAATCACCAGCAGCTCCCACCAAGCCCTGGCCCTGCTCCTTTGGGGAGATGGAAAATGAGAGAATGTGTTTTCTTCTGGTTCTTGATGCTCAGCAGAACTTCCTTGGCCTCGCCAGGGGCACTTTTTTCTTTAATTCCTCAAAATATTTAAAGACCCTTTAAAATACCAGGCTGAGATGCTTCAGCACTTCCCTAGAACGGGTTCTCCAGGAAAAGAAAACACTGAGAAGCAGATCTGTAATAACCTTTTCCCAACGGCATTTCCAGCAACCTATTCCTGTCCTGCTGTCCGTGTTTTGCTTCATAAAAGGCACAAAAACCAGGGTTGGCTCAGGGGAGCTGCCAAATCCCAGCATGGAAATTTCCCCATCCCTGGAAGTGTCCAAGGCCAGGCTGGATGGGGTTTGGGATGGTGGAAGGAGTCCCTGCCCTGGACAAAAAGGAAAGAGAGAAATTCCTGGCCGGGGGAGTGGGGTTCTCCTCTGGCTTTTTGATCTGCATCCATTTGACTTGGAGCTGGAACAGCAGAGGTGTTTATTAACTCACAGGATCCTGTTTCTCAGGGGCCCCTGATGGAAAATAAACCTTCCAGCTTGTTGGGATCAAGAGTTCAGTAACGCCGAGGGGTTTCCACGAGCGACTGAAGATAATCAAGTTCATTCCAGGGAGTGTTTTAAGAGTCCCAGAGCAGGCAGAGGGGAAGCAGTGCAGCAGGCCTGCCCAGCCAGTCCTTTAAAGAAACAGATTGACTGAAATACCCAAAAATGGGAACTGCTTCTGCCTATTTTAAGAGCAAAACCGCACTCAAATGTCATCATCTTCAAGTGTCATCCAGAGGGAGGAGGACGCAGACAATAATCCATTTCTGGTTTCAATCAGCCATCAGACCTCGAGCATCTTTTTCCTGAAGGTAGAATTTGCTGTGACATTTGGGCTCGGCTGTGAGTCTGTCACTGCAGGAAGGAGCCCTGTGCCACTGAGCCACTGCAGTTCGCTGTGCACGGCTCCTGGTGACAGCAGTGACACCCAGCCAGCCCCAGTGAGGGACGGCAGGGCCGGGGCGCGGGGCTGGCAGGCACCGGCGGGGCTGTGGATCATCCTCCTGCCAGGAATGACGGGCATGGACCAGAGTCAGACAGCTCCAGCTGTTCCCATTCCCTGGAACAAACCCCTGCGCTGCTTCCTGACACAAATTCTGCCTCAGCAGCCTCAGTCCTGCAGGGCAATTCTGCGCCTGGGGTGGATTTCCTCTGGCTGAGAGCTGAGGGCGCAACTTGAGGGGGGGAAATTTTCCAAGGAGGATGGAGAAAAGCTGGGAGAATTGTCCAGCCAGTTCCTGACTCCTCTCAGTGAACGAGACTGCAGTGACCTGCAGCTCTCAGGGCTGCTCAAACCAGGCTGGGTCTGTGTGCCAGAGGAGAGCAGGACCCACCCGACTGCACCCCAAAGCCATGCTCTGAAAGCCTGGCCCTGCTGCCAGGGGATTCTGCAACCCCAGAGGGGACAGGGCAGGACAAACCGAGCCTCTGGAACTCCAGGGAGCGACGTGACATGGGTAATTTCATCAGGGAGCTCTCAGGCATAACTCGGTTAGGTGGGCCCTTATCTCCCCGGGAAGCTGCAGCAGCAGAGTGCTCTGGGGAGATTTGATTAGGGGCTGACGTCAGCCCATTTGCCAGGGAAAACAGGGATTCGGGGTGCAAGTGAGAGGATTTGAACTACCTGTGCCTGCCTGGAACAATCACATTCATCCAAGCACAATTATGCCCCCGTCTCTGAGTTTTCACTAATCACTGAACCCCCCCTCCTTCCTTTGCCCCCTTCTTGTGTGGGTGACACTTTTAAAGCTGAAATTAAAGTCTTCACACCTGGCAGCTCCTGCTGCTGGGGTTTTCCATGCCCAGGGCTGGCCTGGATGATGGGATCCAGCACCCTCCAGCAGCAAGTGGAGGTTCTGGATCTCTCACCTGGCATCACAAAAAAAAATAACATTTGCCTTACGTTTTTTTGGCTTAAATTGCCCTGTAATCCAAAGGCCAGCTCATTGCCAGCTCCTGCTAAAGATAAGAGTTTTAGCATTTCCCTGACAGGCCTGTGACATCCCACAGAACACCAGACAAGGCAATTTGTTAATCTGCCAGCGCTGGCATTAAATATCCCCCTTTGTGTGTTGACAACACATTAGTGAGAAGTCAGACCTGAGGACCATTTTCCTCCTGAAACGCTGAGAATTTTGTGTAGAATTCATTTCCTCACAAAATGGGAACTTAAGGGCACACGAAAAGAGTAAAATGGAATTTGTGGGAAGTGCCTGAACTCTTCAAGACATTTTTGTGCCCACTCCAAGCCCACTCTGGCTCTAAAACAACTGCAGAGAGAACAACTTCAAAGCTGGGGAAGGGTCTGCTTGGAATCTATGGGATTGGACCAGGAATTGTGGATAAAAGACCCCTTTTTCCCTCGTGTTTGCCCACAGGTTGTGTTTGCAGAGCTCACTTGCTGCTAACAGCTCCCTGGCACCTCTGGAAGCAGGGAAAAGCCTGGCTGTGCCATTTGGATGCCTTTGATGTTTCCATCAGCTCACACAGGTAATTATGGGCTGGGGAGCAGCAGGGAATAATGCACTGGAGAGGCTCTGCCCCCTGAGACAAAAGCTGTTTCCAGGCTTTCTGCTCCCCTGGCAGTTCCTGAAAACTTCCTGGCTGGTTTGAGACAAGGGGGATATTTACTGGCACCCTAAAATACTGCTCTGCTCCTGCTTTTGGCAATTTAAGGGGAAAATGGTATGGGAAGGTAGGAAACAGGAGGATTTATTTGCTCTGCTCTGGAAATGATGTTCAGAAAGATGAATATCTGAGGGGTGGGGTTTGTACACTCCTGAGCACCAGGCTGGTGCCTTCCATCACAAAAGCATTCCCTTGTTCTGCCCGGGATGCCCCTGGATTCCCAGCCCAGCTGGATGTTATTCCAAGGAGTTATTCCACCCTGCACAGTGACACTGCTGCCTCACACGCAAACCCAGCTGGGTCAAAACTCTCCTCCTGCCTCAACTGTTCAGCCACAAATGTGTCTATTCATAATTTCCATGTGTAAATCCCAGAAGGAAAACCTTGGTTTTCAGGTATTTGGGAAGGCTAAATATCTCTTCTGCATTGTCAGGGTTATTTTTCCCCCCTGTAAGGCTTTGAAATGAAAGCCTCAAACGGAGAAGAAAATCTAGAAGAGATAAATTTCAGAGGGGAGCAGAGTTTGTGATGCTGATCTGCAGCAGGAATGTGCCATCAAACCCCTGCCCTTTCTATCTGCAGGCAACACAGGCGTTTTTCCTCCTTCAAATATCACTTCAAGAGCATCAACTGTGCACTGCCTCCAACCACCAAACCCCCTGGAAACGGGGCAGCCTCGGGAGAGAGCTGGGCACAAAAAGAAAAGGATCCCTTGCTTATTTTTGTTTCTGCCTTGCACCTTTATTTATTATCAGCTGCTTGCAGGTACACACGCAGCCTCCCCGGGGGCCAGTGCTGGAGAGACAGAAATGAGTTTACTCAGATGCTGCTGTCTCTGATGCACTCTAAAATTAGACTTTGTCTCCCTGGATTCTGTGTTTGGATGCAAAGGAGTGACAAGAATTTCTCTCTCTCTTTTTCTCTATAATCTACATTTAGAGGGTGGGAGCCGCTCAGGTTTTTGACAGAAATGGGAGGAAAAATGGGGGGAAAAAAATGCATCCTGAGGTCCCAGCTGCCAGCTTCATCACCAGCAGGGGCTGTTGGTGTGGGCTTTGAGCCAGCCCTGCTTCCAGGTGCTAAATCAGGAAGGCAGTGGAGCTGCTCCCATTCACTCCCAGGGAGCTGAGCCACCACCAGGCTGCTCCCAAGGGAGAGAATAACAATAAACAGAGGGATTAGAAAAAGGCTGAGCACGGGAGGAGGGGGAAAACGTGTTGGTGAGGGAAGATAAATTGGGCAGCAGCAGGAATTGCTGTCAAGGGAGCACAGATGGACAGAGGGAGCTCAGGGAGGTTTTTCAGGGAGGCTCTGAAATTCTGTTTCATCTCCATCAACTGTGGACATGCCCTGACTTTGCTCAGCCCCTCTGGGCCCAAGTTGTGCAAACCAGCCCCTTTCAGAATAAAGCTGAATTCACCTGTCATTTGTCACTGTACAGAGAGCTTTTCCCCCATTTCCTTGCAGAAAGCTTGGGAGGTAATTAATATCATTAGAAATAATTGCACCAGGTGCAAATTCCTCTTGGCTTGGCTGCAAAATCACCAGGCTGGGCCCTCAGTGAATGGCAGGGAAGCCGAGCCCTGTCCCCAGGCCTGCCTCTTCCACTTAATGCGTGTTCCCAACAAGGTTAGTCCATTACAGGAAACTGCAGTTAGAGACCCTTTTGTTTACTGTGTTACACAAATTCAATTTGTCAGAGAGCTGGGTTTATGAATTAGGAATGAGGGACGTTAGCAAAATTAAATGATAAGGCCTTGGCCAGCATCCGTTGCAGCTGAGATCGGGCTGATAAATTGGAGCAGCCAGGCAGTGTCTGGTGAACTAAAACAAAGGCACCATGTAAATATGTAAAAAAATCAGTATTGGGCATGAATATCTTGTATCTCCTCCTTCCCTGCCCCTGCAGTACAGAAAACTGGGAGGGAAGCATTAATAAACCAGGATTTCTCCTTTGGTGGATGTTGTTTGCAGCATCCTCACATCCCAGGCCGCTGTTTGGCCTTGTATTTGGGGCAATCCTGCAGCTCCAGCCTGGATTTTGGGAGCAGACTGGCACAGCTATCCCATGGCAACAGCTGATCCTCATCTTCTTTTCCAGGGAAAACTGCAGAGCTCTGGAGCACTGCACATTCAGGGAGGGATACGGGGCAAAGCACTCGGCTCTGAAACACGAGAAGCCAAGGAGAAGGAATTCCACACAACAGGAGGGGGTGGGGAAGGACTTCCAAGCAGGTTTTGGGTCTCTGTCATGGGCACTAATGATTCCCAGCCTTTCCATAATGCAAAGCAGGAGCTGCACGTTCTGCCTTTGGATGTTCCAGGACAAAAGCTGAGCTGAAAATCCCCGTGGCGGGGCTGTGATCTCTTTTTCCATCAGCAGATTGAGTCCCTTCCTGGCTGAGCTCCCCAGGAATACAGGCAGGGAAGAGGAATGTTCTGTTTGTCTTTCTGAGAGAGGTGAATGCAAAGTGCAGAAGCATTTACGTGTCCCTCACTGCTGTACCTGCTTTGGAGTTGATCTTCCACAAGTCACTGCTCTGCTGACACCAATATTGATGGAGCTGGAGGCACCTGGCTCTTGAAGGATTGTTCCTTGGGTGAGAAAAATGTTTTGCTTTGCATGGTTTGGCCTTGCTTGGAAAAAACTTTGAATTTTTCTTGCTGAGTTCTGTTCCTGACTGTTTTCATCACAAAAAAAGGACAAAACTTGTGTTCAGTACTGGGGGAGTGAGAGAGGAGGAGGAACAAACCAAGGGAAGAATCATTACAAAAGACACAGCAAATTATTCAGCTGCTGTGACATGGCCAGAGGGGGAAGAGGAAAGTTCCTTGGCTGGCTGGCGTTGGAAACTTCCTGCCTGTCATTCCGCAGAGAAAACCATCAGATATTTCATGTTAATTGTCACTTAGGAAAATTTCATCCTTTCCAGGAGAAAAGCAGCCCTGCAAATGCTTCAGTAATAATTTCCACTTACTGAGAATGACACCTGAACCAAAAGGAGCTCTCCCATTTCCTTCTTGCCCTAAAGAGGAGGTGAAAATTTTAGGGAAAATACACCTTTGCACCTGAATGTTCATGGATTGATTTCCCAGAGCTGCTGCTAATCAAGCGTTATCTCAGTTAACACAATCTTGGTTAAACCTTCCCACCAACGTTCCTCCCCAAATCCATACAAATTCCTTACCCAGAGAACCCCAAGCAGAGCAAAGACTTCTTTCATCAGTTGTTGAACAAAATCTGAGTCAAGCAGCCCTGGCCCTGAAAGTCTTGGTCTCTAAGCAGGCAGATAATGAGAAATTTAATGCTGGGAGACAGGAGACAGCTCTGAAAAGTTACAGGAGTGGGCACCGAACCCAGAGCAGCAGCACAAGGACCTCGGGCTCCTCCCTGCCCTGCCCAGCCTGGCCAGAGGGTCCAGAGGAATTGCTGAGGGGCGGAGATTGGTTCTTTTATCTTTGCAAAGCATAAACACCTAAATTAGAAGCACCATATCAAGTTTTACCAAATTTTTGTTCCTATAACGCCTCATGCAACTCTCAATTCTGTTTCCTGGGCCATGGCTTTTGAGGAGGAAAAGGTCTTTATGGGATTCTCTGTAAAGAGGGCGAGGGGAGGCACTCAGAGGATGCACCTTTGATAGCCTCGAGATAACTCAGAGAAGTCCCCATGCTGAGAAACCTGTAAGGATTTAGGGAAAGCTTTGCCCATAGAGAGCATCCAAGAGCAAGGAAGAGATTTGAGACAACAGCAGAGGGGTCATGCAGAGGAAACATTAAACTGTGTGTGGTGAAGAGAGAAAACCAGAGCGATTGGGATGAACAGAAGGGTTTGCACCCAAATCATCAGGCAAAGAGGCTGAACCCCTGGACGTGAGAACTGAGCTTTGCTGTGGCCTCTCCAAAGCACAGCTTGGCACTGGTGAAGTTGTTGTTGCTTAAAATGGTTCCAAAATTTCAAAGACCACCCCAGAATCCCGTGTTCTTTTCCCTCCAGGGCTGAAGAATAGGTTGTAAATGGGTTGGCTTTGGTGCTAAAAGCTCCCAGTGCCTGACCAGCATTTCCACTCCTTGTGTGAGCAAACAGAGGGAGCACAACAGGCCCTTGGGGACCCACCAGCCGTGTGAGCCGAGCAAAGGCTGGGACAACACTGCCAGCTCACAGCTTAGATCCATCTCCCTGAATATCTGCTGCCTATTTTGCTGTTTGTGTTTACAGAAAAAATAAATCAACAAACAAACCAAACCAAACCAAACCGCTGCACCCCTGCCAGCAGCAAAAGGATCCTGGAGCGTGCAGTGCAGTTCCTTTACAGCTCCCTCATTCCATCCCTTGTTTTAAAGCAGTTCCCTCAAAGATCTCCTGATAAAACCCAGCATAAAACCCCCTTTTTGAGCAGAGGCCCCAGGCACCTCAGGTTCCTTGGGTTCTCGTGAGGTGAGCGAAGTCATTTTTACCTTGCTTGGGTGATCTTGGAATACGCTCATTAAATGAAGAGCTATGAACAGCCCTCTGTCTGGCTGGAAATCAGGGATGTGCTCCAGAGGGGAAACTCCTCGAGATGAGCAGGGGGAACAGCTCCCATTCACAGGAATAAAGCACTTCCCTGATTAATAAGCTGGATGTGCCAGCTGCATGCAAAGTGGGCTGGATCAGATTGGGAACTGGGAAGTGACTGGTTGGACTGGGACTGGAGGGGATACGGGATTTACCTGGCAGGCCTGCAGGCTTTATTTTTATTTTATTCATCAGTCTGGTTATTTTAAAAGTGATGCTCTGGCACCTTGTTCTGAGTCACACACTGAAAAACTCTGTTATTCCAAAGAGCCCAGGACTTCAGCAGAATTCCTAATTCCCGAATGTTCCAGGGGAACATTCACAGCATTTTGCTGTGTGCTTACACTTTCTGCATCAAAAAAAAGCAATTTCTCAGTGGTAGCTG
The DNA here is from genome assembly GCA_014706295.1 of Lycocorax pyrrhopterus obiensis. Classification (NCBI taxonomy): domain Eukaryota; kingdom Metazoa; phylum Chordata; class Aves; order Passeriformes; family Paradisaeidae; genus Lycocorax; species Lycocorax pyrrhopterus. Next base: position 5,618,670 of record JACSVZ010000025.1, on the reverse strand, counting down.
TAGCACATCCATGACTGAAGGGAACACAGCAGCTCTGCTTTTTCCTGGGCGTGCAAATTGGGAACATCCTGGACTTAGAAGGGGGGAGCTGCAGCCCTTCTGGAAGGTGTTTTATCCCCAGGGATGGCTCCCACACACCCAGTGCAGCCACCCTGGCAGCTCCTGGGGAGGTGACAGCGTGGCTGAGGCCGCAGAGCCACCAGCACTGCCCGTGGCCCTCGGGGAACTGCGGGGTTTAAAATAAACGTGCTGAGTGTATTATTCAGGAGTCCCAGACAGCAGTGGCCATCTGGCCACTGGCCCGAGCCAGGAGAGCCCCTGGTGCCGCGGCAGAGCTGCGAGGCACAGCTCCCACTGCCCCAGCCAAAGGCACGAGTACCAGGGAGATGGAAATGGCTCTGCTCCCTCCTGCTCGTGGCTGTTCTGTGCTGCAGAGCTCCTCCTCGGCCTGGTGCTGGCTCCAGATGTCATCAGAGATTAGGACCAGGCTTTTGGAGCTGGGCTTGGGTCCTGTCCTTCCCTGTTAAGCTCTTGATGGGGAAGGGAATGTTATTTACCAAGCTGATTTTTTTCCCCCCCTTTTTTTGTCCACGTGCACATTTTCAGAAAAACCCAACCCCTGTAAGGTGACCCAGAGCACCAAGGGACCCAACGGGACTGAGAGGGCTCTTGTCCCCTGGGTCAGCCACCACAGCCACTGACAGGGGACATTAAATGGCTCTGAAAGGGCTTTTCACTGCGGCTCTGGGAAAGGCCAGCCTCTCGCTGCCCTGCACTAATTCCTCCCCACATTGTTTTCTTAACCCTCTGCTGAGCTGAGCCCCGGCCTTGCCCCACAGAGGAGCCCGTTCCCATTCGTTTGGGAATCCCAGGAACAGCCAGGGAGGTGGCCCTGGAGCCAAGAGAAGCTGACCCAAGGAGCAGGGAGGCAAAAGCTGATTAAAGTTGAAGGCCGGGGGTGGACTAATGACAGAGGGGTTCAGGGGGTAAGAAAACTCTGTAAGAGGCACTGGGAGAGAGATGCTGCCCGTGCAGGGCAGCTGTCACTGGATCCTGTGGTTAATAAAATTCAATATAATAAAACATCATATTCTCATTAAAATAGATCTGAATAAAGCCTCATCCCCAAAGGAGACAAATCTGAAGTCAAGCAGTGGGAAGGAGGCACATGTAGGGGTGTGGATCAGCAGCAAAAGGAGAAGAACAGACCCAGCCCAGCCCCAAAATCCCATGAACAGCACCATCTCTCCCACAGGAAAATTTTGCAAATAAAACGTTCAGGAATAGCTGGAAACCCAGCAAGGGTGACTCAAATGATGTAACAGAAAGAACGAGGCAAAAAGCAGCAGCTTTGTGACAAATGAGCCACTTCAGTGCTGCGGGAGTTTCTCTTGTTCATCACAGGCAGTGTGAGCCTCCAAAGAAAAGTAAATACTACAAGAGCCACCATGGAAAAACACCACGGCAGCAGCCACCACTGCATCCCTAACCAAAAAATCCAGGTTTGCTCTTCCCCTGACAGCGCTTCCCACCTCCGGTGTCAGACTCCCAGTTTTATGGGCTCTGGGTTATAGATGTTTATCACATTTTTATATATATATTTATATAGATATATTTTATATATATATATATAGCTTTTCCTCTAGATTTACAGGCAAGGGTATTTTTTACAGCAGCCAGACTCCCATTTGTTGAATTTTTTGCAGGAGCCACAAGGAAGGAGAACCTTTAAATCACCAGGAAGCTCTGACAATGCAGACCCTACTGTGCAAGACTGCTTTTAAAAAGCACTTACTTTTTATGGCCTAATTTAAGGCGACATTGAACGTTCTCAGGAAAACCTCCCGGTTCCTCCAAGGGTTCTGCCCTGGTAAAGTGTCTCAAAGTCCTTTCCTGCATTAATTCCAAGCCAAATGCTCTGTGAGCCTCTTGGAGCTGCACCAAATGGGCAAATTTGAAGTCATCATTCCTGGGATAAATCACCTGTCCGGGTGTGGAATGAATCCTGCAGGGCTCTGGTGGCCTGGACTGCTTTTATTTCACCCACATTGATGCTGCTCTTGTTGTTTGACCTGTAACTGCTACAGGGGAGGGTTGTGCTGGGGGAATGACGGGGAGCTAAAGGCTTTTATGATCCCAAAATTCAGCCAAAAACCACAACAAACCAAGTCACTGCATCCCAACCTCTGTGCTGCACACAGGGACCCTGCCCAAACCACCTTTACGTATTTTGCTTTCCAGGTGTTGCACAGGTGTCCAAAAGAGCAAGTGGAGCAATGTGCTTAAAGGTTCTGCATGAAAATTAAATCATCCTCCCCTTTTATAAGGCCTCGAATTGAGGTTTTTTACCCTATTTTCCAACACATGGAAAACACGGGGGCAGAGGACTCTGTCACTTAAACACAACCATGAACTGAAGGCAACCCCTCAGGCAGGAAAAGTGATTTTCCAGCTCTGGAGAGAGGGGCCATTTCTTTCCTTCCCTGTGGCTGCCCCATCCCTGCAATTGCCCAAGGCCAGGCTGGATGGAGCTCTGAGCAATCTGATTTGGTGGAAGGTGTCCCTGGCCTGGGTGAGCCCTTGGGTGCCTCCCATGCCTGACCTCAGGTGGAATTCCTGCCACTTCCATGACAAATTCTCCCACTCTGCCCTGGGAGCATCCTCACCTTGTAAGAGGAGTCCCCAGCTACTGCTGGAGCACCTTTTGGCTCCTAAAGCATTCAGAGATGCACGGGAAGTGTTTTCCAAATGAATAAATAAAAGCTCTGAGGCTGCTCCGCCTGCAGAGCTGCACACGCTTGGCACCAGCCCCGTGCTCCCAGCCCCTCCTCGGCATGGGAAGGGCTGCACTCATCAGCAACGCTTCCAGCCAGGAATCCAGACGGGATCTGAAGCAAAAACGGGTGGGAGATGTGGTTTAAGGCTCATTCTGCATGAAGGGTGCATCTGGTTTTGTCTTGAAGGTGTACCTTGACTCCACGTGCCTCTCCAGCTCAATGAGCCTCCCCTGAGCAGAGCGCGGCAGATCCCGGGTTTCAGTCCAAGGGAGGCTTCCCACAGGGAAGCAGACATCTGCTGAGCATTTGCACATGTGATAAAAAGGGAAGGCAGCGCTCTCCTGCCCTCCAAAAGCAAATCCAGGACTGTTGGAGGGTAAAGCAGGAGGGGAGCGGCAGCAGGGATAAGCAGGGAGGGACATGTTTGTCATTAATACCAGAGCAGACAGGGAAGAAGCTGCATCTTTCCAGCACTGCCAGCACTAAACCAGCTTAAAAAGGGAGCAGGCTGCAGAAAACGCCACTTTCTGCCCCACAGAAAAAACCTTCTTCAGCCCAATCTGACACGGAGCTGTCCAAGACACAAACCCCTACACAAGGTCATGGGCATCACCAGTGGTTCCAGCATTTGAGCAGCTTCTCTCCCCAAATCTGCAGGGGGCTTGGTTGGTTTCTTTATCTGGATGGGGTTGGAGGGAAAGGGACTGTTCACCACCAGGGCAAAAAGGGTTTGTGAGGCTGGGGATGCTCCCAGCACCCACAGCAACAGCACCTGCCAGGGCCACGGGGTTTTGGGGGGCTGCATTTGCCACGCTGCAGAAGCACAAAGCAGTGCCACTGCAGGGCTCGTTATCCATCCAAAGGGATGGTCCAGCACAGTCAGGGCTCGGAGCAAATTGCCTTTTCTTATCTGTAATACAACATTTAATGTATACAATGCATAATACAACAGGCTGTGAAACCCAGGACGGGGTCTCTGCAACACAATCCCCCTGGAAGCAGAGCTGGATTGATGGAAAGACAGCTCTCACCTCCTTCTCTCCCAGTCCCTGCCCAGTTCCAACTGGTGGTGACTATTTGCCCTAAATTCCCCTGCAGCAGCAGCTCTCCCAAGCACCCAGGAGCGCTGGGCTCCATTTGAGCCTCCCCATCTGATTAGATTTATGCAAATTCCTGTATTTATTAGCATAACAGGAAGATTGTTCTGCTGCCTGGGAAGAAACGAGCCCCTTTATTCCAATAGATGTGTCAGCTTGGAGCAGTTAATAAGATCTATTTGTAATCCATAGGTAGGCACGATAAAAGCAGCAGAACTCGGCACTTCCACGGGCAGAGGAGCTGCTGGGAATATTGGTAGCTGGGAACTCGGTGTAATTATTAGGAGAGATATTTAAATACTCTTCAGGGTAATTCTGGGGAGTGCAAGGGAAGCCAAACACACTGAAAATCTCATTTTAGCTTCAGCTGTTGACTGGAGCAGCCAGGAGGGAGGTGAGGCCCCAGCCAGAGCCACCCCACCACACTGGAGAAGATCCATGGGGTGGTGAGGAGGGGAGAGCTGGCAGAAGGTAAAGCACCCACAGCCCAAGGAACAGAGCCCCAAGGACCTCTTAAGGCTAAATTCACCTGTTTTCCTTGGTTTCAGGACTTGAGGGCATCATAAACTTGGATTAAAGTTGGGTTAGACACAAGATCAGCTGCAGCTGCTCTCTCCAGGTTTCAGTTTTATTTAAAATCATGGAATCATAGTTGGAAGGGACCCACAAGGATCATCCAACTCCAGCTCCTGGCCCTGGCAAAGGGCATCCCCAAGAATTTAACTTGGTTCTTCTCAGCCTGCAAAGGCTGCAAATAAATCCCACCCCGATCTATTCTGAGGGGGAGAGAGTTCTGAGCAGTCCTGTGCATCAGCTTAGCACAGTTCATGACAAGGAGGATCCCAGAATTCCAAATGCAGATTCCCATACTCAACACCTCCCTGCCTCCCACCATGGGGGAGTGCCCGGGCCCCTGTGCTGGACACCAGAATTGCTGTTTCCTTTGTCCCTAATTAGCTATGAAATGATGTTTGCAACCTGCTAAAATGCCCACTTAGGCTGGGGGGGAGCAAACATTGGCCCATCTGCCAAGAGGTTTTGCAGCAGACGTTTATCTAAATAGAGAAATCAGCCTGCTATTCGCATCTGATTAACAAACACAGCCTCTAATTAGCCCATGTGATTAAGATGCATTTGAGGAGTCACTTCAGCACATACATTAAACCATCACTCCTTTGCTCAGTGATGGTGGTAAGACAGGAGCGGAGTGGTCCTGCCTCGCTCCAGCTCTCAAGAAGGAAAAGCAGGAATATTTAAGGCCATGTTCAGAGCAAAGGGTCAGACCACTGCTGGGGCAATAATCCAGGGGGTTTTTCCCTCAAGGAGACTGTTGTGGAGGAGCTGTAGTGCAGACAGACCACTGGGGTGAGAGAATTTGCTATTTTTTACCAGCCCACCAGCACTGCCTGTACTGGATCCAAAACCTGGCTCTTCCAGCACAGGCAGAAATTCCCCAGGATTTAGGAAAGACCCTCCCAGCCCAAACTGCTTGAATTTCCCACTCAGAACCTCCCCAGAGCACCATCCATGGACCTCTGCAGCTCTCCCAGGGGATCTGACCGTGGGGAAAGTTGCTGCCTGAGTGTTGCTAAATAAAAACACTTTGCCTATTGTTCCTCTGGTTTGCTGCAACAATTGCCACAATCAATTTGATTTGTAATGTGTCCTGTCCTCTGAATCTCTGAGTTATTAACCTTAACAATGTCAATGAGCTGCTGCAGTAATTGAGTCGCAGCAAATTAAGGGTTGAGGTAATTATTAAGAGCTGCTTAGTACACAGGAATATATTAATATGTTATTGATGCCAGCAGAGTGGGGGCTTGCAAGGAGAGAAGAATTCAGAGTGACTGCAGCAAGGGAATAAACCTGGGCAGCCCCAAATGCCAACAGGTGTGTTGGAATATTGATTCCAATTCCCTTGGAATTCCCTCTCATGTTTATAGAGCAATCACATGGTGAGGCAGAACTCCCAATTACCGGCCTGTTTTCCTGCCAGGTGATGGGCTTTGCCAGCCAAGGAACGGGGGAAAAGTCACATTTCATGGGGTTTTAGCCACTTCAAGATTTTCGTTTGGAATTTCAATTTAGTCCCAGTCTATTCCAAGGTTGTGAAGAGATAAAATAGGAAAACACCTCATACAGCATATTTCAGCATAAAGGCACAACCTCCCGTACTTTCTTTAAGTGAGTCACTGGGGGAGTGTTGCTGTTGTTTTTATGAACATTATGTGTGCCGTTAACATTTTCACTTTAATTAAAACCATACTGAAATCGAAACCAAAAATTCTGAAGTGGCTAAAAACCCATTGAAAAAACCCCCAACCTCAGAAAGGAGAGAAGAGCTGAAACCTCACAAATGATGGGATGTGAATGAGAAATTCCATAATGGCTCCTTCAAAAAAAATCACAGTAACCTGGAAGGATTTTGGAGTTGCACGTGCACCAACAGGACAATTGGCTCTGCCAGCTGTACATGAAATAATATAAGCACCAAAAAAACCTCTTCTCACTGCTTTAGTCTGCAAAGAATCACCTGAGCTGTTTCCAAAGCATTCAAGCTGAGCTAAAAGACAAGAACAATAAAGTGGAGAAAAGAATGTTCTGGGGGAAAACGCGGTGTTACGAGTTTGTTGCTTCTGCTAAATATTAATCTGGATTTCCTCTTGTATTGCCCTGCTCCTACGGATGAGTTACCCATTCCTCCAGGCCCGGCATTTTAAAATCTGTTTTATTTTTCTGGAGATAATTTCTCTGTACAAACCCCCCTCCATCCCTGTTTCAGAGCAGCGACAGTGGCTGCAGGAAAGTGAGAGGCAATTTCTCACCTGCCCGATGTGATTCTGCTATCTCCACTTAGAGCACAAAATCTCCCATTACCTCGGCCACGCAGAGCATGCAAAAAACCCCCCTCGCTTCATTTCGCGGGCAGGGAGATGTGATATCAGCCAGAAGGAAAATATCCATGCAAATATTCCTTCCCTGGGCAATCTGTGTTCTTAAAGTTCTCTTTTCCCCACAAAAATACAATGTTTAGGCTGCTGCTGGTCTTCCTGGAGGAGCCATCCTCTGCTGCTGGTGAGGGTTGTTGCTGCCACTTCCCGACACTAAAGATCCTTTTAAATCTGTTTGGGTTGGGAAGGGGATCGTTCCTTTCCCTTTCCACAGGAATAAGGGATTTGGCTGTTCCTTCCTGCAGGGTTCTGTGGCACAAACTAAAAGGGAGGAGATACAAAGGGCAAGGGAGGGAAGGCAAGCCCCGGTATGCCCGTGGCAGCTGGATTTTGAGGCTATGAACATTCTCCAGCTGCTCAGGCTCCCTGCAGCCTTTGGGTGCTGAGGATCACCGGGGTCTCTGTGGGGACACAGGGGAGCAGCTCCTTCAGGGATTCCTGCACGCTGCTCCCTCCCTGGGAACCATCCCAGCTCTCCTCTCCTCCCGCTTTTCCCTGTCCTACTGCCCTTAACAGGGCTGCTGCTTCTTTTAAAGCTCAGCTTGCAGTTTAAATTCCCTGTCAGATCCGATGGCACGGGGATGGCAAACAAAACCCTGGTAGCACATCGTGGCTGTGGCACGGAATCCGCTCGGGTGGGAGGGGATTGGGATGAGCTCCCCATCAGAACTGTGATGTTTTCATCTGTCACAGGAGCCAAGCCCCGGTTTCTGACAAATTTATCTGCAAAGCGAGTGGGCCCTGGGAATGGAGAAATCTGAGCTAAAGAGAGAATGTGGGAAATGCCTCTTTCCCTCTCTTTTGACCCCTGGTGAGGTTCTTCATCAGCTCTGCTGAGCACCACCATTAAGAGGCTGTGATAAACTGAGTTAACATAATTTGGAAGAACAATGGGCATTTCCACAGAAATTCATCAGCAGGAATATTCCCTGCACCTCCCTGGAGGTGGAGGAACAACGTGGATGTCCAAGCACAAAGCCCAGGCAGGAGTGTTCACACTTCTGCTGCCAGAGGCTTCCTTTGCCTGAAGACAGAACCCCGCCCCAGGCTCCCAGGGAAACAATTAATGTGAGGAAATAAGGAAACCAAAACCTGTCAAAGGAGATTTCTGTGCTGTGAATAATCAGGGTGGCAGCTGCCTATGGTCCCTGTCAGGTGCGATGTAAATGTATTGCTATAAAGAGGCTTCCTAGGCGTGGTTGGGGTGCAGATTTTAGGGTGGTGTTTGGAATTTTTTTCCTAAGTTCTTCCTGTCTAATAGAGGAAAGAGTGTGTGGAGGCATCAGGAGTTCATGCCAGGGGGTAGCAGAGGGTGCTCTGGGGCTGATGAACAGGGAGATGATGCCCTCAGAGCCACCCAAAACAGTGGCAGAGGCTGCAGCTGGAGCCAGCTTAACCCAGCCTTGTGTCTCTAAAACCAGGCCTTTGGGAAGGGGCTTTGCAAGAGCCAGCAAACGGTTTTGAATAGACCTAGAGAGAGTGAGAGGTGCTGATAGTTTCTAATTAGGGGGAAAAGGAATTGTTTTCCATGAGTTCCCTCCGTGATCTCATCCCTAGGAAGCAGCCAAAAATATCAGGGCACCCTCGCTCAGAAAGGAGCACATTGTTCCTTGTGTCTCCTGGCAAAGGGAGGGGTGAGGAGCAGGTCAAGCATGAAAATGTGCTGGAAAATCCCCCCCAGGCCCCAGCAGCTTCCCCTGGGTGTCTTTCCAAACATCCACACCCAGCCCAGGGCCATCAGCTCCAGGTGATTCCCAGCTCCTGTGGCCGGGACCTTCTCAGGCTCGGGCTGGGTCCTCCCGGGGAGGGAGGGAAACGCTGTCCCTAATCAGGGCTGACATGGCAATTTTCTCCATCATGTCACTTGTCAAGGGGGCCAGCAGCCTCCCCTCCCAGCCCAGGGCTTCCCTGGGAGCCTCCCCAGACCTGCTGAGGAGAAATAAATCAATTACGGAGCCCAGCAGCTGCCCAGAGGAGATGAGCTCCTCTCCTCTCCTGGGCTGTGGGGCAGGGTGGGAAGGGGCCAGGGCAAGGTCTCCTGGAGGGATGTGAGCATCACAAGGACTCCCTCACACTCCTGGCTGGCTGCTGCCAGCCCCCCTTGGGGTGAAAGGCTCCAGTGGGGCCTGGCTGAGCAATGGGGTGGTGTCACCCCACTGCAAATGGCACTGGGACCCCGCCGTCCCTGTCCCCAGGGATGCTGGACGTGGACTTCTGCACAAAACAGCTTTGGTTTGTCCCCTTCCAAAGCCCAGAGCTCCCACCCAGCCCTGGTGACAGCACAGACACTCCTGGTCCTGCTCAGTTAAAGAAGAAAAGACAAAGCTGATGGAAAGCACAAGGGTCCTGTGGGATGCAGAATCAACCCAGGCACTGAGTGATGCTCTGTTCTGAGCACATGGGCCAAGAGATCCCACTCAGAACTCGCTCTGAATTCTCTCAGGCCTACTCATCAAAACAGAGCTTTTCACCCCCCTTTGTGCTCTTTGCTTGCATCTGTTGTTTTCGGGGGAAAAAAAAAGACTTGTACAGAAATTCCACGTTTTAGAAATCTCTCCTGGAATGACCCAGCTGAAGAATTCGGATCTCTGGTTTCTAGGGATGTGTTTTGGCCAGGTGCAGGAGCCCTGGTGCTGGTGTCAGAGGAATTAAGGGCTTTAATTTTCCTTACTCCTCTCAGGATTCGCTCACTGACCCCACGAGCCGCTCGCTATCTCTATCAGTGCCCTCCGTGGGCAGCTCTCCAAATCAATTAACGTGATTGTTTCGCTCCTCAGGGCCATAAAATCACAACATTTACAAGAAATACGTGGGGCTGTGCAGTTTGCCTGGAAGTGTGGCCGGGATGGAGAGCAGTTAGATCAGCCAGAGCCCCTGCCACCCCACCTGCTGAGCACACCCCATTCAAACACCTCTCTCTTTGCTTCAGGAAGTGTTATCAGTTAAATACCACAGGGAGGGGGCAAACACGGTGGTTTTTCACATTAATTCTTCTCAGATACACTGGAAGGGGAGATTACAAACAGCTTTTTAATGTGATGGAACGGCTGGGGTTGGGAGGGCTCTTAAAGCCCATCCCATTCCAACCCTGGACACCTCCCACCACCCGGAGCATCTCATTCCAAGCTGGCCTTGGACACTTCCAGGGATGGGGCAGCCCCAGCTCCTCTGGGCACCCTGTTCTGTTTGTTGTCCCCTGTCTGGAGGCCGGGCCAGAGCAGCCCCCAGCTCTGCCGTGCAGCAGGAGAGCGGCAGGGAGTGTTCACGAGCTGTTCCAGCTCCTGAGCACGGTGCTCCCGTTCAGCTTTTATTCTCCAAGAATAAATAGCCTGAAGGGCCTGCAATAATGGTTAAATTGTGCAATGTAAATTAAAAGCAGGAAGAAAGAGCAGGAGCCACTGAGACAGGAGAAAGCATCGCTCTGCAGGCAGGATTGAAATCAGCCATCCCAGAGTCCCCCGGCTGAGCTCGGCACTGCGGTGGCTTTTAAAGGTCCTCGTGCATCAGTGCACCTCATTTTCCCATTGGTGGGCTGAGGGAATGAGAAATTCTTTCCCCCAACCTTTAGTCTTGTCTACCTAAATGATATTTTGCAGTGAAAGCCTGTGACACATCCCGTTCAAAGGCTCAGCTCTTGTGTGTGACCATATAATGACACAGAACCCCGGCATCCCCCCTCTCTCCTTCCTGAATCATCTTTAGCACTGGATAATTGGATCAAGCACCAAAAACTCCCCTTTGCAGAGTGCATGGCATCATTAAGCCTCCAGGCAGGGGGATTATCACCAGCAGGTGATTTTAATTTGCTGCAGCAACCAGCAAAGGTAAAAGCGACACCGATGTGTTTGGAATCTTGTGTTGCTGCCTCAGTTTTCAGAATGGAAGAGACAAACTGAGGGAGAAAGTGTTAAATTAGGGAAAAAAACCCACAAAAACCTGGGATTTTTAAGATGTTTGTACCTGAATGTTTAACGCTGAAACGTAACAACGAAGAGATCCTTGCAGAAGTTCTGTGCCAGGTTGTGACAGAACATTGTGTTCAGCTGAGCTCAGCGGCGATGCCCAGGAACCTTCGTGCTGGATTGCTGAGCAACCCCATCCTCAGCTTTGTGGCTCCTTAACATCCCCCAGCCCCGGTGCAGGATAAGCTGCAAAGACGAAACTCCTCATTTAGGGAGAGGATCAGGGCAGTACAAATGTTATTTGGTAGTTTTACAGGGGGCTGCTGATGGGATGGATCGAGAGCCTTTGGCACTCAGCAAGTTTTCTTCCTCAGGGTTCAATGCTGGAAGCTTTCAGGATTATCAGATTCCAGTAAGGAAAGGAAAGATTGATTTTAATTGCTAAGTGCAGGAACTAAGCTTCCTCTCGGATTCTTTCCCCTCTGTGCCAGAGCAGCACCACCCTTCCCTCCTCCACCCCTCACAGGGAAGGATTTTTTCCTAATATTCCATCTAAACCTCCTCTCTGTCACTCTGAAGCCATTCCCCCTGTCCTGTCTGCACATCCTTGTAAAGTCCCTCTCTATCTTCCTCGCAGGCTCCAGTGCCTCACACCTGAGGAATTTTGTACCAGTGTGGCTTAAATCAGTTCTCAGGCTGCTTCAGACAGCATCAGGTGTGCCCAGAGGATGGAAAAGTGACTGTAAAAGTGGAACACTCCTTGTTTGGGCCATCAGAGACCTGAGTGAGTGTTACATTAACAAGGTCAGAGGGGGCAAGCTCCATTTCCTGTGATTCTATTTGTCCTTACACCATGGGAAATGCAGCTTAATGCTGTTCTCTAAATTGATTCCCAGCTGACTTGGTTTGAATGGGAGTTATAAAGTGAAATGAGAGCACCCACACTCCTTTGAGCACCAATGAAACAACACTGCTCGGAAATCTGGCCTTTAAATAAATCATGCCCACCTTCCAGTACACACAAAGAACATGAATCCCTCAGATAATCCTTCTTCCCCTGCACCTGGAGTGACCCTTCTCATGGAAGGCACAGCAGGCGAAGGGTTAAGGGGAGAGGAGCAGTGGCAAATAGGGAACCTGAGGGAATGCTCTGGGCTGGTGAAGTCCAAAGGGGAAAAATCCATCACGGTGTATGTGCACCCCAGGTAGTGCTGGAAAGCCAGCTGCAGTCAGGCCAGGGATTAATTCAATTCCCAGGTATTGTATTTCATTTCAGAGGGAAAACAAGGGGGTGGGGGGAAAAAAAATCAATGTGAACATTTTCCTCCTAATATTGTCAGACAAGTGTAGTAACCATGGCAACAGGAGGAGCAGCATCTCAGGGGTTGTGTGTCTGGTAAACACATTCTCCGGATTTCCATTTCTTCTGGTGTTCAGCAGAATGTTTGTGCTGAGCCCTGGCACAATCAATTATCACACTGATACCACCCAGGGCCAGATCCCCAGGCTGGGTGTTCAGCAGAGTCACCCAATGTGGAAATATCAACGATTCCCTGTGGGAAAACAAACACAGAGCCCTCACCAACATTCCTGGGAGGGGGTTGGGGAGGTCTGCTCCCCCTTTGGTGTCCTGAGCCCTGGCCAAGGATCTCCACAGCCAAGATTTGGGCTCAGTCCTTGTCCACACAGAGTTTTGGTGGGTTTGGAGATTTCCTCCCAAGGGCTGGTGCCTGATTTCTGAGCTGGAAGAGCCTTTTGGTCCCTGCTGTTCATCTGCACCCTGAGCAGGCTCACATGTGCTGGGAGCCATAAAAACCAGGGCAGTTCACACATCAGCTGCTACAACGCAGAGTTCAGCACGTCCTCCCAGTATAAACCCTGAAAAAAAGCCCTATTTTAGTATTTTACCGCTTTCCATCTCTCCTCAGCCCCGGTTTCACTGCCCAAGACACAACTGGCAAGGCGGCAAAGCTGATGGTGGTGTGGAGTGAGAGGAGAACTGGGCAGCTCAAGGGCAGGAGGCTGTTGGGTGCTGAGAGTTCTGGAGGGGATGGAAGGAGATATTTTGCTGTATGGCCCCTGTGTGGGTGTTTTCCCAAGGAATGTGTCAATTAGTGCTGCCTCCACGGGCGGGCACACCCTCAGCCCTCTCAGGACACCAGGCTGGGTCATTTCCTTGCTGCTTCAACATCTTTGTTTCATTCAGGAGCTTCCCAAGCTCCAGGCTCCGTTCCACACCGATCTCCCAAACAGATCTGCCAAGTTCTATGCTGGGGTCAAGGCAGGAAGGAAGAAATTCGAGCAATGTGCAAGTCTGCCTGAAAATCCAGACTGAACAGCTCCCAGATGGAGTTTTTGTCCAAGTTTCTTCCCCTTTCAGCCACTGGGTGCAATCAAGACATGGCCTTAATTCAAAGACAGCTTTTCCTCACGTTTTTCTGCCTTCGCTTTTCTGGAACCTTCTGGTGCTGAAGGAAACCTGAACAGCTTCTGCTGCTCTGCTCAGAGCCCTGAACCTCAGCAAAAGTTCATCGAATGCAGCAGTAAAAGATTCAGGAACAACTGTTTTTAGAAGGGGAAGAAAACACTGAGATTTTTGCATGCTTGTCTAATAATCCAGTTACTCCAACTGGGCCTGCCACCATTGCCTTGGTAATTTTGACAAGCAGCTTTGGGACTCAGGAAGTTCAGGTGCACACCTGAAACGTGCTGCTCGTTTTAAAACTGAGACTCCTGAGGGAGCCTGGCTGGTTACAAAGCAGAAATATACTTTTTTTATCAATTTTTTTTTTCTTTCAGAATGCACATTTTTATCTCGGGAAACCCATTGAGAAAAAGCAAATCTGGGGCATGAATAATAGCAGGCTGCAAAAAGGCTGCAGGAAGAGAGAGCTGGGCTGTGGGCCCCATGCAAGGTTTACCAAAAAGCTTCAATGCCGTGTTTTGTTCCTCCATTTCACATTAAAAATAAAGCCTCTTGCTGAACAAATTTCCCCAGAGGCAACATCCTCTGAAGGTCTCCTGCCTCTTGCAGTGAAATCTCTGCTTATCTCTGTGCCGAGGCTCCGCCTGTGTTTTCCAGCAGCCAACACAGAGAGATTTGGGCTTGTGCATCCCAGACTGGCACAGACAAATCAGGGTCAGAGAGGGGGCAAGGCGCCAGCAGGGAGTGAAAAGAAAGTGGTTTATACATTGTTCTGTACATCCCTCTGGTACCTCTAAGTTTCTGGACACTGACCAAGACAGGAAAAGCACCATTTCTGCCCATCTGGGTGGCCCAGCTGAGCTGCTGATCAGCGATTTAAGGGGTGGGAAGGGACCAGGCTCGGTGGCACTCCTGGGAAAGGGCTGTGACAGGGACAGGAGCCTGTGCCTGCAAATCCCCCTCTGGAAGTGGATCTAAGCATGGCCAGCCCCGTGGAAAGCGGGAGTGAAGGACAAGTCTCCCATCAGTCCTCTCAGATTTCCTCGTTACTGAACAGCAGAAACTTCCAGGGTGTTTATGGAGTCCCCAGGAACCCAAGTGCAGACAGAGCAAAGCCCTGGCTGAGCTGGCACAGAAGGACTGTGAGGATGCTCCTGCCTGATTCACCTCTCTGGTATTTATTTCTCTCCTTGTCCAATTCCCCCCGTTGGATTAAAAACCTTTAATAACCTCACGAAAGGTTAAAATCGCAGGGAGACCTGACAAGAATTTCTGCAGCTTTTCTGAACCAATCCTTCTCTCTCCCTTTTCCCCTAGAAACAAAGGCATTTGCTCTCCTTCCTTGGACTTTCCCCAAGCCTTTCTCACTCCCATCTGGGAATTCTAAATCGGGACCACACCACGATGCTTTCCAGTGGGCATTGACTCAGCGTTCAATAGCAAACGTGTTCTGATTTTCTCCCCTTGATTAATTCTGTTAGGGAGGTGATGAACTCCACCCCTGACCTCCCCTCCCTGCCTGTCAGGGCCTTTCACTGGTTCCAGGCAGCTTTTAAGCAACTCCAGTAACTCAATCACCCCTGCAGAGCCTTTTTGTGGCCGGGAATTGAACATCCCTTGTCCTCAGTGGGGAAGTGAGATTAATGACTCGGGGATTTCAATATTCATGGCGTGGGGAGAGGCGCTGATGCTGATGGAGAGACCTGCAGCCCCTCTGCAGCATCGCTGATCAACCTCACCTCTGCTCCTGGGAGTCCACACTGGGAAGGGGAAAAATCGCTTTGCTCTCCTCCCTGTCCTGTGCAGGACACGGTGCTGATGACTCTGCAGCGTTTTCCTCGGCAGATTCGCCCTTTGCTACCTGAACACTGAAATCCTACAGTTCCTAGCCCTCAATTCACTGCCTCCGTGTTAGCAAGGGTTTTCCTTGGCAATGAAATGGCAAACTCTCTCTTCTTGCTTCCTTGGATGTTTTTTCTCTCCCCTTAACACCTGAAGCAGTCTCACAAATTAGACAGAAGCCCTTTTAATTTATTTTCACTCTGATTTAATCAGGGCAGCTCTGGAGGAGCTACACCCTGATCAAAGCAGAGCAAAGGCAGCGTGCACTGTCCCAATTTATCTGGTGTTTTTATACATACACGTATCAAATACCTGCTCAAAGGAGCAAAGCAGCCAATTCCTGAGCATCCAGAGCTCCTTGGAATCACTGCAACCTTGTGGAGGTTCAAACTCCTCCCTGCCTGGCCTTTCTGCTTTGCACTGCCTGAGGTTCTCCAGGGGGGAACGTTCCCAAAATCCAGGTGCCCAAGATCAGCCTGAGCAAGTTCTCTGCACACTCACCCAAACTCCTTTGTGATGGAAATTCGGCTGCCTACGAGGGAGAGAAAAACCGATCCAATTCTCTGTGCTCACGCTCATCTCAGCTGGGGAAACCTGAAAGCAGAGCTCCAGCAAATTCCCCCCCCCCGGGACTCCCCTGGAGCCGGGGTCATCGGGACGAGTCAGCTCAGGGCAATTTCCCCCTTCAGGGGCAGCAGTGACTTTGTGCTGACTGGCATTTGTGCCCCAGCTGCATCAGAGCCTGCCTGGCACGGGGGACCCCAAACCCAGCTCCAAATCCCATCTGGGAGCCCGAGTTTCAGAGGGCAAAGCAGCGGCATCGAGGGTTCCGCAGCGAAGATTTTACGCAGCAGGATCAACCACCAGCAATAAAGAGTTGAAACCAATCCAATCACCAGACTTTGCAAAGCTAAAAAAAACAACCCAGAAATTGTCTAAATTTGCCTCCTGGCTCCATGGCACCAGCACAGAAAGCAGGGCTGCAGATTGTCAGGCTTGTTTTTCTCGGGGTGTCACCCACTGCCTTCTGTGTGAGGACATTCTGTTTTTCAAGGTTCAGGCCTGAGTTTTTCACTTTACACAAACAGCTGAGAAAATTCAACAAACATTTGTCAGATTCCTCGGAACTGGGGCGAGAAGGGGCTGGAAGAGCTTCTCTGGGCTCTGCTGCCCCAAGGCAGGATCAGCCTTCACTGACCCCTTGCTGAGAAAGTCTGTTCCCTTCATGTGATGGAAGTTCCTACCAAACCATTTATTTATCCCTTGAACAATCCTCCAGCTTTTCCTCATGTCTAACTTGGAACCAAACTGCTGAATTCACTGTTAAAAAAAGCAGTGGTCAAAAAAATGACAATTTATGGGACTTGTACAAATCAGAAGGGAAGGGGGGATGGAGTCCCCTTGTAAGTCACCCACGAGAGCAGCTGTGCATAAATAAATATTTATGGAATTGTTTCAAGCTGCAGCCAGCGCCGTCTCCAACCTCCCAGTTTCTGTCTTTAATCTACCCCAAGGTTTGCAGCAGATCACAGGGAATCTCAGAGCTGACATTCCAGCAAATAACTGCAGCTCTCAGGTGTCACTGCTGCTCCAGCCCCCGGCTCCCAGCTGCTGTTTTTGTGGATATGGCAACAAACAGGAAACCTGGAGCTGGCAAAGTGAGCACAGATCTACAGCTCAGCCTCCTACCAACTATTATCCATGCAAGAGCTGAATTAATTATCATTTCTACCACCTTGGCTGAGCTTGATGCTCCCCTCAGAGCAGCTTTCATCAAGGATTTTACAGCAGTGTCATGCACGGATTTATCATTAATTATTTGGCCATTAAATGGAGAAAATAATTTTAAAATCCAAGCCACAACCGAATCAAGCAGAGTTGTGGTGCAGTTCCGCCATTCATTACAGGATCACAAATCCACGTAGGGGATCATTAATGTGTTGCATTTAATTAGATCATGTACTGGTCACGTATTGGTGCCTGTAGTTAAAGAAAACAGATTGCTGATTACAAGGAATAAATGTAGAGATTGATCAGATTAGTCACAGAACTGATGTTCGTGGCACTGACCATCCTTAAGCAGGTTCAGAGGCTCAGGTTGGGTGGTTCTGCATTTTGTGCTGCTCTGCACTGGTGTCAGAAACGGAAACAGGGAACGCTGCAGGGTCTGAATCCATCTGAATCCCTGCCTGGATCCCTGCCTGCCCCAAGGAAACCTCTGTGGTGTTCCAGGGATGAGCAGCCCAGCCCAGCCCTGCCTTTGAAAGCAACACAAGGAAATTCCCTCCTGGTGAAGCGGGAGTTTTCCAGTGACACTGCCACGATTCCAAAGCCCAGCCCTGTGCACCCAGCCCAGCTTCCTGCTGCTCTCCCCCTGCTCCTCGCCTCCCCAGCCAATTCCTCCCACCACGCTGCATCCCCATGGAAAAGGGCCAAGTGCTCAGCAGAAAGCAGCAAAAGCTGCTATTCCTGAGGAAAGGAACACTCACGGAATACCCCGAGCTGGGAGGGACCCACAGGGATCATCCAGTCCTTGTCACCTGCCTCATTCCAGTGACAACTCTCTCAATCCAACCACAGGTACTGGCCCAGTTTGTTTTAAACCCTTAAGAGAGCTGTGAGGAGAAGCAGAGCTTTGAGGCACAGAATGTCTGGGAAATCATGTCAGCCCACCGTGTTTTCCTGCACTTCCCACCGCACAGCTCCCAGCACTTGGCAGAGCTGAGTGCCTCGGCAGCAAAGGCTTGAGAGCCCCAAGAACAATTCGCTGCCATCACCACAGATCTTCCCCTGACTCTGGATCTGTGCTCTCCCCCAAACAATCCTCCCCACTGAGGCAGAGAGCTCCTTAAAAAACGCATTACGTCACACAAGTGGGTTCTTCACTCCTCTCTCCTCTCCCTGAGAGGAATAATGCACTTGATTCCCTTTGATTTTTTAATTTTAATCCCTTTGTTAGGCACACACGGCACTGCTGGAAATGGCACAGAAGTGCTTTGTACCAGGAGTGGAGAGCTGAGCTGAGATCCCACTGCGGACCTGCCTGTCACAGCCCTCCTGGCCTTAAAAATGTCATCGTGGGTGTTGGGACCATCCCAAATATTTCAAGTGGTCTACTGGTCATCCTTTGGGATCCTTTTAGTTATCCTGAGTAGCTCCTGTTCTCATGGAGAGCCAGGGAAGGGCCTGACAGGCTCAGGATAGGCTGAGTCTTCACTAAGGCTATCAAAGTTCAAGTTAATTTTACATTTGCCACTCAAATAAGTGCCTCAATCCCCATCTGTCTCCATCTAATCGTGCTCATCTGTTTTCCTGCAAGCTCTTCTCTCAGCTGAGACATTCTCCAAGTCTTTCTGCTCCTGTAACTGAAATTGGGAAGACTTTTCCATCAGGTTATTCCCAAAAAACCAGAACTTTTCACTGCAGCTGGTTAGGGAACGTGACTATTTTATCACAGCTTAAATTTGGGAGAGCAGAGTATCAGATGCAGCTCAGGGTGTTGGATGTGTAAATAAAGCAAGGACTAGAATAATTCCATGAATCAGGAAATCCCTGTCCATGCAAGGCCCTGGCTGGAGAGAGCCCTTGGAGGTGAAACACAGAATGAGCACTTGGCAAAGCAGGTCTGGGAATTCTTGCACTGTTTGTGATCCCCCACAGCCAGGAGAACGTTCCCAGCTCTCTGTCAGTTGAATCCTACATGGATAAAGCCCAGGGATGAGCTCTGACTCCAGAACCAGAGGTGCAATGACCCCGGAGAGCTCTGCTGGTGATGTTGGTTGGGTTTTATATTCACAGCCACATTCCTGCCCCTCCTACCCCGACAGCTCCACTGAGCTGAGCTCTGGATAACAACACACAGGGACACCACGACCTGGGGGGACACTGGGGGCTCTGGCCACGATGATCCTTTAAAAAAAGGGTAATTCCTAGTTCCAGCTTAGAAGATGTCATTACAACTGCTTTAATGTGGTCATAAAACACAGACAAGCTTTGAAAGCTCATAATTCTTTCATAGAGATATTGTTTAAATATTTAATGCCCACATTAATGATATTCTAATCCTTTTGGAATATGTGAATTTGCACTCATTTGCATTAATTTTGACTTGCTGGCAGTTTTGTTAAATCACATTAGAAAGGGGCCATAGACAATGGCTGCTTGTCAGTGGGGTGTTTGTTAATTCTCACCACAATGCCTGTGCCAACACCACCAGTGCTTTAAAAACAGCCTTTTGTGCAGGGACAAAGTCCATAAAAGAAGATGATGTTGCCTTTTTAATAGGGAATGGGAATCCTTTCCTTTTTTTCCTTTTTTTTAATTTAAATTTAAATTTAAAGTGCTGTTTGCGATCCCAACCCACTGGGAGCACTTCTCCTGCTGGTGAAGGCCAAAGCTGGGCTGGGTCTCTCTGTTCCTAACTCATCTGTTTTTGGCTTCCTGGGCTCCTAGGCCAGGTAAACTCTTTAATTAAACACCTGCCCTGCCATTAAGCACATTGAGACCAGCAGTGACATCGGGGCGGTCAGTTCACTGCCACGCCTGGCATTATAAAGCACATTTCTCCAACCTGGTGCTGCTCTAAAACCTGGGAGCATCCCCTGGGTCCCTGTGTGGGAGTTTTCCCTGGCCCTTGGCACGGCACAGGGGGGGAGAATCCTCCTGAGCCGTGCCAGGGCAGCAGCTCCCGGCGTGCAGGGTGTTTTCACTTCTGTCAGATGTCATTTCCCGGGCACAAAGCGAGGGGGAGGCTGGGCTGGGCACTTTTGGGGCTGAGAAGTCACCTCCAGAAAGCCGGGACAGGACAGGGACTGCTCCCACGGCGTGCACAGCACCCGGCACACCCAGGGACGGGCTCTGTCACTGAATAATGATTTTTCGGTACTTTTATGGAGTCTGTTTCTGTTTTCCAGATCTCAGCTACGGCACGCGGAGTTACGTTTGCATTTGTGAAACACAGACCATGCTTTGCCAGTCAAACATTCCATGCAATGCCTGACAAGAACTGTTCTCAGGGACACAGAAATACCTCACAAAACACACCCAGGAGGGGCTTGTCAGGCAGGAATCTGCTCCTTGTCTCTCAATACCCTTTATTTCCCCTTCAGATTCCTCCTACAGATCTCCACCTTAGCCAAGCATGTGACAAATGCACCTGCCTGGATGCTCCCTGGGACCCCAGGAGCTGCAGCTATTCCTGCTCCGTGGATCTGTTCCAATTAAACCGCCATCAATGAATCAATAACTTTGTCTTCCCAGCACCTCCAGCTCCAACAGGAGGGGGTTGGCAGAGCTGGGAGGGCTCATCTGGGCCAGCAGCAGCACATTCCCACATCATCCAGGCCTCCAGCTGGATTCTGAGTCTTGGAATTGCAGGCACAGCCTCTGCGAGGCTCTGAACATCTGGATATTCCTGCCAGGCACGGAGGGGTTTGTGTTAAACGCCAGGGCTAAGCTCTAGCGTGGCTTTACATTTAAAATTTGCCCCGATAAAGCCCAGCTTAAAGAGGCTTGGAACAAACTGGGTGGGGTTTTTGGGGTTGAACTCCACCAGGAGTGAGGGGATGGCGACGTGCTGCAGCTCTTCCCGCTTCTCCCCTGCCCCAAAACTGTGCCCCCATTGTTCCCCTTTTTGTCCTGCTCTGCTTCCCAGTGACGCTTCCCCACTCCTATTTTACATTCAGCCCTAATTTTAGCCCACGTGGTCTTTCCACTTGGACGCTCTCCTAACGACCTTTGGCTGAATCTATGTCTTAATAACATCAGGATGTCTCCAACAAGTGTCTGCTGATATATGCAAGAACCTTCTGCTCGGGACTTTAATCATGAATAATAGAAACAATTTATGAGGCCAGAGGAGAGCGAGTTATGAATCTCCCAGCTCCGGGCAGACAAGATAAAGCAGATGAAAAGGACACATTGTCCATTTACTTATTTTTAAAGGTTTGTTTGCTCTGGCAGCACGTGAGCAATGATCAAACATCTGTTAGCAGGGCTGAGCTTGTTCAGCCCCTTATCTCCCCATTTTGCTGCCTGGTGTGGGCTTCACACCCCTCCAACCTGTTCAGCAGCTTGGATTTATGGCAGCAGAGAAATGTTTAAGAGCAGGGTTTCGAGGAGATTTGTTACCAGGTAATTTAGTGATGCTGCAAATGGAGGTGCGAAGAGAGGCAGGAGCCACAGAGGAAGGGGAGGAGACAGGAAAACAAAACTTTGCAGAGGGAAAAGCCACACATTTCCAGCAGGTAAATCAGTGGCACCTTCATGGCAGTGTTGTGTTTTACAGAATGAGCTAAAAACGGCAGCGTTCCACCGGGGGTCCCCTCACCTCCCTGCCAGATTCCCAACACCAGCCCACAAGGTGAATACAAGGAAACTTCCAGGAAAACTGGCACGATGTGAGGCTGTTTCCCCTTTTCCTGTTGTTCCCTGGGAGCAGAGCCCGATCCCACCCGGCTGCACCCTCCTGTGGAGTGAAAAGTCCCCCCTGAGGCTCCTTTAAACACCCCCAGTAGTTACAGCAGCTACAAAGTACTGCAGCAGCTCCCAGCCAGACCCTGGCAGGGATAAAAAACCTCAATTTCCACTGACACAAACCCGGGGTCTCACCCCAAGGTGGTGGCACGGGCAGGGTGGAGACTCAGCCTCAGATTATCACACAAAAATCCAACATCTTCCCACTCCCAGCAGCCTGGAATTGTGCTCAGGTCTTGGAGACGCTTTCAATCCAAGGACAGCAGAGAGGAGCACTTGTGATCGTGGCAGAGCTGGGGTTTTCCAGCACTGGAATGATCCAGAAGGAAATCCCACATGGATGCCCTGCAGCTGAATCACGAACCTGCTGCGGAGCAATCTCCCTCTGAACCAGGCTGGGTGAAAAAGCAGCTTTTCAGTGAGGTTATTACAGAGAAAAGTGCTCAGAGAGGCTGCTCCTGCCCCCCTGACAGAGTCCCAGCCCAGCTCTGAGCCCAGCCTGGCAAAGCCTTTCCCACAGCAGCTCAGATCAAACATCCCTCCTCCCCAAACAAACAGAGCCTGAGCTGCAGCAGAGCTCTCAGTGTTTCCCTTTTCACTCTGCAAGATACACAGAGCCCCCAAACTTTCTGCAAGTTCAGGGAAATAAAAAGAATCTGCACCTAAAGCTGTTTCTGGTTATCAGATTTTTTTTTTTTTTCTGTGAGTTTTAGCTTAAATATTAATATTTCTTTCACACATAAAGTGCTTTACACTTCCTGCTCTGTTGGAGGACACGAATTCTTTTAATAGAATGTCCTGGCTTCAGCATTGCCTGATCAGTGTCTGGGAGCCACCAGTGGAAAAATAAACCCCTTTAGCTCAGCCCCCAAAGCTGCAGCCATTAGAAGCCAAGATCTTCAGCTGATAGAAAGTGAACAGATCCTGTCCCAGCTCTGTGCTGGCTTGGCTGTTCTTTGAAAGGGAATTTTCTGTCCTGTTGGGTATCTGGAATGAGGCCGGATCTGGAAGCTTTGGGACAGCTCAAAGATATCTTTCCCCACAGAAAAAAAAAATTAAAAAGAGCTTTTAATGTGTTCTGGTGGAAGAGGATTTTCTTTTATGGTTTATTACTGCTCTTCCAGACAGAGCTGGCTGCTCATCCACAAGGAACAGCCACAGGTCCTGACTAAGAAGGTTGTTCTGAGATTAAATGAGTTCCCTGGGATATGCAGAGAGGTCCTGACAGCACCAGGAATGAGAGCTGAGCTCTGTGAGCAGTTCACCACTGCAGCCATCCCGCCCACCTTTAGCCTCCCCTTGGAGCTGGGACTGCCATTCCCACAGCCCCAGAAATCTCATCACAAGGATGAAATCTGTGCTGAGCTCACAAACAGCATCCCCGGCTCCCAGCTTGGAAGGGAGACAGGGGGAGAAGCCAGAGGCACTTCCGGAATAAACCTTCCTCAGGGCAGAGATCAGATTGCTCCAAAGCCCTGCAGGAAATTCTGCTCAAAAATAAGTTCAAGAACTGCAGGGAGGGAATTTGGTCACCAAATCCACACCAAAATCCTGCAAGGAATTGAAACCTAAATGCCAAAGGATCAGCTCCAGCCATAGCTCTGGGTTTGTTACTTTTGTTCTCTTGATTCTACTAATTCCTATTTATTTCTATTTTCTGTGTTGGTTTTACAAGCCCAGTAATGGAGATTTCCTATTGATTTCTATTTGGGTGCCAATAAATCCCATTAAAGGTAAATTGGCCAGTTTGGTTAAAATTAACCTTTCAGGTCAAAGCCTGGAATGGTGTTGAATAAATCCCATTTTATGAGCAGCTGGAAAAGGTCATGGACATGGGACTGGAACAAAATTCCTTTTCCTTTTGCAGCTGGAGAACAACTGGACCCCACTCCTTGTGCTGGCGTTGAAAAGCATTTCTGAAAACAAGACACAGAAAAGCCAAACGAGCTCCAGGATTCCTGAAAAACCCATTTTTTCCTGTTTGATCCCACTTTTAATAATGCAGAAACGCCAGTTCCATTCTAAATACAGAAAGTGCTGATTCCATTCACACCCCAGCATTTGAGTGGGAAAATGAGATTTAATCTAAAGAGGGGAAGACGCTGAAAGACAGAAAGTTCGTAACAAATAACTCAGTGCAAGGCTCAGTAATTAAACAATTTCAGAGCAACATTTGCTCCGGGTGCTTTCTGCGAAGGAAAATGAGTTGTTTATGAAAACTGAAATACATTATTTATTCACAGCAACTCCAAATAACTTCTTTCCAGTTAAACACATTTAACTCTGCAATTTAATGCTGTACTCAATTGCCCTGTCTGGGTTTGCTGTGGTTCTCCTTTGCCTTCCCACCCTTTTTGGGGATGAAGGGAGAGTTTCCCTTCTTTATTTATTTTTTGGCCTCTGTACTGCTTATTTCCAAAAATAAAAGCAATCACTTTGAAATGCACTTCTCAATCTTATACATCATCAATTTTTTTTTGCTTCTGCTTGTGACCAAGGTGCAAATTTTTCTAAGCTGAGTTTCAGTCCCTTCAGACCTTTTAATTTCCTCTCCTCAACAGACTGATAAGGATTAATAATAACACCTGACACAAAGGCAACAAGGAGAGAGAAGTTATTACAATTCTGGGACAGCAGCACCTTCCCTGCCTTTAGAGATGACACAAAATGCAGAGAAAATTACAAATTTTTTGCCAACAAAAGGTTTAAAAAAGCCCTGCTAATAGATGAGATCAGCTGGTGGAGAAAGGAGAGTGTGGAGCCACTGGAAAAATCCCTCCCTGGCACAAATCGTGGCAGAGAGACCCCTGGGAAGGAAGGGACAATGCCTGAAACCTTGTTTTGCTGGGAGTAGTTCCAAAAGGGGAAGTCAGGTGGGTGGATGGAGCCAAGCAGAATAAAGAATCAGGGGGAAAAAACATCCAGGACCAAAAAACCCTCCTGAAAAATCCGGGGAAAGCCTCTATTTTCTGTGCTGGGGTAAAGCCCTGGATCTTTAAGGCCAGGAAGGATCATTCAGTTCCAACTCATTGCATAATTCAGGCTGCTCAAATCCATGCTGCAGTTCCAGCATCTCCACCGCAATTCCTGACGGAAGGACAAGGCATTTTCCATGGAATGATTTCACACAGCTGAAAATCCTCCCTGTACAGGACAAACCTGGAGCTGGTCTGGCTCACGTTACAGCCTCTTTCCCCCACATTTTTCCTTGGAGAACATAAAAGACTGCTCGAGCTGGGATATATCCCAATATTTCTGTCAGCCACAACATGGGCTTGAGTCCAGCCACCCCGTATTTGAGCTGAGTGCCCTACAAACACAACATGGGATGTCACAGGGCCCCTCCTGTTTCTTCCACCTCACCACTTCTCCCATCAAAATTGGGATTTTTCATATAAAACACCTGGAAACTCCAAAAACCTGACAGCTACAGCAAACCTTTGGGATTTGTGCCTGGTGGGATAAATCCACTAGATAAGAAAGAATTCTCCAGAGCCACCCTTCACCTCCTGGAGGTTCCCAGCCCTGATTTAATGCCAGCAATGAGAGAGTTAAAGCAGAGAGGAAGAGTCCTGTGCAGGAGGAAAGCACTCCAGGAATTGCTGGATGAGTGACCAGAATAACTCCCGAGTTCCTGGCACGCCCAGAGCTGGGGTGAGGGCTGGGATGATGCTCCAACACCATTAACCAGGAGCCAGCAGCTTTCCTTCTGTCTGCTTTTATCCTGCCTTTCCTGGCAGCAGCAGAACGTCACCAAACTGTGCAGGAAGGAGTTAAAAGCCCAGGAAAACCTCTGGATTTACCTACAGCTCAAACACGGAATTTCCCTGGATGAGGGAGCTGAGCACATTCCCAGGGTGGGTTTGTTTAAATGCTTTTTTAGAGGAGTCGTAACCAGCTCAACAGCCAGGGTGTTTTAACGCTTTAAGAATGATGGAATGGGAACAGAATGGGAAATAAAACTCCAGGATTGTGGGAGCTGGAGGTGATGGAGCCCCACTGGAGCAGCTCTGGACAGAAGTCACACATTAAAACAGGGATAAAATGGGATTTCATGGGGTGGATCCTGAAGAGTGACCCAGATCCCTTTTCCCTGGGGAAGCGGCAGCACCAAATCCCTGTGAGGGCTCCTGGGATGGGGCCAGCAGCTCCCTGTGTCCTCAGCAGCACCTCTGGTGTCCCTAAAACAGGTCCCTGTGACAATGGAGAAGGCATCCCGTTGCCATGGGAACAGAGGAGGATGCTCAGCCTGGCTCCGAGCTGTTGGCTGGGTTATCACAAGTGGGCTTCCCAAGGAGCTGAGGATCAGAGCTCTCCTGACAGGAGCCGAGTCCAGCAGCAGCAGCCTCACAAACAAGCTCACATTCGTATCCTGGAGCCGTGAGCCCGGCCTTGGAGGGCTTTTCCAGAATTCACAGAATCAAGGAATGGCTGGGGCTGGAAGGGACATTGACACATCCACTGTCCCAGGCCTTGGACACTGCCAGGGATGGGGCAGCCACAGCTGCTCTGGAAAATCCACTCCAGGGCCTCCCCACCCTCACAGGGAAGGATTTTTCCCTAATTTCTGATCTAAACCTCCTCTCTGTCAGACTTCTCTGGAGCCGGGCCAGACTTAGAACATTGGGAATGGCAAATGATGAATTTTCAGGGGGCACAGAGCGATGTGGGGCAGTGACAGCCTGGGTTTCACAGTGGGTTCAGGGAAGGAAAGCCAGGCCTGGACACGATCCCAGAGCCTACAAAGCCTCGTTTAGCCCTGCAAATCCCCCCCTCATCGGGGCATGGCAGCACTTGGGCTGATTAAATGGATTCTTCCCATTGCTTGGCTGTAGACATGAAATATTTATGTGCAGGGACTGCAGGAGCAGCAGCCACACTTGCTCAGAGCCTGTGGAGGTGACAGCAGAGGGTTTCAAGCTGTGCCTGCAGCCTCTGCCATGGCAACAGGAGAAATCCAGGTGAGACAGGAGCAATCCTGCCCCGGAGCGAGCTGGGGAATGCACGGGGACAGCGGCGCTGGGCAGAGCCCACACGGAACAGGCAGCAGGGGAGGGATTCTCCTCCTTGTCCCTAATTCACCCTGGGAAAAGAAAAGCCCTGAGTCAAGGTAGAAAAGCCTGAGGAGCAGGGACAGCTGAGCCATCTGCTCAGTCTGGGACAGAGCTCACCCACCTGCTGCTCACACCCAGCCTGGCACAGCGGGACGGACGGGAGGCACTGGGAAGTGCTTTCCCTCTTGCCTGAGAACACCAAATACGCTGAAAATTAAGGAGCAACCCCCACGTGGCTGATTTCATACCCACAGACAAACCATCCCTCACAAAGCTGGGCCCTGCTGAGGGAGCTTAGAGCTAAATCCTCGCTGAGATGTTTTCCTGCTTCATTCTCCCCCCGTTCACAGAGCAGGATTTATCAGCGCTGCCCTTTGCACTCTGGTTTTTATTAATACCAATACAGCCTCGCAATTCTTTACAGCCCTCATTACCCCAGTCAAAATAAAAGCAAGAAGCCCTAATGAGCTGCTGAAGTTGCCAAATAGAACAGAAGCTCTGAAGAGATACCACAGAGTGAGAGCAATTTTAAAAATAAACCTTTTGGGTTAAGGCTTAAAGGAAAAGAGGCATCCGGGCTTGGAAATGTGGATGCTGTGATTCTTCCATGCATCTCAATTTCCTATTTCTATCTGATTAACAAACTAAGTTACAAAGAGGATGCAAGCCCACAACACAATAGTAGGATTATTGAAATAAGTCCCTATTTCCTTATAATTAACAGCTGCACTGAAACTTAATGTAATTGCTTCTGGCTTAATAAACGACCCCAAAACTCAGCTGGAAAATGGAAATACAAGCCTGGACTGGCGTGGCTGGAGCAAAGCTGAATTTAGCATGCTGGGGGACGGGGAGAGAATAGATATGAGAAATGTCATTGAGCCTCCTCGTTTTTCCAGAACCATCCCATTAAGTGCTGGCCTGGCCCCCTGCCAGGGCTGATGCACGGAGGGTCACGGTGCCATCATTTTCTCTGTGCTGAGCTGCCACCACTGGATTGTTAAACCTGGGAGATTTACACCACGCCCGGAGCAGGGGGTGCTGAGCTGCTGCTGGAGCCATTTGCAGGGGGTTTGCATCTCCGTATTTCCCACATATTTCAGTGCAGGCTTGGGAACCATGGAATCTGGGATGGTTTGGGTTGGAAGGGATCCTAAATCCCATCCCATTCCACGGGCAGGGACACCTCCCACCATCCCAGGCTGCTCCAAACCCAGACCCTGAAGGTTTGCTTTTCCTGTGGGACCAACAAGTGCAATGGGATGCGGAGCATGGAATGCGAGATGGGATATTCTGGGAGGGCAGGAAAGGGAGAACCTGGGAAGGGAAGAGGCCCAGACGCTTTGGAAGGGTGAGGAATGGGGCAGAATTCTGCAGGAGGCACCTCAGACCCTCTCCAGAGCCCGAGGCTGCTGCTCCCAGCTGGACACGAAGCTCCCACCTCGCTGTGGGCAGCATTTTCCCTCCTTTCCCACTATTTATCCCTCTTTTCTGCCCCGGTTCTCTCTCCAAACAGCCCCTGCCAACGACTCCTGCAGCACCTGACAGCACCCCCGGCCCAGGATGATTTAATTTGCTCAATTACTGCTCCTCAAGGCAGCCACGAAGGTCTGTGACCCTCTGGGCACACGCTAACGATGCCATTGCCTGTGTTCATTGACATCTGGATGTCCTTCCCAAGTAATCCACGAATTCCTGCTCAGAAACCTCCCTGCAAACTGCTGCCACGCTGCTTCTCATTTGGACACAGGATATTTTCCTGTGAAATCTGTGTTATTTCCATTTTTCCTGGGGTTTTCCCCCTTCTTAATTTATTTAGCTACTCCACAGAGTCCTGGAAGCAACTGGCACTCTCACACATGGACAAATGATCCTGTGTGATCCTGACTGAGGACACTTAAAATCAGATTTAGGAGCACCAGAAGGGCTGGGAAAGAAAAGATTTCATTGACTTCCCCACCAAGCTCTTCCTTTTTTAATCTAAAGGACACAAAATTCTTTACAGGAAAAGAAACAAGACATTTTAAGGACCAATTAAACTGATTGGGGAAAAAAAAATCACAGCCAACCTTACACCTCGAGGGTGGAGGTGTTGATAGATCCCAAGATCTGTTGGTCTGAGACAAAATGAGGCACTCAGGAATGCCTAAACAAAGGAAAAAAAATCATTTTGTGAGCAAACAAACAGTTCCAGCTTGGTCTAAACCACTTTTCTCATTACGATTTTTCATTTTCCAAAGTGCTTTTCCAGCTCCCAGTCACAGCTGTGGCCTTTGCCGTGGCTTTTGTGAACCAGCTCATCCACGGAGCTCCTTGGAGCACTTTGGTTCTTGCATGGAAAAATGGTTTCAGTGACAGCAGTGCTGAAGTCCCTTTACTGAAGCATCATTTTAGTGTCTGGCTGGATGAGGAATCTCAAAGTGGCCCCGTTTTATCCTCAGGCTCCCCCCCAGTGACCCCAGGGCTGCTGTGAACTTCATTCACACACGGAGAGGGAGGCTGCTGCAGCAACTACTCCTTCCCTGACCTCTTCCAAAGGGAAAAGCTTTGTGTCCATCATTACTGAACCCATTAGGGCTCGCTGGGAGCGTTTTGTGTCAGCTCCTGGCTGATTAAAACCCTCAAACGATCAGGAACAATAAAAGAATGCATCTGCCCCCAGTGCCAGGGCGGCACACCGGGCACGGGGACAATGGGACAAGGCAGCTGGCAATTATGCAAACTGTAATTCCTCTAATGAACCATGGGCAATATATTCCACAAATATATATATATATATATTTATATATATATTTATATATATAAATACTAAAATGTATTTTTAATATTCATATATTTTATATATCTTTATATATTTTTTTTTAATATATTCATCATCTCAGAGCTGCTCCAAAGGACTGAGATCATTTTATGCAACAATAAAAATACTGGAACAGAAAAATGCTGCAATACAGGAACTTTATCCTGAGTGTTCTCCCTCCAACAAGAGATTCCCTGAAAACATCAGTTTTTCCATGTCTTGTGCATCTCTGCCTTGCCACTTAAAAAAAGGGATGATTTTTTGGGGTTTATGGTTTAATTTCAGCTCAGCATCACATCGGCCTCAATGCTTGGTGAGGTTCTCTCTGCACACCCTGCAGGGGAATGTTGGAACAATTGGGAAAGAGCCTTTGGGGCTTTCAGTCCAGTTCCCTTTCCAGGAATGTTCATCCAAATCCACCCACGCTCCTTTCTTTTCCCACGTTCCTTCAGACTTTCAGCACTTTAAACTCAAACATCCACTTGCAATTCAAAAACCACACAAAAAAAAAACCCCAAGAAACCAAACCCTTTTTTTTGTTTCATTTCTCCCCTTGTATAAAAGGTGAGATTTTCACCTGGTTATTCCTAAAACCACCTGGATTTTCACACCTCTGCTGCTGCAGTGGGGACATGGAAAGCAAGGGGGTCCTTGTGCCTCAGCAGTTTGGCTGAGAAAAGGGGATAAATCAGGTAAAATACAGGATGAACTAAACCAGGCAGAATTAACATGGAAAAGGGGGTGATCTGAAATAAGAGAGGGAGCCACAAGACAAAACTGGGAATTTCCCCCTCCCAGATTTGCAGCCCTGCATTTCCCCTCTTGCTGCTCTCATTTATTGAGGACTTTATCTACAGCACTCCATGGCAGGAACTGTTTTTCTACAACTTTTAAGCTGAATTTCATTATATTAAAAATACATAAAGCCTAAACCTTATTTTATTTCAATTTAAGTGCTCAGAGAAGTAGAAAGAATTGATACATCAGTAATAACAGAGGGGCAAGGGGAGAATTTATGGCTCCAGAAGTGCTGAGGCACCGCAATAAGAAGCAGCATTTCAGCCTTTCTATTAAAGTTCCTCCCATTAAAAAGTAATGGAAGTTTGAAGTCCCCCAAGGCTTCCTTTATCCCATCAGAGTGATCCCAATAAGCAGCAATTTGTCATCACCAGAGGGCTGAAAACACCTCAGCTCCAAAACCAGGGATGAGGGGCTGCTTTTATCAGCCAAAATGCATCTTTCTGTGCACCCAAAGGGTGTCAGCGATGAGGGCTCAAACCCGATAAACAGGAAGGATCCAGCGCCACAAGAAGAGGGATGGGTGCCCCAGGAAGTGGGCATTTGGCATCAGCACCAAATGCCATTTTCCCAGGGAGGAACGAGCCCTAAGTTTGGGTGTTTCAGAGAAATTCCATGGACCTTCTCACAGGAAGGATGGAAATCATGCTGGAAATTGAATTTTCCTCCAAAAATCTTATAATTGGTCACATCCCAGCCAAAGCCATCCAGCAGCTGTAGCAAGCTGATTATTCTCCAACGCTGGTGCTCACTAATAAATGATTTTTTCCCTGTTTTGCTCATGCTCTGAGTGCTTTACTCCACCCAAGGTCAGAAATGCTGGAGGATTTTTCTCAGTGCTGAGACATCACCGTTTGCCCTGGTGCTGCACTCAGAGCTGGGCCTGTCAGCCCTAATTGATTTGCAGAGCCTTTGGTCAGAGGCTGAGCTAAACTTAAATACAGGAGGGGAAAGGTTGGTTCAATACCTCTCCCTCTTATCAACTCTTCTTTCTCTCTGCTCTGAGAGAAAAAGGTGAGGCAAAGGAATTAAGTCTGAGTCCTAAATGAAGCTTTCACTTCATTTACATGAGGTTTTCATTTACTCTGTGTGTGTTAGGATTCTTGTGGCAATAGAGGAATTACCAACCTTTGCCTGATGAATGGAGGAGCAGAAGTGGGCTAGTAACTCCTGGAATTGGCTTGTGAACAGACCCAACCTCACTTTACTTCCGTATTTCAGCTCCTACTTTGAGCAGTTTCCATTCATGCAGCGTTTCACCCAGCTCACAGCTCCATTAGCCACTGTCAGAAAAGTAAAATCTGATCATTCGGGGAAATCTGTGGGAGAAAAGGGGCAAGAAAATGAGGAGAAGATCCAAGGGCTTGCACTGTTGCCACCTGATGCTTCACATCCCTCACCTCCCTCAACTGCAAAGAGCAGGATTACTCTAAATTTAAGCTTTAAAATGTGACACCCAAATTTCTGTAATTTTTTCAGCTGCACAATCCTTTGTAGCTTCTTCCTCTGCTCTTCCATCAGTGTTTCGAGGTCCAAATATTTGCCAGGGGAGAACAGAGCACCCAAACCACAGGATTTTACCCCTCTCACCTGTTTTACAGCTCAGCACCCCTGACCATTCACCAGTTCCCACCAGCCTGGCGTGGAGTTTGAAGCATTTTGGTGGTTTGCTCTTCAGGAGAGGGTTTGCTTCCCAAATTCCCTAGTGAAGAGTGATAGAATTCAACAGGAATCATCTCACTTGACTCACCATTTGTGACCCCTGGAACATTTTCCCATTTCGGGCTGAGGTCACAACGCACCGCTGACTTCTGCAGTGCGTCAGCAGCGCTGTTTTTCCGAGGCAGCACCACTTTTGTGTCCCCTAATCAGCCACATGAGATCCTGCATTTCCCTCTGCATCCAGGGAATTTGTGCCTTCCCTTTCTGCTGGGAACAAAGCCCCGTGTCTGGAGCTGTTTGTGTGACAGGCTGGGGCTCAGTAATGAAGCAGGAGCCGTTTGTTCCCCTTCTCATCAGCGCCGCTAATGACGAAGCCCAGAAGAACAGTCAGGACTGGGCCCCTTTGTTTTCAAACAGATTTTTTTTTTTCCCCCTCTTTCCTTGTGTACACCAGACGATCTAAATTAATCTCTCCTCTTCAGGAATCAAAAATAGCTGTGATAGCCTTTCCCAGTTCTTGCCTCCTCCAAGACTTTCGGTTCCCCTCTCCCTCAGTGACCTGATTAGAGCCCACCTCCATCTGGCTCCTTGGCAGGGGACACGAGCTGTCGGTGCTGCTGGGAGGGCAATTCCTACTCGTTAGCTCTTCCCAGAGGCCAGAAGGAGTAGTTTCCTTCGGGGAAATTCCCCACCAGCAGCAGCCAGAACTGAGGCAAGTGATATTTGAAATGAGAGCTGTTAGAAGGAAGCAAAGCAGCGTTTGCTCATCAGATCTAGATACAAAAACTAATCTGGATTCGCTTCTGGCAGCTTAATTGAAAAGGGGAAGCACCAAAAAAATAGTTTCATACTGAACAACCAGTCCCAAACTGTGGTTTTTTGCCTGCACCAGCCCTGCCATCACCTTTGCAGGGTTTTCTGCTCACTGGGACAAAGTCACTGGCACAGGGCAGCAAGAGCTGTGTGCAGGCACAGAAAGGGTGAACGGTCCCTGCCCAGGGAAACCATTGTAACCTGTCCTCCCTTAACAATTTGTGGGCAAGGCTGGCAAGCCCCAACCCAGGGATTTCTTTGCTGTCTGTGCCAGTTTATTCTGACCAGAAAGTTCCTCCCTGCCAGAGATGTGGGGCCACATCCTTTGACCATCAGCTCCCCTCTCTTCTGAGCCCTCTCAGCCTTCGCCACTGATTTCTCTTCCCACAAACTTAGAGACAGCTCCTGAAAGTCCTCAGAGCTCATCCCCAGCAGGGGCTGAGGGGGAGCTGCTCCTCTTGGGTGGTCACACTCCGAGTCCCAGTCACGCCTGTCAGGAGACTGACGGGAGATGAGCACACCCAGGAATCCTGGCTTTGGAGAGGGAATCTTTGAGGAGTCCGGGTGGGAAGGCACGAGAAGTGGGTATAAAGTGAATAAACATCCACTCAAGGCTGGTGTGACACCCCAAACCTGGGCCAGTCCCTCTCCTCTGCACTGCAAACATTTACATTGAGCTGAGACCCAGCTGCAGGCCGAGCCTGGAAAATCAGGGCATTATTCAGGCTGCAGAGAGGGCCAGAGCACGATGCCAAAAACGGCATTAGTTCCAGGGATCAGGAGAGACAAAACCCCACATTTAACATTTCACTCTAACAGCCTCAGCAGCCAGACCCCCCCGCCTTTGAGGAATGTTTATGCCCCTGACTTAC
The DNA here is from genome assembly GCA_014706295.1 of Lycocorax pyrrhopterus obiensis. Lineage (NCBI taxonomy): Eukaryota > Metazoa > Chordata > Aves > Passeriformes > Paradisaeidae > Lycocorax > Lycocorax pyrrhopterus. The sequence goes on along the minus strand of JACSVZ010000025.1, from coordinate 5,585,203 downwards.
AGAACTGTTTGCTCTGGAAGCAGCACCAGAGCATTCTGAAGGGAGGAAACGAAAAGACAACAAATAAGTCCAGTTGATTGCAAAGCGGGGCAGCGCTTGAGGTGCTGTGGAGACCAAAAAGGGCTTTAAAGTCTCCGAGTGGGCACCTGCCAGAGGCTGCAGCTGAGAGCACTGGTTTATTTTAAGGTGAGCATTAACTGATTTCTAAGTGTAATCACAATTACAGTGTCTTACCCTGATTAATGGAGGCCTTGATTAACACACAGAACGTGCCACTATTTTCATCCTGGGGAGAGGAGGTGAAATTTGTTTTGATGCCATGGCTGGAGTGATCATTTCACCAGAGAACGTGGTGCTAATGCCAGGCAATTAATCATCTCTTTTGGTGATTTACGGCAATAAATGATTCCTCATGGCACAGAATGCGGTGGGGTGGATTAAATTTAAGGCTTTAGGATCTGTTTGGCTTTACCTGCTCCATGCTTCAGCGTGCTTGACGCGGCAGTTTGAATTTCTACGTTGCAAAGCATCTTTGTGCCGATTTTTAGAGCTTCTGCTACATAATAGAACCACATTACTCGGAGATTTACCATTGCTTGTACTTATTTATAGTGCTGCTCTTAAACTGAGATCAAGGCAGGGCCTTGGGAAGAGCTTCAGGACCACAGGCAATTTAAACCCAACATTTTCTAAGGGTACAATTTGAGAGTTGGCCTTGGGAGAGCTCCTATTTATTTTCCTCCTGGTAAACACGACCACAGAGAGGGGAAGCAGAGAAAAACCAGCTCCAAGCCTTAATTATAAGGCAGAGAGCTAAAATTAGACTGGCTCTCCATACCAAAAAGCCACAAAACAGCTCCTGCTTTTCCTCTCCCACCTGGTTTGTCCCCTAAAACAAAGGTCAGAGAGAAAACAGCAAAGGGCAGTGCTTAGAGAGAGGTGTCCGCTGACTTTTCCAGAGCTTGGTGGGTAATTCAGCTGCTCTGGTTGGTGTCAGAGTCAGGAAAGGGATAAAACTGTGAATTTGGGGCTAATTATTATTACAGAGCTAAATACTGACCACAGGGATTTGGGGTTTTCCACGGGCGTTCTACAGCCCAGTCCACAGTGACTCCTTCCCTTTTAACCCATCGCGCTCCTGCCAAGTGAGGGAGCTGCAGAAGCATTAAAAGTATCCCCAAATTCAGTATTTTCCTCATTTATAGATGAAATAGTACCATTGTTGGCCAGCGTGTCTGCCCCAGAATGGCAATTTTCCCTCATTTTGCTGAGGGATTAAAACCAAATCAGAGACACCAGAGAAAAAGCAGCATAAATTATCAAAGTTCGTGAAATCAGTGGGGCCACGCTGATTTTTACTACAGAAATACAGAGGTCTTAGTGTTTGAGCTGGTTTTCTTTTTTTCTATTTATGCAAAACTGTACAGTCAGAGGGCAAAGAAAAGGAATGTCTTCCACAGAGCCCTTCCAGGAGCAAGTCCTGCCACTGCGAGCCAGGAAAACAATCCCTGGGCAGGGGCTGATAAGGCTGTGCACAAAGGCCATGCAGAAGAGAGACCTTTAGCACCCACCTCTGCTCGGGGGAATCGTATTTACTTGGGGAGAACGGAGCTAACAGCACTGGGCAGCTGCCAGGGGCCAGAGGAGCAGATAAAATTTCCTTTTTTGTACCCCCAAAAAGGCTGCTTGGCCCTGGCTGGTGTTTGCAGTGTGCCAGCAGTGTTTGCTTTGGGCTGCTGGGCAGGGGAGAAGGCCTGGAAGGAAACAAAAAGCAGGCAATAAACTAGAGAAATGGGATTTTACAATGGGCACATCTGCTCAATAGCGGCTTGGAAGCCAGGCTTCCTAATCACACTTTTATGGATCGGTACCAGAGCAAAATAAAACCTCAGCTCTGCCTGAGCATGGGAAATAGGGCAGGGCCAGAGTGGTTTCTTTGTAATTCCTCTTATCCCATCAAGTCCTGTCTTTTCTCAACCACTTTCCCCAAGAAAACAGGGCCTTATTGAAATAAAAACCTTTGGTCCATTACAAATTTCCATGGAAAAAGACTGAAAATCATTCAAATTAAAAAAGCACTGTTTGGCTTCGACTTATTCCAGTTTTCCCTGGTAGCCTTCTCCCCCACAAAAGAGATCACAGCACAAACACAACTGATTTTTGCCCTGGCCACAGCAGCACAGAGTCAGTCAAACTCCACTTCAAAAAAGTCAGGGAAAAAAAGCAAGGCAGGAACTGCTGAAAACATTCCCAAAAGCTGCCTTTAAACTGCAGCTGCTTCTGTGCATGTGGCTGCTGCTGCTGCTGTGGGGCTTTCTGAAACAAGTCAGCAATTCTGAGGGGGAAAAGCAGCATCAGATCATTTCAGCTGACCTCCCATCCAGCTCAGGGCAGCTCATGCCTTCCCCTCCCATCGTTATTGAACCTGACAAACTGTGCTGGAGCAGAGCACATTTTCCCCAAGGCACCAAGCCTCCAATGAGGAGTTCAAGAGCTCACTCTCCTCTGGCACTTTCATTTAAATCATTTAGCACCCCTGGCTGGTGGCGTTAATAACAAAATAAATAATAAAACTTTATAGTCTCCCATTTTCCTTCCTTGTCAAGGGCTCCAGGGCCTGGGCAGAGATGAACACATGAAGCAGCAGGTCCCTTCTCAGGCTTTAGACAGAAACTCTTCCTGTGGATGAGCACTGGGGCTGGATCCACCCTGTGTGCGAAACTGTTATCAACAATTACTCTTGGAGATAACACCCTGGAATACACAGGATTATGAATTCCCTGACAATATCCCAGCAGGAGCTCGTTAAACTCAACTGAATCCTGATTATGCACTGGCAAAGAGGGAAGAGAAAAGCTTCCAAAGGGATGCAGAGGAGCTACCAGCACACAGAAGGGCTCTGCCTTTCCAGCTGCCGCCCCTGAAATGGGTTTGCCTGCTCCATACCGAAGTGCAGCAGCATCACAGCCCAGCCCTGCTCCCAGGGAGAACAATCCTAACGAGTTTGCCCTTCTAATTGCTCCAGCTGCCAGGGAAAGGGCCTGCCTGGCCACTGTCAGCCTGGTGGTGCCATCTGGGTGTGCCAGGGCAGCAGGAGGGACCAGGGCACATCCTCGGGGTGGGCACAGGGCTCAGTTCAGCCTCATCCCAATGGTGGCTGCAAGAGCCATCACAGTTCTGTCCCTTCTGGTCACTCTGGGTCCCCAAACTGGAGACAAACCACTTCATCTGCCACCAGAAGTCACCTGCCAGCCTCTGGTGGGTTTTGAAGCCATGATCCCCCTTCCCCAGTGCACTCCTGTCTCCAGCCATCCCTGGAAGTGACTCCACTCCCAGCTGGGAAGGGTGGCAGGGGACAGCCCCGTGTGTCACTGTGTGCCACGGCAGCCTGGCTGCCGGACCCGCACCAGAGCCTGCAGCTCTGCTGGGCACCACGAGCGCTGGGAAACCCAGCTGGTCACTGCACCACCCCAGCACCCTGCCCCGAGCACAAATCGTGGGAGCAGCTCCCCAAATCGGTGGGGTTTGTCCCCAAAAGAGGCCAGGGCTCCCTTCAGTGCACACTGTCCCTCCCTCTCCTAAGCTACAATGAATTTGGTCACAGACTGCAGAAAGGGAAAGGAGCCCAGCTTGGGAACTGCCTCTGCTGGGAGGGACTCACAGGTAGTGCCAGTCAAAATGTGGGATCTTTTCCCTCCAGAGAATGGAAAGAGTTCATCCCTCCCCAGGCAGATTTCAGAGCTCAGAATCACAGTGCTTGTGGCTGGCTGTCAGTGCAGATATTGTGAAATATGTGCACAAAGTTTCTCCACAGCTGTGGCAGCACAGGAAAGATCCCAATAATTACTGAAACTATTTAGGTCCTTCTTAAGCATGAAAAATGCAACATGTGTGGCAGACAAACAGGCCCTTTCTTCTCATTTTAGCTGGCAAATATAGGAAAATCATAAGGCTGCCCTAAACAGACAGAGGAAACAGATTTTAAATTATATTAATCCTTGAAAGCATCCACCACCTGTGCTCTGGGAGCTGCCTCCTGGAAGATTTGAGCAGATTTGGCATGGTAAACTGGGAACTCCCCAGCACAAGAGCCAAGATTTCCAAGGAAAGGGGAAGCACGAGGCCAACTCTGGAGCCCAGAACACTCCTGCCCTTATCCTAAGATAAATGAGTCCATTAAAGGGCCCTGAAACCACCACACTCCCAGTTTAAATTCCCCATTTCAGGGACTGAAATGAGGCAGTTTGAGCTCAGGCACAAGTGCCTGAAGAAGATTCATTAATCCTCCAACTCGTGCCAGTTCCTTTTCGAAATTCTCACACATGCCCTGCTCCACTTGTTCTCCAAACACACCCCTAATGAAAGGGATTTTCATTAAAACACTCTCTTTCTATTTGCTAATAAACACTGGTAATTCCCCTGATCAGACGTTTATGACACTTGCACGCTGTTAAATGTCAGAAGTGTTTCCTTGAGCCATCCATCCTTTCAGAGAGATGAGGTTCTGAAGGGATCTGACTTCCTGTCACTACAGTTCATTGTCGTACTCCATCCCATATGCACAGGGAAAATTAAAAAATCTGCAAGGCTTCCTCGTCACTGAAATAATTACTGTCTAGGAGAAAGTAATAAAGTAATCTGTGCTAATTGAAACTGTGAAATATCTGCTTCTCCATCAGCTTGTTCAATACCTTGGATAAAACACACAGCCCCTGAATTCAGCTCCGGTGCTCTGGATTATAAATTCTCCTCATTTTCTCTCTCTCACAGCACTTAAAAACTGCAAGTGCTGATATTAATTATTTCAAGATTTTTTTGGCAGTCATTTCCTCTAATAAAATTCTCTCCCCTTAGGGAATTATACATCAATCAATCCAACTTTCCTTGTGTCTATGAAATGAGACATTCCAGCCCGTGCTCGAGCCTTCCACTCCCTCTCTTCTTTTGAAGGTCACATCAACAGGCAAGAAGAATCTTTCTCCCAAACTCACTCTATAAAAAATGGCCCAGAAAGAGAAGCTCTTGCAGGTTCTCACATGGCCACTGAGAGGGATTTAGCACAGGCTGGTTGTAGATCCACAGAACTCCTGGAAAATTGTATTTATATATAATCTATCTATTTGTAATCCCCCAGTTCCTTTGCACGCTGGTCCATCCGTGCTGTGCCCTCTCAGCTGAAGAGCCACTTCCACGTGAATTATTTTTTAGGGAGATTTAGAGGTTTTCTCCTCTTTCTCTGCTGAGGAGAATCAAACTCCTTCTCTAAGCGCTTCTCTCTCTAATCTGACAGAGAGCTGAGCCGACCTGGAAAACTCACAACCACCTGGAAGTGAAAGGCAGCAAATGGTGCTGCAGGAGGAGCTTTGCTGGGTGCACTCTGCTAATCAGGACAGGCAGCACATTTGAGCAGTTTGAGAGCAGCACCAATGTGGCCTGCAGGCGTTCAAGCAGAATTCCAGCTGGGCAGGGGTTTAGGCAAGAGGAGATTCCCTGATTTCCAGAAACTGAGGGGCAGAAAATCTTCCCGTGGTGATGAACAGAGCCGGGGCAGAGTGCAGCACAGGTGCTGGCGGAATATGGGATTGAGATCTGGGAAATCACAACCCCAACTCCCTCCTGCCATCTCCTCTTCCCAGGACTTCGCTCCTCTCTCCCCTTCCTCCCACTACAGCAAAAGGTTTGGAGCAGAATCCATTCCCAACTCTGTTTCTGAGGCATTTTACACGAAAGACTACAGCAGCAAACCACCTCCTAAATTACATTTAAGAGAAATATCCCAATCTTGACCCTGGGAGCCGCTTCTCGAGCATCCCAAGCGTGGGATTTGCCAGAAGTGATTCTGGGGAGCCACGAGCAGCCACTCTGGCAGCTCCTTTCATGGACATCAGTGGTGTCCCCTCACCCCGAGCTGCTGGAGAAAGTCTGGAAACAGCCAAGCTCAGGAATAAAAAGCAAAATACCCCAGTTTCACCCACCAGCAGCAGCAGGAAAGGAGGAAGCGCCGAGTTCTCATCCCAAATGTTTACTTTGTATAAATATGGCCTTAATTACAGTATCGGCTTCAAAGCCCCAAGGCCTCTCCGCCCTGAGGATCCTCTGAATCCCTCTCCCTCTGCAAGCAGCCACATTCCATCAGAAAAGCCAAAGCCATGAAAGCTCCGCTCACGTCTCCGGGTGGCTTCTGTTTCCAAACAAACCTCGTGGAGATGCTGCCGCTCACATTGTTCTGGACACGGCTGGGTTTATATCCAGCACGAGGCTGTCCAGCTTTTCCACAAATATTGCTCTTTTCATGGGATTGAAGGAATTTCCGGCTTCCCAAAGTTGTTTATGTCTGGCTCAGCCTTGCCCCTACAATCTCTCTCTCAAAGGAGATGCAGGCTCAACCAAAAATGCCTCAGCCACACAACTAAATTCCACTTTTCACACATCCCCTCAACTCTTCACCAAATAAGATGACATTTTATATGGAAAACGCCAAATCTTTGCATACAAAGGCCTGATCCTAGAGCCAGTGGTGCTGGTGGTCTCCTGCTTCATTCCCAGGGAATCAGGGAAGCCAAGACTCGGTTTTCACAAGTCCTGGGTGAAAAATCAACAAGAAGTGGATTCTCGGTGGCTCAGATTTCAGGAGGATTGGGATGCTTTGATACAGAATTAATTAGGCATTAAAAGAGCCCCATCAGTGCTAGGAAAATATCATCCGTAAATCTCTGTGCTGCCTCATTAGCCTTTAGGACAGCAGCTTCAAGTAAATCAATTGATTGGGGAAAAAAAAAACCCAAAAAAACCACAACAAACCAGGAGGAAGATTCAAGATTATTTAGAAATCTCTATTCCTACTTTGATCACGAGAGAAAAATAAGCTGTAATTCTCAAAATCCCCATTTTAAAGAAACACATGTAAATAAGGAGCCAAAGATCCGATCTGCCTTGTGCTGTGGAGTCCAAATCCAATCCATTTCCAATATTTTCCCAGTCTCCTCCCAGGTAATTCATATTTTAGAGACTTCAAATGAGACTCTAAATGACTCACGAAGAGGAGTGAGCTGTTAAAATCAGAGGAGGAAACAACTGTGATGATTGGAGGTTTCTGCAGCAAAGAAAAGGTATCAAAGCATAACTTAGCACGTAAAAGATGATGCTGTTTAGAGAGACAGGAGAAATTAAAGCTGAAATGTTTAATTATGAAGAGCTGAAGAGAGAAAGTACCAGACAATCTCAGCCACAGCTTTTGAATTAACTCAGTTCTACCCAGGCTGCACAGAGAACACTGGAGAGCAAGGCAGGGAATCTGGGCTGGGTTTAATCAGCTGGAGAATCTTCTTCCCAGGCAGGGAAGTTACTGATCCCACGTGCCTGGGGGTGCTGGCTCCCCCCGACCCTGAGTGTTCACACGTGGCTTTCACTGGGTGATGGAACAGCAGCCTGGGTGGGCTGGGACAGGGAATTATTCACTCCAGCTTCCCCCAAAATGCATCTCCTCTGCAAACAAACCCAAACACCTCCTAACCTCACACACACAGCTCCCTCCCAGTGCCACATTTGCATTTTTCAGCCCTAATTTCCCTTTAGCTGCTCTGCAAAGCCGTTAAAGCCCTGGATGTTGACACAGAATTCCCTGACTTCCAGCCAGAAGCATCCTCAGTTCCAGGGCAATTGGGTGCATCAGGAAACGTCTCCTCCCCACATTAACAGCTCTCACTTCCAGCGCCACGTTCTGCATCCAGGACCCCTTATTCACACCCTTTAATTACCCAGCGCTCCTAATTACCCAGCGGGAAGAATTGCACAACTTAAGTAAGAAAGCCGGGAATGCTGGAAAGAGCTGGAATGTTCATTCAGGCTCCTCCAAGAGACCCAGATGTGCAGAGTTTGCAGATGCAGGGGAGCTCCTGAACCTGGGGAAACTGAGGCAGCAGCACAGCCGGGAGTGGGGTTGCTCCACTTGGGAAGAGTTCTGCTGATTTGGAAGTGAAAGGATTTTCAGCATCATCTCCCTAACAGTGAGTTCCAGAATGAGACCAGGGAGTGAAAAGTGTCACCCAGAGATTTCAGTCACCTGAAAATTGGGGCAAAGCCCACTCAGGATATGGATCCATGCCAGTAAAGATCCATGGGGCTGCTTTTCCCTTTGTTTCCCTGTGACTTCTTGACCAAAAATGCCCCAAATTAAAGACCAGGAGGGTGTTTTTCCATTTGTTGGACTGTCCTTTGTGCACTAGGTCAGGATAAGAATTCTGCTATTCCTAAGTACAACAAATCCTCCCTAAAAGTTCAAGCTTTGGCTTCACTACTTTGGTGTCCCTGAGTTAGGAATGTTTCTTGGCTCCAGCATCCCAGACAGGACCAGGGCATCCTTTGGTCATTACAGAGCAAAGGTTTCACCATCATAAAGATGTTTGCAGTGATAAATGGAAGTTTATCAGGTGATATTTCAGTTAATTCCAATTTGCACAAAACTTTTGTCATTCCCCGTTTTTCAGGGCTCTTAGGGACACCTTGTGCTGCTCCTGCCTGCTGCCTTCTGTCAGGATGGACACCCAGCTCCCAGCTGGGACTCCTCCAAGCCAGGCTAACATCAGGGCTTGGTTTCCTTTGCTGGTTTTCCCCCGGGAGCCTGTGCAAACTCCCGGCCTGATGCTGCCCCTTATCTCTGCCCTGCACAAACAACTCCTGGGCTGACCCTTCCGAGGGAATCAGCCCAAGCAGGGCTGATCTAATCCCCTGGAAACAAGACTTTTGCTTGCTCTGAGCTCCCTGGGCAGTTTTGATCAGATGCAGGGAAGGGTGGGGGAGTCAAAAAGAACAATCTCCTCCTAGGGGCAAACTTTTCATCAAGGCAGCACAACAATGAATCCCAAGATGACAAAGTGCTCCAGCCTACTTCCATCTCTTTTACTTCTTTCCTCTCTTAAACCCAAGGAAAATAAATGGCAGGCCAAAAGCTACACTGCTGCAAAACTCAGAGGGCAGGGAGGGTTTTGCAGGCTCTCAGGGGATCATTCTTTGCACAGTTCCAGCTCAGTGGCTGGGAGCAACTTGGAATTAAAAGCTCCTTCAGACAGCAAAGCAGAGAAGGAACCCAGCACTGATGCTGACTCCTTTATAGGGTATTTCTCTCCCTAATTCTTGCACTTGAATGGCAGAGAAAATAGAGGTACCAAACCCACTCAAGAAAACATTTGTACCACTGAAATCCCTGAGAAATCTGATGTCTGTGGGGCCAGGACTTACCCAAGGACTTGAAGAGTAATTTCTCCAACCATTTTAGCCCGGCAAAAGGAGAACAAACAGGCCTGGCTCTCTGGAGATAGGCACCAGCCACAGATGTTTCTATTTCAAGTAAAACCAACTGCAAAGTCAAGAGGAAAACCAAAAAAATAAGCACAGAGCAAAGAAAACAATCCCCAACCTTGTACAAAATTGTCCATTTTGGGACATGCTGGGCTGGGGGGGAGCTGCCCCTTTTCTTCTTTCTGTGAGGAACAATTAATTAAACCCAAGTGACCCAGTTCCCAAACCCATCCCTTTTTCCAGCTGCAGAGATTGTGTCCAGCTGGCTGACCTTGACAGGCAGATGAGTTTTAAAGATAAGCAAAGAAACACAACCCTTTAATTTCGCCAGAACTTTTCACCAAGGGCTGCTTGTGAAAGCAGGGACATGCAGACACAATTCCAGCTCTGGAGGTGACTGGAGGAGTTTCAAACTCACAACAGGCAACACCAAAATTTGACTGGGAGGCATTTTAACTTCTTCCTGTCATAATGTTTAGCTCAGGAGTGTAAATTCTGAACCTCCGGTCATCTGTGAGATGCAAGCTCTATCCAAAGAAGTTAATTTTTTATCCCCACTGATGACATACAGATCCTAAATATTACCTTGGAAATAATCCCTGTATTAAATGAAAGCTCAGACTCAGACATGCACCCAGCTAAACAAATTAATATAACCTAAATAAAGTTATAAACCTCAGTACCTGCCTCTGTGCACCCCACTAGTCCATGGCAAAAAAAAACAATTGAGCCTAAACCTTTTTTCTCATACCCTAAATTCAGATTTTCTTGTGTTTGTCTGAGGCTAAACCCCATAAAAATCACTGCACCCACTGCCACAGTCACTCATTAAGGGGCAGTAACTGGATCCTGCACCTGCAGTTTAACTCCTGCACCTTTGTTATTGTTCAATCCAGCAGAAGCAATAAAACCTAATGAAGGGAAAGGTCCCGTTGTTGTGGGCATGAGAAGACACAGCCAGGAGCTGGCAGTTTGGAGAATGAATAGCAGGACTCCCTCAGCTGCTGCTTTGCCTCTTTTTTTTTTAACTCTCTCCAAGGAAAAAAAAAAAAACCTTAAATTGTGCAAGAGCCACGAGTTAATTGCAGACAAATTGATGGAGTTTGCACAGGAACCGGAGCTGGAGATTAATTCAATTTAAAGGCATCTGGCTGAGCAAACCGAAGCTGCTGTTGCTGGGTTTCTGTGTGGGTGTGAGGGTGCAGAGTACTTAACATTCCAGCAATCCCTGGAACCTGCACAGCAGCTGCTCAACACCTGGAGCACGGAATTCCGGGCAGAGGAGCTGCTGGGATGCTCAGAGAGGAGGGTCCTGGCCCTGTGTCCCTCCTGCCCAAGGGGCATCCTCACCCCCTGATCCAGCTCCTGTTCCACAGGAATTCAGCAGGTGCAGGGCAAGATTTGGGGCTGTCCCAGGCTCTGTTTGTGCTTTCATTGCCCCAGCTGAGGACGTTACGAGCAAAGGCTGCGCACAAACACAGCAGTGCATGAAGTGGAAGTCTGAAATCACAGAGTTTGTCCCCAGTCCCAGACAGAGCACACTGGGAAGTGGCCCTGGCATGGGAGGACACAGAAAATCCTGGAGAGATGGAGCAGATCTCTGTGTGGGGAGATAACAGCTGGAACAACAGCCCTCAGGCCTGACAACCAGGGATTCTGGCCTGAGAGGGAAAAAACAGGTGAAAACGAGGAATAGGAACACAAGGGGAGTTTTTCAGCCTCTGAGCAGCAGAAATGAGGGTTAGAAGCCACATCTCCCACTGATACGTTTGTAAATAAGGAAGCACATCCCAAATCCTTCCCCATTTGCCTACAGCCAGCAAAGCACACGCTTCAGCCCCTGATTTTCAGTCTCAGTTTCATCTCCGTTCCCTCAGTCCCCCTCACTCAGCCCAGGCTGACAGGAGGCAGCTGCTGCAGTGCTGGGGACTGAGCTGCTGCCAAGGCTTCCCCTCACACAAAATCCCAGCTTTTCCATCATTCCCACACGAGGTGAGGCCCTGGGGCAGTGCTGCAGAGGCTCCTTCCACACTGGATTTCTCCATTTAAGCACAGAGAGAACAAACATCTTGTTACAGCAGAAGGTGTTGATCAGTTTTGTTGGGAAAAGCCTCCCCTTCCCTGGGGAAAGCAGAAAAACTTCTCCAGGACAGCAAAGTTGGGGATGTCTGATCTCTTTTGTGCCTGTGTGGGGAGGTAAATCCCTTCTCTGCCAAGCAGTGCCCAGGCACAGGGCTGCAAATTCACTCCACAGTCTCTGATCTTCCTTTCTACCACCTCCCTCCCAAGAAACAGCCTCAAAAAAAAAAAAAACAAACCAAAAAAAACTGCCCACAAAATGCATCCATTATGAGATTCCAATATGGAACAACAGTTTGTGAGAACTCCCTAATAGAGCTGTCAGAGCTGCTTTGTGCACCCATATGTTGCTCTGAACAAATGCTTTTAATCTTTAAAGGTCGTGTTGGAAGCATTCCCTCCACGCCTTCCCATCCCTCCTGATGCCTCCCAAACCTCCTGGAGATGGTTGCTACGCCATGGGTGAGCTGGGTGCTTGGTATGGAGCAGGGAGAGTGGCTTGTTTTGATTTTAGTTTAAATATTTAGACACAATTTGCATCTAATTAACATGCTCATGGTTACAGAAACGCAGCACAGAGCCTGCAGCAGCTTTGTTCAAATGTCACATCCAAGACAACGCCGGTGGTGCTGTGACAGCCACCTCACCTCAAAATTAGCAACCATTCTACTGGAGGAGGAGGTTTCCACCTGATGTGCAGATATCAGCCCTGTCTCTCAGGAAGAAATTCCTTGGAAAACCCTCAAAATGCTGCGATGGAGGCTCGAACATCCCAAGCTCACCCCCCTCCAAAAAAGCAGACTGCTAAACACTGTTAATGGAGAAATATGGATTTCAAACATTTTTAAAGGGCACCTTAATATTTCCACAGGTGAAATGGTCCATCCCAGGAAAATACCCCACTTCTACACCAGTCTGTGTCACACAAATGTCATTTTCCCCCAAAGAAAGGCTCATCCAAGCCTTGCTTCCCATCTTCCAGGCACACAGCCCAGGGCTTGAGCTGAGCTGGACAGCACTGAAAGTTCTACCCAGCAATTCCAGAGCATCGGGGCAAATCTGGTGGGGAAAAAATCCAATTATCCCAGTCCTCTTGGGACCCCTGCACCCAGGCAGGAATATGATCCTGCCAGACACAGAAATAAGGGAATTCACCACCTCCTACTAATTATTTAATGACCTACTCTCCTTTTTCCTTGCTTCTGCTACCTCAAATCCCCCCCGACAAACACCTCCACACAAATGAAGGAATAAACTTCAGATGAATTTAACATCAAACCCAGAGCTGGGCTGAGGAGTCAATAAAAAGTCAATAAACACCATGCAAAGCACCTGTGGGTAACATTCCCCGTGCCTCTGGCTGCACTGGGGGAAGCCAGAAGCAGCTTTTTGGTCAGAATCACTCGCTCACACCACCTACAAAAGGACGGGAGAGCCAAAACTCAAGTCTTGTGGGAGCCTCCTGTGCTTTCCAGCTCATCCTTCTCCTCAGTGATCCATCATTTTCTCCTCAGCCCTACTCCTCTGTCCAGTTGACTTCAGGTGCAAACCGGGGAAATTGAACAAAAATCGATATCTACATTTCAAAAAGCAGGAGACAAATGGACTTGTTATCTTCAAAACTCTCTCTCAGCCTTGAAAAGCAAGAAAGAAAAAGTACAAAAGACCTATACACAGAATAAAAAAATATTATTAAAAAGTGTCTATTGAAGTGTGTCCAAATCTGAGAACAATCTCTGAAGCATCAGGACGGGAGGAGAGGCCATGGTTCATCCCAGACACAAAACATTCCCACTCCCTGGCTCGCACAAAGGGCCTGTGAAGCAGTGGGGCATTTGCGCAGTTTGGAGAACAGTTTCCAACACAATACACTCCCACAATAGCCCGAGATGTAAAGCTAATCAGAGGGGACACATGCACAGAAACCAGACCTGAGCCAGTGGCCACCTTGACAGATTCTTCTATTGATAATTTCTTGACCTCTTTTCTTGCAGGGGATTTTTCTTGCTCCCTCGCATTCCCTTTCAACAGGCCCTGCTCTTGTTTCTGAGCATTTCCCTTGGCTCCTGGCTGGACAAAAAAAGTGGGGTGTGGGGGGGAAGCTTTGTGGGGAAGCCAAAATCACTGGTCGGGGGCACAGCAAAGAGTGAAGTGGCTTTTGTGCAGTGAGCTGTTTTTCTGAATTCTGCTCTTTTTAAAGCACCCATCTTCCTTCAGGTGAATGCTAATAAGTCAGAAAAAAAATAAATAAAAAGGAGTCAGTGCTCAGGAGCTTGTAAGCTTGGATTATATTAATCAATAAATACTCAGGACAAATCAGCATAGCTCTGTAAAAGGCTTTTCCCAGCACAGTTTGTTATCCCAGCTGCTATAATTAGAAATTAGGGATCAGAGCCCTTTAGAGGGCAGATCATTTCAGATTTAACAAGTTCTGTTACAGCACACAACACCTGGGCTGCATCAGGACCTGGTGACTTTTGGGCCTCACCAACTTTCAGGAAGCTTGCTTGGCATTGAAACAGGCATTATCCAGCACCTGGACTGTCTTCATTTTAACTTTTTGCCCTTTGAATGAAATATTCTCTTACCAAGTGTTCACCACTGAGAGCAGTTACAGGAACACAGCTGAAGCTGCTGCAGCAGTGTCAGGGCTGATATTTTTCCAAGAAACTTGGGGAGAGCCAGTTCTTTGTCACATGCCAGGGACCAGTGACAGCCATCAGGAATGTAAAGCCATACCTTGCTTTGAGTCTCTGATATCCAATTCCAAATTTTTGGGTGCACTTCATTTTGGTTCGATGAGCTTAACTCACTTTTAATGGCCCTGTTAATTGCCTAATTGTGAAACCGAGGCTGCCTCTATCTCTGAAGCACATTCCTTGATGGAAAAAATCTGTTTGTGTGAATGGATGCCCCTGCACTTCCCCCAGCAGGTGCTAATTTGGTTTGTGTGAGTGGGTAAATAGCTCTAAAGTGTCTGGGTGTGCATCAGTACCTCACATTTTTATATCACTGTTACCTTCCCGAGTGCTGCAGATGACAGATGTTCATTAGTCAGAGCAGACAGAACCATTCCCTCCCCTGGAATATTACCTTGCCTCATGAATATTAATTACTCTCCTTGTGACAGAGCAGGGCAGGGTTTTATCCTCATTTTATAGGCCAGGAGCAAAGGGAGTTCAACAGTTCCCATGAGGGAGGGCTGGGGCAGGACGCAGGACCTGCACAAACTCCGGACTCTGGTCTGTTTGGCTCCTCTTTTAGCTTTGCTTTTGGTTTTTCTCTGGGTATGCTGCCAGAGGGATGCCAGCACTGAGAGGAGCTAACCCTGGGCTCTGCAAGGGAAGGGCACCAGGAGTTTGCTCCCTGCACCACATTCTCCATCTCCCCAGGGTGGTGAGGTCAGCCCTGTCCCAGCCTCACAAACCCTCATCCAAAGTATTTTGGACACCCAGCAGCACCCCCTGATGGGGATTGATGCTGTTAGCCCTCACAGGAGCTGGAATCCCAGCTCACCTTGTTTTGATCAGCATCCTTTAAGCAGACAATGCCTGTGGACATCTCCGAGTGCTTTGCAGTAAAGGAAAAATCCAGCACAGCCTCTCCCCTGTTCCAGAGGCAGCCCATCCCCTCCTCCCTCTGCTTTCCCCTCCAGAAGTGCTGTAATTCCTCCCTAATTGGAAGCCACAGCAAAGGGCTTGTCAGCCCCTGCTCCGAAAGCTGCAGAGCCTGGAACCCATCCTGGCGGCCACAGCTGAGGCAGAGGAAATGCCCTATAAATAATCAAAGGGGAAGAATCATTAGCCAGCCATCTTGTAATAATAATTTGAAATGGATGTGCAATTTATAGAGAGAATAATTATGAGCAAGGCCCTTTAGCCATAACGAATGC
Source organism: Lycocorax pyrrhopterus obiensis (assembly GCA_014706295.1). Classification (NCBI taxonomy): domain Eukaryota; kingdom Metazoa; phylum Chordata; class Aves; order Passeriformes; family Paradisaeidae; genus Lycocorax; species Lycocorax pyrrhopterus. Next base: position 5,569,935 of record JACSVZ010000025.1, on the reverse strand, counting down.
ACTCAGCTAATGATAACTCCTGCAGGCCCACGCCTGGGCCTCCCTCCCGGGGGGGACAAGCTCCTGCCAAGGAACACAAACGCAACGGGACCGCCTGGAAAGCCTCCAGGGGAGGATTAGGTAGGGAAGAGCTGCTCAGACTAAGAACAGCCCTTGCCCTCGTGTGTGCCCCGGTGCAGGAGCAAGGGCAAGCTCAGCTTAGCAGGGAGCAGCTCCTGAGCAAAGCCAGGCCCTGCCTTCAGCCTGGGGAACTGAGCAGCACCTGGCCTTGATCCCAAATCCCCAGAGCCTGGGCTGCAGGGTCAAGAGGGGATTTCACCCTGCACGGCAGCTCTGAGCAGCACTCCCAGCCCCAGAGTGCTGCTGAGGCTCACACAGGCGATGCTGGGGAGAAGCAAGAGGAGCCAAATCCCACCACAGATGATGGTGTGGGACAAGAGGGAGCAGCAAGGGGAGCAGGAGCCTGTAGGTCACCCCAGCAGCTTTTCCTGATGTCCTGCAGAGGATGGCAAACTTCCCCCTGTGAAATCCCACAGCGCTCCTGTCAAGCTCTCTTACAAATTTCCAAGGAGATTTTTGAGCAGGAAGCCGTTTTTTCACCTCTTTTTCTGTTGGTGTAATGAACTCCCAGTGCTCAAAGTAACCTCCAGGGCCATTTTCTGTAGAGCCACCACTGCAATATAAATAACCATCCCAAGAAGAAAAATGTGGGCTGGTTTGAACTCAGCACACCATTTAGCCTGCCTGGAAAAAACCCACAGACTTTTGGAAGAAATGTGACAATAACTGGACTTTAAGGTTGTTAAAAGTAAAAAAAACAACCCTGTTCTTTAATTTAGGGCCAGAGTGACCTGGCAATTAGTCATAGGCCAGGCTGCAGCTCAATTAAGACAAACAGCCTAGCGTAATGGAATTGGTAATGTGACCAACAGGAGCAACCTGAGTTATAGCCTCAATTTTCTCCATGCCTGATGGGTTTGAAATAAGTTCAAAGAAGGTCAAGTGGTTGGGTTTTCATTTGCTGATCTCACACAAAGTTTCCCCCTCCATTTCCCTCTCCCTGTGAACCCTCTGGACTTGTCATCACTGCTCTGCCTCCCAGGCCTGAGCTTCCCCCAGCTGTGGCTGCGCTCTGAAGAAGGTCCAGAACAGGATCTAAGCAAGGGTGACCTGCAAAGTTTCTCAGCACAGTCCAAGAAATGTCATTTCTCATTCCCTCTGCAAGCTTTCCTCTGCCTGGTGTTTCTTGGGCTTTTCCCTCTCCCCTCAGTCAGCTCAGACGTGGAAAGGGAGCAGAAAGCAAAGCCCTGGGAGTCTTTGCAAAGCTGCCCTTCAACCACAAAGCAGGTGCTGAAGCCACCTCGGGGCACCCAAGGGGGGTTTGGGATCCATCTGTCTCCTGCTCTTAAGCCTTGAGGGGTGGCTGCTCCCACCTCTGCCAAACCCGGGCTGGGAAAATGGCACAGGCCCCCATCCCACAGGGAACGTGCCCAGGCTGAGGGCTCCCTGTGCCATTCCTGCCTGGAGAACACTCCCAGTTCCTCTTTCCTTCAGTGACAGAAGGACCCAGCCATGGTGACATGTGACAAGTGCCATCCCAAAGCTCTGCCCCTGCATTCCCTTTTTCCCTCCCAGATCCAGGCAGCTCCTCCAGTGTTTGTGCAGGGCAGCAGTGCCATCCAGTGGCTCCAGCCCCGAGCCCCCCAGCCCCACCTCGGGGGCAAATCAGCTCTGTTTTCCCTCTAATCCACGGCAGGAATTCACAAAGGGCTCTCCACGGCTGCAGGGGTGAGGGGAGGAGCAGCCGGGCACTGGCAGAGAGCTCTTGCTGCAATAAAATTATGGGGTTTTAGCACTTTTATTGCCCTGGAGTCACACAATTGATTCGGGGGGAGCACCACGAGGCAGAGGCGTCTCTCACCTCACACAGCAGCAGGGCAAGGGCTGATCTGGCAAATCCAGGGGGGGATTAACCCTTCTCCACTCGGCCCTTCCCCTTTCCCTGGACATTCCCATGGCTGCAGCTCAGAGCCAGCCCATCCCTTGCACTACCCAAGGTCTCCACATTCTCTGCACAGCTCTCAGACCCCTCCTGTGGCATGACAAGCCTTATCTTCCATGTTCTCCACCTGCTAACCCACCTTTCCCCTTGTTTTAGATCAGAATTCTTCATTTCCCAAGGCAGGAACTTCCAAAATTTGCCCTCTGATCCCTCTCAGTCTCCTTAACTCTGCCCCAGCATCAGTGGAGTGCAAAGCTCCATTTCTGCAGGATCCAGGTTCTCTGTTTATCCAGGGTCTCAGGGGCAAAATTCCCACCTCACATCCATCACCCCTCCCTGCCCCAGCCCCCTGTGGCATCGGGGTGGTGTTTTCTGGAACTGCCAAGGCCACAGAAGATTCCCTCTTTCCTCCCTCTCCCTCAGAGGAGGGGGGGAATTTATTCTCTTTCAAAAGAGAGTGAACCTCAAGAGCAGCAGTTACAGCATCTACAACAGACTGAAATATCCAGCCTGCCTGAAATTCAGGAATTTTAGGGAACACAGGCCCTTCTGGACAGTGTGTGTGGAAAAAAAGGAGCTCAAGAATTCCAGCTGATGCAGCTTCAGCTTGGAGAAAGCTCCTACACATGGGGAAATCTCTCCATGTCTCATCAGTAACCAGCAAACAGAATTTCCCAACCACAGACACCTCCTGGGAACCAGGGAATAGCTTGGAATTCCTTGAGAAAAGTGCAGCTCCCACATTCTCCATGTAAAACATCCAGACATCCATCTCACCTGCCCAGCTCCTCTAATTTCAGGGCATGTTTCCCTCAATACATTAAGAATTAAAGCAATAATTAAGTGTCCAACCCCTCAAGAGCTCAGTGCTGACGCTGGGGAGCAGCAGCAGCCCCCAAACCCCTCAGGCACACCCCGAGCATCCTCACCCTCAGGTGAGCTTTGTTTCCTGTCTGCATCTTCAGCTCCCACCAGCAATTCCCCTGCTGCTGCTCAATTACAACATCAATCAGCCACATTAGGCCAGGAGTCTCAGGAGCTGTTAATTCCTGAGAAAAGGATAATGAAGCCAATAAAAGCAGACCTTGCTGTCCCCAGAAGGCCACTGTGAGTCAGGTCTGAGGTGCAGAGTGCCACGAGCCCCCCTAATTGCACCGTGCAGGCCTGGGGATGCCAGGGAACTCTTTTTCTCAGGGACTATTAGGGAAAAAGACATGATTTGCTTATAAAACACTGCTTTGGAACCGCAGCCGGGCAAGATGTGTAAGGGGGAGGCAACCACAAAGAAATAGGCAGGGTAAGAGTCAAAAATAAGGAATCTCCCAGGTACAGCCCCAGTTCCTGCCACTGCCAACCCCAGATCCACGTGAGCTTCACTTGGCCCCACCCACAGGGGCTGCAAAGGCTGAAAAAGATGAGAAAAGCACCAAAATCTGCAGCTGGGAGAGACAGGAACACTGTCAAGATGTTTAATTCCTCACACATTCCTGCTTGTTTTGTCCTCAGCTCCAGCATCAAAGCTCCCTTTTGCTCTGAGGAGGAAAAAACCCCCAAACCTGTGTCTGAATATTTAAATTCAGGAGTCTCTTTTTTAAAGATTTCCTGCTCAAATCCATCCTACCCGATGGATTTTCCAGTGTCCCAGACAATGGGGGCTGCTGAGCTTCCCAGCTTATCTGTGACCCTCTGATATTTGTTTAAAAAGGAAGATGTTGAAGTGCCCCACTTGTAAAAATCAATTCAGTGGTGTCAGCACACGGTGCTGCCTCATTTCTCCTGGAAGAGACTCCCTCTCTGACTCCCTCCAGTCCTTTTTAACCCCAAAGGTCCTTTCCTATTAAGATAAGGGCACTTTTTGATGTGGGGGGAGGTTTCTATCAGCTCCTTCACTTGTGGGGTTGAATAGAAATGGCCTGGGATGATGGGATACATGATAAAGCCATTTCTGACTCCTGAAAAACAACATCAAATGAGTTTTTCCAACCCTTTTCCCCAGAAAATGGCTGGGAATCTGGAGGCTTTTACAGCCCAGACCATGTGCAGAAAAGGGGCTGAAATGGTTCCATTTTCAAAAACCGGGAAGTAAAAATCTAAGCTTTGGTTGTAATGACATCCTCCAAGATTGAGATTCTCTGATGATAATTTTAAGAAGTTATACAGAAAAATAATCCTACCAAAAATTTAATTTTCATCCAGAAGTCTGTTTTTATCCCCAAACATCCCATAAAATGCCTTTTGCCAGCATCAACTCCCTGCTTTGAAACCTGGCTCCCTACACACCCTCCAGTCCCAGACATTGTTTCCCATATGCTGCAGGCAGATGCTCTCTTGAAGCCTCAAGGATTTGTTTGGGGCAGGAATTTTCCTTCCAGGAAAAAGGCCTCAAGTCCCAGTTCTATTCTGATTTACCTCCTCATTCCCTGTAAAACCCAGGCAGCAGAGCCACGTGGATGGGAAGTGCAAAAAGGAGAGCCCAGATTCCCCCCAGGCTCATCCCTGGACTGGAAATGCCGGGAATGAGTGCCAGGGGTGCTGTTAAAAATCCAGTAGGAGCCCATCTGCTGAGCTGATTCCCAAGGAAAGCTGAGTCAACAGGCCCTGGTGCCAAAAGAAAGGTTTTCCTCTGAGTAATTATATGAGGGACTAATTAATAATCGATAATCCCAATAAAAATCGACATTGAAGTCCATAAGGGGCAGGGAGCCCAGGGCTGATCATTGGTGCTAACAAAGCAGAGCCAGGCAGAGCCCTGGCAGCCAGGTCAGACTGAGAAAACAGCTGCAACAGTCCCCAAAAACCAGCTGGGAACAACCCCGGGGCCACCAAAATGTCAAAATATTTGGGGTTTCTGTCTCTTCAGCCCCTACAAGCTCAAGGTAGAAACAGCAAGGGGAAAACAGAGCATAATTAAAGCACTGTGAGCATCTCTCCAGCCTGGAATAAGGACACGGAAGAGCCAGAGGCAGCGGGACCTGGCAGGATTTGTGAGGATTGACTTTAAGTTCTCCGAGATTGGGGTTGGTTTTTCGCTCAGTGGAACACTTGGGGCATCAGGGGTGCTCCTGCATTAAAAATGTGTGATAGCCATCAATAATAATAATCACCAATATCATCTCCCAGAGCAGCAGATCAGGTTATTCCAACTCATCTGAGACTCCTGAGCTCTGTGAAACACTGGTTCATGTCTCAAGGAAACAAAGGAAAACCCAAATTCTCTCCTGGCTCCAACCAAAACACACCCAAGCTGACTTTACAATTTGAAGCAACATCAAGTTTGCCATCAGTGTTGGCTTTTTTTTTTTTTTCCCTCAGAAGTCTGATAATTCCTTACATGGCACCCATGGCAGGGAAAGCAGTGGTTGTGGGATGGGAATTTCTGCCAGAGCACAGCAAATTCAGGATGAGGAAACCAATGAGCTGCTGGCTCCAGCCAGGGCCTTATTTTTAGCAAACATCTGCCAAGGGACCCAGAGCAGAAATGTGAGGTCCCCTGAGCACAGAGGAGCCCAAGTGCAGGCACAGGGTTGTTTTGGAGCTGTGGGAGCCACACCAGAGGTTCCTGAGGGACAAAGCCCTGGTGGCCAGAGGTCCTGCCCCAGCAGGATCCCACATTCCCAGAAGAAAGGGCTGGGAGGGCTCATCCAGCTAAGCTAAACCCCCACCAGGATACAGAGAACACCTGGAACAGGAATGGAGAAGGCACAAGGATAGGAAGAGGTTGCAAGGACCATGTCTATGACATTAAATCCTTTTATAAGGAATGGTATAAACCCTAATTTGGCAATTTAGATTTAACAGTCACCTACACCCGAGCTATTAAATCATTTTTAGAGTACCCAAAGAACTCATAGCTAATAAGTTCAAAGAAAACTTTTTTTTTTTCTCCAAGTACAGGACAGAAATATGAAGAAAGCAGAAGGTCTGAGGTCCCTTCTGTTATTTAGGCCCTGCTAAAGCCCCAGTTCATCTGTTGCACCAGCAGAGAGCTTTGCCCAGCATTAATCAAGTCACTGCAAGCAAATGACATCCCAGAATTTGCCATTTCTTATGACCTTTGAGTTTTCTAATTAATTTCATTCCTCCTAATGAGAGATCTTTATTTATTGCCTTGGACTTGTGGTGTTTCTTACAGTTCACAGGGAGCATCTCTGCCACTCAGAGCCACTTACAACCTGTAGCAGGGTTACTCTTTAGACACCCCAAACTTTTAATTGACAACAGCTGATATTTGGGGCCTTTACTGACAAATTAAACTTTGAGCAGGAGGGAGAATTTTTTTTTCCAGAGCAATTTTTGTCCAGTACACGAACGAGGATCTTCTCTAACCACAAACAGAGAATCCAGATGTGCAAGCAGCTGGGAGCCTTCCTGGCTTGGATTAAGGATTCAAGCCAAGCTCCGTGGCTGCCTCACATCCATCTCGCTGTCACCTTCCCAGCAAGTCCCTGCTCTGTGGGCCATGTTTCCTCCCTGAATTTACAGCCTGGAACAGGGGCAAGAGGAAAGGTTTAAAGCACAGTTTAAACCAGAGACAGAGGCACAGATTTCAGTGATTTGCCCAGGACTGAATGGGGGTCTCTGGTGGGCCCTGCCAGAGCCCCAGCACCTCCTGCCCTGAGCAGAGGAAGTTTATCCACAGCCTGAGGAGATGCAACTCCTAAAACCACAGCTCCTGGAGCACAGTTTGATCCTCCACAAGCTTAACTCCAGCCTGTGGCTCAGGGAAAGTGTGGAAAAGCCAGCAGCACTGCCTCCTGTCCAGAATATTCCTACAGCTCATATGCAAGAGAAAAAAATCCATCAGGAATCAACCAAAAACGTCCTTTGTGCAGCTCCTCTCTCGGCACAGCCTCGAGTCTCCCTCTGAACCTGTTCTCCTCCAGGTGCTGAGGGGGAATCACCCTGGACCTTGCCACTGGAAAGGCTCAAAACCACCCCAGTGACTGCACGGGAGAGGAATTTGGGTGGAAAAGGAGCCTTAAAAGGGAAACACTTGGAAGTGCTTCTGCCTGGTGAGAAGTATAAAAGGATTAGATCACTTCAGGAATATTTACAGCCTCACTGCATTGCTGCAGAAAGAAAAGCTCATGCTGCCATGTTTCATTTCTTTCAGGCTTAGAGGAATAAATCTCGTTAGGAGCCAGGGCTTTCTTCCCACAAGGACTGAAAGCATGTGTTCACACTTAGGGTAATTGCAAACATCCCTGGCTTTAAAAAAATAAACCTTGGTGCATCAGCATGGGCTCTGAACCCACAAATCCATGAACCCAAGCCTGGGAGAGGCTCCAGGAACCCTACAGGAGGGGCCCAAACTGAGCATCGGGGGGCGAGGGATCCTCAAAGGGAGGAATTGCTACCTGTAAGCACAGACACTGCTCCAGAACAGAAACTACAGAGGATATTGTCCCCAGCTCCCACCATAAAAGCAATCCCAGCATAACCAGTGCAGGGTCCCACTGCTCAACCCCCCTACTTGTGCTGCCTCCCCTGAGCTCCTGTTCTACAAATATTTTTTTCCTCTGCACTAAAATACCCACAGCGATCTATCTCTGACCCAAATTTATCAAGGAAATATTAAGCACAAGGCCACAAACATCCTTAAATACACTGCCAGCTTCAGGAGGAGAGAAAAACACTTTAAGCAAATTCCTGCTGCTATTTTTTATAATTTTTTTTTTTTACTGCACGCTCACCTCTGAGTTACAGACTTTATTGTTTGGACACGTGCAGCCCGAACCAGGGAGCCAAAACCCATTTCATGGCTCTGCTGATGATTTTTATTGCAGAGAAAATCCCTGTCTGCTCATCCCCACATAAAGAGCAATGGCGCAAGGCACAGATGTTGTGTTTGCCAGCAGAACCCAGGGAACAGAGGAGGAAAAGGGAAGTGTTACACACACACAGGATCCACCTCATCTGAGCAGACCCAACAGATGCTGATGTGAGCCTTGATTTGCAGGGGGGTAACACAGAGCATTCACCGGGGCTCCCAAAACTCCTAAAATTATATAAACTGCACCTTAATGCAGAGTGTGGGCATGAGGAGAAATGGTTCCTGCAGTAATGGGCTCTCTGCAGCACAGCTCTGGCAGCAGGGAGCTTTATTAGGGATGGGAATCTCCTGTGCTCGGAGCAGGAGTGGGATCAGTTTCCTTTAAATACCAGCACTGCAAAGCACTTTGAGTGGAAAACAGGGAGCGGGATGCATCCAGGCACATCTGCCTTGTGCTACCCCAGCAAAATTAAGAAGTTAGAAATGTTTGGGTTTGGATTTTTTGCAAGTTTTATTTTGATTTTTGTGGTTGCTTCAGTTGGGGAGGAGCTGAGGGGAAAAAAAACTTCCTGCTTTGGCCAGAGCCTGAGGAAGCACAGCTTGGAGAAGCCTGGCAGGAGAGCAGCCCCCGCTCTTCAGGGGGTCCCAGAGCCTGAAATGGGTGGGTTTGATATCCCTGACAGAGAAACCAAGGCACAGCCATGGATTCCTCTATGCACATGGACTGGGAATGTCAGGTGGGACAGCAAAGGGCAAGGAAACATTTCCACTGCATGGAACAGCCTCATCCTCCTCCCCAAACCCCCTGACAAACTGTGACTGGATTCTCCAGGCCCATTTCTGGTCATCATTGCCTTAAATGGACCTAAAATAAGCCTGCATCCCCTTTAAACTTAAGCATTAAACTTCATTTTAGCTGTTATTTTAATTGGTATTTAACTGCCATTGATAGATAAGCCATGGACACGTCTCATTCTTATTTTGAGGCCCATCCCAACTCTTTCAAGATGGTTCCTGGTTTTGTCCCTTCCCCACCTCACCTCTCTCTGATGCAAACACGAAGAGGCAGCGGCAGCTGCTCTGCCTGCTCTGAGCTGAGCGCTCCTGCAGGATCTGAGTGCTGGCCAGAGATAATCCCAAACCAGGAGCATCCAGGGAGTGCCCAGGGATGTGCTCCAGGCTTGGTTTTATCCTCCCCACCCCATGAGACCCAGGTAATTGCTGAAGAGAGGAGTCTCCACGTGCTACCACCTCCCTGCTCCTCCTGCCTGCCTGCACTGAGGCAGATGAATTAATTCATCTATTTCCTGGTGCTCCAGCACTCAGATCTCCTGGAATCACACGCAGCCGCCCTGCAGACTCCATCTCCACCTCGCTGATGCTGCCTCAGTGCAGATTTGACATCTTACTGCAGCATCCCTGGAGAGGGGAGAGCCACTGCAGCCTCTCCAGCTCATAAAACACTGCTCAAAAACCTGATGGGCTTTAATTGCATTTGGGTTTTTTTTTTTCCCCAGACATATCTGACAGCCACACAGGGATTTTTTAATTTCTGTTCCTCCAGATTTTTTGTCCTTCAAGCACATCCCAGCTCCCAGAATATCTTCCTGCTGATTGCCTCAACACATGGGGAAAACATCTCCACATTTCCCTCTCCCACCTGTCTGCCTGGTGATGGATCTGTCTCCTGAACAGCAGCAAGAGCCACGTGTGGCTTCCTTGACTAAAAATAAAAAGCTAAATTCACCAGGCACCTCTGTGGAGCCCAACACCAGCAAACTGGTTTCTCTAAGATGGGGCTGGTGCTTTGTGCAGGAGATGCCAGAATAAAAGGTGTTGGGGTAATTTTTTTATCCTAAAATAGGCAAACACAGCCAAAGCAACGAAGCGTCACTGCAAGAACACTGGTGCAGCCAGGGAATGGGGTTACTGCCAAAAAAACCAGGCTAAACATGGAATTCACATGAACTACAGCCCAACACCCCCTACAACACATGTTCCCTGGCAGGTCCAGCCCACTGATCCTGTAATTCTTCACTGGATCCTTCATGGCCAAGCCCTGCAGCCAAACTGGCTCCATCCTCTGACACAGAACAGGCACCTGGGGAAGGCCTTGGGCAAATTCACCCTCTCAGCCACACAAATGGGGGTAAATGTGGGTGGGATGGCACAAAGCTGCAGGTATTTAACACAATAAGTGATTTAAACAATAAACTGCACCCAAGGAAGAGTCATATCTCTGTGGTTTAAAATCCCTGGGATTTTCACTTCCTCAAACTGGGATAAAGATGGGACAGAACAGGGCTAGGAAGAGGCAGGACCCGCACATCGCTCCCATGGCAGCACCAATAACTGATGTCCACCTACACCACTAAATTTGGCCTCCAAATCCCCCAAAATCCAGCAGGATTCAGTGCCAACCTCAGGAATGCCAGCAGTGCCAACTCTGTGCCTTGTCAAGGTGCAGACCCAGCTGGGTGCACAGCCTGCCCCTGGGATCTGAGCCCTGAAAAGTGCCTGGGCACAGCCCTTCCCTCCTTCCTTCCAGAGGCTCTGCTGCCTTGGCAGGGAAAGTTCTCTCCACAGGCACAGGATTTAAATATAAATGGAGAGCACAAGCAATTCCACATCGTGGAAAAAAACTCCATGTGCTCGAACAGATGGGTTTTACAGCTCCAATTATTACATTTCATTGTCTGGCGCTGGCAAAGTCCAGGCTTCATTATGCTCCAAAAACAACCAGGGGCTGCTGGCAGGCTGTGATTTGGGGAGGGAAGAGCAAGTGGGCAACCACAATGTGGGGCAAGGCAGGGGACAACACCCCAAGGTCACCCCGGGGCCCAAATGAGTCAAAATTTATGTTTTGCCTACCAGAGATGCTGCAGTAAACAATTTATTGTTACCCACAGGGGAAAAAAAAAGTGGGGGAAATCATCATTTTGTTCCTAGCACCTGCCCTGCTCAAGAGAACCAAGGTGGGAGGGAAGGCAGGAACCATTTTCATGGAATGGCTGCCCTAGGACATAGTCAGGATTCCAAGAAACAGAGGAAAAACTCGTCAAAGTTTTCACATTTGTTATGAATTATTTTTGAAGGCTGGCTTTCACCAGATGTTGTATTAATTATTAATTGCATTTTAAGTTACATTAGGGATTATAATGTTGGGCATTATGATATTATCCAGCAGAAATATCAAGGGTATAAGACACATGTTAAAGGTTTAATCTTGTTGGGGTGGCTTTGATGGCACAAGTTTGGTTTCGGGGGGCTGGGTGGGTTTGTGTGACAGCGCCCGCTCTGTTGCCGGCCAGACTCGGGGAGCAGCTCCATAAAAGGCGCGGGAGCGCTGACCAATGAGAGCCCCGATCGCCTCAGGGACAGAAAAGCGCGGGCTCGCAGAAGATTGACAGGGGGCGTGGCCACGGGAGCGCTGACCAATGAGAGCCCCGATCGCCTCAGGGACAGAAAAGCGCGGGCTCGCAGAAGATTGACAGGGGGCGTGGCCACGGGAGCGCTGACCAATGAGAGCCCCGATCGCCTCAGGGACAGAAAAGCGCGGGCTCGCAGAAGATTGACAGGGGGCGTGGCCACGGAGCACCAGGGGTGCTCTGCCTCAGCCACGGGGGTATAAAAGGCCAATCCGCCATTTTGTGAACGAGCCTGTGGCAGCCAGGCATACTCCCAGCGCGCTGTCCCTTTTCGCTTTGCAAATAGTTTTCTGCGTTCTCAAGAAACATTAATAACTCATATCCATTTTGGACCTGGGTCGTTTATAACACGTTTTACATTTTACATTACAGTTTTTACATGGGGACCAGCTGGAAGGATTCCAAGGTCTCACAACATCAAGAGCACCAAGAGACCCCAACATAGAGAATTTCTAGAGGAATATTAAAGCCACCAGCTCCTTACACTTCAGTCCAAGCCTTGAGAGACCCAATTCCCGCCCTCCCTGGTTTTCCCCATCATGGAACACCAAGGTTTTGGCAGCCAGGGCATCCACAAACTGCAGGAAACTTCACCAACCCTCGGTCCTGCCTCAAAACTCAGCAGGAACACTCCCAAATGCAGGAATTCACACCCAAATCTGCTGAGCAGCAGAGCCCTTCCTTGGGACAGAGCCAGCTCTTCACACATTCTTTCATTTGCAGCTCCTGTGACAATTGGTGGCCCTGGAACTGCTGGGTCTCATCCATTATTGGATGTTTTGTCTGTGGGATGCCCTGGAATTCACCCCAGGCGTCGGTAACACACCCAAACCTTGGGCTCTTCTTGCGAGCAGCAAGTTCAGCCCTGGGTTCACAGCACCCCTGGCACACCCAGCCTGGAATATTCCCTCTGCTAACAGGAAAAAGCCCTGGGGCTCTGCAGGGAAAGAATTCCTGCCCTGGCATGGTCAGAAGAACACAAAATAGATTTATTTCTCCTCCTCTAAATGCAGATAAAGGCCCGGCAAGAGGGCAGAGCTGCAGGGAGACACCACACATCACATCTGAGCAGCAACAGGAATTTTCTTCTGTCTTTAAGTGTCAAATCTTCCTTCTTTTTTTCATCACTGAGTTTCAGAAGCAACCAGAGGCCCAATGCATTTTAAACATGAAATTGTTACTTTCCAAACCAAGAAGAAATAAAGTATTGAGAAAGGGCAGCTTTTGCATTGAGTGAAGCCTCTTGGAAACACTTTTTTCCCGTTAAAATGAAGTAAAAAAAAAAAAACCCTGATGCTACCCTAAAACCTTAGGACTTAAAGCCTTCCAAACATGAATAATTATTGTTAAACAGGGAATTTTTTAACAGAACTCTTCCCAGTCCTTGCTAATTCAGTAATAACAGGATTTCTAGCCTTACCTGGAACCCGGCCGAGCTTCTTGTTTCTGAAAAAACAAAACATGGTATCAAGAGCAGGAAAGGTGGAGCCCATTATTTATCCTCCCCCACTTGCACCTCCCACCAGCCTCCAGTCCTTTTCCAATGGTTAAAGTGCTTGACATAATTAGGTGCTAATTGTTAGCAGCTGTAGCCATTATCTGTTTAATTTCTAATTAATTGTTACAATTATTGTTGCCTTGCTTACCCCGTCTCAAGAAGTGTTTGTTAGAGAGGCAAATGTTACGTGGTAATTAACTGGCTGCCGAATTTTCAGCGGTTAATTAAATATTCTGAATCTGTTGCTATCTTCCTCCTTAAACAATTAATGAGTCAGGGTCAATTAAGAGTGTTTTAACCTGGTCTGCTGGCAGAGAATTTAATGCATCAGGAGGAAATTTGAAGTTGCTTCAAAAAAAAAATTGTGGGAAACCAAAGTGCTCCAAGCACATCCTTGAGGGGTTGTTCCATTGGGTTTTAACATTGTTATGCCCCAATCTTCTCATTCTGGTGAAAAAAAAAAATCCCTCTAAGCTCTAGTAGGGAAATAAATGCACCTCTCAGTCGGGTTATCCAGAGCAGGGTGAGGAGGGAGCTTTCCCTGCAGCAGCCAAGATAATTCTGGGATAATTCACGTTGTCCAAACAAATTTTGGATGAGCACACACAGAATTTTGGGGACACCATGCAACACACAGAGCCCTTCCTTCCCTGGCATTCCTGCCCCACTTGGACACTTATTCACGTTCTCCCTGCTCACACTCTGGCTGCTGTCACCATCAGTGTGTCCCTTTTCACCTCCCAGGTGACTTTATCTCTCTGAATTTTATTGTTTTGGCCAGGGGTTGGTTCTGTGCTGCCTCATTCTCCTTCCCCCAGCCCAGCCTCGCTGTGTTTTACGCAGCCAAAGTTCTCCATCTACCCCTGGCTGCTAAAAAAAGTCCCCAAGCCTTCATTTATTTGCTGCCACAGCATGGAACAACTCAATCCCCAGCCCAGACCCCCAGCCACGTGTGGGATCTGCAGCCAGCTGAAGAAATCTGATTTTTGAGCTTGGTTTAAATTGCACAAAGTCCTTTAGCTCGGCAGGATCGCATGGAACCACGATTTAACCCTCAAGCCCACGTTTTGCACACACCTCTCACCCGATGTTGTGCCAGACAAAGCCTTATTTTCCCGTTTCCCACTTTGAGATGTTCCCTTTGTGCCCCTTGTTTTCAGACTAACAGGATTTCCTCCCTCCCCAAGCCTATCCCTGCACCAGGGCTGCTCTTTCCAGTGCAGAGAGCCATCGGTGATGAATATTAATTGCTTTAACATCTTGTTGTGCCGAGGCCCAGCGCCTTTTCCTGCTTTGGCTCGTTGCTAGGGAACTGGGAATGGCAACTCATGGATTTCATCTGCTCCAGGGCCCACTTGGATTGCAAAGCAGCAGCCACGGAGCAGGATTTGCCCGTTAATTATTTAGAGGCTAATAAAAGAAAGGAGAGGAAGGGGAAAATCAGTGTTTTTTCTCTCTCCTCCCAGTTTGGCTTTCAGACGACACAGGGTCATTAATCCCCAGGGCCAGGCGGGTTTTTGTCACAGCCCCTGGAGCAGGGCAGGGACAGCAGAGCTGAGCTGAGCTGCATCTCCCAGAGCACCTCCGCAAACGGCTCCACCGGAATTTAATTGTCCGGAAATTGTCAGCATCGCATTCCCTCATTTCCCTGCTAATTTGGGAGGTGAACGAGCCGGGCAGCTGAGCTCAGCCTGTCCCTGGGCAGGGATTGTCCCTGCTGCTTCTCCTGCCACCAGCCCAGCCCTGGTGGGTGCCCTAGGGATCACTTTGAAGAGATCAGCCTGGAGATGTTCCCTCTCATCCCAGCTGCCCCTTTCCCCTCTGCTTTTGCCCCCCAGTGTTTGGCCCCAGCTGGCAGATTGGATGTGTTTGCTTCTTGCTGGAGTTGAGCGAGGGATGGAGGTCATTTATTCCTCCTCCTTTTTAAATCTGCCATGGAATCCATCTGATTGACTGTCCCCCAAGCACCATCCTGCCAGAATCCAGATGGTTTTTGGGACATCAGAGTGATCCATGTGTCCCATGGCCACCCTCCTTCCTCAGAGCACAGGGCTCTCATCTGCTCTGCTGCAGATCCACTGCTCCAGAGAAGCAAGACACAGAATCCTGGAATGGTTTTGGTTGGAAGGACCTTAAAGCTCATCCAGTCCCACCTCCTTTCATGGGCAGGGACACCTTCCATTATCCCAGGCTGCTCAAACCTTTCCTTGGACACTTCCAGGGATCCATGGGCAGCCACAGCTGCTCTGGGAATTCCATCTCAGCCCCTCCTCACCCTCCCAGGGAAGGATTCCTCCTCAATATCCATCTAAAGCTGTTCCTTGCACACTTCATGCCATGACACACGTCAGTACAAACACTCTTTCATGTGTGGGTAATTGCCATTACTCATCCCCATCTTGAGCCATTCCCAGCAGTATTTATCCCATTGGCAGCAGTTGTTCTGCACCTACTTGCTCAGAGTTGGTTTTACAAGGATCCTCCTGCTTTGGCACCAGGGAGATTGATTATAGTGATTACTTTAATAGTTGGAAAAAAGGAGTTTTATAGCAAGCAGCGTGTTGGCACTGCAGGATGGCTCGCCCTGCTTTCACTCCCAGGCAGTACAAGTGTGCATGTACTGGGAGAATTCAGCTCCCAAAGCTGGGTTAAGGAATTCTCTGTGCTTCCAGAAGTGTCAGAATTTACTTGTGGCCTCCACTCACCTGCAGGGGAAAATGAGAACAGGGCAGGAAAAAGATGCAGAATTGTAATTTGTTAATACAGTAACAGATAACATTTATTCTATGATTTCACATACCTGGCAGTGTCCAAGGCCAGGCTGGATGGGCTTGGAGCACCCTGGGACAGTGGAAGTGTCCCTGCCCATGGCAGGGGTGGCACTGGATGGGCTTTAAGGTCCCAACCCAAACCATTCTGGACTCTCTGGACAGTTAAGATCCTAGAACTACAGATCTCTTCCCTGCATTGTGCAGGAATCACCATTCTTAGGGCCATTTGTGTTTGGACTCAGCCCAGTTCTCCCGGAGCAGAACTGGTGTTTTACACCTTTCCTGAGGGCTCCCTTTTCCGCTCCTCAATAACTCAGGAGCTCTCTCTGAGCTCAGAACAGGCAGACTCTTGAGGGAGAGCTTTTCCTGGTTATTTCTCTCGGAGCCATTACAAGACACTCAACCAACCCAGGCAAATCAACAAAACACCACGAGGGGAGCTCAGCACCTTGAAATTAAATTGTCGTGGAAACCGAATGGCTGCCCCCAAATCCCCAGGACAGGGATGAGCCTGCATGATAAACAACTTTTAATGGCTCTGCTGGCACCACGGAGAAATGTCACTGCCTCCCTAAATACGTTTGGGGGAGAGCTGCTCTGTCTGTACACTGAATTTCCCCCTTATTATCAGTGCCTGTGAAGTTGCCACTGCACAGGGACTGCAGATCTCCTCACACTCATTTCCCTCTCTGTTCACATCAGCCATCCCTCAGTATCCAAGGAGAATTTTTACTTGGGACAGTTCCAACGCAAGGCAGCACATTCCCCCTCTGGAAGAACAAGGCACATCCTCCTGGAGATCCGTGCCCAGCCTGGCTAATGCCAACCCCAGTCCAGATTTATTTTGTGGTAAAACACAAGTCCCCACTATCAACAGCCTCGCCCTGCTTCCATTTTGGGGCTCGCTTGAATATTTTCACCACCCTCATGCTTTTATTTCACAATTCCATGTTGGAGGTGGTGAAAATAACTCTCATTTTTTAGGTTTTGCTTTGTGGCTGACTGCTTTCCACGGTTAAAGATTGTAGCTCATTACATCAACTGCACTTCCCTGGATTCTTTCCAGGGTGCATGGATAGCAAGGAATGGTTTGCAGAACAAAAACCAGCAGTGTTGGAGCTCATTGTATTTTAAATTTCACCCCCATTGTACTGCCTATGAATTTTTCTTTAATCATCTAGATTACAGTAAATTCAGGATTTAGCAGGAAACCAAGTGCCTGGAATGGGAAAAAGGGAGGATTCAGAAATTCTTGCACATTTGGAAAGGCAGCAGATAGCCTTGGATTCTGTCCTCCCAAGCAGTGCCAGGTGCACGGTGCCATGAACATCTCAGGCCTTGATAAATTGATTCCATCAAAGGTGCCAGAGGATTTTAATCAGGGGGTAAAAGCAATATAGGAAGGGTGGAAACTCTGTAAATAAAACAGGCAGTCAGTGGCAATTTATCCCTTTTATTTCCACGAGCCACTTTCAGCTTTGGCCTCTTCAGGGGAAGAGGCAAGGTTCACACCACCAAGATCCCAGAAATCACAGAAAATCGGGATTTCCAGTGGTCCAGAGCCTTTCCATCCCAGTGGCAGCCCTGTCCCTGCTCCCCATCATCGTCCCCATCCTTTGCAAGTCGTTTATCCCCATTTCCCTGCATTAATTCCTCCATCCCAGCACCGCTGCTCTCCCTTATCAGCAGGTGCTGCAGTCCCAGTTCCCTCTCTGTTGTCACTTTGATGCTGCCAGTTTACATTGTGTCCCTGTCGCAGATAACACCGCCGCTCCTGCTTCTTCCTCTGTCGCTGTCTCTCCCTCCGGCTCCTCTTTTTCCCCCCGGAGTTTCCTTTCTCCTCTCCATTGTGTGCACACAAAGCCCCTCTCAGATTGCCTTGTCCTGTAATTGCTCCCGTATCTCTGAGGAAGGGGAAAACTCGCTCTGATTTGATCACCTTATTTTCCTCTGCGTGCCTGATAAACGCTGCCATTAATCCGTCTGTTTTCGGTGCTGTATCTGGTGAGGAGTGAATAAAACCCCTTACATAACAGCATGTCAAATTACAGATTCCCTGTCACCCATTCTCTCGGCTGCTGCTGCTGCTAGCACACCTACAGCCTTTATCTTCAGAGAACTCTTTCAGAGAATTCTCAGGCTTTCAGGTCTTTTCCAGGGGCACAAAATGCAGGAGCAGCTGCTGGGCAGGACGTTTCCTCCCAGGTGAAATTCCCCCGTTCCAGGGGAGTATTTTTCCTGATGTTTTTCCAATAATGTGAGTTTCCAGCACCATTCCTGGGTGCCACAGCAGTGCCTGGCAGGTGTGGGTCACAAAATGAAGCAGCAGCATCACCTCTGCTGCCTTTTCCCAATGCTCCACTCTGCAGAGGATTATTCAGTGTTTCCCCACTCACAGTAAATTCCACAATAACGATACTTTTGCAGCAGGAATTGCATTCCAATCGAATCAGAGCAGTTAGAGCTGCTGTTATTACCCCAGTATCATTACACCAGCACTAAACTCAGCCTGGGGACAGCTTAGCACAGAAAACCAAGACTAAAACTGTCCTGTGAGGCTTGGAGTTTTGGGTTCTTCCTCTACCACTTGGTTTTCTTCTTCTTAACAAGGACAAAGAAACCACTGGTGCTGCTGTGCACCTTTTAGTGGGTATCAAAACCAGAGCCTCATCTAGCTGGCCAGCGGAGTGGATGAGTGTGAGGAAAAAAGCAGGGAATTTCCATCCATACCAGCAATCCCTGGAGCTGAGGAGCTGAGAAAGAGCTTCAGATTAGGGGAAATCTCACCCAGGGCCCAGCATCTCCTTTATTCCCTGATGATATCCCTGTGATGGAAAGGTGAAGGGATTTTTGATTAGATCTTGATGCGTTTTCCTTCCATCTGTGTGTCCGAGCTCTCTTTATACCCAAATTAGCAGTTCAAGGATGGCTCAGATGCCAAGGGATGGTTTGGGATGCTGGGAAGAGAGGCTGAACAACTGTTCTGTCCTGCCTCCCCCAGATCCCGCAGAAAGCTCAAAGGCAGCACCATTCAGCAGCACAGATAAAACCCTTCCGAGTTTTACAAGCAGAGAAAGTGTTTTATTGGCACAGACTCTTTTTTACTAACCTGGCATAAAAGCTATCAAACTGTATAAATAAACCTGGGGAATTATCTCCTCCCTCAGCCAGGACCCTCGCTGGGCCCTGAATGGATTCATTTTAAATGGGTTATAAATTTCTGATAAAGGATATTTCAGCTCCAAATTGCAGATTTAACGAGGCTTTCGCTGCTCTGCTCCTCCACCTCTGCAGGGCAAGGCCGGGCTCTCAGGGGGGGCTGAACCAGTGGGACTTGGGGCTGGGATGTGCCCTGTCCCCTCTCTGCATCCCAGAAAGGTACTGGGGGGCTCAGCACCCTCTGGAGCTGAGGAGACCCACTGGAGTATTTTCCACACTGGGGCTGCCCAGATTTGAACCTCCAGGCACCAGAACTAACCCAGGCTCAGCTTTGCAGATGTGGGCTTGGGTGTGGATGTGTCCGAGCTCCTGGGACTCAGGGGACAGGGGACACCACACCCAGGCTTGGGCTGCTGCTGTGCCAGGCACGGTTTCACTTCCCACCTGTGCTTTTCCCACTTAATTGAAAAGCAGATTTGGGAATGGAACTGTTGTGGGGCAAAGGGAGAGAGATCCAGACAGAAGAACAGTCCTTGCTGGTGCCTGGAGCACATAAATACAGGGCACTTGGGCAAGTAGAGGCCGGGTGAACTTCCAAAGCAAGGCGAGGATCAGGGATGCACCGGACTGAGGGGATCGCTCCTCACCCCAGCTCCTCACCCCAGCTCCTCACCCGCCCCTCTTCCCCTTTTTGCAGCAGAGAAGTAAAACTGGAACAAGGTCAGAGAATGCACAACCTGTGCCTGAATTCCCAGCTCAGCTGAGAGGAAGCTGCTGGGAGATTTGGGAGCAAAGCTCGGGGTGCTGTTGGGCAGAGCAGGGCCCTTTTCCACCACAGGTGTTTTGTGACACCACAACTTTGTCAGGAGCGATGTTTTGCTGAGCTGCGAGCGACTTCCTTTGATAACACCCAGTGTTAAATGCACTCACGTTCCCCCAGAGAGCCCTCTCAGAAGAAAGGCAGATGCTAATGAGTGTTGTTGGCTCTGCAGGCTTTCAAATCCGTGCTTTCTCCTTTGGTCAAAGAAAGTTCTTTTATCCGCAGCGCTTTCAGATGTGCTCTGCTCGTGCTGGAAGACTTAACAAGAGAGGAGATTTTATTAGCAGCTCCTCACTGTGGGCTGGGACTGACAAATTAAAACCCAGTCCACACACTTCAGGCAAACGTGCCAGTGATCTGCTCCCTTCCCTCCAGGAACTGCCTGCCAGAGCTGCCTCTGCCATACAAAGTAAGAGAGAGAGCGAAGCTCCCAGATTTCAGCAGCAGGGAAGGGATTTTTAACCATTTTTTACCATTATGAAAGCTGGATCCAAACCACATCAAATTCTAAATCCCACTGGCCTCAAGGTCGTGCTGCAAAGTTGTTTTTCATGTGGTATCCAGGATCTTTAGGGTTTTGATCTAGGTAGAAACACCACCAGCAGCTTTTTACTTTGATATTTCCCCATCATCTCCTCAGAGCTCTCCCTGCCCAGCTGCACTGGCACAGGCACCTTCCAGCTGGTTTCCAGTGGGAATTTTCACCTGGAAACAGCTCCAGTGGTTTAAGGAAGCGGGATATTCACAGAGGGAGGATGGGTGACCTTCCCTGCAGCCCTGGCACCGATTTATTTGGCCTTTCACCAAAGCCCTCCGAAGAAATCCAGTGGAACAGACCTGGGAGCATCCATCCCTTATGAAAGGGACCTCAAATGCTCCCATTCCAGAGCCCTAAACCCCCCTGGATCTCCCTGAGCACCCCAGGGAGCTCTGCCCTGCCTGGGAAATCAAAACCCAAGAGCTGCTCATGTGAGAGAGCCCAAACAGGGGGTGCAGCCAGGAATTCATGTTTTGGAAGACAGTTTGATTTGATTGACTTTAAATAGATGTTTCCCTCCCTGTTCATAATGAAGTGAAGGAAGCCAGAGGCAGAAATTACAAACCCAGCCTGCCCATTGCTTTGGAAGCATCTTTAAATATTTCCCTCCCACAGCCAGTGCTGGCTCATGAGCGACAAATGACAGGCAGAGGAGAGCAGATGAGTATCTATTTATGCAGGAAAATGAAGTGTATGAATAGTTATTTTGAGGACAAATGTATTTTGACAGGTATCTAATTTCACTCTGTTGATAAAATGCACTTTCTTGCTTTCTGGAGTTGATGACTGGTTGGGTTTTGGTGTTGTTTTTTTTTTATTTGCAATCTTTGTTGGTAGAAAAAAAGAAGAAAAAAAACCCCACCCTGAAAATTATATTTGTCAAACATCAGAAAGCAATTTAATTTATTGTCATCACAAATGTGTTTTTTAAAAAAAATGAAATCAAATAGCCAGGCACTATTTATTCAGCACAAACCCCACATTAACGGGGAGTTGTGGTGAGGCACAAGCACACAGGGGAGGACCCTGGGTAACCTGGCAATGAAGGAGAGCCCACAAACTGGAAATTCCAAACAAAACAGAGGAGAAAAACAGTATTAAAGCTGGAATCAGTGCTCAGCTCCTCACTCACAGAGATAATTCCATAATTTAAGGACCAGGGCCAGCTCTCCTCTGCTGGAATTGCTTTTGTTGTTGTTGTGGAAATGGTTTTGTGACTGCCTGGAGTATTTCCTGTGGCTGCTTCCCTTTGGGAATGTTCTTTGGAGAGAATCACACCCCACAAACAGATTTTACGGATTAGAAGGCACTTAATGAACTCTGAGTGCAGTTCATTGTCACAGACAAAGGGCACAAAGCTTTCCAGGTGCTGCCTGAGTTTATTCCGTTTTTTCCAGAAAAATCAGGTCATGCCCATCCCAGGCTCAGCTCCAGCACCCACACCCCCAGCAGCTCCTGCTGATCTCCTAGTTCCCAAACCCCACAAACCATCCCAGCCCCAGAGCAGTTCCCTGCCTGGAGTTTTCCGAGGAGAGAGAAGCCAGGAGGGCCAGGAGGGAGCTGTGCCTGGGCAGGGGGAGGCAGGGAAGCAGCTGAGGGCACGGGATGCTGCTGCAGGATCGTGGTGTTGCTTAGCAACCCTGCACCTGCAGTTCCTGGGATTGGGATGTGCCCGAGCCTCTGCTGGGGCTGGAGCGGTCACTGCTGGCCGGGAGTGACCGCGGACAGCCCTGCCCCGGCTCTGTCCCAGCCCAGGGACCACCTCCCCTGCCCGGATCGGGGCTCCCCCAGCAGCACAGCCCCGTGTCCCCACAGCCAGGGCTGCTCCTCCCTGCTCCCGCTCAGCTCCGCATCTGGAGAGCGGCTGCAGGCTCCGATTCCCTCCGGAGGGCGAGTCCTGCTCTCAGCTCCAGAGCTCCCCTCCCACGACGGCTTTGAAAGTAAAGCAGAGTAAAATCTACGAGCTGCTCTGAGCCCAGCCCAGGCAAATCTGAGTGGTTGAAGCAGCCCTTTCCCCCCTGCTCCCAGCTTTTGGCAGGTTTTGGGATCCCCATCCTCATTCCAGCCCTCTCCCAGCACATCTGCACTGCTGACAGCAACAGGCTCCCTTCGCCCACCCCCTCCAACACTCCAGATGGACAGCCAGTCACTCCCACTCCTCAGGAACAATCCAGATTACTCTCCCCTTCTGGGTTTAGTGCTTAGTCCCAAACATTTATCATATTTTACTCCAAGCCTCCTACTCCTGTGCGTGCTCGTTCTTCCCCAAAGCTGCTTTTTCTTCGCAATCTCTTTCATTATCTCCTCTGCAGCAGCGTCTCCAGCTGGTCCCCCCGGCTTTGCTGTGCTGTGCATCCCTCCGAGGGGAGCAGCAGCCCTCTGGAGCAGGAACTCTCCCCTGGCTGGTGCAGGGAGGGAGGATAATTGTGGCATCCTCGGGAACACTCTGTGCCCGGAGCTGCGTCCTGGCAGGCTCCGCGTTTCAAAGGGATGCAAAGGAGACTCCTCTGTTCAGAGGTGGAAAGGAGCGAGCCTGTGAAGAGCTGACTTAGCCACCCCCTCACTGCCACCCCAGCCACCTTCCCTGGAGGCCAGGGAGAGGCAGATCCGCTGGCACAGCCACCCGTGGCTCCCCAGTGGTGCCAGCTCCAGAACACCTCGTTTTGACCTCATTCCCATCCCTGATTTCCCACTTTCCCTTGCTTTTGGGGCCATTTCCCCGGGAGAAGCAATAAGAACCTGGTGCTGTTCAGAGCAGGGAGTGTTTATTTGTGGCAGTTCCAATGGCTTTGACCCTGCAGGAACAAGGACACGATTCCCTTCCCTTCACCAGGACAAACCCAGAGCAAATCTGCTGTTTTGCTTTCAGGACACCACAGCTCCGTGTAACCACCACCTGCTCGGCTCCCCTGCAGTTTTGTTGCTGTTCTGGCCAGGGTTTCTTAATCCAAAGGCTGACAATCAGGAAAATTCCACTTTTTTTAAAAGAATAACTGAAAAAAAAAAAACCCAGTTGTAGCTGCAAAAGCAAACCCACGGGATACTGGGACAAATTTGGGCTGCCGAGCCCATCCTCGCGGCAGTGTGGAGAAGCCCCCAGGATCCCAATCTCCGTTTTCTGTCCCAGAAAAGGGCCGTACCCGGCGCTGCTGGGCGTTGCCATGGTTACCGCACGGTGTCGCGTAGCAACGAGCTAAGCCGAGCATCACCGAGGCGTTTTTCCCTCTTCTAAATTCCTTCCCCTCGTGGATTCAGCCAAGTGCGTTGGATTGATCTCCAGCCGCAGCACAAACACGCAGCAGGGAGCAGCCACCGATTGATTTTGGGGCCGGCCCGGCCGTGGGGGATGTGACAGGACGGGAGAACTGCCCCAGGAACCAGGGGTGTGACCCACCTGGGCGGGTGGGACGGGCTGGAACAGCCCCGGGGGACGGGGATGGGAATTCCAGGGGGTGGCCACAGACTGGAGATCCCGTGCACAGCAGGGCACAGATGTTCGTGTTTGATGAGCGCTGGTGGCTTTAGCAGTGAAGGATTCAGGTGTTCAGCCTCACCCTGAGCTCACAGATAACACCCCAAGGACCACCAGAGCCGGGGGCACCCCAGCCCTGGGGAACACTGACACCGAGACATCTCTCCACCCTGCTGCGAACCCAAACCACAGCCCCCGACCCCACTGCCTGCAGGTAGCACCGCAGTCTGTGCCAGGATTGCTCAGACACCCCCATGAGTGGGGTTATTCCCCATTATTGCTCCCTGCCGTGGCCACAGAGCGCCTCAGGGAGCAGCACCTCTGCACAGCGGCTGTGCAAACACAGCGGGGATACAGCAAAGGCTTCCTGGATTGATCCAAAAAGCAATTCCAGACAGTGGAATGAGCTGTGACTGCAAGCTCTGCATGGATTCCACAAGAATTCCTTTTCCAGGGTGATTTGGAATATCCAGGCTGATTTTCCTCACACGGGGAAGCAGCAACATCAGCTCTATCTGTGCTTTTATTTCAAATAACTCCTGACATTTCCCCTGCCTGTAGCTGCCACTCAACTTCTTCCCCCACCAGAGGCTTGGGGCTCGTTTTGTCACCATCTGGGAGCTGTCACTTGGCTGTGCCAGCCCGGCCAGCTCCCTGCTGGCCCCCAGGGCTGCAGGAGCCCGGTGGCTTGGTGGTGGCTGGCACAGATCAGGCTCTTTGCCACAGAAGGGAGGCTGTGCCCTCCTGGGTCAAAGCAGCCCCTCCATCCTCCTTCCCAGAAAATCCCATTATACCATCTGGGAAGCTGAAATTAATGTGTGTCTAATTCCCAGAGTGCAGAATTTCCCAAAAAACTCTGTTTTGGCATCACTGGTTGAGCAAGGACTGGGCTTCAGGACTCCCCATTGCCTCAAAATAATATTTAAATAATAATATTTGAAGTTGAGCCTTTCCTTGGCAGGTGAGCCTTTGGTATCCTAAATTCCTCTTTTATTGAGGGAATTCAATTGCTTCTGGCACCCAGGACAGGTAGAACCACCCCAAATTTCAAGCTGGAATGGAGACAACAATGTCTGCATTGTTTTTCCTCTGACAGATCGTTTTCCAGATTAAAAAACAAAACAAAACAAAACAAAAAAACCTCCAAAAACCAACAACAAGAAAAAACCAAAGAAAAAAAACCACACACACAAAAAAATCCCACCACAAGAAGAAAAATAAATTGTTATAATCCACCAACAGGTGGCAAGGGAACAGCTTGCCTTAAATTCTTGTTTGTAACTAAGGGAATCTCCTGGGATTAGCGTTGTTCTTGCCAATATGAGAAGTTTATCTGCGAGTTTCCATCCTCACGGGGACTGAGCTGCATTAAACCCAGCCCGCAGCTATTGTTCAGTGCTCCCAGCCCCATCTCCACTTAAACCACGGCCTGGAGGGATCAGTGGTGCCAATCTCTCCGGATAGCACGGATTAGCCGAGGCTCTGAGCACTGCACCGGGCTCTGTGACTGCACAGGAGCCCTTGGATGTGCCCGGATCCAGTGGGAAACCTCCGGGCTCCAGCCAGGCAGAGCCACTTGAGCGAGGCAAGCCAACCACAGGCAGCTCAGCTGGAGCACAGGAAAAGGGCAAAAAAGGGGCAAAACCCGAGCTGGTTTTCCCTGGGGGCTGTCACGGCCAGGAGCAAACTGTGCCCTAACTAACACCAGGAGCAAAGCGACAGTAACTGATAATGAGAATGAGCAGCAGCAAACCCTCCCTGGGCCGTTTTCCTGCGGACTGCAGTGGTTTTTGCTCTCTGACTTCCCCACCTCCACGGACAGCCTGCAGTGCCCTGGGCTGCTCCGGGTGCCCAGTCCTGCGTGGAAGATTTCCACTGATCATTCCCACGGATTAGTGGGGAACAGCACAGCAATGAAGAACATCCAGAGACAGCTTCCACCACCAGGCAACATCACGGAATGAAAGAGCTGGTTAGCCGCGTCGGTGGGGTGAGAGGAATTACTGCTCCATCCCGGTGTGGGAGATCACTGGAGCACTTGGCCGATCCTCTCCTTCTACCAGTCCCCCGTCCCAGCAGATGACCCCGGCTGGCTCAGCCTCTCCCACATCCCAGCTCCTCTCCTGCTGCTGCTGCTGGCGGAGATCCAGCCCCTTCCCGGTGCCCTGGCAGGGCGGGGGAGGCTGTGCAGGCAGCTCCGCGGCGATGGGAACACTCACACAGCTCCAGTGACGTTCATTCCCAGGGATTCCCCTCTCCATCCCTGCCCTGCTTGGCTTCTCCTCGCTATTTTCAGCCTCTCTCCCTCCTCCCTCTGGGGTACATTAAAGGCAGCTCCTCTCAGCCTCCTCCCAGCCCTGCCACATCCACTCCCACTCTGCAGAGAAGGCTGGAACTATTGAGATGTGACACATGCCCACGGTCAGCCCAGCACCAGCAGGCACGGGGGGCAGCGTCCCAGGGCTCTGCTCTCGCTCTCCCACTCCCAGCTGGGCTGATCTGCTCCAGTTTTGGGGATGCAGCCAGGGCCAGAGGCAGCCACAGCTCCCTCCCTCCCTGCTCCCCTTGCAGGCACAGCGTCCTTCAGGCAGCAGCTCTGAGGCCATTTCCTGCCAAGGAGTGATAAAAGCTCCATTTCCTGCAAGTTTTCCTCTCCTGGAAAGCAGAAACTCGGCTCAGAGCTGCTACCACGAGGTGCTGGAGCTGGCTCTGCTCCTGGCCTGGGTGCATTAACCCAGCACAGCATCCCTCCAAGCGCTGGGACTGAGCTTTGCCTCCCATAAATCATTGGGGAGCAGCAATAAATCCACCCCGGGATGATTGTTCTGCTTGGCCTCCCCCTGCACAGAGGGTGGGTGCTAAAACACTCGGATACACCCATTAAATGGGATTTCCTAAGGAAGGGGCTTTAGGATCCTTTGGCCTTGCTCCTATTATTCACCACCTGTAATGCAGGACAAGATTCCAAACAATCCCAGGAGCCTCTGGATAAAATGGGATTGGCTTCTTCAAGCTCAAATGCTGCTGCAGTGAGGCTTTTATAGAGAAACCTTCCTGTTACCACCTTCAACCTAAGGCAGCGAAATCTAATGCAGCTCCAAGGCAGGGCCCTATTTTTTGCCAGACAGGGTTTTCCTGACTGAAAAATATCTTTACACTTTGTAGTGCACCTTATTTTGGAGCAAATCAGGACTTTTTGAGGGGAGCCACGGAGCTGCTGCCGAAGAAAAGCTGGTGTGTAATCCTTTGGAGTCACAAGCTGTGACTGAGCGCTGCCTCACGCTGCCAAAAAATCTGATTTCTCAGAGCTCCTCGCTTATCACATTATCAGGAGATTGTGCAAGTTTCTGGTGGTTCATTCCCACTGATTAGTGGGGAACAGCAGAGCAATAAAGAACATCCAGAGACAGCTTCCACCACCAGGCAGCATCACGGAATGAGAGAGCTGATTAGCCAGGTCAGTGGGGTGAGAGGAATTACTGCTCCATGCCGGTGCGGGAGATCACTGGAGCACTTGGCTGATCCTCTCCTTTTATCAGCAGCAGTTCCTCTTCCCTTCAGAAGCTCTTGCAGAGGTTCAGCCTCTTTGAAGACTCTTTAAACACTCCCTGTCTTTCCAGGCTCCTACTCATCTTCCAGGGGTGTTGTTAACTCTTCTTTGTGTCTCGTGGGCACAAACCCCACAAGGTGAAGCTGTGCCAGCTCAGAGCTTTGATTCCTCATTGCTGGGACCTTTATTAGGCAGCAGATCCAGTCGCTGAACTGCTGAACTACAGCAAAATCTGGAGCGTATTTTGTGCAGCACCCAAAATTTATGTTCCACTTAACAGCAGAAAGCCAAAATATTCTGTATAATCTGATTAACAACCACGTTCCTGCTCGTGCCTCACCTCATTCGGAGCAGGGTGTTCCAGCTGCTCAGCAGAGCAGAGCTGATGCTATTCAGAAAAGCCAAATTGGTCACTTGGCTCTGCTTTTGTGCCACCCGGTCCCAGGACCTTTGCAACCTTTGATGGGATTAACACAAGTGAAAGAAAACACAGCAACTCTGATTCACCTGTGGTCTCTGGCAGGTTAAACTTCAAATTTAACCTCTCTCCCCTGGGATTGTGTGAGAGTTACATAATGCATGGGTAAGAGCTAAATAATAATTAAATAACAGTGCATGGGTAAGAGCTAAATAACAATTAAATAACAATACCTCTGTAAGAGTTAAATAACAATACAGGGGTAAGAATTTAACAATGCATGTGTAAGAGATAAACAGCAATACCTCTGTAAGAGTTAAATAACAATAAATGTGTAAGAGATAAATAGCAATACCTGGGTAAGAATTAAATAACCATAAACGGGTAAGAATTAAACAACAGTGCATGGGTAAGAATGAAATAACAATACCTCAGCACGGAGGGTTAGGCAATAGAAAAATCAGGTTTTTGTGCCAGTTTAGCTGTTACTGACCCAAGTTCCCCTCTGTTATCCCTCCACATCTCCCTTCAGAGGAGGGGCACAAACACCAAGGCCTTTTGCTCTAGAACAAGAGCCCTGCAGACTCCCATCAGAAACGGCACTGATGTGACTTTTGTGCTTCATATTCTCCTTATTTACACACAGCAGGCTCCCATAGTTCAGTTCCAGAGGCTCCCCTGCTCCCCAGACCTCGGGGGCTCCACCCAGGAGCAGAGAGAGCACAGAAATTCCTGTGTTTGTCTGGTTCCAACCCTAAAGCCCACGTCAAACAGGCGGAGGGGTTCAAGGAGCTCATCTCCTTGCTCTGCTCCAGCTCTTTGCTTCCCTCTGGCTCTCTCAGCAGCAGGAGCAGCCTGGATCCTCCACCCCTCCATCTATTTCGGGTGTTCTGTGACATCTAAGGCTGTTGCACAACAGCTGCTCTGCTGCAAGTGTCAACCTGGGCTATTTTTAGCTTTATTACAGTGAAAGGAAGCTTAAAGGAGGCAACTGTGTTCATTACAGTCTCAAGAGCAACTCCCAGCCATCAGCCACTGTCTACATCAATTCTTTATTAATTTGAGTGCAGCACTCGGGCCAGGGAACGTGTGCCTGTGCTCTCAGCTGCACGCTGGCCTCAGCCTAGAGCCATTTAATTACCTCCTTTAATGAGCAACAAGGCTCTTAAGAGCAACAATTTCCTTCTGCTGATCATTTCTGGGGCTCCCAGACAGAAAATGCTCCCATTTTAACTGGGCTGGGAGGATAAGAGCTGTGGATCATGGAAGAAATTTCAGGCAACTTTAATGGGCAGGATGTTTTTAATGCAGATCCTGCTGCACTTTGCGGGTTTAATTGCACAAGAAATGCGCATAACCAAACTCACAGCCTGTCACTGTGGAAAACTTTTAATTAAGGATGGCTGACCCCAGCAGAGCATGTGAAAAAAGGACATCTCAAACACTGATGGGGAAAAAGAGGTGTGGAGATGGAGTTTGGGACAGTGGCAGCAAAATATCCCCAAAGCACAGCTCGGTCTTGGCATCAGCTCCTTCCTGGGTGGATTTAGGGACAGGTAGCTCTGAAAAACCCCATCAAAAATAGCTGTACAGGGCTGCAGTGAAGCGCTTTTCATCTCTCCGGTTTGGAGCTTTTGGGTTCTGTGGTTTCCTTTTTGTTTGCCCATTCTTTAGGGAGAATCCCAGCCCTGACCTGTCTGATATCCTGAGTGATGAGTGAAGCCCCTCAGGCACACAAACCCCCTAAAGCCTCCATGGGGATGCTCCAGCCTCTCCCAGATCCCAGAGCCACCTTTCCCAAGCAAATCAATCCCCAGCAATGAACACAGGAGGGAAGGGTTGGGGTTGGATGGCACTAATTAAAAAATAAATAGTAAAAAAGAAAAAAAAAAAGACTTGCTAGAGGAGATTTTACCCAAAACCAGAAGGGCCAAGATGTAAAATGCTGCTGGAAATTGTTTTTAAGAGAAATTTGGCAAAGGAAAAATCCCAAACCTGGACAAGCCTTCAGAGGATTCTTGTCAGGAGGAAGTTATCCAAGACTATTTAAAATTATACAGTATCTGCTTGCTTTTAAATGGTAATGGTCCCAGGAATGGCTGATCTTATACACTGCCTGGAAAATGCTTTTGATGTAACAAGACAAGAAAGGTTTCAAGATGTTACTGCAAAATTCATGAGTGTTTTTGAGGCACAGGCAAAAATAAGAGTGGATTTAAAAATACACTGGTGTTCTTAGCAAGAAAACAGTTCCTGGCGTGGATCTGCAGTGAAAACTCTCCTTCCATGAGGAAGAACACAGAAACCCAGAAAAATCAGAACTCAAAATGCTCACATTGGGATTTATCTCTGCTCTGGAGCTAAGAAACCACAAAACATGGGCTCAGTGAGGTTTCTAGGCCACGCTGCCATCCATACAAATACGGCCTAAAGAAGGAGTTTGTGCTGCTCCTCTGCAGCAGGGGAACCCCCAGCTCCTGCTGAGCACTGCACACACCTCCAGCAAAAACTTTAGGGAACTGGAGCCACTGAAGGAGCACCTGGGGGACTGAATTGCCTTGGCAAAGCCCTGAAATCCCAAAGCTGAGCGTGTGGGTACAAACTCAGAGCTGCTGTCAAAGGAAGGAAGCCCCACTCTGCTTCCAAAAAAGAGACTTAAAGAGACAAAATAATTGCAGGGCTTGGCTTGGGATTTTCTGCCTCTTGCAGGAAAGGCCATGGGAAAATGCACGTGGCACTGAATGGAGTGAAAAATTCACACTCAGCTGCCAGGAGTTCATCAGGAGCCACTGGAGCAAACGCTGCTGGATTTGTTGCCCTGTGTTTCCATTTGGTGTTCCCAGCAACGACAGCGCTGGGTGTCAGAGCCAGCGGGCCATGAAGAACACAAAGAGTGAGAGAGAAAAGCAGAACGCGTTGCCCCAGTGGAGCTGCCGAGGGAATGGAGAGGAGGGATGGGGTGAGAAGGGACGAGATTCAATCCCTGATGTCCCGAGCAGCCCCGTCTGTGCCTCCTCATGTCCCACCCCAAAAGCTGCTGTCCATGCAGAACCCGCAGTGTCCCTCAGCACTGAGCCACAAAAGGGAGACGAAGGCCCGGGATGTGACCAAGGTCACGCAGGAATTCGGTGTCAGAGCGAGGGACTGCAGTAAAGGTCCCAAACCAGCCACTGTCGCTGTTTTCTCCATGGACGAGTAGAGAAACAACACGAAGTTCAGGCTCAGGGATCAATGGAAGAAGAAGAAGTTTAATGAATTTTTAGAGACTTTTATATGTTAGTTCGCAAAGTGTATTAAGTGGCATAAGATAATTGGCTTTTGCCATCTACCCCCTAAGGGGATTGGTTAAGTTTTAAGACACCCAGTTCTGAGTGTTTTTCCAGTTAGAACCATAACAATTTTACCAAAACAATCCGCACTTGCAAGAAGTTTACAAAACAGTAACATTGTTTTGTCTTGCTTGCATGGAAAGACAGAACTCTCCCAAAAATGCTGCAGAGAGCTGAAAAAATTCTCTGCCAGAGTTTTTCAGCATCCACAGCCCAGCACGCCCAGCACAGCAGCAATCCTCTCGTGGCTGCTCCTCTGCCCAGCAGTGAGTTACCCCACAAACCCTGCGGCACTGATTCTCGGCGGCCTTGGAACGTTCCTTCGAGAGGAGGAATCGCTGCTGTTTTGGGGGGTTTTGCTCTGCTCACAGGCTCTGGGCAGGAGGGTAAAAGGGGCAGAATGGAGGTTTGATGGATTGAAGAGAAGGGGAAGGAGGGGAGGGGGTGCTGCAGAGGTTTGGGCAGGTTTGAGGTTATTTTAGGTCATTGGGGTTACTTGAGGTCAAACTCACTCTCTCAGGAAAAATTTTGGGTTACTTGAGGCCATTTTTGGGGTTGTTTTAGGTCATTTTGGGGTTATTTTAGGTCATTTTTGAGGTTACTATAGGTCACCAATTAAAATTTGGGATTACTTTAGGTCATTGGGGTTACTTGAGATCAAACTCTCTCTCAGGAAAAATTTTGAGTTACTTGAGGTCATTTTTGGGGTTGTTTTAGGTCATTTTTGGGGTTACCATAGGTCACCAATTAAAATTTGGGATTACTTTAGGTCATTGGGGTTACTTGAGATCAAACTCTCTCTCAGGAAAAATTTTGAGTTACTTGAGGCCATTTTTGGGGTTGTTTTAGGTCATTTTTGGGGTTACTATAGGTCACCAATTAAAATTTGGGGTTATTTTAGGTCATTTTTGGGGTTACTATAGGTCACTAATTAAAATTTGGGGTTACTTTAGGTCATTTGGGTTACTTGAGGTCAAACTCACTCTCTCAGGAAAAATTTTGGGTTACTTGAGGCCATTTTTGGGGTTATTTTAGGTCATTTTTGAGGTTACTATAGGTCACCAATTAAAATTTGGGATTACTTTAGGTCATTGGGGTTACTTGAGGTCAAACTCTCTCAGGAAAAATTTTGGGTTACTTGAGGTCATTTTTGGAGTTATTTTTGGTCATTTTGGGGTTAT
This sequence comes from Lycocorax pyrrhopterus obiensis, assembly GCA_014706295.1. Classification (NCBI taxonomy): domain Eukaryota; kingdom Metazoa; phylum Chordata; class Aves; order Passeriformes; family Paradisaeidae; genus Lycocorax; species Lycocorax pyrrhopterus. The sequence goes on along the minus strand of JACSVZ010000025.1, from coordinate 5,537,996 downwards.
TTTAGGTCATTTTTGGGGTTACTATAGGTCACCAATTAAAATTTGGGGTTATTTTAGGTCATTTTTGGGGTTACTACAGGTCACCAATTAAAATTTGGGGTTACTTTAGGTCATTGGGGTTACTTGAGGTCAAACTCTCTCTCAGGAAAAATTTTGGGTTACTTGAGGTCATTTTTGGGGTTATTTTAGGTCATTTTGGGGTTACTATAGGTCACCAATTAAAATTTGGGGTTACTTTAGGTCATTTGGGTTACTTGAGGTCAAACTCACTCTCTCAGGAAAAATTTTGGGTTACTTGAGGCCATTTTTGGGGTTATTTAGATAATTTTTGAGGTTACTATAGGTCACCAATTAAAATTTGGGGTTACTTTAGGTCATTGGGGTTACTTGAGATCAAACTCACTCTCTCAGGAAAAATTTTGGGTTATTTAAGTCATTTTTGGGGTTATTTTAGGTCATTTTTGGGGTTACTATAGGTCACCAATTAAAATTTGAGGTTACTTTAGGTCATTGGGGTTACTTGAGGTCAAATTCACTCTGTCAGGAAAAATTTTGGGTTACTTGAGGTCATTTTTGGGGTTATTTTAGGTCATTTTGGGGTTATTTTAGGTCATTTTTGGGGTTACTATAGGTCACCAATTGAAATTTGGGGTTACTTTAGGTCATTGGGGTTACTTGAGGTCAAACTCACTCTCAGGAAAAATTTTGGGTTACTTGAGGTCATTTTTGGAGTTATTTTAGGTCATTTTTGGAGTTATTTTAGTTCATTTTTGGGGTTACTAAAGGTCACCAATTAAGATTTGGGGTTACTTTAGGTCATTTGGGTTACTTGAGGTCAAATTCACTCTCTCAGGAAAAATTTTGGGTTACTTGAGGTCATTTTGGAGTTATTTTAGGTCATTTTTGGGGTTATTTTAGGTCATTTTTGGGGTTACTATAGGTCACCAATTAAAATTTGGGGTTATTTTAGGTCATAGGGGTTACTTGAGGTCAAACCCTCTCTCCCCAGAGCACTTTGGGGTTACTTGAGGTCATTTTTGGGGTTATTTTAGGTCACCAATTAAGATTTGGGGTTACTATAGGTCATTGGGTTACTTAAAGTTAAACTCGCTCGGGCTGGGAATTGTGCATGGCAGGGGAGGGTGCCAGCCCTGCCTGCCCAAAAATCCACCCCACGCCTCTCTCAGAGCCCCCGGGCTCCTTCCTCTCCTCGGGACCCCCCAAATCCTTGGCTTGGGAGCCGCTGGAAGCTCCAGCTGCTGGAGCTGTGGTCGTGGATGGATTCCCAGCTGCAGGGCCAGGAGCACCTCTGGGTGCTCAGAGCTGCACATGTGCGAAGGAGCGGGGTGGAGGGGAGCAGAGCGCTGCCTGGGCAGGGATTGCCATCTGCTGGCACCCAGGGGAAGCCCGGAGCCCTGCCCTGGAGCCAGGGGAATCCATGGAATCATCGGGAGCTTTGAGCTGGAAGTGCTCATCAAGGATCCCGAAGGATCGTCACAGCCACATCCCCCTGAACCTGAGGGAGAAATTCCTTCCTGGGAGGGGCCTGAGCACTGGGAGTGCTGCCCAGGCAGGCTGTGGAGTCCCCATCCCTGGGGATATTCCAGAGCCAGCTGGACACACTCCTGAGTGACCCTGCTCCAGCAGGAAGGGAGGACGAGGTGACCTCCAGTGGTCCCTTCCAACCTCCGGTGGTCCCTCCGGCAAACCAGGAGGGCAGGGAACAGCCTGTGCCCGGAGCTGTCCCTGAGCCCTGGTTCCAGGCAGCCCCAGGATGCTCGTCCTGTGAGGAGTTGCTATGGAGACCCTCTGGCCACGAGCAGGGCCACGGAGGGGCAGTGGGAACGGCCGTCATTAATTTAAGGCATTAAGGACAATTAGCGTTTATTAGCCGGGGTTTGTTGAGATTGGCACAAAGCAAACAAAGCAGATCCTTGCCCCATAAAACAATGGGATCTGTTCTTCATGGTGCAGATAATGTTCAGGGAGTGGTCCTCGGGAAAAATAAACTGTATTAACCACCAGGCACAAACAGCAAATCTCATTCTGCGGCAGCAGGATTTATCTCCTGTTCATCTGAAATAAGAACCACGGCCTGTTAATCCATTTCGTCCAGAGCAGGCCTTTCTGAGGGCTCGGGGGCTGAGGAGGGAGGGAGGGAGCGAGGGAGCTGCAGATAAAATGCTCTGGTTCGTGGCCATGAGCGAAGATCGCCGCAGTCAGGGTTGATAAAGTGCTCCCCAAGAGCAGGAAATCCATCTGGCCTTTTATCAGTCATCAGCAACCATCAGAGGCGAGGCTGCGGAGGTGCCCTCCAGCTCAGGGAGTCCTTAAGACACCGAGTCTGAGGCCGCACTACATAAATTCTGCTTTTGCATCTCTAAATATTCATCACGCAGTGCCACAGCCAGGCTGGGGGATCCAGCACAGGAATCCTAAACTCTGCCTGTTCCCGCCCTGTTTTAAGCTGGGTTTAACGGCAGCATTTCCTTGCAGGAGCTGTGGTGATGGAGTTTGTGCCCTGCTCACTTCTGGGGGTCACTTTTTGGTGGCTCCCTGGCCTTCCCAAACCCCACCGGGGATGTTTCCCCCACCGGGGACATTTCCCCACCCCTGGGATGCCACCAAAGCAGCAATCCAAGGGTCCAGCCCCACCCTGAGATGGTCTAAACTGGAATTTAATTAGGTCACTCCCTGGATACATTAAGCACAGATGTCCAGATTCAGGAGATTACAGATTTATTGGGCATTGATTAAATGAAAGAAAAAAATCAAATCAGAGTCACAGCTGAGTGCTGCAGCCATGTGCCAGCTCTCCCTGAGGGCAGCTGAAGCAGGCTATAATTAATATTACACAGTCCTGACAGGCAAGATAAAAGTTCTGGCCAGGCCAGGGTGTAATTTAGGATCTATTTATTCTCCAGCAGAATTTATTAACTCGAGCAAACCCAGCGCAGGCAGATTTGTGGCTGATTTCCCTGCTAAGGGTGTCAGGAGCTCTCTGCACGTGCTGCTCTCCCTCCTTAAACACAGCCAAAAGCTCCACCACCAGCACAGCACCAGCTGAAATCCAGGGAGAACTTCCCATGGATGGACCCCATCCCTCCCTGGGGAGCCACAGCTGCCCCTCCTGCGCACCAAACCTGCTGCAATAAATGCTTTACACAGCCCTGGCATCAGTGCCTGCTCCGAGCACTGCCAGGGACAGGGAATTCTGGCTCCAGTTAAATCCGTGGCAAAAGTCCCACGGAGCCCAGCGAGCCAGAATTCCAGGCTGCTTCCCACAGCCTTATGCTGCAGCACGTGTGGCTCTGCCCAGAGCCAGCTCTGCTCTCCCAGAGCTCCATCCACCATGGAGATCCCTGCAGGGAGCAGGGATGGATGACCAGGAATGGCTGTGCAGGCAGAAGGCAGCGAGTTCCTGTTCCAGCATCCAGCTCTCCTGCACATTTGGGACAGATATTATTATTATTATTATTATTATTATTATTATTATTATTATTATTACTATTATTATTATTATTATTATTATTATTATTATTATTATTATTATTCAGCCCCTGGCATCCCAGCCACTCTGGATCCTGCTTCAGGTGCCACCTGCTTTTAAATAACAAACAGTGGTGCCCATCCCTGAGGATTCCTGGCTTCCATGTGGTCAGGATTCTCTCCTGAAGGAAGCTGGGTGCAGGAGCAGTGCTGTGCCTCTGGATCAGTCTGTGCCTGCGGAGCTTAGCCCCGAGTTCCATGTGCCGATAACCATTTATAATTCCCCTTGGTGGGCGTCTCTGCGTGTTCCGAGCTCTTTACCACCATTAGCTAATTAACAGCGCTCAACCCTTTGTTCAGAGCATCTTTAGACGGGGTCAGCCCTCCAGCACACAACTGGGGGAAGCTCTGAGAGCAGCTTTTCCTCAGTTATTTATGTCCATGTGTTCCCACCTCCTCCTCACGCTGGGAGAGCAAGAGGAAAGGTGAAAACCGGGTTCAGGTGGAGCTGAGGTGAGCCCACAACTCCTTTGATGTTTTTCTCTGGGCTCCACGCTCACTGAGGAACTTTCTTTTAGAGCGAATCAACACCTTTGTGATGTGGAAAAAAAAAAGAAATCTCCCAAACAATTGCTCTTTAAGCTGTTCTAAGGGACAGGAGCTGTTCAGTGGGAATTTGGGATAACTCCCACCTCCCACGTGCTGACTCAGCCCTTCCCTGCATTAGGAGAGAGTTCGGAGCTGATAAAAAACTATTTACATTCAAGCAGCACCTTCCTCACGCTCCTCCTCTCCCACTCGCCACAGGGAATTTATCGGCAGGGGTTTTGTGTTCTGCACGCAGGGAAAGCCCCCCTCCCCTCCCCTGGCAGCTGCCGAGGGTGCTCAGCCCGGCCCTGGACCCGAGGTGACATCTCGGAGCCAGAGCACCTGGCAGGAGGTGCCCTCAGCCTGCCCGGGACTGCGGAAAGCCTGGAGGGAGGAAATGCTGGATTTGCTGGGAGCTGGCCTAAGAAACCTGGGAATCCAAGGAAATCCGACAGGCACTGGAGTGGGACCGAGTCTGAGAGCGCTTTATCCCACACTCCAGGCCTTGTTTTCCTCCTGGTCAGGCACCATTCCTGCCGTCCCTTCCACTCCCACTCTCCCCTCGCCCTGCCCTGCATGATTCATGCAGCATTTAAATAATAAATTGCGTGAGCACTGTGGAATTTATAGCACTCAGGGAAGGTTGTTAACTGAAGTATTGTGTAATTCATACAAATGAACTTGGTGGGAGGATTTCATTGAGGAAAAAGGAAAAATCAGTCCAAAGAGTTTATAAAATCCAAGGGTTGCCAGAGATTTGCAATTTTTAAGTGCTGTGTGTGTTTAGAGTGAGAATGTGAGGGTGATTTGTGCAGGGTGACACCTTGGTCTCAGCTTCTAAACTTATAACCTCTATAAAGCAAACTTTAATTATTATACCCTCAGGAAAGGGCCAGAACGAGTGCCGGGGTAGGACAGGCCTGGAGCAAGGGACAAGTTGCCTCTAAGGTCAGAGAAAAAGTCACCAAATATTCAACACAGAAGCTGCACTTACCCAAAACTCCCAAAAAATGAGTTTGCATCTCGCAGCAGCTCGGTACTGATCACTGAAATGGGAAGAAATATCAAGAGCTAAAGTTTAAATAAGTATCTGTAATATAAAAGAACTGCTTTACCTGCAACTTCCCAGGTCAAAGCAATCAGGAAAGAAAACCTGGGACAAGGCAAACTCTGCTTCCCTCTAGGCCAGGACAGCAAGTCAGAAATGCCTCCCAGGGAGCAGGATCCAGCACCTGAACCAGGCTGGAGAGCTAACTACAGCCTGTCAGGTGGCATTAATGTAATTCTGGGTGTATAAACAGCTCTGCTCCCTCTTCAGCTCGGATAAATGGAGCTCTGGGGCCCACACAGGCTCTCCAAACAGCACCACTCATTAGTCTGTCATTCCCTGGATGCTGCTGGTCCAGGGGAGAGGCTGAGCCCTCCCCACAGGCAGGAGGATGAGGCCAGACTGGCCAGAGCTGCCGAGCTGGAGCAAAGGAAGCCACAGCAGAGGCACCAGGGCAAGGCTTGGAGCTCCTTCCCTCTTTGCCCTCCATCCTGACAGAGTTTAAACTCCATCTGGATGGTTCTTAATGCCCGCTGCTGGCAGTCCCAGCTCGGGGAAGGGCTGGGCACTGAAAGAGCAGCGGTGCCCCGGAGGCACTGGAGGTATTTGGGTAACATTTCATGGAGCACCACGCAGGGCTCAGCTGCAGCCCTGCCTCGGAAATGTCACTGCCCCGGGCTGTCCCGGCCCCATCTGCACGGAGAGAGGGGACATTTGTTGTGAGACAGGCTCCAAAGAGCTGGGGACGTGCCAGGGGTTTGCTCAGAATCAGCGAGGAGAGCAGGTGTAAGGACTCGCACAAATTCCTGAGCAGTCCCACAGCCCCGTCCTTCTCCCGAGGGGCTCCTGCTCCCCTCGCCCCTGTCCCGTCCACTGGGAAATTCCCTGTCACCCCTCACTTCGCTGACCTGGCTGCTCCTTGTCCCCCAGCGGCCCCGGGACACCCAGAGCCCCTGGCAGAGGGTGCAGGCAGGGCTGGGAACGCTGCTGCCCCTTCCCTTGGAGAATCTGTCCGTGGCTTCCTTTGCCTGTGCTCTCCGTGCCTGTCACTGAGAGCAGTTCCACCCATTTCAGGAAACATTTTATTTGCAGTGCCAGCCTGCCTTGGGTCCGGGACTGAGGTTCTTGTCACTTTGAAGATCCCAGCTATTTGACTGCTTTGAATTCATTTGTTTAATGAACCCCAGGGGTCCCCTGCACCAAAGCATTCCCAAACAAGTTCAGAGCTTTGCAGTTTCTCCACTAATTAGGGACTCCTTTGGGGCTAAACACAAGAGGTTGTGCTGCTGTGCTTGAAGCCGGCAGAAAGCCAAAGCAGGGCTCAATCTCCAGCTCAAGTGAAGCATTTTTAATGTTTTTCCTCCTCTCTTTTTTTTCCTCTCCCCAGCGAGCACAGAGTTGCCAGGCACAAACAGAAATGATCAGGTCAAGGTGCTCTGAGACGGGGGAAGGGTTTTATCAAAGCCTGGATAAACCAGCCCAGCTCCGCAGTGGGCTTTCCTGCACTTGTGTCTCTGCAGACATTTCACAGCCCTGGGTCTCTTCCACGAGCCCTTTCCTCAGTGCCTGCTAACCCGGTTCCTATTAAAGGCTCCTGGAGCTAAAACTGAGAGCTCCGATTGCTCATTAGGAGCTGTCCAGGAACAGCCAAGCTCAGTTCTTGCAAGGTCAGAGCACAGCCCATGCAGACAGCACAGGCCACACCCTGCAGCCCTTACAGGGGCTTAGGGTGGGGAAACAGGGGGGAAAAATCTCCTTTGGAAGTGCCTCGAGGATGTGAGAATCTCACAGCTGAGAGATGCAAGACAAAATCTACTCGTAGCAACTTCTCTTAATGCAAGAGTTTTCCCTTTTTTTAATGCACGAGCTTTCTCTTCCCCTTCCTTCCTTCGCCTGCCTGGCCCTTGTCCTCCAAAAACAGAAACGCACATGTCCTGGTTAAAAAAAAAAAAAAACCCATACTAATTAGAAGGGATCAGGAAAGAAATTGGTATTTCTTTGCAATTCATCACAGCAACTTCATCACCCCTCAGAACTCCCCCTAAGTAAGAAAGGGGCTGCTCAGAATCCACCCTGCGGTGCTCAGGGCACCAAGAGTCCTGCAGAATTAATTGCCAGGCACATTAATTACTGATGAAATGGGAAATCCCCAAATACCATTAGAAAGGGATGATTAAACATGCACCACTGATTGGATCCATCGTCCTTCCAGCCTCACTGTAAGTCACCTTCCCGGTGCTCGGGTTCACAAGGACAAATGGATCATAGGAGGTAAACAAATGGTCTCAGCAGAGAGCTGGCAACACCTCCCTGGGATAAAGCTGCAGATTCCTTATCCAGGACCACACATCTGGGCTCGGCAGCCAAAAACCTGCTCATTTTCCACCTTGGAGCTGGCACTGCTCCAGCTGCTGCTTGCTCCTCTCCCAGGTTCCTGCCTCATCCCCTCTGCCCCACCGAGGGCTGCCAGGAGGCGGAACGAGGCAGGAAAACCTCCCAGGTTCTCGAAGTGTCCATGCTCAGGAGGGCAAACCTGGAGCTGGGAACGGGCTCAGGGTCAGGGAGGACAACCCTGTTTGAGGGCTGGGATCAGGATTCCTGCCTGCTCCTGCGTATCAGGATGCACGGAGAACGTGAACCAGGCACAGAAACGCCTTTCCGGCTGTGCTGGCCGAGCTGGGGGTGCTGAGCCCCTGTCCCGGTGCCAGCACCCAGACACCAAACCTGGCACAGCGGGAAGCTGCTGCCATCTCCTGGGCAGCCCGGCTCCACTGGGCACCCTTTCCCCCTTCCAGCTGCTTTTCCCAGGGGCTTCTGCTCCCTGCTGTCCCAAACCCCAGCCCGGGGCCGCCCGGCTGCCCCGCGGCAGCTCGCGTGGCGCTGAGGCAGGAGCCGCCTCCCTGCGTCCGCATCGCGGGGCAAGGCTGCAGTGCGAACCCGGAGCCAACAGCCCCGTGACAGCCGGGCGAGCTCCCAGGAACCACAGATACCTGCACCCTGGCTCAGCCCAGCGCTGCTGAGGTGGCACCGAGACACCTGGGCAGGCTCCTGTCCCCTCCCCAGGGCTGGGGACACCGGGGCTCCATCCGAGCGCTGCAGCAGGGAGCGGTGCAGCACAAGGAGCAATGCAGCACAGGGAGGGAGCAATGCAGCACAGGGAGGGAGCGGTGCAGCACAAGGAGCAATGCAGCACAGGGAGGGAGCGGTGCAGCACGGGCACCGGGACAGTCAACGGGGCTCTGCTCTGGCAGGGGAACTTGGCTGCATTGGGGGAGAGCGGATGTGGAGGAGACAAAGTGAGCCCAGACCTTCAGCTGCAGAGAGAAGGAGCTCCTGGCTGCTCTTTCTCCTGCCTTTTTTGACCAGGGACCTTCCTGAGGAGCACAAAGAAGCAGGAGAATTCCCTTGTTCAGCTGCTGACTTTGAGGAAGCACCTCTTGGCAAAATGTTTGTCCTTCCTGATCCCCCCCTGCCCTGCCCTGCCCTGCTCTGCCCTCCCTGCAGCCTCAGCTGTGCATTACGAGGGGGCTTTCAGGACCTCATCCCTGCAGAGAACAATCCACCTTTTCTGATTCCAGCTGGACAGAGCCCTCCCAGGGCTGACAGGCTGCGATAAAGCCCTCAGAGCTGAAGATTCCTTTTGTTGCCTGTGGGAAATCCCGTGCCAGAGCCGGCAGAGCTGGCAGGGGACCAGGACTGAGGTGTTTCCCTGCAGCAAACCCGGACACGTGGGGGAACTGGCAGCCTCCCAGCCGCCTCTGGATGCAAAATTCATTCCACACCTAATTTGCAACTCCAGCGAGCCACAGAGCCTGCCCTGCTCCCTGCCCTCTCTGTTCTCCTCTCCTGGCTGGAGGCAGGGATGGGGTGGCTTTCTGGAGCTGCAGGACACTGCTGGGACAAGCTCCAAAGCCCTGGGCAGAGCCCATCCCAGCACTGGGAACTCACCCCACACCTCCAGCAGGAGAAGGAATCTTTTCAAGCCAGCTCAGCAGTTCGAGCAGTAAAAAACCCCTTCATGCCTACATTTACAAAACACAATATTTGCAAAACAGGCCAGTAAATCTCAACTGCCCCGAGTTCTTCACCCAAAGCAAATAACCCCATAAAGCCCTGCAGAGGAGCTCAGAGCAAACACAGCTCTCCTTGCCTGGAGCTGGGCAGAGTCCACCCTGTGCCACGCAGGGCCAGCAGCCAGGGGAGAGGAGAGGAGAGGATGCCCCGCAGTGCAGGGCAATTCCAGCCCAGACAGAGTGGTTCCAGCGCCAGGAAATGGAACAGAGAGAACTCCCTGTCCTTGCTTTCCTCAGCACCCTGCCCTGCCCTCACCTCTGCCTGACCCAGGGAGAGCCTGAGCCGCTTTCCCTGTGGTTCACATTTCCATGCTCCCCAGCAGGTGCTTCTGTGCACTTGTTTATTCCCTGTTTTATTCTCTGGGTCTGCTGCATTTTGGCAAAAAGAGCCACTCCCTGCCTTGCCATCCCCTCCTGGTGAGGAGCAGGTGGGAGGAGGTTCGGGTTTCCTGGCTCCTGCTCTTCCCCAGGTTATTCCCAGTGTGCTGGAGGGTTTCAGCTGCACTCCTGAAGCATAGCCCTGAGTTCCCAGTGCTGCTGTTTGTCTGGGGACTCCAGGAATATTCATTTAACTCATTCCCCTCACAGATCTGCCAGGAGACAGGGACGGGGACCACTCGTGCCAGACAAGCTGATAACTCCTGTCAGCTTGCCAAGAGGGAGTAAAAGCCCGAGTCATCCCATCTGGTGTAACCCTGGCGGTGTGGGTGGGAGCCAGGGAAACACCCCTGCATCATTTCCAAGCAGTCCCTGAGGATCGGAGCTGGGGCCGGGGAAAGCAGCAGCTGCTCTTACCCAGAGCCTCTGTTTGCTCTGGCACCTGAACCCAGACTGGAGCTGCCAGATCCGGGACTCCCCACCCTGCGGCTGCTCCTGCTCCAGACAGAGGAGCCACGGGCTGTGCTGGGCTCCTGCTGGCACCAGCAGGGTCCTGCTGCTCTTTGGGGTGGTTTTGGATGCTGCTCTGAGTGGTCTCAGCCCTGTCAGCTCCTCTTCAAATATTCTGGGCACTTTAAAAGCTCAGGCTCCTCTGTAACACGTGAGCCTCCCGTAGATGTAGCACATCTGAGTGTCTCTTCTGTTTCCTGCCCTTCCTCCACTGAACTTCACATCCATTTGATTGGCTTTGTTTCATGGGCTTATCCCTGGCTGAATTAACGATTGTGCAGTCACCTTTAGGGATAAAAATATTAATTTTACTGTTTCCCAGAGCTCTCTGGCTGTATCCTCTCCTCACGGCAGGCTCCCACTTCCTCATGGAAGATCAACCTCTCCAGGAACCACTGAGGAACAAAACTGAAGAGCCCCAGAGTGCAGACCACGTAACAAAAATTGTCACTTCCACCACCCCTTACAAGGCTCTCTTCAGCCCTGGGGAGGTTTCTGTAGCAATCCCATCCTGCCTTTTCTTTCCCAAATGGAATTCTCTCTGAGAGGACAGGACCAAGGTGGTTCCAGCCCTGTCCCAGTGACACCCCACTGAGTCACCCCCACCACCCAGAGGATGGCACAGAGCTTTTGCAAGGAGCGTTTACATGAAACTGCCCAGGGCAAACAGCTCCGCGAGGGAAGCTGGGCTTGCAAAACCCTCTGCTTCCATTCCCCTTGCTTTTCCCCATTCCATGTGCTCTCAGATTGCTGACATGCCTCCCATGTTCCTTATGGTGCTCCCAGAAAAGGTTTTTCAGCAGTTGGGAAGAGCAGTTCCCGTTCCCAAGGAGCTGCAGCCTGAGGTCCCTTTGAGGAACGCTCCCTCTCAGCCCTGTGCTGACACTGGACACTGCCCAGGGAAGCTCCCAGAAGGGCAGAAAACAAGATAAAAACCACAAGGAAATGAGGCTCTGCAGGAGAATTTGATTCTGTGGACCCAGCAGATAAGAAAATCTCATTTTTTTTTGCCCACACTCTCTGCATTAGGGCCAAATTTTCCTCCAACCAATGCAACATCACTGAGCATTCTTCCAACACATTCTCCTTTTCCCTGGCATCTTTCCTGCTGCTCTCCTCTTTGTCCTGAACTCCCCTATTCTGTTCCTCCTTTTTCTCCCGCTTCTGTTCAGCTTTCATTGGAAACATTTCACCCAGCAGCTCCTTTCCAGAGCTGCAGCCCTCTGGGTGAGGAGCTCTGGGGCTGAGCACGGCAAGATGAGCACAGGGAAGGAAACCCAAACTCCCACTCAGGCAGCACGAGTGACTCAGCAGGGCCAGGGAGGAGGAAGAGGATGGCAAAACCTCAGCACGAGGACATCAAAAACACCAGTGAGATTTATCTCCTTCTCCCGGGGAGGATCAGAGTGGATATCAGAAAAAAAATCAGAAAAAAGAGTGGTCAGGCGTTGGAATAAGTTGCCAAGGGAGGTGGTGGAGTCACTGGATGTGGCACAGGGGATGTGGTTTAGGGTCTCTTCCATCCTTGATGATCCTGGGGTTCTGTGATCTGCAAGTGTAAGGCAGGCAGGGGCAAAGAGAGGTCATTCCCTTCTTTCTGGGGGGATCCAGCTCATTTGGAATACCTGCGTTGCTCATTTTGGTTGCTGGAAACAACCACCCTCAGCAGAACCATCCCTGGGAGCAGGTTCTGGAGCGATCTCCATTCAGGGAAGCTGATTCAGGATCATCACCTCTAATTACTGGGTGTCTCACACGCTGGGTTTCGCTCTGGCCCCAGCTCTCCTTTCCCAAGGAGGTGGAAGGTGAGCGGGAGGAATCCTGCCTGTTTCAGGGACAGGGAAGTGCTGCCTTTGTCCCCAGCACTGACCCCACAGCGCTGCCCCGACAGCTCAGGGAGCACTTGCAAAATCAGCCTCAGAATCAGCCTCAGAATCAGCCAAGGGCCTGAGGGGAGAATGGGAAAAAAATCCAGGAAAGAGAAAAAAGAGAAACTCGAGCTGTTTTCTTCATAAAATGTTATTTGAGGCTTTCAGTCAAAATCACTCAGGGGGAATCACATCAGGGATTTGTCCCAGCAAGGAAATGTTCATCAGTGAGGGGCTGTGAAAGGGGCTTAGGAGAGACCATCCCTCCACAGGCTCGTGGCCCTTCATGATCCAGCTTTTCCCAAGCAGGATCAGAAGCTTTATTTGAGCATTTTTACAAGGATGCTCCCTGTCTGGGTTTTTCACATTTTCTGGAACTGTTTGGCCTTCAAGAAAAGCCTGGACCAGAGCTGGGAGCAGGACTGGAGGCTCCTCCCCATGTCCAGGGCTTCTGCAAGAGGTCACAGGACTGGTGCCCATTCCAAGGGACACAGAAATGCAGAGAACTTGAATCCAGCCCATGGATTCCTCAGGGATGTCCCCACTGCCCATTTTAACCCCTGAAGTGGGGGTCACCCTTTATTTTCACCAGTTCTCTCCGAGGCTGGGCAGGTAGGAGGAAGTGTCTCTATCAGTGAAACCTCCGGGGGGTGTGGACCTGTGAGCTGGACGGGGAGGAGGAAATATTTGCATTTACCTCATCAAAGCCGGGGTATAAAATGGGCTGGGAAAGCACGAGGCTTTCTCAGTTCCCAGGTGCAGGTGGGTGAAGAGGAGGCATCAGAGGGGGCCATGGCAGCTTTGCTCTTCTTGGCACCACTCCTGCTCCTGGGGACAGTGGCTGGCCAAGCACAGACACAGACAGCAGCGTGCCTTCGGCTCGGGAATGCGACTGAAGGGAATTTCTCTGTGGATACAGCACCTCAGACTTACTCGGCCAACACAACCTATGTGGGTAAGCCAGCTCTGCCTGGGTCTCACAGACTGCACAGACATCTCTGTCCCTAACTCAGCTGCTCTCCTGACTTCTCAGATGTGTTTAAACTGGGGGATGTCCATCATTCTGTTATTTTAATTATTTTTAATTCCAGGCAGGAGATGAACGGCGCTGTTGTTACCTCTCTGTTCCTGTTTCATGTTCCCGTCTACAGCTCAATCCCAAATTCTCTTTTGCTCCTCAGGATGATTTTTTCTCCCTTCATCTTTCTGCCTGAACTTGCACAGAAGGACCTCACTGCTCTTGAAAAGAACTTGGGGGAAGTTGTTTTGTGGTCTGGTTCCCTTCCCTCCTCTCGGACACTTTGCCCTTCTTGGTGGCTGCAAAGACAAAGGGGAAGAGGTCACTGATGCTGACAAATGCTCAGCATCCTTCGTAGGAAATGGATTTCATGCTGCAGAAGGATGGGGCGAGCGGCAGCCTGACCCTGTTTGGTCCCTGCCAGCAAACCTCCCTCTGCCCTGAGGCCCAGCAAAACCTAAATGCTGAGAAAACAGTGGAGGAGAGACATCCTGACCCCTTCCTGCAGGGGAGGGGGTGTGAGCTGGCACAGGTTCCCTCAGACCTCACCCAAGCAGCATCCACAGCAGCTGGTTGGGGTTTTTTTTCATTTGTTCACTGCTGTTATTTCATATTTTTTTGAGCACAGAATTGAGCTTTGATGGCAGTTCCTGCCTCACATCAGCTCCTGGAGGTTCTGACGGTCAGGCAGCTTTGGTTTGAAGCAGGGCTGAGCCGAGGGGTGCTGAAGGCTGAGGAGGACATGGCAGGACACTCCCAGGGACCTGGGCAGCCCCAGGCTGCTGCAGATGGATCCTCTTTGCCCCATCTGATCGTGGTGCAGCTTCTGCTCGGGAGAAAAGCTCTGAGACCCCAACCCGGAGCAGGGATGGGTGAGGCACCCCCAGCCACGGGCTGAGGGCTGCCCAAAGGTTCATTTTCACACCCTTCCCATTTGCATGGGATGCAGAGGGCTCTGGTTTCCCTCCCAGGTGTGGCACCCACGGCAGCAGGGGCTGAGCCCGGTGCCTGAGGAGTTCAGGGGGCAGATAAAAGGGTTTTTCCTCCTGTGCTCGGGGTGGGACTGTGGCAAATCACCCTCTCTGCAGGCTGCTGCTGCAGTTGTCACCACGAGTGTCACACAGGGGGAGCAAATACTGGGAACCCTGAAGGCTCAGGGTCCTTCCAGGGCAGAGATCTCACTTTGTCCAACTTGCTGTGTTCCCAGTGACAATAAAGGATAACAGAAACCACAGCAACAGCACGGGCCAGTACCTGCTGCAAGCGCTGTCCCCCCAGAACGCCTCCGTGGGGGAGTGGAACGGGGCACCCACAGGGAATTGCAGCTCCATCAACACAGCAATCCTGAACATCACCGAGAGCACAGCCCGCTGGACATCCCCGGACAGGAACCTGTCCTCTGTCCAAATCAGGTAAGGATCTCCTCCCTGCGAGCCTCCGGCTGGGACTGAACCCACAATCAACCCCCCCTCCAGGGCAGGGGCCGAGAAAAACCTCTGGAACCATCTCCAGGTTTTCTCTGGAAAGCACCAAGGAAACCTTTGCTGCCAAAGGCCACCCCACGGTGCTCTGGGAGCTTCAAGATGCTGCCATGAGTAGGGATGCAGATTAATTCCGTGGAAATGGCTGGGCTGAACGCTCCCATTAGCACTCGTGGGAAATGTTTGTCCAAGGGAAGCAGAGCCCTCAGCCTGCTCAGCCTTATCTGCGGGAAGGAAGGAAGGAGAGCAGGGCTCCTGGCAGGAGTGCTGCTAATTACAGGGAGCAGATGGTTCCCAGTTCGTTGCCCCCCTGGTACAAGGAATCCCCATCCCAGCCAGAGAAGGGCAGGAAAGCAGCGAAAATGTGACGGAGAAACAATTTCAGATGTTAAAAATACGCCCGAAAAAAGCTCAAATTGGCTGGAGGGCAACATCAGTGAGCTCAGGATGACTCCAAAATTCCTGTCTCTTCATCTGCTTTTAATGTCTCCTTTCCATCCCCACACAAAGCACTCAGCTTCTCTCCTTTGAACTTTTCCTCTCTCTTCCCTCCTTCCACAGGGTCTATCTCGTCCTCCCTGATAACATCACCGAGCTCAAGACTTCCACGCTGAACAGAGGTAAATAATCTCCAGCTGGGGAAGGACACACCAGGCAGGGGCTTCACTCGTGCTCTGGGCTTTGGGGAGAGGGGGAAGAGGGATTCAGGGGGCCTGGAGCTGAAGGATTTCCCCTATCTCCAACAGTCAGGCAAAGACAGAGAGTTTTCAGGTTATAATTTCAACTTAAAATCTTTTCAAGCTTCCTTTTTCCTTAAGGGACACGAAGCAGCTACAAACCAGAGGCCAGGCTTATTTATTTCTGCAGGGGCTGGCACAGGAATGGATTGGGATCTGTGGCTTGGCTATCAGAGAGTGCCTGGCACCCAGAGAAGCCCAGTCCGGAGGGTGATGATGCTGCACTGATGCCAGGGGCTGCATTCAGACATCCCACTCCTCTACCGTGGGTCTGACCCCTCATTTCTGTGAGACCAGAGTTAAACACAGCCTCCTGGAGAAGGTCTCCGCTGGTCCTTTGGATTTCTAATGGATTTTTTTTTTCTCCATTTCAGGAGCAGAAACCACCAAGGTGCCCTCCACCCCCAGGCCCAACTCGGTGTGCAGGGCTCAGAGCAGCTCCTGGTTCCTGGCTGCCCTGCAGCTGCCCCTGCTGCTCCTCATGGGCACCCTGCTCTCCTAGGGGCCAGCAGAGAAGGGACCTGGCTCTGCTGCCCCTTTTCCTCCTGGGAAAGGGGGGCTGAGCTGATCTACTCAGGAAAACCTCTCCCTTGTGTGTGTTAGGGTGATAATGCACTTCCCCAGGAAATTATAAAGGTTCGTGTGACCACCGAGCTGATCCTCCCCCTGCTCCCCTCAGCCACAGCCTCAGCAGAGGGAAATATTTCACAGCAGAGATCCCTCTGCCCTGGGTTTGCAGCCAGCAAAGTGGGCAAGCAGACCCCATTTAACGCGGGGCACTCGTGAATCCACGATTTCCTCACCACCTGGGATTCTGTGACGCACAAAACGCCTGGAGAGGGGACAGCTCCTCCTCTCCTCAGGGCACCAGAGCTGCTGAGAAGCCCCAGGAGGGGTCTGGGTTTGCCTGTTTATCCCCTCCTGGCACAGCCCCCACAGCTCAGGGAGCAGAACTGAGCCTGGGAAGGGAAATCCTGCTCAAAAACCACCTTAAACCCCCCGGTGCCAGCCCAGGGAAAACAAATGTGCTCCCCAGCCTGCACCAGGGGGAGCAGGACAGGCTGGAGATGCTGCTGCCAGGGCATCCTCCTCCCCAGGCCTCAGGAATTTGTGCTCCATGTTGTTATTTGGTGCAAAATCCCCTAAATTTTGGTATTTCTGCAGATGGAAAAGTTTCTCTTTGTTCTCTCCCTGTTTTGTTTTTTTCCCTGATTTTCTGGACAGCACGGTGGGCATTTTTTGTTCCTTTTTTTGTTTGTTTGTTTGTTTTTAATCAATGGCTGATTTTGCTGTAGGGCGAGATTGCATGGGCCAATGGATGTCTTGATTTTATTGTTGTTGTTTGTATTTTTATATGGGTAAAACGCTTATTTAGAAATTTTCCAACCCATGGGAAGCAATTTTTTTTTTTTCTTAAATGGATCTAAATAAAAGAAGGAATTAA
Organism: Lycocorax pyrrhopterus obiensis; assembly: GCA_014706295.1. NCBI lineage: Eukaryota > Metazoa > Chordata > Aves > Passeriformes > Paradisaeidae > Lycocorax > Lycocorax pyrrhopterus. Next base: position 5,521,362 of record JACSVZ010000025.1, on the reverse strand, counting down.
AATTGGTTCTTGGACCTCCCATTATTTCCTGCCTTCATTGTGATGTTGGGAGGGTTTGAAAGGATTCTGAGCACTGTGAAAGATTTGGCTTTGATCCCACAGATGGGCACAGGAAGGAACAAATAAAGGTGAGGCCTGAGCTCTGCGATCCTGCACAGGGTGACCCAGAGGCTTTTGGGGGAAGGGTCAGGAACACATCCCTGCCCCATTCATCCCCTCGTGCTTCCTCTTCAGGAGCCTGAGCCCCAAACCACAACAATATCTCAGTGGATCGGAGCCCTGGCTTTAAACTGCCAGCCCAAAGTTGGCCAAGTCCCCTGATTTCTGCTGAGTAAATTCTAATTCCCAAGTGGCTGAAGAGCCTGGGAGTAAAGGAGCTTGGAAATTTAACACAGGAGCTGAGCACCACAAGAAAAAATTCCTGAAAAGAAAGAAGACACAAGAAAAAAGCCCCTGCTCATTTCTATTTCTCAGGCATTCAGGCATCAGGTCTAAGAGGGAAATTCTTTTAATTCAGACAGAATTGCCTGAAATATTGTCAATAAAAGTGGGCAGCTGTGAATAAACACCTGCTAAGGCTGGTTTGGCTTTCAAGCTGAGCTTTCACTCAACTCTTGCTCCTTCAAATTGTATCTCCAAAACATCTTTTGTGCCTCAAAACAAACAAACAAAAAATTCCTCCCTCTCATGCCCTCAGGGCTCTCAATTCCAGTGTCAATTCCCCTTGTTTCATCCTCATTTCCACTTATTTCCCTGTTTCCTGGTGGGTTGTGGAGGGATTGGGCTGTAAAGCCAGAAATCCCCAGCACAGTTTCACAGCTGAAATCTGAGCCTGCAGTGCTGCATTAACGGAATGTTCCTGCAGAATTTCGGAGAAATAATTTTTTTAGGGCCCAGCCATTAAACCTGGCATCTGTTTAGCAGGCAGGGTAATTAGCAGAGATAGGGACAGGCTTTATCTCCTGCTACTCCAGTGCACAACACACAATAAAATCCTAATTAGTGCTGGAAATTACTGCTCAATTCCAATCTCACTGTTGAACCATCCATCTCCTAAGATTACAGCCTTGGATAATAAATACGAAATTGCATTTAAATCTCCTTGTGGCAGCTCACATGTCCCAGATTGTCCAGAGGTGGCTCCTGCAGCTTTGTCCCATCCGTGAGCCTCATCAGTGGCGCTTTCATTAACTTTTTACACTATTCAGCAGCAAAAACGAGCATTTCCTTTCACACCCCTGTCTATTGTCCCTGCTAAAAACTGAATTCACAAACATAACCAGGCATAATTGCCTACAGAGGCAGAGAGGGGCTCTAAGGATCTACCTTAGGTGAGCTCTGAGGCCAAATTCTTCAGGCCACATCTATGAAATTTTGAGCTAACAGTGAGTAGAAAGCTGTTACTGGCAGTACCGAGCTCTTAAAACATTGATTAATCATTAACAGAGTGATTACAGCTGGATAAAGCCCCATTAAAATTTTTCCCACCCTTCCACTGACTTCCTGTAATCCCTGAGGTTTCAATTGGTGTTGTGCCATCCTGCCTCGAAAAAATCAGCAGAACAACCCCAACTCTTTGGATTACAGATGGTTTCTCACTAAAACATCTTCCTGTGGGTGTCACAGGAGGAATTCTGGGGGCAACACCACAATCAGGGTTAAATTTCCTTAACTTCCATCCCCCTGCTGCGGAGTGAGGTGGAGTTTTAGCCCTGGGTCTCTCCTTGGCTGCATCTCTGGTGGAAATATTGCTGTGTTTCCTCTCTCAGCAGGGACAGGGCTAACAGAGAGAGTCAGGAGATCCCTGCACACCCGAGGCAGAGCCATTTGGCCCAGAGGTGCCTTGTCCAGGGACAGAACCGTTTCATCCTTTGCCGCGTTCACTGAATTTCCGTGTAGATTTAAGAGCGGACATTGAGTTTTCCAAACCAGCGTACAAATAAGGGCAGGGGGAGAGCCACGAAATGCCCCTGAACCCCCAGCCCCCGTTGTTCTCCTCACTGTTCAGACCTTTTTCTGCTCCGTTTCCACTTGGCCTCCCCACTGCACAGGGTAATGGGTGCAATTAGCGCCAGGCACGGAGCAAACATCCTAATGAGCTTTGGCCAGGACGGGAATTGCTGGGCAGCCCCAGCGGGACGAGCCCAGGGTCCCTGGGCTGCTCTGCTCTGGGTCTCTGGAAAAGGAGGAATGTTCGGTGAATACCTAGGAAAATGTTGGGAATTCTGGGGCAGACGCGGCTCTGTTCACAGCGACCTTCCCAAAATGTTCGCTCCTCGTTTGCCTCACGCAGCCTCTCGTTCCCCCCAGGGCGCTGCCAGTCTGCAGCCCCACGCTGGGCAGGGGTCCTGCGACCCCCCTGCAGCCCTCCCTGACCTCCAGGCACCGCACAAACCCCCGCCAGGGAGGCGAATTCCAGCCGGGAATGGGGAGATGCAGCTGGAGCTCCGAGCTCGGAGGAGCAGCTCCCGGTGCGGACTCCTCGTCCCTCAGTACGTGGATTATTTATTAACTCCCTCACTGTTGGAGCGACAATGGGCTGTAAAACACCGGCCCGAGGAGTGGCCCCTGAGCCTGAGTGGCAGCACTTGGCTGGGTTCCTGTCTCTGCTGCTCCTTTTGGGCTCTTACATCACCCCGGGCATGGGAAAACCATCAATTCCCACTGCCCCCCCCCGCCAGAGCTGCAGCTCGCTCCTCCCGTGGCCACTGTGCTTCAAACACAGACAAGAGAATAAAGTTCCTCCTCCTCCGGTGAGGCAGAACGAGAGAAAGCTCCCTAAAACAAAAATTAACAAAAAGGAAAACAGCTTCAAACTTTGGTTTTCCTTGGCAGAACCAGATGGTCCCACAGGTATTAAACTCAACCAGCTTCGTGCACAGCCTCCCTGCTCACCCAGTCCCTGCCCTGGCACTGCTGCTCTCCCACAAAACCTGGTTTTATTTTGTCGTGTGGCAGGAAGGCAGAGCTGGGTTTTCCTCTCAGTCCCACCGAACACAGCTGAGCCCATTTCCTGTCATTATTCCCCTGCTATTCACATTTATATGCACTAAAGCTGGAGCTCTTGTTCCTTCTCCCTCTGCTGGCATCAGCTGTGACCTTTCAGGGCTGTCCCGCCCCCACTGTCACCTCTCAAAGCATTTCATCACTCAGTAACTCGGAGCTTAATGTTTAATTCTGGGAGTTCGTTCTCTCCCTGTAAACCCCTCCCTCCCTCCCTCCTTCAGGTGGGAATTTGGAGGTGCTTCCCACAGAGAATCCCCAGAGCTCACACCCCCCTGCAGTGACCCAGACCCCACTGTAATTCCAGTTACAACTCCAGCTCTGGTGTTTCCAACCCCTTCCACCCAAACCACTGCCCAGCCAACCAATTTATTCCCATTTCCCCAGAGCTGCAGGTATTTAAATCCGAGAGATCAGAATAATTGACACAGATAAATCTCCAAGGTGCACACAGCAATAAACACAAACACTCAGGCTGTGGTGGGGCTTTGTCAGGGCTGCTGAACTGCACAAATTCACAGGAGTTTGGGCTGTTTTTTCTGCCTCCGTGCCAATAAAAGCACTGGGCTGTGCTGCACGCATGTTACCATTTGTTTGCTTGGCTTTTGCCAGCAGCCGAATGAACTCCTGCTCTGATAAGGACACCACATGATGTGTTTGAGTGGCCATGACTCACTGAAGACACCGAACGCTCTGTGAATCACCAGCACGACTTTACATCATTTCAGCAGTGACACAGCCACAGAGCAGCAGGAGGGGTCACAGGAGCTGCAAAACCTCCCTGGACGGAGCCCACGCTGAAAAAAAAATGACTGGTTCCACATCTGGGCAGGGAAAAAGTGGGGGAAAGGGGCAAAGGTGTCAGCAGAGCGTTGCTTTTATCTGAGGCACCGAGCACTCTCTGCTTGGGTGACACTGCAAGGAACCTGCAGCCAAATATTCCCCAAAGCACCACCCTTAGGAAGGAAAAAAATCCCCAAAGCTGGAGCTGCCGCGGCAGAGGTTTGGCTCTGCCAGAGGGGGAAGGTTGGAATATCCCCCGCTTTCCTCACTGTTCCCTTTTCGAAGCTCTCCCAGGGAGTTTGAGCGAAGCTGAGTCAGGGCAGGGGCGGCACAGAGCTGTCCTCAGGCACAGCAGTCCCCGTTTTGAATTCAAGAGCAGTTTTGAAGCCATCGCAGGTACTTTTCGGCAGTGTAAACCCCACTTCCCAGCAGAAGGGGTGGCTGCAGGGGGACACTTTACCCTCAGCCTGGAGCGGAGTGGCCACGGTTAACAATTAGGCAAGCTTCATTAAACCTCCCTCAATGGGGCTGTTTGCTCCCATTATTCAAATACCCCATTTCCTTGTCAAGCAAGGGGATTACTGCCCTGCTTATCACTTTATTTTAAATTATGTGCATTAAGTTATTCGTGATGGCCATTCCTAATTACTCCTCAGGACATTGCTCATGTGACAAAGGGAATCACACACAGCGCTGCCACTTCTGCCTCACAGACACCGTGACCTGATGGCCTTGAACCACAGGAATTGTGCAATAACCATTCCCTCACTGCTCTTCCTCAGCTTTCACAGCGTGCCTCCAGCTCCAGGAATATCCAGGATAATTGGGGTAGTGTCCACTTAAATTCCTCTCACAGCCTCATCCTGCTGCAACAACCTCCACTGAATTTTGGGGTTGATTTAAGGGTTGATTTAAGGGTTTATTCTTGCACTCCCTCCCCAGGGCTCTGTCCCCACTGGGGCTGTGACATTCCCACTTCAGTTTCCTCAGTTTTCCATTCTCACCAACACCCTGCTCCCTTTGGCCCTCCAGTTTGGATCAAAAGTGGTTCTTTTATTGCCCACTGCACCAGTTCCACGCACAGAGAAAGATCTGCTGGCCACAGGAAGAAACGTGCCTGCAGCACAGGAAATAAACAGATAAGAAACAAAAAAAAGATGATGTCCTCACTCTCGAAAATGCTTCTCTGCTTGATCAAGAAGCAAAACAACACCAAAGCTCACATTATTAAATATCATAAATTAATTCCATGTTTAATTAGAGAGAAATCAAAACCTTTTGTGATTTTGCCAGGCCACCTCCTCTCTCCAAATCTGCTTTATTTACCAGGGCCCAATTCTAAATTTCACATCAGCTGGGCGGCTCGGCTTTGCAAAACAGGAAGGTCTTGAGGAAAAGCAGAGAAACCAACCCATTCTGAAAACCCCAATGGACAAATTGCTGCAAGGGTCCTTGCGAAACATCTGCACCGCTCCTGACCTAACGCAGAACCCAGGGCTGGGGGCAGGAAATGCTGAGCGGGGCTGGGGTAATCCACTGAGCTGACTATGGAGCCTTTCTCCTGAGCATGAGCTGAGGCTGATTTCACTTCACAATTGTTTGTTCTCCCTTATAAACGACGACGTTCTGCTCTGTCTCGTGCACTTCCACTTTGTAAAGGATTCCCTGGGGCAGGAGCTTCTGGAGGTTGTCCCAGATGAACACGGCGACGTTCTCCGTGGTGCTGAGGGGGGAACAGCAGCAGGGTCAGAGCTGGCTGAAATGGCAGAAATGACACCAGTATTTGAGGGAGCTGCACTCAGGAAGGGCTGGGGGGATGCTGAAGGGCAGCTGATGACACCTGCATTAAGTGGGGTTTGTGCCACGCCAGCAAATCTGGGTGAAATGGGGCGGAATGGACAGGTCCTGTCTGTCCAGGCTGATGTGACAAGGGGCAGCAGGGCTGGACACAGGTGTGGTCAGCCCACAGGTAAAGGCTGCTCGTTCCCAGGTAGGATCAGGCCCTGAAGACTGTTCCAGTCCCTCCAGGAGCCCCCATCACCCACCTCACCACCTCAGAGAAGTAGGGCACATCCTTGTCCAGGTTTTTGTGGTCGAGCGGCTCCATGATCGCCTCCTGCGGAGAGGGGACGGTGACAACCCTGTCCCTGTCTGGCCTGAGGTTCAGATAACCACGCACAGCCAGGCAGCAGCGTGGGAAAAAAGGGAAAGAGCCCTAAATCCAGCTGTGAAATTCCCAGCTGGAGGCGTGGTACTGCCTCACATAACAGAGCTAAAGCATTTCAGCCTTCAATTATTCCTTAATTTCTTTTTTATGTCCTGCCATCATCACCTCACCACGTCTCCGTGCTGCTACCAGACAAACTGCTGAGCTCTGATCAGTTCTCCCCGGGGATTAGAAGGAAAACTGGGCTATTTTTACCTGCATGTATTCCTTCAGGTCTGTCAGGTTCATCACCATCCCCGAGACCGGGTCAATCTGCAGGGGAAGCACAAGGTGGCAACACAAATCAGAGGGGAATATCTGTGCTCAGGTCATCTGAGCCACAAGGAAAATATCTTTCCTGTCAGAGAGCTCCAGCTCCACTCCTGTGATGTTCCCAAGGGCTTGACACAGCCTGGAAACCATCCCAGAGGTTCCACTCTCTCCTGAAAGCTGACACCAGGTGGGAACGACTCCCCAGAGGAGCCTTCAAGCACGATGATAAAAGCAGGGAAACAGCATTAAACTGCAAATCCACATTGAGGAACAGAAAAAAGACGCTGGTTGCACTCACCTCTCCACGCACTGTGACTATAACTGAAAAAAAGAAAAGATCAGGTCACTGTGATGTCCAGGAACCCAAAACAAATCTGCTGCTGCTGGGGACACACAGCCCATTCCCTGCTCACCCACGGGGTGCACTCAGGAGTGGGACTGTTTTTATAAAATGGGGGGATGCTCCATAAAAACAACGACTCAGAGTCACAAAAATCCTTGCCCAAGGTCTGATGCCCCAGGTAGGTGGAGATAAACCTGTCTTCCCTGATAAAGCAGCTCCTTAGCAGAGTGCCAGCAGCACAGGGAGCCACTCCAGGAACTGGAGAGATCTAATTCTGTGTGCCCAGGGTGTAGAAATGGGAGAACTTGTGAAAAAAACATTCAAATAATGTTTACAGGCTGTTTAATTTGCATGCCTTTTGCTTAGAGAAATCTCCATTCAAATCACAATGATGCTGCAGAGTGTAAACAAGCAGATTTGATTCAAGAAGTGGAATTTGAAGATAAATATTTATTATCTATTCAACTGAATATGCTCTGGTCCAACCCCCTGCTGCTGAAATTTCCTTCTAATTCTTAATACAAACACAAACCCAGCCACTGAAGCTGTATCAGGCTGCTGAGAATGAGTGGCTCAGCCCTCCTGGGGGTTATCCCCACCCTGAGAGCAGCACCACTCCATGGGCAAGGATGGAAGCCACCTGCCTACCTTTGTAGTTGTGTCCGTGGCCATTGGGATTGTTGCACTTCCCAAACAGCTTCAGGTTCTCCTCATCGCTCAGGGATTTACTGTGGGAAAGGCAGACAGGGCAGGGCAGGATCTGCTCCAGATGTTCATGGCCTCACTTCACTCTGCTTTCCAGCTCTCCATCTATTCCCTCTCCCACACTGAACCCCCCAGCTCAGGAGGCACAAGCAGAGACAGAAGTGTTTGGTCCATGAAAAGATGTTGTTGACAACAGTGAATCTTTTTTTGCTGGGGTTTTGTGTCTGTTTCACAGCATCTGCCTGACACCACGGCTGGATAAATGTTCGACATCTGGGCCCAAAATCACTTAGGCCTGGAGCAAGCTGCACATTCGGGTTTATTATTAATTAACAAAGCTTAGGGAGCCTCTCCAAGAAGTACAAAGGAATTCCCTCTGAATCTTCCCTTTGAAGCAATTCAAGTGCCTGCTCCGAGTGTTTCAAGTCAAGGCACATTTTGGGAATATCACAGAATCCCAGGATCACTGAGGTTGGAAAAGAACTCCAGGACCTGTGACTGATCCCCACCTCGTCCCCAGCCCAAAACACTGAGTGCCACGTCCAGGAGTTCCTTGGGCACCTGCAGGGATGGGGACTCCTGGGCAGCCCCTCCCTGACCACCTTTCCATGGACAAATTCCTCCTGATGTCCAACCTGACCCTGCCCTGGCACAGCCTGAGGCCGTTTCCCCTTGTCCTATCGCTCGTAGCCTGAGAGAAGAGGCCGAGCCTAAAACCTCCTTTAAGGCAGCTTCAGCTCAAGGCACTCTTTAGGAAGATATCATTTTCGGGGGGAAAAGCAGCAGCTCGGGGGGCGCAGGGCGATGTTTACAAACCGAAAGCGCCACTGGCTCTGTTGAAAGACGGAACTGCAGCCGGGCACTGATGGATGGCGGCGGGAAGGGGCTGAGCCAGGGAGAACCGGGAAGGGCAGCGAGGGATCGGAGCCTCCTCCCGGGAGCGCGGGGCCGCTCCCCGTGCGGGGCCGCTCACCTGTGCAGGCGGTGGCAGGCGCTGAAGGTGACGGAGCGCGACAGCCGCGCCAGGCGGGCGGAGCGCGGCGACATCGCGGGGACGGAGCGGGGACGGAGCGGGGCGGCTCCAGCCCGGCCCCGGGGGCGGCTCCAGCCCGCGGGATCCGCCCGCCGAGAACCGGGGATGCTCCGGTCCCTCCCTGCCGGTGTCGGACCCGGGGCTGCTCCAATCCTCCCGTGCCGGTGTCGGCCCCGGGATGCTCCGGTCCCTCCGTGCCGGTGTTGGATGCGGGGATGCTCCAATTCCTCCCCCCCTGCTCGGCCCCGGGATGCTCCGGTCCCTCCGTGCCGGTGTTGGATGCGGGGATGCTCCAGTTCCACCCCCGTGCTCGGCCCCGGGATGCTCCAATCCCTCCGTGCCGGTGCCGGACCCGGGCATGGTTATGGACACACCTAAAGGAGTGCACCCCGGTAATAACATTCATGGAGTCCAAGCACAGGAATCCTTAAGGCGTGGTGATTTTCAGAAAGCTTTGGGAGACGGGGGTGAACCTGGATTTCTCAGTGCTGCAAGGGTTTGAATGTATATTCCCTTAATTCCTGGGAGTTCCTGGGGATAACGGAGGGAATCTGTCAGTTTGTCAGGGTGGGAGGACTCCGAGCCTCGGGGCAGTATCTGTGTGCGAGAGGAACAAGATCAAAAGGAGCTGTGGGGGCGGCGGAGCAGGGCTGTGTGCTGGTGAAGCACAGCTTTGAAAACTGCAGCTTTAGGGACAGCACTGCAGGACCTCCCTCCTCCCCGGCCCTTCTGCTGAGCAGCGCTGCCCTGGGTGCCTGGCTGCTGTAATTCACACGAGGCTGCCCGAGAGCCTCTGAGCCCTTTTCGCTTCCCACCTCAACGAGGAAAAAAAAAAAGCATTTAAAAAAGAGAACCAGTGGTGCCTGAAGTCCATTAAACGCTTCTTAGCATCGTTCTGCGGCCGGTCCTGGGGACGTGGCCTCGCTGGGGGCTGTTCCCCGCGGGGGACAGGCTCCGGGAGGGCAGGATGCGACAATGACCCAGAGGAGGCTGCAGGGCAGGGCTGGAGCGGCAGGAACGGGAGCTGTTTGCCATCTAGTGGCTTCCACCAGCTCTGGCCTCAGCCTCCTCTGCCCCGCCCAGAGCAGCAGCCCTGGGGTAAAATCCTTCTTCTTTTCCCAAGACCTGTGTTAAGGTGAAGGAAGATCAGAGGAGGTAAAGCCCCGATGACAGAAGGGCTTGTTTATTCCTCAAGGAAATGATTCAAATGATTATTTAGGCTTCTCACAATGAACAGAACTCCTGTAAGTCTTCACTTTTCACCCACCCACCTGCACCCCAGAGTTCAGCAGCCGGAGAAGCCTGGATGGCACAGGGGGCTGGAGTTTGTTCTGCTCTGCTTAAACCCACAGTGGAGCGCTCCGTGTTTCCTACTGGTGTTTCCTACTGGTTGAACTGGGAGGAGAGCAGGAACTGTCAGCCAGCAGAGCTGTGTCCTGCTCTGGAGATGTGTCCCCCACACCTATGAGACTGTGTGAGGGCAGGGAAAGAAAGGAAAAACTTCCCAAGGCTTTATTTGAGGGCACCGCTATTGTACAGAGAACAGCACAAGCACAGCTTCTGGGAGCGTCTGCACCCACCCTCTGGAGTCCACTGAAGGCAACCTTGCTGCAGTGGGGGATTTACACCCCTTCACTGGGCCCACCTGTCACCTGTTGGGTTTTACTCCTCTCTTCTGCTTTACGTATTTCAGGCAAAGTCACAGCCCCAAGCACCGATTTCCTCTTCCCCTCAGAGCACACTGCTGCCAAAGGAAGGGGTCGATCATCTCAGTTTCCATTTTCTCCCTTGCAAGCCTCAACCTGGCATCCTTTGTGAACTGCTGCTATAGCTGGTCTAGCAAGATAGTAAAAAAAATGGAGATAAAGCAGTGGGCTGTGGGAGTGAAGCGGCTTCTGCCTTCCTTGGCTGTATTTTGTGAGGAATACAGGAGGTTATGGTAGAGAAAAAGCAGTTCCTTCATCCCAAACGTGATGGAAAGGTGGGAAGTGAAAGTAGCAGAGGTTTTTTCTGAGCCTGGCTCAGCCCTGAGTCCCAGGAGGTGCCCAGGAGTTCATCAGTGGGCAGTGAAGATGCCATGGAATCCGTAAGGCATTGGCACCCCAACTTCTGCTCGCCCCAGCTCCCGGAAGGTCTCTGCATCCAGGACGAGCAGGAAAGCACTTTGGTTCTGCAGGAGGAGGAGAAAGGCAGAGTGAGCGTCCAGGCTGAACTTCTTTCCACTGTGCTTGCACACAAAGGTACAAGCAGGCCATGGAGACTAAACCTGTGGGACAGGAGCACTGCAACTCACAGGTTCCACTTGGCAAACACAGACATTCCAAGGAAAACTCCTACTTGCACTGCCCGTGCTTGGCCATGGCAGAGCAATACCCCTTGGGGAGCAAGGAACTATCTGCCAGGGAGCCTCACACCCGGTTCTGGGGTTTAAAAAGTGTATTCATGCTGTGTGACTTTGACAAACTACTGACAGCAAGTTACCTCAGCGGGGCAGACCACCACAGACAGGATGACTCCGCTGTCCTCTGCTGTGGCATCAGGCACTGGCACAAAGACAGGCTCTGACGGGTAGGATCCCTCCTCCTGCCAAATCTAGCAAGCACAGGAACATATGGGTGAGCTTCAGGAACACAGGGATGAGTTTCATTTCATTAATACTTGTCTACTACAGTAAGCAGAGTTACAACTGAGAGTGCCCCCCACAAAGCCACCTGGAAATATTCTGTGCTCCAAGAAACTTAAGAGTTCAACCTTTTAATTAATTCTTTTAATTCCAGGAGTGTGATGGTGCCATCCTCTCCTGTTTGGTGACTGTGCCACGTTCATAAGGTGCCAGGTGAGGGATGAAATTGGGAATCTCATCCCAGACCCATCTGGACAAAGCCCTAAAGCCCCCAGTAAATGACACATCTTCAAATCCAGTTCAGTGGAAGGACTCGATAAGCTGACTTCACCTCACCTTGAAATTCTTGGTCTCCACATCAACCTTGATCAAGGAATCTCCAACCAAGTGCCCGAATCCACACCCGTAGAAGTACCGGTACCTCCTGCCGTTGTACCGAGCGTAATTGATCTGGGGGAACTCCAGGCCCCCAACTTTCTCAAAGCCCTCAGGGTGGAGATTTTCGTGTGTGCACCAGACCTGGAGAAATGTGCATGACAGCAGGGTTGGTTCAGCTTGGACAGGGCAGGAGAGCTCAGTGGTCCCACCAACCACTGCACAACCAAGAAGTGGTTAAAGCTCTGAGGCACGGGGCAGCATCTGCTGCATAAATGCATTTATGGTTTGATACACACCTTGCCATCTGCATCCTTCTCAGCCCTTGCCAGGGTATAAGGCAGTGGGTTCAGGTTTTTCCCCACGGGTGTGTCTGAATCCACGTGCAGAGGGAGAACAAAGCGGCGAGGGAAAGCTCTGGGGACCGAGGCATAAACCTGTTACAGAGACAGAAAGTGATGGTGATGGACAGTGGAGAGACATTCCAGGCTAAATGCACTTTTGGGGAACAATTCTGAAATTTCAGACAACCTTAAATTATTCTTCTTCTTTTCCTGATGTGTTTGACCAAGTTCTGGTAAGGTAAAGCACATAATGGAAAGAAGAAGTTCTCTGCACCTTCCTGTAATTTACAGTAGGAACCAAAAAGACAAGAATTAAAAGGGTCAGCATTGCTCTCACAGTAATTAATGCTGAGTTGGGTATGCAAATGAGTCCATTATCTCCAAATCCAGCAGCAGGACAGACACTGCACTAAATTTTACTTAGTTAGAACAGGTTTATGTTGCTCTACATCACTCTCTGGAGAAGCAGGAGAGCACCGTGCCTCAGTTCAGTGCCTGAAGTTACCCTGCAGGATTCCCTCTCTCGTGCTCAGGTACACATGGATTCATGTTTGAAGTCCAGGGGAAGGATGGATTTACCTGGGGAGCAAAGTGCAGACACCCAGCAAATTGCATGAGAGGGATAATTCCACCACTGCCACTAAAGCTCAGTTCAAGCCAAGTTTTGAACCCATCATATTCCCATATATTAAACCTTCTCAATAAAATAGATGACAACAACCCTATTTTGGTGTCTTTCAGTTACTTCAGTCTGCAACTCACCAGCTCATTTGTGAAACTTCACTTTAATCACATGTGTTAATCCTGAAACCCTGTTTTCAAAACTTTTCTGGTTTGTGTAACCTGGCTGAGGAACTCTGCCAGACAAAATACGGGTTAGTGAGCAAGCAAAAGCACTGAATGTGATTTGGGGAGACAAGTCATGCCCAGACATGCCTGATGTTTTGATGCAGTGAAGGTTGAGATGCTGTTCTGAAATGACTCCTCTCTGTGTGTGGGGGCTGGTAAAGTTTGATGGTGATGCCACTTGTCAGTTGAAGAATGTGGGTGTTGGAAACAGGCTCAGTGTTGGCACCAGGACACCTTCAGCCACATCAAATTCCAGCTGGGCTTTGCTCAGAGAAGGATGAAAAAGATCTGGGATTAACATTTTGCTGTACTTGAATATGCTCAAAAAATACTTGAAAAAACCCAAAATAAATGCCAAAAGAAAGCAGAACGCGATGGGCCACAGCTGTGCTCCTTTCAGGTCGGAGCTGAGTTGGTCCCAGACAGCTCAGGACACAGACAGAGGAAGTTCAGCCCTGTCTGAACATGCAGCAGCCCCCCCAGCACGCTGGGTTTCCAATAAACACATCTGCAGGGCGAGAAACTGAAAGCACCCCCACTTTTCCCATGTGTGACCGACCTATGCAAAATAATGCCCCTCACAGGGCCTGAAATGGGGCTTTTCACAGAGCTGGACACAATAAATAATTTATTCGAATGTGCTGTGTGTGAGGTGACTGTGGGGAACAATGTAGGGGTTTCCGTGGTATTTGTGTTTCTGTGATTTTCATAAAAACTGCTCCTTTTCTGAAGTAATGTCTTAAAGAACAGGGTTCCGTTTTCTTTTTCCATTTTTAAGTAATGCTACAACGTATTTTGCGTAATTTCTTGGGGGAAAATTGTATTACACAGGGAGAAGGAAAACAAATGTCATTAAAACCCAGGTTTTAAACCAGAAATAAATTCTGCCAGGCTATGGAGCTCTGTGCCACACACCAGCTTGAAAAGTTTTCAGGGAATGCTCCATGGAGAGAGATTTAAAAGGGAAGAAAGCATCAAGAGATGATCATTTCAGTTTTTGTCCCCATGGTGTTCTCCATTCCACCAACCTGAGCTTTGCTGCAGAAAAGCTGCTCAACCGCGGGGCCTCAGCAGATCCTGGGGAAGCAAAGGCAGGGATCTTACCTGGTCCAGCCCTTCCCCGCTCCTCCTCAAGTTCTGCAGCGTGTACAGAGCCAGGCTGGTGCCGTCGTCCTGGCAGCACAGGTCCAGCACCACGCAGCCCCGCTCCTCGAAGGCGTTGATCTGGTGGAAGGTCACGAAGGGCCTGGAGCACCACTGCCCCGGCAGCACCTGCAGGGACCATGGGACAGCTGCACCTCCTCTCCAGAGCTCCCAGCCTCACCTCAGAGAGCTTTATCCTCTCTCTCTCCCGTTTCATCCCTCACTCACTCTTTGGGATTTGCCTTCTGTCCTTGTGTTGCCACAAAAGGGCTGCTTTAAGGCAGTAAGGAGCAAAACCAGAAGAAGAAAAACCAAAATATCAAGCAGCCCCTTGCTGTGCATCTTTCACAGGTTCTGACCTTTTTATACCTGGGGTACCTGGGACCTGCATTTCAGTGCCTGTGCTGAAGTCTCATGAACCCCAAACTGCTTCTTTCCGCCTTTCTGTCCTTTTAGGGCTGGCAAAGAAATGAATGAATGGAGAGGAAAATGCATGAAGAAATCCCATTCTTAACAAATCTACACCCCTGCTTCAAAGCCTGTATTGCAGTGATTCCTGGATTGATTCATAAACTCCCCATGGCTGCTATGTAGCACTTTTGGGATCTAAGGTTCCAGACCAGCTGCTGCAGGGCCCAAAGACCCACCTACCTCCCCAGTGTGCTTGTTCACCACACGGAAGTAGGTGTTGTGCTGAGGCTCCCAGCTTATCCCATCCAAAATGGTTTTCCCGCGCAGCTTGGAGGTGATGATCTTCAACAGGTTCAGCCTGAGGGGTTGCTCGATGAAAATGATGTAGTTTTCAGTCATTCCTGAGGAGACAAGGAAGGAATATCACCCAAATATAAGGTGAGAAAACATCTCAAGGGCAGAGAGAACTGGACAGCCCTTTCTGCCTCCCATTTGCCCAAATTCCCAGAGTTTGGGGTGGAATCTTACCAAAGCTGTGGTAGTAGGATGGCTTTGCCCTGTCCATGGGACGGATGGAGCACAGCACTTTGGCTCCCTCCAAAGTGTCCCCATGGCCTGACTCCTGTGGGGGGACCCTGATGATGTTATAGCTGGACCCTGGAAAGCACAAAAGGTGTTCAAACCAAACTCAGGCTCTGCTCCTTCCTGTTCCCCAGGAATACTTTGAACCACCTCTCCTAAACCGAGCAGAAAACCAGCAGGCAGTAGACCATTCTACAGAGGATTTATCTACCAAAAGAAAAACAAAAAAAAGGAAGCTTGAAAGGAAGGAGAAGGATCTTCTCAGTCTGGGAGAATGCTAGCTCTGCCTGCAGTGCTCTCCCATAAAAACAGGAGCAGGATAAAAACCAAGCTCATAGGAAATGAAAACTTTGAGCCTTGGTTATGCTCATTTAATAAACCTGAGCATATGAGCAGGAAAGAGCAGCATGTTTCAATAATAATAGTCCAGAGTTTGGTGTGCCCAGCTGAAAAAAGCATGTGGTACAAAGCTGGACATTGCTGAGGCCAAAAGGAAATGAAAGCAGCAAGAATGAAAAATGATCAAAACTGGGAAAATGTGGAGTGAGCCTGAGGGATCACAGAAAAGGTCAGTGGCTGTTCTCAGAGGCCTCTGGAAAAGAGGGATTTCACACAGCTCACAGTGACTGATAGCTCTGAGCAGCCATGTGGATGGAACAGGGTCCTGTCAAGATGCTCACAGTTCTGAGAAGAAGAAAAATATCCCATAAAATTCAGCTTTGCTGTAAGATACCCAGGCTACTGGAATAAATTCCATCTTTTCTCCTGCACAAACACTTCTGGTGCTCATCAAAAGCCAATTATTTTAAGTGAAAAACACGAGGCTAATTGTTCCATTTCTTCAGATGAGGTTTCAATACTGGATGGGACCTAAAAAAATCATTCTCCTTTTTCCAGCAAAGCTTGGGAGAGGAAGAGGAGAATCTGCTGGATATTCACAGGCCAAAGTCAGAAGCATCTGAAACTAAATGCTGAGAGGAGCCAATTTTATGGGACAGACTGCCATTGACATTTTGACTCAGGAACAGCAATTTCAGGGTCTCTTTGGGTGTTCCTTCAACAGGAGAAGAAGCAGCACCAGCAGGCATCCTGTACACCCTGCCCAAAAAATCAGCCTGGCCATGCCCTTCTTACCATGCTTCCCAAAGGAATTGCCCATGTTGTAGGTTGTCCCATCAGCCTCGTAGTGGGGATGAGCTGTGGCCCCATTCACTGCAATAAATTTGCTCCAGTCCACCTGCAAAAGCCAAAGATTTTTCAGTCAGCGCAGAACTCTCCTCAGGGTCGGTTCTGTGGAAGTCTGAGGAACAGGGGCAGACTTTATTCATTATTAATAATGTGGGATCTGGACTCCAGCCTTCATTCTGCCTGCAGTCTTCCTGAAATCCTTGAAAATGAAGGATGTTTATCAGTAAAGCAGGACTGATAGCACTGACCATTCCTTGGAAGACATAAATATTCCTAATGGCACAAGTGCTGACACAGTGGGAATGCTGCCCACAATAAGCATAAGCAGATGTGTTAAGGGACAGTCACTGCCCCAAAAATCACCAAGAGTTTTGTCACTGGAAGCTCAGAAAACCAGGTCCTATTACGACATCTCAAACTGGAGAGTTTAAATGTGCAATCATCCTTTCCACTTCTTCACTTAGCCAAAAAAATACCAATCTGCATCTAAAAAAGCAGCTTGAGGGGATTTTTTTTTCTATGACAATTTGGTTCAACAGAGCTGAACCTGAAAATCCCCGTGTGTCTTTTCATCACTGCACTCTGGTTTATAAACAGATCAGGTGGCAAATCACCCAGCTCTCCAGGAGACATCAGTAGCTGTGCTTTGTACACAGTTTATTTGTGACTCACTACTGATCCTGCAAGGAGGGAGGGACTCCTGGGACGGCTCCCTCAAGGCCTGAGGGACACTCTGAGCTGGCATTTTGTGGTGTCAAACAGGCCCAGCAGTAAATACTCATTCAGGAAGGGCAGAATCCCCCCTCAGCCCTTCTCACAGCTGTCCAGCCCAAGTCCCCTCTAAGGGTGCAGGCAGGGGGACATGTGGCTTATGCTGTCCTGTCACAGGTCACATCCTTCTGTCACATCTGGCCACGCTCCTGGGAGAGGATGCTCAGGACAGAGGGAAAAATTTCTCTGATGTTTTAGTCATTTTCTAGCAGAGGAGAAAATCAAGTGGCAGCTGAAGCACCCCTTTGCAACAGAGGGTTTGATCAAGGCTTTGAAGGGCAGCTTTGGAGAGTGCAAAGCTTGAGGTGTAACAAGCAGATAAAGGGAATAGATATGAAAGCAACGCACCAGGGAAAAGGCAGATGTGAGATCAGCAATGTTGACTTTTTCTTGTGCACAGGAAAAAGTTGTTTCCTGTTCTGCTCAGAGGTGCAGACAAGCCCAGGCAAGCAGGGACAGCAGAGGAGAAATGCCAGCTGTGCCCAGCTGGGCAGTGACAGCACCTCCACCCCTGAGAGAGCTGCCTTGCTGCTGCACATGTTGTTCAGGGACTCAAAAAAGAGATGCTGCTGGTCCAGACAAATTCCTTTGAAACTGGATTCCCCCGTGCTGCTCCTAGAAACAGCAAGGTGGGATTGTGTACCATCTGTAGCCCAGCTCCCTTATCCCACCTGCCCATACCTTTTCCTTCGTTTCCAGCGTCTCTGGGTCCACCTTGTGCATGAAGACGTTCTCATTGCTGACGTAATAATCCCCTTTGTACAGCACGTAGTTCACACTGGCATTGTCACTGGGCTCTGAAACAGAAATCCTGGGGTTGTGCACAGCTCTGTGCAGCTCATGTCACATTATGGCAAGTTAGACATGTTTAAACAAATAAACCCCTTTGCGGTGACATTAATCCCTGTGTGATTGATTGGAAATACCTCGCTAATCTACAAAGGGAAACTGTCTGCACAGGTGAAGCTGGGTCAAAGGGACAAGGACAGGGATGGAAATCACTGCTGGAGCTGGGGAAAGGCAGATGGGGGATGTGGACACGTCTGGAATGTCTTGAGGGAGCTGGGGATTTGGGGAGAGTCACCCTGAGTGAAGGTGTGAGCACTTTGGGAAAGGACAGAGGACATGGCAGGAGGGGAGAGAAGAAACAGGATGGTCACAGCATGAGCAACAAGTTGCAAACTTCGGGCCTGCTCTGGTTTTAGTGGGGAGCACTTTGCTCATATTTAAGCCTCTTTCTTCCCTGACATACACAGAATCCTAAACATACTGGAACTTCCATTCCTGTGCAACTCCATTCCTCACCCTACTCAATAATCTCCTGCCCCTTAGTCCAGGAAGGGAAGGATTAGCCCACTTACCCTACAAGCTTAGCAAGGCAAGGTGTTTTAAGGGCAAAGCTGTGTCTCAGGTAGAACATCAGGGTGTAATGCTCATTATCAGCACTGCACAGGATGTTCTCTCGGGGAGAGATTTCTGTGGAAAATTTGCAACAAGATCCGGGATTGAGTGAGCTGAAGTGGCACTAAAACATTAAACTCTGCCTCCCCCAGCTAAGGCTGACACCAATTTGCATAATTTGGGGGTTTGGGTCATATTCTAAGAAAACCATGGGCTCACGGAAAGTCTGTCAGATTTCCTCACACCTCCCTTTCCACCTAACCACAAGTTCCTCCAACAAAATCTCAGAACACTTCTCATTTTTTACAGAACTGCTCTTACGTGGCAGCTCAAAGCGGGACAGGAAGCGCCCAAAGACGCTCTTGCACGGGTCTGGCATGGCCAAGGTGCCGAAGTCCGAGGCCACGATGCGGTTGTGCTGGCTGTTCCTCAGGTAGGAGCTGCTCTGCAGGAACCTGCTCCTGTAGGTCACCGTGCCATGGGCCAGCTGGAACTGGTGCAGCAGGGCCATGCCATCGAACCAGTGATTAAACCTTCCAGGAGAGAGAAAAAAGAGATTAAGAAGAGGAGTTGGGCATTATATGATGCTCTGTGGTACCCTCCTGCTTTTAGGTTTATTGTTGTTTGCAAAAGCTGATTCCCAGATCCCCTGAACAATTAACCAGGCACAGCTTTGTTTGGGAAAACACCTGAATCAAATAAAACAAAACAAAACAAAACAAGTGTATTCACAGCTGTGGGATGTGACGTGTGAAAATGCTGTGTGTAAGGTTTTTTGGGAGGTAAAGCACCCCCTCCTGCACAGGGAATAGAGTTAGTGCTGTACTGTACAACAATAATAGAAATTATTACTGCAAACCCAGAGGCTTTTAGCTCTCAGCTTCTTGCAGGATGTTATTCTCCCCAAACCAAGGAATCGGTGAGACTCTCAGAACACCTGATGGTCTAACTCTGGGAACAGGATAAGGAGATCAGCTTTGGCCATTTACTGCCATCAGCTTAATTGTCAGTTATCTAGAATGGCACATTCCAAGCCAGGGGCAGCAGGTGCCTGCTGGAAATATTTTAATGTATTATTTTTAAAATGGGATGGATTTGCTCCTAAAGCAGCTCACACCACTCGGTGCAACCAACACTCCAAATTCCTGCCCTGGATTTCAGAGTGCTCAGGGATGGATTTTCACTCAGGACAGAGGACCAGAGCTGGGGATGTTTTATTCCCCAGCCCAGCTGCCTCATGCCACCCCTCGGAGTGGGTGAGAGCCTCTCTGTGACTCAGCTTCTCCAGCCTGGGTGACTTCACCATTCAGCTCCTCCTTGCAGGAAACAGGAGTTTCCAAATGAGGGAGGAACTGTTCTCAAAACATCGATATTTCTTCCTTCCCTTACTTAAAAAGAAACTAAAAGATGCTCCAAATAGTGGTGAGGGGGGTCCCCTTTAGGTTTAGGCAGAGCTCAGGCCAGACCATTTAAAAAGTCATTTAAAGGAGACTTACTTATCATTGCCAAACTCGAACTTGCCAGGGCCATTCCTCAGCAGATTTCCATTAATCCACTTGGGAATATGTCCTTTGATCTTGGCTGGGATGGGCTCGGGGGTCTCCTCCACGCTCTGCACTAAGGGGGAGATGCATTGCAGCCCCTTGGGTCTGTGGCAGGGGATTTGCTCCTCGGGTGGGCTGGGCAGGTAATTCTTGAAACCTGCAAAGACAGCAGGGAGAACAAAAAGCGGGGAATTGAGATTTTCACTGGAATAAAGTGACA
This sequence comes from Lycocorax pyrrhopterus obiensis, assembly GCA_014706295.1. Classification (NCBI taxonomy): domain Eukaryota; kingdom Metazoa; phylum Chordata; class Aves; order Passeriformes; family Paradisaeidae; genus Lycocorax; species Lycocorax pyrrhopterus. The sequence goes on along the minus strand of JACSVZ010000025.1, from coordinate 5,501,565 downwards.
ACTGTAGAGCTTGAGATTGGATGTCAGGGAGAAGAGCATTCAGCATCTGCAAGCAGCCGAGTTGTGGTGGATACTCAAGGTAAAGCCACAAAACCCAACACATCCACAGGAGCTGAAAATCCAGTGGATTTTACTCTTCTGTAGTTAATCCACAAGAGACACCAGTTCTGCAGCCCAAAGGAGGTAATAGAATATAGGATGATAGAAAAGATGATAACTTTTCTTTTAATCAAAGAAATGTATATTTGGATTTAATTTCATAAATGAGAGAAGAAAAAAAATAATAACTGCAATCCCAAAAAAAATGGAAGAACACAAATGAAACAGAGCCAAAATACATTTAAAGGACAAAACAGATTTACAAGTTTTATTTGGCAAGGAAATAAGCAGAGAAGGATAATTTCTCATGGAACCTCTGGTTTGACTGCAATAACCCCTTATTTAGTCCCAGCTGGCAGGACAAAAGCCCCAGGAGAGCATGAAGTGATTGGAATGCTGTGAGCTAACAGTGATGTCAGTGATTGGCTCCCATAGCCTGATTTGCAAAGCCTCATCAACACAGGGATTGTTTTAGCAATCCATTTAGCTGCAGAGGTGGATTTACCCAGGGGTGCTTCCCTCCCTGGGCTGGCACCGGCCCATCCTGCCCTCAGTGCGGCCGCTCCGCCGCTCTCCCCGAGACCACTGAGCACGGAACCAGCCTGGAACTGCTGAACACTGAGGTGGGAGTGAAATACTGCCACAAATACAAAAAGGGCACGTGGCAGAGAGAACGCCATCAGCCAGGGCTGGTGCAGACACCACACACTAAATGGAGTCCAGGCTGCTACTGAGTTCACTCTGACTTTTTGTTCTTTCACCACTGCTGCTTCTGGCCTGCATCCTGTGATCCACAGTAGCTGCTGCCCAATTTCCCTGTGAGCCTCTGAAACCCTTTGCTCAACATCTCCTGAGGAAATTCACTATTTCAGCCAGAGTATCTGCAAAGGAGCTGAGCTGGCAGGCAGAATTTTTCTAAGCTTGTTTCTGTAGCGCAGCCACAAACAGGTTGGGTGTTAGGCACGCAGGAAGGTAGAATGCAAGATTCCAATGTAGTTCTCCAATGTGCCAATCCCCAAATCCTCCTTCAGATCTCTTAAGCGTTTGCAGAAATGCAGATTTGGTTTGCAAAGGTGCAAAATATGCATTAAAGAATGAGAGGAACACATCCATAAGGAGGTATTTTGCATCCAAGCAGAAACAAAGCTGGGATGACTCAAGATGGCACTACATCAAAACTTTCCAGAGAGCACTGTAAATGGAAATTTTGGAAAGATACATTCCACAAAAGAGCCTGACCAGGGCTGGAAAAGACCTCCCGAGTCCACCCCTCCCAACTGCTGTCCCAGAAATTCATATATAAAAACTCTATCTTAAAAATTATTATGTGTACAGACACTTACTCCCTCTTTGGATACCTGCTCCTTGTCCAGATGATCAGGAAAATGCTTTGAATTTACCAAAGGACATTATTCTTGTTTTTCTGGCAGCGCTGTTATGTGGCTTCGGTAGTTTTCCCTTTCTTGTGTTGTATTTAGGGTGAAGAACTGTATCACTTCCTAAGCTAAGTAAGCGAAGTTCTTTTTGTTTTCCTTGTCCTGCGATAACCATGCGCGTGATCATCTCAGTAATCCTTCTTGAAATCTGATCTAGTTAGAAGTCATCTACTTAGAACTCATTCCAAAGCATCCCCTACAAAGTGGAGTTTTAATAGAATGGACTATAAGCAACAAGAATACTTAAGGGAATGCCCTAACTCCAGACCAGAGAGGGAGAAAGAAGCAGAGCAAGAGAATGGATTATTGTCTTCTTCTGGGAATTGCTAATATGAGCTGAAGATCCTGGCAAAAGTGCATGCAAAATGGGATCAAACCCTAACACCCAGATGAGCCAAACCAGAACTTTCCAAAAAGAAGACAAGTTACTGCAGAACAATTCTGAATAGCTAGGAGGAGGGCAGAGGTACAAGAAGAAAAAAAATAATCCTACATGTCTTCCCTCTTAAACAAAAATGAATCTGAATAATAACTGTTGCATTTAACTGCGCTTTGAATGCACTGAGAACAGGGAACACGAACAAATCCTCCTTGAACACAGTGTTCCTGAGTAACTGCAATAACGGTGTTTCACCCTCAGGGGAAAGCTCAGTCATAAATTCAAATTTATTGTAACATCCAATTCCCCAAGAAGGGACCGATCTCTCTCTGCAGAAGGCAAACAACAGAGTGGTTTTTCATGTTAAACAACATGCAAGTAAAACTACTCCTGTTTCTGTTCTGGCCACACTCCGAGGTGGAAGAACTTGAATCCACAATAAAAGCTCTATGGTCACAGTGGGGTCACACACTGTGTGTGCTTGAACATCTGAAAATCTGCACAAGATCACAACCTGCCCTCTCAGAACCCTCATTTCTCCACTGTAGTTTCCATCCTACCTCAGACTTTTAAAAACAAGCTTAAGGTCTTCGGCATGTCTGAGCAGAGGCAGTGCCAAACACGGAGCTGGAACTTTCCTCCAGTCTCTTCCAAACACAGCAGGCAATCACTCCAGAGCGATCCTGGCTTAGCACTTTGTTCAGCTCCTGTTTCCGTGCACAGTGTGTGCCATGATTTCACTGTCCAGCACAAACTGATAGCCCAGCACTGATTATTTATTGTTTATATCCAGAAATGGTAGGATGAAGGACCAGGCTCTTGAAGAGAAAGCTGCTGTGGGTGGAGTCATCATGAATCAGACATTAAATTGTATTTCAACACCAGTGGGTGGGACGTGAAATCTGTAATGGTGGATGGAGGAACCATGGGAGCCATTTGCTAACACTGGGATCACACGGGAGAGGGCAAATCCATTTTGATTTTAACCTGCAGGTTCAAACCCAAGGCTCAGGAAGCACCTCTCCACACACAGCCTAATTGCTTGACTCAGAAGGACATCCAGGACCACCAGAATTAGGGGCAGAATTTAGCAAATAGAATGCTCATGATATTTGTCAAGTAGGGAGAGTGAGGCAAGAATTCTGTTCTCCCTAAGGATCATTCGAACTGGGAATAATCCTCTGGCACCAGCTGTGTTTTGTTCCCTATAAAACACAGATTGGCACAACACGGAAGCAAACCAGTTTTCCCCAACCCCCAACCTGAAGCGGAGCTGGGGATTTGTGCCCTACAGACTCCAGCCTTCCCCAGGGCTGGATCTCTGAGCTCCCACAGGGATTTCTGAAAGGAAGGTGCAGCACTTGCCTTGGGAGTGCTGGGAAGTGTCCGAGCTGGGCTCCTTGTTCCATGCAGCTGCTTGGTTCCCCATGGCCAGGGGCTCAGCCACCCACTTCCTCGCTAACAGCCAGAGGAGCAACGAAAAAGAGAAAAGAAATGACAGAAAACACAGGGAAAAAATAAACTGAGAAAAGGAGCAGGGGAAGGCTCAAAGGGAGGAAAGGAAAAAGGCGACAGTGAACTCCTGCACATGAAATAGCTGTTGATCTCTCAGCAGAAATAGATTCTACACTTTGGGGTCTTCTGGTGGCACAAGGCAGATTTGAGAGTTTTTCAGCTCTTTGGATACCCCAGAAGCAATGCTTTGAATTGTAAAGGCAGGAAAAAACCACCACCATCAAAAAGCAGAAATTCCTGTGAATTGAGCCATGATTTTTATTGGTTCCTGATTTCTGAAAACAGGCGGAAAAATAAAACAAAACAAAGAAACAAAAAACCCAAACAAAAAAGCACCTCAAGCTATGCAATCATGATACAAATTGCAGAGTCGGGTTGTGATACAGAATCCTTTGGGATTTTGCACGTTCAGATTAAAGCCTCTACAACCATGCAGCTCCAAAGAACCCTCTCCCTGCCCACTTCCAGCTGGCTCCCTTGCACAGAGAATCTGCTGTGTGCTGCTTTTCCAGCTCTAAACCATCTGTATCTGCTGTAATCCTCACCTCTCCCGTTTATCTATTCAATAAATAACGCACATTTTTCTGCCATCTAACAAAGACTTCAGATCGCTCCGTTTAGAATTTCTGACGGTAGGAATCGCTCTCCCGACCCGTGTCAGCAGCAGCAGCAACCCTCTTTCCAAGGGGATGGGATGAAAGGGATTGTTTTTCATGCATTTTACCTGGAATGAATTGCATCAAAGAGCAGAGGAAATGCAGCAGGTGAGCGAGCAGGAGGCTGGCGGCGGACAAAAGGATTTTGGCTAACATATTCCGGCGGGCAGAAGGCATCGGCTCGGAGTGGCCGGGCAGAGCTAGCGGTGCCAGGGCAGCGAGCAGGAGGCAGGGATGGTCGGGAGGTGAGCGCTGCCTCTCATCATCCTTTCACAATAAGAGCCGTACCCGCAGCAGCGTGGGCTGGGGCGCGTCCTGCCGCCCGCCCTGCGCTCCCCGGCCCCGAACCCGCTCTGCGCCCGGGCCAGGTGAGCTGCGACTGCCAGGGCATGGCCGCGCCTGGAGAAGATGCTCGAGGTGCAGCCGGAGAGGCTGCAAGACAGGGAAGTGGATCTGTGTATCAGAGCAGCCGGGCCCCCAGGTAATTCCTTCAGAAATTCTCGTCTTGACATTAACTCAATTTGCCTTCTTGTTCGCCTCCCAAAAATACTTGGGATACAAAATGCTTTTGTTTCTAAACCTGAGTGGCCGTTTTGCACCGTAATGAACCTCAAGGTTTCAGGAATATTGGTTGCCACGCCAGATTCCACCACCAAATCCAGCATAATGGGCCGTGCTCTGCTGTTCCCAGCTGAGCTGGACCTAGGACAGACCCTTTCGCTCGGGATGCCAGGAGGAAGCTGCCAGCGCTTTGGAAATGTGATGAAACATTTATTTCATGTCATTATGAAGCTCTTAAAAGCTGCCCTGTGCCTGGAGAGGGAGCAGGGCAGCAGGCACAGCACTCCAGGGACCCCATTCCACAGACAGATTAATTCTCATCCTAAATCTGATGCAAATTAAGCTGATTTCTTCCTGTCCTTCCTGCAAGACCCAACGAACCCTTGACTGCTGTATTTTCTATAACTCATAATGCCCTCCCTTAAATTGTGCTTTCTCTCAACAATCCCAACTGCTTCAACCTTTTCCCCCAGATCATGTTTTCTCAGCTCTTTATTATTTCTGGTTTCAGAAATCTTGATTTCTGCTCGACCCTTCATCTTCTTGAGATTACAATGAATTTTTAATGTACATTATTGATGCATTTGTGACTTCTAGTTTACCACTCTTTTAAAAATAGACTGTATTCTCTAAAGTCCTGCTTCTAAATCATTTGGGATAAGCAAAGCTGGAAGCAGATCACTATACAATACCACATAGGCTGATCTATCAGAAAAAAAAAGAGTATTAATTGACTTTTTAACTCATTTATTTGTCCCTACTTACTGATTGCTCTTGTTTTGTATAATATCACACAGGATGGTGGCAATGAGCTTACACCAAGCTGTACGCACTGGTAATTTTTCCAAATTAAGGCAGCATTTTTTTAATGTATTGTTATCCAAGTCATAGCTAAGAAATTTCCTCCAGACTCTCTCCAGGATGGGATTTAGGCTGACTGAGCTGTGGATCTCTGCCCCCCTTTTTCTTCTGGCTGTTCTCCCTGATGATGCAAAACGCCCACTCTGTTCTTTTCCAGTGCCACTTTCAAAGACAATTCAAAGGTCAAACAGTCTACCCCTAACAAAATTGAGTTCTGGATAGAATGTCCTGAGCCTAAAACACCTCTATTACCTACTAGATTTGGTCTTTTTCTATTCTGAACCACATTTATGCTAAAAGGCAGTTTCATTTTAAGTCAACAGTCAAAATCAGCCTTTTCTCAGGGAAAAATTCTCATCACTGATTATCCAAACTCTCTGCATTATCTGTTATTTCCCATTTTTAGCTTTTAGATAATAGAAGAGCAATGAGAGGAACTGAGTTTTTCATCACTTACACTTTCCAGCCTGTGGAGGAATTCACGGCAAGCTCGGAAATGTAAAGACTCAGTGTCAAGATCCCCTTGACTCCAAGAGGGTTGAAACTTCATCTAAAGTGCTTCCAGATTTTTTTTAAAAAAATCCATTTATATTCTGTTACTGATCTGTCATCTTAGACATTCTTGTTAATTTACAGGTTGGAGCTTAAACAAGGAGGGGAGAAGCTTTAAAGAAAACGTAGTTACTGGCTGAGCTTTGCTGATCAGATTTGGCAGCTTTAAAGCCAATTAATTTTCTGTCCAAACCTCTTGCAGTAAAACTGAAAAGCGGATAGGGACGGAACAGGTGCCAGTTGGGTTTCAGGAGGAGCTCACTCCTCAGGGAGAGCATGAATGAGCCTGTAGTGTCAGATCAGAAGAGAAAATTTGCTTCGTTTCTCCCAATAAACACTGAAATCCATGAGAGAGGCAATCAGCAGCATTATTCGTGGGGAGGATGAGTTGTAGACAAATGGGAAAATACTAAAATTTTATTTTTTAATGTTTTAGAAGGAAAACAGTGTGTAATGAGTGTGTCCATGTATTAAGATATTGAGTGGAACACTAAAGACCAACCAACAGAAAAGTGCTCCATATTTCTGGCCAGCACAATAATTATGGAAAGCTCTCTTTAAACAGGGAGAGATAAATGTATGATTAATGTATTTCCATTGCTGAAATATTATTTAACTTCACAAGAGTTAAACCAGAGGCTGGTTTATTTTCAATGGGTGTTTTAAAGATTTTGAACATACCCTTTAAAGCCACAACTTTATAAAAGTACATATTTCATTCATTTTACTTAGTTTATTTCTATTTATATATATCCTCACCTATATTCATGCAGCAAAACCAGAAGCTTTGTTGCTCTTAGTAATTTAAAAAGTGTAATAATTATAACCACACTGTTCATAAGCTCACCTGGGTTACTGTGGCCATACTCACTGGCTTTACTTTCAACATTTCCTCAGATTTTAAATTCCCCTTATTACCCCAGAGATCCCACTCTATTAAATGTAATTAAATGGAACGACAACCATCTGTATAAGAAATCAGTGTAGAAAAACACGAGTCATTATTCCGAAGATATGTCTTGGATTGAACTGCACTAAGCAGTCTTTCATTGTTCTAAAAAGTGGAGTTTTACTTATTTTTGTTGGATTTTACGAAGTTTTTAAATAGAGCAAACTGCTGCAACAGGAACACTTGATCGCCTAATTGAAAAACTTATGAAATTATTGTATCCCAAAGTCTAAGTTCTGGTGCTTAATAATAGGTGGATATATTGGCCACATCAACTAAATCTAGATGATCCAAATCCAGATGATGTAAAAAGGCTGCACGATTTCCCCCAGCACAAACAGCTAAAATGCAGGTAACAGGCAGATATTCCTCAGTAATTAAATTTGTGTAACTCTTCTTTAAAGCCTTGCATAAATAACTGTGGGTAAATGTCTGAGTTCAGACCCTTGGCAGACGTCATTTTGAAACTCTGGGTTGTGTCACCACTACAGATGAGCGAGGATTTTTGAAACACCCAGCACAGTACTTTAGAAAATGTCACTTCCTAAATCTTCTTTTTTCTTCCACATTTCTCTGTATAAGCAGTATTACCAAGAGTGAGAATATCAGAGAAAAAATAGGAGACTGCTAAATATGATGCAGACCAGTGGTGAGACTTTGGAAAGCCTTTAGATGCTAAAGATGCAGATAGGCACCTTATGGGATTTTCCAAAATTCCTAAGCGTGTAAGGCGCTTACACCATGCTTAGGCACTTTGAAAATCCTGCTAAGGACATATCTGCATCTTTAGGTATCTAAATCTCACCCTACATGTCCAGTTCCTCTCATTCTTTGGTTTAAATCATGTCACTGTGACACGTAGCACATTTGGCTTTGAGCTAAGGAAAGGGGGAAAGGAGGGTGGATTAGGTCTGAGAGGATTTAAAGAGGAAATCACTGCATACTACTGGGGTGAAGATGTAAATAGATCTTATTCCAGCACTTTTCTTTATTACACAAGCCCCACACTTTGTACAAGTGATCCTTTGTACATTCCATGTGTCATCTTTTTTTTTTTTAACAGAGTCGAATGACAAGAAAGAAAAAGGGCTCAGTGTTCTCAGATAAAGTGAATATCAGCAAACAACACTCAGCCAAATAACAAAAGAACAGAACACTGTAATTCCAGACCATGTTAACATTATCTGTTTATTTATTGACATCAACAAAGCTTTGATTACGTTTTATATCAGCATGGCCTTGAAATGTAACACATGTACCAGTATTACAATGAGTTTTAAATTAAGACTTTATACTTTCTCAAAGTCCTTTATAGAACTCTCTTATTTCTAAGCTGATATTTTCAACCTGTTTTCATTCTGAGGCAAAATGGAAATAACACTGCAAGTATATTCTAAGATTTTAGCACAAAAACAGTTTTTAAAGTAGAAAGAAAAAAAAAAACCCAACAAACCATAACCAGCAAATGGTTAACATGGAATAATCTGAGGTCATTTTCCACTTGCATCATAAAATTCTATGTTTCACAGAAATGTTTTTTATTATGTTAAATGGGTTAACCAGTAAAAACCAGATGGCTTAATGTCTTAATCCCTCAAGTCACAGGATTTTAAACAGATATTCAGATTTGTTTTTACTAACTACCACTACACCATGTATTGAAACACTAAGTAGCCACTTAACTTGTTGGAAGTTTCCTGAACCGACAGAAATATTTATACTGGAAACAGACATCACAACACTCATCACAGTTTGTTTTAATACACAAACACAACTTTGGTTCTGCATTTCTGCAACAAACTCCATTTAGCTTTGCAGAGTATTGGCAATGACAGTGACTCTCTGTTTCAGCCTCTCCCTTTTCTGCTTTAAGTGGTTTTCTATGGCCCTGGCTTGTTTTAAGATCCCATCAAGTTCATGGACATAAGAAGAGTCCAACGCTGCTCTTGCACTAAAGTGAAGAAATCTGTAGTTAAAATAAATGCTAATGCCATTAACTTTCTCTCTACTTTTATGTTTTTCTTAAAAATGGGTTGTCTATGAATACCCAGTTTCTGACCAAATTAATTCTCTGTTGTAAAATAAAACAGCATTTTTCTTTCAAGATCTGTGTTTGACAGTTTTCAGTGCTAATTTCCCTAAACTGCAGCCACCCATCCATCTTATCTAGACAATTAAAAAATTTCTGTGCAAATAGGACAAAGTTAACTTGCCTTATAATGTCAGCATATTTTGATAACAAGTTATTAATTTCTTTGCTCATCTCTGTTGAGAGAGAAAAAAATAATTTTGTTTAAACATTTGGATGAATCTCAACATCAAATTAGGTCATTCCATACTTACTTCCAGTATATTTAATACATCACCATTTAAAACCTTTTCCAGTGGTTCAGTGTTGGAAAGGGACTGCGAGTCCTCAGAAGGAGCCAAATCTGTTTTGTCAGACAACTGAGGAATTTCTGAAGCTTCATTCTAACAACAGAGCACATTAGAAAAACACAGGTTCTAGGACTTAAAACAAGCTTCACACAGAGTTCAGCTGAGAGAAAGAAGAGGTTTAAAAAGATCTTGAGGGTGTTTTTGGAGAAGATGCAAGGGGTGTTGGGTTCACAGCCTCATGAGCATCTTGGGGAGTGGGTGGGAAGTACCAGATTGAGATCTCTGTATATATGCCCACATTTTTATTTATATATATGCACATATTTATATATACATACTGCTACATGTAGTGTTTACATATATTTCAGTAAAAGCTGGTGTACTTCAGAAGCTTGCGCTCAAGAAGTTCTACATAAATATTTTGTTGGGCTTCAAGCCCAACAAAATTGTGTTACCAATTTTGTTGGGCTTCGAGTCCTCAGAGAAACTGGGGTTTCCCCACACGAAAAAGTCATTTGTGTTCCCCCAAACCTCCCTAAAGTGCCGTGGATCTCTGTGCCTTCAGTCCAGAAGAGGACATGGGAAGGGGGGTCCTCCCTCACACAGCACCGCTCACCTCCATCTTTTTGCGTCTATTTCTATTTTTATCCGCTTTTTGCGCGTTGCTCGCCATGGCTGCCTCACGAAAAGCACGCGGTGTTTGCTGAGCGGTCACTCTGGGGAGGATGTTTAAATAAAAACGTGTAAAACCTGTAATTTGTTCCTCCGCAAGGGCGCTCTCCTCACGGTGCAGGCAGCCCCTCAGAGGGGCTAGAGACGGCGGGGGAATGGCGGGGAGTCCCGGGCCAGCCTAAAGGCGTGATCCGAGGGGATTTATCCCTTTCTGATCCCCCCAGACCCTGAGGGCACCGAGGTGTCCAGGAGGGACTCCGGCCCCGAGGTTTCCCCTCAGGCGGGCGGTCCCGGGGCGGGCAATGGCCGTGAGGGGCCGCGACGGTGGGGACAAAGGAAAAGGGACAAGGGACGAGAAACAAGGGACACCCCCTCCCCTCAGGGCTGGCAGCACCCCCGGAGCCCTGCCCGACATCGGTGGCAGCACCAGGACCGGCCCGAGGTGCCCCCTGAGGGCCGAGGGAGCAGCTCCGGCCCGGGCGGTTCTATTAAAGCTTTAAACAGTTCCTCAAACCTTTCCCGTCAAATTTCACCTTCTAAGCGAAATCCCTGGAATGCGTTTCACGCTCGATGGGTCCACCTCAAAATACGAGCCATAAATGAGTGCAGTCTGAGAGAGCAAGCGCTAAAATGAGTTAACAGCCCTAAAATGAGTAACATCACCAAAATGCTCAACTGCCAAGACCATTTTTCTCTCTCTAAAGAATGGAGAACAAAGTGGTATTTTCCTGAGGCTGTGTTTCACTTCTGTAGGTAAAAATGGTATTTGGTTTCACCAAGAAGCGACTGAGTCACCCCTGGGCTCCTTTGCAAGAGAAATGAACAGGGCACAACAATTCAGGAGAGAACTTTCAGCATCCAAAGAGATTAAACACCATATCAAGTTACTGCTTTCCTAAATCCTGGCATTGTACCCTACGGTGAAATAAGTAATTGCAAGATCTGAAGTTATGTTCATGTTTTGTTACATTATGTTAAGGGATTCATGTTAGGATTTGTTATTTTATTGTATGTGATTTATGTTATGGTATGTGATTTATGTTAGGGTATGTAAATTTTGTCACTGGTCTGGTTTTTGTTTATTTTTTTCCCCTTTTATCTTTATTTTTTGTTTTTAAGAGTAGAAGGGATCTTAATCTCATGTATGTTATCCAAATAGACTCTGAAATGAAAATCTCAGCACGAGAAATCAAACTGCTGAAAGAACAAGAACTAAATACTTCCCCAAAATAGAAACAACTTTTAATAAGCTGCCATGGCCCGCTTCATTTAGTTCTCAAATACTTATTTTATAGATACTTATGTTATTAGCAATACGATCTAAACATTAAGAAACAGATATGACAGAATATGTTAGGAAAATGTTCTTAAGGTGTTTACTTAATTGGGTCACCATTAGTAGGTTAAGATATTTTTATTAACAGACCACCTGAATTAAAACAAATCAAACATCTGAATTTTCATTTCCATTATCTTATGGATATGATAGTCTATGGATAAAGCTCAGACTAAAAATAACATTAAAAGAAAACTATCTAAGGGGTGAGAGTTTACTCTTACTGGAGTTCCAGTTCCTTTAAAATCAGAGCAAAGTTATCTAAGCCATTACTCTAAAAGTAGTTGCAGTTCCTTTGAGATTGGAGATATTAAATTCCAGGAGAAATGAAAGTTTAACCTTTACCACAAAAGCTATTGTATGAGTTAGAGTCTGGTCCAGAAAAATGCAAATATGTGCACAAAAGAGAAGGAAATGCCTTTTATTCAATGTGTTCAATGAACTAATTGAATCTTAAGGCTCTCGAAAGGCTGACATGAAAGACCAAGTCCTCTTTCCTGATAGCTTTTGTATGGAATAGGCCAAAAATATTAGCTCCAACAGCTAATACAAAATAAATAATGATCTGAATGTATATTTAAACTTAAATGATAAATTATTAGTACAGCATTAATTTTTTTTAATATTTTTTTTTTTGGCAGTGAAATGCAAAGAATCTGTGAACAAGAATTACCCAGATAAGAAACTCTCCTGAATAAAGCTCTGGTGCCCAAATTAAAAGATTTTAAAAGTCAGTGATGAAAAGAGATGTGAATATTATTTTGAAGCTGAAGACATTTATTCACAGGTAGAAACTTAAAAGGCTGAAGCCGATTATTTGAGCTGGAAAAGACTAAGAGGCATTTTGATCCTGCTTGCAGGAGGAACTATTTGTTACAAAATGGATACTGGGAAAATGTACAGAAATGGGTGGCCAGAAACAGAAGTCAGTTCAATTTAGAAAGATACAAATGTATTTTTTATGTCCTGCTGGAATTCAGTCAGCGAGTCTATAAATAGGGATATATATTCTTATCTGAAAACGTTACCAAAAATATGCTTTTCTTTGTCTGTTGGAAACAGGAGGGTTTAGTCCGTTGCTGAATTCTTCTGCTTTTTAAGTTTCTTTTGAATCGATTTCGTTAGTTCCTTTCAAAAACTTTAAAGAAAGCAGCTAAATTTCTGTAGCACACCCATAGTTTTTGTTTGCTTGAAATACACTGGTCCCAAGGCTAAACCAGCCAAAATCCAGGGTTATTAGTAAAAAAGACAGTTTTTTTATCTTTATTATTTCAAATAAGGTTGAAAGATGTGCTTTTAACCTCCAAATCATATCCTCATGTTTATCATACAGATATTAAAGCATTATGTATAAAATTTGGGGGTTTTTTTTACCTCCAAGAGCAGTAACAGGCATATGAACAGGTGAGGGAATGTCTCGGAGACTTGTGTTTGGGTTTGACTTGGGGGTTTGGGGTATTTTTACCATCGCCACAACTTGGGGCTCTTCGGTTGTCCCATGGAGCTGCAGAGCTGAACACCATAATTCTGATCAGCGTTAGAAACAGCAAATCAAGGCATGGAGAGACAAATCGGTAAATTATTCATTCCCAGGCTCGCTTCCCTGTTTTTTAGGGCCTGTCCCATCAGTGCAGTTCAGCGTTTGCTGCTTTAAACACTCCCCAAAGGCAGCGCGGAATGGAGGGATGGGGCGTTATCCCAAAACAGGAGCTGAACTCCTGCCGTGAAGCTTCTTCTGCACAAACGGCTGGCAGGGAAGGTTTCCTACCCCACGCCAGCATTCCTTGGCACTGCTGCCTTCAAGAACCAACACACACGGTGATTTCCCTCCCAAAGCGGCGTCCCTTAGGGGAGCAATGGAAGCCGGACGGGCACGGGCAGCACCTGCCTCAAAACTGCCGTGGGGGTGTCAAGGTCCGGTAAGAGACGCTGGTGGAGCTACAGGACGAGCCCGCCGACATCGGCGGGACACCGAGCGGCACAGAGCCGCCCTCGCAACCCCGGATTTGCATGGGCGCTGTCTCCTGCAGCGAGGAGGGGAAATGCCGCGCGAGAAGTGCGGACGTAGGCAGAGATCTTGGGAAAGCGGCCCGATCTCGGCCGCCGCTATAAAGCCCCTCCCGGAAGCGCTGCGGCAGCGCTCGCTTCCCCCGGGCTGGGGCATCCCCGGCAGCGGCGGGGCAGTGACCCGGGGTGGCCCTGGGACAGCACCGACCCTCACCCCGCCACTCCCCAGCTGCGCTTCTGCCGGCTCGCAGCGCCGGGCTGCAGCTCCCGAGGAGCCACAAAGGACTGCCGAGGAGCCAGCTCGGACCCCCGTGAGCCAGCTCTGCTCCCACCCACCCGCCCCGCGCTTCTCCCGGCTCCCAGCGCCCGGCTGCAGCTCCCGAGGAGCCACAAAGGACTCCCGAGGAGCCAGAGAGGACCCCCGTGAGCCAGCTCTGCTCCCACCCACCCGCCCTGCGCTTCTCCCGGCTCGCAGCGCCCGGCTGCAGCTCCCGAGGAGCCACAAGGGACCACCGCGAGCCACCTCTGCTCCCGCCCCGCATCCCTGCGGCTCCTCAGGGTGAGTCATTCCATGTCCGACAGTAAGCTAAAAACTCTTTTGAGCTTCTGCCGTTCCTTTCAGACGTCCTTGGTAAAAGGTCTAATAACCATCTTTTACTACTGAGGGTTGGGCTTGATCATCCTGGAGGTCTTTTCCAACCTTTTTGATCGTATGATTAAGGGAAGAAGCACGGTCATTTTACATTTTACCCATAAAAACAAGGGCCATTTTTTCCTTTAATCCTCTGTCAAAAGTCCTGCCTATGCTTGTTCTTGGGCTTTAGAATAGCAGAGGAGTCCTTGACTTTGTGGTTAATGTGCTGCGGATGAGGTTTGCACAGTTTGGGTGTTGTGATATCTCGTTTCTAAGGCTTGGGTGTGCATGTTTGCAAACAAAGATGGTGCTGGGAGCCTGCTGTCTCTTCTGCACAGCTACAACTAGTTAAAAAACATATAAAATACAAACAGAAAGAGAAAAAATCACTCTCAAATACATTCCTCAAAATGCTTTGCTAGAGGGACAAGGAAGCCACACCGATTGCACACCCTAATTCCTCTGGGTGTGTGTGTTTACTTAGGTTGATATTGCTCAGTTGTTTTGTATAAATTGTTTCCAACTGGTGAAAAAGCTGTGGAAGTGAGCCGGGTATTTTGATTGCACAGTAAAATCCCAGTGCAAGAGCCAGATCTTCCCATTGTTCACCTGGTTTTAAGACATTTATTATCTTTAGTGCAAGGGATGACCTTTCTAGGGGCAGTCAGAATGGGTTCTAACTTGGGTATTTTGGAAGTTCATGCTAGGAGGCACCTGGTAAGATCTGTCTGTGTAGACTTAACTTTTATCCCTTTATGGTGTAAGGAGCATCGAGGTTAACTCTGATTCCTCTCCCTGTGCTTTGGGCAGGGTGAAGATGAGTGCTGAAGAGATTCTGGTGTGTGCAGTAGAACTTGGAAAAAATTACTGCCTCTATTTTGACGGTAATTAGAGCATTTAATAACCTTTTCTGTTTGAATACTGATTTAACACAATTTCTTTGTCTGATTTCACCTGATTTTCCCATAAGTTTCAGTTTTAAGTGTTGTTAGCCAAGTATTTGAGTCGGGGAATATTTGTTGCTCATACAACAAATTCCGGGAAAGGGCGCTCAGAAGAGTTGGAATACCAGAGGGTGGACTTGGAGTGAGTGAGTAATTTCCGATCTTATGGAATAAAGTCAGTTGGTAAACAGTTTCTTCTTTAAATGCAATTTGTAATGACTGCTGCTTGTCCTTTTGCTCACTTAGAGTAAAAGGCACTGATAAAACCAACAATTTGCATGCAATTATTCCTCCGTTTTAGGCTTACAGTGACCTTCTCACCCTTAAATAACCCTAAAAAAGCATTTTGCATACCTCTGGTTTGGTGGTGACTCCAGTTCTCAAATGACTGGGGTTTCATTTGTTTTGCTCACAAATAAACCCTGTCTGCAGTGACAGCAGCTCGGCCTTGGTGGCACTGGGCTGTGGGAACACGTAGGTGGCTGCCTGGCTTCCAGCCTTGCCTGGGTAAAAGCCTTTTCTTTTGTGGGGGCAGAGCTTAATGTTGTTTTTTCTTTCCTTTTTTTTTCGCTGCTCACTTGGAACCAAGATGATGATGGTAAGCTGAGAGCTCATCTTTTATTACTTTGTTACCCATTTCACATGAACACGGCCACACTCACTAACCCAGAGAGGACAAGTTTCTAACTGAGAGTGGCTGCAAAAAACCAGAGCTACAGCTCACCTGCTCCTTCTGATGCTGATGTTGCTTTAATTCCTCCCAAGGTACGCGGTATTGGCTTCCCCGACAGCACCTTTCAATGCAATTTAATTGTCGGGCAAAAGAGAACTGATGCTTCTGAATTCTCATTAACAAACACAGCAGCTTCTCTTGCTTATATAAATAAATTTCTGTATTCTGGAAAATCTGCTTCAAGCAGAGGTGTAAAAGATGATGTGGCCTTCCTTTTGTTTGATATCATCCTAAGAACTCCTTTCACATGACAGCTGCAATGACAAGATTAAGCTGGCAGCAAACTATCAAGATCTGAGGAGACAACTAAAATATTAAGACTCATTTTTTACTATTACTCCTGCAGAGCTGGAGTGTGATGCCCTCTGCAAGGAAAAGACTCTGCACCGAGTGCTGAGGAATGTGAACAGCCAACTGCTCGTGGTGCGCCCAGACCTGAATGTGGCAGCCTTTGAGGATGTGACAGACCAGGAGATGCAATCTGGTAATTTCCAGATATAAACCATCACCGCTGCTCTGCTGCTTTATCCTAGAGGTGGTTTTGTTCTTTGTAATCATCCACTCAGTGATGGGACTGAGAGTAATGACTCAAAACTTCATTTGCAAGAATAAAACTAAGCTAAGAGAGTGAAATTCTGTCTTGGGCACTGGCGATGGAGATTTCTGGGTTCGACCAAAGCCTGCAGGATGTCACATAAAGAAAAAGGGCTGTTAAGATTTTTGCTTGGCTCTGATCACAAAATTCCTAATTCACCTTTTTAATGTTGGATTACAAAAAACCCCCCCAAAATTTAAACAATGTATTGACACTGAAAGGTCTTACTTTCTTCTAATAGTATTAGCTATAAACTTACAGTTTTGACTTTTTGCTTCAGCAATTTATTTACAGCTCTATTCACTGACCATATTTATTTCCGGATCACCTATATCCAGCCATGATCTGACTTACACATGGCCACTTCCACATCCCAGTCTCACTTTCTGCATGCACACAAAAGGATGGGACACCCTCCCCACACTGCCTGGTGACCTCAGCTGCTTTAGTGCACACTGGTTATTGCCTGATTGCACAAAGTACAACCAGAAGCCATAAAAATACAAGTACTGGCTCTTCTGCCAGGAAAAATATCCTGGAAAGACAGCCAGCTGCCAGTGGAATGGTAAAATATCTCTGAGCTCAGTTGTTGCAGCTCCCTTTAAGCAGATTGTCAATAATAATCAATTTATTTCCAGGCAAAGGGATGCTCTTCAGCATCCACTGCTACAAAACCACCACGCCCTTAGCAGGGATGCCCGTGGCCTTCAGTGTCCAAGTGGAAGACAAAAGTTACTACATGTGTTGTGAGAGGGAATGTGGAGAAATGATTGTTAGATTCAAGGTAAGGATCTGCTTCCCTCTCCTCATCTGTACAAAACCAACAGGCAGAATTAACAACTCAAGAGCTGGAATAAAACTGGTCAGGGCTTGTGCTGGGATTAACCTGTTCCCTTTTTTCTTCCTCAGGAAGGAGAAGTTCCCAAAGAAATTCCCGGTGAAAGCAACATCATCTTTTTCAAAAAGACCTTTACATCTTGCTCCTCCAAAGCTTTTAAGTTTGAATACTCAATGGAACGAGGAATGTTCTTGGCCTTTGAGGAAGAAGGCTACTTGAGAAAATTAACCCTAAAGAAACTGTCAAAAGATGAAGTGGATGAAACCATGAAGATAAGTTTATCTAAGTCCAGTCAGAATGAAAATCACAACCTATGATGCAGCACTTCCAACAGTTTTAAAATACAGTTTGTTTTTTTATACAAGAAACTTTAGTCTTTCTTTATCTAAAACAAGTAAATTTTAACTACTGTCAGTACTTATTAAAAAAATAAATGCAATTTCTTGGCAAAAAGAAGCAGAAGAATGTTTTCCAGTCAGATAGAAGAGAATTACACACTGAAGAAATGAGAATGTCCGTATCCATACAGTCCTGTAGCATTTGATCCCTAAAATCTTTAATGCCTGTTGACCAAACGGCTTTTGAATTAGGTGTGGACTTTTACACTCCCAGAACTCTCAGGTAATTAATTTCTCACGCAAGTAGCTTAAACACCACCTACAGCTGCACCTTGTGTGAGGAAATCTCAGACACTTTCCATGAGAGACCCTCAGCCTGCCCAGAGGGACTTTCCCATGACTCACCATCTATACCCTCCTCCTCCCTGGGACAAAACAACAAATGTTGGCGTTTAAACCACACCACAGCTCCATTCTGACCACAACACTAACACAAAATTGGCCAGCTACCTGCTTTTGCTAATAAATAATTAAAATTTCCAATCCATATTAAAAAAAAAAAACAAACCAGAAAGTCTTTTAGAATCCAAACAGCGACTTGGTCGTTCTGCTCATTGCATAATCACTGATGGTAACAAATTCTCTTCCTCTCACTATTAATAGTGCCACAAAAGTACCATTAGAATGTGGAAAGAGTTATCCACTCCTTAGCACTGTGAAAGTCAGACAGAATGAAGCAGAAAGTTAAAAACCACAATCTCAGTTCCCCTCTAAAAAAACCCTAAAAAAACAGAATGTTCCCTCAACCTCATGTTTGTTGTTTTTTCAGTCACGCAGGACAACACAGACCAGAGTATTTAGAAAACAAACCTCAAAAAAGTGTTGCAGATGAACATAAAAACCTTGAAAGCCAAATGCTCCTAAAAGTCAATCTGCAGAAGTATTTTTATTCTAGGTCAATTCTTGTTGTATTTTCTCATGGACGTTAATTATTCTTGTATTAAGTCAAGTCTAAGTCAGCTTTAAGGATTAATTCATACAAATATTCTTTGTTTTATAATAGCCAAATGAAGTAAGGCAGAGCAAACCTACGTGCAGAGAAAGCATTTTAGGCAACCCAAAAGCAGTAAAAATGGTTCAGAAGCACACACACAATTTCTGTAAATTCTTTATTGCATGGATTAAGAAAAAAATTATTCCCTTTTCTACATCAACTCCCAGGGTCCAAAGAGTTGCAGGGTCTGCCTTACACACTGACGTCAGAAGAAGCAGTTCAGTTTTCCACAAGTCAAGCTTGTTTTACAGAAAAGGAAACCAACCAACAGTTAGAAAAACACTCATTAAAGCTGGTATTACAAGGAGAGTTCCCTTTAGCTACGCCAGTCTGTCACTGATGTAATTAATTCACCCCAATTTACAGTGCAGCTTGAATCCACTCACTCTCACTGGACATCTCCCAGTTAAATCTGTTTTTTCTCTACATATTCTAAAGTAGCTGTGAGCCCACTGCAGGCTGCTCTCACTAGGGACCCTTGGCTATTCCTTTGTTGTGCATTATGCTGGTCACAAGCTGATGAAGCAGAGGCAGCAGAGGACAATCGTGTGTGTCAGGGCTGGGGACACCTCAGAGGCTCCAGAGCATGGCCACAGCCTTGCAGATCCCCACGTCCTGGTAGTTGAAGTGGCAGAGGCCGGCGAAGGTGAGGGCGGACAGAATGTACAGCCCCGCGTTGGCCACTTTAATGGGGACGTCTCCATGCACATAATCAGTTATTACCTGGCCCAGACCCCTAAACAAGAGAGAAAAGCTCAAATCAGCAAAGATCACGCACTGAAATCGATCCACTTTGTGGCACCGTTCTACCAAGATGCCTCAAACGTTGCTTTTTTCCACCTGCTGCCATCAGCCTTTCCTGGAGAATGCTCAGTTCCCACTCAGGGTGCATCCATTTCAAAAACAAAACAAAACATTCCACACATTCTATTAAAAATATACTGATTGGCTCAGAATTTTCTTGAGGAAACCAAGGGCTGACCACAGCTCTCCAGACAACAGAATCCTTGGAATCTGCCTTCTTATCTGACTTCCAAGGACTCAAAAAAGAGGAAAACCAAGGAAATATCTGGGACCAGCCACTGTCACAAAGACACGGAAGACTCCTGGGTATGCATTTAGATTAGAAGAGTGGCAACCAAAAAAAATTAGCGTATTTTGGGTTTTTTCTACATCTAGAAGTGAAGTCCTGTCCAGATTTGAACTATCCAGCAACACCAGACACAGGATGCTTGTTTTGGGAAAAAGCTCCCAGAGCAAGGAAAGTGCAAGAATCCCAGGCACAAATTTCTAAGGGCAAAACTGAGGTTTAAGAAAGCCTGGCACCCCCAAAGTACCATAAAAACCTGCTTTTTCCTTGTGGCAAGGAACTCCCAAACCAGGATCACCTCAAGAAGGTGGATGCTGCCAGTCTGGCCAACCATGCAGCTGGATCCATTCCTAATTAGCCCTGTCCCTGCTCTCATTAAGGATCACAGCAGAACTACACTGAGCAAAGATCCACTTCCCAGGAATCAAGGAAATAATCATCCAGGTCTCCTTAGTGGAATCTTTGCTGTGACCTCACCACCATTGAGATGCACAAAGCCAGTGCACAGAGCTTTAGAGGAAGAATATTTTTGTATTATTTTTACACAGATCTGTCCTCTTCCAGTGTTCCTCTGTTTGCACACCACTGGTTCTTCCACAGGTTAAAAACATCCAGGATTCTGCACATCCAGGGGCAAGGAAGTACTCCCAAGGTTAAGATACCAGAGAGTTTTTATGGATTCCTTTTCTGACTGGGAGAACAGTGTGAGAAAGGAAGACCAAAGTACGACCACTCTTGTCAAAGATCACAACTGTCACAGAACTTGGAGACCAAGGACTTTTTCCAGGTGTTTTACACGAGATCAGGATGAGGTTTGAGGCCACCAAACCTTTGTTCCCGTGCGTTCAGCCCTGCTGTGCTTACCAGTGGCCGTGCAGGGTGAGGGCTGCAGCCAGGGAATAGTCCACGGCCGGTCCAGGGTACAGGTAGGCTGCAGGGAGCAGCCCCAGCAGCAGCACACTGACTGCTCTCTCCCCTGTCCAGTGCAAAGACGCAGCCTTGGAAGTGCCTGCAAGGAGAAACATTCAGGGAAACGCCCCTCTGCCAAGGGCTGGAGGAATGGCTTTGAGATGTGGGCAGTCTGCAAACCAAAACCCAGCACAGGCAATACTTGGAAACACAACGTGAGCATCAGCTCAGGCTGAAAACATCAAGAACTGGCTCTGTGAAATTATCACTGCAACACCCCCAAAGTGCTCAACTAACACACAGATACCATCCATCCACCTGAACCAAAATGCAAATGTTTTCCTTTGTTTTGGCAAGGAGAAAAGAAATTTAGGAAGTGACAAGATAAGGAAAGCAAAGGACCTGAAGTTTGGACTTGGACAAAGTGCAAACTGAAGTGCTATTAACTGGTAGCAGTGCTGCTGAAGGTGAGGGTACGCACACTCCTCACAGCCTGAGGCACCATGACAGCAGGATTATTTATCACAAGTAACATCTCTGCACAGTTACTGCCCTATCAAACAACGCTCAGCACTTCACAACTTTTCCCTTAAACTGATGGGCATTTAGGATTACTTTTTCCTTTGCTGGTAACACCTGTAACCCTACATCACCCAAGAAGACACCACGAAAAACCACTATACCATGTGCAAATCTTTTCTGCTCTTTGTTACAGCTGCTGCTTAAAATCTCCTAAGTGGCCCAAAAAACTATAGACTCACAGCCTGGTTTGGGATAGGAGGAACCTTAAAGTTCATCTTGTTCTCAAGTCCCTGTATGGCCATTGGGTTCCACCTCCATCACCTCTGTCCTTTATCCCGGCACCGCTGTTGGTCCCTTGGAGGACCCAAGCCAAAATCTGGTCCTTTACAACCCATTCTTGATAGAATCACAGAGTATTTAAGAGTTGGAGCAGACCTCAAGGATCATCTAATCCCAACCCCCTGCCATGGGCAGGACGCCTTGCACTAGACCCGGGTGCTCGGAGCTCCATCCAGCGTGGCCTTGAGCAGTTCCAGGGATGGGAAAAGCCGTTTGCCTGGGCGAAGGAGTTCTCCTGATCCCGGGAAAACGAGACCCACGCACACAAACACACAGACAGACAGACAGACACACAGACTGACACAGACAGGGCCGTACCGTGTCCCTGGCGGGGCGGGCCGTGGCTCTCGCGGGCCGGAGCGCAGCGAGCGACGGCGGCACCGAGCGCGGCGGGGCGGCGGAGCAGGGCCGAGCCGAGGAGAGCTGCGGGGACAACGGGGGCGCGGCGTGAGCGCGGGGGGCCCGCACCCTCCGGGGGGCCCGCAGCCACCGGGGGTCCCGCGGCCACCGGGGTCCCGCACCCTCCGAGGTCCCGGTCCGCGCCCGCCCCGCGCCCCCGGCCTCACTCACCCAGGGCGGCCCCGCGGGGCCGCGCCCGCAGCAGCGCCAGCGCCATGTCCGCTCCAAGGGCACCGCGCCCGGACACGGAAACGCCGCCCGAGCTTCCGCTTCCGACACCGGGGGCGCACGGGCGGGAGCGGCCCCGCCCGGGGCAGCGGCCGCAAAGCTTCCCGGGGCGGCTGTGAACCGCCAGAGGCAGCGATAGATGGGATTTCGGGAAGGAATCCTGCCCTGTGAGCGTGGGCAGGCGCTGGCACAGGTTGCCTAGAGAAGCTGTGGCTGCCCCATCCTTGGAAGTGCCCACGGCCAGGTTGGAGCAGCCTGATGGAAGGTGTCCTGCCCATGGAACTGGAATATCTCTAAATTCCCTTCCAGCCCAAACCATTCTGTAGTTCTATAATTCTGTCTTAAACCCCGCAACACCCGCAGCAGACCCAGGTGCTCCACACCTGTGTGTTCATTAATAAAACACCTTTGTACACACAATAAACACCCCGTGAACATCCCGTTTTTCTTTCCACTTGAAGTGTAAAAAGGACCAGCAATCAGGGACTGGAGTGAGGACTTAGTGCCGCTGACGTTGTTTTGTGCTTGTCCAGCACACAACAATCACCCCACACATTCCCCCAGTGCCCTGATTTCATCTCCTGCAAGTGAGACCAGGCACAAACACAGCACAGGGAGAACACAGGCACCACCCAGACTCCCAGGCCTGTGCTCTGTCCCCGGGCTTTGCTCCAGAACAATGACAAAAGCATCAAACACATCTGGATTTATTTATTTTATTAAAAGGCTTGGCTGTTCGCTGCAGGGAGAACGGCCTGGTACCAGTTTCTCCAGTAACACACTGGGCAGAGCAGAGACAGGACACAACACCCACCAAGGCCTCTCTGTCAGCACAAATGGTTTCAGCATCCCCAAAGAGAATGAAGGAAGGTAGACACGGTGGCCAGCCCACAGCAGGCTCTGGACAGGAGTCTAAACCAAGCAAATGCACTGGTGGCTTTTTTCACCATTAGAGAAGTCACTGCACCTTCAGCTGGAATGAGAATATTCCCTCAGCTCCCCTCCGTGTCCAGCTGACCCTGTGCATTGCCCCACAGCTCTGCTTTTGCTGGAGGATGGGAAGACAAAACCACCGTGGGGTTACAGTGACACTTCCTCTGTTACCAGACTGATTTATCAGCCTGTCCTCTCTCCTACTGGCCATTGTTTTGGTGAGCCAAAAGACCAATCTGTTCAAACATAATTTAAGAAAAAAACAACCTGATCACAGCCAAAGAATCTGAGGCTGGCAGGACGAGCCCACCTGTGGGACAGGTAAGTGCTGTCCTGCCCTGCTGCCTGGCGAGTCCACGGGCAGCCAGGCTGCCCAGGCTCAGCGCTCCCTGTGGGCTGGCAGGGTGTGTGTAAACCAGTGTTGGAGCAGTGGGGCAGTGCTGAGTGACAAAGACCTGCCTCTGTCCTCCCTCCTGGTCTGAGCTGCACCCAGACCCCTCAATCCTCGTCAGAGCTGTCCTCAGATTTTTCATCCCCCGCCACCTTCCAGTTCTTCCTCTTGCTCCTCTTCTCCGGCACTTCACTCTGCCTCTCTGGCACGGAGTTGGGACGCTTCTTTCTCTTCCTTGGGGGCCGTTTCTCCTTCTTCCCCTCGGATTCAGTGTCCTCAGAGCTGCTGGTGCTGGAGCTGCTTGCATGGGAAAAGTCACTCTCCTGCCCAGAAGAAGAGGTAGGTTCCTTGGCAGGCACTTTTCTGGGCTTTTTCTTGCGCTTGTGTTTTCCTTTCCGGGTGCTTGGAGTCTCCTCTCCCGAGCCCTCGCTCTCCACCCGGGAGGAATCTGTGGAAGTTCTCCCCTGCTCCTTTTTCTTTTTCTTCCTCTTTTTGTGAGAGCGCTTTTTTTGCTTCTTCTTGTGGGATTTCTTGGTTTTTTTCCTTTTGTGGGACTCACGGGCTGTTTGCTTCCCCAGGTGGGATCTCTTCTTCCCATTGACAGCATTTTGCTCATCTCCTTCCTGCTGATCACTGGAAAAAGAACAGGAGGAAGTGAACAGAAAGCCACTGAGTGATGAAACTCATTTACATCCAATCTGTAAGCCTGAAAAATATTGATGATTCTGCTGGGTGTAGGTCAAAAATAATTAATTCTGTCTTAAAATCTTATTTTTCCACTCTCCAGGATACTGCAAGAATTTATTTACCTCCCAGATTCACAGATTTTGGTAACTCCAGCTAAACCTGAGTATCTTAATTACTACAAAAGATTCTCCTAAGACTCACGCCACGTTAATGGATTTGACCTTTTTTCATGTAGCAGTAAGGCTTTGCATTCAAGGCTGATCTCTATTCAAAATTTGAAACTCAGTTTGTAAAATTCCCTGCAGAACTTGTCAGAAGGCAGATTCTGGATCTATCAGCACGTCTGTCTGCCTTACCTATCTGTGTCAAATTCTTCAGGGTACAACTCTTTATATCCACTGTGCCCCCACCTGTAAGAAAGCAGAACCATCCATTAAAAACAGACAATGTGTTTGAGGACAAAAATCCAGCTCTGAGAAGCCAGAGCCACAGAATGAACCTGAGTTTAGACAGGGAGGAAGGAAATAGGACTGATTTGGTTGGTACCATTTAAATACACCTTATGCTCTCAGACTACAATGCAGATTTCTTTAAAACAACCCTGGACTTGTGTTTCTTGAGATTTTTTTAAGCTTATGGGGCAGAGTAATAAATATTAAGCTTAGGGCTGGGCTTTTGCTGCTTATTGTGGCTTAGAAACTCCACTGAACAGAAGTGTACTGAACAGTAGTTTTTTGGTACAAGGCTCCAAAAAGATGTTTTAATTACAACCACAGCACATGAATTCCCCCACAGACCTGTCTGGCATGTTGGCTTCACATTCGTACAGCTTTTTATTCCAGGATCTGGCCCTGAGGAGATCATCTTCCACCAGGTCAAGGAACTGTGGGTTCCTGGTTTTCCAGTCTGCCCTGTGTCCCTCCTCATCGAAGCCATCGCTGCGCATCCGACTGCTGCAGAGAGGGAACAGCTCCTTCAGATGGGAAAACACCCCCAGAGCCCCACTGAACCCGACCGAATTAACGTGTACCTTGGAGATTTTACACCTAAATGAACACATAAATGATCAGGCTTAAGCAGAGGCCTGAGCTTTTTCCTGGGACTCATGGAGAAGAAAATAAATATTTCTGTGATGTATCTCACCTGGAGGTGTCTGACAGCATTCTGCTCTGCCTTTTCCAATAAGTCTCTTCTGTCTGCTTCTCCCACTCCCTTATTTTCCACATTTCTGTCTCTTCTTGAAGCTGAAAGTCACAGAAGAGAGACAACTTTAACATCAGGGAAAATTCACAGTCATGCAGCACGTGAGCTCCAATCTCAACACTCCTGCTAGGAAAACTCACAGCCACCTTTCCATCCCCAAACAGAGGATTATTTACACATATCTGTATCCAAAAGGAGAACTTCCTGGTGGTGGTTAGACCTGCTGAATTATATCAGGGATTCATGAAGTAGTTTCCTAAACTTAATGGAGTTGCTTAATCTTGCGCTAAAATCCTGCCTGTGCACACAAAGTTCAAATTGTTTCATGCATTTAAAAGCATATACACAGTGCAGCAAACAAAATAAAACCTATTAAAGATTTATTACTTTTCAAGTAACTATAGACACATTCCCTCACCGCGGTGAGAACTCAAGGAAAACGGGATTAAACTGAAACTCGGGGAAACCGGAACGAGGTTAAACTGAACTCGACACAAACAGCGTCAAACCGAAAGTGACACTGAGGATGTCGATGTGGCCGATTTACCAAACTCCTTCTGTTTCTGCCAAACACTCCCGCTCTCCCCTCCCGCATCAGCAGCAGGGCACGAAGCCTGTCCCGCACCCCCGGGATGATCCCCCCTCACCGGGTGGCACCACCGGGATGTCCCCGCACACCGGGATGTACCAGGACCACCACCGGGATGTCCCCGCACCCCAGGGTGTGCTCGCAGCCCCGGGATGTCCCCGCACCACCGGGGACGTTCCCCCATGGCTGAGTGGCACCACCGGCCTGTCCCCGCAGCCTCACGGTGTCCCCGCACCCCGGGATGCCCCGCACACCGAGATGTCCCACATTCCCAGAATGTCCCCGCACCCCGGGCTGTCCCCGCACTCCGGGGATGTCCCCCGCACCCCGGGATGTCCCCTCACTCCCAGAACGTCCCCGCACCCCGGGCCGCCCCGCTCAGCCCCGCAGGCCCCGCGAGGCGCGGGCCTCACCTTGTTGTGCGCTCCGGTGTGGCGGATGACGTTTCGCAGCAGCACCTTCCCCACGGGCACCCGGGACATGCTGCGGGCGCTGCGGCGGGCCCGGGCCGGGCGCGGTGGCGGCGGTGCCGGTGGCGCCGGGGGCGGCGGCGGGGCCGGGCCGGGCCGGGCGAGGGACGCGGAAACGAGCGGGGCCGCGCGCGCGCCGCTTCCGGCGCCGTCTCCAGGGCAACGGCGCCGCCATGGCCGCCAGGGCCGTGAGGGCTGCGGGGCTCCGGGCGGCCTGAGCTGACCCGAACCGAGCCGGGCCCGGCACCGGATCCAGCCCCGGCCTCCGCTCCCCGTCACTAGGAGCGCCTGGGCCCCGCTGCGAGAGCTGCGGGACACCGCGATGGGCCGGGGACAGCAGGTGGCAGCTCCAAAGGAGTCCTATTTTTTGGGAAAAAAATACCCCAGACAAACGGCAAAATTTCCCAGAAACACTGAGGTTGGGTAATGCTGGAAACGATATAACTTGTTAATAGTTTTAATCAATTACTTAACTAATAAAATTTTAAGTAATGGTTTAAATTGAATTTTAAGTAATGGTTTTAATAAAACTTTAAATAATAGTTTTAATTAAATTTTAAGTCTTATTTAAAATTTAACTAATTGTTTTGATTACCTTTTAATTAATTGTTTTCCTTAATCATGGGTACTGTTCTTAGCCAGTATTTAGCAAAGTTACCATAAGCTGCTTCTGCAGAAACACAGCTTGGGAAAATGACCAAAACTTCTTGAAGTTTTGGAACAGAGGGGCCCCTGACAGAGGGAATTCCCAGTAGGGAATTCCAGAGAAGCCACGCAGCCCTGTCCATGGAGTGGTCACTGGGAAGGATGCAAACAAGGGACCGCTCTAAACTGAGCTCAGAACTGAGCTGCCCAAGGTCAGCGCTGCTGCTGAGGATTTCAAAGGTAAGGCAGCAGAAAGAACCTTGTGTTTTCCGTCCCCGGAAATGCTCACTGCTAATTCCCTGTCAGTTAATCATGCGTTTTAATTTTGTTTTAGGACATCATCATTGAGGTTCCTGAGAAATACAAATTCCAGCTAGACTTGCCAGAACTGGTGGGTGAAGAAGCAGCCACAGCCAAAGCCAAAGGGGTGTTGTTTATCACAGCCCCAGCTGCCGAGGCAGGTCCTCAACTCCTGCATCCTGCCCAGTTCCTGGGCACAGATGACACAACAAAAGCCCAGCGTGACAATCTTTGGTGGTGATGGGGTTTAGGGCGTTTTTAATTCACTTTTTAATCACTGGGGTGAGTATCTCAAATGCCTTTAGAGGATGCAAGTAGAAAATTAAGGCTGGAGGAACAGTAGCACCATCAAACTTACGAAAAAAATGAGCAAATACTGTAAATATTCAAAGAATACTTGAATATTTAGTTACAGTACTTGTTATCTGCAGTTAAGAGCTGCAGTAAAGAACCACCAATGCCCACATGCTTTACTACACCATTCAAGGGACAGCAGTAACAGTGGTGATGTGTTTTTGTTAAATAAATGGACAGGATTCAGACGGTTAGAGCAGCTCTCTTTTAAGTATTTAATGCTGGAAGAACCTGTCACACACGGCCCCACAGGCACCCAGGTGAACAGTGCAGAGAGGAAGATGCAGAAAGCAAAAAGCAAATGTCTGGGAAGCTTTGGGATTAAATTTCAGGTTAATAGGGTGAGTTTCACTGGGAGACAAAGGCTGCAGAGCACTGGCCCAGAGCAGTAAAGCCACACACAGCTGAAGAGAAAAGCACTGGGACATGGTTTAGTAGTTGTCAATTCCAAACATTTAATGGAACATGGGTTCACTAGAGCCAGTCTGGAATCAGGGTATTTCAGGTCATTCAAGAAAATCCAAAACCTTAATGCACTTTTTTTTTTTTTTTGCTTAAGCAAGGCATGAAAACCAGGTATCACAGCAACCAGACACTAAATAGTTCCCACAAAAATATTTAATTTCCACAGTATTTTCTTTCAATATCTTTAGTGAATTCTGTAGACCTTTACAGGAGACAGTACTTAATGCAATATACAGATTAACAGGATCAGCCTGAACAATTTCTTCCTTTTTTTTCCCAACTCTGCCCCCCTATTTAATTCTCCTGGTCACTCTGTCATTACTGCACGGTTGTCCTTTTTTACATGAACATTTCCATGTGGAAAGTGGAATTTCAGAATGTTCAGCACTGCACCCCTTGCAGGATACAATGCCTGGGGTAACTGGACACGAGTCCAACAAACTAGAGAAGAACCTTACATACAATATGTACATGGAGAGCACAGTCTGCAGCTTTACTGAGGCTGGACAACATAGACAATCCAGGGAAGGTCTGCAATTCCAGTGGCTTAAGTCAGAGCTTCCTATGTTAGAATGCCTGAAATGAAAAATTCCAAACATCCGAGTCCTCACATGATTAACATCCCCTGGTGGGATTATCAGCATGTGTGATTTGTCTATATTGGCTTCCAACACACGTTGAACATTCTGCAAAACAGTTACTTCCATGGCATCAGAGCCTGGGGTCAACTTAGCCAGAGGAACAGCAGCTACAGCGTTTCCATACAAAAGCAGATGGCAGGGAGTCCATGAGCAGACAGCACATTCCCTGTGGTACCGAGAGCTGTGACCCACAGACAGCAGTGCTCTTTCACCTTAAAGTGCTCAAAAGGGATCACGTAGCTGAGAAGGTCCCAGCCAGTGCCAAGTTGCAAAAAGGCTTTGAACAGCAGCACTTGG
Organism: Lycocorax pyrrhopterus obiensis; assembly: GCA_014706295.1. Lineage (NCBI taxonomy): Eukaryota > Metazoa > Chordata > Aves > Passeriformes > Paradisaeidae > Lycocorax > Lycocorax pyrrhopterus. The sequence continues at coordinate 5,472,565 of JACSVZ010000025.1, read as the reverse complement.
CCTTTGAGACACTGTCCCCAGGCACGTCAGTCCCTCAGTGCATGTGCCATCTCCCCCACCCCAGGAACAGGGTAATGTGGGAGTTCCCCTCCTGCTGGTACCTTTCTGTGACCATCTCGTCTGTGCTCCTGTGAAAAGATGTTTGAAATTCCAGTCTCTCACAACACTGAGGTCATGAAACTGTTGGTATGCACCCCCTGGGCACCCGAGTTTAGAAGCAGCTGGCACAATGCCAGGATAATTTTTTTTTAAATCTGGGATGCTTAACTCTGTTTTGGAAGAGTTTGCAAGTTAACTAACTGTATAAAAATACAGTGTAGCTGTAATATTGCTCTGAAAAGCACTTTTGCAAACTTTTTTTTTCTGTACAGACTGGTAAATAACATTACCAGATAATATAATACATATTTTAAATAAAAAAGGAACTCTCTCAAAGTCTGAACACTAAAGTCTAAATAGCTTGTTTAAAACACAACAGTGTGACCCAGGAAAATTCTGCTTTGCATGGTTAAATTATAGCAGCATGGTTACTGGCTTTTCAAGGAAATTCTTGAACTCAGCAAGCCACTGTGCTCCAACTGCTCCATCCACAACACGGTGGTCACAGCTCAGGGTGACAGACATCACGCTGGCCACGTCAAAGCTGGGAGAAAAACAACAAAAGGAAAGGTTAACACACTCCCCTGCGAGGCAGTGCCACTTACACAGCAGAAAGGCTTCTCTTGGACAGCCAGGAATAGCAGCTGCTGCTTGGTGACAGATGTTTCTCCCAATTGCACCGGAGAGCAGATCATGTTCATTCCTTTTCGGAGGAAAACTAAGGAAGTAACTTCTCTGAGGCACTAAAAACACCTTTGTGTATCCCCCTTAGGGCAGGGAGCTCAGCTTTCCTTGCAGCACGAGGACAGCCCCACACAAAGAAAAAAAAACATTTTAGTTCCAAGCAAGGGGATATCACATACAGGACACTTGAATTATAATCCATCCTTTAGGTTTCCTTTAAATGCAAATTGAAGCAAGTACTGAAAGCACTGTGTTAACAATACATTTTAGGGTTTTTTAAATTATTATCTCATGTAGGTGTTAGGAAACTAGGCATGATTGAAGAGTTTGAGTTCAGGATCAGATGAAACTCACCCTTTCTCATTATCAGCTGGCACTAGCCTTTCTTTTGAGGAACCCACTGCCAGGATGCAGGCTTGAGGTGGATTGATTATGGCAGAGAAATTCTTAATCCCATACATTCCTAAATTGGAAATTGTGAAAGTACCACCCTAGAAGAAAACAAACATTCAGGTCAAACTCACAAAAACTGTTTGATGTGGCAATATGAAGAGAGGGGGGGACCTCATCCCAGCCTGCAGCTTCCTGATGAGGGGAGGCTCTTTGGTGACCAGGGACAGGACCCAGGGAGCAGCTGGAGCTGTGCCAGGGGAGGTTTGGGCTGGAGATCAGGAAAGGTTCTTCCCCCAGAGGGTGCTGGGGAATGGGCACGGCCCCGAGGCTGCCAGAGCTCCAGGAGCGTTTGGACAGCGCTGCCAGGGGTGCCCAGGGTGGGATTTGGGGTGTCTGTGCAGAGCCAGGGGCTGGATTCAATGATCCCTTGGGTCCCTTCCCACTCAGGATATTCTGTGATTACTGAACAAGGCTCAAACATCACAGAACAGCCTTTGCTCCTTTTAAACAAGTCAAGAGCTTCAGTTTAACAGCAACCCGAGTTTCTCACCTGGAATTCATGAGGCTGGAGCTTCCCTTCCCGGGCTTTGGCTGCCAGGGAAGCCACGTCCTTGCTGATGGCAGCCAGGCCCTTGATGTGAGCGTTGAAGACGATGGGGGTGATGAGCCCTGCGGGAGTGCTGACGGCCACACTCACATCCACCACGTGATTCCTGCAACACACACGGCACGTGAAATCACTCCAGCAAGAGAACAAACATGAAAAATTCCGAAACACAGTCCAGACAACCCAACATTAACATTCACTTGCAACACTTATTTCACCTTGCACACCACCCTTAAGACTCAAAGATTTTACCACTTTAACAAAACCCCTCATCTTCGAATTATATTTTTCCCTCCCTCAAATCCCAGCAGAAGTTCTGCCATTTTGCCATGAACAAAGGAAGTTTCTGGCTCTGACCATGCCATAAACTTACTGCCTAATAACTGTGTCCATCCATGAAGAATTTGCCTCAGGCACCTTCAAGCATGCCAAAGCAGAAGCTTTAATTATGAAATCATTGACAGAAAGTTTAATGTTATCCGAGACCTCCTGCAAATAAAGAGATTCCAGGTGTCAGTTTGTTCCCTGCACATCACCCCGGTTAACGAGGGCAGTCACTGCAGTTCACAGGAAATGTTAGAAAACAATCACACCACTTGCAAGCATTAATATTCAAAGATAATTTAGGAGGTGAAAGCATCTCCTTCATAATTTAGGAAAGTAGTTTTTTTAATGTTTAATGTTTAGTTTTCTGCAAACTTGGCTTAGAATTATTATTCTACCTACTTTTTTTACGTTTCTATTAAACAGCTTTCTATCCTTTTATTTTCCATCTGAAATAAAGAATCACCAGCAAGCAGAGCTCAGAGCAGCCCCTTAGGGAAGTCAGGAATCAGCAGACATGAGAAAAATCTCATTCTGTCACAGACAGTCCAGAACTGACCCACAAAAGGCACTGAAAAGAGTGGTTTTTTCCTAGCCAAGATGCCAGAACTCACCTGATTGAGTTCTTTCCTTAGCACCAGGACTTTTCCCATGTTGACATCGATGGACAGGTAGTAGTGAGGTATTGTTTGTTTGGACTGCATCAGCCTCTGAGCAATGACCTGGGGGTGTGCAGAGCAAGGAACACAGATCAGCCTGGGAAATTCCTGGCTGAAATAATGATCTTGGAAAGGACTGAAATCTTCTTACCCTGCGAATGTTGCTGATGGGGATGTCTGTGAAGGTCCCCTCGGGTGCTGCTGCCACTGCAGCAGGAACTGCCCCCGGAGCTGCAGCCTGCAGGGAACACCAGCATCACCCCCAGAAACACCCAAAGAGCAACTGCAACTCAGTGCTGAGGCCAAGCTGCCTCTTGGTCTGAGCAGCAGCTGTTTCTCCTCAGCCTCTCCTCTCCAGTACCCACAAGGTCCCTTCTAACCCCTGTATGAGATTATTAAATGCAGCATTGAGGGATTTAGCAATACAGCACTGACATGTGTTGCTGTGAAGCTCCCTGACCAGCCAGGCCTGCTCTGGTTGTTTTACAGGAGGGCTCTCCCAAACTGCAGCACTCACAGCAACACCTCCACCAGCTCCGGGAAAACACAAACCACGGGATCAGAACACTTTTGGGGCAACAGCAACAAGCTGGTGGTTCCTAGGTCTGGCTTTCCTTCTGATCCCCTCTGTTCAGCAGTGCTGGACCAGCTGGGACCGGGCTGACCTCAGCCCATGAAGATTTAGCAACCAAAGGAAGGGTTGGGAGCACACTGGTTTCTTCCTCAGTGGAATATCAAAGAGACAAATAAAGGGAGAAAGCTTCATCTGTGTTTCTGACAGGATAAATGTCACAATTTTAAAGTCACCACAGCCCACAAAATCCAGCAATGCCAGTTCCATGTAGGAACTGCCCTTCCACAGTGCCTTTCCATCCCTGTAACATCCATTCCCACAGATTTCCAGCCTACTCACTGGAGCAGCCTTTGATGGCACAAATGACTCCACATCTTTTTTGGTGATTCTGCCATCTGGTCCAGTACCTGAAAAGGGCAAAGGAAATGGGAGAGGATTTTGATTATTTCCAACATGGCTTTGCTTCTAAAGGTACCAGTTTTATTCAACAGAGAGAAATCATTGAACACAATTCCTGGTTGACAGCTGCACAGTCAGGGTGTTCCTGCCAGGGAGAACAGGGAAATACAGATCTACAGGGACAGAAAATTGATAGTGAGAGCAAGGAAGTGGAAAGGAAAGGTACCTTTCACTTGGGTAAGGTCAATCCCTTTCTCTGCTGCCAACTTCTTTGCCAGGGGACTGACCACGACCCTTCCTTTGTGGGGTGGCCCCGCCGTGGGGGCTGCTGGAGCAGGAGCAGCAGCAGCAGCAGGCTGGGGAGGAGGAGGAGCAGCTGCAGGAGTTGCCATCGCCTTAACAAAGAATCAAAGCCATCAGTGGAAGGCACAGCAAGAGAACTGGCCCATCTAATTATCAATCAAGACATAATCACTAATCTGCATAAAGGCTTCCAGTGGCAGAAATTAAATCAGAAACTCACTGGAAGGAGGTCAGCTGAGCTGCTGGGCTACACACCAAATAAAATAAAGAACTTATGCTCCCCATTTTCAAGGAATCAGAACTGGCACAAGCAACAGGCTGGGAAAAGATCGTAATGAAGGAAACCTGCTGTAGATTTTGGTGATCACTTCTCAACACAGGATCAGCCTTGCACTCACAAATCAGAACACTCCTGTTGAAGCCAGGGCTTCACACTGTCAACAACAGCTCAGCTCAAACTCCTAAGTGGTGCCCATGACTTCTCCTTACCGGTGGAGGAGGAGGAGCTGGGGCCTTCATGTCAGTGACTGCAGCAGCCTGGTAGTCAGCAAAGGCTGGAATATCAGCCTCCTTCTCCACAATGATGCACAGAGCAGCTCCTAAGGGCACATCTCTTGTTCCTTCAGGCACCAAGATCTTTGCCAGGTAGCCTTCCTCCTGCACTTCAAAGCCTGCCAGGGAGAGAAACAACACAGAGGAGCTGAAGAGCTGCTCTAAATGCTGCTGCTGGAGACTCTGGCAGCTGAAGCCCTGTCCTGCAGGAGAATCCTTTCCAGCAGAGAAACCTCTCCATGCACTTGCTAAGAAGGATTAATGAGGAAACACAAGTGTTTCTAGGAGCTCCAACGTTTAGCTCTCCAATGGAATGAGATGTTAACAAAACTTGTCCCACAGCATCACCCCTGTGATTCTAGGACCCTTTCCCTGGTCCTAGAATCAAGAGCCAGACACGGTTAAGGGATAAAAGGGTTTTTAATAAGGATCCTTGTGGTGCAACAATCCATCAAGGTGGAACACGCCGAAGTGCGCACACACATCGCGTGCACAATTTACAGACCTTGCAAATTACAATATCTGACAGAGATGTCCCAATGAATGGTGTGACATCTCCCTGTTCTAAAGTATTCCCCCCAGATGGGCCCAACCTTCGTTTACAGGATTTGTTCTGGAGAGGGCCTTGGTTTCTCCAGACAGGGTAAGGCTTTCCAGCCTCCAGCTGTGAGGCCTTTAGGATGTTTGGTCTTCTGGCCTAGCAGAATACCAGGACTGTGCTAAGATACCAGGCTTAAAGAAATACAAGTATCTCTGCTAAGGGTACTGAGAATACATAAAAGGTGTATAAAAACAGAAGGCAAAAATCATCATGGCATCACCTGATCAGCCAGAGGAGCAGGCAGAGGCTGCTGGGGATCCTGCTAAGGGCACCTCACCCACTCTGGGCTGTGGACTCACCTATTGTGGCTTTATCTGTCTCAATTTCGGCCAGTAAATCTCCCTCGTTCAGCTTCTCCCCAACCTTCTTCTCCCACCTCTGCACTGTGCCCATTGTCATGGTCGGTGACAGAGCAGGGAGAGTGATCTGGGAAGCCAGAGAACACAACACAATCAGATCCTGGTCATCCAGAAGGCTCAGGAACACAGTCTGAACTCCTGAGCAATGATGCCAACCTAAAGAAGCAGCTTTAATGCACTCCTAGGTCTGGCTCCATGACAGCCAAGCACAGAGCAGAGGGCAAGAAATGGATAAATCAAAATAATCATCACTGCCATCATCCTGCAGCTGCCACCTGCAAGGCTAAGGAAGGCTGGAGCAAGTCCCTTTGTCACTGTGACACACACACGTGGAGCAAAACTGGGCAGAGGGGGCAAGCAGAGGGAAGGAAGCAACTTTAGTAGCCAAAACACAGATTAAGAAGCCATTCATTAATTCTTTTGTTACTGACTTTGAGTAACATCTCAGACAAATCAGTTCCCACATGTTTTATCTGTGGGTTGGGGTTTAGTATTCCAGATTTTCTTTTTCAAAGGAATGTCACAGCAACCCCCTGTACAAAGTGCTCAGATCCATCAGTGGAGGTACACTTCATTATCTAAACAAGGCAAAAAGATGATCCACAAACACAGCTCGTTATTAGTCACCCACAGACACATCTGCTGTGTTCACCAGAGCATCACAGACTTGAGCTCTGCTCTGAGATGTGAGCAGATCTTATTCACACTAAGCACAAGGGCTTGTTATACCACAACTGTCCAAATAATGCAGAACTAGCATGTTTTTCAAGACAACAACCCTGGAGGGACAAGTCTCTCCTCCACCAGCAGCTAGAATGCTGAAATAAATTTATTAAAAAAGCTTTCTGGGATGTTCCCCAACACCTGCTCTAAGCACACAACAAGTGAAGTGGCACTGTTAATAAATTCCCATTCCAGACAGTTTTTCTGACAAAATGCCCCACAGGTAGCAATGCCAGGGGCAGAAAAAGGGTGCAGCAAGCCTTAAAGCAGGAGCAGTGCTCTCTTACCTGCATGTGAGGAGGGTAAGAGCTGCCAGGGGCCTGAGGAGAAGGCTGAGATGGTGGGGAGGGGGCTGCAGCTGGAGGGGGAGGCACTGAGGCTGCGGGGGGAGCAGCTGCTGCAGAATCCAGGGTGTAGTTTTTGAAGGCATCAACATGTTCAGGCCTAGAAGAAAATACAGAGCCCCAAATCCCATCAGGTGATGGTTTCAGCCTTTCACAAAAAGCACCCCAGGTGCTCCAAAAGGGACAATTAAAGTCAAGGGTTAGGAAAATACATACTTGTCTACTGTGATACATATTATGGCCCCAATAGGAACATCCCTTGTTCCTTCTGGCACCAGGATCTTGGCCAGGTAACATTCCTCCACGCTCTCAAAGCCAACTGTAGCTTTGTCTGTCTCCACCTTCGAGAGAGAACAGGAAATGGTGAGCCCAGAGCCTCCCAGTCTGTGGGAGGGTCACAGTTCTGGAAAAATCACCCCGAGGCAGCAGCTCTAGAGAAGTTTGCCCTCAAACCAGCTCTGAGAGGCTGACAGCCACTCCTTCCCACCAGCACCCCTTGGGATCTGTGATCCAAAATCTGTCTTCAGCCAGGGACAGCCCCCAGGCCACACGTGCAGCTCATGAGAGACCAGCCCAGCCTCGTCCCCAGGATACCTCTGCTATGAGTTCCCCTTCATTGATCTTGTCCCCCTCCTTCTTCTCCCAGCGCGCGATGGTGCCCATCTGCATCGTGGGGGACAGCGCTGGCAGTGCCACCTGCGAGGGACAGGGCAGTGTCACAGCCCAGACAGATCCAGCAGCAGGAATCACACACAGGACAGAGACAAATCCTCAGCTCAGCCTGGGATGGGAGGCACAAAGCTGCTGCAAATCCCCAGGACTGCCCCAAGCTGCTGGTGAAGAACCCTGGGCAAACCCACACTGGGTGCTGAGGAGAGAGGCTGTGACCGCCCCATGCCTGGAATTGTTCAAGGTCAGGCTGGATGGAGCTTGGAGAAACCTGGGATAGTAGAGGGTATCCCTGCACATGGCTTTAAGGTCCATTCCAACCCCTTAGCACTCCATGATTCTACCAAGAAAGGGTTACAGAGAGCCAGGGCTTGGCCTGGCTCTGCCAAGGGACCAACAGCGGTGCTGGGATAAAGGACAGAGGTGATGGAAGTAGTACCCGACAGCCATCCAGGGACTTGAGGCAGGATGGTGCCAAAGGCACAAAAACCGCCGATTTCTTCCCTGTTTGGGCGATCAGGCGTTGGAATAGGTTTACCCACGGAGGTGGTGGAGTCCCCATCCACGGAGGTGTCCAAGAGCCGTGTGGGCGCTGTGGTTTGGGGGCTCCAGCAGCAGTGCTGGCTTGCTGATCCTAAAGGTCTTTTCCAACCTTGATGATCCCAAAGCTCTGTCCCCGGGGCAAACTGAGCCGCACGGGGAGGGGACGGAAAACCCGGAGGGGGAAAGCCAAAGGGCAGGAAGGGACACGGGGGACACCTGGGATAGGGGTTCGGGGGTGTCTCTCACCTTCTGGTGCGCCGGGAGGCTGCAGCAGCGGCGCGGGACGAGCCGGGGCCAGGCGGGCGCCGGCAGCAGCGGACGGGGCGCGGGGCCGCCCCAGGCCGGGCCGCGCCGGGCCGGGACAGCCCCGGCCCCGACCCCGGCCCCGAGCGCTCGGCGGGGCCGCACCAGGCCGGGCGCTCCGGTCGCGCCCCGGGACACGCGTCGCGCCAACACCCGCCACATGCTGGGGCTGGGGCTGGAGCCGGGCTGGGCCGGGCGGACCGGGGCCGGCGGCGCTCGGTGACCTCCGTGCGGGCGGAGCGGCGCGACACTGGGGCGGCCGTAAAGCGGCGGCGGGGCGGGAGCGGGCCCGCCTCAGGCCCCGCCTCAGCACCGCCCCGCACCGGGAACGGGAACGGAGCCCGGCTGAAGGAGCTGGGAAAGGGGCTCAGCCTGGAGAAAAGGAGCTCAGGGGGGACCTTGTGGCTCTGCACAACTCCCTGACAGGAGCGGGGAGCCAGTGGGGGTTGGGCTCTGCTCCCAGGGAACAGGGACAGGAGGAGAGGGAACGGCCTCAGGCTGGGCCAGGGGAGGCTCAGGGTGGCTGGGGTGCAACACACATAAATATACCCAAGGGGTGTCAGAGGATAGCGCCAGGCTCAGTTCCCCAGGCTCCTGTTCAGTGTGACAGGAGTAGCAAAGGCCATAAACTAAAACACACCAAGTTCCACCTCAACCTAAGCAAGAACTTCTTTCCATGGAGGGAGGGTTTATTCTGAGATGTGCTCTTAATACCATATCCCAGGCTTGTCTTTTTCACTGCTTACAATTTGTTTATTTCTGCCCAACTTTCCTCAGAGTTACTTTCCTGTTCCTATACTTGTTAACTTTATCTTGTAAAAAAATCTCTGGAGTCATCGTTAAAACTCGTTTAAAAGTGACACTTTTTGCTTTTATGAGGGAGAAACCTCCCAAACCAAACTGCTCCTCTGAGTAGCAGAGATGGACGGGAAGCTGGCAACCACAGACCTTGAAAATTGTCATAATTTGCTCCATGAAACTCCAGCCCGGGTGTGTGGCTGTTGCTGAAATAAAACTGATGAGCAAAACCCAAGGAATGAAACACTTTTGAGAAGTTTGCAATTCAAATACAATTGATCTCAGTATCACAAACCCATGCCCTCTTCACCAGAGATCATGCAACAGAGAAACTATGTCCAGGGAGGAAGAAAATCTTTGTTTCTTTTCCAAAAGGGATGTATTTTCCCCATTAATTAACTTGTTCATTGATGAACTTTCCTCCTGCTGTCTGTAAGCAGAAAGTCACACAAATTGTCCAGAACAGGAGGCAGCTTGTGTTGTGCCAATGTGGCACAAAACCACAGAAGAGCCTTGATATAAAACCCAGTATTAACCAGTTGGATTTCCATAGTAAAATAAAATTACAAGGCCAGTGTTGTGTCAACAGAAGACGATACAAAACATCTCAGCATCCACCAGGAAAGGAGTAAAACACAGTATAATGCGTGCAGAAATATACAGAGAGCACTTGCACTAGTATAAAAATATCCACAGTCCGCAGACAAATGTGAATCGGTACAAAATAATTCCGAGAACATGTTTACAAAAGGACATGTTAATATAAAACAGTAAAACCAGGTTGCCCCTGTCCCAGCCTCATGCACAGCACACACAGTCAGTCCACGGAAGGGCCGCAGGAGCTGGGAAGGAGCAGAGCCCTGATGTGCCATTTGACCTCCCGAGCCCACAGGCGATGCAGAGAAACAAAACCACAAAACTAAAGGGAAAAATCCACCCTCGGGCATTTTAGGGCTTGTTCTTTCCCCAGCAGTTCTTTCTGGATCCTTCAGGACTCGGCATAGCAAGGAACTGGGGTGGGTAAGTGCTTGGTGGCCCTGGCAGTGGGGGGACAGCAGCAGAGGGATGCCTGTGCACAGGAGGTGACAGCTGGAGGACAGAGGCTCAGCACAGACAGGGGGTGTAGAGACCTCAGGAAGCAGCTGATTCCAGCTCCCCCACCCGTGAAATCCTTCAGCAAACAAACAAACACCAGGATCCCACAGTCCCCATGGCTGCAAAGCAAACCCAGAGGGCCTCGGAAATGGGAACAGCTTTGGAGAGCAAGTGGGGAAAGCAGGGCTGGGAAATGGGAGCCTGAGTTTGGGAGAAAGGGAGCTTGGCCAGGTTGGTGAGCTTTGCTTCAGACCATGCATAAACCCTCCCCAGGACAGGTCCTGTCAGTCTGGAGTGTCCACAGAGTCACTCTGCTCGTGCAGGACAAAGCTGGTCCAACCTTCAGCTCTCACAATCCAGCAGCTTCTTCTCCATGAAGGCAAAGCTTCACATTTTCACCATCAGTGCAGATTTCTGTGACACCAGCACAGGAGGTGCCCAGCTGAGCCCGCAGCACACAGTGCAGGGATGGAGGAGCAGGAGAAGGGAGCAAAGCGTCCTTAAGGCCTCCAGGGTTTCGCTGACAGGGCCAAGCCGGGCGTTTCTGTCCCACAGACCCGTCCCTGCAGCCTCAGGACAGCAGCTGCCCTCGGGCATGGGCAGTCAGGTGCCAGCTGTCCATGCACACAGCCTGCACCACCCGTGGCTTGCACAGAGGCTCTTTTTTGGCAGCGTGAATTGGCCTCCTCCCAGCACGAGGGCTCCTTGGTCACTCCCCGAGCTCCGCAGACAGTCACAGGTTTCCATAGAAACGGGACTTGAAAGCTCCATTAATTCTCCCCGTGGTCTTCTTCCACCCAGGCCACGATTTTCCCCTCCCAGCCAGGAATGATGTCATCATCATGGAATACCTACAAAATAAAATAAAGGATTTCAGTCGTGTCTGGGGTCCGGACACCACAGCTCTGCAGCGTGAGGGGCATCAGGGGCATTAAATCAAATCCTAGCTCAGATTTCTCTAAACAATCCTGGGAACACAGACATGGGAATGATGGCTGAGGATTGAGTCACATTTTCAGGTTTTAGGTAAAAAACAGACCAGGCCTCTTTAACCAATGAACATCAAGGTTATTTTTGGCGATTTTTTTTGTCAGAAAAGGTAAACTAAAGACAGGAAACACGCCTTTTCTGAGCGAGACCACAGCCTCCAGCTGCTGCTGCTGCCTGTTCCCAGAGAGGGTGACCCTTTGCCCTTGTCTTAATCAATTTGTGAAGCAAGAACTGTCCCAATAACCTGTAATGAATCCAATCCACACCCACACCAGCCTGAGCATGAACAGGGCTGCACTGCAGCACACAAAGGGAATGATGCCACACACACAGCTCTCTCTGAAAAAACTTCAGAAGAAAGTAAGAGATTGTGTTTTTAATACACGCTCTCCCATTGCAACTGGTTTTGTAAAGCCACTGGAAGGGCCAGAAGTGCAGCCTGGATTTTTGCTGTGTCCCCTGAGGTGTGTCACAGACTGGCTTTGCCCAAGGGGCTCCGCAACTCCCAGGCAGTCACAACCACATCCATGGAATTGCTTTAGCTGAGGATGAAAACATCCCATTTTAGCACAAGAGGAGCTTAATCTACATCTGGGAAAGCAGACAGTTTTGTTTGGGGGAAACATCCGATATTTCATTAGTTTAAAAGTGAGGTGACCACGGTCCCCAGGGCTGTGTGGTGACACTGATCCCAAAGCTCAATCCCACATTTACCTCCTCCTTCACTGTGCCAAACTCTGGATCCAGGGCTTTGAAGTGGTACCGGTGGGATCCTTCCCGGTCGATGGCTGCCTTGAAGTCCTTCAGAGTCACTTCCCCTAACCTGCAAGGGAAATAAATACAAAAACAAAATACAGAAACAAAGCTCAGGGACTCCTGCAGATCATTTTCCCCAGCCAATGGCATGAAATCCAGTCAAGGCACAGCAAACCTGTGCTGGCTGGGAGCATTCCCAGAAAATCAGAGTGCTGGTTTTAGGGGCACAGGAGGGCCAGGAAGGCCCAGCCTCACCTCTTTGGTATGCTGACCATGAAGGGCGTGAGGGAGCGGTCGGTGAAGTACAACACTTTGGTGCAGGCACTGGTGCTCATCACGGGCGTGCTCTGAGAGTGAGGCAGCTCTGCAAAGCAGCAACTCGCTGATTATCACCCCTTAGCATCATTATCCCTCCCCATCTTCCTGTTCCAGCTGGCCAGGATGGATGGTGGTGCGTGGATTTTAATTTGCCCATTTGTGTTTCTCTCCCTGACTCCTGCCTTGCTCCCTGCTTCCCCCCGAGAGCTGAAACAGAGGAACTGAACTCCACGGTTTTAAGACTCCTTTTGTGCAGAAAATACTCTGGACGCTTGGAAATGTGGCGTTCAAAAAGACTGCTCTGTTCTGTGGATAGGAAAGGCAGTAAACACTGAGCAGGGAACACTTCTCTGTCCCCACTAGATGGTGCAAAGCAGCAGGAAAGCGGGGATGACATCCCTTTCCCAGGGACTGCCATGGTTATTTGTGCTGCAGCACTGCCCAAGCGGCCCAGACTCCCCCTGAGATGGTGCTCTACAAAGAAACAGCCATAAATGTGTGCCCCCTTCCCCGTGCAGGGAACTCTGATCCAGGCAGGATCCTGTGCAGGTGAAGCTGGAGGGGGCAGATTCCGACTCCCAAGGGGATTCTACACCTGGGAACCTGAGCAGTGACTGGCAGTGGAAGGGCAGGATCTGCAAGGCACTTACTGGATTTGGGAGGCCAGGAGTCTCTGCACTCGTTGGTTGCTCTGCTTGCTGGGGACTTCCCCCGGACCTGGGGTGCAAAGCCAAAAAACCAAGGACAAAGTGTCACTTCCCAGTCAGAGCCCTCTGGGTGGTGCGTGAGGGGCAGAATTAAGAGCTCTGGGAAGCCTTTACCCTCCTCTCCTGCCTCTTCTGCGTCTCCATGCGGTGCAGGCGCTCCATGAGGCTGGAGATGCCCTGCTCCAGGCTGTCGATGGTGTGGTGCTGGGGGTCGTGGCCACTGAAGCTGTTCCTGAGGCTGCGGAGGGCGTCCCGGACCAGCTGCAAGTCGTTGGTCTGCCCAAAACACCACAAGTGAGACCAGCCCCAGGCTGCTGCCTCCACATCTTCCTTTCCCCAGCAAGGAGAAACCTCTCTTAACAAAATGACAGAGTTGTAGGATATCTGGCTGGGAATGCACCCCTCAGGTGCACTTACCCCTCGGTGGGCTGTGGGGGCAGCTCCTTTTCCTGCTGGCTGGAGAAAGCCATTGCTCTGGGCACTGTGACTGCTGTAAGCCATCACCTGGGTGGGGGAAAATGTGGGTGTCAGGACCTCCCCAAAAATCCCCATTTATGGACTTCAAAATGAGAGGGAATGAGAGCTTTCCACATCAGTGATAAAACTCCCATCTTCTTCCAGACAAAGACACTCCCTAAAGTGTGCAGGGAGTTCCTGCTCACAGCACAGACCTGATTCCTCACATAAAGGTGGAAATAAAATAAAAGAGGCAGAGCCTGGCAGGGCCTTGCTGCTACATCAGAGGGCTCTGCAAGCTGTGGTGAGTACGGTGTCAGGTGGCACTGGGCAGGAACAGGTTTTGGGGCTGGCCTGTCCCCCAAGACTCAATACCAGGGTCAGCAGGAAAAGGAGGAGGAAAACTGAGCTGTGCTGAACCATTGCCAGGGTCAGAGCTGAAGGTGGAAGCTGAAAAACCCTCTGGCTTCCCTTACTGTTTCATCCCTGAGGGTTCTGAGCTGGAGTGCTCAGTGCTGGGATTTTTGGCAAGATGGGTGTTCTGTGGGGTCTGCCTGCCTTGGTCAGGGCTCTGACAGTGAGAAGGCAGAGCCAGAGCTCTCTGGGATGAAGGGGAGGGTTTCTGGAGACAGGTGGCTCCAGGGTGCTGGACAAACCATGTGTGGCCCAAGGCTCCCGTACCTCCTCAGCTTCTCTCTTCATGCAGTGAGCCAGCAGGGCCTCCTTGTGCTCCAGCTCCCGCTCCAGATCCACCTGTGGAGGTGCAGCAGAGGAGTCACCACCAACTGGGCCACCCAGGCCAGCTCCCAGTGCAGCCCAGCTCTCCCTACCTGCTGGTAGCTGGCCTCAGAAAGCTGCCTGAGCATTTCATCCAGCTTGGTCTGGTGCTGCTGCAAGTGCCGATCCTTCTGGCACAGCTCCTTCTGCAACACAGGGATCCAGGGAATCAGCAGGGCAGGGAGGGAGGCTCAGTCATATTCCCATGGCAGGGAAAATCGTGTCATCTGCCAGGATCAGGTGACCTGCACAGGGTGTGCTTTGCCAGATGTTAGAGCTGAGTGTCAGAGCTTTTTTCTGCCAATATCAATCAGGTTTTTATTGCCCAGAGTCCCCTTGGCCAAAGATCCACTGCTGAGGCCACAAAGCTGTCCCAGAGAACACAGATTCCCGAGGGATCAGAGGACAACCAACCTCATCTGCACAAGTGCTGGACACTCAGCAGCCACCACCAAAAAGCATGGCAATAAAAGATCTGTCAGAAGCCATGGGGGGAATGCAAAGAACGTCTGATCCCTTCACCTCATTACAAACACCCCTGGCTCCTGCAACGCATTCCCAGGGGGGTCCAAGTGCGGGGAAACAGCAATCCCATTCCCAGAACTGAAGAACCACCCAAACCCCCAGGGAAGAGGTTCCATTACTTTGTATTCCGCCAGCAGCCGGTTTCTCTCTTCAACCTTCCTCTGGAGGTCAACCTGCAGGAGTAACACCCAGGTGTGAGGCAGATATTCCCAGAGAGTGAAAACCTCTGCCCTTTGTGCTAAAGGGCGACCAAAAACCTGAAGAGGTTCAGGGAGCTGATGTTTAGGGTGGCAACCTTTGGGCAGAGACCTGCACAGGGCAGTGCCACCTGCTGACCCAGGGAGTGAGGAGGGACAAATGCAACAGCACTGAAAATGTCAGGGAAAGCCCCTCCCTGTCCCAGCTGAAGGTCCTGGAGGACAGGAAGCGGCAGCGAAGGTCAGGAATCTCCAGCCTCACAGCTGGCCAGCAGACTGTGAGCAGCCTGTGCTGTGCAGAGACCTTTGACTGTTTGTTCACTATCCCACGACCCTGAAATCTCTGCTGCAACCGCCCTCAGGACCACCAACCCCCAGCCAAAACAACCCCAGCAGCAGCGACTCACGTTCTGGTTGTGCAGCTCCTCCTTGTCCATGTTGGCTCTCAGCAGCTCCTGCTTGAGCTGCAGGACTGAAGCGTCCTGCTGGATCAGCCTCTGCTGCAGAGCGTCCTAGGGAGAGGTGATCTCTGCAGGAGGGCAGGGACCCTTCCCGGGGGGTCGGTGACCTCAGGCAGTGGCCAGAACACACTGCGGCCACTCGGGGCTGAGGTGCTGCCAGGGGCCTCAAAAGGCTCTCAGCCCTCCTGCCTCTCTCTTACCCAAAACTGATTTCCCTGCCAACATTTTGGCCACCAGGACAGAGGGATTTCTCTGCTTCAGCCTAAATTTCCTCTCCAGAAGTGACAGGCATTGGCTCTCACGGATGGGAATGGCTCTGGAGAGCGGTCAGGGCCCTGCAGCTCCTCATCAGCCACGCACCCAGAGGGCACGGAGAGGCCAACGTCAGCCCAGGACACCTTAAGCCCTGAGCGTGACCCAGTTGTGCAGTGAAATCCTCTCTGGAGAGGCCGAAGTCAGCACTAATTCTGCACCTTTCACTCACCCAGAGCTCCACCTTGGACAGCTACTGCTGTTTGCTCCCTTCTGACAGGCAGCTCTAAAATTACCTCTGTCAGGAGATCAGCAGTGTTCACCACTTCAGAGGCACAAACTGAGCACTTTCTGGGCAGGACAGGGATACCCCAGGCTCTTTTTCCTGTGCTGGCAGGAATGAGTTCACTGGGCCAGTGCTACTCTTGGAGAGAGAGGAGGGAATAACAGAGCTGGGAGAACCAAGCATTTTATGCCTCATTTTGTTTAGGAGAAACAGGGGAAAAAACCAAAAGAGGGGATATTTGACCACAACCCTACAGACAGAGCAGAAACCAGGAAATCCAGCTCCATGTACCTGCCTAAAAATTCAGAAATAAACCACAGGTTCCCCCACCTCCAAGCCCCCAATACTCCTCCTTCCACAATCTGAGATTCCTCAAAGGTGGACGGTTGCTGCTGGCCCTACTCACCCAAAGCACTACTATTTATTTTTGATGAAATGCCCCTTTCCTCACCTTTATTCCCTGGAGGTTTCGAGCTTCTTGTTTGTATTTTAGCAGCTCCTTCTGCAAATGCAACACAATTTGATTAAACAGCACCTTGTCACCCCTTCAGAACCAACCAGAGCCGGTGTTTGCTGCTGCAGGAGGAAGCACATCCCACCTTTTCCCACAGATCCAAGAGCCAGTCAGGCCCTGAGCAATTTTAATGAGTTACAAACATGACAAAAAGCTGAGCAGGTCTCTTAATCTCTGCTATTAAAGTCCTGAGGAAAAACATGATTGCCCAGTCCCCCAAATCTCTCCTTCAGGGCAACATCAAACACTTCTGCCAGCATCAGAATTGGTCCCAAACCTCCAGAGTTGGAGCCCGAACAGAATATTCCCCATTTCATCCATCATGTTGTCCACCCTGCCCCATCCCCACTCCATTTCCCCCCAAAAAACCAAGTAAAACAATCTGCAAAACCTCTCTCTCCCCTCCATCTGTCACCCTCTAACCTTCAGATCTTGATTTTCTTCCACACTCTGGTCCAGACGGCTTCGGATGATGATCTGAATGCAAAATATCAGCGTTGTTATTGTGCAGCAGGGGCAGGGCAGTGCAAAAGGCAGCTGGGGCAGGGAAGTTTGGGTACAGGGATGTGCTCACCAGCTGCTCCTCAGGGCAGGCTCCGCGCTCAGAAAGTTCAAAGGACCCTTCCTGCTCATCCTCAGGTAAAGACCCATTGAGCAACAAAGCCTGGGGAGAAAAAGGGGGAAAAAAATCTCCTTTTCAGGGATTTCAAAGGGAAATAGGTGAGCTGCAGCTCTGGCCAGCAGTCACTCCTGTCAACAGTCCCCAACCAGCTTCACTTCCCATTTCTGCCGATTTATTCCCTCAAAAATGGGTGAGTTGTTTTCAGGAATGAACAAGAACGTATGTCCCCTGAAAAGCTCTCCCAGGGGTCTGTCAGCCCATGCTCTTCCCCACAGAAAGAACCACACAAGGACAACTCAGACTTCCAGGGAGTGAAATCTCAGCTTTAGCACCCTATAGGGTGTGTGTGCATCAGATCCCCAACATTTCAACCAAACTCTCACGAACTGGAGGCTCTCAAGTACTGAGTAAGAGGAGGAAAACCGATGAATCAAATCCAATTTCCTGGCTGGCCACATCAGCTGCCTCTCCCTGCTCCCAGGGGATGAGAGGGCAGCAGTGCCAGTCCCTCCTCTCCCTGCTCCCAGTGGGCACAAAATGCAGCCAGATTTTACCAGTGAACCAAGGAATTTTTTTATTTTTTTTCGGTGACTCTTTTGTGTCCTGCCCATTGTCCCCGGGGAAAGTGCCCGCCCAGCTGCCCGTGCTCCTCACACAATCTCTGCTTTGTTTACTGCCACATAAATATTTACAATTCAAAGCCACCCTGGGTTCCCAGCACAAACAGAAAGGGATGTTCCTGAGAGAGTTCAGTGCCTTCACCATATGGATCAGGGGCTCTGCTCCCCAGGCAGAGCCAAACACACACTGGGCTGAGGGGCAGGGAGGGGAAGCGAGGGAAAGGTCCCACAAATAACTAATTGTGGGGAGAACGTGCCAAAAATGAAGGTTCAGCCGAGCTCATGGAATGGCTGATACAGGGCTGGGTGACCCTGGAAGGGAACACTCTCTGAGAAGAAAAATCTCTCACCTGCAAACCCGAAATCATCTTTTTCGCCTCCTCCATTTCCTTTTCCAGGTGGTCCTGCTGTTCCAAAAGCTGCTCCTCCCATGAGTTCTCCAAGTAGGAGCTGGAGTTCCCTGCCTGCCACTCGGGCTGGAAGTGAGAATCAGCCTCTTCTGCAAGAGAGAGCAGCTGGATGTGCTCAGGGCAGCCCAGAAAGGACGTGCACCACTCACCAGTGCCAAGGAAGCAGCTACAGGTGTGACAGCTCATCTGACCCCAAGGATTTATGCCTCATTCTTGAGCTTTCCTACACACACTGTATCCCAGATAATTGTGCACCTGATTCAGGGAGGTTTCCAAGCACAGCACGGGAGACTGTGTGTGTCACAGAGAGGGGAAAGCACCTGTGGGGTTTGCAGAGCATCCCTCAGTGCCAGACAGTGCCCCAAGGACACCCTGGAGGTAGCATTAAACAATTCCAGTCCCTGGGGAGCTTTTCAGCCAGTTTATCACACAAAAAAGTCCCAATGTTTTACCTGTTTTAGTCTCTGTTTCTTCACTTTGGAGGATCACGAGTCTCTCCTTCTCCTCCGAGGGAGCGACCGTGGAATCACTCTTTGCACTGTGGACAGGGCTGGGTGATGTCAGGCTGCAGAGCAAGGCAGGAACAGTTCTTTTAGATGAAGATGATGTTGATCAGCACTGATTTTCAACAAGCATTTCTCCATATTCACTTTTATCTAAGAATTATCTGCATCCCAGGGAAACCTTCGACAACCCAACCTGGGCATGTAATTTTTTGAATTCAGGAGGTAGGACCACACTCGGAAGTAATTTACTGCCAGCCTTATGCTGCACAAAAAGCCACCCTGGCTTCATCTCTTGCTCCAGAGCTTTCAGATGAATCATTTCAACTTTAAATCCCAGTATTTTTGAGAGTCAAATTCCACTCACTCGTGTTCTTCAATTAAAACTTCTTGGAAGTGCCCATATATTTTCACAGGAGCCATCTCAGCTGACTGGGAGGTTCAAGCAATCCTTCTCTCAGAAATTCTTCCTGAGTGCATCTCCCAGACAACATCAAAAGGTGGCTGAAGCTCACTGACCCATTCAATGTACCCCGAAAGTCGCAGGAATTAATCCTTGCAAGTGTGAGCAGGAGTTAATTTTTCATTCTCCCCCAACACAGAAACAAAGGGCAGGGAACAAAAAGAAAAACAGTGTGGAAATAATATAATAGGTTTAGAAAAATAAGAGGCTTCAGCAGCTCCCTCTCTGCATCTTCCCAGCACTGCTGCTCTGTCTCCCACAGCTCCCACAGAATGGGAAAAGCCCTGCAATAGAGATGGAAATGACTTGCTGCTCCTGCCTGCCCCACTCCCACGGCCAGGGCAAGCCTCTCCTCATTTAAATCACAGACCTGAGTCCAGTTGTTGTGGTCCAGACTTCCCCCACGTTAAAGGGAAAGAAGAACCATTGTCCAATAGAAATCTCCAACAGGGACAGAACCTGTCCTTCCAGGTGTGTGCAGGATTCTTAAAGGGGTCCAGGCCACTTGGTTTTGCTCCAGGATTTACCTCCAGGAATCCCAAATCCATCGCAGCAGTCTCTCATTAGGCATATTTTTAATATAAAATTTGTAACCAGCCCCCTGTACCTGCTCATTGCTGAATGAGGGCACAGCATAAAATTACGGGATTTTTTTTTAAAATGCTGTTTATTATTTGATTTGGCAGTTCTGCTGGGATTGCATTATGCAACAAGGGCCAGAGGAAAGGCTGAAACTTTCACACAACACAGATGCCAGCAGGATGCCCAGCTGGTCTAACATGGCCAGCAGCTCCGGGAGGGATTTCACTTCCTTCTAGGAACAGATCTCAGAATTCCCTCCCTCCTGTTCTCAGCTGATTCTCTGAACCTGCCCTCACCCTGAGGCACTGCTGGTTCTCATCCATGCAAATCTGTCCCAGAAAAACACCACCAGCCACGGATGGGGGAGAAGATGGTGAAACAGGGGAACCAAAAAGGATGAGCAGGATGAAAAACAAGGATATGAGCCTGGAAATAACATTCCAAATCTGCTTCTCCCAGCACTGTATCCACAGCCCAAAGCCAACACAAGGGACCACAGGTGGGGATAGGTCCCCACAGCACAGACGGCTTTACATTTCCTTAAGCATTCCCATGTCCCCAGACCCTTTCCAGGCAGTTTTCCTATTTCTGAAGGCCACTGGGTTCACCCAGCATCCATAAACACCTCCCAAACATTCCAAACAGTGGCAGAGCCAGAGGCAGCTGAAGCAGCAGCACAAGTCAGGCTGCTTTATGCATCATCCAATGAATGCTGGAAACACTTCCCCAGGTTCTGTATCAGTGCAATCCATCAGAGTATGAAATACCCGCTGATGCAATTCCTTTAAAAGTGCATAACAATTCCCTATTAAAGCATGCAGAAACGAGGGCTGGGAAATGAAAGCTTTCCAAGAGAGATTTATGATGCAAACTGCTCCACTTTATTCCTTTCACCACTTGGTTCCTTAACCCACATCCTGCCTCCCCCGAGCCCCAGATCCACCAGCACAGCCAAGGCTTCAGGGCAACGAATCTCAGCGCTGCCTGAACCCCCCTGATTTTAATAAACACCCCATCCCTGCAGTTCCCGAGGACAATGGCAACAATTGCTCACCATTTGACCTGCTTCCCTCCCATGATCCCACTTCAACCTCTCGCCTCACAGAATCCGCAGGATCCCGGCTCCGGTCATGCCTCGTTCCCTTCACATGCCCAGGGCTCAGTGCAGAGGTCGCCGGCTCCTGACAAACTCCTGGAGGAAGCTTTGCGAGCCAGATTGCTGAGCGGATTCCCAGCAGAAACAACACACCCACAGAATAACCAGCTCAGGGTCTTCGCTGGCTGAGAGGCAAATCCGCAGCCCCCACAAGCGGGTTCGATTCCGGAGTCAGGGAATTCTGCAGCCTGCCTTCGGCTCCTGCTGG
Organism: Lycocorax pyrrhopterus obiensis; assembly: GCA_014706295.1. Lineage (NCBI taxonomy): Eukaryota > Metazoa > Chordata > Aves > Passeriformes > Paradisaeidae > Lycocorax > Lycocorax pyrrhopterus. Next base: position 5,451,733 of record JACSVZ010000025.1, on the reverse strand, counting down.
TTTTCCTCGCGGGTTATTTGTCTCCTGCTGCTGCATTTTGGTCAGCTGCACAGCCGCTTGTTGTCACCACAAGGCTCCGGGCTTGCCGGGGGTGTTTCTCATCCCATCCTGCCCTCCTTGTGCTGCCGAGCATCCGAGCAGCCGCCGGGGGAAGGAGCTGCTGCCACCGCGGGTCCCTGCGCGGCCAGGGGGGTGCGGGCTCTTCCCGGGCAGCTCTCCCCAGCTTCCAGAGGGATGCGGGCTCTTCCCGGGCAGCTCTCCTCAGCTTCCAGAGGGATGCGGGCTCTTCCCAGGCAGCTCTCCCAGCCCCAGGCACGGCTCCCTCTCCCTCCTGCTGTCACACGGGCTGTGCAGGCACAGCCTTTCTCCGAGATGCCTGGCTCAGGGGTGGGGGAGGGAGTGCTGCTGGAAGGGGAGGGGAAAGGGAGAGGGATGGGTGAGGGGCTCGGCGGCCTGGGAATCATCTGATTTTTGGCAAATTTTTCCATGAATCATTTCGGCAGCCTGCGCTTATTGGAGCTGCCGTCCCTGGGAATTCTGTGAGCGAGGCTGGGAGAGCTCTGAGCGGGGAAGGAGCCGCTGCAGGGCCGGGGATGCTGCCCTGGGACTCCACAGCAGCAGGATCGGATGGAGGGGGTGGCTGCACTCAATAACCACGTCCCTCACTAATAAAAAAAGCACCTCGTTTCTCCCAGCTGGGTCTCCTAACTGAGGTAAGCACATTTCTCCCCGCGAGGAAAGGGAAAGCATCTTGTTCTCATCATGCAGAACTGTGTCAGCAGAGACACCCCCAGCAGCTGGAGGGGCAGAATGCCCCCAATTTTTGATCACTTATGTAAAGATTCTCGCTGTGTTCTGCCCTATCAGCAATACTATCAACATTGCATTGTGGTCAGAGAATTCATGGCATTATGGGGAACAATAAAATAAAAACGCAGGATGCGCAGAGAAATTTTTGTTTACCACCAAAATACGAGCAAATAGCAGCCACCTGACAATCCCTGATAGCACTGAAGAATACATAAAATATTCCAGCTCCCTTAAACTGGAGGATGAGAGCAGGGAGCAGGATGTGGCACTCCTGAGCTCACGGTTCAGGAGCCAATGCCAAGGTCCTGTGACACTGTCCATGAAATCCTGCTGCCAAGAGCAGGATTTTTACATCCCCCCTGGCAGGCCAGCCTCAAAAGCACGCTGCTGACATCATGTGGAGGCACTGCTCCAGCTCTGGCTCACTGGGAGCCCCACACTCCTCCAAATGTCTATTTATAAACATGCTCTCAATGACACACAGCAAATTTGGGGGATAAACACGAACCCTTGTGTTTTTCTCCTCTGTTGAGCAAAGCAACCTTAATTTTCAGGTATACAGAGAATTATTGGTGCTGTGGAGCATAAAAATTGGCCTGAGAAACGCTGGGGAAACGTCCTGCCTGCTGAGAGGCTGTCAGTGGCAATCTGTCCTTGGCAAATGAGCTCCTCACCCCCACACAAACTGCAGGGAGGCACTCGGGGAACAGCCCAGGCAGGGGAAGGACACGGCAAAGCACAGTTGGGGCTCTCAGTGGGAACAGGAGACCCTGAACCAAAGAGCTGCAGCTCCCCACGTGCAGCTCTGCCCTCGGATCTGCTCCAGATGAGATTAACTGGAGCACAGCACCATTTCCAGAGGGAGCTCCAGTGTGTTCAGTAACACAGTTCTGGCTCTTCCAAGTAGTTTCTGGTTCTCTGGGGGAAAAGGGAGCGGCTTCCCTTTACTACGAAGCTCTCCATGCTGGATCAGCTCTCTCGCTGGAGTAGTTTTTCTTCAAAAGCCCTTTTTTGCTGCACTTTCTCTCCTTTATCCATGAAAGCAACAACAGAAAACTGCTTCACGTTGATTCCCGAGGCTTCACCCTCCAGATCAACCCTCTTCCATCAGAACTGAGCAGATTTTGGTGAGGAGAACGGGCACTTTAGGGAATGTCAGACCAAGAACACATCTTGGCCATTAAATTCCTCACCTGGAAGGGTGGGACTCCAGTGGCACGTTCTGCTGCCCCTCGTACTGCTGCACCAGGGCCCGCACGCTCCAGCAGGGATTCTCAATCTCCTCATCCATGCTGCTGTTCCTGGAGGTGACAATCACAAAATGAGGAGAGCCTCACCTGATTGCAGCAGGAATTCTTCTGTCTCCAAAGGGGAGGGGAGGAAAGCTAAGGAAAGGGAGGTAAGGAGGAAGGGACAGCCAGAAAAATGCCAGTTTTCCTATCAGGGATCTCCATCTTCTTGGTATTAAGGGAGAACAGTCAAACAGGCCTTGCTGTTTTAAACTCATCCCTAATTCTGTGACTAGAAAATTCCAAAAGCTCTGGGAATGCAAGGAAACATCACAAAGACTGTTTTTTCTGAAGAACTCCAAGGCCTTTGCAAGGGAAACCTTTAACATTTCATTTTTCAACAAAATGTGCCATTTCAGCCTCATTTCCAGACTTTCATGGGAGCTCCCTTGAGCCAATCTCAAATGGGCAAATAACCTTAGCTGTGTAAATGAAACCCTGCACAGCCCCACCACCTGGCTCCCCATTAAATGTCATTACTATTATTATTATTGTCACCCACACAGCACCTTCGGCAAGTGGCAAATGGGATTTTCAGAATTATTGCCGGTGTGTGTGGATCTCCAGCATCCCCAGAACTCAGCAGCTGCCTGGAGCAGTGAGATGAGCAATGGAGGAGCCAGAATGGACTTGTACAACGTCCTCAGCTCCGGAAATAAAGTTCCCAGATCTCTGCCCAGCACCTGGGGTGAAAACCTGACTTTTGTTTCACCTGACATGAGAACATCTCCAAGGAGACAGCACCAAGGGCAGCATGGGGAAAAGGAGGCAGCACAGTTCCCTCTGCCTTGGCTGGAACTCCCTGTTCTTTTCCAGGCAGATAAAGAGAGACCCAGCTGCTATTTTGTTGTAAAACCTGAGAATGGCTGCAGAGCCAGGTCAGTGCCCCCTCTGTGAGGGCACTTTTTAGGTGTTTTTGCACAACAGGAGCTTCCTCACGCCAGGATAAAATGATGCATTTATTTTCATTTGAATTTTCATTTGAATCCAACCCAGCCTCATATAACCAGGGAAAAGCCCCTCACCTCTGTCTGTGCCTGAACACGTCCCGGCCAGACTGCTGGACATCCTGCCGGACATTGGCCAGGGCGGCCACTGCCCCTTGGGCCACGGCGGCGGCCGAGCGCAGCCGGAGGCTGCCCGGGGGTGCTGCCCAGCTCTTGCCCCCCGAGCCAGGGGTGCCAGCCCTGCCCGAGCCTGGTTTGAAGTGAGCAGCCAAGGCCAGGATCAGCCTCATGGTGGATTTCAAGTTCCCATCGACGATATCTGCAAAATGCAAAGCTCTGCGTCGTTAAGGTGAAGTGCCACCGGAGCTGTGGCTGCCCCACAAGATGGAGATAATCGAAGCCAGCAGGGCTGTTCCAGCTCAGCTCTGGTGCTGCAGGACACAGCAAAGTGCCTGCCCCCTCCACAGCTCAGGTTCAGAGCTCTGAGCAGCCCTGAGCCTCCCCTTCATGGCCATTTCCAGCCTTAATTACTGAACACACAGTTACTGAGTGCTCTCTCAGAAGCAGAGCAGTTACTGAGGACTGACCACTGACTTTACTAGCACAGAATTCCCTTTTATAAAACACAAAAGACAGAACAGCAATGTGTCATAAACTGTTTGCAGCACCCTGTAAATGTTAATTAATCATTTTTAGTGGTATCACACAAGGCATTTTCTAGCACATTGGAGTCATGGCAAAGATCAGCCACTCTTTCAGACAAAGATTTCCCAAAACAATTTAGTCAGAGCTACTCAAAGTCCTGACTAAACCACGCCACAGTCCTGACTAAACCACGCCACAGACGTGATTGTGTGTTGTGTCTCCTCCCTATTTCCAGCCGGTGGCTTCCAGTGAACCACAAATATTTTTTCCATGTCTCCTTTCACTCTAGCAGGTTTCTGTGTCCTTTTGGTGAAAGACTCCATGCCTGTATTCCTCATTACACCATTCCCTGAGCTTCTGAGTGCTCAGCAGCAGGAAAAAAAGTCACTTTCATTTCTCTGCATTGTCCATCTTTCAACACAAAATGTTCACTAAACCAGAGGGGGAAAAACCCCCAACTCCCCCACAAACTGACATTAATTTACTCATAAATTACCTGTTTGATAAAAAACACAAACAGGATTTCAACAGCTAAAATGACCCCCAGGGCCACGTACCTTTAGCTGACGTCTGGTGCATGCGGATCTTTCTCGATGCCACGAAGTGCAAGACTTTCTCCACATTTTCCCTCATCTCCTGCTGGCTGCTGGGGTTGACCTCGATGCCACTCAGCTTCTCACCAGCTGAAGGGAGGGGAGAAGCTTTATCTGAGGAGAACTGACCCGCTGGGGACTCTCAGAGGGACTGCTGGGGGTGGGGCACTGCTCTGATCTCATGTCTGGGTGCTACATGGGGCTTCTTGTCCCGCTTAACAGGAACCCAGCACTGGGGATAACGGGGCTGGGGGCTGCACTGGGATTATATTAAGGACTGGGGGGCTGGAGCAGGATTCTGTCAGGATTTGTGACCCTGTGAGGGACCCACGCTGGAGCTGCCTGTTCCCAATGGACTGAACCCCACGGAAAGGGCCCAGTTGGTGAAGACCCACTTGGGAGAAGTTTGGACAACTGTCTGCTGTGCCTGGGACCCCACTGGGGCAGAGGATGAGTGTGAGGAGGAAGGAGCAGCGAGGCCAATGAACTCACTGCACCCCCCCATTCCCCGTGCCCTGCCCAGGGAGAAGGGATCACATCAGCAAACAGGTCACTCTTCCCAAAAAACACCCACTGACTCCACACCAGCCCTGTGGGAGTTCCCACTGCCCCTGCCAGGTTTCAGCCCATCTGCTGTAACTGCCTCTGAACCATAAGGGCTTTAATAGAATTGCATTTATCATCTGCTTTGGGATTTGTTTTCCTTTCCAGCTGCCCCTTCCCCACGAGCTCTGCACCCCCAGGAACATCTGCCTGGCAGATGCCAGAGCCGAGGCAGCCCCTCCACACCACAGCCAGAGCTGCAGGGGAAAAACAGGGCCAGATGGCACCACTGACCTACAATCTCAATGAGCAGGGCAAGAGTGACCCCATCCCGCAAATCCTGCCTCAGGTCCTGCACTGGCTTCACTGCTGGCTTCTTCTTCAGCTGGGAGTTCACCCAGGCCACGTAGGCCTGCAGCTGTTGCTGGAAACAGAAAACAAAATGTTTGTACAGGGCTCTTGCTTCTCTCTCTGATCTTCACAGATCTCAGTCTTCTGCCCTCGAAAACAAACACCAGAGGTCTCACCCCAAAGCCAGGCTGATGTCCCTGCCTGCTGTGGGGCAGCTCAGCCCTCGCCAGGGTGGGAGGAGGGAGCAGGACAGGACTCCTGAGCCGAGCACAGCTGACGAAAGAGCTTTTCATTGCATTTCATCTGCATTTGAGCCAAACCAAGGCTGTCATCCCCTCACTCTGGAGGCCACAATTGTCTCACTCAGTGTCCCATCCACACTGTTTTCATATCAAGAAAGCAGAAAACCCACAATGCAGGAGCAAGGAACTCTGAGTTATTGCCCATTAAACAATTCCACAACAATCAAGGGAGATTTCCTGAAGAGACAAGAGCCTCCCTCTGTAACACTCCCAGCCTGGCTCATTTGGAAGAGTTGTACATCCCCTCCATGTCCTGGGAGCTGCCTCAGCACTTCCAATGACCCAGTTCCTATTCCTGCATGCAGGAAAGCTGGCTTGGGCCCTGGGAGCAAGGAACAGCGCCTGTCCAGCAGCTCAGGAGGGATGCTGTGTGTGGGAAGGACCAGGGAAACTCAAACTCCGGTTCCTGGTCACTGCGAGAGACAAAGGAAACTCAAACCCAGGTTCCTGCTCACCCTGAGGACCCATCTGGCACAAATGACCCAAAGGCAAAGAGCAGATCCAAATGACCTTTCCCTTTCCATCCCCCTCTCTGTAACCCTTCCAGGGCTGCTGGAAAGGCTGCAATCCCTTTGGGCAGGGCTGCTGGGGGACATGGAGGGTAAACAAACTGATCCATTTATGGGATTACCTCCCTTTTCACTAAGCTTCCCATTATTGTGCCGATGCAGCAGGTTTTAACCCCCATTCCATATGATCTCAGCAGTGTCAGGCAGAGTTTATGCTTTTACAGCCCATCAAAGTCACAATCTGGTCACAGCCTCACTCTTAATTATCCTGACATAGGAAATCCAACTTTAATCACACATGGCTCGGTCTGCTGGTTCAGAAAGGTGCCTGGACCTGTGTTCAGGCAGCTCTGCTCACTCAGCAGAGAGTGGGGAGCTGGAAGGGGACGGGAGCTGAGGGGCTGCCTGGTGGCTCTGGGAAAAAAGGGAGCAGAAGTGGCAGATCTGATCCATCTTTGCTAGAGCAGACCTGGCCTGCCCTGGGGAGGGGCTCTGCAGCTGCTTCTGCTGCAGTAGCAGCAATGTCTAGCCCCAGAAGTCTTTATTTTCTACTTTTCTAATCATTTTAGGAACTGGCACTAATTCCCCAAGGACCTTCCAGCCTACAGAAAATATGCGTTTCTGGAGGAGTGTCTCATTTAAAGGAAAAACCCTTTCATCAGGCAGCCTGTTTTCTGTTCCTTCTCTCAGAACACTGCTTGTGCATTCACAAAAAAGAATTTTTGGCAAGCTTTTAGCCTCTATCTCTTAAAAGCATGAGGAGGTTGACACTGTTATTATCAGTAAAAAAAAAAAAAAAAGCCATTCCTAAATCCCAGAGCAGTTACATTTTAAACAATGAGCATTAAAAGGAGGCTTCTGAGGCAATGGAAATGGGACGGCACCAGGACAAAGTCATTTCATTCCCGTGGCTGCTGTAATTCTGCAGACTTACACTTCATTAACAGATCTGGTTGGTTGGTTTTGGGTTTTTTCCATTAAACACAAGATTTTCCTGCAGACATTCAGACAGTTGGACTGAAGAGCATTTCCTAACTTTGTACCCAAAAACCTGGCAGACTGAATGACTTCAGCAAGAGCCTTGGACTGCTCAAAGCCCAGAAAAGCAGGGAGGGAGCTGTCACTGCTGGCAGCTGAGGGGAGCGTGTGACTGAGCTTGCCAAGGAAATGTATCAGAAATAAAAGTTTAGTGACCTAAAAATGGCAAAGTGCTGTGAAACACATGAAGGGACAAAGCCCCCGAGCTGCTCAGCAGAAACCCCAAGGGCAATTTTTGAAGCTGGTGAGTCAAAAACGCTTCACTTCTCCATCAGCTGGGGAACAACAAGGACATTGTGGGCCACACCTTCAGCCCTTCACCTTCAACACAGCCACAAGGCCTCCATCCTCAGATTTGCACCTCTAAATCCACAGGTTCAGATCTCTAAAAAAAGTGGAAGATTTTTTGTTTCACTCCCTCAGGATTCCATTTGTTTCAAGCCCCAAGGCAGCTACCTCAACACAGCCCTAAATACTATCACAGCAACAGGACCTGCTGCTTGGATAGACATCACTCCTGCCATCTATCCTGGAAAATACTCCAGGATCGACTTCCGGCACAGGGAGGACAAGGATTTCCTGGGATGTGTCCTGCCCTGGGAACAGCAACTCTTCCCAGCCCACAAAAATACCCCTGAGCCTGCATTTGCCCACAGAAATGCACCAAACCCACAGCTTCCATCCCCATTTGGGGCTGCAGGTGTCACAACACCCAGTCTCATACAGGTCTCAGTTCCTTTTAGCCAACAAGATCCCAAAACCAAGGCTGGGAACAAACATGACACATCTCAGGTGATCCTGCTTCCCCTGCACTTTGGTTTGAGCTCCTGCTCAGCCCAGTCTTAGAATTTCCAGGGCTCACCCTGCTCAGCTCCTCACCAACACTTCTTCCAAACCCAGAATTTTTCAGAGGAAAACCAGCCTGGTGTGGGGTTTACTATACAGAACACACATTATTTAGGATTATGGTGGAGCTAAGCTTAATCCTGTTTACATTAACACAGCTTTGTGTTCCAAAAAAAGCCCCTTTTACCTGTACCTCTCCATGGGGAAGAGCAGCAGCTTCACCTGAAGGGAGCTGGAGCCCGGGCTGCTCCAGGCAGATCTTTGTGGGGTGTTTTTATCTTACTCTGGGAGGCTTTGCAGGGCAGGAGAAGATTTTTAAAGCAAGGTGTGAGGGACTACAGGACATCCCAACAGAGTTCCACGGGCAAATTACAGGTTGGGATGTGTGAGGTTAATTTTCACCTCTCTGAGATTTAAATATTGCACATTGTGGTGTTGAACAAGTGGACAAAATCTTTTTTTTTTTATCAAGGAGGGCCTGTCCTCCTTGCCCTCATTTTTCAGAAGATCCCATGACACTCTCTGCTTCTCTGAGAAACAGATCCCTTCTCTGCATTAATGTGATGAGTTTGAATCCATCCTCATCACTGGATTTAGAGAATCATCCTCCTGTAATGATGTTTTTGAGGCTCTTTACACCGATTTCCCTTTGTGCACTGCTTTAGATGAGTTGGAATCCATCCTTACTGTTTGATTTAGGGACTCATCCTCCCAGAATGACGTTTTTGAGGCTCTTTACACCAATTTCTCTTTGTTGCACAGTTGTGGCCACTGCCCAAGCCCCAGGTCTGACAAGGTCAGCGAGAAGAGCCCTTGTGCTGTGGGGCTGCTCCCAGGATGAAAGGAATTCACTGTTCCTCCCTCCCAGAGCACTGAACCAAAGGTCTGCAGCAGCCTAATTGCATCAGGATGTGGTTGTTGAGGCCCTGTATGATTTTGAAGCTTTCTGACATTACCTTAATTAGATGGGAACTGTAATTTTCCATCCGGCCTTCCTGCAGTTTGCTGATTTATTTTTTGTTGTTGTTCAAGGAGGCCTTTGTAGGAGCAGAAAACACAAACTCCCAAGCAAAGAAAATTATTCTCTCTGCTCTCAAAGCCAGCAAAAGATTTTTTTTGCCTCTCAAAATTGACGCTTGAATGTGATTCAGGTTTTTTCAATGTATTGAGATGCATCCAACAGTGAAAACCACCCAGATATGACCACAGTGAAGCCAGAATGACCAACAGCACCCACAGGAGTTCTGCTTCATAAAACACGTAATTTAAAGCAGAAGGTGCTGATTTCCAGAGTGCCCAGCTCTCCAGCAGGACATGGAATTTTTGACTGCAAAGTTCTCCACCTTTTTCTCAGTCCTTTCTTTACCCATTAACAGGAAGAGCTGAAGTGTGAACAGCAAGGCCCAGTTCCACCCAAACTCCCTAAATTATTTCTACCACTTTGATTTTCACTTCTTGTAAAGCCAAAAGCTGCCATGGCCCATTCCAGAGTCATCCAACTTCTAGTGCAGGATGAAGTAATTCCTACCTGCGCCTAAATACACAGGTATTATATTAATTTTGGGCTGTGAAAGGGCTTAAAAATGCAAATATAAGATCCTGAACCAGCAGCACCACTCACTTTATGCTCAGCAGGTATCTGAGGCCCTTTTCCCACCCAGGCAGAGTTTCTGTGCCAGCTGCAGGAAAAAAAAAATGGCAAAAACTAGCAAAAAGCTGAGCTTTGAGTGCAAACTGCTGGGACTTCGGAGCACATGATTCACCCTGAGTTATCACATGGTTCCACTACACCCAAACGAAGCCTAAGGTCTGTCACAGCACGCTGCACTGAGACATCCCCTGATGAAAGAAAAGGAGCTTTGTTCCTTCTTTAGCAGGAACCCCACCCCCAGGCAGGGAGAGGAAGCCCTGTGAGGAGCCTGAGCTCCTCAGGACTGCAAAATCTGCAGGCAGGGACTTTGCAGAGGGGAAAGGACACCCAGGGAGGCTCCCTGGCCAGGGTGAAGGGCTCTAAAGGCACGTTTAGGGCACAGAATTTTGAATTCCCTCTGCCCATGACTTGCTGGAAGTGTGGCAGCCCCTTCACCTCTGCAAGCCTCACTTGCTACCCATAAAGCAGCTGTAATAATCTTCATATTCCTGGTAAAATGGTTTAAAACCAGGAAATCTGTGAGTGTCCCTGTGCAAATGCTTTGTAAGGATGCCCTGGCAAGGGACAGCCTGGCTTAGCCAGCAAGGCAGGGATTGAGTCCTAACTGCTCCACCCTAATCCTATAGAGCAGCAAATACATTCTTCCCCTGCTGAGAAGTCCCACTGCTGGCCAGGCACGAGGGTTTGGGGAAAAATTGATAATAATTCCTTGCTAGAGCAAGGAATGATCTGCTAGAGCACATCTGGGGGTAAATCCAGGTGAGGGGAGCCCCAGCTGTGTTTTCTGGTGTCTGTGCTGGAGACCTGGGAGGAGGATTTCAGGGCAGCAGCTGCCCAGTCAGGTCAGACAGCCTGGAAAGGCTCAAAGGGTTCTTCAGATCCAGCCACCTCCCCGTGGCTTTAACAGGGTGGGGAAGGTGTGAAATCCTGCCAGCCTCACCCCAAAACGAAGCTGGGGTGAAGAAACAGCAGCACCTCTAGAGCTCAGTGTGTTCAGGGAAGCTCTGAGGGATTCACCGCTCCAGGGAGCACCGGGGCTGAGGAGGATGAGGGAGCCAGAAGTCAAAACAGCTCTCCATGGTGAATCCTATTAATCTATAAATAGCCCTAGCGGCACGGAGAGGCACAGCTCCTTCAGCTGAGATCACACAGACCTTTGTGTCACAGATCAAGACCTTACCCTGAGGGCAGCAGAGCCAGGGCCAGGCCACACGGCCAGAAAATAACCCCGAATACAGAAACAAACCAAAATCAACCGCAGGACATTGCCCAGGGCGAGGATTCACATCCCACAGGCAGGATGGCACCTCAGCACCTCAACCCCACCAAAGGATGTGGCAAAGAAGGGCAAAGGAGAGGGGTTGTACATGTGGGAAATCCAGGAATTACCCACTCAGCTGAGAACCAGGGGAGATACTCCATGAAGCCCTCGGTGAGGGACAGAACACAGCCCTGAGGCACTTCCTGCCTGCACAGAGCGGGGCACGAGCAGCTCTCACCTCAAAAATGAGGGGAGATTTCCCCTCATGGGCAGATAACCCTGCATTTCACCTTGTTGGGAGACCCTGCTTTCCAAACAACCTCAGCTTGGGCCCTTAAAATCTCTCTGTCCTCTCTGGAATGAATTGTTTGTTCAACATAATCTCGGAGGGGAGGGGAGGGGGGAAAGGTAGTTATTTTAAATGACTCACTGCACACAAGCAAACACATAATTAAGTTTGCCAGAGGAAACGATCCCCCAGCTCGAAAAAGAGAAGGTGTGTTATTGTTAAAATGCAGGCTTGGCGCTGCCAGGCCCATTTCTGACACATTTCTCTGTGCCCCATCTGTTTTAAAAAGCTGACAGAAGTGTCAGCACATAAATAAACTGCATTTCCCCGAGGAGGGAGAACAGGCTGAGGCCACATGGACGGAGTCACTGCAGATGAGACCCCTCTCCGTGGTTCCCTTTCATTATAAACTCCTGCTTTTAGCAGCCACACTTCCCAGGGCACCATCCAGCTGTGGGATTGAATTATTTATCGGCCTGGGAGCAGGAGGAGTCCCCACAAACAGCAGGGAAACACCTTCAAGGCAGGGCAGGCCATGAGGGAGACACGGGAGGTGCCCACGGGGAGGTGGGGGGGACTTTGCTGCCTTTCAACATCAAACAAAACCATCCTGGCTTTAAATGTCTGCAGGTGACAGCGTCCACGAAGGCTTTGACTCTGAAAGGAAAGGGGGAAAAGGGAAATAAAGTGGCCTGGAGTGACAATTTAGCAATTTAGGGGCCCCTTTGGCAGGCCGCGATTCCTTAAATGGCGGAGAAAGCACCAGTCCAGCACGAGCTGTGGAGCAGGACAGGCAGGAGCTGCAGAAAGGACAATGATGCCCCCTTCTCCGGCACTAATTAGGGGATAATTGGGCTGCTGAGGTGGCCCTCGGTCAGAAGGGATGGAGAGGGAGAAGGAAAAGGCAAGGGAACAAAAGAAAGTTCCCTGTAGCCTCTTGGCTGCGTTGGGTTTGGTCACCACCCTCCACTGTCAGGGGGCTGTGCTGGGATCACACGTCGGGACTCTTCCACATTAATATTTGTGTAAATAAACACCTAAATAAGTAAAAAAAGAAGGGGAGGATGCACAGCTGGTGATCACAACAGCAGGGACGGAATGACAGGGTTCCACTCTCATTTCCAGTGCCTGGAGCGTGAGGCGCATCCTTGGCAAGTCACAGGTTCTCCTCTGCAAAACTGATTTTAGTTTTACTTTTGTTGCAAGCTGCAATGTGTGAGGAGGCACAGAGATCCCGTTTATCTGTTTTTATGGTGGGAGAGGGAAATTTTTTCCACAGCTGAGCTGTCTGTGGGTAAAACCAGCCAGGGTGAGGCACTGAATGTCACTCGAGTTTGCTCCCGTTAATCATTATATTATTAATATATAAGTCACTATTTGTGCCTGAGGAGGATGTGCTGCCCTCGAGCACAGGAAGTGTGAGCTCGATCTAAACCCAGACCTTGGCTGGCTAAAAATGAGCCTGACGCTGTGCGGAGGAGGGGATGGAGCGATTCCAGCTCTGCTCGGCCATCCGAGGAGACCTGGGGCCGCCGTGGAGCCGGCAGGAGGCTCGGGTTTCACCCCCAGTTTGTTTTCCCGGTGGTGAAGCCCAGCACGGATGTCCAGTGTCCATTTTCTGTGGATAACGGGGTCGTGGGGGCACAGCAGCCAAGCTCTGCCCGGCTGAGGAATCACCAAGCACTAAACAAAATTAAGTTCTGTACTCTAAGAAAGAATAACCCCCGCCCCCCCCCCCCCCCCGCCAAGAGAAGATCCCTGCGACCAAGTGAGAAATAAAACAGCAGCCACCCTCTGGTTCCAGCAAATCCCCCACGGTTTTTCTTCCTTTCCAGCTTACAGACAGCAGATCGTGCTCCAGCATGGGCTGCCCTGGCATTACTGAGTCCATAAATATCCAACAAAACTGGTTTTTTGTGCCCCCTAAAGAGGGAAGTCCCACTGCACTCCCCACACAGCCACGGGATTCCCATCTCTGGAGTTTCTTGGTGCATCTCCGTATTTCACAATTCATTACTCTCCTGACAGCGGAATAAGCAAATAAAGAACACTTTGAAAAGTACATTTTCCAGTCTAAGTTGAATTTCAGTCCCACGAGGATTCAATTTACAGAAAAAGATGGGGGGGAAAAAAACCCCAAAACAGCTCTTTGTCAGCCTCTCCCAAGAACTGTGGATCCACAAAGCAGATTTACAACCCCCAGACACGCAGACACCGCTCATCCCTCAGGAGAGGAGTCAATTTTACACAATAAACTCTGCCCCACAGCCTCCTGCCGTTTACATTATTTACTGGGACAGCAGCAAAGCAGCGAGAAGAGCAAAAACCCCCGAGCTGAAAACACCGCCTGTAAAACCAGCCACGAACTCCTCACCGAACTCTCGCCGGATCGCAGCCCCCCTGGTGAGGAACCACCACCAAACCTCGCTGGTTTTCCCCCCTTTTCTGCCCCACAAAGCACCGAGAACGTAACAATTCTGCACAAAACCTTCCCTCTGGGGCCGTGACTTTACCTCGGTGAAGCCCTCCTGAAGAATATCCAGCAAATTCCCCCTGGCCAGGCAGGCGAGCATGGTCCCGGGCGAGCCCCCGGCGGCGGGCGGGGGGCTCAGGGGGTGCGGGGCAGAGCTCCCGGCGCCTCGGGGCGCCTCTCCCTCCTCTTCCTCCCGAGCACAAAGGCCGGGAGCTCATCGGGAACGGCGCTCATCGTCCCATATGTGCAGCCCGGGCAGAGTTGAGCCGAAGTGGCGGCTCGCTTTGGGCATGCTCGGCGGGAGGAGGGAGCAGCTCGGGCGGAGATGTCACACGGTTGTCACGGCAACGCCGCTGCTTTACGAGATGCAGGCGCGGGGAAAACATCTGAAACCCATTTCCAGCCAGTCCACACGCAGAAAAAAACCCCAGAAATCCCGCTGTGTAAATGAGATTTTTCAAACCCGCCATACACAGAGAGCCCTGCTTGGTGTGGGGGTCGGGAGGAGGAGGAGGAGGAGGAGGGCAGGGAGGTGATGCCTTGCACGGGGAGGAAAGCACACAGAGAAGATCACTCTGCAGCCACAGGAAGCTGCACGCCAGGCCACGACAGCTGGAAGGTTTGCACTTTTGAACATTGCATTTTTCGATGAAAAAAAACCAAACCCAAACCCGAGAGAAAACGTCCCAACAATTAAATGCAACCCCCAGCTCGTTTTGTACATCAATAAGCGCGCCCATCCCAGAAATAAGTATCGAGTATCTCCAGGCAGCCTCTCGAAGTTGGTGTCACCTTACAGGAAGCACCCAGGGGAAAAGAAAAAAAAGGAAAATGAAACCATAATGGGTGAAAACCCCTCCAGTCAGGGGCTCTGCCTGGCAGGCACAGAGCAGCACTGTCAGCACGGACCCTGATGCCTTCAGGTTCCAAAATATCTTGCCAAGCATTTCTAAGTGTGAGAAACATTTAAAAACAAACATTTTTTCCCTGCCTAAATGTTGAAGCATCCTGAGGAAAAATCAAGGCATAATTTCACTATTTTAGCCTATCACAGCTGAAATACAGAAAGAGAAGCAACAGGTCATTTCCCTCTGTAACCAACCCAAAAGGAGGCAGTTCCCTCGCCTCCAGTTTTAAATTATTCCTGTTTGCTCTCCCTGCTTTTCATAATTCTATGGGAGTTGAGATTTTTATGTTTTCATCAATTCTAATACCACATCTGTTAAGCAAAACAACAGATTACAGCGAGGCTTTGCACAAAGCCTTGTAAGCTGGAGATGCTGGGGGGTTGGAGCCTTGATCCCGTTTACTTTTGAGCTTCAAAATGCCATTAAATAAATATTTAACCCCATTTTTAAGATGCAATTGAGTAGCTTATGCCTGTGCAATTCCAATAAAATTTTGTGGAAAAGCTACTTGGTTTCCCCATGAGACAGAAAATGACCTAATTTTAAAGGAAAAACCAACAAAACACACTCTGAGCTTTCACTGTGGACTTTAAAATGCTCTTCTTGACTAATAGTTTATTACATATATTTATATTGATTACATTATATATATTTATCACCTGGTTTTTACACAGTAAGCACACATTCACAGAGGATTTGTAACATAACCTGGAAGGATGCTGAGATTTTTGGGTCAACCAAGAGGAGCTGGGACTGAAGTCTGGGATCCAGGGGCTCCCTTTCATCCCATCTCCCTCTTGCAGAGCCCCTTCCTGCCCCAACACCAGCACAGCAAAGGCAAAATGTTCAGAATGTTCTCCTTTTCCCCTCCAGGCTCGGGTACAGGCCTGCTCAGAGATTTTCCCATCAAAGATTTGCTTCTGCAGGGGGTTTCTTATCTCTGCCTGAATGCCAGGGAATAGAAACCAGGCTGGACGTGCTGAGCCGTTCTTCTGTCCATTGTGGGGACACAAATGGGTCTGGGGTGGGTGTGTGGGCTGAAAATGACTTGTTGAAATTAAATTCTACTTCTCCCTTTGTGTTTCACCCTCACATTTCCAGCTGCTCGTGGCAGGAATTGTGTTTTTCTGTCACTTTTACACAATAGGTGCCTTTCCGTGTACTTTTGCGAGAAGCCTCTCCCTAACAGGAATGCTGCTTCAGAGTTCTCCCTGAACCTTCCCAAAGGAATCATCTCCCCAGTGATTCCAAACCCATCGGGGCAATGATATCCAAAGGATGCCCCAGCAGCTGCTCCTGGGGTGAGTGACCCAAGCCCAGCCCACAGGGTGGTGGCAGTTCGGTTGGTGGCATTGCCATCTCCTGGTCACTTCCAGCATGACCCCAACCCTTGTCCTTGCACAGTTTTGGTCACTAAAATTGTGGCTGGGGGGATGAAAACAAGCGAGGCTGGATGAGGAATTCACCCGTGGGGTTTGTGGGGCCGTGACTGCAGCAATAACCCACAGAGCTGCTTACAGCCACTCCTGCAGTGTGTCACAGACCCCAAACTCCTCATGAAGCACCCAGAAGAGACAGAAAGGACACAAAAAAGGCTGCTGGGGACTCACAGAGGGCGCAGGAGGCTGTGGGGGGTGCCAGGGCACCGTGTCCATCAGAGTCCCCATGCTGGATGTCACAGCTCAGCGCCAAGGGAAGGTCCCAGCACTCCTGAAACCTGAGGGGAAAAGCAAATCCACCAGGGACCTGAGCCCTCAGAGGGGCTGTGCGGCCCCAGGTGCCTCTGGAAATGGGGTGGGATGGGGTCTGGAGCACGGGGATCCTCAGGAGCAGGGCTGGGATGGGCTGTGGGACTGGAACGTGGGGAACAGGGCAGTGCTGGGGGTGAGGAGAGGCGGGGGATGGGGTGGCGCGGGGAGAAATGGGGACTCCAGAGAGAGGGGAGGGGTGGGATGGGATGGGATGGGATGGGATGGGATGGGATGGGAAGGGTGAAGTGGGATGCAGTGGGTACCGGGACCCGCACCCCCGGCCCTACCTGCTCCCGGTGCGCGTCTCCGGTTGCCATGAGAACGGGGGCGGGATGGGGCGGGACAGCGCTGGCTCCGCCCCGGGATCGGGGGGCCGGGATCGGGATGGGGATCGGAGCCAGCCTGGGGAAGCCTTTGCCCAGCCCCGCATCGCCGCCCCGGGAGCGGGACCCTGTGTGTCCCCCCAGCCCCGCAAAGCCTCGTCCAAAGTGCGGATTTATCACTTAAAACTAAATATTGCATCTTTAATGATACGGCAACGCTCGTTTGGCACACGTGACAACCGCGGGGAGTACAGGAGATTTTAGTATTCAGTGCAAAACCGAGTCCTTTAGGAAAATCCCTATTGCAGAACCCGTGGCTTCCACAATTCCCCATGGAAAGCCCGGAAAAGAGGCAAAAATCACCGGAATGGGAGCATGGAGTTGTTTCTAGGATGAGCTGCACTTCCAGGAACATCCCCGGGGGTGATGTGGAAGCCGGAGCTCCTCAGGGAATGGGAGATAAAAACCATTCCAGGGGCTGGGGCACTCATTGAAACACGTAGAAAAACTGCAAGATTGGTCCTCAAACATTTCCACCGCGGCAAACACATCCCAGAGCAGCTTTATTTTTCCACACGAGCAGGAACTCCTTTGTGCTTTTCACATCCAGCTGAGTTACAACATGCAAGGTTCTGTGTGTTTCTAAAAGGAACCATTTCTAAACTCTGCCAGTGACCGGGGCTGCCCCACAGTCTGCTCTGATGGAGGAACAGAATGTGCCAGGCCTTGGTTTAGTGCCTGAAGATGGTGCTTGGGGAGCCCTGGTCCCCTGCCAGCGCTGCCCAGTGGCAGAAGCTGTTTGGACCATTGCTACACTGAATTATTGACACTATCTGAAATCCAGAAACAGGTTCTCAGAGGCGGATCTGATAACCCCACGTGGTGTGTGGCTCTGATAACTCCCGTGGTGTGTGCTCTGTGTGGCTCTGATAACCCCACGTGGTGTGTGCTCTGTGTCACTGGGGTTTATAACCAGGGCTGACAGCACAAAATGAGAAAAAAGTGGAGGCAAAGTCCAAAGTCCTCTCCAAAGCTGCTCAGGATTCATTCCCAGTATCCCAGGCGTGCAGACAGATGAGAACTGCCCTAAACATAAGCAGTGATTTGCAGCTAAATTGCCAATTTTCCCTTGTTTCACTTCCAGTCAGAGCCAGGAGCTTGCTCCTCACTTGTTTGCATGGAGGGGCTAGGATGCACCTCTGAACAGCCTGTCAGTTGTTCTGTCCCCCTCATAATTCTGCATTTCTGGCTGCCAGGTGCTGTGCACGGCTGTAGAACACTGATCTGGGGCAGGGGATGTGCACAGGGCCTGGCTGCACCTGCAGGGGCAGCTGTTGGAAGGAGACAGCGCAGCACATCCTGCTAAAGGTCTCCTCACAGCATCACCCACACGTCACTCTGCACCCTCAGAACTTTAACACTGACCCGAAACCTCGCGCCAAAACCTCCCCTGAGTCCTGAATTCCATGTGCCACGTTCCCAAACCCAGCACTCAGCTGGAGCTGTACCACAGCAGGGGCTTTTCTCCCTGCAGCCCTGAGCCTTCGCCAGCCCAGCAGCAGCTCTGCCACCTCATAGTGCAGACAGGAGCTGGGCTGCCAGCTCCAGGGGCAGCTCTCCCGAGGGGAGGAGGCGTTTTTTGCCAGCAGGATCAGATAGGAAAACTCCTCAGTGAGAGTGTCTGTGGTGGGAGACACAGCCTCTCGCAACTCTTAGGCGTGTCCATGAGGTTGTCTTGGATCTACAGCTGTGAACTCCTTTTCCTGCTGAAGGAGGAGGAGGAGCCCATTGAGTCCTTTACACCAAGGTTCCATTTTTGCTGTCGTACTTCAGCCTGGCCCTGGGGAAGTTAAGGGTGGCGTATTCCGTGGCGTTCTGCAGCTGCAGGTTCTTCACCTCGGCTGCGGAGCGCTCCCGCACGTTGGAGAACACCTGGATGTCGGCGTAGTGGATGCTGTCATCCTGCTGCACCCCCTTGGGCTTGCTCACCGTGGCACAGACGGGGACATCTGGGACATCTTCATACGTGGGGACCTTTGTGGGGAGAAAGCTCTGGGAACTCCGCTCCCTGGGCTGCTCTGTCAGACCCCACACTGCCCCCAGCACCACCCCCCCCGACACCTCAGGCTTCTCCCACTGCACTCCATGGGGCAAAACAATGTGGAAAAAGCCATGGACACTGTGCCCACTTTAGAGGCTACACAGGAGGAGAGGATTCCTGGCTCTGAACCCTGCCCCATGTCCTCCCAGCCCACGTAGCTTAGGGCAGCTCTGTCTTCTCAACACACACGTAGGAAAAAACCCTCTGGAAAGTTGTTTACCTTCCTGCCAGGCTGCTGCTGTTGAGTCTCATGCCTCACATTAGCTCCTGCAAAAGAAACACCAGGAGATTGGCTTCAAACAGTTCATTGCTCCACCTTGGGATGCAGCAATGCTGTGTTGGCCCATGGGCTCTCCCCACTGGGCACAAATCAGATTTCCAGCTCATCTGACTCCCTCAGCCCTAAATGCTGCCCTGATGCCTCCAAGAAGAAAGCCTGGGCTTGTTTCTTTGGGAAAAATAAGGTTTCCCAGGATGCCAGCACGCTGTGGACCGCAGAGTTCTTGGCAGAACCCACAGACACAGCACAGAGAGCTTCTTGTCAGGCCCTCGGAGGAGTCAGATCCAGTTTTAACTTTGTTATTTCCTCTGCTGCCTGGCAAACATGTTTTGCTCAGCACGGTCCAAAGGCCACAGGACACAGCTCAAGGGATGACTTTATTCTGGGAGTGTTGTCAGACTGATGTTTGCAGCTCCTGCAGTTGGATGCAGCTCCTGCTCTGCTGGAGAGCACTTGGGTGTGTTTGAGGTGGGACTTTGTTGTTTTAAAGACCCCTCAGGCTCAAGGATCCCCTCCAGAGGCACTGATGTCACCTCCCAGGGGCTCTGTCACTCCACCTCCAAAGCACTGTCACAGATCCTTACCTTGCTTTTCTTTCTTCCTTTTGAACGGCGAAGGACACTTCCTGAAATCAGAGAGACACATCAGCCCTGACAATTCCCATCTCTGTCCTCCCAAAACTCCAACCCAAACCACACCTGGGTACCACGGAATGAGACAGGCCCAGGAGAGGCTCAGCAAAGAGCCACACCGGACTCCTGCAGGGGAAATGTCCAAAGGGAACGTGTGGGGATGTGTTTCCTCCCCCTGCGACACACCCACCACACCCCACAGCCACCCCAGCTCTCCCTGCCTGCCCTCCTGTCCCAGAAGCATCCCAAGGGATGAGAACACCTCCCACTGGAGCTTTGCAGCTGCATTTCCACAGGTCTGAGGTGCAGGGTGCAGGGCACGGTCCCAGCTGGCACAAACCTCTTCTTCTGGGGTCAGCTGCTCTGCCATCCCCACTGCCTGTGCTTTGGCCCCCTTGCCCAGGGAGCAGCTGTCTGACTGAACGTTTCAGACAGTTTTCCTGTTCTCGGTTTTCCACTTCGAACAGAACCAAACCAAACAAGCTTTGCCCTCACTATGAGCCAAGCCAAACCCTCATCTCAGCTGTACCTGTGTGACCAGAGAGCGCCAGGCCAAGCACGGAGCTGTGCCAAGGGAGGGCAGGAGCCAAATGCGTCCCAGCTGTAACAATAGAGCCTGGAGCCGAGCTCCTGCAGGCTGGCACTGGCAGGGGGGAGCTGTGTCCCATTCTGGGACAGATGCACGAAGGAAATGTCACGCTCAGAGGGTCGGGGAGCAGGTGCCAGCCCATGTGTGGCCCCTCCTGCACACACACGGACCAGAGGGTGCAGCTGAGAGGCTCCCAGGGGGCTGTGTCTCTGCTCAGCAGCTGAAAGTGGGCAGGCAGTGCTTTGGTTGGGGCTCCAGGCTCCCCATTCGGGCTCCAGGGAATGCTGTGTGTCCCACAGGGTGTGCCTTTGCCAGCCAGCCCTGCCACAGCTGGGGACAGAGCAGTGCCCCGGGCAGGGCTGTGCCCGTGCCAGCTCTCCCAGGCAGCTCCAGCAGGCGGGGGACAGCACAGGCTGTGCAGCAATGCCCTGGAACTCCAGTTGGAAAACAAAAATCCCCGTGAACGCAGGCAGAGAGCTCCAGAATGGCCAGTAATGATTAACCAGGCCTGGGCAGCTCTGGGCAAGGCAGGGTGGCCACGGCTCCAGCGCTGCCACAGGGGCACCTCCCGCCCTTCACAGGCAAAATCTGGGGGTTCTCCCCAGGAATTTGGGGTTTAACTCACAGCAGCCCCACTCTTTGTGGGGCTCTCCCTTGGCTCTCACTGCCTCCTCCTTCCCTGGCTGCAGCGTCTCCTCCTCGCCAAGCCTTGTGTGCCAGAGTATTTCCCTTCCTCCCAGCACTCAGACGTCGAGGATTTCACCAAACCAGCACCTTCTGGGGCAGAACCAGCAGGGTCCCTCCCCTCCGTGCTGGCAGCCAGGCGGCTGGGCTGGCATTCCAGGCTGCTCCCCGGCTGCCTCCCTTTGTGCAGAGAACACTGCAGGCAGTGTGTGGGCTGCAGCTATTCCTGTCTGCAGGATAATCACAGCCAGGCATCTCCCCGGGAATGGGGACACGTGTGGCACGGGAAATGGGAGCAGGGAAACCTCTCCCCTCCTCTCCAAACCGGGTCAGACGTGTTGTAACTCCCAGCCTGACAGAACTCTCCATGGCAGCACCCATGGCCCTGCTCCTGCACTGCTGCCTCCCCTCTCCCTGTGCCAAGGCCATCGTGATTCCCACCCCACACGATCCTGGGGCAGCTTTCCCTGCCTGTGCACATTTTGGTGCCACTTTAATGGTGAGAGCCTGGGGCCTGCCCGGCACAGGGCAGAGGCGCCCAGACCCGAGGGCACAATTCCTCCATCAATAACTTCCCTCTGCGAATAAATTTGCTGTGACAGCTTTTCTTTAAAGAGCTCAGACTGTGCCCCAGGCAGCCCCTGACCGAGCCCTTGCCTGCTGATGCCCTGGGTGCCTCATTTACCCCCCGCCACAGGGCAGAGGAAATAAAAAATGGGAGTTTTGGTGGGCAATCAGCTTTCCACCTCCCACCTTCAACTCCTGTTCCTAAATCCCAAACTCCTCAGGGCTCAGGGCTTGGAGGAACCTCGGTGTCCTCAATTCCTGAGCCTTCCTCCACTAGGTGATGCTGTGCCTCTTGGAATTATTCGAAATCCTGGATGAATTTCTCATACTTTCAACAAACGCAGCGGCGGACAGAGAACGTCCTCGGAGCTTCATCTGATATTCATGGCTCTTCCCCTCGCAGCACGCCCAGAGCTGAAAATATTCCCACTTGGCATCGAGCGATGCCCTTTCTCTGCGAGCAGGAGGTCCAGGGCCCAGCAGGAGCCAGGAGGGATTAAAGTGTCACCCTCCCTCCCAGGGAGAAAGAGCCACAGCATCTCAACAACGTGGCCAGGGTTTCCCGGGCAGAAATAAATCCCAGACAGACGCAGGCAGGGAGAGGGGCTGGAATGGCTGAGGGCAGGATGGGGTGGCTGGACCCCAGCCCTGCCCCAGGGACCCCTCAAAGGGACACTTTATGGTGTCTACCTGGCCGGGGAGCACTGGCATGAGGACAGGGATTTTCCCCAGACCCTTCCCAGCTGCTGGGTGGCTGCAGGACCCCAAGCTGCCACTCCCGTCTGGGCTGAGATGTGACAAAAAACGCCCTTGTCCCCCTCCTGTCCTGTCCCGGTCACCTGCACGGCCCTGCCCGGTGCTCAGCTCTCCCTCCCGGCCCGGTGCAGGGCTGGCAGGCAGCGGAGCCCCGGCACAAGGGCAAAGCTTCCGAAGTCCTCCCGAAAGCCGCGCCCGGCCCCCGCTGTCCCGCACCCGCCGAACTCACCACGGGCGGCCGCAGCTGCACAGGTTGCCCATGTCCTCCTTCCCCCATGGAGCCGGAGCGTTTTCTGGGCAGGCAGAGCTTGTATTTCCTGGTTCCTGCTCGGCCCCGGCCGCTCCAAGGGAGTGTCAGGCAGTGTCGGGTTTCTGTGCTGCGCTGGCCCCGTGTGCCATCTACCGGGGATGTCCCGGGGCCGCCGCGCCTCCTGCTCCCGAGGGGGACAGGGCAAGGTCCCGCCGTGCCCCCGGGCGTCACCCCGCGGCTAAAACTCTGCTTTGTCACTCGTAACAGCGGCCGTCCCTCCGCTGTCCCTCTGTCCTCCCGGCGCCGTCCCGCTGGTGCCAGCGGTGATGCAAAAGGGGACGGAGGAGGGACTTCAAACAAGAGGAGAACCCCCAGGGTGGGAGCTCGCAGTGCTGTCCCTGCCGCCCATCCTCGCACCTCGAGCGGGGTGGCAGGAAAACGTGTGGCACTATGGCATCACCTGGGAATGAGCGGATTTCTTGAAGCTCTCCTCTCAGCTGAGCTCTGCTGCTGCTGCTGACCCACAGCCTCAGGGACAGTGGAAATTCACTTTTTTAAAGCTACCCGGATAAAAGTGTTCAGTTCTGTGCCTTTGAGAGTGGCAGGGACCCAGGAGGGCCCTCACATCCTTAAGGAGCTGTAGGACAGCTCTCAGGCTCAGCCTCAGCGGTCAGACAGGAACAGGGACGTGCATTTCACCTCTCTGCCCCTGGTGAGAGCCCTTCAGACTGTCTGGCCTGAATGACCAGAGCCCTGGGGCTAATGATAAGGTAATTCCTGGGGCCTAATCCCAGGCAGGTCTAAGAGAACAGATACTCCTGAAAGATACCATTTTAATGTCATTCTTGAGCAGAAACTCTGCCCCACAGCGTTGGCTCAGCAGTCAGCCCCAGATCTGTGCAGGTCTGACCCCTCAAGGGGGTGACTTTTAATTCACCTTTCTGTGACAGGAGCTGGCCCTGGTCCCCCACTCCAGGTGTGCCCGCGCTCTCAGCCAGGCTCACAGCACCATTTATCACCTGCCCAAGCGCAGAGCAAAGCTTGGATCTGTCCAGGAGTGGCAGGGGAAGAAGGATTCTGCTTTGGAAGGGTCACAGCTGACTCCTGGGTGGGCTGCACCGTGACCTGCAGAGCCTGAGCCTTGCTCTGACACTGCCCCTCACCTTGGGGCTGGAGAAACGGCACAGAATTCAGGATTAGGTTTCTGCAGGCAGCTGGGATTCAGTGCTGGTCCCATGTCCTCAGGGTCCTGCAAAGTCCAGGTGTTCCCAGGAGCCTGTCCCTGCTTGGGAAGCTGCAGACTGTGTCTCTGGGCTTGCCACAGATGCTGTTGTTTTAACAAACCAGTGCCTGTTTTGATTTCTGGGATAACTTGGGCTTTGTTGCTTTGTGGGGAAGGAGAAAAAAGAAAAGGCTGGGAGCCTGTTCCCATCAGCCTCTTTCACAAATACTGGAGCTGCCGCTTCGAGCTCCACCAGAGAAACAGAAAAGCATCAAAAACATTGGCAGGGCCAGGGAGCACTTGGCTGCCACTCCGCATTCCCTCCCCAGGCTGTGTCTGCGGGATGAGAGCAGGCACGGCTCCCGGGGATCCTGCCCCGCACAGCCTGCCAGGCTGCGGGGACAGCAGAGGGACAGCCCTGCCCGCCCCCGGGCACTGCCAGCTGACAGAGCTGTGACACCGGCACAGCACCAGTGCCCAGCAGGGGAGAATGAACTCAGGGGAGAGCAAAAACAGGGCCAGGGAGAGCTGGGGAGGGCACAGAATTGTGCAGTCACTACTGATGCTGGGCATCTCTATGGCAAGAGTGTCAAGGTCCTTCAGGCAGCGGGACAGGTGTGGTACAGGCACACACCGAGCTGCCATTGTCTATCAAAAATGAAGAAGATAGAGAGCTCTGAACTGTTTGGGGCACTCCTTTTGTCTCAGAATCCTCTCCCAGTGCAGCCCCAGCCCTGGCCACGTGCTGTTTGCAGCCCCCAGTGCTTCAGCGAGCTGCTGAGCGGGGACAGATGGCATCTGATGTCCCAGCCTGTGCCATGTGTGCCGTGTGTGTGTGCCCAGCTCCAGGCTCACGTGTTGCCATCCCCCATCCCCAACCCAGAGAAGGAGTTTATCCCAATCACAGGAAACCTGCAGGGAACAAGGGGACCATCAGCGTTTCTTGCCAGAGCAGGGACAAAGAGAAGCCTTTTACAGCTGCTGCCACGAAGTGTGAGTGAGTCTGAGGAAGCCTTTTGTGAGGGGGACTGAGGAAATGATGGCCGTGCTTGAGCCCACACACAGCCACGGGGCTCTGCCCACCCCGCAGGGCTCAGGAACCCAACCCTCCTGAGGTCTGGGGTCTGGGCAGGTGTTGGGTGAACGGGATGCAGGTGATTGAAAGTCGCTGGCCCAGAATTATGTCTGGAATTGTTATTAATGACTTAGTGCCTGTTATAAGGTGATTTTTATTTTGACAGTTACCTGGTCCTACTGCAGGAGTCAGGGCAGGAGCTCAGACACTGAGGGTACCTGCTCTGCACTGGGCTGGGGAGGCTCAGCCACCCTCCCTCTGCCTCCTGAG
The DNA here is from genome assembly GCA_014706295.1 of Lycocorax pyrrhopterus obiensis. NCBI lineage: Eukaryota > Metazoa > Chordata > Aves > Passeriformes > Paradisaeidae > Lycocorax > Lycocorax pyrrhopterus. The sequence goes on along the minus strand of JACSVZ010000025.1, from coordinate 5,426,778 downwards.
CCTGGCAGGCACGGCTGCTCCTCATCTGACTGATCCTCAGCGCTGGCAGCGCCCTGGGAAGCAGAAAATAGCTGGAAATAGCTGGGCAGTGCTGTGCTCTGGCTGGAGCCCACTTTGCCTGGCAGGGGACAAAAACCAGCCTCATATCCGTGTTCCAGCTCCCAAAGGGATGTGCTGGACAGGTTCCTGAGCAGGGCATTCCTGGCCCCAGGTGTTCCTGGAGGCAGAGTGGGGTGGAGGCAGAGCCACGGGAGAGGGGGAAGTCACATCCCCGAGGATTTTGGAACCTCCTCTCCCCTCTGTGGGAGAGCTGCACACCAAACACCCCCAAATTTAGCCTCTGACACAGCATTTTGTGTGCCTGGCTTGGCCCTGATGACACAAGGGTGGCAACTGTCACCTGCTGAGCCCTGGGGCCGCCGGGGCAGCAGCTGCCAGCGCCGGCAGCACACACGATCCCTGTCCCCATCACGAGACCGCGGGGACATTGCTCACGTAGCATCACGGTGTCTGCAAAAGGGCCCAAATTCAGCCCCTCCCTGACTTCACAGAGAGGGCTGGGGCACCAGCAAGGCAACTGGGGTCTGAGCAGAGCCTTTCCCCTCAGTATTTTGGGGTTCAGTCCCCTCACAAAGGTCTGTGTGTGGGGGATGTCCCATAACTGAAGGGCTGAGCAGGCACAGGCTGTGGCTTGGCACTAATTTATCTGGGCTCATTCCAGCTGCAGGTCTGGAGATGCTCAGGGACCCTCCAAGGGCTCATCACTCCACCCCTTTTTGTCCTTGAGGCCACTTCCCTGTGGGGTCCCTAAAATGAGCAGCTGGGCCAGGGGGGTGGGGCACAGAGGTGGCCACAGTCCCTCCATGTCCCCACTGGTGCCACTTGCACAGATGAGCTCAGCGTGGGCTCCCAGCTGGGCACTGTCCTTCCTTCCTGCTGCACAGGAGCAACATGAATCCAAGGCAAACAAGAGAAGAGCAGAGGCAGATTTATTCCTCTCTCCTCCTGATTGCTGCAGGCACTTTTACAGACCAACGCCCACCTTCCACAGCCATGAAACTCAGCCACCAGCTCAGAAGCCAGGCACCGGGATCCCCTTTTCCCTCTTCCCAGTGCCTTTCTGGGCTAGAGCACAGTCCTCTGAGCCACAGCCTGACAGTTTGGGGTAGGAGTGACCCTGGGGTGAGAGCAGAGCACCCTGCATGGTGACCCGACCTAGGAGAAAACTTGCATTACAGTAACTCACACTCACACTTCAGTCCCACTCTTCTTTCCAGTTCCAAGTCCTTTTTTTTTCCAGCCATCAGCCTTGAGAAGCACAAGTGTGGCTGCCTCAGGGCCCTGCTAAACACTGATGGTGACCAGTAAGGGTCTGGCATTGCGGATTCCCCATCCCTGTCCCCCCCACCTTCCCACATCTGGGGCCTTTAAGATTTGTCCTTCTCTTTTCCTTCCTCAGACTGTTCTTCTTTCCCCACTGGCTGCTCCTGCTGGGTTATCTTCACCTCGTTGACTCTGGCCTTCACCTCCTTGCCTGTCCGGGGAGCCACAATGCTCAGGATGCCGTCGTGGGACAAGGTGGCCCTCACCAGCAAGGGGTCCACGTCCAGGGGCAGGATGTAGGTCCTGGTGAACTCCCTGGAGATGAAGCCGTGGCGGTCGGCCTTCTGCGGGTGCTGCCCCACCACCTCCAGCAGGTTGTCCACGGTGCGGACGCTGAGCTCGTCGGGCAGGAACTGGCAGACGTCCAGGAACACCTGGAACTTGTGCTCGTTCAGGCAGATCTCCGAGGTGCCCCTCTCCAGCTGCTTGTTGATCCGGGGCCGGATGTAGTAGCCGTGGTACAGGGCAGGGGCTAAAATCTCGGACGGGGACACACCTGGAAAGGAAACTCAGTGAGGAGTTTCCAGGGAGTGAGGTTGGAGCAGCAGACAGGGGAGGGTGACAGGAGGAGTTTGGGACCTGGAAAACACCTTGGCTTCGCCACATCACCGCACCAGGGGTGGAGTCTGCTGCAGTTCCCACCTTTGTGCCCCTAAAACACACCCAGAGCCGCATCCCTGCCAGCCACTGCATGCCACCAGGCTGCCCAGGGCTGCCAGCAAGCCCAGGGCTGGCATCCAGCTTCACATGTTGGGTGCACTGGGAGGGCCTGCTGGGTGCACTGGGAGCTGTGCAGCGCAGAGCCCACAGCAGGGATGGGCATGGAAACTGCTGATGGTGAAGAAACCACCCTGAGGAACTAAAGGCCTTTTGTGTGCCATTGTCCAGAGGGCTTTCTTGGAGCTTTTTGCCTTTTCACGCTGTTGTGCTGGTGCTGAATGGTTCTGCTGCTGCCCACATTCCTTCCCCTCCGCCAGCCACTGCCCAGCTTTGTGCTGAACACCCCAGCTCAGCTTTTCTCCACATCCCCCCGGCTGGAAAAGCTTCCCCTCCCTCCCCTGAGCGTTTTTGCTCCATGTTTTCACAGCATGTGCACGAATGCCAGAGCATGGGTGGCACGAGGGAGGGACGGGACGGGCAGCAGTGGGCATGGATGGAGAAGTGGACATGAAGAGATAGACCCTGGATATTCCCTGGCTATTGTCTGGCTTTCCCCCCTGATTTGATCTGGGTTCCTGCACTCAAAATTCCTCGTCTCCAGCTTCCTGCTCTGGAGCTCAAGCTCCCCAGAGGGAACTCCACCAGCCCTCCTGCAGCAGAGGGGAGAAAGGTGCAGGGCAGGGGCGGGGATCCCAGCTCCTTCCTTACCTTCCCCAAAGTTCTGGTCGTAGATCTTGCTGGGGTTGGCGAACTCGTACTCGCAGCTCATGGGGTAGGCGTGGGGCACGGTGCGGGCGGCCATGGCGTGTCCGGGACGGGCGCCTTCCTCCCAGCCCTCGCTGCCTCTCCGACTGAAGGCTGCAGGCTGCGAGGCTTCAGCTGGGTGAATTCCAAAGGGAGGAGTGTGTGATAAAAAAGATGGACCAAAATAGCCCCGCACACAGGCCCCAGGATGCCAGGCCAGGGTGGCCAGGGAAGCTTCTCGCTGCATTCCAGCAGGGAGGGCAGGCTCTGCCTGAGTCCAGGGACACCTCGGGGGCACCTTGCACATCCCCCCGGCCTCTGAGGGTCCCTTCTGGAGCAGGGGCTGCAGGAAGTGCTTGGGCAGCCGAGCACAGCCGGGACTCGGGAGCTGAGGGAGGCAGGACAGACCCCAGGCTCTGCTGCTCCAAAGCAAGGGCCAGCGAGAGGGAGGCTCAGGGAGTCCCTGACACTGGTATTGGTGGCCCTAAGCCCCCGTGGGTGGCTGGTGATGTTCAGGTCATGTAATGAGGTCACTGCCACACCCATTGTCCCACTTGGGGCTCAAGCCCCTCCTGATCCCTGGGTGAGCAGCCTGATTTTCCCAAAAACTGAGCTCAAGTCTTTTGTTGCTTTGAGTGGTGAAGGGCTGCAGGGAGTTAGACAGGACCCAGATCCCACTGCTGTCACCTCCCCATCCTGAGCCGTGCTGGCTGCCCAGGCTCTGCCCTTGGCCAGGGCTTTGGCACAATGTCACAGAGAAATGCTGCTGCCAGACATCACCAGTTAGCCCAGGCTCTGAATCTGGCCTAAATCCAGTTTTACTGAGCAGGGCTGGTGGGCTGCTGGTGCTGCAGCAGGGGAGGAGTGCCCAGCTGAGCTCTGCATACCCTGAAACCAGAGCTTTCCTTGAGCCCAGCAGTGCGAGGGAGCAGGTGCAGTGCTGTTGATGTAATGGGGACTTGGAGAGGGTATTTATGGTCTGGGCTGCTGCACAGAGCAAATCCTGCTCCCTATTCTTCCAGGCAAGCCGAGAGGAAGAGGCTCAGAGCCTTTTGCAAAGGGCTGGCAGAGCTGGCAGTGCCTCTGAGCCAGACACTGTGTTTAACTTGCGAGCTCTCACAGGCAGAGAAGCTCTTGCCCTTCAACAGTTGCTAGGCTGAACCCATTCCTGTGATTTGGGTTCACGGGCAAGGCAGGAATTAAAATAAATGTGTGAATTATTAGGAGAAGAGCTGCAGGAAGGCAGGTTAGTGCAGGGGCAGAGGCAGACAGAGGTGTTCTGCACCATGGAGGCTGAGCATGCCCAGGTTCTCTCTGGGGTCACAGCGTGGGGGTCTTCTCTCCAGAAAAATGGGTTCTGCAGTGGGCAAAAGATGAGGAGTGTTGGTGGAGAAATCCATCCTTTATTCACACACACAACAAGGGCAGCAGGACTCGCTGGGCTGCAGAGCTGCAGTGCCAGGGGCATCACAGCAAAGCCCTTCTGGCACCTTCCCTGCCCCTGGCTCTGGGCTCCCTGTGCTGCCGGGAGAGGCACAGCCCCGGTGGGCGATGCGGGAGCCGAGGTCTCGGTGCTGGGAACAACGGCCCCTTGTCCTGGTCCCCTGAGCCAAAGATAGGAGCTGCATTGATCCCGCTGGCATCCAGAGCAGCTGGGAACATCCGCCAAGCCCGCCCGGACTGTGCGGATAAACAGCACGTGGGCAGCGGGGCGGGCGGCTGGGCACTCCGGCTTCTTGCTGCCCCATTGGGTTCCTTTCCTTCCTCTCCCCTGCCCCCTCCTCCTCAGCAGCGCGCTCAAATCCCTCAGACAGCTACTGGGCACCGCCGAAGGGCCCAGCCCAGGAGTGGGACAATAAAATCCCTGACACCACTGTTCAAGAGGCCTCGGGGGGGGTGGAAGGCCAGGCCAGCTGCACGGGTATAAAGCTGTCCCCGCTCCCGGCACGGCACTGCAGCACAGTTGTTTGCCAGGCTCCTCCAGCGCTCTCCAATGGATATCACCATCCACAACCCCCTGATCCGCAGGCCCTTCTTCTCTTGGTTGGCACCGAGTCGTATCTTTGACCAGATTTTCGGGGAGCACCTGCCGGAGTCAGAACTGCTCCCTGTTTCCCCCAGCTTCAGCCCCTTCCTGATGAGATCCCCCATCTTTCGGATGCCCAGTTGGCTAGAGACAGGACTCTCCGAGGTAATCTTTGCTTCTTTGTGACTGCTGGGGGCACAGCCTGGTGGCTCTGGAGGCCCAGGAGAGCTGAGAGCTTGGAAGATGCTCGTAGGTGGTTATTTAGGAAAAAGGCTGGGGAAAAGGGTGCTGTGTTTGTGCCTCTGCATTATTTGGGATGGAGCAAGTCTTGCCATAGTGCTGGGAACAGAGGCAACCTGAGCTCAGTGTGCATGGCAGGTGACCCTGGGAGCTGGCAGAGGGAAAGGAGGAAGATTAATTTCCCTCATTTCCTTCATTTCCCTCATTTCCCTCATTTCCCAGTCTGCTGTGCCAAACTTTCAATCCCGCTCCCACCTGAGAAGCGAAGAGCACAGGGGCAGTGGGATCCTCATGTCAGGCAGTGCAGGAGCCCATGGCTGCTGAGGGAAAAGGGGCCTATTTTAAACAATCACTGCCCAGAAAAGCAGCATTTTAATAAGATCCAGGACCCGGAGGATCATGGAGCAGGCACCTCCTTGCTCCAGGGGCTGAGCCAAGAGGCTTTTGCCTGTCCTGCAAGTCAACTGTCTTATTTACAAGGAGCTTGAGGAGCTATTCCAAGCAGAAGGAGTGAAAGTATTATTTTTTTATCCTTGCATAATGTTCTCCTTGATTTAGTGACCTGGGTCTGGCTGCCTGGTGAAGCAGCCACAATAAAGAGTCAGTTTTAAATAAAGAGTCAGTTTTAACCAATTCAGGTTGAGAATCTTAGGTCCTTGATGGGCATTAATGCAAGGCCAGCAAGGGACAGAGCCACTCAGATCAGACCCCAAAATAAAGTCAGTGTGTGTGTGTAGAGATCAGCTTGAGTCTTGACCTGCTGCATTCTTTTTTAAGCTGAAACCCTCACCTGCTCTTTTCTGAAGTCACCTCCTGGTTTTTGCAGATGCGACTGGATAAGGACAAATTTTATGTGAACCTGGATGTGAAGCATTTCTCCCCCGAGGAGCTGAAGGTGAAGGTGCTCGGGGACATGATCGAGATCCACGGGAAGCACGAGGAGCGCCAGGTACCTCTGCTTTTACTTTGTCACTGGGAACTCCCTCACCTCTAGTGACTGCAAAACAATCCTGTGCTCATCTCAAATATTTGTAATTTTTTTTATCAAGATGCTCTGTGCAACCCACCCCCAGCTGATCCCAGACAGGGCAGCAGGAGGGTGGAGGTTTATTGCTGATGTTGCATGAACTGTGAGCTGAACTGGAAAATCATCTGTGAAATGGGCATTTTTGGGCTTCCCTTCTTTCTGGGAAGAGGCCAGGAATGCAGGGAGGCGTCCAGTGAGCTAAAAATGAACTGTAATAATTAAGCCACGTAATGAAGCAGTGCATTGCCCTGTGTGTAACCTTTCCTAGGCCCAGCTATCGGTTTCTAATCCTTTAAAAGTTGTGTTCTGCTGTCATCCATCCCTCTCCTTGCTGGCTCTGGAGACCTGTGTGGACACTGGGCAGGCAGAACTGCAAAGCCATGCCCAGAGCTGGGCGTAACAGCATTCTCCAGCTCCCATCCCCTGTCCCCAAGTAGCTGTGTCCCTGGAATTGCCATCCCTAGGCGCTCCCAGGAGCACAGATATGTCAGTCAGGAAATCCAGCGCTCCCCGTAGCTGGTGGGAGCCTGTAATCCTGGCGTAGCTTCTGGAACTCTTTTTGGCCAAGAACACAATCGAGCACTGAGATCAAGCACTGAGGGTCTCCAGGGCAGGTGTGGTTGGGAATGGCACCTCGGGAATGCCAGCACAGGCAGTGCAGGGAAGCTCTGGCTGGCACAGGGGTGACACAAAGCCTCCTCCTGTAAATACCCTGTGTGGACCTGCAGGCACCTGCAGCCCAGGCTGTGTCTCACTCTGGCTCTTCAAAGAGGGCAGCTCATCTTCAGAACCCTTTTAACTCCCTGAAAAGCTTTCCTTTGAGAGCCCCAACTCCCCAGCCTCAGCCTTTAAGCAAAAGCCCCGTGGTTAAGGCGGAACCAGGCGAATATTTCTAATTAAAAGCCGCTTCTCCTCTCCTTTCGGCAGGACGAGCACGGCTTCATCGCCAGGGAGTTCAACAGGAAATACCGGATCCCGGACGACGTGGACCCGCTGACCATCACATCGTCACTCTCCCTGGACGGGGTGCTGACCGTGAGCGCTCCCCGCAAACTGAGCGACGTCCCCGAGCGCAGCATCCCCATCACCCGCGAGGACAAACCGGCCATCGCCGGCGCCCAGAGGAAGTAGGGGCTGCTCTGCTGCCCCAAACCGCCCTGGGGAGCCATTCCAGAGCTCTTTCCTCCATCAGATGCCGGCTGTACTGAATGGCTGCTCGTATTATTTATGCTGAGTAAGTTTACTAACGAATAAACCATGGATAAGCAGTTTGGATTTATTTGTTTTGGGTTTGGGGTTGAGAAAGGTGGATAAAAGGTGCAGGGGAACATTGTCCTCGAGTGGCAGGTGTGTCCAGGACAGCTTATCTGGGTGTTCAGCAGCCCTTTGCACATCACATGCTATGTTTTCTCTCCCTTCAACGCTGCCAGAGGATTTCAGAGTGTTTCACAAGCAACAGGAAAGTTTCTCCTGTGGAGATTAAACTGGAAAAACAGCTCCACGACAACTGAAACCCATTTGAAGTGTGGGTATTTGATAACAGCTGGCTGGAAGACAACTGTATCTTAAATCTCTAGAATGATTCATGGGATGGAGAAACATCCAGGGGCTGCAGCCAGTTCAGAGCAGCTGCAGGTGAAAACTGCAGGGCTGCAGTAAACACAGATCTACCCAAAGAGAAGGAAAACATCTTGCTCTGATGATGCAAATCACATCCCTTTGAAACCCTGGTGTTAGTGCCCTTCAAACAGTGAGCAGCATCTGATGTCTACAGCAGAAATCTGATTTATGCCAGCATTTCTGAGTGATACAAACCACTACTAAAGTCCTTTTCAGGCATCTTCATCTGTTTAGCACCTCTCTTCAAAGGGGTAGGAAGGGAAGTCTGGATTACTGGAACTGAATTTCTAAAATTCATCTTCAAAAAGGACAGAATGCCACAGATCTGTCACATAGATCACTAGAGTCAGTCATGAGCTGACCTATTTTCTATGTTCCTTATCCCTGCTAAGACAAAAGTTCTGTTAGCAGGAATCACAGTACACCTCAGATGAGCAGAGGAAATCCTTCTTCTGTGGCCATAGGTGAGAAAAATAAAATGAGCACTCTGTGATGTGGGGTCACTGTCAAATACCCCAAATCCCCCCTCATTTCCAGGGTCTGGTGTTTCCTATTAGCTGGTTCTAATTAGCTCTCCCAACCGAGGTGTTAATTGGGCTTGTCTGGCCAGGCAGAGCCACCTCTGCACACCAGAACAAACCCCAGACACACACAGAGGTTACAAACATCACAGATTAAAAAGCAGGAAGAACATTTTCCACATGGCTTTCATGTGTGACAGGTCTTGGTGCTGGAAGGAAATCCCTGCACCACTGGTTCCTGAGGGCTTCTGTTGCTTTTCCTGCATCCCTCTTGTTCCTTCTCCACTTGGAGGCCTGGAGTGAAGCAGGACTGAGCAGCTGGGCTGCTCAAAGGAGGTTCCAGCTCAGGGTGACGGCCTGGAAATCAATGAGGTTTTTGTTCAAATCCTAAAAGAATTAACATTGAAAAGAAGTAAATGTAAAACAGTAAGAATTTATCCTGAAAGTGCAGCTGAGGGAAATCTTTTCTATGGCCCAGAGGTTTTGTCAGGCTCAAATCAGCAGCAAGAAATGGGCATTTTGAGTGAAAGCTCTCTGGAGATAAACTGGATGAGGTCAGCCCGACAAGAATACTTGAAATGCAAAACCACTCCCTGAGTGACCTGAAATACCTGTTCTGGGGTGGCACAGGAGCACAGCCCAGCACGGAGAGAATGACAGAGAACACCTCTGTCATCTCCAGGCACAAACATCACCGAGAAGCTCCTCACATCCAACAGATTGTCCCAGTTCCACACACGTAAAATTCACTCTCTGATGTTTCCCTGTAATCTGCAGCAGGTTGTTTCCAAGCAGGGAGTGTGCTGGAAAGGAAAACTCACATTTAGCGTGGCTAAGTATGAGTTTGGAGGGGTTTTTTAATTATTGGAATGAGAAGGTTGTGTGGTAATTATTTTCTCAGTACCCAACACCTCTCCAGGCTGCTTCCCCACCCTTGAAAATAGTCAAAATGATTCACCCAAGGCTACAGGGACGCAGTGCCCGGCCCAGAGCTCACAAACTGTGGTGGTGGGTCTGTGTTGGAGCTCAGCTTTGCCCATTTCAAACCTTCCTCTGTCATTATCCATGTGAAACACTGTCCTGACACACTGTCCCTGCCCTGTGGGGCAGCTGTGGGCACACAAATAAAGCAGGTGACACCCAAAGCTGACTGCTGTATATATCACAGACCATAATTTCCTTCCTTCTCAAAGGCATCATACACATTTGTGAGGCAGAGTAATTAATTTACCCTGTTGAGGAATTAGGGACCTTCTTATTACACCTTGATTATGCCTGCAATTATCTGACACCAAATGATGCTTCCAGCACCTTTCCACTGCTTCTCTTCTCCTTTTCTTCTCTTTCTGTGTGGGTCCCCTTCTCCCCTTTGGGAATCAAAGCTGCACAAATATTGCCAGAGTGAAAGAATTGCAGGTAGAGGCAGGTACGGGTGAACACGAGTTCAGAGGAGGCCACCAAGTTGATTATAGGGCTGGAACTCCTCTGCTATGAGGAAAGGCTGAGAGAATTGGGATTGCTGAGCTGGGAACAGAGAAGATTTCAGGGTGACCTAATTGTGGCCTTGCAGTACCTGATGGGAGCCCCCAGGAAGGATGGAGAGGGACTATTTACAAAGGCCTGGAGTGACAGGCCAAGGGGGAATGGCTCAAAACTGACAGAGAGCAGGGTTAGATTGGATATTAATAGGAAATTTTACCCTGTGAGGGCGGTGAGGATCGGGCACAGGCTGCCCAGAGAAGCTGGGAAGTGGCTGGAAATGTTTGAAGAAGGGGCTTGGAGGAACCTGGGGCAGTGAAAGGTGTCCCTGCACAAGGAGATGAGCTTTAAGGTCCCTTCTAACCCAAACCATTCGGCGATTCTGTGATCCTACGATTCCTCGGCTTTTTAAGAGCTTTTTTTTTTTTCCCCTTCTTTTCCTCCCGCAACACCCATTTCCTGCCGCACGCCGCGGGAGAGCTCCGCCGCTCCCCGCTCCCGCATCGCTCCCGCATCGCTCCCGCATCGCTCCCGCATCGCTCCCGCATCGCTCCCGCATCGCTCCCGCATCGCTCCCGCTCCCGGGGATGCCGCAGCTCCTCCTTCCCCGGGACACCGCGGCCGCTCCGGGCCCGGGGGCGGGGACGCGGCTGCCGAGGAGAGCCCGGGGTTGCCCGCGGGGCCCCGACGCCACCAGCAGTGGCCGCTGACCGTGCCCCACGTCATGAGCGAGCGCCGGGGGCCGCGGGCTGGGGCCGTGGGGCCGCCGCTCCGCCGCGTCCTGCTGCTCGGAGAGGGCAACTTCTCCTTCGCCGCGGCCCTGTGCGGGGCCCGGGGCACGCACGTCGTGGCCACTTGCTACGAGAGCGAGGAGGAGGCGGCCGGGCGCGGGGGAGCGGCGCGGAGCATCCGCCGGCTGCGGGACAGCGGTGGGTGCGCGCCGGGGACCGCGGGGACAGCCGGGGACGCGCATGGAGCGGTGGCTACTGCTGAGCCATTCGCTGGCACCCTCCTGGCACCCAGAGTGGCACCGCTGCCACCGTGTTGTCACCCAGAGTGGCACCGCTGGCACCCTGTTGTCACCCAGAGTGGCGTCGTTGCCCCGCGGGTCCCCGCTGCCGTGTCCCTTGGGAGCCCCCCCGCCACTCTCAAGGGAGGGACTGGAATGGCCCAGCTGGCTGAATGAAATACCTCAAAATCTGATCAGGATGGAATAGTACGGAAATAGTACTGAAACGACTGTTTACAACTGTTTTCAGGAGTTTCTGCTGCCTTGAAAGAGGGCAAGGGCAAAGGGCAAAGGGCAAAGAGAACCCCACAGGGCTTCCTGGTGTTCCCAGTGCTCGAGGCAGCTCTCACCTACTTAAAAATGCCCTGGAGGACTCGAATTCCCTCCTTTCTTTAAAATTTGCCTCCCTGATAATCATCAGAGCCTTGTTTTGCATTTGCTGTTGCAGGAGCTGAGGTTGTGTTTTCTGTGGACTGCACCAAGCTGAAGGAGTACTTTTTACCAGGAAAACGGGAATTTGATCGTATTTATTTCAACTTCCCTCACTGTGGGAGGAAGGCTGGGGTGGTGAAGAACAGGGAGCTCCTTGCCTGCTTTTTCCATAGGTGAGCAAATGAGAAGTAATTCAGTGTTAATGAACTGCCTTGGCACAGCTGTCCAGCTGCGTTCCAGGTGTTTTTCCGGCACTGGGGGATCTGTGCGGGTGCTAACAGGACTTTTCTTGTTGCCTGGCTTCCCTTCCAGCTGCGCAGAAGTGCTGGCAGAGCAGGGAGAGGTCCACGTGGCCCTGTGCAATGGCCAGGGTGGCACTCCTGCGGACCAGCCCAGGAGGGACTGGCACAACAGCTGGCAAATCGTGGCTGTGGCAGCGGGAGCTGGGTTTATCCTGAGCGACGTTCATCCTTTTAAAGCAGAGACTATCCACGGATACAAATGCACAGGTTACAGGTAACCATCACGTGGCAAAACTGAAATTCTGATGTTTGTGCTCTTAAAGCCCAGCACTAGAATATTCTTTCAGTGTCTTGTTGGCTGGAGAGGAACTCCTTTTGATTTTCCTTGAAATTTTCCTTGAAATTTTCCTTAAAATTTTCCTTAAAATAGCTGCAGTTCTTGTTCATCTCTAAGCAGAACAGGCAAGATTAAAATGCAAGCTTCCTGCCAAAGCACCCTCTAAAAATAAGACTATCTGAGGATTTTAAAGGTCAAAAGCATCCGTTTCAGAACAAGTATCAATCTCAGCCTGAATACAGGAGGACTGGGGGTTGCTGCTGGCAGGGACCTCTGGCCATCATCTGGTCCTGCCTACTTGTGGCACATTAAATATCAGAAATTATCAGTGACTTTGCTCTGGTTTTGTGCATTTTCAGGAGTCAGGATAAATCCTTCTGTGTCGAGGGTGCTTTGAACCACATTTTCACACGGAGCACACCACCCCTGTGTTTGACACCCGTGAGCTGCAAGACACAACTGGGAAGCCAAAAAGTTTCTTTTCAAGTGCCACGAGTCCTTGCAGATAAAATTAATAGGTGAGTTTTATAATTAGTTTCTGATTGGCAGTAGCAGCTCTCCTGCTGTCAGTGGGAATGACCAGCAGAGGGGTCACATAAATGCATGTGGTGACTGCTAAGTCCTTTTTTGCAGTTAATTCTTGGTTGTGACCTGCAGACAAACACCACTGCCCTGAAAATGTGCATCACCTTTGGTGAAAGACTTGGCTTGGTCAGGTGGTTCCTGGCTTAAGAATGTTTTGGGTGAATTGCTGGGCTCAAATTATGGCCACAGGAAGGAAATCTGTGTAGTGGTGTCTGTAATTTGCACTTTTGTTTTTCGCAGGGGTTTCCTTGAAGTGAATTCAAGTCATCCAGTAAGGACAATAAAGGAGAAGCTCAGCGCAGGGCTCAGCCAGGCCTTTCCACTGCAGAACATCAGCTCCTGCCTTCCTCTGCTCCACCAGGGTCACCTCCATGGTGTTTGCCACTCCAACATCTTCTGGATCGCTCTGAGCCCAGGGGAGGCTCCAAGCACTGAAGAAACGTCTCAGGGACTGGCAGACGCGGTTTGGTTTTCCCATTTTGGCCAGGACACAGAGAGGAACGTGCAAGAAGGATGCCCCATTCCAAAGCAGCTTTATCTTAGGCCTTCCCTCCTGCCTCATGCTCAGGCAATAATACAAAAAGGAGCCTTTTCCCCAGGGACACTTCATGTTCTTTCCGGGCCAGTTTTCAGGCAGTGTCGGATCACTCCCCACTCCGTGCCTGTTTTCCATGAGATGCTCCTTGTGCTGGCAGTTAGGAGGGGCACAGAGAACAGCAGTATCCAGATGTTGGTGGATAACATTAAAACCACCACGAGTTCTCTTCACCAGGCCGCTTCTGGCGTTAAACCCAGCATCAGCCTGCAGGAAGCAGCAAGTTTTGGAACTGACCTAAATGACTTTGCTGCTTTTGAATGTCAGCTGGGTGAAATTCAGCATTTCCTCTGTGTGGGGACAGACCCAGACCCCTCAGGCTCCTGTGTGGGTGTTATCAGGACAGCTCCTGATGAATTAAAAAGCAGTGAGCTGGTTGTTGTCTCAGCCTCGCTGAACCTGGACCTCCTGGCCATGCTGCTGTGTGGAATATCCGACTGGAGAATGCTCTGGACATCAGACAGGCGCTTCCTGCAGCAGTTTTCCTGAGGGAGAGTTGAGGCTTTTCAAGAGTTTTTCCCTCTATCCACCTTCCTACGTGCACGATGTCAGCTTCTGGCTTCCTGACGGGGAGGAGTTTGATGAAGTGGCTTTTCACAGCCTTGCCAGGAGGGTGTCAGGTGAAACGGTCGTTTCCATCCAGTTAAGGGACAGTTTCCAGCAGCCAGGGACAGGACGGAGGAGCCTCTGCTACAGGGTGACTTTCCAGTCCTGTGACAGGGCCCTGGGCTGCCGGGAGGCAGCGGAGATGCAGCTGCGCTTTCGGGAGGAGATGCAGCAACACCTGGGTGTGACCCTGAGGTAGAACATCTCCCGTGGTTTGCTCTGGCAGCTCCTGTGCCAGTTCCTGACCTGGAGAATGTCCCTTGCGTCTCGTTGGAACTAACACTGTGTTATTGCAGTGCCTCCCACAAAGGCTGGGTGGACTTGGGAGCACCTGCACGCGTTTAAACGTGGGAATTCCTGTTAATGAGGACCAAGCGCTTTCCTGTTCTCTGTGTGTGTAATGAAACCTCGTTTTATAAAGTGGAGCCTTTCTTTTCTGGGGTCCTGTGAGAGTGAGTTTGATCTCTTTACTAATGCAAATTCCTCCTGGTGTCCAGCCTGAGCCTCCCCTGGCCCAGCCTGAGGCCGTTCCCTCTCCTCCTGTCCCTGTTCCCTGGGAGCAGAGCCCGACCCCCCCAGCTGCCCCCTCTTGTCAGGGAGTTGTGCAGAGCCACAAGGTCCCCCCTGAGCCTCCTTTTCTCCAGGCTGAGCCCCTTTCCCAGCTCCCTCAGCCGCTCCTGGGGCTCCAGCCCCTTCCCAGCTCCGTTCCCTGCCCTGCACACGCTCCAGCCCCTCCACCTCCTTCCTGTGCTGCCCTTTCCCCATCTCCTGAGCGCAGGGGGTACCAAATAAAGAACATTCTCCACCGGTGCGTTCCCCATTTCCTCACTGTTCCCCCCCAGGGCAGGGGCAGGGCGGGGATGGAGCCTGGCTCGGACCCGGGCGTGCAGGACAGGGACCGGGCGGGTGATGGATGGAGCCGGCTGCGCGGGGCAGCGCTCCCCCGTGCTGTGTGCTGGGATAGCAGGCCAAGCTCCATCTCAACAAATGAAAAATACTCTACGTGGTGACTGAAAGGGAGTGTCATACACAGAATGAACTAAAGAAGTATAATTTAATTGCACCATGAGGTCTGATGAGGAGTAACATCCGTAATTAACGATTGACCCTTGTTTGTGTAATTAAATTTGACACAAAAGGTCATATATGTAGAACCAAGGATCTCTAGTTGTCTAGCTGCCCCTGTCCCTGTCCCTGTCCCTGTCCCCGCCCCTGCCCCTGCCCCTGTCCCTGTCCCTGTCCCTGTCCCTGCCCCTGTCCCTGTCCCCGCCCCTGTCCCTGCCCCTGCCCCTGTCCCTGCCCCTGCCCCTGTCCCTGTCCCTATCCCTGTCCCTGCCCCTGTCCCCGCCCCCGCCCCCGCCCCTGTCCCTGTCCCTGCCCCTGTCCCTGTCCCTGTCCCTGTCCCCGGCGCGCTCCCGCCGCCGCCGCCGGGCGCGCGCTGCCCTCACCCGTGATGGCGGCGGCGGCTTCGGCCGCGCTCCCGCCGCCGCTCCCGCCCGGCCGCGGCCGCCGGCGGGCCCTGCGCTGCCCGTACTCGGCATGGCCGCCAAGGGGGCCCGGCAGCGGCCGCGGGCGGGCGGCGGGGACGCGGCGGGGCGGCGGCCCGAGCCCGCGGGCAGCGAGGAGGCGCGGAACGGGTGGGTGCCGCCGGGCACGGAGCGGGGCCCGGAGCGGGGCCGCGGCTGCCGGCGCTGAGGGGCTGAGGGGCTGCCGGGGCCGGTGTTTACACGGGTGGTCCGTGCGGTGGGGATGGTGCTGGAGCGTTCCCCGGCTCGGCGCTGTTTTGGGGGGTGGTGTGGGACGGAGGGTCAGCCCTGAGCGGGGCTGAGGGTGCTTCCATGTGAGGGGGATGGCATCTCCCCACTGCCCAAGCGCCACGCTCAGCCCTGTGCTCACTGTCACCTTGTTAGCCTTGATCTCGTTGCTGAGTCTTCCTGCTGCATTTTTGTATGGTTTTTTTTTTTTCCGTTTTGGATTAGATCATCTGGGAGCAAAGCCGGGCAAGTTTGGGCCCCTGAAGGATCAACAGCTTTCAAGTGTCTCATCTCGGCCAGGTTCTGTGCAGCTCTGCTGAGCAACATCTCGGATTGTGATGAGACCTTTAACTACTGGGAGCCGGTGAGTCCCTTCTTGCCCTTGGGATTGGGAATTCGTTCTTGGCCTGTGCAAATACCCATTTATTTAGGACCTTGTGCTCTCTGTTTCAGTCTGTAGTTGGCTCGTGCAAATGCAGGTTTATTTAGAACCTTGTGCTGATCCCTCTGTTTCAATGAGAATTTTTTTGCTCTGGAATTCTGAGTGGAAAACTGTCTGCTCTGTGTGCTGCATGTTAATTTATGTATTTGCTGTCTGTTGTAGACACACTACCTCATTTATGGGAAGGGGTTTCAGACGTGGGAATACTCTCCAGCCTACGCCATTCGCTCCTATGCTTACCTGTGGCTCCATGCCTTGCCAGCCTGGTTCCATGCCAGGGTTCTGCAAACCAACAAGGTAAATCAGATGTATGGAAGCTGCTTTTGTGAGGAAAGAATGTGCTTTTAGTGTGTGTGAAACAGCTGTTCTGTTTGTTGTTGGAATTGACTTCATGTTTATAAAATGCTGGCTTGTTGACAAACATTGACCTCCCTGTAAGGATTTCCAAGAGTTTGTGGGTTTCCCCAGATGCTTTACAGGCCCATTTTGTGTCCCGTGCCTCGTTCTGACTCTGGCTGTGTCTCCTAGGTTCTCATCTTCTATTTCCTGCGATGCTTCCTGGCCTTCCTGAGCTGCGTTTGTGAACTCTACTTCTACAAGTGAGTGCCAGTCTGTGTGCAGGGGATGTTTGGGAGCAGTGTGAGTGACGTACGCAGTTACTGCCACAGGAAATTGGCTTTGAAGCTCGTGCGTAGATGAGAAAATATGTGTTCTCGTGATAACTTAATGAGATGTTGGTCAGAATGCCACAATTAGGACAAAATTGTACTCCCAGATCTGCCACCCACACCTCTACTCCAGCATTTTGTTGACTCCACTCGTTTTCTCACTGCTGGCAGCAAGCAGGGTGGGAGTGTTGTAGACTGAGGAGAGTCTGGTGCTGTGTTTGCTTATCACAGTGAATTTGACTGGAACACATTGATTGTTGCTGTCTGTAATCTCTCTGCCAATGCTGTTTACAGCCACTAAAAGCAGTAGCCCTAACATGCAATTATCTTGTCTAAACTGGATTTTTATTTTTACCTGCTGCCTCCTGATTCCTGATTTTCAAACCACTACCTTGCATGACTTTTCTGTTGCCAGTAGTCTGGGTTTGAGGAGGTGAGCAGTGGCTTTTTTGCGTGATGGGGTTTTGTGAGGGGTGAGACTCATAAACAGATTGATGTGTGCAGCAGTGCAGCCACAAGTTCCTGAGACTGGCACAAGCACAACTGGGAGAAGCCAAGTCCCATCCAGAGTTTTGCACTGGTGTAACTCAGGATCTGAAATCCCAGGCCAGAGGCAGCAGCTGAGTGTTGGGAATCCCCCACCTCAGAGCTGTCAGGCTGCTCAGTGGATTGTTTGTGGTTCTGCATGCGTTGGGTGCTGCTCCGTTTTTGCCCTGAGGCTGTTTTGTGGCACCTGTTTCTCTGCTGCTTCCCCAGGGCTGTGTGCAAGAAGTTTGGGCTGCACGTGAGCAGGCTGATGTTGGCCTTCCTAGTGCTCAGCACGGGGATGTTCTGTGCTTCTGCAGGTGAGTTGGCTTGGCAGTGGCACTAACAGTGACCAAAGATGGCTCCAGAGAAAAGAAAATTCACAGCTTTAACACATCTCTGGAGTGCTCTTTGTTGTGTTCAGCTGGGGGTGTTTCTCATGACAGAATAAGCGTTGATTCAAATTTTGTTCTCTGTGTTACAGTTTCCAGGCCTGTTTCTGTTGCTGCCTCCTGTTTTTTTCTATTGCTGTGCCTTTCAAACAGGCTCTTGGCCTGCCTTCCTTGGACATCTTGTGTTCTAAGGAAGGAGGCTGATATTTTGGCAATGCCATTTGCTTTTGTGTCCTGTCCCCTCTGTCTGGTTGTACCTGTTTTCCCAGCCACTGTAAGACTTCTGTTAAACACTTGCTGCAGGTGTTGGGTGAAGTGTGGGGAAGCTGTGCTAACCCTCTCTCCCCTTGCCCTACAGCTTTCCTCCCCAGCAGTTTCTGCATGTACACCACGGTGGTTGCCATGACAGGCTGGTACATGGACAAGACCTCGGTGGCAGTGCTGGGGGTGGCTGCTGGAGCCCTGCTGGGCTGGCCCTTCAGTGCAGCTCTGGGGTAAGGAGGAGTTTCTTGCCCTTTGTCAGGTGGGTGTCACCTGGCTGGGGAGAATGGAGGGGTGGAGGAGAAAACCAGCAGGGACTGAGCTGCCATCCTAGCCCAGGATCATTGCTACAGGCTCCTTGGCTCTTGAAAAACTCAGGCCGGGAAGATTTCCTGGCATTAATATGAGTAAAACCTGAGCTGGATGACTGGAATGTGGAGTAGAAGCAGAAGCCAGTGACGTGGTGGTTCTTTCTCTGGCTTTGAAGGGGCAGCAGCGGGGTTCTCAAAGTCTGCAGCTGACAGCTGGCCTCTCTTTCAGGCTTCCTATTGCCTTTGACTTGTTGATCCTGAAGAAGAGGTGGAAAAGTTTCCTGAACTGGTGTGTGGTGTCCTTGATCCTGTTTTTGGTGAGTGCCTGCAGCAACATGAAGAGGGAATGGATTGCACTAGAAGGGATGAGTTCCTTTAGGAAAATCAGCTGGAGCTGCTGGCACTTTAACCAACAGCTGCTTTCTTCCAGGTGCCCTTGGTGGTGGTGGACAGCTATTACTATGGGAAGCTGGTGGTGGCACCTCTTAACATCGTTCTGTACAATGTCTTCACCCCCCACGGCCCTGATCTCTACGGTGAGTTTGGGATAACAGGGCGGGGAGGGAGCCCGAGGGTGTCTGGCTGCCGTGGCCCGTGATTGGCAGTGCTTTTTCTGACGTGCCCTGAAGCAGAAGCAGCCTGCCAGCTCCAAAGGCTGCAGCTGCTGCTTGTGGACACGGGATGTCTCTGTCGAGCTGGGAATGCACTGCCCGGGTTCCCCACGCTGGGAGCTGTGCTGCTTTTGTTCACTTTCCACTTTTCTGCTTCTGTGAAACTGCCAGGAGATGTCTCGGTGTCTGTGCACAAGCGGCCCCTGTGTGTTTGTCAGCCTGAATCTTGTTCCTGGCTGTTGTTCCTCACAGTCAGGCTGCAGAACCTTGGGAAAGAGGAATGGTGCCGAATCCATACTTCCCTCTGTCCGTATCCTGCACTTCTAGAGCTGAACAGCAGGAGAGTATTATGTTTCTAGCAGGGCTTCAGAAGGGCTGGCAGAGACCACAGGATCCCTGCAGCATCTCTGTGCTCTGTTTGAGCCCAGAGGAGCTGTTCCGGGAGGGACTCAGCAGTGCTGAGCAGCAGCAAGGCTTTCTCTGGCAGCTGGCGTTGTTGCTTCAGTTGAGGGACTGTTTTGGGGGTGCTGAGTGGTGATTTGTCACTTGTGCTGTGGCACAGCAGGACAGCAGCTGCTCTGCCGTGGCTCGTGGCCTCTGCAGGAAGGCTCTGAAGTGTGGAGCTGTGAGTTTTCTGTAAGTAAACTCCAGCCTCTGGTAGATTTTGGCAGGGGCTTGTGCTTGACCTTTTCCACGCTGGTGCATGAGTTGTTTCCAGAAGCCTCCAGGGACCAATCTGTCCTGAAGAGTTTTATTCACAGTGACATTCGTACAACATCCTCGGGCTAGTAAAAGAGCCTGCCTGGAACTGCTCTTTAATGCAGCGTGGCCAGGACAGCGCTGTGTGTTTAGAGAGCTTCGAAACACTGGGGAGAAATAACACTACCGGGGGAGATGAAAGGCTGGCCAATCCCTCTTGGCTCTGGAAGCTGGGATTTCCCAACCTTCACATGATGGGGGCAGAGTCACCAACGCAGATCATCTCCAGTGTAAGCACCACAGTATTTTGGAGACAAGGTTCAATTTATTTTTTTTTCTTCTGACTTCAGCAATACACTCCTTCTACATAAATATTGTCTATGCAATTAATATTTCCCTGGAGTGATGAGGTTTCTACAGCCAAGGGAAAAGAGCTGCTAAGTGTATATATCCCTGATTTTGAGGCTTTGGGATTCTAAGAAGTCATAATCTGTGACCAAGGTTTTGTCCCACTTTCGGAAGCTTGGGTGGAACGTGCTGGAGCTGTTCGTGTGACACTTTGCTCTGTGGAGCCCTGGTTCTTGAGCAGAGTGAGAATAAATGAAATGCAGCAAGCAGAGTGTTCATTGTAGCAGCACTGAATCACACTGGCTCAGAATGAGGGCTGTGACTCATGACCAAATGATTGCAGCTCAGTTACTGCTTGCCAGCTGCAGTTCCTGCGCTCAGGCTTCAGCCCAGGGTGGGGCTCCTTATCTTAAACCTCTTTTACAACTCCTCTGCTCTGGCCTGAGCTGCCCTCACCATTCCTGTGGACAAGGTGCAGCGTGGGTAAATCTGATTCACTCCTGAGTCTGAGTTCTAGAATCGCTCCCAGGGCCATTCACAGACCTCAGAGTTCAAAGCATTTTCTTGCTCCGTGTCTGACAGTGCTTCCAGCTGGTTTTCCTCATGGAACCACCGTGCCAGGAGCTGCCTGGGTGTTCTTTTCCCACTGTTTTCACCAGTCTGTCTCCTATATCCCACACCTGCCAGCTCTAGGATGTGGGATCCTTGCAGGAAGCTCCAGCTCCTCTCCTGGTCTGTGTGGAAGCATATTCCCATTAATCCTGAGCATGGAGAGTTCTCCAGTGTTCCCTCCCTGCTTCAAAGATGATGTTCTGGGCCAGGACTTCTTGCATGCAGTGGGGTCATTCCTTTTTGATGCTGCAGTTCTGTCTCAGTTCACCTTGAGCCGTGTGGATAACAGGAATAAAAAGCCTTTTGCCCTGGGAGGCTTTGAGCCTGAGTGCCTCTGAATGGGTGAGTCACCAGTGACCCAGCCTGGTGCTTTCTGCCTGCTGTGCACTGTTCTCTTCTCTTTTTTTCCCACTTTTTTTTTTTTTATCCTCTCACAGAGAAGAAAATCCCTCATTGGAGAAGGAGGGGAGGCTCCAGTGCTTATTTTTTATGGGCAATTCAGTCACACTGCAAAAAAATGTGAGCGAGCAGCCTTTTTTTGGTTGAAGCTGTGCTTCAGAGCAGCTGATCTGTCTACTGGCAGTATTAGCTGGGCTGTATTTGGATTGTGGAGGAGTTGTTTCATAAAGCGTCCTTCACTCCTGACCCCCAGGCTGCCAAATCAGAGACCAGAGCAGAGAGAGGTGAATTCAGGGTGAATTTCCTTTGCTTTCCATAGCAGCCCGAAGGGTGACAGGATGGTCCCTGGAATGATCCTTTAAAGGTTTAGGACTTGTTTTTGTAATTGCTGTTTGCTTGCAGTGCTAATAACTCAGGGTTTCCTCTATAAACCCGAGTTGCTTGGCCAGGCAGTGACTCCAGTGCCATGTTTGTGACATTCCCATGGCAGCTTCTCCCCTTGTTTAGCTGCAGGAGCTGCAGAGGTTTCGGGTTTTCCTTGCTGCTTTTCAGTTGTCTGATTAATTTCAACACGGACCCAATTTAAGTGGCTCTGATTGCAGGAAATTGCTGTGGCATGTGACACATGTCACAACAGTGCCGTGATTAAAGCCCCCGCGTGTCATTTACTGGCTGATTGAGCTAATCACATGGAGAGAGTGGGAAATGTGTGGAGAGGAACTGGCATTCCTTATTGTTAAGGGCTTTAAGCATCCTGAATTAAGAGTCTAAATAAATGACAGTTGGACTGGAGTTTCTTTCAGTTTACATCCTCCAGAGCTTGCAGCCAGTTCCCAAGTGTGGAGGCAGAGCTGCCTGGCTCCTGTTTGTGTCAGAACAGGCTGAATTTGAGACATTTAAATAGTGCTGAGACTAAGGAGGGACCAAAACCAGCATTTAGTAGCAGAGTCTTTGTTGGGGTGAAGTGGGAATGCAAACTCCTTTCCTTCTTAATTCCTTTTGGTACATTTTCTATTCCTGCCAACCCAGAGTGCACATCCTCACTCCAGAATTACATGACATTGTGTGGTTTTGTGTTACTCCTCTGCAGTTAGAAAGGAAGAATGAATTTGGGGTCAAGTTTCTCAGTTTTACAAGTTTCCACCTCTGCTTCCTTGCTGTCCTTCTGAATGCAGGGGTGAGCTCTGTGTCACAGAATTCTGCTGGCTGTGGGAGTGGTCTGGGATTCATGAGCAGCAGATGTGATACTATTTTTCACCCCCCAATGGAAAAATAAGGAGAAAAATAGTTTCTGAGAAGGAAGACAATGAAGTTTCTTGGGCAGGTGTGAGATACTCTGGTGGACTGTGTCAGGCAAAGAAGGTCCAAAGCTGCTGTTCCATCTGTTCATGCCTGTGTTTCAAACCTCTTTGCCTTTTTTCTCACCCTTTAGGTACAGAGCCCTGGTCCTTCTATTTCATCAATGGCTTTCTGAATTTCAACGTGGTGTTTGTCCTGGCCCTGCTCGTGCTGCCTCTGACCTGTCTGATGGAGTGTCTGCTGCAGAAATTCCGTGGTGAGTGCAGGGCAGCTGACAGAGCCAGGCACAGGAGAGTTTGCCTGCCAAAGAGCAGCTTTTCTTTATTGGAAGTGAAACTGGGAGCAGTAAAAGCCTTTGGAACACGAGGAAAGTTCCTAGAGCTCATTAGAGTTCAGGATTGTTTTTGCCTCCACCTCAAGAGGAAAAATGTGTTATCAAAAGCAGGCCTGACAAGGTGTGTGGTTCCTAACCCTCATTCTGACATTTAATGCATCAGGAATGGGCCAGGCAATGATCCTGAAGGGGAAAGAAGCTGTACCTGGTGTTGTTCCCATCTTGTCTGCAGCTGGAAAGGAGTAGGAACCTTTTGGGATTGAAGCTGGACTGTCCCGTGCTCTGTGGGTTTTTCAGCTGCCAGGCTCCCCATGCTCTGGGAAATGTCCCTTTGGGTGTGGATATACTGAGAGTTAAAACGAAAGGAGGAACCAGAATATTCCCTGCTCCACACTGGGCTTTTTCTTGAATAAAATGACATCAGTTTACACACGTGACACTTGGTAAGTGACTCCAGAGGGGAAGTGTAAATTCTTCTCTGCTGTTTTCCTAAGGAAAATTCATCAAGTGTCAGCAGCAGCCTCCAGATTCATCAGCCCAGT
Organism: Lycocorax pyrrhopterus obiensis; assembly: GCA_014706295.1. Classification (NCBI taxonomy): domain Eukaryota; kingdom Metazoa; phylum Chordata; class Aves; order Passeriformes; family Paradisaeidae; genus Lycocorax; species Lycocorax pyrrhopterus. The sequence goes on along the minus strand of JACSVZ010000025.1, from coordinate 5,404,075 downwards.
CAGTGCTTTGCTCTCTCTCTGTTTTTTTTTTTTTACTGAATACAACAAACAGTAACACAATCCTCGATGAAAATGTATGTTAAGGGGTGTTTGCTTATATCTGCTCCTTGGCCATGAGTGCCAAACTCTCAGAAAGCAGTAAAAGCTCAGTAGGAGCTCCTGTAAATGCAAGATTTCCTGCTGTTCGCTTGGTGTTCTTGTGCTTAACAGCAGGAGCAATTCTGCCAAGTGCTTTGTTCTTATTGTCTGTGAAATGCCGTTGGCTTAATTGCTTAACTCTGCTGTTGGGAGTCGTAAGGGGGTAGGAAAGGGACTGAAAATCGTCAGGCAGTGCAGAACCCTCCTCAGTGTGACTGAAATTCAGGGTAATTGTTGTTATTTTTGAATCGGTTATTTCCTCTGTTAAGCAGAAGGCGCCTGGGAGACCTCTCCTGGCGTTATTTTTGTAATGAGGCAATGAAGGCTGGGGACACTTCAGGCACTAAACACCCGTTTGGAAGGGGAAGGGGAGATCCTGAGGAGGCCCTTTCTGATCTTTGTGTGTGCAGTGCCCAGCAGGAAACCCAGTCCCTCTGTCTGCCTGTTCAGACCTGGCAGTTCTCGATGGGTTTTGTGTCTCGCTTGGATCCAGTAACACTTTTTTCCTGCCTTTGGTCTTCCCAAGGCTGTGGGAATTGTCAGGATTGTGGGAATCTGCAAAACTCCTCTGAGGAAGATGCCCTGCCGGCTGTTTGGGTGTGTTACCTGGATTTTAGCAACAGGGGTGCTCAGAACAGCGTGTGGGGGGGTCTCAAGAGTGGGCTTTGGGTGTGAGACAGGATTGTGCAAGAGAAGCAATTCTTGCATTACTCCTTTGCTGAGTTTTTGTTTCTTCCAGTTCAGAATCTGGGCCGTCCCTACTGGCTGACTCTGGCTCCCATGTACCTCTGGATGCTGATTTTCTTCAGCCAGCCCCACAAAGAAGAGAGATTTCTCTTCCCCATCTATCCCCTCATCTGTCTCTCTGGTGCTGTGGCTCTCTCTGCTCTTCAGGTAAATGTTAGTGATTTTTAATAGATAGCTGAGAATATTTCCCAGCCATTATTTCGTGATGGCTTTGAGTTGTTCTCCAATCCCAAGTGGGAATTCCTGGAGCTGTGATGTTGTAGTGCCAACACCACACAAAATCCAAGAGGTTCCATGAAGGTTCAGTAACCTGCTGATGGAACTGTGCCTCCTTGGCTGTTCAGCTCTAAGGGCAGCAGTGTGGGTGTGTAGGAAATGCATTTTGTGTTATGTTTTAGTAGGAATCCCTCACTGGGTTGAAGAAAGGAAAAGGGATCTCGTTTAAATGTTGGGAAATGGCGTTGAACATTTGGAAGAGCCAGAAACTGGATGTTTAGTAAACATCACTTGAAACACTTCACAGAGCAAAGCACTAATACAGATTGACATAAACCTTCCCAAAGCTCAGAGTTATTCATGTCCTGCTGTTAAAAAGGCTCAGGAATGCAGCCAGGAGTCCCTGCTGGAGCCCGTTCCAGCTGTTTGGCCTCATCCTGCTGGTCCTCCTCTGTCCTGCTGTGCAGCACTGCTGGAATTCCTGCCCACCCCTCAAGTCACTCACCCTTCCCTTGCTCACATGCTGTTCTCACTCTGGATCTCCATTCACTCCCCAGATGAGTTCCAGTCCTTGCATCCCCCCAGGATCCAGCTCTGTGATGTCACCAAGTTTTTGGCTCTGACAGAGAATTCCTCTGTGCTCTCAGAACATCACAGGGCAATGTTTATTTATTTTTATTTTTGCCAATTATGGCTTTAGGAAAATTTTGTGTACATTTCCTGCATATTTTACCACTGTTTGATGACATTTTGCCCAGTATGGAGCATCCAGCTGAGAATCTGGAACTGATTGCCCACCAGCAGGACAAGCTTGTCACCCTTCCCCTCCAAACCACGTGGATTTGGCTGTTATGAGAAAAATGCAAACAGGACAAGAGAAACAGAAACCAGCTGAGGGTAGGAAGTGAATAACCACTCCTGCAGAACAGGAGGGAGGGACCAGGCCAAGGACTGGATGTATTTCCTCCTGGGTATTCCCAGAAAGGCTTTTAAAGTAAAAAAACCTAAAACGCTTTTCTTTTATCAATTTTTCTTTTGTCAGTTTTCCTTTTATCAGTTTCAGAGTGACTTGTGTTTAAAGCTGGATGCAGAATGTGCTCTGTGTTCTTTTATCCACTTCAAAGCTGTGGTTTGAGCAGGCAGGGTAAACAACCATAGGTCACTCTGGAAATCTGGGTCATGGAGCTTAGACAGGAATTCAGTCCAGTGGAAAATCAGGTGTGTCTGTGCAGGGAACTTCTGCAGAAGTGTCCCTGGTTCACCTGGGAACAGCCAAGTGGGAGCCCTTGAGAGAGCACTTTAGGTCCAGAGGCCTTCCTGGGGAAAAGAGCTGAAAACTTCTTGAAATACCCCAAATTATCACTTAAATATGACTGAACCCTCTGAGTTTCTGTGCATTTTTATGGCTCTGAATTAAAAAAGCCCAAAGATCTGGTGGGAGATGTACTGTTGTAAGGTGTTTATGAAAAATGAGAATTTTGCTGAACAGATCAGAGTTGGAGTAACTTTATATTGTCTCTTTTTTTTTTTACTCTTCCCTGAGAAATGTTACCACTTCATCTTCCAGCGCTACCGCCTGGAACACTACACAGTGTCCTCCAACTGGCTGGCCCTGGGGACTGTCTTCCTCTTTGGCCTTTTGTCACTGTCACGCTCTGTTGCCTTATTCAGAGGTTGGTATTTCAGATTTGCTCTCTGCTCTCCTGGCCTTTGGGCTCAAGGGCTGCAAAAGTTGTGCTGCTTTGCCTGTAGAAATCAGGAACCTCGAGAAGTTTGGAGGTCGCTGCTGCAGGGGAAGGAATAAGTTCTGATGGTCACCATTAATTAATTATTAATTACACATTCATCCATATATGTATGAATGGATCACCAGAATTACATCGCTTAAAAATCCTCTGCCCTTCACCTTCCACCAGCACAACTCCACTGATCTAAAACCTGAGTGGTATTAAAGCAGATACTTCAACTTGCAAATAGATAATCCCACTTGGAAAAGCATTTTCCTGTGTAAAACTTGAATTAGGTGCATGAGTCCTTAATGGAGATGGATTGGACATTTCTGGAATCAGAGCCTTCCCACCTCACCAGTATTTTTTGGGGTTTTGGTGGCCATTGACAGCCAGGACAGGGGAATGTGAATAAAATTGGTAGGGTACAAGCACTGCTAAAAGAAGGGGAAGCTTTGAGTCCAGCCACTTTTTAGCATAGACCAGTTCATTTATTCAGTGAGTTATCAGTTAAAAATGCATGTATGAAACAGTTTTTTGTAGGCTTTCATTAAATGCTCCTCTTACTTCAACCTTCTTTATGACTTTCTGCCTTCCACAGGCTACCACGGGCCCCTGGACCTGTACCCGGAATTCCACAGGATTGCCACTGACCCCAGCATTCACACGGTGCCCGAGGGGAGACCAGTCAATGTCTGTGTGGGCAAGGAGTGGCACAGGTTCCCCAGCAGCTTCCTGCTGCCAGACAAGTGAGTGCTGCAATGGAAAAGGTGCAGGTTGGTGGGATGGATAACGAGGGGCATCATAATGAGGGGTGTAATAATGTGTGTGGGTAACCCTCAGGACCTTGGGTCTCTGTTGTCACCAGCAGCAGTGTCACAGTGTTAAAGTGTCCAAACCAAAGGATTCTGAAGGTTTTTTGTCAGCACATTGGCCACAAGCTCCTGGGAATCTGTGGTGTGCCTGCTCCTTGAGCTGCCCACCCTTGGAATGATGTCCTTGGTTCTGCTTTTGGTGCTCTCCACTCAAAATGTTTTCCCTGTTCTCTGCAGTTGGCAGCTCCAGTTCATCCTGTCGGAATTCCGGGGCCAGCTGCCCAAACCCTTTGCCAAGGGACCCATGGCCACACGGATCATTCCCACGGACATGAATGACCAGAACAAGGAGGAGCCATCTCGATATGTGAGCATTTATTGCTGGTTCCTTTCCCTTACCTCACTGTATAATTTAAATTAATATAATGCCTCTGAGTGGATCTCCCCATTTCTGTCTCCTGGGGGGGTTCCAAACCAAAAATGGTCCCTCTGCAGCACTTGGAAATCTCCCCATTCTTGTGAGTGGTTTCTGTTTGCCTTCCATCTGCCAATTTTAAGACATAATGATAATAAAAGAAGCAGCAGAAGTAATAACTCCTAATTATTGCAGTTTTGGGTTTAGTGTGGTGTGTTAATGTGATCACAGGAATGAGTGGTTCGAAGTCCCCCACAGAAAATATTTGTCACTGAGCAGGAATTGAAATTTCCCTCTTCTATTTCTTTTTAAATATAAAACTATTCATCATATTTGCAACTGAGGAGGAGGAACTTAATTTGGAACTTAATTGCATTAGTGATTTCAGGGAATCTGCTAAGATAACGTATATTGGTGTTATTGATTTATTTCCTGGTTGGACTAAACTAAACCAGTGCACAAACAGGAATATTTTAAAATGATTGCTAGCTAGCATGTTTAAATCACTAACAGGTTAAATCTTGGCAACCTTCTGGGTTAAAACTCTTATTTTGAGGCTCATTATGTAGTTACTGGAAATGGGAAGGAGGCGTGTTCCCACCTGAGAGGAGCTGTCTGCTGCAGTGCATTTAATTTATGAAATCTTTAACTGGGGCTTATTTTTAGCACAGACAGCTGGCTGCTGCACAGCCTGTGACTAATGGAGCAAAACACACTTTTGTTTCATGCTTGTTCCTTAATGTCACCCTACAACTTTGTTATTCCTCATGCAAGCTTAAGGGCCTAGCACTTCAGAAATCAGAAATTAAATGGGGTTTAAACTCTTACTTTTGGCCTGCTAATTACACCAAGAGATCAAGATCTTTCCCCAAATTTAGTGAGTACAAGCACACTCAGATTAAAAAAAAAAAAATAGAAGAATAATTAGCAAGAACTGGACAGGACTGTGAGAGTGAATAAATCCAAATAGCACGAGGCTCTTGGTCATTTAAAGGAGAGAAAACAAATGGTTCAGGAGGATTATCTGAGCCAGGGATAAAACCAATTAATGGCTACAGATCTCACTGTTTCAGGTGTGAGTATCTATTACTGCTCTGCTTGGAAATGGAAGAGTGAACCGCAGTGTTTCTGTTGCTATGAGACACTGGGGAAAGAGTGATTTGATCTTGTTTTGCAATCTCTCCTTCCTTAATCACATTGAGCAGCACTTACCTTGTACTTGCCCGGCTGGGGAGGTGCATTTGTCTCTGAAACTGCTAAGAAAGAGATAAGGAGTGTTGCTTCTTACCGAGGTACATCCAAGCAGGACCAGCAGATCAGGCCTAAAAGCTGTTAACAGCTGACTTCAGACAAAGGGGTTTTTAAGCACTTTCTTTTCACTTCTAACACCATCCAGACCCCATGGCAGCAGCAGATGTGCCCTCAGCTCCAGCTCTGTGCTGTTCCTACTCCTGTCAGTCAGGATGGGATCCAATTTAGCTCTCCTCCACTTGGCAGAGCAGTTGCATGAAATAAAGAAAGAGTGGGAGGAGGAAAAGGAAAGGGGAACAGAAGAGGAGAGGATGTAATTTAGAAATCCCTCGCAGCTTTGTTCGCTAAGACTCATTCCTTTCTTTCATTTCAAGGTCTGTGCATCACCCAAGTCTTGTGTAAATCCCCAGCTCAGTGCAGAGGTGCTGTGTTGGCCCTCTGAGCAGGAGGAATATCATTCTTGGCTTCACTGTAACTTGTGAAAATACAAGGGAAACCTGTCTTGCACCTGGAATTTGAAGTCCCAGCCCTTTTAGGGCAGCATTTAGGATGAGACAAGTGAGATCCCTGAGGCAGCAACTTGTCTTTCTGTGAATGATTCTACATCACTTCCAGAAAAACTTGGTTAGTGGTTTGGGAGTCCTTCTGCTAATGAACCAAACCTCTCCCAGGGCCTGGAATGTTCCTCTCACACAGAGCAAGAAGTGGATTCAGCATCCTCAGCTGCATTTCCTGTGGTGTAATTTCATTTGCCACTCAGTTGTGATGCCACAGAGCCATCTGCTATCTACCTAATTAAATTGTTTTCAGCCTAAATTGTTACATGAAACCCCAAAGGTGCTTCAGAAAAGGGATCTCAAGCATGGCCAAGGAAGTTGGCAGTAAAATTTTGTGGGAGAGAGAACTGAGCTCCCTCAAGGAAGAGTTTGAGGGGGTAAGGCAGGATAAGACAAAGGATTCCCAGCACGAAGGGGGAGGTTTCATAACGTGAGTCTCCTGTTGGATTCCCCCACAAAGGTTTTGCTTGAAAACATTCAAATTCTGTTACCTGTGTCCTGCAGGAAGCATTTCACCTGTTGCTAGAAATGTAACCCTCTTTTCATTGCTGTGAATGAACACAGACAACCAAACCTGCAGGGAATGAACCACAGGAATGTCTGTCTTCCTGCAGATTGACATTTCCAAATGCCACTACCTGGTGGACTTGGACACGACAACGGAGACCCCACGGGAGCCCCGGTACTCCTCCAGCAAAGAAGAGTGGGTGACCATTGCCTACAAGCCATTCCTTGATGCTTCCAGGTAGGATTTGCACTTTGGAGAGGGAGGGATGAGGGCTGGCAGTCTGTGATTTCTATTTGCCAAAGTGGACAGGGAGGAGAGGTCCGTTGGCAAATGCCAGCTTGAAATCCAATTTCCAGCAGAGTGGAACCTTTGTCAAACTCCTGCTTGCAAAATTTATGAGCTAAGTTGCTTTAGAGGGTGAAGCTCTGTGAGGAGGGTGGTGAGAAGGAGTGTTTTTATAAAGAAATAAACAATTTCTTTATAAAGCTTCCTGCTGAAGCAATGTTTTTTGGGTTTGCTTTCCAAAGAAATGAGGTGGATGTCACCTCCTCCCAAGAGACTTTTCACTCTGTCTAGTCCCAGCCAAATTCAAGACAGGTATAAATCAGTCTCAGAGGGGATGAGCTCTTCAAAATTTTATGAAAGCTGGCAGGCAGAGAGAGGAGGCAGTCAGCAGGGCCACACCTTTACTGGGCACCAGAAAATCCACGGAAGAGATCGCTGCTGGAATCTGTCCTGCAGTAGTTGTGCTGCTCACTGAGCAACTTGCTGGTGTGTCTGTGGGAAGCAGAGATGGGATTTGTTCTCCTCCAGGCTGACAGGGGATGGGATCAGGGTTGTCAGACTGGGAGTGCTGTTCATACATCCCTGCAGATACAGGAACCCTCAGCTGTACGAGGATCTTATTTAGTCCTTTAGAGCTCTGGCCATGAAGGTGTCACAGCAGGACAGAGGGGCTGGCTGGAGAAACCTCAGTAAAATCTAACCCAGAGTTCAGTGCCCTCCTGTTTTCCATGAGAGACCTTATTACTTCCTGGTACTTGGGCCCTCCAGAGAGTGGGGGTGGGAGGAGCAGTGGGAAGGAGTGAAAATGTTCGAGCAGCTCCCAGGAGAGCTCTGGTGTTCCCAGCTTGCTGACACAAACAACTTTTCTTGGCAAGGTCTCCCATGAACTGTATTTTCCAAGAGAACCTGCTGCTACATTTGGGCAGGACTTTGGGAAGTTTGGCCAATGAGTTTTATTAATGAGGCAGTTGAAGCATCAAAGGCACTCCTTGTGCAGAGGATTTGCCCTTAAATGTGCATTTCTGCTTTAAAGCCACATTTGTGTGTTCCTGGCTGGCATCTCAAACCTAGCACCTGCTTCCAGTGCCTTGGAAACACCCCTTGCTCCCTCTGAAGTGTAAAACCACGATGAAAATGCAGCTTTTTGGGTTTTTATCATAGCTGGGGAGGAACAGAAGTGTCACTCCGGAGCTGAGTGGAGAGTTCAGGTTTGCACCTCAGTGGTTGCAGAGCAAGGGGTAAAAAAAACCCAAACCCCATCAAGCACCTCCCCAGCTCAGCCCAAAGTGCAGCTCTTGTTGTGTGGAAATAAATGAAATAAATGACTCCAGCAGCCCAGCTCAGTCCTGCTGCACTGGAGGCTTCTGGGGCTCGCTGCGAGTCTCCCATTGACGTCAGCAAGTGCAAATGTAAATCTCAGCTGGCTCTGATAAATGCTGCTGCTAATTGAATTAGAGAGCACTCCAAGCCACCAGCTAATTATGCTCCTCAGGAAGCTGCTTTGCCAAGGTCCATTTAATTCTATATTGGCTGAGCGCTCCGAATCTGGCACACAAAAGGGGAAATATATCACAGCTCCCCTCTGAGGAGCACATATTTTCCAGCTCTTTAGGCTGAGCCGTCTGCTTGCTCCAAACACTTGGGTTTTCCATCAAAAAAAAAAAAAAATTCTTAGTGCAAAATTAATGATTGGGTCACCTTGTTCGAGCATAGCATTACCCTGCTTTGATAAGAGCCTGTCTCATTCCCTTTAACGGTGTTTTCCTCGAGTTGTTTTCCCTGGTTTTGTTTTAAAAGTAGCTGAATGACTTCTGAAATGTGTGTGTTGGTACAGAATTTAACCCCCAGAGGAGGTGCAAATGTTAAAGGGTTTTCAGAGAGCTTCGATCATGAGCTTTCTGTGGCTGGGAGGCACTGGGACCTGCCCTGGTGGCACTGGGACCTGCCCTGGTGGCACTGGGACCTGTCCCTGTGGCTGAGGTTCAACTCCCTCCTGCCATTCCCTGCTCTTCTTCCCCCTCCTGCCTCTCTCTGAACGCTGCTGGCACCAAATTCAGGTTACCAAATGCAGTTGGGGAGGAATCTCTCATGCTGCAGGTATCCAAGTGCTGCCGTTCCAGTCAGTCTGTGAATTTGGGAAGGGGGACTGGAACATCTTCACTTGGGATTTCCTTCCATCCCACAGCAGCCTCCTCTGGCACTGCTGGAACAGATTTGAGTTGCTTTTCCTGAAATTCAGGCAGAAAGAGGCTGAGCTCCAAGGGTCGCTGTGGTACCAGCTCTGGCAGTGGAGCCTCTCTGCCTTAGCTGGGAGCTGCTCTGTCCTGCAGCACTGCTTCCTTCAGAACCCAAAAATCCTGGAAAAACAGACCCTGCTCACCCAGCTTGGAGTGATCATGGCCCTGCTCCTGCTGCCTGGGAGCTGAGTGCTGATTAAGGCTCCACACACTCAGTCTCTGGGGGACAAATTTAGCAGCAAATGCAAATAGAACATTAAATATATTCCTGTCATCTGTCACCCAACCCACCACCCCTGTGCCATCTGCTGTCTGAGGTGGCTGAGCCTGACACAGAGAGGTGACAGGAGGTGAAGGTTCCCTGTCTCTGAGCTGAGAGCTGTCCCTGAGCAGGGAGGGGACCATGAAGGTGCAGGAGCTGCCTGATCCCAGCTGAGCCCAGCCAGGCTGTGCAGGAGCCCCAGGAGCCCCTGGGGAGATGCAGCTCCCAGTGGCAGTTCCTGCCATTGTTCTCCAGCTCTATTTGAGAGATCTCCAGTGCTGCCTTACAGCAAGCAAACGAAACACAACTCATCTTTCTGCTGAATAAAAATTACTCGAATTGGATGTCCAGAACAGCAGAGCTGGGAGTTGAAGTGACCAGCAAGTGTGAGCCATCCCTGACCACCCAACAATCCAAACTGGAGTGCTGCTGCCGCTTTTCCGAGCTCTCTGTGCCTGGGGTTACGCTTGTGGCTGGCAAGGGTTGGTGTTTCCCACCCAGTTGATCTTAAAGAGAGAAGCTGCAGTGCTGAGGAAGCAAAACTCTGCCTCAGCCCCGATTTCAGTGAGTTGTTCAAATTTTTGAAGCTTCACAAAGCTCGGAGCTGCTGCTGAAGGATGTTTTATTTGTCCACTTCACACTGAAACCTGGACTTTATCATTAGTGAGAGAATACATCCGTTCAGAATGCTCTCAGCCAGCACAGCTCCAGCAATTAGCAACCCAATCAGAGGTGCTAATTTCACCCAGCCATCATTAAGCCCTCCGTGCTCCACTGGTCCAGTTTTTGAAAGGCTGTGAAACGCCAGCTCCCAGCACCGGCAGGGCATGGGGTGAGTGTGGGCTTCAGAGCTGCCCAGCCCTCTGTAACTCAGTATTTCCACAGAAGATCAGCTCAAGAGCCAAACTTCAAAATGCCAGTGCCCAGCAAAGCTGCTTTTTGCTCCTCAGAGAGGTGTGGGGAAAAGGCAGCCAGAAAGATGGGATGGAAAGGAGATTCCAGGAGGGAAACGCAGCCTTTCACCTTCCCGGTGCCCTGAGGGACGTGGCTGTGTGATCCAAGGTCCCCTGGATGCTGATATTTGGGATTTTAAGTTTCTTCCAATAATTACGGCACCTTCGTGCCCTCTGTCCCCCTCAGTCCTGCTGGGAATGGATGGTGGGCATGAGGCTGCTGCTCTTAGTGACAGAAACCAGCTCTGGCCACGCCAACGAGGAGAGACTTGGGCACTTAAGAGCGATTTGCTTTTCCTTTCTGCTCTTTCAGGTCCTCGCGGCTGCTGCGGGCGTTCTACATCCCCCTGCTGTCGGAGCAGTACACGTGGTACGCCAACTACACCATCCTGAAACCCCGCAGGAAGCAAGCCAGGAAAAAAATGGGAGGCTAGGAACACACCTGGGCCAGCAAAAAAACCCCCAAAGCAGCTGCTGGCGCTCTTGGACAGCTCCCTGTGGGAAGGATGGTGCTGGGAGGATTCCCCGATGAGCTCTGGCAGCCTCTGCTCCTCTCTCAGGGCTCTGCTCTGCCTCAAGCCATTGGAAAATCCAGCAGCCACCTATGGATGCGTTATCCCTGCTGCTCCCTGTGCTGTTCTCTCTTACACCGGAGAAGAGAAAAATGGAAAATAAAAAGGGGTGGCACTGCCAGGTTCTGCTCCAGGCTGCAAATCCGGGAAAATCCAGCTCAAATTCTCTGTCTCTCCCCCACCCACCCCTCCACTGTCCTCACCTGCTCAAGCAGTGCTTTTTTTCACCCAGGGAGTTTTTTTCAGGTAACAAAGCTTAGGAATTTTCCTTTTCCAAGAGGAAAAGAGGAAAAACCCCTGACTGACCATGAACTGGAATGCACTGAATCTCAAGGAATGAAGCATTGTGCACCACAGAGGAACAGCCTGAAGCTGCTCTGTCCAGGAGAAGTTTCCAAGGATAAACCTGTGCTTTTGGGAACAAAAAACCAAACTGAGACAATTATGTGTTTAATGGGATCAGAGTGTTCGTGTTATCTGTGAAGCCAAGTGTTTGTTTGCTATTTATAAGGATTTTTTCAAGATCCTTTGAACTCTAGATTTCAGCATCTTAAAAATTCTGGAATCATCCAGAGAGGAGAAGGATAAATCCATTTTTTTTTTTGCAGTTCTGTTTCCCAGAATAGCCAGGATGTGTTACGTGGGTCCAACATGCCTCAGAGCAGTGCTGTGCTTATTCTGTCTCCATTTTCAAATGTGCAGCATCACCAGCTGGAGGGAGGGAGCTGTCCTCGCTCACATCCCTGGAATTCTATGGGGATGGGATGGGGTGGAGCAGAGGGGGAGTTCTGCCCCAGCTCCATGGTGTGACTGTGGTTGGGTTGGTGTGAGCAGGGGCATCAGGGAGCAGATTGGGGACCCAGAAAAGCTCTGGGGATCCATGTGTTGGTCCAGGTGCTGGATGCAGGGCTCAGCAGGGTGGAGAGGCTGTGATCCCACCTGGTTCTGCTGGGACAGAGCGGGAGGAGCTGCAGGAGCAGCAAGGCTGGGCTGTGTCATAGGATCAACTTTACAAACACAGGAGGTGGTTCTGAATCCCTGCATGGCACGAAGGAGGAGGTTTTTCATGTTTGTGCTACAAACAGTGCCCAGCCTGGAGTCTGGATGGTCACACCATGGAGAATCCCACTGCACCCCACTCCCTGGGGCAGCAGCTGGAAGCTGAGGCTCTAAATTCAGATTTAGGGTGGTGTCTAAGTCATGCCATCCTCAGGGAAGTGGATTTCACCCCGTGCAAGTCTCCCCCTTCCCGAGTGTCAGCCGTGGAGCTCCGAGGTTTCCCAGGAATGGTGGCTGGGCTGAGCTGTTCTGGGAGGGCAGAGCTGGCATCAGAGTTTTGTGTCCGTGTCCATCATCTCCCCTCTCCCTCAGCTCTGCCCTCACTGAAGTTTACCCAGGGCTCTCCAGTGCCAGTGAATCCAAACCAGAACTCCTGCCCTGCTTGTTGCCTCTTCCCTTGCTGCCCCTGACCTGAACTCGAATACAGCCACAGATGCAGCTCAAGCAGTGATGGCAGCAGCTCTGTGGTCCCATGTCCCGGCCCATCACCACGTGTTTGGTGTGAACACAGTGCAGTAAACACCCGTTGGAAACCACTGTGGCTGCTCCACCTTTCTTTCCAGCTGGATTCCTGTTCTGGAGCGATGGTTGGGAACTGATAAGCTCACAATAATCAGGAGTTAGCAATGCTTTCCAGAGCAAACACAGGTGCCGTGCTGTCCCTCACTGTCCTGCAATCCATGAATTCTGCTGGGGAGGTGGATTACTGGGTGAGTACTAAACGTGACAGATAAAACAGGCTTCATCCTCCTTTTCATGGAAAGGGTGAAGCTTCCCTGGTGTCTGATAGTCCTTGTGGCATTGGTGTAACCCTTGTCCAGCCTGGAGTGAGCAAAGAGGAATTCTGTGTTGAAATGAGCTGGTTGGAAAGGCTCTGAGGGTGGGGAGCTGATCCCTGAAATTACCCAGCCTCAGAACACCCTGTGCAGGTGCTGCCCAGCCCAGCCCTGTTCTCTCCCTTGCACAAAGACGAGGCTGTTTTGACCTTTCCTGTTTTTCATCCTCCCCTCGGAGCTGCCTGGGGAAGCTCCAACACTTTGAGTCAGCAAGAAACAGCTCCAGGGCCTCGGCATGTGGGGTTGGTGATGGATTCACACTGCCAGGTCTGGTTTGGGACCTGCCCAGTGGTCTGGGCATGGTAGAGTTGTGGTTTCACCTTGATTTCGGGGACAGGTGGCTTTTCCACACCCCTGGCATCCTCTCCAGCAGGTGCAGCCCTTCCCTGCCTCTCCCAGAGCGTTGTCCCAGGGGCTCCTGGTGCTCCACGTGCTGCAGCTGTGAGAATCCAAAGGGTCAAAGCAAGGAGTGCAATTCCCAGGCTCCTTGGCTCCTCACCTTCCCAGCTTCCCGGGAATCTGCTCCCGGGACAGGAGCTTTCCAGCAGCTCTGTGCAGTTCTGGCTGGATCACGCCATAAACAAGCCCAAACCCTATTATTAGACCCTGGAAACTGCTGCCTTAGAGACAGGTTTGCTTATAAATATCCATCATTTTCTCGCTGGCTCTTCAAAGCTGGCAAGGAGAAGGGATCTCTTGCTTGCCCAGAACCTGCCTGCCCCTGCTCTTGGAGCTTCTCCCCACCTGAGCTCATCCTTCCAGCCCCCCAAGTTCCAGCTGTGGGGATGAGGCACCCACCCCAAGTGTCAGCAGCGTGGCAAATCCCAGCTGTTTCTGTGACCCTTCAGCTCTCCTTGCTCCCTGCCCAGCCTCCTCTGCAGGCTGCTGCTCAGTGGTGGCAGGGTGTTCATCCCGTCCCTCCTTCTCAGGGGTCCCCGGTGGGGACCTTGCCGGGTTTAAACCCTCTCCTGGCCGGGAAACGCTGCTCCAGCTCTTCCTCGGGCTCCCGGGAGAGGGCATCGTGCTCCAGGAGAACCGGGGAGAGCCGGGTGCTGAGGGGTGAAATCCTGGGCATGGGGTGGGGAATTGGGGCTGTTGCTGCAGGTAGAACTTCGGATTTCAGGGTGGAAGCTGCAGCCTCCTCTGTGCTGCCCTGAAGGAGCTGATGCTTTTTTCCCTCCCCACAGCCACGATGACCTGTCCCTATTGCTGTGACAGCACTGGGGGTTCAGTTTTAGGTGTTTCAGGTGTTTTGTGGCAGCCAGACCCGAGTGAGGAGGCTGCAGCAGCCCCCCCGTGGCTCCCTTTGTGTCCCTGGGGAGCCTCCACCGCTGTGATGGACAAACACTTCACTGCCTAATTGGGATAATTCCTGGATCTCATTTTCTGCAGAGAGCTGACACTTATTGACAGATAATCCATGTCTGTATGGAAAACTCGTGATTAATTGCTTCCTCTCAGGTGGGCTCCCCGGCCTGTGTCTCGCAGAGTTAGCTAACAAACATTTCATCTCCCTTGCAGGCCGAAAGAAAAAGTTGTGGGAGCTGCTGGGGAATCCAGGGCTGGGCTTGTCCTTCCCAGCAATGACAGGCCTGGAGAGGGGAATCATTGAGAAGGATTGGGTGCAACCCTTATTCACCTTTTTGGGCCCCAATAGGTGAGAGGGAACAGTAATTTATGAGAGAAATGGGTGGTCTGACTTCTCCATGTTGTGAAAATCAGGAGAACAAGGCAGGACAAACCATAGGAGCTTTTTATTTTCCTTTTTTAGTTCATAAAAACTCGCTGGGATTTTGGCTGCAGCATGTATTCCACGGTTTTCAGGCAGGGAGGTATTTTAAATGTTAAATACAGGGAAAGAAAAGATTTCAGGGAGCTCACCAACAGTGCCAGGGTTAACGGGGCTGCCTCTGAAATGTCACCTGGGCTCTGACGTGCCTCTGGTGCGTGAATGATTTACAGGAACAGCAGCTCTGAGCTGGGCCTGTCAGATGATCCAGAGCTGTGTTCCCACCCCCAAAATCTGCTTTTCCCCTCAGCTGTCTGGCAGTCCCCACGCAGGGCCCTGCAGTTACACCAGGAAAGGGCTGTGCGTGGGAAGGGGGGTGAATTTGGGCATTTTTTGCAGCTCTGTGTGAGCAGGGACAGGCTGGAGCTGTGTCAGGGGAGGTTTAGGTTGGATATCAGGACAACCAGAGGGTGCTGGGCACCGGGAGTGGGCACGGCCCGAGGCTGTCAGAGCTCCAGGAGCGTTTGGACACTGCTCCCAGGGACGCCCAGGCTGCGATTTTGGGGTGTCTGGGCAGGGCCAGGAGCTGGATTTGATGATCCCTGTGGGTCCCTTCCATTCAGGATATTCTATGGATCTATTATTTTTGCTGGTGAGTTCACAGATGCGTTCCTGTGGACTCTGCCCCTCCCAGAGGGCTGATGAAAACTGTTGATGTGTTTTTGTGCTGGGTTCTTCACGCCCTAAATAGCTCTGGCCAGTTCTGCCTCAGCTGACTGGAGTGCTGATGGTGCTTGGACAGCAAATTCTGCTGAGAGAAACTGGTGCAGGCAAAAGCTGATTCGTGCAACCTCTTGAGAGGACTCCTTGATAAAAGAGGGCAGGAGGGTCCAGCATCTCCCCAGGAGGAGCTGGGCTTGGTTTCCCGCTCTGCTGGAGCACTCCTTGTTCCTGGTGCTCCCTTCTGACTCCAGGGGTGTGGAGAACCCATTCCCTGTCATGGGAATTCCCTGGATGTTTTCAGCTCCCCTCTGGGGGCTGCAGGAGCCTCTGGGATCCCTTTGCCCGTGAACAGAGCCATTGTGCAGATCCCCAGTGCCACCTTCCAGAAATATTTGCTGAGAGACTTCCTTGTGTTTTGTGTTCCTGCTGGCTTGGGAGGGCTCCTCCTCTGCGCCAGAGCTGCCCTCACCAAAAAGGAGGATGAGCTGGCTTTTCCCCTTAACCAGTCAATATTTACTCTCCCAGGCAAGCTGTTAAAATGCTGCTGCTCTCTTGTTTTTGGTGTTTGTTTCTCCTGCCTTGCTGGAATCTTGCCCCAGAGTCTCCCACACTGGCAGCTTTTGTTTGTGCAGCAGGGACACGTGGGTGTTCCTAAAGACGGGGTAGGGGGAGCCTTCCAGGGACTGCCAGGTCATGTTTGCATCTTCTCCTCTGCGTGTGGGGTGCGTTCCAGCCCATCTGCCCCAAGGAAGGCTGGAGCTGGGGAAGGGGAAGCCATGGCATCATTGATTTAATCCCAAGGCGAAGTCTCAAGAGGAAGCCACATTTGTTCAATCTCAAAATGGAATCCCGCTTCCACAAAAATCCAGGAGCAAAGGTGACAAGGATGGTCTCCAGCAGCAGGTATTTTAGGAGTCCTGATAAACTTTGCCAGAGCCCCGTCCGAAAGGATTTTTGGTGTGTGCACCCCTTGTGCGTAACATTACCTGGAGCTTTGTCACTGCAAGTCCTTGGTCTCTTTATTTTCAATTACTGAAACACCTAATTTCCCTATTTCTGCAACTCCTATGATCCCCAAGGATTTTTTTTCCCAGCGAGGAATGACATTTGCTGCCCTGCCTTTCAGTGCAGCGTTGCCTTTCTTCTTCACTAACGAGAGGCTTGTGAGATCCTCACTGGCAAAGATCCTCCCTGGCAAACTGTTGGACTTGTTAAAGTTGTTTGGCTCCAGCAGGAAACTTTTCTCCTGCACTGGTAGGGGAAGGCAGCCTGGTCCTTAATTGCCTTCTGCAGCTTGGCCAAGTGAAATCCATCTCTGTGCCCTCAGAGCTGAAGCCAAAAAAAATATCCCCAGTGGTCCCTTGTGCTGTGTAACTCCTCTCTGGGTGAGCCTGGTTCCAAGGGCCTGTCTCTCCCGGGATTTATAACCTCTGGAGGAGGAGGATTTAAAGCTCTTGTGTGCAGGAGGGCTCCACGCTGGTTTTGAAGGGTGATTTGCACCAGTTTATCCTCCTTTAGTTCTGCCTCAGAAAGGAGAAGCCATTGGTAAAAAAGGGTGTTTGTTTTACCTTTTGGCACCAGCTGGATTCATCTCTCCTGTTGGGAATTATTTGCCCAATTCATCAGTTTTAGTTTGGTTGGTTTCTGCTCTGCCCTTTGCACTTTTAACTATTTTTAGGGGTTTGTTCAAAATCCCGGTTCTGTAATTTCTTACCCCTCACTGGTGGAGGCAGAAGTACGAGGCACACAGGGTGGAGAGCGGGGACAATAAATCCTGGGAAGCCTTGACAAGAATCCTGGAATCTGTGTGGAAAACCGTGGAACCTTTCCAGTTGCTGTTTATAGCCCTGCAAGGGAGGGAGGGGATTAAAGCCCCAAAGCCAGGGTGTTGTGGTTCTGCCTCTTCAGTGGGAATGGTTCCCTAAACCTCTCAGGTCGAAGCCCAGACTGGACTGAGTTTGAATAACATGATGAGGATGTTTCAAACTGAAAGAGGGAAAATTCAGGTTGGATATTGGGAATAAATTCCTCCCTGTGAGGGTGGGGAGGCCCTGGGATGGATTTCCCAGAGAAGCTGTGGCTGCCCTGTCCCTGGAAGTGTCCAAGGCCAGGTTGGAGCCACTGGAAGGTGTCCCTGCCCAAGGCAGGGGGTGGAATGGGATGGGATTTAAGGTCCCTTCCCCCCAAACCGTTCCAGGATTCCACGAGCACTGGGGCAGAGTGAAACGGGGCGCTGCTGGTGCAGCCGTGCAGCGCACAGGTCTCCTCTTGCACAACTCCCGGGGCTCCGTCCCAGAGAATTTGTGTGCCCCAGCCTCTCTGGGAGCTGTTTTGCAAGGAGGGAAATCAGCTTCCAGTCCCTGCTTCCCTCCAGCTCCCCTGGGAGATGGGGCACAGGAGCTGGGATGGAGGGAAAAGGATCTTCCAGCCCATACAAGTGTTGGATAATCCCTCCAGAAACGCTGTGGCCCAACTTTCCTGAAGGCAAACTTTGAGCTGTTTCCATCCCTTTGACCCGTGGTCATTTTCAAAGCTTAAGTGGAATTTTTCAGGTGGTTCCAGCTTGACTTGGTGTGTGATTAATGAGCAATTATGAGCAGATATAAATAATAGTGGATTTAAGCGTGTATGGATGCTAGAATTAAAAGCTCTATTACAATATTTATTAATATTTAATTATAGATGTCAAAGGTTGCTCTGTAATTCTGTAGGACTTGACTGATCTTCCTGGGGAGGGAGCAGCTCCTCTGTGTAATTCCAGCAGTGTTTAGGGGATAAAACCCTGCTGTGGGTCTCCATGTGGGATCTGAGCAGCTGGAGCTGTCGCCTTGCTGGAAGGGCCTGCTTTTCATGGTGCTTTCCTTCTGTAGGGACACTTGGTGTCTTCCCAAAAGATTTGTCCCATAGCAGGGCAGAATGGAGCTTGGCTGAAGCCTTGTCCTCACAATCTGGTGAGAAAAATCAGGTTTTTCCCAGTTGTATTTTAACCCCGCTGGTGTGAAGGGTTTGGATTTTTTTTTTTTTTTTGGTTATAAAATAGGGACTTCTACATCCTGTTTAAAGGAAAAAAAAAAACCCACTTCGTGGAGGATTTGTACCCTGCAGACTCGGCTGTGCTGTGTCCAGCATCACCCCTGACACAGCAAATCCTCCAACAAACCTTTGGCCTCGCCCACCTCGTGACCAAAACCGAGGGGAGAGGGCACCACTGGCACCAAACTCAGCAGCTGCTCCTGGCTCCAAACCCCGGGTGCTGCAGCCCAGAGGCTCGGGGCTGTCAGCTGCCTCTGCTCTTAGGAAATGTTTTGGTTGTTTCTGTGTAGATACAGCCCAAAATAACCCCTCACACGCTGCCTTCACCCCCAAAAAACCACCGTGTGTTCTGTGAAACCCACCCTGCCCCAGGTCCCTTTGCACAGTCCCTGGGAGGGAAACATCTTGATTTTTTTTTCTGTTTCCTGGACCAGGCATCACTCTCAGGGATTGTCCCCAAAACCTGGGGCAGGTGGTGATAAAAAAGAGCTCTTTACGTGTCACTCTGTCTGTTCCCAGAGCTCTCCCTTGTGCTTGGGTCACACCGGCCCCATCCCAGGGTTTTCAGCCCCAAAACCCCAATCTGGACATCGAATCTGCTGCAGGTGTGGGCAGGGGGACAGCGCGGCCCGGGCGTGGCTGCTGGGGACAAACGGCTCCAATTGCCCAAATTGGCACCACCTGTGTGCGCTGGGGGCCCTGAGGGTGCCCCGGGGCTGGGCTCAGTTTGCTGCTCCCGTGGAGGCGAGGCTGGAGGAGTTTTTGGATTGCCAGGTGGAGGTGTGTTCCTTTTTGTGTTTATTTTTGCGTTCTTTTCTTACCATGATTTCAGAGGGGAGGGTTGCTGCTAGTCACGGGTCCTTTTGGTTACCAGCCGAAATGCGTGGCTGTTTCCCTTTCCCCCTTTATTTCGGACTCTTTCTGAGCCTCTTCAGGAGGTCTCTGGGTCTGGAAAGGTTTCCCCCATCCCCCGGTGACCCAGCTGGGAACAATGCAGAGCTCCCAGAGCTGCCAGGAGCTGCCTTCCCCTATGGGTCTCTCCAGGCTTATTTTTAGGCAGTTTACAATTAATTCTTTTGGAGAGAAAAACAATTAAAATTGCCATTGTGGCTTCTAAGAACTGTTGATAGAAAAATCAGCCCTTTTAAAGGCTGGTATTCTGGGACAAATCCCCCAGGGAAAGGCAAAAATGCGACTGTGTCGTGCCAGGGCTCCAGGCAACGTGTTCCAAATAAACGAGAAATGCCCGGGTTTTGCTTCCACTTTGCTCTTCTTACTCAGCCTCCAGTTCTGAGTCAGGGGTGAGGCAGGGATGAGCTGCTAATGAATCCTTGTTTTCCTGCTGGTGCTCCGTGTGTTCATCTTGATTAAATCGTGGCATCCGAGCAGGTCAGAATGGAATTACTGGGGCAGCTTGGAGCTCAGGGAGCAGAGGGCCTTTCCTGATGGGGATTTTGGAAAGCCTTCCCTCAGAATTCCTGTTGTTTAAACTGCTGAAACGAAGGGAATCACTCAGAGTATTTGCTTTTCAAGTCCATCTTGCCCCATGGAATATTAAATGCACCAGTTATTGTCCTTATTGTCAATATTTGGGATGAATTTGGTCAAAGAACTGAGGAAACGGCTGATCTTCGTACAGCTCTGGCCTCTCTTCAAAAATGTGATTATTTTAAATAAACATTAATAAAAAGGTGAAGTGTTTGGGGGCCACAGGAGTGTCTTTGGAGCCAGAGGTGAAGGGTTAAGCTGGGAAGGGCAAAGGTTGAAGCCACATGGTCCCAGAAGGAGGTCAAGGTTTGGCTTATTTTTAACGGGAGCTTGGCACGCTTGGGATCTGTCCCTGTTGGCCGAGGGTGATTTGGGGCCGGCAGTGGAGAATTGCGGTGCCTGTGGTGTGAGGCAGTGACGGGGAGAGGTCTGCGGCCCCTTCTTGTGGGGTTTAGAGTGGAGCATGCCCCTCTCGGTGGCTGCTGGGCTGCCTGCTTTGTGCCTCAGGCTTTAGGCAATTCCTGCTGGACCAGAGCTGTTGGATTTTGGGGGTTTTGTGTGCGCTTTTATGGTTATGTGGGGGTTTTTTTTTTTTTGGTTTTTTTTTGACCTTGCTGCATCCAGAGCTGGTGGACGGCAGGGGAAATTCGGCAGCTGTTGCCTTTCCCAGCAGGAAAAAGTTCTGTGCTTCGCTGCCGCTGCCGGGGAAGGGTTAAAGCCCTCCAGAACCTCCCCTGGCTCCCGGTGCTGAATTACCTGAGGCCTGTGACGAGCGGGATGGCCCAGACAGATGCGTTGGCATGGCAACGGCTCCAAGGAAACGCTGCTGGCACAGGGGAGCCGCAGCCCTGCCCTGCCCGTGCCCCAGCTCCTGCTGGCAGCCCCTGGAGAGTGGGAATAATTCATCACCCCCCCGGCAGCCCCTCGGTGCAGCTGCGTGCCGCCAGCAGCGCTAACGGGGCTCGGCTGCTAATTTGCTGCGTTAATAATGATGTTCTCCTGCTTTGGCTCGCTGGGAGGGGGTTAAAGCCGCGTTTGGTGGGGGGTCGTCACCCAGACGGGGCTGGGAGCCCCCGGGAAAGGGCATTCCTGAGCTCTGCCCCTGGGCTCAGCCCCTGCTCTGAGGGCAGCGCACCCAGTTTGATGGGGAAACTGTGAACTGGTGGCTGGGGGATGCTGGGCTCTCCTTTTCCAGCTTCAGGAATTTTTCTGAGTGGAGGATTGTGCTTTTATAGGTATTTGCAGTCACTCCCCTGCCGTTTTCTGGGCGCTGTGCAGCCCCTGGGGTTGCTGTGGGACCCTGGTGCAGACCAGGCTGGGTGTTCTGGTTTGCTGAAGGAGAGGACTCGGCTCCTGCAGGGTCCTTTGCCATGACAGGGAGCTCTCTGGTGAAGTTTAAACCCCTGATTCCCCAGACCAGGAGCTTCTCCAAGTGCCCAAGATGTAAATTGTTAATTGTGAACCGAACAGCCTGCTCTGGAATAGGGGAAGGAACAGGAAAATGTTGCCTTTGCTCCTTTGTGAGGTTTTGCCCTCTGAGATCTGGTATGACAGCACCTGAGCTGAGCAATGATGCTTTCCAAGAGAGACAGAAGCTCAAGCTATTTATTTTCATATAAATAGATATAAAATACATTATATCCTATTTTTGTGGGGGGCTGGAGGTCCTGGCGAGCACTGCCTCGCTCTGATGAAGCGTTTTCCATGGAAACAGCCCCCTGAGCCTCCCAGGCTGCTCCCCGGGCTCTGTGCAAAGGCAGACCCAGGTGATTCAGGGTATAATTTCCCCTATTGACGTCAGCCCTGCTCCCTCCCAGCTCTCTGCTCCCCAGCACGGAGTTCTGAGCTCCCAAAATGTGCCTGGGCTTGGCAGGGCGCTCTCAGCTCGGTAAATGGCCATTTGTGGGTATTTTGGGAACACGCCTCCCATCAGCTCCCCGTGTGCGAGTGGTTTTGCTGCTGCTCTGCAAACCAACCCCACACGGATCCTTATCAAAACACTGTCGCCTTTATTTGCTGATAAGTCACTCCAGCAGGGGCTGTTACATAAAACCACACGATGGCATTTCCCTGGCAGGAAATCACCAGGTTTAGGGACCTTTTTGAGCAGAGAGAGCTCTCCTGAAAGCCCCACGTTTAAACTCTTTCCCAGCAGAGCGACAGCTCTGGGGAAAACGGGGCCTTTCCTGGGAGGGATGTAGGATTGGAAACCCTGGGAAAAGGGGCTGATGGAACTTTAACTCCTTCTCCTTTGTAAGGTTTGTGGGGTTTCTAACAGCAGGCAGAGTTTAAATTATTGGCGCTGGGTGGAATTCTCTGCTGCTGGAGCTGCAGGTAGGATTTTTCATCAGGGGCCATTTCTTGTAAATTAGAGGATGTTGCTTCCTTGGTTTCAGTTTCTACTCAATCTTGTGGTTTTACACTCAGATTAACCTCGAATTTCTTCATTTGCCTGCGTGTTTGCGCTCTCCTACAATTTACTTTTTGTTCTGCTGGTTTTTAACCACTGAGAATCAGGCTAACCTGTCCGAAATCAGATTAATATCAGGTTTAGTCTGCACAGAGCCTGTTCCTTTAGCCTTGCAAACTTTAGTCAGTGGCACTGGGTTGTTCTCTGTACCTTGAGGTGCAAGCAATGGAATCCTCAAAGCACTGGGGGCAGAAACATTTCCCTTATATCTCCCTTCATTTCCCTGATTCTTATCCCTTTGAGGGCTTGCCTCAAATTCACAGCTGATTTCCTGTGAGAGCCACCCAATTAGAAGTTTCTTTTCATCCTATTTCAGACGAGCTCTCTGCCGTCTGACCTCCCCTCCAGTGCAATATTCCCATCAGAAAATCACCTGAATCAGCAAAACCCTCTGGTGTCTGAACTTGCAATTTTTTCCCCACAGTGACCTGCTTGGCCGTGTTCCCATCAGGGTCAGGGTTGCAGAATTTTTGCCTCATTTTCCAATCTTGCACTTCGTCCAGCAGTGGAGGGAGAAAAGGAGGAGAGGAGAATTAATTCCTGCTGTAATTTTATGCTCGGTCTGACATATTCCTCAATTTCAGGTACAGGGTGATTAATTGCAAAATCCACCCACAATTATATTTCTTTTATAAGCTGCCCATCAGCTCCATTCTTACTCGGAAATACCAACAGTTAGGATGAGACTGGTGGGTTTGTTTTTATTAAATATCCTAAAATGAAATATCCAGCATATGTTTCCCTTTTTTTTTCGTTGCCCCACAGTTACACCCAGAAACTTTCCACTTACATTTTGTGTTCTTCAGGTAACTTCAGAAAACAGTGTTGCAACAAGGCAAGGTCTTAGAAGAGGGGGGAAATGTGATTTCTATTTAAAATAAATGTGATTTCGCTTGCACTCTCATGCCCACAAGCACCAAGGGGTGTGATCCAGTCAGGATTCCTCACAGAGAGGGAGGACGGGAGTCTGAAACACACACGGACCACTGAGAGAGGGATAATTCAGCAGCAGATAAAGCCTCCAAACTCTCATGGCCCGAGAGTGCTTTGCATCTGGGGCTGTCTCCTCCTGGAACTCGCCCTTTCCCACTTTCCAGTGGGCTCTCCCTCCACTTTTCCTTCAACTCATCTTCCCCCCATCCCCTTTCCTTTGCCCTGCACCAAAAGGACGCAGGGATGAAGCTTTTCCAGGGTTATCCTGACAGTGTTCAGGACGTGGGGCGAGGTGACCAAGGGCTGAAGCCCACACCCACAGGGCTGATGTGCCCCAAATTCAGAGTTTCAAGGTTTCCCTTGGATTTTCCAATCCTGCTCAGCAGCAGAGCTGTGTGCACTGAATTCAGACATGGTTTTAAGGCTCTTCTTGGATTTTCCAATCCTGCTCAGCAGCAGAGCTGTGTGCAGGGAATTCAGGCAGTTCTGAGGCTCTTTTTGGATTTTCCAATCCTGCTCAGCAGCAGAGCCGTGTGTATTGAATTCAGACATGGTTTTAAGGCTTCCCTGGGATTTTCCAAACCAGCTCAGCATCAGGGCTGCGTGCGGAGAGTTCAGCCCCAGTTTTAAAGCTGCTGTCGGATTTCCAGGGCCGCCGTTCCCTCTGCTGTCACCCCGCTGTGACCTGTGCCAGCCCCGTCCCTGTGCCAGGGGCTCACACCAGCCCTGCCAGCCAGAGCTGTGCTGGCCCCGGGCCCCAGGGCAACGCTGTGCTCTGTGAGGATGTGCAGGCTCCGAGCGGGCTGAGAGGCAGGGCTGAGCCCAGCCGGGATAAGGATGGCTTAGCCTGTGCGTTTTGGGGGCGGCAGGGGAAGGAGGGAGTGTCCTCCAGGCAGCCTGGAAGGTTAGCTGAGGTCTCCTGAACGTGTGACCGCCTCTGCTCGGCTGTGCCCGTGAGCAGTGACGGACTGGGAGTGTGGGAGGGGGTTTGTGGTGTTGTCCCTGTCCTGTGTCCTGTCTGTGGGGCTGTGGGACAGGTGACTGACAGTGTGCAGCTCCAGTCACCCTGCGGCCCCTGTGAGGGGTTTGTGGTGTTGTCCCTGTCCTGTTTTTGGGGACAGGGGCCTGGCAGTGCCTGTGTGTGCAGCTGCAGTCACCCTGTGGCCCCTGTGAGGGGTTTGTGGTGTTGTCCCTGTCCTGTGTCCTGTTTTTGGGGACAGGGGCCTGGCTGTGCCTGTGTGTGCAGCTGCAGTCACTCTGTGGCCCCAGTGAGGGGTTTGTGGTGTTGTCCCTGTCCCCATGTCCTGTCTGTAGGGACAGGGGCCTGGCAGTGCCTGTGTGTGCAGCTGCAGTCACCCTGTGGCCCTGCTGACGTCTCTGGCTGAGCAGGACATGCAGGCACTTCCCCCTCTGTGCTGGGATCGCTGTCCTGGGCTCTGTGGGGAGTTTAGGAGCAGCAGAGGATCAGGATCAGTGGGAAGCAGCCACAGCAGGGGTGTCAAGGCCCAGCACTGCTGGCACCTGGCCCTGTGCAGAGGCTGGAGGCTCCCTGGGGACACGGGAGGTGGCCGGGCAGGTGCTCAGAGCTGTCACACACGTTCTGCTTAGAGGGTTTTGTGCCCCTGTGTGCCATAAGAACCCCTCAGGGGCGGCTGTGTGGGGCTGAGTCACCACCTAAAAGCAGTTTTGGGGTGGGGGAACAGGTGAATCCACTGGTTCTCCACTAACTTTTGCACTTTTATCTCCAAACATCACAGTTTGATATCAACAAAACATTGAGTGTCACAGGAATGTCACTAGAGATGTTTTAAAAAGAGCTGCTGAGGTTTTTTCAGTGGTTTTTGATCTCATCTTAAGTAATTTTGAATGAGCCTTCTATTAATGAAAGTGGAAAGTGCTGTGACAATCCTGTGGCACCGAGTTTTCCAGTCTCTCCAAATTCCTATTTGGCAAAAGTCAGTGGTACCAACAACCCCAAGTGTGTCAGAACCGTGGGAAGCAAACCCCAGTGTAGAAAATGCAATGTTTGCAGCAGACAGGAATTTTCTTGGTGCCTCAGAGAGAGAATAACCTGACCCTAATGAAGACAAGAGTGGCAGGTGCTGCTTTAGCTCACTAGAAATTTAAAAAATGAAATGCACATATTCTTTATTTTGTATTAATACACTGTAACTGCTTTACAGAGTCCAGCAGATCAGTTGCATGTAAATACTACAGATGAACTTGCCAAACTGGAGCTCACAAAACTAGTGCATTTATCCCAAAGCAGAGACTAAACCCTCTAAATCCTTAAAAAAATACATTAAAGAACATACCACACACACACACATATTGCACTTTTCTCCGTATGAAATTTGTACCCCATATACATCACACCAAAGTCTCTTCAAAGGAGGCTGTAGTACAAGATAATAAAGCTAATAATTACTCTAACAGTAGTGTACACAGTTCTCTAATGTTAGAACAGAACAGATTGGAACAAAAAAGCCACTTCAAAGGAGTAGGAAGTGGTGCCCAATGGATCCTCTCTGTATGAGAAGGCTTCAGAAGCCTTTTAGTCCTAATTGGCTTAAAGGAAATTACGTGAAATGTTAAATATGCTTTTGGCTGAGGGGAAAGAGTCAGGCTAAACTACATTAAAAAATACTGCAGCTTCCCCCTGCCCAGCACTGCAAAGCTCAAAGGAGCTCAGACTGGTTGGCACATCCTGATAAATGAATTGCAGAACTCCAGAACGGAATTATTTTTATCTTTTGAATCCTGAAACGTGCAGGATCCTGGAGCTGGATGGGGAAGGAAGTGGTTATGGTTCTGGCAGTCACCCAGCTCCTGGAGCAGGACTGGGGCTGCCTCCAGAGTGCTGGGTGTGCTGTAGCAGCTTTCACTGCACAGATACTCACAGTCCAGAACACGTGGGTTATGCTGTGGGGTAGGGAAGGAGGAGGGAAAGGACAGCACTGTTTCCTCTTTGTTCCTGCTCTGTTCTGCTGCAGTTTTTGTCGGGCTGTCTCCCCTCCCTCTGTCAGTCCCTTCAGGTGTCACTGGGTTTGGGTGTTCCGCTGTGCCACGGATTTCCTTCTGAAGGGAAACCACACAACAAAAACCTTTTCTCTCAGCTGTTGAAAGCAGAGCTTTCTGGCCATCTTTATCCTGTGATCCCTGTTCCTTAAACTCTCCTTTGCTGCTGCTGCCTTGAGAATCCCTGTGATAGCAGAGGTAGAAGCTGAGCAATTTGGACTGAGCCAGACCTGGGCCAGTGTCAGAGCAGGCTCCAGAGAACAGGAGCTGTCTCTACCTGAGCACACAGGGACCAGGTGCCTTCTGTCCCCTGTTAAACCCTTCCCCCTTCACACACAGTGGCCAAACTCCTCCTATTCCATGTTTTAATGTGGTCTTATTGCTGTAAATGCTGATTATCCACCTCCCTGCACCCCCGGGATTTGCAGTATCCAAGACCAAACCTTCCAGCAAACTCTGGCGTGATCAGCACAGTTCCTCTGGCTCTTTGTGCTTTAATGAAGCTGCAATTGTGCTTAATGTTTGCTTGGAAAGGGCTGGCCTGGCCACTGGCCCCTGGCCTGGCCTGTCCCACCACCCTTCAAGGTTAGAGACAAACCCCAAACTGGAGATCTCAGCTTCCTGCAGCTCCCTGAGCCACCCCCCTCCTGTGATTTGGATTTCATGACTGGAAAGTTCTGGAGACACAACTCCTGATGGAGCTGGAGCATCCCTTGAAATGGTTGACACATCAACAGTTTGATGCTAAAGTATTGCTGTAATACTTTCAGTGTCCTATATACACGAGCCACTCAAACACTGAGAAAGTTAAACATGTCCCACACGGTGGGACGTGTGCTCTGAAGGGACTTTGGCCACAGCAAGGACATAAATGGGGTATTGTCTACTTTCTTCAGAAAAAAGCATAGAGGCTGATAAAGAACTGAAAAAGGCACAGCACTATCACTTCACAGGGGTGTTTTTTTTCTTTTTATAAGCTCATTGTTTTTTTTTTTATCCTTAAAAGTTCTAAAACCCTAAATAATTGTCCAAATATACAAAGCTCAATAAACCACCAGCAACACATACTGCAAATTCAAAACACAGTTTTGTTTGCTTGTTTGTTTGTTTTTAAAATGCAACCCAGGGACAGGTGGATCCTTTCCAGCGAGCAGAACTTCTTCAGGACAGAGCCCTCCTGCAAAAGGGGGGCGATTTTAAAAGCCACCCAGGTGGATTTTATTATTTTTAATGCCATTTCCTGCAGCTCTTGCTCTCTCTCTCCCATGGTTCTCCTTACCTTCTGTGTCTGTTGGCTCATCCTTGATCCTCCAGAATTCCGATCCCCACCCAGAGGTCTCTCCAAACAGTCCCAGGTTTCTTTTGACAAAGTCCAGGTGTCCCTTGCTCCAGACTCCTTCAGCAGACAGTGAAGAGCTCCTTGGCAGGCTTGGGAAATCCTGTTTGGGTGCCAGCAGGAGGAAGTGGAGGCTGCCTGAGACGCTCAGGGCTGGCCACGGAGTAGTTCCAGACCAGGAGCTCAACCGAAGTGCAACTTCCCTCGAATTCCACCTCGTACTCCTGTTCTCCAGAGGATTCCGGCTGCCATCAGCGCAGACCCAAATCTACCCTGAATTTCAGTGAAAACTATTGCTTTTATTGCCAAGAAGTATGATAAGTGTGCACTCACTCTCCTCTCTCCAAGTGGATGTTGGATGAATGCTGACAAACTCCCCAAATTTTTTTAGAAGGGGCTATTTCCTTCCTCTGAAATTCACCTTTTTTGCCTCCTTCCACGCAGACTTTGTGGGATGAAGCTGCACTCCCTGTTCTCCAGCCCCTGCCACCGGGGCCAAAACACCTCCTGCTTTCTATTTATTTATTTTTTTTTTCCTTCCAGCCAGGTGGAATTTTTAGTTCCCCTGTCAATTCAAGGGTCGAAGAACTACCGTGAATTCCGGGGGGGGTAGGAACGAAAGAAAACGACCAACAATTCACATGCTTCTCCGTTTGTCCTCGCGCTCTGCCCTGGCTGCTAATTGACCAGGACGTAGCCGCCGTGCTGGGGATCCACAGCCTCCATCATCTCGCAGTCGAAGAGTCCGGGCAGCTCTGACAGGGCCAGGGGCTCGTAGCCGGGCTGGGGCTCCGCCGAGGCCGCGCCGCTCTGGCTCTCGGGCACGGCCGCGCTGCTCTGGGGGAGGTGGCACCGCTCGGGCGAGGGCACGGCGGGCACGGCGGGCACGTCACGAGTCTGAAAGGGGAACTGGAGGGGCTGCGCTGGCTGGGGCTGCCCCGGCGCTGAGAGCCGCGAGGGGCTGGGGGGCAGCGGCTCCAGCTGCACCTTCGGGTACTGCCTGAGGAAGGGCTCGAAGTGCATCTGCCCCGAGGAGGGCTCCAGCACGGGGCTCAGGGGCTGCTGCAGGCTGAACTGGGCTGGCTGCTGCTGCTGCTGCTGCTGGGGCTGGGGCTGCGGCTGCGGCTCCTCCGGGCAGGGCAGGGGCAGCGGGCTGGCCCGGGGGTACGAGCTCTCGGCTATCTGCATCTGGTTAAAGTAGGCCTGCAGCTGGGACTGCTTCTGCAGGAACAGCCTCTTCTGGTGCAGCCTGCATGCAGGACAGAAAAACAGTTATTTCTGGCCATTTGGACTCCAAAAGGGTCACTCACACCGCTCCAAGAAATCCCTGGGCAATCCTGCTCAGTAACTGTTGCAGCACATCAAAGTTATCACCTTTCAATGTTATCACAGATCTCCTTTGATAACCTTTTTTATCAATTTTTTAAGCTAACCCCATGCACTGTTTAATTCAGTTTGTTAAGAATGAGATGCATTGTGTTTGTATTTTAAAGCCTGCTGTTCATTGCTTTGGGGAATTCGGGAGCTGAAGATCAGGCACAGAAATCTGTAAACACATGGCAGGACTTGTTCTTGCTTTTAAAAGAAGTTTTGAAGTGAAGCTTTCATTTTTCAGATAATTTCTAAATGGACAAAGAGAGTTCCAGTTCTTTACTCTTGAGAGTAATTTTTCTGCACGATTTGGAACATTCTCACCTGTGCTCCTGGAGCTGCTGTTCCAGACTGCGGGGCAGTTCTTTGCAGTAGAGCTGGCAAGTGTTCTGAGCTTTTGAGAGCAGAGTGGGCTTCTGCAAGGAAAGCAGAGCTGGTTTAAATGGCTTTTGATTTAATGCATTAGTCCAGAAAGCAAGAGAAAGATTTTCTACCCCTGTAACTGCTCTGCTGTCCACAGAGCCACTCTCTAAACCCATAAAAACTGCTGCCCATTGGCTTCTAACCCTTAGAAAATACTTTTGCAGGAGAGATTGTACCATAAAAAAAAACCATGGAAAGCTTTCTTCCCAAGTGGAAGAAGCTGCAAGCTGGAGAAGTGGGGGGAAAAAAGTTTTCTATAAACTAAAGCTGTGGGAAAATGGGTTTGAAATAAAGGGGGTGTGGAAGAGGAAGGCCCAGGGGGTTAAGAAGTGGCTCCTCAGGTGCTGATGCAGAACCTTTATGGGGTGTTACAGCAATAGTCTGTATCCAGCAGCAGTCATTAACCACTGCCAGAGGAGGGAAGCAGCAAGAATGCACTTTCTGCATCATCAGGGTCAGTGCCTGACACCAGAAAAACGCAGTGCAATCCCCAGTTGGGCTGTTCTCCGCTCCTTTATCCTCTGAGGGCTTTTCCCGGGCTCCAGGGTGCCAAAGCTGCTGTGCTGTGCTGCTGCAGCCCGGGGAGCAGGGCAGGGGTACCTGCAGCCTGTGTTTCAGGTACTGCGTCTCCAGGCTCTGCCTTCGGGATAGCAACGGGGGGTGTGCACCACTGGGGAAGGCAGATGGAGCTTCCTGCTGCTGCTGCTGAGAGCCTTCCTCCTGCAGAGGGAAGAGGAACAAGCTGCATGTCCAGAAGAGGCTTTCTTAACACTTTCTTTAAGGATTTTCCCTGCCAGAGGTTCCGTGGTTGCTGTGTCCCTGTTCCACTTGAAACAGCTCACAGAGAGCTATTTAACATTTCACTCTGCAAATCAGGCTGTTATCCCTTCTTGCAGTTACACCAGGCCACCTCCACCAGGGAAAGGAAAGGTGTTATTGGCCTTTGCTAAATCCAAAACATCCTTCAGATTGAAAGCAATAACTTTGTCGGGTTTGGAATGATGACAGAGCCACTCACTGACAGCACGAGGATGGGCAAAGGCTGCAAATTCTCCAGTCTGGGGAAGGCAGAAAGGAGAATAGGGAATTTAATCTGTCAATTAGCTCTTCTCAGACCTCCACACCACCTCATCCTCTCCTGATCTGCCCCAAAGCATTAAGGTGGAGCTTGATTTCTGCTTTAAGTACCTGTGCAGGGCTGTTAATGAGGTCCTGCAGCTGGGTGGCAGCTGATGTCAGGGAAGGTTCTTCCTCTGATCCCATCTGTTCGTACAGCAGCTGGACTTTGTTCAGCTCCAGGATTCCTTTGGTTCGTGCCAGGTTCTGGAGGTGCTGCCTAAATGCTACAATTCCTGGAGAGGAGCGGAGCAAAAACCCTTGTCAGAACAAAAATCAGTTTTCTGGTTGGCGCGGGAAACGTGAGATAAGCTGGGTGATAACGGAGCCACAGCGTGGCTGCTGTGCAGGGAGGGCATTTCCCGCTGTGTCTGGGGGTCAGGATTTTTAAAACAGGTTATGAACAGAGCAGTTACCGACGCAGAGGGGTTACCTTGGGTGAGGGAGGTGTCGGAGGCTCTGCGTCCCTCGCGGAAGCTCACGGGGGAGCGGTTGTGGGCCTCTCGTTTTTGGGAGCTCAGGGCCTGCATGGCCGGGTTGGCAGGCCTGAGCCCGATGAAAGGGGGGGTCACCCGGGGCGCCTGGTGGCTGTTCAGCACCATTTCCTTCAGGGAAGGGGTCTCTCCCAGGAATTTGAGATCCCTCTGGATGGATCCCATGTCGTACTCGGAGTCGATGCTGCCCAGGGAGGAGTTCTCATCCAATGAATAGACTTTGCCTGGGACAAAAAACCAAAAGCCAGGTTAAAAGGGAAATGAAGTGGGAATCAGTGCCACTGACTCGAGCTACTCCTGCCAATAGTGTCCATCTCAGAGTGCACAGCCAAAAAAATCAAGTTTGATAAAGGAACTGTCAAGTAAAACTTGCAGTACAATAGTGGGGATTTGCTACTGGGTTTTGCAGGATTTTGCAGCAATCAGACACTTTGCAGATGTTCACCGGCTTGTCTGGGAAGTGTTCAGGGCTTCTTTTCCCCACAGATAATCCTGACAAAAATGTAGCCTGAAAGGCTTGGGTACCTCACTGGTTTTGGAGCCCAGAGGGTTTTATTTCCCCACTGTTCTCCACCAGCTCATCTTCAGGGGGTGAATGATTTGGGGACATTTAGTTGAAAAAGCAGCCAGTTTGCCAGGTCTCCCAGCTGCTGTTGGGGTTGTACACGAGTTTAGCCAGTTGTACATTTGCTGCTTTGATTTTATACTGTCTCTACAGCAGATTTTGGGGTGTTTTGTTGTTTTTTTTCCCTTTGGCTTTTCTAGCAAATACAAACTGTCTCGAACTCATCACTGTAAAACCTCCTGTTTTCCACCACGAGCTAATTAGATTGAGTGCTGAGGGAGAAAATGAGCTGTGAGATGTCCTTGCTGAGCTCTGTACCTGTGCCTGGCACCATCACCAGCTGGTTGGTGACCTCTGCCAGGGTGTGACGCCGCTTCCCCCCTCGAGCTGCCTGCAGGGCAGCGAAGGCCTGGGCTGGGTCCTCCTCTGCCTCTCCTTCTGTCTCTATTCCTTCATCAATCGAGGTTTCCATCATGCTGGAGGGCAGGGACTGGCATCCTTTCCTCATCACCACGGGGGGCACGGGGTCCAGCAGGCAGCCGTTCACCTGGGTGGCACAGGGACAGGGGACAGCTTTGTTTTGGGCCCAGCTTTGTTCTGTGCCCAGCTTTGTTTTGGGCCCAGCTTTGTTCTGTGCCCAGCTTTGTTTTGTGCCCAAAGAATCGACCCCCAAAAGCAGGAAATCCCTGGCCTGAAGGCATTTGGGATCTTTAACTCTGCTGAGTTTATGTAAGGCTTGTTTGTCATGTACAATTCTTAATTTCCTCCTTGCATTCCCTTAACACTCAATTCCCTAAACCTAAATATTCTTATTCCCACAGTTCTGGGCTCTCCAAGTCTCCAAGGTTTTTTTGGGTTTCTTTTTTTGAGTTATTAAAACCTTTGCCAGCTTAGTCACAAGTATAAAATATTCCTGGAATGTCCAATACTGCTGTTCCCCCCTTCCTATACCTGCTGTGCTCATTTATCATGCTCAGATAAACACCACCAAAAACCCCAGCCTTGTATTTCATCCTTGCAGGGCTGTGCTCAGGAATAACTCCATAAATGCACCCTTTTCCAGCATGAGTCCACTTGATTGATGTTGTTCCCCTGCAAACACAGGTTGCCTGGAGAAGCTGTGGAATCTCCCTCCTTGGATTTACCCAGCTTGACAAAGCCCTGAGCAGCCTCCCACAGCTTTAAGTCAGACCTTTAGAGGCACCTCTCCAACCTAAACTGCTCCTAGGATTTTCATTCTGGTTTTACTCTCCAAGCCAGTTTGCCATGGATCCTCCTGCACCTTAACAAACTCTTTGCCATATAAAATTATCTATTTTAGGCAAAAAAAAACCCCTAAATATTTCCGTGTCCTGCAGCTTTTGGAGGCTCTGTTGTGTAATTACTGTCCTGCTGCACAAATAGGACCACACTGGGTAAAACATGGATGGAACAACACAACCCTTTAGCACAAAACCTGGCACTGCTGCAGCTGATTCTATGTAAAGCTGTTTTATGTGAGCCATTCCTGAATTTTCCTCCAAGTTCTTTGGTATTTCGAAAAGAAAAGAGTGTTTGGAAAAGAGGCTTCGCTGCATTGACAGCAGCTCTTAACAAATGGTCCTGAGGCAGACTAGAAGGTAGGAAAGTATTTAAAGCAGCATCGAGAAACAGCTATAAATAGTTTAAACACCAGGAAAAGGATGATTCCTGCACGGGGAAACTCTGGGTCTGCTGCCTCTGTTTTGATTTAGTGGATTTTACCTCTAAATTGAATTTCTTGCACACCTTCCTTTCCATTTGTGACTCTTCCACTCCAATGCCTAGCCCTGATGTGGCAGAAAGGAAGAGGAGAACCAATCCCACATTGGCTCCCTGCAGTTTTCCAGGGATCAGAGCCTGGAAGTCTTTAGTGGACATGTCCTACAAAAATTAAGGCACTGAATATTCCCAAGTGAGCTCAGACTTGACACCTCAGCAGCTGTTGACCTACCCTGGCCAAATTGCACCTATAAAGCAAAAGGGGGATGCAAAATAAAGCTTGAAATGTTAATTTTTAAGTGCCTTTGAACTGCTTTGTGCTTTGCAGCTGCCACAGACCACACAAGGAGTCGGTTCTGAGAACCAGGGCCACACTCTTGGTGTTGGGAACAAACCAGGGAGCAATAAACCCTCCACACTGGCAGGCAGGAAATCAAACCCCAGCTGGCAGCAGGCAGGATAAATATGCTGAAATTCAAGTTATAACGTGGTGCAGCATGAGAGAGAGAACAACAGAAGTTTTATGAGAGTAACATACTTCTAAATGTAATTATTTTAGCCTATTTCCCCTTCTAATTGTTGACTCCAGATGAGGCTGGAGCTCCTTTTGGACACTTCAGCTGCATCCATGACCCCTCTGTGTAAGAAGGAGGAGTTTTCAGGGCTCTTGAAAATATATTTGACAAGAACAAGGGAAAGAAACCCCCTTTTTGGGGGGTTTTGTCCCTTTCCAAAAGCAGTGTGGTGAGAACGGAGTGTAAGCAAAGAACGGGAGGCAGAGGAATGATGAAAAAAGACCCAGCTGTGGAGAGTTACAGGGAATGTGGAATACCTACAATTCTTGATGCTTAAATACTTGCATTTCAGGAAGCAGTGCTGTGCTTTTAAAAGGCAAATAGATTTTTTTAGCTGTAATGATTTCTGGAAAAAAAAAAACCCCAACAAATAATAGTGTGATTTCAAGCTGTACCTTTGGTGTCTCAACCCTTTCCTCCTCCATAAACGCTGCCTCTCCCTGGCAGCTGGAGGGAGGGAAGGAAAAGGCTTCTGCTCCTGAGGCCGAGGGGAGACCTGGAGACTGCAGCAGCCTTGGATTTTGGGAATGCAGGTTCACCGAGGGGACCACAGCTTGTGCCTGAAAAACAGAATTTAACAACTCCAAAACTGCAGCGGTTTTAGGTGGGGAGCAGCATCCGAAGTCACAAATGAAACAATGTGTAGCCCAGTGCCAGAGCAGAAGGGCAAGATTTATTTCTTGGTTCAGGATGAATCACATTCTTAGCCTTTAAACTATTAAAAAAACAACATTACCAGCCCCAAAACACACAGGCAAACCCCAAATGTCATTAAGCTCAGTAGTTATTGAAGCTGACTTATCCCCAGCAGCACAGACAGAGTTTGGGGCTTTTTGATGCTCTAAAATTCCTTTTTACATTCAGTGCAAACCCCCTGAATGTTACCAGGGGGCTCAGGGCTGCTTTCAATGACTTTTTTAGGAAATCAGGAAAACAGGGATATTTTCCCCCGGTTTTTAACCTTTATTTCCTGGAGTGCAGTATCCACAGCACTGGCCAAAAGGAAACAATCAGCCTCTTGCAGGAGCTGTGGTGCCACCATGTGTGAAAACAAATTATCCTTGGGACAACTGCGAGGCTGCAACTGAGGCAGGAGTGGGAACTGGGAGACGAGCTGCGAGCTGAGGTTAAAAATAAGATCCCCACTACAGCCAAACCCACATGTTTGCTTCATTTTGTGCTTCAGGACGAAACTACACCAGGCAGCGAGGGACTGCAGGTGGAGTTGGAGGGATTTTGGAGGAGGAGATGAGGCTGAGCAAGGCCGGGAGGGCAGCGGGGAGCCTCACCTTGGCCACGGTCTGCTCGGCGATGGTGCTGGGCCGGCGCTGCCGCGCGTCCACGCGCTGCTCCACGGGGAAGCTGCTCCGGTGCGACTTGAGCCTCTCCACCAGCAGGTAATAGATGGCAGCAAAGTGGTTGTAGCTCTTGTTCTGCAGGGACTGAGAAAGAGAAGCACAGCAAGTGTGGCAGCAGCCAGGCGGGTGTTGTCTTTTGGGTTCTGCCACGGAAAAAGAGGGAATTTGGGGAAGGCAAAGGCTGTGCGGAGCTGAGAAGGGTTCAAAGCAGAGTGGCAGGGACAGGAAAACATCAGTCCTAGAGCTGTGGTGAGCTCCCAGATAGATGGGACACTCATAGATATCATTCTGAACCTGCAGAAGGCACCGAGCTCCCGTCCTAAAGGAAATTATCCTGTTAATTCACAGGGAATCCTGGCATTTATGTCTAGGATAGGGCAGACACATCAGCTTTCATGCTCCTGTTTGAATTTTCTTTGACCACCCTCTTAAAAACTCAAAACGAATTTACTTTGATTCTCATTTGCCACCCTCTTAAAAGCTCAAAACGAATTTACTTTCTAATTCACCCTCGTCTCTCTCCAGCTGCCAAGTTAATGATTTATCCAACCCCACTCAGGAGTGAATTTCACCTCCACCTGAGTGTGTTTCACCTCCATTTGAGGTGTTTTACCCCCATTTGAGTGTGTTTCACCTCCATTTGAGGTGTTTTACCCCCATCTGAGTGTGTTGCACCTCCATCTGAGGTGTTTTACCCCCATTTGAGTTTTACCTCCACAGTTTTCTGCTGGTCTATGCCCAGGCTGTGCATCAGCCTCAGGACCTGCTCGTTGTACTCGCCGAGGGAGGGCTCGTTCTCCTCTCCTGGTGGGTACAGGATTGGCCTCTGGGCAGGAACTTCCACCAGCATCCACTTGTGCTCCTTGATCTGAGCGATGGTCAAACGTTTGGACGGGTCCAGGACCAACATTCTCCTGATCAGGTGCTCACACTCTGGTGGGAGGAAAAAAAATGAGAATTATAGACTTGCCCAGTGCTAGCTGAGACTCACCAGCCCAGAACTGCCTCACTGCTGCTAAAAATCCCTCAAAACAAGATTAAACATCACATTTAGAAGGAGAAAAGCCGAAATTAAAGGCAAGAAAAGCCTAAATTAAATCAAATACAAGGCATGGCCAACAGTGCATCCCCCCTGCACACCTCCTGCACCCCAGATGATCCCAAATTTTACTCAAACCACACCAGGAGAGTAAAGCCACGGCACTGTTACCTTCTGACATGAAATAAGGGATCCTGAACCTCCCCTCCAGGACTCGCTGCCTCAGGATGGGCAGGGTGGGTCCATCAAAGGGCAACGCTCCACACACCAGCACATAGAGCACCACCCCCATGCTCTGTGGGGAGAAAAAGGGAATTTTCAGTTCAGTCCCCAGGCTCCCAGCAGCGTCTCTGAGGGTGGCAAGCCAAGCCCTGCCACAGAAATAATTCTGTTGTGCAGGAAAAGGGGATTTAGATGAAAAGGAGGGAGCTGCACACGGGTGACTGAGTGGTACCTGAGAAGTGAACCCCGACTTCAGCTGAGAATTCAGGGTATTTTTATTAATCTCAGCATTGCCCAAACAAAAGCAAACCTCAAACAGCAGCCACTCAACGTGAAAAACTGTAATATTTTGTATTTAAAGCCTGTGGGGAAGAGTTTCTATGAACAGCCAGCTTGAGGGGATTATTTAACGTGAGCAAAAGGGGACAAAATGGGCAAGAGCTCTGCTCCAATTGCTTATTCCTGGAAGGATGGAAGTGAATTTGCACTGGAATATTCTTGTCAAAAAAATAACAGTGCCACAGCACATGAGAGAACCACACCAGCCTGGCACAGCACTGGGTTTCTCAAGGGGAAAAAAAACCTCAAAACTTTGTAAAAACACAGAGATTTTACAATTAAATATCGATTTTTAAAAGAAATCCCTGCCAAAATCTGAACTGGGGATTGCTGCAAGCTCAGCACCTTCACAGAACCCTTAACTCAGAAGTGAAGATGATTTTCTTTTAAATATGAACACCTTCTCTGTGGGCAGGCAGATCCTGTTAATGATTTAGGACCTTATATATTTAAGGAATATTTACCAAAGTTCAGGGATTCCCTTCTGACGTCCAGAGAGTCACCTGGCTGACGTCTGCTCTGTGTTTATCAGTTCCCAAAGGTCCAGGAAGGCTGGAGCCTTTTTAAAACCAGTATTTATTGTGTGCTTACGTACACAGAATCAGCACACGGCCAAATAAATGTGTGTAAAAGCACGGCTTTTATTTATTTTATGAAAAACTCCACCAAGTTTTTATTTGGGAAGGCAACTTGGATGAATTTAAATTAACTGAGCAGCCCAAAGGTGGCTTTCTGTGATTTGCTCTGGTCAGAAAGTCAGTGCCTGGGTGATGCTGTGTGCAGTGTTCTCCAGGCTGCCAAATCATCCTGTCTCTGGTTGCTTTACGATGTCAATCAAAAAATTAACACAAAATCAGGAAATTAAAGTAAACCCCCCCCCAAACACCAATAAAAGCAAATCAGGAATGAAAAGCAGGCTCTGGAGGGTGCACAGAATTTCTGCAGTTCCTTTTAGTCCCTTTCCCACTGCATCAGAGCAGGGACTGCCCTCTCTCCCCTCCTCAACTGGAATAACACACACGGAGACACCAACTCCAAGCCAGGCAGCTGCTCCTGGAGGGCTCTGGGGCACAAATGAGCTCATTTCCAGCTCCAAGAACAAAGCAGAGCAGTCCCCTCTCTCCTGGGTGTGTCTGGGCTTCAGAACCCCTTTAAACTCGTCAAGGTTCAATTCCCACTTAGCCCAGAAAACACTAAAAGGCACTGAAATAAAGCAAATTTCACTCATCCAGCCAGAGAGCTTTTGGAGGAGTTTTCTCCCCTCTGACATCCACCTGCAGTGTACATTTAGCAGCCACCTGGACAGGTAACCCCAAGTGCATTCAAAGTTAAGCAGCATTTTGGGACACTCAGGAAATAAACCTGAAGAGGAACAACTTGTCTGGGGCTTAAAAGAAAATCCAATATTCCAGACCTGCAGCTAAAGAAAAATCAAAGATTCCGAATCTGCAGCTCAAGACCAATCAAAGATCCGTCCCAGCTTCCCCAAAGTTGCCTGGAATGCAGTTAAAATACAGGATAATGGTACCCAAATGTCCAGCTGGGGTCCCTCGTACTGCTGGCCTTCAAAGACTTCTGGGGCTGCGTAGGGAGGGCTCCCACACCACGTTGTCAGAGGCTCCCCGCTCTTATAGAAATTCCCAAAGCCAAAATCTGTGGAAAAAAATGGAAAAGTCATCCCAAGCTTTCCACTGCACCACAAAGAATAATTACATGCACGGCCCACTTTGATTCCATCCCAAATCCTTTTTGTGGGGACTCCCACTGAAAATATCGGGATGCTGGATGTCCTCTATTGCTGTTTTCCTACAGTGGAATTATTAAAACACAGCAAAACCTTCACAACCTGGAGGAGTTTTGAGTAAACTTGTACCAGTTTACAAACAGCCATCATTAAAATTCAACAAACTGACAGTCACAGCAGATAAATGAGATTATTGACTCGCCAAGAGATAATCTGAGATTTCAGGTGCTCTCTAGCCTTGAATACACAACAAATTTTGAGAAGCTTTGGAGCTGGGAGGAAGGAGCTGTGCCAAGAGCAACAGGCATGGGAAAACATGGGGACTTCTGCTGGGAAGGACACTGCTACTGGCATTGTCTGCAGCCCTTGGAATTACCAGTCCATAAATTAAAAAAAAAAAATTCTTTTAAATATTTCTTTTTATGGTTTAATACAGGACCAGCTGTGGTCTGATATTAATCAGAATTTTTACAAGCCAGTGGTGAAAAGCAAAAGCAGCGTGCTTGGAGTGAGACAGAGGCTGGTGCTGCTGTGACAAACAGGGCTCAGGCTGTTGGTTCAGCTCTGAATGCCTCCAGGAACGCTGATCAGCAGATAGCAAAGCTGATAAGCGCCGTGCTTATCACAGGCTCTGCTGAACCACCCCATTCAGCCCCGTTGTGTCGCCTGTGCTGCTCAGAGGAGCCAGAAAACCATGAGAGAAGCCTCAGAATCAAAGCCACGAAGAGAGGTTTAACAAAGACTGAAAAAAAGTCACCCTGGGGTTGGTTTAGAGCAGCAGCCTGGGACTGAACCCATCGGGAAAGGAGTGGGGGTTGCTTTCCTAGCAGGAGCTCCAGCATGGAATTCTACCCGCAAGATCACTCAAAAATGAAGCAGTTTTGGGAACAGCAGGGGTGCAGAGGGTTTTGGAGCAGAGAACGAACACATTTTGCTGTAGGAAAACATCTGCCACCCCCTAATTCCCTGACACACGTGTGGAACCCCGAATCCCCGAGAGCCCCGTTTGGGATCAGGGTCAGCAAACCCGATCCCCAGCCCCGCAGGGTGAACTTTTGGGAGCTGGCCACCATCAAAGGGAGCCCGCTGGCCGTGAGCTGCCAGGCTGGGTGCCAGGGCTCGGGGTGAAGGTCAGGTGCCACCAGAGCCCTGACGGGCACCGGCCGCTTACGCCACGGCCGGGGGACGTCACCGAGCCCCAAGGGCTGCCAAGGCCAAGGCCGCCTCAGATTCCAAACTTATCCAGGAGCCACGGGATAGAACATCCCTGCTGCCCTTCCTCCCTCATCCTCCTGCCGTTCTGGCACAGCTTCAGCTGTTTAATAACACAGGGGGGACAACAAAATCTACCCCCAATCCCCCCATCACTCTGTAACCCCCCATCACTCTGTGTCACCTTTTTCCCCATCACATCCAGACTGCTGATGTGCATTTTATTATTATTATTATTATTATTCTCTTTGAGAAGACTTTCCTTCACCCAGAATTGGCTTGGCAACCGTGACAATGCTCCGGGAGACACGGAGCGATCCCTCCTCTCCAAAAGCATTTTGCCACTCCGTGTAGGTGTCCTTAAATCTGATTTCTCCCCTCACTTATCTCGGATTTGTCAGGTTTTCAACATCCTCGTAGCGCTGCAGATAAACATCAGGTTTTTATCTCTGAACTGCAGCTCTTACTCGGGTGCCACCCTCATAAATCTTCCTATCAGATTCACAAGTACAAGAACATTTATTTGTAAGCACAGCTGAAGAAAGCGTGACCTGCTTGGGAACACAAGGATTTCCAAATCCTAAAAAAGTGAAATTCTTTGCCCGTCCAGACTGGAATTTAAAGTTCCCTCTTTGGTGATTTCTTCAAAGAGAAACATGAAGAAATCTGAGCAGCAAAAGGAACAGAGCCAATATAAGAGAAGCCTCAGGTTCACGTTATCATTACCTTCACAGGATTCATCTCACAACACATAATGGTTTTATTTATGGTCACCAAAAGGACCTCAAGAGCAAGGACATCCTGGAGCTGATGCTGGCCTCTGCTCCCTCTCTGAGCAAGAGAACTGCAGAACTTGCAGTGCTTAACTGGGTGGAAGAGCAGCTCTTGGCTGGCATCTGATGGTCTTGTGACAGCACAGACGACTGAGCTTTATTAGGGAAATTCATGAATGAAAGGGCTGTGAATTGCTACCAGAAGGAGCGGCCAAGGAGGCACAGACACAGCAAGTGGGAATTCCTCACCAGTCCCTGTGCCTGGGGTAGGAGCATTATACACCTGGAAAATGACTTCCCCATTCTGCCTTTGACCTGCACTTCTAAAACGTCAATTTCTTCCTTTTTTATGATCAATGAAACACGAGAACCCTTCAGCTCTGGATTTCAGCAGGCACTGACAGCACAAAACTCTGCCAGGTACCTCCTGACTGGCACTGGGCTCTTTCACGTAATACAGGAATTAAAACCAGTGTTCTGTACGTCAGTAACTGGCTCTTACCTTTAAAAATCCAATTCTGTTCTGTTTTGGACAAAATCATTCCCTGGGTGGGGACATCAGCATTATTTGTTGGGGTACACAACTTCTTGTGGTCACCCCTTTTTGTTTCCATTGCGCTCCCCACACGAATGGCTGTTAAACAATTATAAGCACTCCAGCATGGATAGCATCCATGAAAACCCTTTCAAAGAAAAAATTCAGGATTTAGACACGATCCTGGATGCTCAGTCCATGGGGCTTCCTCAATTTTTAATTACTGCACTGTCAGCTGAGTTGTCCCACTTTTTGGAGTGGCCAGGATTCAGTTAAGCACAAAACAATCACGAGTCCCTCATTCTCTCTCTTGCCCCTTCCACCTTGTTCCTACTTTGCCATTGCTGATGTGCCACAGCCATTCTGGATCCAAAGTGGTCATTTTTAACCCAAAAACGTCTCATTCCAGGGGAAACATCACTGATGTTCGAGGGAAAAATGTGCCAGCCCTCTAAAAAAAAAAAAAAAAAACCAAACATATGCCAGCCACAGAATTCTAAAAGGACTGAAACTGAGCTCATTACCAGAGGACTGAGATTATATAATGGAGTGATCTTCTTAACATTTGCCTGAATCTGCACGTTTAAAAAAAAAAAAAAGAAACAAAAAAAGCGCCATCATTTGCAGCATTGTGTTCAGTTGAATAAACTCGGTGTTTGTGCAATCTGCAAATATTGGCTCTCCACAGTTGTGGTATTTGGTTTCTCAATCTCATTACCCCCTTTAGAATAATCTTGAATTTCGAAGGTATAATTTTTTTGCGCGCACATCACGGCAAT
Source organism: Lycocorax pyrrhopterus obiensis (assembly GCA_014706295.1). Taxonomy (NCBI): domain Eukaryota; kingdom Metazoa; phylum Chordata; class Aves; order Passeriformes; family Paradisaeidae; genus Lycocorax; species Lycocorax pyrrhopterus. Next base: position 5,362,482 of record JACSVZ010000025.1, on the reverse strand, counting down.
GGAATCTGTTTTCCCGGTAAAAATGGAAACAGGCTGAGATTTCAGCCCCGTTTGCAATCTGAGAAATGGGAGCTCCCTGCCAGAGCCGCTGCAACTTCTGCTGAGCATCCAGCAGGACGGCAGAGCCTCCATTTGTACCTCCAGAACCCTTCGAGAAGGAGCTCCAGAGCTATAATTAATCCATTCTCCTAAAATCACGAGCAGAACTCAGTCTTGCCCGGCTTGCAGAGAGCCACAGGGAGCTTTTGTTGGAGGGGAAATGTGAGCCTGGGAGATAATGGGGAGAGAGGTGCTGATAAAGGCAAGGTACGAGCGTGGCAGCAGCAAACCTGACCCACTTCAGGGGCTGAACGCTGAGCAGCCACTCCTGACGTCAATGCATATTTCCCTGTCCACAGCAGCACTCCAGCCTCCTTCAAAATAACAGTCTCTGCCTACCTGGGCTGCTGCAAACACAGCAGCCTGGCCACCAGCGTGGCCAGGATTTCCACACTGGGGCTGGAAGTTGAGAGAGAGGAGCTGGTCCCCGATTCCAAGCAGGGTTTGGGTTTCTCGCTGCACGGGCAGCCAGCAAAGGCTGTGCTCGGTGAGAGCTGAAATGCCCTCAAATGGTGCCCTCAAAAAGCAGCAAATCTAAAGGGGACACGACCAATCCAGCTGCTTAACCCTGGGAAGAAGCAGGAGGGTTTGCCTTGCTGAGCACAAATTCCATGTCAAACCTGGCGTGGCTTTCCTCACCTTCCCCCTTCTCAATGGACATTTTATCTCATTAATACCTTCAGCTTTGCTACTCAAACTGGAGGGCTTTGCTCCCAACCACCTCATACCTCCTCTAAAATAAACCTATCAAAGCTCTCACCTCAAGTTCTTTACTCATCCTGTTTCTTGTCCAGTGACTGAGAGCAAAAAGATCCTTTGAATTCCACCTGTCCCCTTCCATTTAGAGCAATATAAACACAAAACTATTGGATTTCAGTCCAGCCTCAAGCATCAAAGGTGGCAATCCCATGAACTCACAGGTTTAGGAACATTTTTGAATGTTAGTTTATTCTCCTGGTGGCTGAAACACAGAGGTAACTTTGTGCATGTTTCAGTATTTGACTAAAAACTGTTGTATTCTTGAAGAGTAAAAGCTTCAATAAAACCTTGGAAGCAGCAGAATGAACCAAGAGGCCCAGTGGAAGTTAAGAAGAGCTTTATCAAAATAATTCATCAGTTATTGTGCTGCTTTTTTCAATTCTTACGTTAATTGGAATCAGAGGAAAATCCCAGCTATCAGAGCTGGGATCCTGGCTGCCCTCTGTCCTTCCCCAGCCTGATAAATGAGCCATGACGAAGATGAACGACTGGAAGAGGCTGTTCCCAGGGATCTGCACAGCACCAGATAACTCCACAAATCCCAGATAAACACTGTGGAATTCGTCATCCATCTCCTTTACAGAGAAAAATACAACAACTGACTCAGCACAAATCACTACAAAGTTTCCAGCAGCCTGAACTTTCCTCCAGCTCCTTTATCAGCCAGCCTGGACACGGGCAGTTGCTATCAGCCTGATAAAGCCTGACAGAGATCCACGGAAGAACCAGCTAATGGGCTCATTAGCATCCAGCCCACCTGTAATTAACTTTGTGCAATGGAGAAGTGGAGCAGGAGAGCAGCCGAGGCAGGGCAGAGGCAGCAGCAGCCGATGGAATCTCCTCACTCCCATTATCCACGCTTTTCTGGGAGTCCCTGGAGAGCTCCAGCACTGCAATTCCGGGGGACAGAACAGCTCATGGCTCCAACCTTGCTGTGGTTAATGGCTCTCCTGAGATGCCTCTGAGGGAGGGGTTTGTGAGCCCTGCAGTGCTCAGGACATCCAGGGCAGGAAAACCTCTGGATGCAGGAGCTGAGACCCCTGAGGAGCTCTGGAAAACCCTGCCAGGCTGAACAGCACAAGGTGCAGAGCTGCACACTGATGTGGAGAGGGATGGGAGGGCAAAAATGTGCAGGTGGAAAAGGAGGAGAAGGCAGGAGAGAAAGCACAGATGAACAAAGGCACAGAAATTCCCTTCTTTCAGCTCAGTTCCTCAGAGCAAGGGGGTGGCTGGCAGCCCTCACACTGCATTTAGGATTTATTCAGTATTTACCAAAGCCAGAAACTGGCCTGGTGAATAAATTATCTGTCAGCCATAATTCTCCAGGTGCTCTGATTGCCAGGAGCTGCTGGAGGTTGAATCCAAGTATGAAACCAGAAATGGGAACAGGAAAAACACCCCACGGATGGCGGTGCTGATGAACCCACCTGGTGAAAGCTCCACAAGGCACCAAAACCCTTTCCCCATTCCAAAACGCCAGGAGGGAAATGAAAGGGTAAAATAATCCAGCAATGATCAGAAATGTTTTATCACTCTGCCTTTCTCAGCCTGAGGAAGGTAAATTCCTTCTCCTGCCAGCACTCCCCTTCCCACTCCCCTATTACTGAAGTTCAACAGTCCCCCAAATCAAGATATTCTCTATTCTTCCCATTTCCAGCCTCTCTGGGCTAAAGTCAGCATGGAAGGATCCGTGGAATTGTAATGAAAATGATTTCTATTGCTAGCAACATCTGCTGTGTCTAAATTTATAATTAAAGTGAAATCATGCATGCAAAAAGGAAAAAAAAATCAATAAGCTTCCATTTTGAGGTTTGTTTTTTTTTTAAATGTTGAAAGAAGTTATTTGATTAACTCTGTTTTAACCTGAACATCTGGCAGCATTAAAGACATGACATGACACCCACAAAAGAATGTCTATAACTCTAATTTTTTTTTTTTCTGGAAGTTAATATTGGAAATATTTCAGCTGCACGGACTTTGATATCCACACCATGGAAAAATAATCACGTGGAAAACCATGAAGGAACCTCGGGCAGCACGAGTGAATTACTGGAGGGGGGTTTTATATAAAAAAATAGATAAAAATAAGGTGTTCCTGCATGGAGTACCTGCTATTTTGATGTTCATGTTGTTGTCCAGCAGGAGGTTCTCAGCCTTGAGGTCCCTGTGCACGATTTTCCTGCCGTGGCAATATTCCACCGCCGACAGGATCTGCCAGAACTTGCGCCGCGCCTCGGGCTCGCTCAGGCGGCCGTGGCTGGCCAGGTAATCTGGGGGAGAAAATCAGCAGGAATCAACCAAATCTGGTCTAAATCAGGCTGGACAGCAGGCAACAACCCTGAAACTCAGCGATTTCCCCCAAAAAATCAGCACAAAGGAACTCCAACCGGTTTCCAACTTGTTGTTCTCCAACTCAACCCTCTGAAAAAATGGGAAAAAAATGAGGAAATTTTCTTTGCTCCTTCTTTTATAGCTACCTGGTCAATATTTTCACAGTATTTTCACAACAGAACTCATGGTAATCTGGGAAATAAAATCAGCAGAAATCAAGCAAATGAGGTTTAAATGGGGTGGACAGCAGGCAACAACCCTGAAACTCAGCAATTTCCCCAAAAAAATTAGCACAAAGGAACTCAAGCCAGTTTCCAACTTGTTGTTCTCCAACTCAACCCTCCGAAAAAAATGGAAAAAAAGAGGAAATTCTTCTCTGCTCCTTCCTTTACAACTGCCTGGTCAATATTCTCACAACACAGTTCATGGGCAATACTTGGAATAATTTGCTTCACCATCATGGACACTTCCAGCTTTAATTCCTCTAAGCTTCACACGACACTTCTCCCTCTGAAGCCTCAGCAGAGGCTGTGTGGTGGATCAAAGTATTTTTTTTCTTTCTGGAAATAAAACAAGTACCCCAAAGGTACCCATCCTGACCTCTCTCTCGTCCTCACTGCGTCACAGGCAGAGAGAACATTTTGTTTTCATATTTGATTACATTGTAAAAACGAATGTTAGCCCTGAAACCAAAAACTTCACTTATCCTCAGGAACAAAAACAAGGGGAGCAGCAGCTGCGTGAGTCTTGACAGGAACAGCTTCTACAGCCAATTCTAGTCCTTCTCTTAGGAGCACAAAATCAGAGAATCAGCTTTTAGGACGGGCTCAGAATTGCCTTCAGCATCCCACAAAGAATGCAGTTAGTGGCCAAGGAGCAGCAAATGCACACAGATTTTATAGCCAGTGATTAATCTTCTCTTCTAAACCAGCTGTGTAACATCAGTGATCCCCAGCAGCATCATCCTGCCCAACACAACTCCAAACCCGGCTTTGTCGGCCTGTGTTTTAGGGGGATTTTTAATTAAAATATCATTTAGGGGGCTTTATAACCTTGGCAGTATTTTCATTGAAACTCTTCTCTGTGGCCAGAGCTGATCCCTGGGACCTGCAGCTCTGGAAACTCCTCAGAGCTCCCACCCCACCTCACACACTCTCAGCTGGTTTCACTTGGCAAAGCACAAGAACAAACAAAAGCCTGGCAGTAAGGGGAGATCATAATATTTGCAAGCTAAATATCATTCAGTCACAGAGTGACTGACAAATCATATGATATCAAGGTGAAGTCAGATATCAAAGGCACAAACTAAATTACCCCTGAGCGCCAGCCAGCTCTCTAAGCTGTTAATCCATCAGTTGTTAGCAATGCAGCAAACAAGTTAATGAAGCCAAGCTGTCATTTGCTTTTATGGCTCAGGACTTATTGAAAGATTCCAAACCACCCCAGCCCTTCAGAGCACCCAGAACAGGTCATTTATTCTGGGATCACCCCTCTCCCTCCTGGAGCAGCAGGACGCGGCAGCAGGGGATTGTGCATTAACCAGAGTGCAAACAGGGAAGGCTGGGATTGGGATGGGGGCACTGTGCCAGCCCCTGGGCACAGGAACCACTCTCCACAGCAGCTGGAACTCGCTGAGGACACTCAGGACCTGCTGGAATATGTGGCCAGACCTCTGGAGCAAAGATTTCACTGCAGACACCCCGAGCAGAGCTCCCTGTGCATCCTGCAAAGGCTGAAAGAGCAAAGCCGCCTCTGCTAGGAAATGTCAAAGTTTTGTAAATTTATCTCGGCCTTTTGCCACCCTCTGGCTACACCTTTCTCCAGCAGGGTTTGGGGTTTATTTCATTTTACTACAATAAAATAGAAACCAGAAGTGATTTTAGATTCACAGCCCAAAGCAGCAGGATTTCTGTCCCAAGACAGAGCCAGGCTCTTCCCAGCTGAAGCACCCAGCAGAAGGACAAAAGGCAGTGGAAACCAACTGAAACAGAGGAAATCAAATTTAAAACAAAGGGGGTTTAACTCTGCAGGTGGCCAAATGTTGGCTGCAGCCTGGGGTCTCCATCCATGGTCCTGAGCAGAGCTGGACTGGTCATTCCCCACAAACCCCTCCCAACCCTTCTGGGAGCTGGGGATCAGTGCAAGGCACCCAGGACATCCTCATCCAATTGGAGCTCAGTAAGGAACAAATAATCCCTTTATCAGATGACATTTTGTATTTCCAATCTTATCAATGCCTAGGAACAGCTGCAGCCATCAGTGCTTGGAATTTCAGCTGAGGAAATCTACATTGAATATTAGAAAGAATCTTTATAATTAAAAAAACCCCTCAGATCCTGATTAGCTTTGTCTAGCAAGGTGTTTATGCTGAAATAATCTAGAAAATGGGTAATACTGTTTTCTGTATCAGCTGAATATCCCGTCCTTAATTACAAAAGCCACTCTGAGAAATCATTGTAATAAATCAGAAATCAATGATGAATCTAGGAAAAAACTGCACAGAAATATTAAATCTCTAATAACAGACCCAAAAGATCCTTATTTACACAGAGACCAGGGCTGCATTAAAACGTTGAACATGGAAATATTCTCCTGCTTACCGAAAATCTCCCCATTTTTGGCAAATTCTGTCACAAGGTACAGCATGCTTTTGGTCTCCATCACCTGTTGATGATAAATCACACATGAGGGCTTGTGGGAAGAGCAAAAAAAAGCCAACAAACACCCAAAAGTATCCTTATTTTTATGGTTCTCTCCTAAAGCTGTGAAAGCTCTGCCTTGCACGTGGAGGTGTCACAATCTTCCAATGTGTGCAAACAAAATTGCCAAGAGCTTCACTCAGAGTGAAAAATCCTCCACGTGAAGAAGCCATTTCGGACTTCAACACAACAATTTCAACGTATTTTGGGTTTATTTCAGTAACCTCAGAGAAACAGTTCAGCACGAGCTGAGCCTGTCCGTGGGCAAGACCTTTGTGAATTTGATTTTGCATTTTATTTATGAACAGGCCTGAAAGTACCAGCAGACTGCTCACAGATCAAAGCAAACTGGTGAGACAATCTGAAGGCTATTTTAAAAATAAACTCGTCTGTGAAACGCATTTTTAACCAGTCACTGCAGGAGTGAGCTCTGCATAACCATCACCCTCCCTTCCAGTGATCTCGCTGATCTTCAGACTCAATTTAAATATTCTCAGCCTCTCCTCTGCCACTTTGGTGTGTTTTCATTCATTCAGAAAGGAACTGGGGGAGATATTATCAAGGCAGTTGAAAATTTAACTCCTCGAGCTCCACCTCTGCTTTGCAGATCGATATTTTAAAGACCAAGTGCCAGGTTCTTTTGCATAAAATGAAATTAAAGCTCAACTGGTCCTAACTGGGATCTTCATCTTTATTTAGCAGAGCTAAGAGAAGGGGGAAAAAGGAGGAAAAATAGGGAAAAGCCCCCTCTAAACCTACCTGGTAGAGCTTTATGATGTGTGGGTGGTCGAGCATCTTCATTATCTGCACCTCCCTGTAGATCTTCTCCAGATTCACAGCATCCAGCTGAGATTTGTCAATGATTTTTATTGCCACCTGCAGACAAACAGCAAAGCGAGGTTTAAAAACTCCCCCAACGTGCTCCTCACGAGTTTACCCTCATTAGAGAGGGAATGATGCAGCCCCAGGTAACTGGAGGCTTTCTGGGGAGTTCTGAAATACAAATCCCAGACTGAAAAATACAGCAGGACAGCATTAAATGTGTCAGGGGTCCCTCTGAGGGGCTGCAGGGCTCTCACCCACATCAGCATGGGAGAAAAAGCAGATTTTCCATGAGCAAAAGCAGGTTTTCTATGAGAAAAAGCAGATTTTCCAGGAGAAAAAGCAGGTTTTCCATGGAATGGAAGGCACAGAACACGTGAGGGAGGCCAATGCTCCAGGTGCTCTTATATCAGCAACTGAGGACCAAAATCTTCTTAAAAAGCTCAATGGTGCCCATTTCTGGAGTCAAGGCGGCAAATCTGAGTCCCACAAAATGATATTTTAAGAGAAAAACTGTTGGCTCCACACAAATAATCCAAACCTAGGAGATCCACGTAGTTTCAGCTGTGACATGTTTAACTAATTAATTAACTAATGTGCTGTTACAAAAGGGTATCTGCAGTTCATCCCTTCAGAGAAAGGCTCTGCAGATAAATTTATCAGTCAAACCTTGGAAACACATCTCAGTTAGTTCACAAAGCACATCTTGGGCCTGCTGACCTTGTTTTTAGCCAATAAATGCAAAGGGAAGGTAACTATAGATGCTTAGGGGACTAAGAAGCTCCAACAGAAGACATTTAAAATTTAAACCAAGAAGAAAGTGAAAATACAGCCAGTGCACATGCAAAGGGTGAAAATGCTAAAGAGTGCTGAATGGATAACTGGTGTTTATTCACCCTGAATATCACATTATTAATGCTGAAGCAGGAGCAATGTAAGCCCCACAAATGCTTCCAATTATGACAGCATTTCACAAACTATTGAACATGGGCGACAGCTGCTGCACAGGAGACAGGAATCCACGGGAGGTGAACCTCATTATCTGCACTAACACTGATTATGGGCCCACCTGAATTCACAATTAACTATTTATCGACTTCGTTTCCCTCTTTAGAAGTGCCTTGTCTTTCCCCAAGCCCCAGGAAAATGAGATTCTGCCCCAATCTGCTCCAAAATCCCAAATGAGATTCCGTGAGCGGCACCGTTCCATGGATGACCATCAGCAACCCCTTCACGTCGTGCAACCACAGGGACCTGAAACTGTTCTGAGCACTAATTAAGAGTATCCTGAGCTACAAACTAATGGAGAACCAGCTGGATTTCCAGTTTAAATGGGTTTTTAGCTTAGAAACCTCACCCCATTACATCAAACCATGTTTTGTCTCATGATGTGGAGTTATTCGGGGCTATGAAAAAGTTGCTGTTGAGCATGGAAAATAAAAACCTACTTGAAGGAAAAAAAATAAAAACCCTTGCTCTTTGCAAGCCTTGTACAACTGGAAGTGTGTATTAAATATGTCCACAAGATGTGCATTCTATAGGAGAAGCAGCACAGCAGCAGCTGCCACCTCTGCTCCTCCACTCAAATGCAGATTAAATACCTCAGCTCATTCTGCATCTTCGTCTTGCCAGGACCAGGGAAGATTTTAGAGAAGAACCACTTGAAAATACTTAAAATCCAGCAAAGTCTTCACGAGGATGTGAGAAGGAACAGGGAATTCAGCAGCAGCAGCTCCTTTTTGTCCATGATCTCAGCTGTGTCTTGATGACAGGAAAAGGGATGTAATTCTTAGAGGTGGAGAAGCTCCTCCAAGCCACAGAGCAGTTTCCTATCTGAAAAGTGTGTTTTGTTCCTAAACACGCAGCTTGCCAACAACTACTAGCAACAGCTAGAAACAAACAACAAAAAAAATCCCCAATTTCAATATATAACGTTAGCACATCCTTCATGTGACAAGGAAAGCCAAAAGGGAATCCTCTGCCTTCCCTGATCTTCCCCTGTCACCAGTTTTTGCTGCTGAAGGAGTTACATTCCAAGAGATCTTTGCAGCTTTCATGGTTTCTTCTCGTTTAAAAATACAAGGAATTGCACATATTTCCTTTCCTCTTTCACTGAAGGCCCAGAGAACTGGAGTTTGCTCAATCCTCCCCTGACATCTGGGAATTGATACTGCCAAGGAGTGAGGATGAAATGCTTGTCAAGAGAAGATGAAAGTTCTTCTACTCCTCAGCTGCTCCAACTTTCAGTTTTCATTGTTTTTATTTTATTCATTTAATTCTTGAAAGGAAAAACAAAGGCAAAAAGCAAACACCCAAACAAAAAACCCCAAACCACAACACAACCTCCCCCTACAAGTTCACATTTGAACAGAGCTTTGTGTCTGCAGGTTACAGAAATTCAGATTTGTTAACCCAGTACATTCTTAAAATAGATAAAGATGCATTAAAATTAACAAACACAACTTCCTGCAGTCTGGAAAACCTCCAGATTGTGCAGTGCAGCACAGGGAGCTGCTGGCTCTGCTGGAGTTATTCACTGAGCACACCTGAACTGGTGCCACCGATCAAATCAGGGGCTGGGGGGTCATTTTTTAATAATTTTTTCCAGAGAAAAATTCAAATTCCCCGTAACAGCAGCCAGGTGAAAGCAGACCTGGGATCCACGGGGACATCCAGGGTTATTTTCACCTGGGGAGCAGCGAGCAGAGTTCCTCTGCAGGTGATTAATCCTTAGGGGGAATTAATTAAGGGGTTTGGGGGTGGTTCACGAATTCCCTGCTTTTTCCAAGCAGCACCTTCACCTATTCCAGACCTTCTCCTTATTTCACACCTATTCCAGACCTTTTCCTTATTTCACACCTATTCCACACCTTTTCCTTATTTCATTCCCATCCTATTTCCCTGGAAGCAAATCTCCATCTTCTCCGACTTTACGCTTCCAATTATTTCTGTTCTCTCCTCTCCTCCTCCCGAGGAAAATCTCTGCTCATTTCCACGCCTCATTAGCAGGAGCTGCCCTGGGATCACAGGATTTCTGGGCAGCAGGATGAAGGAGCGTGGCAGGGAAGCCACGTGGCCTCCACTCAAATGGCACCAAACACCCAAACAAGCCAAGCAAAGGTTGGGTCCAGCCCCCCCCCCCGGGTGGACTGGCACTAAAAAGGGTCAGGCAGCACCTCTATCCCTACAAATCCTCATCAATCCCCCCATTTTTCCTGACTTTCACACCTCTCTTTGGCTATTTAGAATCTCAGGGTTGCATGAAATCAGGTTGTGATTTCTGATTTTGTTTGCACACGCCCTTGTTCTCCTGCGCCGTGTTTGTTTTCATTTTATTCTCACCTCCGCTAACAATTTACGGCAGCAATTTTATCTTCTCATCTGTAGCCTTCCCATAAAAAGGATGGATTGCACACCATCCCTAAGTGCTGCATTCAAGGCAATAAGAGCCCATCTTCTTTAATTTGATGGTTATTGGCTAGGCAGAGTTGTGTAAAAAAAAAAAAAAGGCAAATATTTAAAAGGTCAAAAGCACACAAAACACAATTTCAAAATAGCAGTGCTAGAAAAGCCCAACAACAAACAGGTTCTGAGTGTAAAGGGCTCAAATCAGGAGATTGAGGGAAAACTTTGATGAGGAGTCCTTTAAAAACACCTTTTTTGAGCAAGTCTCAGCAGCACCACAGCATCTTCCTGCAGCACAGACCTGAGGGTGCACCGGCACAGCCCTTCCAGGACCTAAAAACTGAATATTCTTCCACTGGAACTTAAGCAACAGTTTAGAACAAGCTTGAAATATGAAAACCCTTCCATCTGGAGTCACGAACAAGCAGGATTTCCACTTTGTGTGCTCAGGGATCCAACAATCAGGTGAGGTGCTCCAAACTGGAAGTGCTTATTCCAAAGAGTATTTGGCTGGAATTAATTTCCTCTGACATCACCAGAAGTGATCTTAACAGGGTTCCCCTTCCTCAAAGATTGTGTAAATGCTTCCAGCAACCAACTCAGCAATTCAATTCCAGAAAAACACTCACTGCAGAAGTCAGAGCTGACTCAAAAAATCAAAGACCTTGACAAAAAACCCCCAGCACAGGCAAATCTGCTGTAAAAATCACCCAGAAGATAACAAGGCTGCAGACTGGACAGAAAAGCTGGTTTAAAAAATTCAAGACTAACAGAATTCAGCAGTTCCTTAGGACACAGATGAAAAAATCACACAGGAATCAGGGAGCTTTTAAGCTCTTGTGTTTTCTGTAACCTCTGTTGTTTCGAACAATGCTAAACAAACACGCTTTCTAAAAAGACAGCAGAAATGAAGATTAAAGTTTTCATCTCCATCACAAAGCCTGCCAAAGAAACGAGGACTAAAGAGCGAATGACAACCGAGTATCTTCAAGTGAAGCATTTGCAGTTCTGGCACATGGCACCAAACTTGGAAAGGGAACACTGACACTGCTTGGCTCTTCAGCAAGAGCAAGGAAGGACTCAAAAAGAACCGAGTTTATTATGAACTTGAGAAATAAAGCAATAGGAGATGTTTATTTCAACCTCTGGGTTGCAAAGCTCATCAACCACAGCGTGGCCAGAGCCCCATTAGCACCAGGGTTTGCTCTCCTTAACCGAGCTCCAGTTCAGGGCATTTTCCACTCCTGTAAGGAATGGTTTGAAACCCCCACGAGCCCGCAGTGGTGAACAACTGCAGGGCCTTTCGGACAACCTTTCAATGACTTCTGTCAGGTACAGAGCAGCACGGGAACCTCTTCTTCAGTCAACAATGAGAGCAACCAGAAGAGAGGCTTACCAAAAGCTCACCTCTAGGTGTAGCAACTAAAACTACCTAAAACAACACAGAAGAGGAAGCTGATCCTTCAGAGCCATTACTCTCATCAGATGCCTCCTTTTTTTTTTTTTTTAAAGTGAACACGATTACATTTTTAGCCAGGCAGACTGACAATCATTTTTGTTTTAGGTAAAGCACCAGGTATTAACAATAATCACCGGGTAATACACGGGGGCGGTTAAACAAAGAGGCTAAAAATGGTTGGGTTCGGTGAACTTGCAGGATGCTGTACTGAAGAATTCAGCACACACGCAAGTTCCTCTGCCGAAACAGACAACCCAGCATTGCCCAGGTCAGGAAACCCTAAAATACCCAGGGCATGACGGCAGGCACTGCACGAGGTCTGAACCTTCCCTGGGAGCAGAAAGTGCTGCTCGAGAGAGCACCGGCCACCCGCCCGGAGCATCCTTGGGGTGACATCCCGGGAGCGATGCCACCATCCCGGGGGTGACATCCTAGGGGTGGCATCCTTGGCGTGGCACCCTTGGGGTGACATCCCGGGGGTGACATCCTCGGGCACCCGCCCGCGGCCTGGGAGGCGTTATCCTGCCCTTCCCAGGAGGATGCGAGCAGGAAAACCCCCCGCCCCAGCGGCCGGGGCTGCCGCCGCTCCGAGCCTCCGGCCAGCAGCACCCCCGTGTCCCCGCGGGAGGTGCCGGAAGGGACAAAAGCGGCGCGGAGCGCGCACGGGAGCCCCGGCCCCGCGCGGCCCCCGCGGCCCCGCCGCCCCCCGAGCCCCCCGGGCGCGCCCCCCGCGCCGTGCCCACCTCGCTGCGGGTGATGCGGTGCCGCGCCAGCTTCACCACGGCGAAGTTGCCCTTGCCCAGCGTGCCCTCGATGTCGTAGAAGCCGACGCGGACGGGCCCGAGCCCGCGGGGCAGCAGCGCCGGGGGCCGCCGGGGCTCGGCCATCACCATGCTGGGCTCGGGGGGCGGCGGCGGCGGCTCCGGGTCTCGGCTCCGCGCGGCGCCCCCGGGGCCGCGCCGCCCCCTCCGCCACCGACCGGCGTCACCGCGCGCGTCACCGCGGGCGGGGCCTCGCCATGGCAACCGGGCTGCGCCCGCCCCTCGCCACCGCCAGCGCCGCCGGCCCGGGGGACACCCGCGGCACCCGCGCTGGGCCACCGCCACCACCGCCACCACCGGCCCCGGGGGACACCCGCGGCACCCGCTCTGTGCCACCACTGCCACCGCCACCACCGGCCCGGGGGACACCCGCGGCACCCGCTCTGTGCCACCACTGCCACCACCGGCACTGGCCCCGGCGGACACCCGCGGCACCCGCTCTGTGCCACCACTGCCACCACCGGCCCCGGGGGGCACCCGCGCTGTGTCCCCGCGGTGCGGCCGGGAAGCCACCGGAGCGACCCCTCGGCGCTGGCATCACCCGGTTCAGCGCCCTTGCAGAGCGAAGGTCCCCTGGGGCAGGTGGCACAGGAGCGCGTCCAGGTGGTTTGGGCAGATTTGGAAGCTCTGTTGGGCCCTTTGACCTGGAATAGTCTGAGGAGCATCAGAGTTGAGAATGTGAGAAAATTAAGGTCCTTTATGCTGAATTTCCTTTCCAGGACTAAGTCCACTGAATCTGCTTTAGGTGCGCACTTACATTTTAAAATTCCGTACTTGTTTCAGCAATCTTTGCTCTCCCAGTTCATGCCCGTCCCTCCCTCTCCCCTGCCCCATCTCAGGCTGGAGGACTGGTACCTTTCTGACTGATTTGTGAACCAGGAATGAGCCCTGGAATCTTTGCTCAGTTCCCCTGACTAAACAAGGCACGTCCCAAAGCCGATGGTACAACACGTGCCTGTTGAATCAGCAACAGCCACAGAGCTTTTATGGACACACAGAGTGGACACAAACAGCTCAAAACAGAGCCTGGCCACGAAAAAAGGAAAAAAAAAAAAAAAGAAAAGGAGTGGAAGAATGCAAGAAACAAAGTTGTGTCTTTCTTTCCCCTTTTAAACAGGTTTTACACGTAAAGCTGCCTCATCCTTGTGAAGAGTTACTTTTGTTCTGTGTCAAACAGCGATGAGTGTTTTGCAAAGGGCACTGAAGATCTCTGTGCAGAAATTAATGCTTGTCCTTCACTGCTGATGAGATTCCTCCAAGGAGTGACATTTTGGGATGACGCTGCTGGCTCGGGCTGCCATGGAGAATAACGGAGCTGTTGCTGCTCTATTTATCCCCTTCGGAAGTTCTGGCAGTGAGTAACTGATGGCTTGGGTTAGTCAGACATCCACCCTTTGCAGTGATTGATAGGGACGTGAGCAAGCCTTCCAGAATCCTACTTGAATAGCACATGGTGTCATCCCGAGCTGCCACTTGCCAGATTTCACTCCTCTCTCACCTTTTCTTCGCATCTAAACTCGGCGTGTCAAAAGTTCCTTTTTTTTTTTTTACAGAATATTACCTAATACTCATTCTCAGTCGCTTCATTCTAAATGAAGCTTTTTAACCTTAAAACATTTATTTGCTTCCTGCCCACTTTCAAGCCTCATCCTGGTGTCAAATCAATTATTAACTCAGGTTTTTGTGCTTGGAAGAGAAAACTTCTGCAGAAACCCCACCACGAAGGTGGCCGGAAAGTTCAGGTCACAAAAACACGGCTTAAAAACGCTGCGAGAGGAACTGCACCCCCCAAAAAACACCCTTTGCAGGGCAGCTTTCAGCGGCCGGCGATGGCTTTTGCTCTGCCCCAGGGAGAGGGATTCAAACTCCTCCCGAAGCCCGGCACGGAGCCGCTTTTTCCAGGACACGAACGTGGAGCGCACATGCCCTCGTGTGGTCACTGCTCCCGCACATCCTCCCGCAGCTGGGATGCCCTAAAGGAGGTGTCAAACAGCGGAATTGATGGAATTTCCTCGGATTAATAACTCCCAGCACGCTCAGATCGCTGCCTGAGTCCAGCGGGCAGCTCAAGAGGCCGGACCATGCACTTGGCTGCCAAAATGCGGCTTTACACACCTGAACTCCAACACCTGACAAGTTTCCCCCCTCATTTCCCTGTTTTTCAGTGCCTAAAAGATGCTTAATAGGTGCCAAAAAGAAAAAAATAAGGACACCAAGAATACAAGACTGAAAGTGGACAGATTTTTGCTTGATTTGCACTAATTACTGCATCAGAAACTCCAGGTATTGTGAGTGCCCAGCCCTGACCACTCTCCTGTAGCAGGATTTTGCTTTTCAGGAGAAATTGTTGCCAACTCGATGCCGTTTTCAAAACAATTAGAAGATTTTTTATTTTCTAAAGGGATTTCTTCTTTCGGGGCTTTATCTTGCAAAGGAAGTGAGGAGCAGCTGTGACAACTGAAATATTTCAGTGTTTGCAGCAGACAGCAGCAGCTCAGAGATCCAAAAACTTCTTCCTGCCTGTTCTGGCAGAACAGATTCACAGCGATGCCTGCACTCAGTTCTGTTGTTGTTTCAGCCACATTTAAAACATCTTTTTGCCAAACCTTTGTTTCCTGGCAACTTATCGATTTATTTTTCATTTTCCTCTTTATTTATTTCATGCAATGGAGAAGAGCAAACTTTGAGGGAGCTAAAGCACATTTTAGGTGCTTCATAGACTTGTTCTGCAGGAAAACGTTGCACTCCTGGAGCCAGAAAATCATCTGCAGAACAAAAGGTGTGAAATATTTTGTTCCTGTTGCTTGGTCATTCCCCCTGCACTGCTTGGTGTCAGTCCCTCCCAGCAGGATGAGGGAGAGAACTGGATGAGTAAAAATGAGAAAACTCATGGGTTGAGATAAAGAAATTTAATAGGCACGGTACAAGTTGCACACACAAGCAAAGCAAACCAAGGGATTCACTCCCCACTTCCCACTGTTCAGCACCTCCAGGAAAGCAGGGCTCCATCACACACTACAGGTAACTTTTAGCACCTTTGAAGAGGAGGAGGTCTATAAATAAATAAGGATTTTGGATTGTCCTGCAGTTTCAAGGCATATCTTTGGTACAAAAAGAGAATCGAAGGTATTAACAAGCCATTCCTGGGGCTTGGTGCAAAGCAAAATCCATACTTTCTTTTCAGTTTGGATCTTTAAAAACCCCTATTCTTTCAGAAAATAGAAGAATATGGGGACAACGCAAAACCAGGACAAACACCACAGACACCATTAGTAAACAAGTGCATAGAGAGGGCAGGTAAACTCGTGTTGACATCCAAACTCCAAATCCCAGCGGGTTTTTTGGGTCCATTTCCTCAATATCCATAAATCTCGTTGTCCACCCAGGTGGACTCCTGGCTCCTGCCCACACGGTCCCCGCAGAGCTCGTAGATGTCGTTGGTGACGAAGCCGCTCTCGGTGCTGGCCAGGGTCACAAAGCCACTGCTGGAGGTGTTCAGGTCCTCGGGGTCCCTGCAGGGGCTGCCCAGCCCCTCCCGGGCATGGAAGGAGGAATTCTTGGTGGCAGGCCTGGCCCCGGCCAGGTCAGCCTCGCATTGCTTGTGGATCACTCTGTAAATGTCCAGCCTGGGGCTGTCCCTCGTGGGCTGTGGCAGCCAGGCGCTGTCACCCTTCGGCGCCGCATCCACGCGCTCCCGTCTCCTTGGGAGGGCAGGGAAAAGGGAGAAGCCATGAAATGCTTTGGCACAGAGGAGAACACAGAACGACACCAGAACTCTGGCAGCGATTTGGTGATGAGCCTTGAGCAAAGCTGGGCTCAGGAAGTTCCTTATTCGTGCCAATTCCAGGCTGCACTCCTGGAAAATCCCACGGCAGGACCTGCTGAGGGACACTCTGGGCTGCCAGCTCAGATGCTGGGGCAGCAAAACTCCTCCTGACACTCCCAAAATCACAGCCAGCATCCCCCCCAGAGCTGCTGTGCACACAGGGAAAGCAAGGAGAGGACATTGGTAAACATTATATGCTCCCAATTGTTTTCCTTTTATTTCTATTGCTGCATTTTTCACTTTGGAAGGGGAACTTCTGATACTTCAACGCTTTAATAAGAAAAGTAGAAGGGTTAACACAGCAAAATCCTAATCTTGGTGACATTATTTCCTGCCTGCGATGTCTGTGAACACAATAAAAAGGTATAATGTGATTTACTTAGAATTTTACTTCAAAATTAACTCAGCCTGGAGCATCCACACCACTTTTGCAGCATTTCTTTGGCCGCAAACACTCCTGTCCAGAGCATTTTACAGGATGGTGAAATCAGCTGTCAGCAGGACAAGGTGTCACTGTTCACTCGAACACAAAAATGCCACTCACCTCTTCACAAAGAGCCAAAAGCAGGAGATGCCTGTGGTGGCCAGCAGGAGCAGCAGCACAGGAACGCTGGAAATAAGGATGTAGGCAAGGCTCTGAACAGGTTCTGGGGGTCAAAATGAATCAGGGTCATAAGAAGAAATTGCAAGTTTTTCGTAGTTAATCACAGACTTACAAACAAAACATTCACAAGTGAGCCACTCAGAAGTGATTTAATAAAAGTGGCTTTTTCACACCCGAAACGCTTTGCACGGCTTTGGATTTTGAACATTTTTACAGCCACAGCAGCCTCTTTAGGTTTGTCCTGGGAAATACTTGAGGGAAGTTTTTTTTCAGAGGCTGTAATCTATATTCAGTCTTCCACATTTTGGGTCAAACACTTGAAATGAGGCCAGGTTTTGAGAGCACAACTTACCTTTGGCTCCCACGGCTGTTCCATTGGCACCTTTCCTCCAGCGTTCCTCTGGGAATTCTGGTTTCCAGGGCTCTGTTGCCACAGCTGGAAAGAAGCAGCTTCATGAATACTGCAGATGGTTTTTTGGAATAATAAAAAGTGAGGCTGAGAGAGGATTGAAGAGGCTGCAAAGGTGTGTAAGGTACACCGGGATTTCTCTGCTTTCAGCTCCTGCCAGGTTCTGCACCAGCAAGATTTTCCATGCAGGATGGAGCAGGGAATAGCACAGGGAAAGTGCAAACTGCAGGGAAGCTCCTTGCTCAGGATGTTTTCTGGGTGTCCTTGACAATGAATGTCAGAGTATTTCCACTGCAAGTTAGCAATCATTAAAAAAAATCCAATCCCAAATGAATACGTCCAACTCACCTCTTCGGGAACTCTCTATCGGAGCTTTTGTTGGCTTCTCTGAAAGAAAAGAGAACAATTTCCTCATGAGTGGGGAGAACACAGTGCCCTGAAGAGAGCCTGACAACCCGAGCACTGTTCTTCACTGTTCTCCCCCAACCTGAGACCTCAAACACTCCATCAAAATCCCCAGAGAATTTAAGTAAGCCACAAGCAGCAAAAGATATGAGACACTTGGATTGTTTTCCCCATTTGTTGCATAAATTTCAAGATCTCCCTCTCCCACCAGTGAGGCTGAGGAAGGGTTTCCCTGTCAGTCACTGCACTCCTCATTCCTTCTCCCGGAGATTGGGTTTTAAACCCCACAGAGACTCATTACCCAGGGAGTATTTGCAGATGAAGTTGTTCTTCATGTTGCATCTGTCGTCGTTCCACTGGAACATGTAGGGGCCCCCGACTCCTGGCGGGGCAGAGGGTTGGTGGTACAGCACCACGCACACCTCGCCCCCGCACGACGGCTCGTCCACGTACCAGTTCCTGGGGAAACACGACAAACACGGCTCGGGGGCACCTTCCAGAAGCTCGGACGGGAACAAAACAGAATTAAAGGGGTTTACGGCACACCCCACACGTCCACTGGGGGAAATGGGAGTAATCCAATACAATTATTTATTCTTTTAATTCAGATTTTTCACAGAGAACTCAGCAAGGAGGGTGTTCAACGAATATCAAGGAGCAAAGGGCTGAGTTCCACACTGAAACCCCTCTGCAAGGCTCAGGAGAAGCTCAGGAGAACTTGGACTTTTCTCCACACAATTTTGTGCCAAAATCATCTATCACTATTTTTGGCCTCAGTGCCTGCAAAATTTGATGACAAGATGAAAAAGCTGAAGCAGAATCTGGTTTCCTCTGTCTAGAAATGCACCAACACAGACCTGCAGATAATTTTTGTTTTCTAAGAATAAACTTCACCACCAGACACCTGTGCAGCTTTTCCAAGCAGTGCACAGGAAGGAGGCAGCCCTCTGAAATATCACTGGTAGCAAAAAGATGTTTGATGCAATGCAGAAAACACCTCCAAACGTGTCCTGATTTTGCCAATTGTTCAATCCCCACTGATTCTGGAACGAGCAATGCTCTGCATGCCAAGAATTTGCTGCAAGCTGATCCACAGGACAGAAATAATTCCAGATATCCCAAGGTATTCAACATGGGAGAACACCCATTTCGAGCAGTGTTTTCCAACCATTCCAATGCTTTATTCCTCCCTCACTTCCTTCCTCCCCTGGTGTTTTCCTTGGCTTTGTCACTCAGCATAAATAAGCTGGGTCTCACCAATGGAAGGCAGCAAAGCTGTGCCTGTTTCTTAGCAGCAGATTCTGGTTCCAGCTTCCCATTATCCACCCCCAATATCTGAACCACGGGAGAGACTTCAAGATGTCAAATAGCACTAAAACCAGTTTTTATTTGTTCATTTCTGGGCGACTGAAATGTCTTGTGGGCTTCCAGAGCAAAAAGGTCACAATTCCAAGGTGTTTTTACATGTCTGATCCAAGGATGCAAATTGGTGTCAATGTTGTTGCTTTTACAATTTAATTATGACAAATCCTGTGGTTCCCTAAGACAAGGAGGCAGAAATCTAACAAGTGCTGTGAAAACTTTTGTTTTCCATGTCTGCAATAAATCCTGCAGCTCTAATATCTTCCTGTCTCACAGGATAAAATGTTTTTCCCTCAGGAAGAAGAACCACCCATTTTTCAGGACATCAGGGACAAACTTCAGAGCATCTGCAGCGCAGGAATCGTCAGGTCAAAGCACATCATTTGTAGCTGCCTAATCAGGGATTTTTAAGGCCAGAGCACTTGTTCTTTCCCCTCCTTTTAGCCACCAAAAGTTATCAATTTAGCCTAAAACAGACACCTGGGCGCCTCCAGACGAGGGTGATTTGTCCCCCTGGATGGGATGAATGCAGAAGGAACACAAATGACAGCTGGGACAGCACTGCTTGGATTCACTGGACAAAATCCTTGATTCCTACAGGCACTGACAGTGCCACAGCGTCACTCCCAGGTACCCACCGAAATTTGGAAGAGCTGCCATCTGACCAGGAGTAGAAGTTGTGACACTCCGTGCTGTTGTCCTCCTCCTCCTTTCTCCTCCTGAGCCCTATCCAGAAGTCTCCATCGGAAGCCAGGAGGCTCCTGATAAATGATTCAATCAGTCTCTGCTCTGCTGGGGTCTCGATGCTGACGAGGTGTCCCCCGTCAGCTCTGCAGGCCAGGTGAGCTTCTTCGTAGCTGGTCCTGCGGGAGGCATCGTGGAAATAAACGATTTTGTAGCAGGGTTTCTGTGTGCCACGCCTGCAAACCGTCTGCCCTGCAGAGAGGGAGAGAAAACTCTTACAGGAGCTGTGCCAAACAGGGCCAAAATTAACACTAAAGCATCGATTTGGATGAGTTTTGCGCTGTTTATATGGAAAACACAACACAGGTAAAAGCCTCCTGTGTTACGGGACTGGCAAATGGCATCTCCAAACTTTTCTCACTGAGTTTCAGTTTTGGTTGTTCCTTTCATGTCCTGCTCTTCTCAGCTCCCTCGTGATTTTTCTGGGATTTGCAACCTTTTAAAGAGCAAAGTTCCCCTGCAAGGGTTCAAAGAGGCTTTTAAAAGTGATTATTATTTGTAAGGAATTAAATGGCCAAAATTAGAGATTTCCTTATACAAGCAGAGAGAGCAAGAATTTCTCTTTTGGGATATATGCAATAGTCTAATGGATATTGCAGTGTCACAGAATTCTGGAATATTTTGGGTTGGAAGAGACCTTAAAACCATCTCATTCTGTCCCTGCTGTGGGGACACCTCCCACCATCCCAGGTTGTTCCAAACCCTGTCCAGGCTGGCCTTGGACACTTCCAGGGATGGGGCAGCCACAGCTTCTGTGGCCGAGCAGGGCCTCACCACCCTCACAGGGAAGAATTCCTTACGAACATCCAACCTCCAACTCTCCCAGTTTCCAGTGGCTGTACTGAGGATCACAAGATGAGTTCCCACAGCCCAATTTCCAGCTCTGCTCTGTGCTCTGCAATGTTTCTGCCTGCCCAGGGAGTAAACAGTGTCTGTTTTCAGGCTGCCACAAGCCAAGGACTCTCTCGGGCAGAAGCAGCACAGCTCGTTTTGGTTCTGAGGGAAGATCAAAGTGAAAAGACACATCATCCAAAATGATGCACTTGTGTGTTTGTCAGCAGAGCAGTCCCAATATTTAGACTGTGGAAACAAACAGTTTTGTTTTGCTCAGTAAATATTTCTTTCCAGGCACAATCTGCTAACCTACGTGTTTTTACAGAAGGAAAACATTCAGCGACATTTGTGGTGTGCTTGGAACAAATCGGATAATGCAGGGACAGGTCAGTCTAAACCCCTCCAAGGGAGATTTATGTTGGTCACTGTAAGAGTGGGAGTTTAAGCACCTTTCACACTGGAATTTTTGAGCAGTTAAATAGCCAGAATTGGAGTTGGCTAATATTTTACACAGAAATTACAATAGAAACAGGATTTTTACTATGACAGCAGTATTAAAAAATACATTTCTAGCATAGCCTGCGTTTCTCTTGGGAATTTGACACTCAGAGAAAAAGGCAAAGCCCCTTACCTCTTCTGAGGGAAATGTCCACTGCTGTTGGGAGAGGCAAAAGGAAGACACAGACAGCAAAGTTTCATTAAAAATCTGCAACTCTCTAGACACAGTGTCACAAAAACTGCACCCGGGCTCTTTTCTGATACACAAATACATTTTTTCCTCATTAAAACAAGAGGAAGAAAGTCTCTGCCTTATCAGCCAAACTTGTCATTACTTTCAGCTAAGGAAAAACGGATTGGAGTTGATTCCTGGCCGGACTTCACTGCTCGTTCGGGTCCCGAACTCAGTTCAGGACACGGAATGTGCAGCTCTGAGCAAGGCTGAAAGGATTCCTTGTATTTCCCCCTTATCTCCTCAACTCGGGATCTGCCCCAGAGCCCGCTGACTCCAGCGAGCTTCCCAGGGCTGGGCGGAGGGGAAAACCAGCTGGAAAAGTTGGAAAAGACCTCCAGAACCATCCAACCCAACCTTCCCCCGAGCACCACGGCGGGACCCGCGCATCCCTGCCCCGAGTCGCGACAGGTGCCCGCGCATCCCGACCCTCGCAGGAGGGATCTCGCTGGGACAGGGAAGATCCCCAACGATCCCCAGCGATCCGGAGCGATCCCCAGCGATCCCGAGCCCCTCTTACCGCTGAGCAGCCGCGCCCCCGCCGCGCAGCCCAGCGCGGCCGCGCACAGCGCTGCTGCCGCCAGCATGGCTCCGCCGGGGACCGCGGGCAGCTCCTCCTTCCTTCCTCCCCTGCCTCCTTCCTTCCCTTCTCCTCCTCCTCCTCCTCCTCCTCCTCCTCCTCCTCGGGCCGCGGGCCAGCGGGCTCGGCTCAGCCCCGACACCGCGGGAGCGGCAGCGCCCCGGGGCTGAGCCCGCTCCTGCCGCTGCTGCTCCCCGGATCGCGCTCCGAACCCTTCGTGCCCTGCCTGGATCGCCCTGATCCCCCTTTATATCCCCCATCCCACCGCCCGCCCACCGCAGCCAGCGCCAGGAGCCACCCACGGGCGGATCCATCCCCGCGCCGGGGATTTGGGATTTTTATGAAAGGTTCTTCCTTCGCTTTTCCACGTCTGGATGTGCTCTGGAGAAGCGGGATGAGCTTTATTGTCTCCTGCCGATCAAGTTAAACACTGATCTATTTTACCCATCCCAATCCCAGTTTTCTAAATCTAAATATTCCGAGCTGGGAGGGAGCCACAAGGATCACCAAGTGCAACTTCCAGTGAAAAATCCCGGGACTGACCCCACAATCTCGGCGTTTTTAGCGCACGAGGCGCACGCTGGAAGCGCCTGGGAAGGGAAAACAGCCCGGGAGCTGCTTCCCGCAGGGATGAACGCCGAGCCCGTTTCCTGGTGGCCGGGAAGCTGCTCCGCACCTGCTTCCTGCAGCTCGGGCTCTCCATCCCTGCCCGGGGTTTTATGGCTCAGGCTCCAGGAGGTTTTCCCAGTCTGCTCAGGCGGGGAATAACCGGGATCGGTGCTTTAAAATAGGAGATCAATGGTTTTATAGAAGAGTTAAAACCTTGAGCCACCATTGGGAGTTTGGTTGGAGAAGCTCTTTCTGAAATGGGTATTTTAAGGGGAGGAAAATGCTTTAATAAAATGCCATGAAAACAGCCCACTCCAGGTCGGCAGAAGTGAGGAATTCCAGAGGGATGTGTTGGAAAGCTGCTGGCTCTGCAGCGTGTGTCGTGTCTGTGAAACAGGAACAGGCGCTGATATTTCCTGGCTCTTTCAGAAATACAGAAACTCTTCAACAACCACTCTTTTCCCTGACTTTCTGAATCCCAGACAGGATTAAAACAAAGTTAAAACCTTCTGAAAAATGGTGAAGCTTCCATTCCCTCCTCTTGACCACGATTGAGAAATAAATGGAAAATATACAGAAAATACAGGAAAAAATACAGAAAAAAACAGCAGCAGACTTTCAGCCTTTTAATTTCTAAATCTTGTAATAATATGTATTAGTACAGGATAAAACAGAGTAGTTCTTGTAGTAGTAGTTGTTGTAGTAGCAATAATAATAATAATAATAATAATAATAATAATAACCACAATAATAATAATATCCAGGACATCTTTCTGCCCAAATAGAATCTGAGTATTTAGACCAAGGGAAATAAAAACCAGGCCCAGCTTTAATGCACAGAGTTCAGGCCAAGCAGACAGACTTGGTTCAGCATTTTAATAAACTTTGAGAAGAGGAAGTGCTTAATAGGAACCAACTTAAAAGCTTGAATAAGGAGGAAGGAAAAAAAGGAGCCTTTTATGTCCAAAATGAAGACGTCATTCCTGAAAGTCTCTTTTGAAATCTTGTTTTCCAGGTTATTTCTCGAATCACTGCACTTATCAGCTTTAATATTTCAGTGCTACTCTGTACAATTGAGGAATTAAATTGTATTAATTCAGATATGTTGTTCTTAACCTTCAACTCATGTATCTCTGCTTTGTATCTTGGGAATTACAGCAGAAGGAAAGAAAAGCCTTAATGGAATCCAGACCTCTTACTCCTGGATTTTATTCTGCCGATAAACATCCGGCCAGGCCAAAGCATTATAAATCAGTAAATCTACAGTTCACCACTGATAATAATAAAAATCCCCAAATGGAATTCTTCCTTTATTGCCCAAATCCAGTTTCTGAGAGCTTTTTAGGGAGCAGAGCAGCCGGTTTGATAACTTTGTTATAAACTGAGTTTTTGTGCTTCGGTGGATTAAAACTTGGAGACAGCAATGAAATAATAATAATAATAATAATAATAACAACCAATGGCCAGGCTGTAAAGATTCCTTTGGCATATTGAACTGAGAAATTTAGACACATTGTCTTATTCCTCATGGTTTTGAGATAGAAAATTGTCCTTAATAGCCTTTTTTAGCTTGCTTAACTTCATTTACCTCCTGTGCCTGGCCTGGACCTTGAGAGTCCCACAGGCTGCAGGATCCTCCTTGCTTAGGGAATTTGTTGCATAAACCCACATTCACTTCCCAGATTTATACAATTCCCAAGGTTTGCTCCTTCAAATTTGTTTGTGTCTGAATCAAACCTGAAATCTGGATTTGAACACTAAGAGACACCCAGGACTGATAAGAACCTGAACATTATTCTTATTCCATCCAGTGCATTCATTTCAATTTTCTTAAATTAAATCTTAAATCTGGGATGTTTTTAGAGTGTCCTATATTTGTGTAAAGCCATTTACTCCTTGAAATGAATCTTTATGGCTGCCTGCTGCCCAAAGCTGCAAACCCTGGCTTTCATGTCTGCTTGGAAAACACCTCCAAAACCATCAAATCCAACCTTCCACTGAATTAAAAAAAATTAAAAACTGAAAAGAATGTGAGCCTCAGTGCGCTGTTGCTGGCTGCAGCCAGAACTCAGAGCAGGCTAATGGATGGTAATGGATGAGATGCCTTTTGGGATTATTCATGGGGAAAGGGGAATTGCTGACTCGCAGGAAAGGCTTGCAGAGCTCAGCACCTCCCTGCACCTCCTGCAGATTGCTCTGTCTGGCCTGGCTCCCAAACCCAGGCTGCAGCTTTCCCACTAAAAATGGGGAACACTTTACTAAAATTAGGAAAAAAGTGCAGAGTCAGGCTGAAAATGCAGTTGTAATGTTTGATGGTTTGCCTGAGTTTGCTTTATTTGTGCAAGTTCCGTGGATGGTGTGGCACACTAATTAACCAGGGAAATAATTGAGGCTCCAGCAGAAGTTTCCATCTTCTTTCAGGCCGTTTTCACTCCAGTCCAGCTTCTCCAAGGATGGGACAGAGCTGCCACCAGAGGCCTCAATTTCATTTATTCAGCAGGAGTTACATGGAGGGAAATGTGAGAACAGAGACCTAAGGCTGAGAGGAGCCCAGGCGGAAGGGGAGCTGAAGCCTGCAAATTGGAGAAGAAAAAACTCAAAAATCCATTTTATCCTCATGGTTTTTAGTGGAAATGAGTTGTAAATGGGGTGGATCACCAGGAAAATTGGCTTGACAGGAATCCAGCACCTGTTTTATTTCACTGTCCTGTCCATTGGTGCTTGTGTCTCGTGTCCTCAGAATTCCCGTGGGCCTGATTCCTGCTTCCACATTCCCGATCCCAGTGCTCCAGACCTTTTTACCTGGCTGTGTGGCTAGTGATTGTTGCTTTGGGCAATCAGCTAACTACACTGCCTGGCAACCAGGCTGATGGCAGAGCCTTCACCCCTACTTTTTCTTTAAAAAAGCCCCTCCTATGGCAAGTCCTGGCATTATTAATTATATTCTCCAATTAAAATTCTTAGTTAAGCTAAGTGGTCAGAGAAAAAAAAACCCTTATACCTACAGTGAGTTTAATATTTAATCACTGGTCGAAACTCCCTTCACTTACCAGCTTGCTGAATAAAACATGAAAAACAAATGAGAATTATTTCTGTCTGGCAGATAAGCTGAAGGATGCAACCTGAAAAAATTCCTAGTCCAGTCTGGGTGTATAAACAATTAAATATGCAGTAAATGAATCATTTAAATACCACGATTCTTGGTGCAGGAAAATTCCTGAGGATTTTAGCAGCAACTTCAAGAATTCCAAGATTTCACTTCATGTTACCAGCACACTGCTGTGGGAAGGTAAAATTCTGGAAACAAAGCTGCAAATAAATCACATTATTGATGGTTTTGCAGTAGGAATAAGGGAGTTTGGAGTTTCCAGGCCGAGGCTGGAGCAGGGAATCCTGTGCCTTGTTTTGATGGCAGTGAAGTTAGTGATTGTGGGATGAGGGATACAATCAGCTAACTACACTGCCTGCAAACCAAGAACAACTCCTGGAGCCATGGAATTCAAACCTGGAACGAAAGAAAGCACTTCCAAGAATTATATTCATATTCTCCATCTCCTCAAACGCTCTTAAAATAATAAGGAACTGGCGGTAATGGAAAATAGTGGTCATATCACCCTTATTCTACTAAATGCCAAATTTTATTTTTATTTTTATATTTATATTTATATTTATATTTATATTTATATTTATATTTATATTTATATTTATATTTATTTCCACTTATATTTATATTTAGATATATTTGTATTTCTATCTATATCTATATTTAATATTTATATCTATCTTTAGGATTTACACCACATATCAAGAGTTCTCAAGAATAAAAACTGCAGCGAACACAACACAAAGATCTTTTCAAGAGTGCAAAGGCAAAGCAATGAAACACTGAAATATAAATTATTATGCAGCCCCACAATGGGAAAGGGAGATGAGGAACGGAGTCCTTGCTGTGTCCAGAGGTGGGAGTGCAAATCCAGCTGCAGATTTGGGCCAAGACAAAATATTGCACAGGAATATCGTCGTGCCTGGTTTGCAGCATCTCAGGTTCGTGCTCACCCCACCTGTCCCTGTTCCCTGCTTGGCTCCGTGTCCTGTGCCATGGATTTTGTGCCTTTTCCATGTGGAGTTTTCCAGCGTGAAGTGCATGGACAGCAGCAGCAGGGGTGGTGGAATTTCACCATTTCCCTGAATTTCAGAAAGCTTTTCTTCCCACCCCCAAAAATACAGGAACGCAGATCGTGCTGTCAGTCAGGTGTCAGAATGCTCCAATCTTTTACACTCATTTGAAGCAGCTAAAGAAATGAACAGATCTGTTCTGAGCGTGTGTCAGGAGTTATCATCAATTATGTCTCATGTCTGATGGATGTGCATGCAATTAATAATGTGATAAAGCTGCTTTATATAGATTTATCAAGCTAAAACAGGAATGAGACACAATCTGTGAGCTTGCAAGGAGAAGTTTGTCTGCAAATGAAACAATTTTGCCAGCTTCCCTCCATAAATGCCTTAAAGAATTCAGGACTTACCCTCGAGCAGCTTACCTTGGAATAATCCTGGTAAGGACAGCGTTGAGACTAAAATGGTTTCATGGGAAGGGAAAAATGGATTGGATTCTTCGCTCTTCCCTTTCCCAGCACAGCACCCTGTCCGTGGAGCCTTTCCCTGGCAGAATTCCTCTGGGGATGCTCCCATCTTTTCCCCTGGGGCTCCTGGGTCGGAGTGTCCCAGCGGGGCCGTGGGTCAGCCCCATGCCCGGGAGCTTTGTGTACTCCCTGTCACCATGGCCACCCGGACAGGACGGGCAGGTGGCCCTGGCCATGGGAGCTTTGTTGCAGGAGAGGTTTCCATGGGCAAAGTCAACATGGAAAACACACCCGGAGTTTCCATCCTGAGCCCACGGACAAGCGGCTCCAGGGGAGGGTGATCCCGGCTGGGCTGGCACCGGTGGCAGTCCCAGCTCGTGTCCAAGGATATTGAGGCTCCAGGCTGGTTTAATTCCCACCAGGAATTGCCAGAAGGCAGAGCAGCAGCTCAGAGGGATGAGTGTCCTGTGCTGCTGGCACAGCGGGAGGCACAGGCTGCTCATCTTCGCCTTCTGCCCCTCTCCCCCTGGGTTTCGGGTCTGCCCAGCCATTTCTCTCTGCTTGGCCTGTTCAGCCCTGCAAATCATGGCATGCAAACAGAGGGGAACAGCCAGAAAATTTAAAGAGTTGTGGCAACTGCTCTTGGACTCCATAAAATAAGCCCAGGTAGCTTTGCAGTCTTTCCTTTGTTGTTTAATTTTAGGACATCCTGGATCGACACCACTGGGGTTTTTTAGGTTTATTTTATTAAATAAATCACGAAATCTTAAATTAAATTCGAGCAATATGTAGTACTCAAACCCTTAGGATTTTTGTGGTGTTGATCAGAATCACCTTCTGGTTCACTCCAGTCCAAAATAATTCTTTTTACAGAGACTGCATGGTTTGAGTAAAGGTGTGAGTTTGTCACCTCCAGGTATGAGGTTTCTTAGTGGTCCCTGGAATTGGTGCTGTGATCACACCTGCTGCTTCTGAGTGTGACCAGGACAGTGACCAAACAAATGCAAGCTGCTTTTCCCTCAGGAGATTGTCACCGAGGATGCTTTTCCACATGGAAATCACCGAGGCTTTCCGATTTTTGTATCGATATCTACGAACTTCAGCTGCTTACCTGGAGGAACTGCCTGTCATCCATCACCCACAAAAATCAAATGGCTTGCAGAGGGAAGGCTGCCACTGGCAAGCTGCACTTGGTTTCTTTATTTCCATGTACTCAATCCTTTAAAGCGGGAAAACTGCAGAAAGTCCTGCAGGGGTGGCTCCTGCCAGAGCGTGTTTGGGGGAGCTGTGTTTGCTCTTGGTTTGGGCTGCAGTTACTACAGAAACTGTGCCTGAGTCTGTCCCTTCGTGGCTCAAGCCTGGGCTTGCCTGGTGACCCAAGGGACACCTCATTTAATCTGGCTAAGAATGCTTGTGCCTGATCTGAGCCCCACTGAAGGCTCTGGACACATTTCCCCTGCTTTCAGTGAGCTCTGGATCAGTCCCATGGATGTCCAGGCACTGATTTTGAGTGGTTTGGCTTTTTTTTCTGTTCCTAATAAGGATTAAAACAGCATCATTTAACAAAAGGCACAAATATCTCCTCATTTTTCTCCTGCCTCCTCTCAGTCAGAACACTTGGCTGTCCATCCTGGGTTTTGCTAAATCTGCTGGGATGAAAACAGTTCCTGTTGGGATGCAGCTGGGAATGAGTGGGAGCACAATTTGTTGGCTGCTGTTTAATGGAGCTCTCCCTCCTTGGCACGGGCTGTGCCAGTTTTGGTTCAGACGTTTTCTTCCTCAGCAGTTATTGCCCAAACAGGGCACCCAAGGCTGCGTTTTCTTCCAGCCAGTGACAACTGACAGCGCTGGGAAGGATCGGAGCCCAGTGAACCTCCCTAATTAAACCAGCCAGTTTTTCTTGCCACTGCAATGGGGTGCCAGAACCACTCTCTGCTCTTTTGCTTTCTGTGACATTAACAGGAAATATTGCTTGAACTCCTGCATGATATTAAAAATACCAAGTTAAAAAAGTTCTCAGAACTTCTGTTCTGAGACAATTTTAATGATCAGAGCCAACTGGGTGAATTGCTGAGAACTTTGCCTAAATTTTCCCGTGTTTGTTGGTGTCCATGTGTGGAGTTTGACCTGACTTTTGCCTCCCGTCATCCAAGAAATATCACCTCATTGCAGGACTGGTTTCTCAGGTGAGGGGTTTGTTTGCTGCTCACCTGCAGTTTCTGGGTTAGCCATGGGAACAAGGAACCCAACAGAAGGAGGTGGAGGAGGGATCCAGATTTCCCTCTGCGTGTCCTTTGTGGATTCCAGTCCTTCACTCCTTTGCCACAGAATTTCCTCGCTCACAGGGCCTGCCTGGACTTGCTGCACTAAGCAGGAGATGCCTCAAAATCCCATCCTGTGTCTCTCACTGGCCCAAACCACCTCGGCATTTGGGAAAGGGCAGTCCCTGGAGGATTCCTGAGGCTGAAATGTGGCAGGGTCAGGAACTGTGATCAAATTATTCACCCCAGAGCAGGGGATGGGCTCCCCACGATGCCCGCTGCTGTTTGCAGTGGGAATGCTGCTTTAGCTGGGGTAGTTCGAGAATAAATGGGAATCAAGGTTTAGAGGAAGAGGTCATGTCTTTTGTTAGGTTATAATCTGATATTGAGGAAAAACGACATGAAATCAAAGAAATCAGGCTTAATATCAAGACTTTGGCCAGAAAGATAACATCATTCCTAGAGGAACCCCAGTCTCTGGGTCTGGGATTGTCTAGGAAACGCTGAATGGACTGAACTTATCGAGAAGAACTTCAAAAATTATAATTATGTGCATTGCCCATCATTTTTAGGTGGCAAATCTTGCTCTTTGATATTTCCTTGGACACCAGTGTTGTCAGATCAGTTAAAACCCCACAGATTTGTGATGGCTGCCCCCAGTTTTTTGGTAACACCCACTTTTCCTGCAGTTCAGCCACGCTGCAGTAAAATCAGTGTGATCAAAACTTTAAAGTCACTTGAAAACTTTTATTTTGGGGGCTTTTTGACATGTCACCATGCAACAGATTCTTAAAAACAAAGAAAAACTGATGTGGCTGCAGTGTTTGCAAGGGAATCCACTCAGCTCAGAGAATGACATTTTTAAAGCAAGTTTAATCTCCAGGATAAAACTCAGGCCTCAGGCAGGAAGAGCCAGTTTGGCTGTCCAGGAATGCTCCTGTGCTGCCCAGAGCTAATTCTGGATGCAGACAGAGTCAAAATCTTCACAGACTGCACAGACAGAGGCCAGAAAATGTTGTGTGGAAATTCTTCCCAGCAGAGCACAGCAGCGGTTTCCTGTTGTCCTACAGCATTCCCCAAAAATCTCAGAGCAGGCTGCCCTTGCCCTCTTTATCTCCACGAAAAAGGAAGGAATGACTCAGGGTTTTGCAGGGAACAAAATCCTTGCGTGCTATCCCGGGAGCACATGATGAGGGAACCCTTGTGGTCACAACACTGGGGGTTCTATGTCAGGGCTTTTTCTGAGGATCCCTTATCTGTCTCAGCCTCTGATTTCTGTTTCTTTGGAGTGGTCATGGAAAGGGAAAGGTCCCCACTTGCTGAGGAAGTGTTTTGATTTGTGAGACAAAGGAAGAGAAGGAACATGGAGCTGTTCTGTGGTTTATTACTCATTCCTTAAAAGCAGAATTTCTACTGAAAGCCTTGTTTTGTTTTGGTTTTTTTTCCCTTTTTTTGTGATGTAGAAAGAAACTAAAGAGCAAGGAAGGAACTGTGTGAGTGGAGAGAAATGAAACACAGAAATAGCCAGAAATTTGTGGTTTAGGGCACACAATTTGTGCCTTCAGGCTCTGTATTTCTGAATTTCTTATCCCCTGCCTTGTCTCACCATCAGCTCCCCAGGCTGAGACGTGAGCCTGGAGCTGCCTGGCTGCTCCATCCCCAGCCCCATTAAGAGCCAGTTTTAAACACTCAGCTCTTTTTGCCTCCATTTGTTCTTTTGTCTCGGCAGTTCCTGGGATCTGACACTGGAGACACAACTTCCTGAGGCAGCAAAAGGGGGAAAAAAGGAACAATCAGCTCTTCTCTGGCTGTGCCCAGAGAATTATAGCTTGGGGTTTTGAACAAGGAGCACAACTCTCACGTTTTGAGGAACTGAGACATTCCCTCTGTTTTAAACACCTCAAAACCGAAATAAATCTGTGCTGATAATGTGAACTAGGAAGATCAGTGATGTGATAAATGCAGAATCAAGCGGTTTTCTAAATAAAGAACACCAAATGTGAAGGTTTCACGTGGAAAATAATTGTGTTAAGTCTGCTGGGAGCAGTCAAGCACAATTCTAATCATTAATTAATAAGCCTGGTGCTGTTTTCCTCATGGTGAATATTAAATATTCCACAGGGATTTATGGGGTAGGCTGATGGACACAGCAGAAAAAAGAATGGAATCAATTAAATCACCCTAAAAGAAGGAACTGCTGTTGGAATAAAGCCAAGGAGATTGGAAATATCTTTGAAAGCAGCTTGTTAATTAATCTAACACACACCTGCAGCTCCTGCACACCTGAATGTTGTGGCATTCCTCAGCTCCACATGATTCCACTTCCATATAAAGCCTGACCAAACTCTGCCAGGGAAGGAGGGAGGGGGTCTTTGGCTGTTGGGGTTCCCCCTCTGTCTAAACGATACAGGGCCTTGTGGTGTTTTGTCTGTTTTCTTAGTGCCTCTTTGAGGCTGTTTGTGAAGTTTATCTCAAGTTTTCCCTGTCTCTGCTGTCAGAAGGTGATGC
Source organism: Lycocorax pyrrhopterus obiensis (assembly GCA_014706295.1). Lineage (NCBI taxonomy): Eukaryota > Metazoa > Chordata > Aves > Passeriformes > Paradisaeidae > Lycocorax > Lycocorax pyrrhopterus. Next base: position 5,330,632 of record JACSVZ010000025.1, on the reverse strand, counting down.
TTTTGGTCTTCTTTTTACAGAAAAAATGATATATTTGTAAGATTTGCTGCTTGTAATATATGTGACATGTAAGAACTGTTACGTTTGAAACTCTTTTTTAATATTCTCTCTTAACTTGCTTAGTGCAGGGGCCTTCTAGTAATGCATTAAACTGGTTTTAATATCCAAAACTCAATTTAATCTGCTGTTTGGCACTCAGGCTTCTCCAGGCTCTGTCTATCCTGGCTTGTGCAGGTTTTGCAGTATCTATTCTTGGAACCTGATAGTGCCCTAATGTTATTAAATCTCTCTGGTGTGGTGTTTCATCTCTACTCCAGCAGCTCAAGCACCCCCTGTGCTGCAATTCAAGATGAAAGATGAAATTGCCGCCGCGGTTTTCTTCGTCACAAAGCTGGTGAAGAGGGAAGGCAAGCTGAGCAAGGATGAGGTGGAGAAGTTTGCAGCTAGGCTGACCACGGTCCTGTTTGAAAAGTACAAAAATCACTGGTACCTGGGCAGTCCATGCCGAGGACAAGCCTTCAGGTGAGAGGGCTCTTAGGAGAGGACAGGGCAGATGGAGCCTTGGGTTGGCATTCAAGAAGCAGTTCCTGGAGGCCTTAAAGTGAAATAAACGATGCAAAGGGAGCCACCAGGATGCTCCTTAAGCTTGAGGGAAGGATTATTAATTTATTTTTCACCTGTAAAGATGTGACTAGAGAGCTGAGGTGGAAATCTTAAGACAAGTGTCTTAATTAGCCTCTGACTCCCTGGATGCAGAATTCGAGTGGTCTTAAAGTGGCTTTTGGAATGGTTCAGTTTTAAACACTTAAAGCAGCAAATTGCCTAATTAGTAATTGATGAGAATTAAAAGCCAAGCCTTGTTTGAGTTGATAAATCAGCTTGTTAGGCTGAATTGCTGGTTGGGGCTCTAAGTGAGAACTTCCATCAACAGGTTAAAAGTGCTGAGGCAATAAATAGAGATTTTGGGTGTGCTCTGCACGAGCAGAACCTGCAATGCTGCAGTGGGATCTGAGCTCCAGCTGCAGTGGGATCTGAGCTCCAGCTGCACTTCGCTGTTCCCCAGGTGTATAAGGATCAACAAACAGCAGCCACGGGATCCCCTGCTGGACCAGGCTTGTGCAGAGAGCGGTGTGGACTTCAACCAGATGGGCTTGCCCGAGGAGCTGACGGTGTGGGTGGATCCCTTCGAGGTGTCCTGCAGGTGAGTTCAGAGCCTGTTCATCACCCAAACCTGCTCCCAGCCTCGCCACCCGAGGTTTGCTCGCTGTGGGTGTGAGCTGGCTCCTCCCAGAGCAGCAGCACTCACCTGCGGCCGCTGCAGGTACGGGGAGAGGAACGAGCCCTTCACCGTGGTGCACTTCAGTGGGGAGGAGAACCCCGAGCTGCCCCAGCAGATCAACCTTGCCGTGGGGAGGGCAGCCCTGGACAATCACTCCGGCAGCTCCTCGGATGAGGAGAGCTTCAGCAAGGAGCCCAAAGCCATCCCCACTGTCAGCAACCCCAACAGCGTGTACCAGGTGAGCCGGGCCAGTGGGGCTCAGGGGGGACCTTCTCACTCAAAAACTCCCTCAAAAGAGGCGCTGGCAGGTGGGGGTCAGGCTCTTCTCCCAGGGAACCAGAGACAGGATGAGAGGGAACAGCCTCGAGTTGCTCCAGGGGAGGTTTAGGTTTGGTTTCTCCCCTGAAAGGGTTTTCCAGCCCTGGCCCGTGTTGTCGCCATCCCTGGATGGTGGCCGCCCTCCCTGACGGAGTCACCAGCTCTGGAGGGGTTTCAGACGTGTGTCGATGTGGCACTTGGGGACACGGGTTAGGGAACTGCTGCACTTGACCTTAGAGGGTTTTTTCCAACCTCAGCGGTGCTGTGAGTGGGACAGAGCTTTGGTAGAAGGCACCACTTGCTCCCTAAGCTTCCTCTGCACGGAATGTGGTAGAATCCTGATGGCCTGACTGCTCTCCCCTCTTTCCCCAGCACACTTTAACGTTATTTCCCCTCTTACTGGCCAGCTCAGTGACTTCTGGAAGATGCCCCTCCAGCCCTGGTGCCCGTTCCTGCACAGGACGCCCTACGAGGCCCACGGCTCCCACTTTGGCCAGCCCAGGGCCTACAGGGGCTACCGGCCCTACAGGCCCACGGGCGCCTTCCCGGGCCCTCGGGTGGACAGGTACCACTGGGTCAACACCAAGAGGTAGATCCCTGCCTGCTTTCGGACTCTGGAGCCCTGCTTTTGTTATGGGGTGAAGGCTGGCCCTGCAAAACCTCGTAAGAACAGCGCTTGCTGTCTAATCTGTCTGTGACTCGGTATTTATGAACCTTTTGGGGGGGTTTTTTATACAGGTTTTTCAATGTTTTAACTGGATGTTAACATAAGAATAAAGATGTAGCGTGAGGCTTTTCTTGTGAGTTAAAAAGGAGATGCAGAGATCAATAAATGTACTCTTCTCGTGAATTAAAAAGGAAATGAATAGATAAATATGCATCTCCTTTTTAACTCACGAGAAGAGTAAATTTAAATAAATAAATTTACTCTCCTTGTGAATTAAAAAGGAAATGAATAAGTCAATAAATCTACTTATGGTTTTTTGTCAAAGCCATCTGCTGGTGGTGCCTTGAAGGGTGTTCAGGAGCTTTTTGGTGCAAACACCAGCACGTGCAGGAACACAAAGACATCCCCCAAGCTGCTTGGAAGGGTACTTTGCTTCCTTCTGGCAAAGGTGGTGTGAGCCAAGACCTAAATATCACCAGCAGGAATGTTGGGGGTATTTAGTGACTCACAAAAATATTTAAATTGTGCTGTGCCCCTGTGAGGTTTGTACTGATTGGGGGGGGAAGAGTTTTGAGTGGCTTTGCTCTTCTTCACTTGCTTTTTATCTACACTGGAGGCTGGGCTGATGTTTCAGTGATTGGAAAATATTGAATGTTTCGTGTTTTGAGGTTTGGCTCTTGAATTTGGGAGGAGGAGAGACTGATTGCCCAGGTTTAGGAGCAGGGATGGTCTTGGACAGTGCAGGACTGGGTGCCTGTTAGCACAGAGCTGAAATAAATGACTTCAGAAGTTGCTTCAGTGGTGGAGAACGATATTTCTTGCACTTTAAGTGTAATTGTGCAGATATAATTAACCCCAGTAACCGTATCTGCAGTTTTTGCTGTGTCATAAAATCATAAAACTGCAACTCTCAGCTGCAGAGGCCTCAGAACACCTCCTGGAGGGACTCATTGGTTTAAAGAATAATTTATTTCACACCAGGAATTGAGTGATTCTATATTTTGCTCCTGTTCCTGGAAACTCTGAGTCTGGGCTTTCGCAGCAATATTTCTTCTCACCACTTGGCTGTGGCCAGAAATGTCAGTTCCTCCGGCCAAAGTCTTGTCACTTAAATTTCTGCACTGCTTTCACTCCTGATTTAATGAGCCTTTAGGATGGAGAGGAAAAATACCTTGTAATTAAGGCAAAAATAGAGGATTTTCTTTGGATTGAAGCCTAATGCCAAATGCAGAGGAGCAGGAACCAAACCACCACGTTTTGAGCACCATCAGAACTCTCTGCCCCGGGCTATTTCCTCTTCCAACGCATTTATTTGTTTTACCAAGTTCTCCTTCTCCACACTGGTTATTTCAAGGTAATAAGAAAGCAGATCTTCGTTGCCTTTACTGCTTAAAAACTGCTGTTCATCCTCTATGATGTGCACCAGCTCCTCAGTTAAAGCATCCACTTTATCCTCCAGTTCTGAAGGGGATGAGGAATTGGCAGTTTCCTCTTCAAAGCTAAAAAACAAGGGAAATGTTTAAATTGACAGGGAAGAAATGCCAGTATTAAAATTTTATCCCTAGGCTCTTCACAGGAGCAAACCAGAAAGGCAAATTTCACTGTACAGGGTAGTGGAATAATAAACAGTAAATTTAAATAGTAAATAATAGCTCCTGGTTAATCATTCTCACCGTGCCCTCCTTCCACTGCTGCTCAGGGGGTGAAGGAAATTCTCTTTTTTCTTCCCCAGCCTCTTGTCATTGGGTGTTTCCTCAGGTTTCACACGGAGCAAGAGGCTCTTCATGAGCACAGAAGGGGAGAGAGCAGATAAATGTTAATTTTAAAAGCCTTTTTATAGACTCTTTAAATATGTTTTCATGGTATTGCTGTTTATGCTGACCTAATGATTTACATGAAGTTAAATAATTTATTTTAACCTTCCTGCTTAAGCAGAGTCATTTGGAACCAGCTGAGTTTTCTAAACCATTTAATTGCCACTCTAACGAAGTAAAAAATGAGGGGTGGTGAATTTTTTCAATCAGATCTTGTGATTTTTCTTGTTACCTTCTCAAGGAGTTCTGTGGCCGTGAGGCTTTTCACTCTCACTTCAAAAAGTTGGGAGATCAGGTTTATTTCCTCTGTGGAGAATGGTTCCTCCTTGAGCAGCTTCTGATTTATCCCATGGGATTTATCCCCCTGGGGAGCTGCTGAGAGCTGCAGTCTGAGGGAGAACATCTCACTGAGGCAGGCCTTTAGAGCCTAGAGAAATTTAAAAAAAAAAAAAAAAAAAAAAACAACAAAAAAAGAGACTTTCTGAAAGGTTTTGAGAACCTGCACCGCACCAAGGTGTTGAGAAGGAAAATTCCAGTTCCCTCTTTATTTTCCAATGAGTCTATCTGTGTTCTGAGCTGGGACTGTGATGATAAAGAGCTTTTCCTGCTGGATTCTCCCATTTACTGCCCAGGTGAGGGTTAGAATGGAGTTGTCTGGGTTTAATCTGCTCAGTTCTGGCAGCTTTAACCCTTTGCTTTTAAAATAAGACTTTTTAACAGGAATTAATTTAATCACATTGAGAAAATACCGCTGTACCTGGTGGAAAAGCCTCAGGAAGAGGGGGCTGGTGTCGTGGCTGAGGTCCCCAGCAGTGACCCGAGCCAAGCAGTGCACCAGGAGCAGCAGGAAACTTCCCACAGAGCCCAGGCAATCCCTCAGGATGAAGAGTTTCTTCTCGGAATTCTGAGGAAAAAAAGGAATATCCCCAGCTGAGAAATTGGCTCAGCCCTCCCAGTGGTTTGTCTCAGTTTTAGGTGAGTGCAAGGATTGAAATTGGTGCTGGGGAATATCCACGTGCACGGGACTTCATGAAACGGTCGATGCTGTGAATTTAAAGCATTCCTGGATTCTCTGCTCCAGGCAGGTTTATATTTAGATTTTATGAACTTCAGAAAACTTAGAAAAAAGAAGACTAAATAGTCACATTTTGTAATTTATTTATAGTGGCCTGTAATTTAATTATAATAAATAAAACGCTGATGCACTGACTCCTATAAAGCTGACCTAGAGAGAATTTGGTAGAAACGAAAAGTGGTAGAACTTGGTCCTGAGAAACTGGAAAATCAGAGCTGATTTAATAACTATGCTTTGGGTATAACCATCCCATGAAATATGGATTTAAGCATGGCTGTGTTAGGTTTGTGCTCAGAGATATCTGGAGGTTATTAACATTTGATGATTTCTTATATAAATATATTTCTTTCCTAGAAAGCATCAAGCATCCTATGACTTGCAGAAAATATTCAACGCTTTTCATTTTGCTTCCCAGTCTCCTGGAACTTGATGGGTATAAAAATATTGCACAGATGTGGGGTGGACAAACCTGATAAAAGAAGGAATTCCTGAAGGCGTCGCCTGGGGCATCGCTCTGGGGGAGGCTGGAGGCAACGCACAGGGTGATTTCTGGAGCCTGCAAAGAGAAGGGAAAATGCTCCTGTGAGTACTGGAGGCACCTCAGGGATTAATGGGATCTAAGTTCACTTAAATGTCAGCTCTGATTTGCAGTGGGTGCACAGAGCCAAAAAAAATCCGCGTGGAAATGGAGACTGAAAATCCTTAGGATTTCCTCTTGCCAGCTTTTTAATTAAGCCAATGAAAGTGTGCTCCAGGCCCGGAGCTCTGGGTGGAGCCACTACAACTTTGTTATTATTCTTTATTTAATGCTGTTACGAAACACCCTGGAGAGTTTACCCAGAGGTGTGCTAAGAACTGTGCAGAGAAAAGGAGAGAATCCTTGTTCTGAGTTACAAAGGGAATATGTTTGATTACAAAATGCTGCAGCAGGCAGGGATTAATTCCTCATTTCCTAAATGGTGTGCTCAGGAAACAACAAATACAAGAACTGACTGTGGATCTTGTGGACTTGAAGACAATTCCAAGCTGTTGTGGAGAAAACAGAAGTGGAATTTATGTCCTGATATTTGCACATTGGTCATTGTCTAATTGATTTTACTTGGTAAGCGCGGTGCAGCCTGCTGGCTGAAGGGTATTTTTGGGTAAGTTTTGTTGGTTTATCAGTATTTTAAACACTCACTTGAATGTGAAACTTGAGGAATCGGAGGATGGAGAGGCCGTACTGGAACACCACAAACTCCCTGGGAGAAAGGGCTGCAGGATCCACTGCTGTCACTTCTCTTTCCTGACTCCTCGAGGCCTCCTGCACGCCCTGAGCAGTAACTTCTGCTGCAAGAACAGTAGAGTTTCATTAGATTAATTGATTTCTAGTTGCATTTTGTTTGTCCGAGAGGTAACACTGCAATACAGGTGGGTAAAAAACTGCATTTCTCATCTTTGTTATGATATTGTTCAAAGCAAAATGAATCCCTGTTGATGCACTGGGAATTATTATAAGGATGATGAAAGAAATGCCCAAAACTTTTACTTTTCCTAGAGAAACTTCTCACAATTAAGGTCTGGAGAAGTGGCATTAATGATGTGTGGCTTAGAGCTGGTCAGCAGCAAATTCAGGTGATTTGGGTGCTGAGTCTTTGTCCTTCACTGGCAGAGCCCTTCCTCTAAAGGAGAGAATAACTGAGGTGTCTGTGCAGCAAAATCTGATCATAATCAACAGCTCCCTAAAGGATGAAGCAGAAATCTTCCAATCACACCCGATTCTGGCTGTTTTATGAGAAGGAAAAGTGCTAAAATTTACTTTTCTCCAGCCTTTGGCTCTGTCCCAGCCCAGCTGCCACCGTGAGACTTCGGAGCTCATCGTTCACCTCCTTCAGGAGGCCGAGGAGAAAAGAGGGTTTTTTACACCTAATTTCATGCCCTGTGTGAAGAAATGTAGAAATGCTGTTTCCCCAAACAATCCATTTCTTACCACATTTGTTTGAGCAAACATTTCATGCCCGGGGAATTTTGTGGGCAAGGTGGAACAGTGGCAGGAAAAGGAACAAAAGTCATCAAAATTACTTTGATTGTTTTTTTTACCATGCAGAGGAGGTGCTGCGAGCTGAGGGTTCAGCAGGGTGATCCTGGATGCCATCAGGTGTTCTGCCTGCTTCAGCACCTTGATATCTGTGAGGAGAGGATGTTTGCAGGTGTTATCTGGCATAATTCCAGAGGGATTTGTGTCCATTCCTTTTTCCATAAGATAATTTTGACTTTCCTACACAGTATTCAGGCCTCAGTTTAAAAATGAACTGGTAGGATTAAAAGCTGTAATTTTTTTACTAAACATCTACTTTTTGGAAGAGGTTTAAAAAAGTAGAAGTGTATTGGGATCTCTCCTGTGTTCATTTCCATCAGGGACCCCCAGGTAATGCATCAATATCAAAGAATAATCACAGGTCACTTAAATTCCTTGACTCACTCTTAGTCAGGAACAGGAGGAGCTGATCCTCTGCCTTTGTCCCTGGAATCTGGGAATCCTGGGTGATGTGTGATGGGGAATGGCTGTTTTGCTGCATTTCCCCTTTTTTGTCTCCTTCTGATCTCATTCTCAACTTCTGCGAATCCAGCTGGAAATCCTTTCCTAAGGAAGATTTTCTCTCAGTGCATTCCTTCATCAAACTCTACAAGGAAAATGAAGAGATGACACAGTGCCTGTAAAAAGCTGTTAAATTTCTCAGACTCTCTAAGGACAAGAACTCTGTGGTGGATAAGGCAGGTCTAGTCCTCACAATCAGTAAAAAAAACCAACCCCCAAACCCCTAAACTCAGTATTTTGGGCATAACCTACTTTTGGCAGCTGTTCTGCTCCTATCCCTTTCCAATTTCCTAAAGTATTGCATTCCTGTTCTCTACTTTCAGCCATTTTCTTCATATATATTCATATATAATATTTATATTTGTATATATATTCACATATAAAATGTGAATTTCATCATTCAGCACAGCTGCAGGCATGGTCTCATCACCATTATACCATTAATTTTATGTCCTATGCAAATCATGCATATTCAATATTAAAAAACATTTGGGATTTGCTCTTTTCTCACCTGAAATGGATCAGAACTACTTGAAATATTCTTGGTTCTTTTCTTTTCCAGGAAGTGCTCCAGCTGTTCCTTCAGCCTTCTCGTTTTCTGCTCTCTGAATTTTTTCACTTCATTGATTGTGGCCTTTGCTTCATCCACAAACTGTAATTGAAGAAAAAAGATCCAAACCCAGAGATCCTGGCATTGTTTTGGGAAGTTTGACACTTGGAGAACAAGTCCTCTGCACAGTAAGAACAGCAATTATTTATTATTTCCTGAATCAGAGTGCAAAGAAATCTATTTTGAGTTTTACCTTCTCCTGGCTGCAGCCTTTTAAGCTCCTGACCATTTCCCTGAAGTGGGTTTCTCTCAGCTGCAATAATCTTACAGCTTGTATGAATTCCAGCACTAAAAAGAAATACTCTGTGCTGTCCTTCAGGAGCTGCAAAATGTCCCTGCTGCCATCATCCATTGATAAATCCTGGAAGGTAAATTGGTCATGTGAAATATAACCTGGAATATCTGAAACTCCTTTTGTTAATTTAATTTCTACGCAATGCATTGAGGGCAGGTTTAAGGCCCAGAGTTTTGAAAATAAAAAGTGTTTGGAAAAAAAAAGCAGTGGAAATTGGGTAAGAGCATCTGGCAATCCTTTATTTTTGTTATTAATAAACACCCAAATAACAAACCTATACCTATTGAAAATTAATATATGATTCTCTAAGGACCATTAAGTGAATCTATGTTAAAACTGGATCTGAAGTGTCTGATTTTTAGTAGAAAATCCCAGGATGGTTTCAATCCTTTTGGCATTAAGAAGTAGTATAATATACTTTAATCTTATTAATATTATAATAATATTTAATATTATTTATTATTAGAATAAATTTATTGTGATAATATTTAATAATATTTAATATTATTGTAATAATAATTAATATTATAATAATCTTTAATCTTTGCTTCATTTCTAGAAACATTTCTCTAAACAGCCACAATTCCTGAGAGTTTCTAAAGTTCTGCAGCAGCACACTGCAGGTTCTGAAGCAAACTAGAGCATTTAAAATAATAAAAAAAAAGAGACTTTCACTTCCACCACGATGTGTTCCAGGCCTGTGCCCTCCTTTTGGGATTTCAGGGCAAGGTTCTTGAGCCTGTGGCAATCCTGGAGCAAAGTCACCGTTTGCCTCAGGTGCCTCTGGGAGAGGATGGAATAGGCCACAAGATTCCCAAATTCCTCTCCTTCGGTCTCCTGGATCACTCGTGTTTCTCTGGCTTTTAGCTGGGGAGAAAACAAAGTTTTACAGACTTGAAGGAAGTGTGGAAATGTTGCAATTTTGAAATTAGAAATCCAGAGTGGGGGGGAAAATTAACCAGCCTGAAAATAACGGAATCCATCAGCTTCCCAAAAGACTTTTAAAAGTTTCCCTTGACAGGTTGAGTTAAAGAGTCATGAATCCCATAAAACATTGGTGAAATAACAAGGGCAGAGGTTTCACTGAGCTCTCCACCCTCTGTGTGGCTGTTCAGAAATGGCAATCCCAATGTTTTAGCTGAGGTACCTTTTCCTCTGCCCGTGTCTGAAGCTCCAGCCTAAACTGTGCCTGCATTTTCCTCAGCTCAGCCTCTGATTCTGCGTTCAAACCCTTCAGCAGATCCCCCTCCTGATGGTGCTCCTGGAGAAAAGCCACTGCTCTGGCTGCTTGCTGCTCCTCCCTGCTCTCAGCAGCCTCTCGGGCCGCTTCTTCACCTCGATTTTTGCAGCTGAGCCTGCTCAGGATCCTGGTCACATCTTCTGGGCAAGCCCTGGTCTGAAGCCGGTAAGCAGAGGCAGAAAATGGTGTTGGTTTGGTTTTTTTTAATAGAAATAACCTATTTTTTTCTAGCACTGGGCATAATTACAGGGATTTGAAGAGTGGGGTTCTGCACAGGAGGTTTCTGTCCTTGCACCCCTGTAGATTTTTGGTCAGGGTGGGCGTTTGTGCACTTGGAGTTTAGTGAGATGCCTCGAGGCTCATGCAGGGAGGGGTGAGGCGTGAAAATCACAAAATGCCTCTACCTGGAGGTCACTGTAGAGATCCAGGACTCTGTACAGACACGTTTGGCTCAGAGCTTCCAGCTTTACAATCTTCATCCCTGAAACCTGGAGCATCCGAGTTACGGGGTCTGGGGAGGGCTCGATTTCCCAGGAATGTTTCTGTTAAAAAGATAAAAAAAGGGTGGGGATTTTCCGCTCCAACTAAGAGCTCTGTGGGGGCAGCAGGACCAGAGAATTCCCGTTCCCAGGGAGAGCTGGAACATTTGAATTTCTGTAAATATTGAAGCTGCTCTGATAACCGTGGAATGGCCGAAGCCAGCCGTGTGTTTGTGTCACCCACGGGGGGTGACATCCAGCCCTGCACAGCAGTGAGGTGACAAAACTCCTAGAAAACGCCTCAAACTCACTTGCTGCTCGCTGAGGTCACCACCTGGGCTTTGCAAGCCAAGCAGACACAAGGACAGCTGGTGTGGAAGCTCTTCCAGGAAATGTCGGGGCTGTTTGGGCGCTGTCAGCTCTGGGCTGAGGCCGGAGTGTTTGATTTCTTCCAGGTGTCTGTGGAGCAGGGCTTGGCCAGCCTGGCTGTGGTGTTCTGAGAGCTCTTCCAGGAGTGAATCCAGTGTGCCAGTCCTGCTCTTCATCCCCTGAAATGATGGATGTCCCAGCTGAACCATCTGCACCAGCAGGAGCACCAGGTGAATGGGAGTTGGGCTGGACTGAGCCTGAGGTGTAAAATCCTCAGCCAGAAATCAGAAATTCATGTTCATTTAAGTGCCATCAGTGGGATTAAGTACCCAAGAGTTACTGAAAACGAGGCCTCTTGTGCCTTAACATTGAGAGAGGAAAACGAAATCAGATTCTGTTTTGCTTTGCCATAATCAGAAGATTTTTTTCCTTCTCTAACTTTGCTTCAATTTTTGGAAGCAATGTGGGAAAACTGAAAGGAATTCGGATAGGAAGGGAGAAACTTTCTTCTCCTGTGTGTCAGCTGAGAAATCGGAGATGCCACAATGCCAGCCTTACCCGATTTCCTTCGTGGCCTTCCTTGGATGATTCATAGAAGGAGCAGACAGTGCCCATCTCTTGTGCCAGCAAGGCCATTTCCAGCTGTGCCCGCTCCCAGCTGTGCTTCTCCCAGAGGAACCTGCAGCCAGATGTGCACAGCCAGCCTGAAAACATCTCTATAATTATTAAAACATTTCCATAATTATTGCCAGCAGCACTTCCCTTATCCACACACACACCTGGAGATCAGGGAGCTCCTTCTGAACCACACACCACCCCCAAAGAGAAGCTTCCTGAGGAGAAAACTTGCAAATAATGTATTTTTATGATCAAAAATTCAGGAATAACGAGGGTTTCTCACCTTGTCTGCATTTCTTGCTGCATGTGGGTGATCCTTGCTGCAGGTGAGGGGAGCAGAGCAGGGGATGTTATGGAAGCTGGGATGGTTTCCTGATTTTCTTCACTTTTTGGCACATCTGTGTGAGCAGCAGAGGCTTTTAAGATGCTCCTCGAGGAGTAGCCTGTACCAGAAACAGGAGGGAAATACTTTTACTGCAAGAAATTAATTATTTTGCAAAATTTACTGTAACTTTGGTGAGGGCTGGCAAGGGAAACTGAGATTTACGGGTGATTTCAGGGCTCATCCCACCCTGGGGCAAATTTACACAAATTTAATTTGCTCGTTAAGCCCAAGGAGATCTTTAACAAAATGGGACCAAAGTCTGATTTTCAGCTGTTGGATGGAGAATCCTCTGGATTTAAAGTTGAAATTTCATAAGAATAAAATAAGGGCAGTGGCAGTGCCTTTCTCTTCTCTCTTACCTGGAGTGTCAGGTGAAAAACCATTTTTTCTGTTTTCCTCCAGCATCTGAACCGCAGACTGGAGCAGTGGGATCAGTTTTTGTGGGATCACCTCCCATGAATTACTTGGGATCCCTCTGAGGCCACAAAATCTGGTGCTCTGAGAGTTTTCAAAGCTCTGTGGTGACCCAGAGAAAGGCACCTGGAACAGCACAGAGCACACAGAGGCTGTTCCATGCCTGTCAAAAATAGAAGCTGCACCACACACTCAAGCAGATGAATTTATGCTGTTTTCAAAGATGAAACCTCTGAGAAAATAATAATAATTAATCTTTCAGTGATGTCTCTGCAATAGCAGCAGCTTTAAATGATGTAAAGACCCAGTGTCACCTCCTGTTTATGGACGTTGCAATTAAATCTTTTGCAGCCTATAAAATATTAAATGTCTGCTGCACTAAATGTGGCATCCTACATGGCCATGCCTAAAATTTCTAGATGAGAATTCAATTCGTTGTTCCATGTGTGAATTCAATTCGTTGTTCCATGTGTGAATTTAATTGATTTCATTTCTAGAGATTGCTGAGCTGAGCTTTACCTGCAGTTTTGCCACTGTGCTCTCATCATCCTCCCCAGTTCCTGGGATGCTCAGAGCCTTTATCCAAAGGTTTTTCAGTGAGGATATTTCATTCATTACCCTGTGATACAGAGTTTTTACCTGAGGTGCAAAATGAAAATAAAAAGGTCACATTAGGAGTGGAGGGATAATTTGGAGCTGGTGAAATTTCCCTTTTTATGTAATAAACCCCAAACTGGGGTCAGTTTTTGGTACAAAGACATCAATTCCAGCTTGGGGAATGATGATTTCGCCCCTTTATTTATCTGTTGCTGTGATCCAGCTCCCTCTGCTGTCCTTAAAGCCTCACTTGGAGTTACAGGAGTGCCACAGGTGGATTCATTTTTGGGCTGTGAAATGCTCTCCTATCGATTTCAGCAGCAAAATTTAGATATTTACTATAAAATTTAAATAACATACTCATCTATTCATTTATTAATCTCTCCTCAGTTTAACCTGCAGCTTTCCAGTGTAGAAAATCCACATTCTTTTTTTTGTTTTACAGATGAAAAATTGAAGCTGGAAGCTGAAATCACTTTCCAAAAGTTATATCAGGTCAGTACCAAGAGAAAAAATTCTAAGAGAACCAAAATATTTTTTGCCTTAAGGTCACTCCTCTTCCCACTTCTTCAGGGTATGAAGAAAATGCTTGAGAAAGTGAGGACAGATTTATTTCTCATGTTCTAAACAGCTGAAAGCTGAAACAAAGCATCTACCTCAGTCAGGGGTTGATAAAACAATGGGAGCAGACACAATTACTTGGTTTTAGGCTTTTCTACATAAAAAGCAGCCCCAAATAATGATTTACCTCTTCTTTGAAGCGGCCCAGCGTGGTGGTCACAGAGTGGGACTGCCTCAGCAGAAGTTCAAAGAAAACATTGGTGTTAAAGGCCTCGAGGTCTATTTGTCCTTCAGGCTCCCAAGCGTCCCCTCTCCTCAGGAAACAGGCTGGAACAGGAATTTTCAGTATTAATTTTGGGGTTTTATTTCATTTGAGGCTGGTTCTGAGCACAAACGCCTGTCAGTCTCTGTGTTCAGCAGCCTTTGCAGGGTGCTAAACGCGGAGTTTTGGTTCCGTTCTGTGCAGAACCCCCCTGGTTTTTAGGGGTTTTTGTTGCCTGACCTGTGCCAGCAGCGCTGCAGGAGTGCCCAGCCTCGTGCTGCAGCGAGGGGTGATGTTTTTGAATGGAAAAAACAGCTGGAATTTTGGAGGAATATCTGTCCAGGCTGTACTTGAGCTGCTGCCTTCGGAACGCAGGGCGGGGGCTGCCCCTCTGTGCCCAGCCCAGTCCCTGGCACAGGAGCTGCAAAACACCACGGAATGGAACAAATCAGTTCCTTCCTTTATTTCTACATCTCCCATTAACGTGGTTCTCTCAACAGCCAGGACCCATCATCACCTCTGGGGCAAAGACCTTGAGAGTCTGGTTTCTAATTATTAATAATCATTAATTTGTTCTAAACCAGAAGGATTAGTGATCCCAGCTGAAAGCGAGGGGAAGGAAGTGTAATTATCTGTCGTTTGCATCTGCTGGGTGAATAAATCACATTTTCTATCATTACCTCAGGAGTCTGGTTGCAGAAAAAATAATATCCTGCTGAATTCTGAATTGCTAAAACTGAAAATGAATGACATATTTTTTTTTGGGTTTTACAGTCTGAAGAACCAGCTTGGGTTTGATTCTGATCTCAGGTGTGTTGTGGTCACTTTTTTTCTGAACTAGGAGAGCGAACCTGAATGTCACGTGAATAAAAATTGAAGAAATTTATTCATTTCTGACAGGCTTTTTTTTGGTAAAAGCAGTATTTATTTATGTCTTCTTTATTTTGAGGCAGTTTTGGTCAGACATTTGAAAAAGTAAATTGTTCTGTGACTGATGAATCAGAAAATGAGAATAAATTAATCTCTACCTTGAATGTCTTTGAGAGGTTTATGAACCAGGTTTTGATGGGATGTCTGTTGGGGTTATTTATGTATATCTGTGGGGGTTTTGATGGGATCAGTTCACGGGGGTGAACTTTACCCCGTTATAAAACCTGGGGCTGGGTTACAATTTATTCCGATTTCCAGCTTTACGGGAACACCTAAATGGTGAGTTCACCACCTAAGATCTCGTCATATTCTCTAAAAACTCCTGTGGCTTGTACTCACTGCCAGTGCCAGGGAGGCCGCCAGCACCAGGAGAAGTCCAGTGGTCACTGCAGCGACGGCCGCCCGGTCTGGGCTGAGGAGCAGCTCCCTTCTCCTGGCAATTCCCACCTGCACAGCGAACCTGGGGATGCTGGGGAAGAAGGGCCCCTCCTCGTAGCACTGTCCCCCCGCTGGCATCACCCTGAGGTACTGCAGCACAGGACAGAGAGGCCAGGCACGTGTCATTGCATCTCGTTTCACGTTCACCCTGATTTCAGTCCATTTTTATCTCTCGCAGAATTCAAACTCTGCAGGAGTTTTGCGCCGTTTTCCCCCCGCACAACAAACTCGTATTTATTGCTGCGCTCTAAAAAGATGCTCACTGTTCTTTTTACACCTCCCTGTGCTTCCAAACTTACACCTGGAGCACGGAATGCTTCGCCAAGAGGGAAGTGATAAGGAAAAAGGAAGGATTTGTGCAGGAATTTTGTGCCGTTTCCCCCCCGCACAAACAAACTCGTATTTATTGCTGCGCTCTAAAAAGATGCTCACTGTTCTTTTTACAGCTCCCGTGCTTCCAAACTTACACCTGGAGCACGGAATGCTTCGCCAAGAGGGAAATTATAAGGAAAAAGGAAGGATTTGTAGGTACAAACCATTCTCTTGTGCCTGTTGCTGCTCAGCCGGAGCACGTAAGTGCCGGGGGCCTGGAAGTGGAAAAGGAACAGGAGGAATTTCTGGGAGGTTTCTCTGATTTCCTCCCTGAGGCTTCGGAAATCTCCCCAGTCAAATTCAGCGTTTGTGTTGTACAGGTTGTTTCTAGGAGGGAAAGGACAAAATTTCTTGTCATTTTCTTTTTTATTTTAATTATTTTTTCTTCCAGGCTCGTAATTAGGGTGGAGATCTATAAATTCAGAGCTGGTGCTCATCACACCAGTAAATGAAGGAGCATCAGTGGGAGTTCAGGCACTGAAATGTCCTCACAGCTTCAATATTTCCTCACCCAGCTTTGTTTTGGGCTGTTCCACCACCTCTCCCTCAAACAAATACAGCAATGAACCCTCAGGAGCAGGAATTTTTATTTACCAGGTCAAAACCAGTTACTGGGAGCCCTTCTAGGTCAGAAACAGCATTGCCAAGACATCAGGAACAGTAAGTACAGGTTTAATTTTGCCTATTTTAATAAGTAAATGTGAATTTCTTCATGACTTAGATGCTGTTTCCTGCTGTGCACAGTCCTCTCTGTGAAAAATACATTGAATTATGTTTAATAATGAGAATTTTACTGTTCCTTGTCACGTTTCCTTTCAATTCCACGTTGGAAAAAGGTGAAGAATTTCTCTCTGTTGAAGTAAAAATGCATTAGCAGAGTTCTTTTTTGTTCTTAAATGTACTTACACGTCATAAACTGGGAAATGCTCCCTGGAGACAAGGAACACGAGGGTCACATCACCGCTGATGCAGGTGGTGGGATTGAGGATGCCAAAAAATGTGCTCTGGGATGTGGAGTTGGGGGGGCTCAGGCTTTGCTGCCGGGGATCCCTGCACTCCTCGTGGCCAGAGTGATCTGTGAGAGAGCACACAACACCCTCAGGAGACAGAAATTCCTGTTTATAACTGTAAATATATATCTATAATTTTATATAATTACAATTTTATAATGTAATTTTTACATATATATATATATGTAAATTTAATTTCCAGGATTAGGTTTGCTGTCCAGACAGCGTGAAAAGAGAGAAACAGAGAATTCCAGAATAACCCCAGGTGTGCCCAAAGCAAGGAATGTGAGCAGAAAAAGCCCCAGCAGGACCTCAGGAGCAGGATGGATACATTGAATTCTGTTTGTTTTCATAAGTGGTTGTTATTTTCTGAGGGAATTCCGTGGTGCTCCCTGCAGGTGCTCTCCAGGGCAGTGGTGGGGGCTGTGAGCCCATCACAAAGCACAATTGATTTTTAGAATCTCTCTATGAAATACAAATTTAGGAGCTTTGCAGGAGAACTCACCTGGAGCTGCTGCTGAAGGACTCTTTTTATGAAGAGATGAAGCCTCATTCAGCACGATGAGGTCAAGAAATAGTTGAGGGTCAGGATTATACACCCCTAAAAATCCTTTCTCTGGAGGGGTATAAAAAATTTGGTCATTTCTGGTTTTGAGCATGAATTTTGCTTTGAGTTTTGCTTTTCCTTGTCCAGTCTCTGTTCCCCAAAGCCCCCAAGCACGACTTGCAAGCTCTAAACTCAAATGGGATCATTTTTAGCACATTCTCCTCATTCTAGGGCAGTTCTTAAAATGTTTGGGCCTTGGTCAAAGCCTTTAGGGTTTGTTTGATGCAGCAACTGGTTTAACCTGGCTGGAGTCAATGCACCTGTGCAAAGGGCACGGGGGCAAATGAGTCTTTGCTAATGCTGGTATTAAATTCCCTGGCTGTGCAAATTGGGCTTTTTGGCCTGGATCTGGAATTCTGAGGGAAAATTTTTAACTACTTTGAATTCTACTTGGTAAAAGCACATTAAAGTCTAAATCCCAAGAAAAAAAATCTGTGCAGGTGAAGGACTTGAGAAGGGATTCCTTTGCCAGGCAAAGAGATTCTCCAGCTGTTTTAATTGTAATTTAGGAAGGAAATTGCTGAATATCTGCCTTTCCCTGTGCTGCTGGAAATACACAAATTTCAAATGAATGGTCTGGGATTGAGCAGGATAAATTCTGTGTGGAGTGGCAAACTCCTGTCGCTGTTCTCAGGACATGAACACGGAGATTTCTCAATATTTGTGTTTTAAACAGCATGGAAAAGCTTTTTGTGTGCAAACCCCATTTAACACACAGAGAATGCCCCGGCTGCTGCTGCTCTTTCCCTCACCACTCATCTCCACGACGTGTGCTGGGTGGGTTTGTTGGCCTCGTCCTGCAGCACAGACATCTTCCAAAGAGAAATTTGGTCTTGGTAGAACTGTCCTCAAGCCTTCTAAGAAAACAGCAGTCTAAGAGAAAAATAATTCCCATTTTTTTCACCTGAATTGTTTAAATGGATGAAATATAATTACAAAGAGCTTTATGTGTGTAATAGAATAATGTTTGGAGATCTTTGTTTGTTGCACTCTATAATTTTCGAGTAAGAGGAATGAGGGTTAGAGCCTGACAAAAGTAGGGAGATGGGGGAAATCACACCAGGTTTTTTCACCTTGCTCCCATTGCTGTGGGTGATGAGAAGCTGAGCTTTGCTCTCTGCACAGGTGAGCTGCAGGGTGGTTTTTTGCTGCCTTCTGCACTGAGAGTCGCACACCCCCTCCAGGCTGGCAGAGTGACAAATGCAGAGGCCGAGAACTTTGTCGTAGCCTTGGAAATCGCTGGGGACAGCACAGACCTGCGGGAGGAGAGAGAGGAACAACAGCGGCACTACAGGGATGTCCTTAAGCTGAAGAAGAGGCAAAACCTCCTGTGCAAGCACGAATAACTCTTGATTTCCATGCTGGCTGCGCCCTGTGAAGGAAGAGCTCGGGAATTTTGCTTCTTGGGGTGTTTTCTGCCCGGTTTTGTGTCGCTGTTTTCCCCACGGATGAGTAGAGAAATGAGACGAAGTCCAGGCTCAGGGATAAATGGATGAATTTAATGAATTCTCAGAAGACTTTTATATGTTAGTTTGCAAAGTGTATTAAGTGGCATAAGATAATTGGCTTTTGCCATCCACCCCCTAAGGGGATTGGTTAAGTTTTAAGACACCCAGTTCTGAGTGTTATTCCAGTTAGAACCATAACAATTTTACCAAAACAATCCGCACCTGCAAGAAGTTTACAAAACGGTAACATTGTTTTGTCTTGCTTGCATGGGAAAGACAGAACTCTCACAAAAATGCTGCAGAGAGCTGGAAAATCTCTCTGCTAAAGCTTTTCAGTGTCCGCAGTTTTGGGATGTCACAAACACGAAAATGGCGATACCTTCTCGGAGCAGTAGCGGGCCCATCCTCTCTTGGTCAGGCACTGCCCCTCCTGGTTCCGGGAGGCTGAATCCCGGCACACGGGGTAGGATTGGCTGACACAGAGCCTTCCATCCCTGCCAGACCTCCTAAAACCCGGGGGGCACGTGCAGAGGGCGTCACGAGGCTGGAAATTAAAACAAGGGTTTGTTTAGGAACCTGCAGCTTTGATGTCCGCACAGCACCCTAAACCTCCCGGTGAATTGATATAACCCCGAGAAATTCAGCATATTTGCCAATCTGGTGTCCCTATCCCTCTCCCTGTGGTTGGAAGTGAGATAAAGAGAGAAATAAAGGTGAGGATGACCAAAATGTGAATTTATGCCGGTGGCTCAAGGTGGATTTCTCCTGTACCTGGAACACCTGCCCTTTCCCGAGGCACACGCAGCTCTGCTGCCCTTCTGCAGGCTGTGCTGCCTCGGAGCCGCAGGGCAGACAGGATTTTTGGGCAGGCCTGGGGTTGAAGAAGTCCACGGGGCAGGGCAGGCAGCTGTGGGAGGGCAGCGCTGCCCCTTCCGAGCGGAACGTCCCCGGCGGGCACGGCACCGCGCTGAGGTTCCCTCCAGGGCAGAAAAAGCCTTCGAACAGCAAAAAAATTCCTGTCAGTTTTTCTTCTGCGAAGCAGTTCGCTGTGGGGATGAATGGGCTGTGTTTCCAGTTTAAATAGTGCGGTGTATTTGTGTCATAAATCAGTTAAATGCGTCCTGCTTCAAAATATTCCCTAATTTCAATATTGGTTAATTCCACAGTGCACAAAGGAACTCTGACAATAAAATCCAGTACTCTACATTTGTTTTTTGAGCTTTCTTACCTGTTACAACATGAATTGCAGCAAGCCCAGTTGATTATCTAAGAATTATTGTAGCAAAATTCAAGCCTGATTTCATTTTTATTGAGGAATATGTGACTGAGAAGCAAATAATCTCTGGTAAATGATCCACAAATACCTGCTGGACAAATTGGCAGCCTCTGTTCTCTTCTTTTGCAGTGAATCCCACTCGGGCATTCCTCATCGTTTCGAAGCTGTGTTTCCCCGCTGATGCCTGGCAAGGTTGGAAAAAAGAGAAAAAGAAGAGGAAAATGGCCATGGATTTATTGCACTGAGCAGCTCGAACTGCCGGAGCTGGGTAGGTAACAGAGAGGCACGAGGAGAGCTTTCCTTTCCTGCTGAATATTTTATGGCCAGGGAGAGTTAAAAGATTGGTGTGAAATATTTATGGGAGCTATTTGAGCATCACAGGTCACAGAGCAGGGCTGTTCTCTGCCCGGCCCAGGGAATATTCCTATGGAATGAGGCCAGGGAAGCGCTGATTTGGGATTCCAGAGTTTGCTCCTGTGTGAGCTGAAGTTTCAGGGTCCCTGCAGCAACCCTGGGTTTGGAAAGTCCACAAATCCTCATTTACCACATGGGATCATCAGCTAATGTGGGATCAGCTGGGATTGGGGATATGCTCACCACAAACTGTGCAGCCTAAAGCCCAAAGCTGTCGAGAAATTGGTGTCTTTTTGGCATTTACTATAAAAAATGTAATTATCCACGGCTGGATTGCCCCCTCTGGTTTTCAATATCTAGAATGCAATTCAAGGATCTGCTTTTGAAGATCTCTGGGGATTTTGGAGGTGCCAAAGCCGGGCAGGGCTCCTGCAGCACAGCAGAGGGCAGCCTGGCTCCCCGCAGGATGGAGGAGGAGGGAATTGATGCCCCATTTCCCACTGCTGGCACTTCCGAGACCTTGCCCTCGTAACCCAGGGCAGATATCCCCGCCCGTGCCATTGTGGAGATGTTCCACATCCAGCACAGGCTTCTGTTTTCTCGTGGAGAAATCGATAATCAAATATTCCAGAGCATTTCTGGATGGCTTTTCCCATCTGCTCGTGCCTTCTGTGGCACCAATAAATGCACATTTTTTCTTAAAGTTCCTTCACACAACTGCTTGTCCAAGGACCTGCAGCTGGGTGGGCTTTCTAGGGACACAATAAATGAGTGGTTTGCGTATTTTGATTTATTTTGAGGGGCAGTCTGGGAGAAGAACAGAAGAGAGAGGGGTTTTCAGAGAGAGGATTTATTTATCTGTTTGCCAGAGTTAGGGTTGTGATTTAACTGGCAATGTGGAGAAATTGCCAGAAATGGTTGTTCCTTGGACAAATCTCTGACCTTCCAGTGAAGGATCAGTTGGTTTTTACACACAGTAAAGCCTGGAGTCCCCAGCCAAAGGCCTTGCAACGGAATATCCCCTAAAATTCGGTTTTTAAAGCAGGATTTGCTTCCATCAGCCTTGCCTGTGCTATGAATTGCAGCCCAAACCATCCCTGCCGTGTGGCTGCCGCAGCTGGAAGTGCCCAAACTCCCTCCTTGTCGGAGTTTGCATTCTCTGAGCGTGCCTGGAGTTGCCCCCTTTGGAGAAATCCTGTGCAGAGGTCCTGCCTGGAGCAGGCTGGAATGCAGGAGCTGCCTCTGCTCCCTCCTCTGCCCCGTCCCCTGCAGGGCTTTGCGTTGCTGCTCAGCCTCAGAGCTCACCCAGCAGCATCAATTCTGCACATTCAGGTTTCACCTGGCTGCTGCGAAGGAATCCACAGCAGGTCCGGAGATTAAAAAATTATTTATTATTATTTTTGTTATTTATTTTAATCGGTGAAGGTTAGGTTGGGCAAACCTCCCAGCCCTGGGAATGCAATGTGGGAATGACCCCAGAGGTTCCCTGAGGGATTAAGTTTCGTGGGCAGGGAATACCAAAGGCAATTAGCAGCTTTCCTTCATCAAGGAAGTATTTCAGAGTCATTTCTCTGCTGTTTGCCACACAAATCAGTGTCCAGCAGCCGTGGGCCCAGAATTAATAAATAAATAAACAAACAAATGCCTTGTGATAAAATCTGAGTCCCAGGCTCGTGATCCCTGGCTGTGATGAGCAGATGCAGGACTTCCCTTTTCCACAGAACTGATCAGTGACCTTGTCCTGTGTGCCAGGCTGGCGCTTTCCTGGCAGGGACAGGAATTTAACAGCCCCATAAAATGTTTGGTGACTAATCAAGCCCAAGAATTAATGCCTGAATCACTCTCCCAGGCTTGGCTGACTTCAGTCATTCGCTGCCTTCACTTCTCAGCCGGGCAAAGGGGCAGGAGAAAGAGGGGGAGACTAAAAAATTCAGGTTTTCTATTCAGTTTTCAAAGAAAATGAGCAGGCTCTTGGGTAAATGGCATCTAAATCCACCTTATTATTAAGCACAGAATTTTCACACCACCTCAAGCAGCTCCTGAAGAGAGCAAAGCAAAACCAGCCTCTTGCTGCTCTGGAACGTGTGCAATCATCCCTGATGTTTTTAACAGGAGTTTTTAAAGTCATATAATTGTTTTGGTTTGGAGTTCTCTTGTTTCTCTCCTTGCTCAACTTAATCACTGCTGTTTTCAGTCTGTGCCACACCGGATTTGTGTTATTTGTAGCTATTTTTAAGCTATTTTAAGCTATTTTTAACTATTTTTCTTCCTGGGCATTGGGGTTTGAGATTATTTATTTTAATTACGTGATATCTGAACAAGTAGGTGCTGACCCATGGTTAGCAAGTCAGTCAAGCCCAACTTTGATCTTACTTCTCTGTAAAATCTCGTAGAAGTTTCTGTTTCATAGAAGTTTCTCAGCTAAAGGAGCCACAAGTGGATTATGTTGATCTACAAGTATTTGATGAACCTACTTTTATCAAGTATTAATTGTTTTCCCACATAAACTTCACTCTCCAGCTGTTATTTACAGCAGGTTTTGGCTCTGCTGAAGGAGAGCTGGATTTCGATAACCTTGGTTTACAATCACACCGAGAGAAGTTGTGTAAGTGCTGGAATATGTGAGGCTTCCAGGGAAAGGCTGGGCTCTGACTTTTGGGCCAAAGCCAAAGGGACTTGGGGTGACTTTTGCAGGAATTGCCCACAATGAACTCTCAGAGGTCTCAGGGCTCTCAAATGTGCAGCTTATCTCGAGCCCCACCACATAAAATCCAAGCACGTGCCAGCACACCCTGGGGCTGTGCAGGGTCATTTGTCACCTCCAGAGCAACAACAACCCACAAATCGGGGCTCGGAAAGTGGCAGATTCTCTTTTTATTTTCCTTCCTCTTTCCCTATTTTCTATCCTCTATTTCTCTTTTTTTCCTGCTGTTTATTGCTTTTCTCCTTTATCCTTTTTGGGGCATCATGAGAATAATGTTGGGTTTTGGGGGATCAAATGGGCACAGGGCTTCTGGTGCTTGGGACTGGATTTCTGTGTTGAAAAACAAAAAAACAACCCTGAAGACTGCTTATTCTGAGATAATCCTGAAAAGCCAGCTGAATCACAATTTAAATTTCAACAAATGAGGATAGAGGCCAAAGAGAGCTCAGAATTCATTCAAATCCCATGGACAACGCAGCTCCTGGAAGTTGTTTATTTTCACTTGGGCTTTGTAGTTGTATTTTTGCAACGGGAATGTTTTATGGATTGATGGATTGAAATATAAACTTTACGTCTGCAGCTCTGATTCTAGGGGAGGAGGCGACGTGGGGAAGGTAAACCCCAAAGTTTATTTAATCAGCGAGGGTATGTAGCTGAGGTTTTTGGGGTTTAACAGACAAGTGGAAATAAATAACCTGCTGTGAGCAAAGAAAATAAACTGCACTGTTGGAATAACCTCTATCACAATGTAAATGCCACCAGGATGGAGTTTCACAGTGCGTGCTCACCTCAGCAAACAGCAGCTTGGCTGTGAACTCCAAGAACCGCTGGGTTCTGCAGAAGCTTATCAGGTTTAAATCTCAGAGCAGGCATTGCTGTCGTGTGAGTAATGATTCCAGCGAAATGGAAAGGTCACGTTAGCTGGGAGTCCAAACATGCACACCTGGGAGCGCTGGGAAATGAAATGAAATGAAATGAAATGAAATGAAATGAAATGAAATGAAATGAAATGAAAGCAGGAACTGGCCAGCCCAAAGCCCTGGCAGATGAATTTGTGCTCGCTGGTGTTTCCTAGAGCCTCTCTAGCAGGAGGCCCTTTCTTGCTTAATTAAAATGTGATTTTGTCACAGCCTCAGCAGAGCTGCGAAAAAACCACCTTTTAGTCCTACAGAACCTTTGGGGACGGAGCAGAAAGAGCTGCTGAGGGAAGTTAAACCTGAAGTTTTAAGGGGGCTGTGCTTCGTGGACTCTAAAATGCTTCAAGTCTCAGGGTTTGTGAGGGTGAAAATACTTTTGGGCTCGGTGTAGAGCTTTGAAGGCAGGTTGGTGTGTGTTCCTCTGCCTCTAGCACACAATTAGCTGCGAATGCCTTTCTAGAAATAATTGTGGAGGATTCAAACACTGGTTACTCATCAGCAGCAAAGGGATCCAGGGGGTTTCATTTAAAGCAAAGCAAACCCGGGCCAAACTTAATATTTCTCATCTGCCACGAGGTGTTTGGGTTAGTTCCTGCTGGGTGATTTCCTCCAGGCCTGAGCTGGGTGTTTATTCTGGTTTCTGCAGTCGCGGTGTGGGGATTTCTGCGTGTGCTTATCACCCCACACACCTCTCAGTGTGTGTTTGGAGAGCTTGTTATGCTCAGAAAAAAAAAAAAAGCAAGACTTCTGTAAACTTCTGGGGCTGCTGCTGATGGATAGAGATAACAAATAGAGATAATTAAGAGCTGGGACCTACCCAGACAGGATTCTCATGGGTGTAGCAGCTTCCATGGCCAAGCACAGAGCAGAGCAGTGCCTGGGGCCCTCCTGATGGCAACTGGAGAACATTTTCATGGGGTTTTATAGCCGGGAAATGATGTTTTATCCACTAAAATCCTGCTGCTAAGCCAAGTGACCCCCGAAACTGGGCCACTCAGGGTGGATAAAAATATGAAGGGATGGCTGGAGTGATAATGTAGCTTGTTGTCGAGACAGAAGGAATTCTTTAGGGCACCTCCTGCGGCTCCCAGATGTTAAACTGAATGTTTGTCCTCAGGACAAGTGAAATTCTGGGGTAAACATTGATGAAGTGAGCAGGATGAGGCTCCACAGTGACCTGCAGCTGCTGGCTTGTGTTTGTGTCCGGCACAATGTGGGACACGAGAGCTCTGCTGTCCATGTCCAGTTCTGCCCTCCTTTTTCCTTTCCCTGCCTCTCCCCACTGTGATCCCTCCTGCAAGTGCCCGGCACACTCCGTTTGCAGTTTGTGGCACTCCCTCCTCCGGATTTATTCCGTCTGCTCTGCTCCCCACAGCTGCACAAATGTGCCTGGCTTCAAACCGGATCCTTCTCCTTCCAGTTTTCCCCAGCCACAAAGAGAGCAGGAAAAATGCAACTCCATGGGCGAGCCTGCTCTGAAGGAATCCGAACCTGCCAAGGGCTCGGCCTCTCCCTCTTGCCTGGCTCGGGAGCTTGGCTCCTGCAGCCCTGCTTGCCAGTCCAGCCTGCCTGTCAGCACGTGGGGCGAGCTGGAGGGATGGGAATGGGACACAGGGCAGTGCTGGAGGGATGGGAATGGGACACAGCTGGAGGGATGGGAATGGGACACAGGGCAGTGCTGGAGGGATGGGAATGGGATGAGGGCAGTGCAGGAGGGATGGGAATGGGACACAGGGCAGTGCTGGAGGGGTGGGAATGGGATGAGGGCAGTGCAGGAGGGATGGGAATGGGACACAGGGGCGAGCTGGAGGGATGGGAATGGGACACGGGGCAGTGCAGGAGGGATGGGAATGGGACACGGGGCAGTGCAGGAGGGATGGGAATGGGACGTAGGGCAGTGCTGGAGGGATGGGAATGGGACGCAGGGCAGTGCTGGAGGGATGGGAATGGGACACGGGGCAGTGCTGGAGGGAATGGGACACAGCTGGAGGGATGGGAATGGGACACAGGGCAGTGCTGGAGGGATGGGAATGTGACACAGCTGGAGGGATGGGAATGGGACACAGGGCAGTGCTGGAGGGATGGGAATGGGACACAGGGCAGTGCAGGAGGGATGGGAATGGGACACAGGGCCGTGCTGGAGGGGTGGGAATGGGATGAGGGCAGTGCAGGAGGGATGGGAATGGGACACAGGGCCGTGCTGGAGGGGTGGGAATGGGATGAGGGCAGTGCAGGAGGGATGGGAATGGGACACGGGGCAGTGCAGGAGGGATGGGAATGGGACACGGGGCAGTCCTGGAGGGATGGGAATGGGACACGGGGCAGTGCAGGAGGGATGGGAATGGGACACGGGGCAGTGCTGGAGGGATGGGAATGGGCCACAGGGCAGTGCTGGAGGGATGGGAATGGGACGCAGGGCAGTGCAGAAGAAATGTTAATATTTCTTCCTGAGTGGCAGCTCTTGATCCGTGTTCTCTAAATATTCTCCGAAGGGCTGTGGATTATTTTCTTCAGTGCCCAACCCCCTCCCAGCTCTTTTCTTGGCTCCTCATCTTAAAGGATCAGATTTATTTTGTTTGTCTGCTGGAAGGAATCAGTTTTTTTTTTTTTTAATATAATTTATTTTCTTTGCCTGCCTGTGGTTTGCTTACAATCATGGCATTGTTCTCTGCCTGCCGTGATCTGCTTTAGTGGGCAGCAGTCCCTGTGCTCCTCAGCTGAGGGTTTGGGCTCTGGGAGGTGAGATCTTGTCTGAGCAGCCTTGGGGAAGAGTGTTTGAGGCAAAAATTGTGACTGTGCAGCAAATCAGGGGTTCAAGGACACACTTTGGAGGCTGAAAACCAAACAGGGGTTGGGTTTTTGCTGTGGGTGAGGTGCCAGGCTGGGGGGACGGGGTTGGGAAGCAGCTGGATCTCTCCAGAGTGGGAGACTCTGCCAGGAATTTGGGTGCTGTAATTCCCTTTGGAATCAGTGGTGGGAAAGGGGGACGCTGGAGGATTTCTGCCATCTTAAAAACCAAAACAACAACAAAATCTTTACACACTCAGCTTCTAAACCCTGCTTAATTTGCTTTGTCCATGATGTCCCTTCTGTTGTGAGCTTAGTACGGATAGAAAAGTACGGAAAAAACCAAGGTACTGCATGAAAGATCGTATTTATTGCCAGGAAGGAGCAGTGAAACGATGTAAAGCCACCTACTAACAATGCAATTCATGGATAACTGTGGCAGAATATACTTTAGAAGCAAGTTCATCTCTGAGTATATTGAATATATGTGGATATATTATATTATATATGTAGGAATAGTTTAATACTCCTGTCCTTTCACCTGAATGGTTTCCATGACTAAAAAAACTTGGTTATTGTGTTCTTACATGAGAGTTTTCTACGCTTTTTAAAGAAATCCTGTGAGAAAATTCAGGTTTTTTCCCTGTAAATGCTTGTGGATGCTCTTCTTTGTTCAACACTCTGCTTCATGCTCGTGGTGTAGGATTTCTTCGTTGGTTTATAATGAAAATAAGGAGTTAGATCTGACCTTTCAATCCCACAAATGGAAGCTGAGTTAACCCAGAAGTTCCTCCTTAATTGTCTTCAAATGAAAAGTTCTGGGAGAACAGATGTGAGTTAAAATGCAAACAAAAGAAGGGTGAGTGGTGATGGGGGGACAGAGAGAGAAACAACCAGAGAGGAAAATATCTGTAAAACCTGGGACAAAAAGGGAAAAAAGGAGAGACTTCACATGATTAAAACATGAGGGAAAGTTATGGAAGGAGGTGGATGAGTTATGCAACTCACCATGTCAATAGCAAATATATATTTTTTAATGAAATACTGAAAGATTTTGAATTATTGTCTCACTCAGACAAGAGAAAATACAAAAGAGAACTGTTTAGCTGTGCAGGGCATCAGAATCATGGGATGTGACCCAAATCCCATTGGAATGAACTTCAACCCTGCCACTTCACAGTCGAAGTTCATTCACCTTGTGCAACGTAGCTCTTGGAGCTTAACACTTAAGGAAACCCCATAACACGAAAATACCTTTTTTTTACAAGAAGCAAATGCAAAGGGTTCGTTAAAAATATTCCCCAGACACGCTGAGTACTTAACACTGGATCCTGCAGTGGCTTCACGTGGAGAATCTCCCATTTTCCTCAACAGGAGACACGTGAGGGGTTGCTGGATCAGTCGTTTTTTGGCTTTAGGTTCTGTAAAAGTAGAATTGCTCCCTATGTAGCAAACAGGGAAGTTTCATAGAAACCAGCGAACTCGCAACCAGAAGTTAAAATTAAATGAGTGTAAGTCTGGGAAGAAATAATTTAAAAAAAAAAAAAATGTATCTGGTTTGTAGTAATTCTACCAAATAACTTGGCTTTCTGGCAGTACAGGATAATTTCAGCTCCTTGTTACCCTCCCAACTTGCAAACCTGCGTTGTGTAAAAAATAATCCTTAAAAAGCTGTTGTTATCTATTTAAATTTTGTAAATGTTATGAATTTTATATTATATATAAGAATGTTATAAAGTTTTTACTTTTATAAAGGTAAAATCCTCTGTTAGAAAGGAACTGATTTGAAATTCTCTGTCCCAGACTTCACCTACAATCCACTATAGGTGCAAAGTTCTGATTGCATAAATAAAAAGCTTGATTTTCGTTGAGAAAAACACACTCAGCACGATGTTTTATTTTGGAAGGACTTCACCCCGAGACTGCCTTAAAGTGTGACCCCTCCAGCCTTGGCCAAAATCAGAGCCAGACTGCAGAAAATATTAAAAATAACTCATCAGGCTCTGAATTCCCAGAGCTCCTGTTTACAGTGACAGAGGTTTTCAGTCTATCTGAACGTTGAATTTGGAGTGTAGAGAATGAAACCCTCAAGAGTGGGCCTTGGATGGTTAAAATCTTTTTCTTAGGCTAAACACCTGCATGAAAAATCACCAGAGCTTCAGACTGTGGGGCAGCTGCACCTCAGACCTGAGCAGAGAAGCACAAATTTGTGAGATAATGAAGATCTAATTCTTCCTGGAGCACCTAACACTGAATTCCTGGTGAAACCTGTGCTGAGGATTTCCCCCTTTCTGGGTTTGCTCTGTAATTCTGGGTCCAGATGAGCTCTTTCCAGCAGTCAGTTCAAGCTGCGATATTTTCTGTATTTTACTCTCTGTCCTCTGGTTGTTCTCCTGCAGCAGGTGGCCCACGAGATGCAGGTGAAGAGAGTTATCAGCATTTCCCTGGAAGGCAATAAAGCAGCAAATCTCAGCTCAGCCCCCAGGCCAGGTGTTCCTCCTGAAGCCACGGATTTACTGCCCCATTTTCTGCCTGGGTTTGGATGAGAACGGAGGTTTGCAAGGAAAATAAATTGTGGGCAGGGCTCTGGAGCAAATCCAAAGGCTCTGATGAGGGGCTGGGCGTCTTTTCCACCAGCTCCACGCCCTGGAGGTTTGGACTCAATGATTTTGGGGTTCTCTTCCACCCTCAGTGATGCTGTGGGATGGCAGAGCAGGGAAGGGGCTGGGTTGAGCCACTCCATCCCAACTGCTGAGTCAGAAAAACCTCCAGCTACCTGAACTCAACTTCCTACCACAAAATACCTTTGAGAAGGACATCAAAGAGGTCTGAGGATGCCATGGAACAAAGTTCAGGTGAGTTGTCTGCTGCTGGGGCACTGGCTGTTCCTCTGGGAGCATCCAGCAGGCTGTAGCTCTGTACAGGTGAAGGGACCAGAACAGTGAATTTCCAGCTGAACTGGATTGAAATGAAGTTTGTTTTTTTTCTCTCTGCTGTGTTTTCTCTCCTGTTGGGAGAACCTCAGTGACTTGAAGTGGGGCTTTAAGTCTGTATTTCTAATTGAAATCTTATTCTATTATTACATTTATGACATGTACTCTGGTGGGAACTCTTATCTGACAGAGGCAAAAATGACCCTGGAAAAGATAAAACAACTGTAACTTTTTTTTTTTAAGCACTGAATATTTGCTTAATTCTGGAAAACAATCCTGGAATCTCTGCCAGACGTTGCCTGTGTAAAGCAGCCGTAGTTACCTCTTGAAGAACATCCTGTCCCTGGGGTTCATGAGTCTGAAGCAAACACATGAGCTCTGTGTTCCCCTCGAGTTTTAGGCAGGTGGTGGAGGTTGGACATGAATTCAGTACCTGCAGATGACAGCAAATCCTGTGGTTGCACAAGGATAAGAACACTTAAGCCAGAGCAGAGAGGCTGCTGTGATCCTCACCTGCAGCTCAGGCTTCGCTCCCATCTGCAGCAGGCAGAGAATTCCCTCGAGGATTTGGTCTCTCCGTAGTGTGAGGAGCCTCCCCTGCTCGGTGTCCCTGGCAGTGCCGTGGGATTCTGCCACCAGCACGGTGTGGGCGAGGGCAGCGCAGTGCAGGGGGGTTAAACCTGCGTGGGACACCCGAGGAAAGGTCAGACCCAGAGCCTGGCCCTGCCTGGAGCAGGTCTGTGTTTGCTGGGGACTCTAAACCAAGCACCTGTGGGCTCAGCTTTCCCTCTTACCATAGTGGTCAGGCAGATCCACTTCCACACGCACCCCGTTGTCTTTGCAGCTTTTCAGGACCTGAAGTGAAGAATATCCAGGTGATTTGGCACCTTTGGCAGTGCCAAAATGCCCTTTCCTCCCCCAAACCCCTCTGTAACCCCATCGGACCAGAGCTGTATGGAAAACTCCAGGTTATTTTGAACACCAGACCGTGCATTTGTTGCTTTTGCTCCACTTTTGCCCGAAATAAACCCCCAGTTTACCTGCAGAACTCTCAGGTATCCGTTCTCTGCACACAGGTGGAGGGGAGTTTTCCCAGAGCTGTCCTGCTCATTGACACTGGCTCCCAGGGAGATCAGGTCGCTCACCATCAGGTGCTGGTTCTTTTCTGCAGCAAGATGCAAAGCAGTCTGAGAAGGGAAGAAGGGCAGAAAGTTGCAGTGAAAGGCACAAATAGTTTTAAAACAACGATTTTTTTTTTTAGATAATTAAGTGGGGAGTTGGGATTTGGAGGCTCTGTTCCCACTTGTGCTCCATCATTCCCTCCCCATTTCCATTTTCCCTTGTTTTCCAGGACAGCAGAAGAGTGCTTGGTGCTTGGCTGGGGTTTGAAAGAGGGTTGCATGTGCTAAAAAATGACTTTTTTTTCTTGGCAGATCAGCGCCCTACCCTTTTCTCTGCATCCTTCTCGTCGATCTTGTTGAGGGATGCAAATCTCTGTGCCAGGGCGAAAGTCAGGGCCCTCCTTCCCTGAGCAACAGCCTTGTGCAGCAGCCTGCAAAAGAACTCAGTTGGGAACAATCAGAGGACAAAGGAGGGGTTAAAATACCCCAAAGGAGGGGTTAAAATACCCCAAAGGAGGGGTTAAAATACCCCAAAGTAGCAGGGAGAGTGTATTTTAAAGCATAAAATACTGAGGCTGGAAAATACCGAACTCTTGGGATATTCAAGGGTTTATTACTCTTTCTATTTTAACAATGCAGTTGCTGAGTTTGTCTGCCAGGATTTCTTGCTATTATCCCGTTCCTCTCCAGCAGCTGCTCCGTGATTCCTTGCTGCCAACAATCCCTGTTTGTACAGGGAGAAGGGTGCAAGATCCCTAAAAACTGAGAGAAGGGAAACACTCGCTCTTAAAAGAAATATTTCCAAACTGGAATTGAGTCCTGTGGAGGAGGAGAGCTCCATTTCCTCTGGGTGTTCAATCTCTACTCAGATTAGTGCAAGAGTTTCTACTGAATTTCATCCCAAAAAAGGCTCTTTTTTTTTTTTTTTCTTGTGAATTTGGGCATGTCTTCCTTTCCTCATGGAGGAAAAATTAATGCAGGCATTGGTTGTACTTATTTATTTGCTCTTCCCTTTTCTTGTAGCAAAATATCCTTAAATTTGTCTGAACACCTCTGGTACTTCTTGCTGGGTTTGGGGTTTTTGGGGTGGTTTTTTTGTTTGTTTGCTTTGGTCTGATTTTGGGGGTGTTTTTTTTGGTTTTTTAGTGGATTTTTGACCCTGTTGTTCACCGTTCAGTAGAACTCAGAATGATCTTATTTAGTTTGCAGTCCTGCCTTTGAGAGTTCTTTTGAGTGCAGAATCTTTATAAAAGTGAGTTTAGGAGTGGGGAAATTTTTCTTGTGAATTTTACATGGACACGGGAGTAGAAATCTCTTAATTTCTTAATTGTGCTTCACTTCATTCATGCGTGAGAAATTTTTTGTATATTATTCACAAAACTGCAGGAAATACGAAAATCGGTGGCTTATTTGTTGTTTGCTTGCTGAAAAGTGAAGCCTAATTTTATTATTGCACTGAAAATCATTATTCTGAATGGAACGTGGTGCTTTAGGGAAGAGGCCAATGCTGTGCTTGCTTTTCCCTGGGTGGGGTTAGCAATGTTTGAAATCTGGAGCAGGAATTAATCTCTTTCTCCCCAAGACTCGGAGAATTTATCAATTATGCCATGATTTCTGTCAATCTGATTTGATAGCAGCTATCCCAATCTACCTGAACTGCATGGAACCTAATTAGATATTTTAATTTATTTCTTATAAATGGCTATTTTCTCCAAAAACACCCCAATTCCAGGGCAGTCCTGGGATCAGGAAAACCTCTGCTTTTGTCTCGTTTCCAGCAGAACAGCCACTCCCAGTTCTTTGGGAGTCTGTGCTCCAGACGAGCAGTTTTTGTGTAATCCTCCCACCCATTTTTATTAGCAGCCAATAATACAAATAATTACCCTGAGAGTGTCCGCAGCATGGAAAAGATCTTTTTTTGCATATCTTTTTTCCTTTTTCCAGTACTTATTTTGCTTGATTTTAATTTTCGTGTGAATCCCCACAAATACCTCTCAATCCTTAAATACTTTAACACCCTGAATTTATCCTAACATCAGCTGCAGCTCAGGAATATTACTGCAAATACAGAGTATTTATATTTTTAACATCCGCCTAAAACTCTCTGTATCGATTCAAGTTTGAGCTCCCCCTTGAGCAGAGAAGCTTTTGCTGCAGGCAGCGAGGTCAGAGCAAAGTGATGTCCCCGGGGAGCAGAAATCAAAGTATTTCAACAGAGAAATCGAGGACCTGTTGCCACTTTCATCGGGAGCGAGCAGTTTTTCCGCCGGGATGTTCCTCAGCAAACTTTCCTCCCTGTGCAGCTGGAACTGGAAGAAGGAGAGGGCAGAGAGGTCCTGCTGTGTGAAGGAGATCGGGGGCAGCCTCGGATGTCCCTCGCTGTCTGCAGAGCCCCGGTGAGCTTCCAGCAGCATCTCTGGCGGGCCGAGGAGAGCAGGCGTGTCCTGGGATGGAGAATTCCTCGGGAAATCGTCCTGGGAGCTCGGGAGCGCATCCTGCATCCACCAGCCGCTCCCTTTCTCGCCCGTCCTGCAGAACATCCCCGGCGAGCTGCACCCGTGGGTGCTTCCCTGCTCACCAGGGAAGGAAGGCTCTGCCTCTGCCCGCAGGATGGGGTGGAAATCCTTCAGCCAGGACTCCTGGTGAAGCCCTGCCGAGCTGCGCTGTCTCCCCTGCAGGATGGGGTGGAAATCCTTTAACCAGGACTCCTGGTGAAGCCCTGCCGAGCTGCGCTGTCTCCCCTGCAGGCCAGCAGCTGCCTCCTTGCTCGCCACACTTTCCCACCGGGAGCTTTGCAGATCCGTGGAGAATCCCTGCCAAACCCCATCTGGCACGGCATGCGGAGGCTCCTCCCTGAGCTGGCTCTTGTTCAGATCCTCCTGCAGCACCTCCACCAGGATGTCGAGGTCCTCCAAGCCTTTGGGGCTTTGCCCAGCGCTCTGCTTGCTCTGAAACAGCAACAGGAGCCGGGGAGGGCGGAAGATGGGGGAGGGAAGCAGACATGAAGTGTCCTGTTCTCCCTCGGTGATAGAACAGGAATTCTGCCCCGGGAGCCTGGCAGAGCAGGGTTCAAGGTGTTCTGCATACCTGTCTAAGCTGTTTGTCTGTATAAGGGTGAGCTCTTCTCTTCTCTGCTGCAAAGAGAGGAAGAAAAGGGCTGCTCAGAGCTGAGGAGAGGCACACAGAGCAGAGATTCCCATCAGTCCTGCCCCAGATAAGAGATAGATAACCCAGACAGGGTGGTGATGCACAGCTGGCCGGCCTCCTGCAATTTAAGGACAGCTGGGACCCAGCAGGGATCACTGACCATGGGACAGAAGTGGTCTGGCTCTTTGGGTACCTCACAGTGATGATCCTACTAGAAAAGGAGGCTCTGTTACCACATGAGGCGTTCCCAAACCTGTTTTTCCTGAGGATCCTTTGGTTACCATCTTCACTGATGAGGCTTCCTGAGGAGACAAAACCACCCAACTTCAATGTGAGATGCTCACACGCGAGAGAAGATGAAACAGCGGCAAATATTGAAACATGAACAGAGTGAAATTGCCTCCTGTGCTACGGATTTTGCTCAGCAGCGGCTGCAGGTGGAGAGATTTCCATGAGTGGCTAATTCATGGCAGCATTATAAAGATCTTTACAGCAGCCTGGGAGTCTATCAGCTCCTCGAGCTGTTTTTGCAGGTTCTGGAGCAAGATTTTTACTGGTTTTTGGGCCATCTTTGGCTTGACTGAATGGTGTACAGCATCCATGGCATGGATGTGTTCCTGCTGTCACTGTCAGAACTGTTCCTAGCCCAGCCCTCATTCTCTTTAAAATTTGGTTCATTCTGTTTAAAATTTGGTTTATTCCCCGTTTTTATCGAAAGCACTGATTTGGTGGCTGGAAGAGGCAGCAGCTGCAGGTGTGACCCCTCCAGAACACTCAGTGGGGTGTGGCTGTGGGCACCAGGATGCTGCAGCCCCGGGAGGAACCTTCCCAGCCTCAGGGAGCCCTCACCTTGCCGTGAGCCGCGTCCAGGCCTTTGGAGAGGCGGATTTTCCTCAGCAATTCCCGCACCGGCATCTTCACTCTCACACCCATGTAGCGCTTCTGAGGGGGATCAGAGCTAAGTTCAGAGTCTGGAAAAGTCACAACACGATGCTGAAAGTAACACAGTTCTCTGAGCTGTTGGAGAAGGATGGGAGGGTGAGGTCAGCCTGGGGAACAGGCTCTGATTCCAACATTCATCATCAATTGTGGGAAATTTCCACATCTCCCTGCATGTTCCTTGGCTCTGGCCTCCTCTCTGCTCAGTAATTCCTTTAATGAATTCCTCCTCAGTTTTCCTGTGTGCCACAGAGCACAGATTTGCTTTCGGGGAATGTGTCAGCAGTGTTTAGGTTTTTTCCCCTCTTACTGATTTTCCTGTGTTGTGGTAAATCTGCCTTTGCAGTTTCCTGTGCTGTGGTTTGGTAAATTGTTATCAGTGCAACAACAAGGAGCAGAATTTGTTCAAATTTGAGATAGGGATGCTCTGTCCAGTGGCTTTCCCCCATGGCTCTCAGTGTGTTTGGAGGCTGTGCTGTGATTCAAAGGGAAACAATGATTTTCTGCACTGAAATGAAACAGTTATTTGAGCATATACCTCATTGTCCAAACAGGCTTGCTCTTTGTCAAAACAAGCTGCTCTCTGATTGTTTGTGTTAGGTCTCCTTGCATCTGGTGCCTGTATCCCCAAACTTGAAAGACTTGCCCAGATTAGGAGCTTAAATCCATTGGCTTTTGAAATATCTTTTATGTAACGCTGTCGTTCACGTCCCTGCCTCGTGTGTGCCCCCACTTGGAATGACCTTTAGAGAGAATGCTTTCAGAACCAGCTGTTAATATTATAAAATTACAGATTTAATGCGTTAGACCAGGGTTTTCCCCATAAAACAGACCATGGAGAAAGCCACAGCTCCAAGGAAAGCCTGAGCTTTGGGAACCAGAGCGTGGGATCCTGAGAGCAAGGAGTCATCCAGCAGCAATGCTGGAGCAGGGAGAAGCTTTGTGTTCCCACTGCAGCTCGTGGCAGGAGGAATGAGAACAGCTCCTGTGATCAACCACAGTTCAGGATTAAACAGCACAGCAGCCTGAAATGCAAAAAGGTGCATTGGGCCAGCAGCTCGTGGTGCTGGTTAATAAAACGTGAGGCGCCTGAACCGATATTCCTGCCCAAAACCTGCGTGTGCTCTGCAGCAGCTGCTGGGATCTGGCTGGGCCCTGCGGAGGGGAGCCCAGCAGATGGGAATGGTGCAGCTCCTGGGATGTGTGAGAGGAGGCAATCCTGGCAGGGGAACCAGCCCCACAAGATGTGGTTTCTTGTTGCGTGATTTTGTTTCCCTTCCCTGCTCCAGGCAACGAGAGCTGACACCCCTCCAGCAGGAGGGAGGCGAATCCCGAGCAGCAAATGGTGCCTTTGGAATGGAGAGGGGCTTGTTGTTTTGTGCTGAGATTTCTGGCACTTCTCAGTGTTTAACCTATCACTGAATAATTAAAACCTCGAAAAGCAGAGTTTTTCTCAGACTTTTCTAGAAATTATTCCTTTTTTTTTTAGTTTGGTGTTTGGACAATGAATTATTTACTGTTTGTAGAGTATTTTAAAGGTTTCTGTGAAAAGCTTTATAAGGAGCTAGTAAGATTGCTAGAATGTTGTTATCTGGGAAGATTTTCCAGTGATGGATCAGAGATACCCTAGGAATGGAAGAACTCTGCAAAGGCACTGCTTCACCAAACACTTTCCAGGGACTTTGCAATGTTAATAACTCAGAAGGTCACATCTATTACCTAGCTGTTAATTCAGAACTAAACTTGAAATTCAGAATGCAACCGAGCAGCAAAATGCTGCAGATGGACAGAAATGATGGAATATTGGGCATCCTTTAGAAACCAGAGCCATTTCTGACCTCAGCAGCAGAACACAACAAAATCCAGCCAAGCCTGAGCAGGGAGATGTGCTGAGCATCTCTGACAGGGTTGAGCTTGGTTTGTGCTGCTGCTGGGCCAGCTCTGTGCTGCCGCTAAAGCAGCCCCGGGTCACTGCGCTTCATCAGAAGCACAAAACAGGAAAGGGAATAAAGATTTTTCTCTTACCAGCAGGAGCAGGCATCCCTGGAGGTTTGCACGGAGGAGGAGGGTGGTGGACCTTGGGACTCGCAACGTTCAGCTCAGTTAATCCAGAATCTGGCAGCGATGGGCTCTGCTGGAAGCAGCTCTTGGGGCTGGCAGTTTCTCCAGGCAGGGGAGATCCCTGGCCTGGGCTGTAGCCACAGATTTCACTTTCACTCATGTTTTGGTTGACAAGGAGCTCAGGACTCATGCAGGCTGTTTGCAACATCTCCACTGTGTGTGTGTGTGTGTGTGCAGGAAAAGATGAAAGAGAAAAGGGGAGGGAAAAACCCAGTTCAGTGGTGTTTCAAAAAAAAAAATCCAATCCAGTTTCACATTGAGACCATGGCAATTGTAATTAATCCTCCAGTATAATTAGCTGGGTCCAGTTTCCCTCTTCTCTTCGGAGCAGCAAGTTCCAGCAGTGGAAGAATAAACCCAGCCTTGGAATCCCAGCAGCCACTGGAGCAGCTTTTGAGAGTTTCTTGGCTGCGGTTCTCCTTTGCTCTTTATACTCAGGTATGGTTCAGAGGACGGCAGCCTGGGAAGGCTCCACCCTCTTTCCTAACAATCCTGAGCAGCTGGTGAAGAAATGACTTTTCCCAAGAAAAAGTTTAACTGCAAGTTGAAAAAAATATTTTTTCCTGCTGTGTGGAACAGAAAAATTAAATTGTGATCAATTTACTGGGAAGGGAAAAGCAACCTCTGACTTACAGGGTTGTGAGATCCTGAATTAAATGTTTTGGGAATCATTCTCAAAAGTGGTTTTCAGCTGGGGCAGGGTTAGTTTTGTTCTCTGTAGCTGGTGCAGTGCCATGGTTTGGATTTGTAGGAGAATACTGGTGATACCAAACTGATGCTGCAGGGGCTGCTCAGTTGTGCTTCCCCCAAATCCAGGAATTTTCGGTTTCCCAGGCAGGAGGTGCAGGAGAAGCTGTGAGGGAGCACGGCCAGGACAGCTGACCATGGCCAGAGGGACATTCCATAGTGCAGAAAGTCGTGCCCAGTATTTAAATTGGGGGATTGAGGCACCGATTTCAGGGCAGCAGCTGCTGGGAGCCTGCTTTGTGTTTATTGTTTCAATTGGAGTTTATTTATCTCTCTCTCCCCCCTCTCTCATTTACATTCAATTATTCCATTTATCAACCTGTTCTTATTTCAGCCCATGATTTTTTTACATTCTCTCCCCATCCCACCAGGGAGAGGGGGGGAGCTGGTGACTGTGGGGTACTTGGTGCCACAGGGGTTAAACCATGACAAATGGGGACACTTCTTATAGGAAATCTATTTCCTTGTCACGAGGAGATCCCGGTATCAAATCTAAACTCCGTTCCCATGTCCCTGGGAAATGTATTTTGCCTTGTGGGCTGTGCCATTTCAACTGAACAAGCAGATATTTCTCTGAAGTACCTAGATTGAAAAAAGGATTACGATGTTATCAGATGCATTTTCTTCCTTGGCTGTGTCCTGGAAAGTGTTCCAGATTTAATCCCGAGCAATATCACCTTTGACATCAGCGTGAGCAGAGAGCAGCCAGACTTTCTGGGGCAGATCTAAAAGGACAATATCACATCTGTGTTATCATTTCAGCTGGGCAGGGACTCCTCTCCCTGACCTGCCCCATCCCCTGTCTCCTGCTCTCCCTGCACTGGGAGCAGCAACTGCAGGCTCGGGGATGTTGAAAGGATTATTCAGGTATTGATCAAAGGAGATTTGATGCTTGTAGAACAAGCAGGGAATGAGCAGCTGATCTGCATTGCAGTGGCTGTTCCCTGGCTCCCTGCCCCACAGATTGTTGCTGTCAATTAATGGAGCTGCACTTGGAGCTGGCAGCACGAATGGATAAGGGAGAGGCATGGCTGGAGCCAGGATTTCACCTTCCAAGGGCAGCCCTCTCCTATCCCTGTGAAATCCCAGGGCTCTGTAGGTCAGGGATTAAAGGCCCAGTGAGCCAATATCCCAGTTCATTCCTCAGTTTGTCCAAGGGGAAGGGATTTGTTAAAGGACCTTTTCACTTTTGAGCTGTGCCTGTCTGACACGGAGACAGCACAAAGGGTGTCTGGTTCTCACTAAGGACACCTCCTGCTCTGTTGGGGTAAATATTTTCCTTTTTCACCTGCTTTACCTTATTGATTGCATGAGTCCAGGACACGGGGCCAGGGCCCAGCCCCTCAGTGCCATGAAACGCTGTGTTACCCTGTAAATACCCTGTGCAGATCTGCAGCGTGAGGCACCAGTTCAGGAACTCCTCACCATTGCAGAGGTGGGAGAATTTGGCCTCCTGCACACAGGAAATTACTGCAGTGACTCACTGCATTTATTGGGCAGTAAATCGCATCAGAGATTCCTCACCTTTCTGTTCTCCATCCTCCAGCCCATATCTTGGATGGTTTTTATCTGCTTGTTTATAACTTGTGATTACATTCACGGTAAAGCAGGAATTGGCCTGGGTTTGGTACAGAGAGGACCAAAACCTGCTGTGAGAAGAGAAGCAGATTTCAAATCTAGCAACAGAACCCTTGGAATGTGGACGCTGCAAGGTCTCCAAGGCTTTGTATTTGTTTAACTGGGAACCCTGTGGTTCTCCTGCTTCTCCAACCTCAACAGGCTTTTGACCTGACTTTTCAAGTGAATCCTTTGTTGCTCTAATTTCAAACAGCTCTCATGAGTCTCATTCCATAAACAGGCACTGCTGGCGATGAGCTGTCCACCTCCAGCTCCATCCCCGGCTGTTCAATAGCAATTTTCAGTTTGGACCCTCTAATAATGCTGCATCGTGTCCTCTTTTATCCGAGGCAGGGCAGGTTCCAGCTTGCACAGCAAGCACTGAGAGATCCCAAATATGACTTTCTAGGATTTGTAGATGCTGCTTCAGTCGGTGCCTCCTGATTCCCACAGCTGTGGACAGAACTATTCAGTTTATTCCCCAGTGAAACCTGGGCTGGGGAAAGGGTTTGCTACCCAAGAGTGTGGAATATTTTCATTATCTCCCACAGTTTTGGAGATTCCTGCTTTTTTCAACCTACTGTGTGCTATTAATTCTCAGAGAGGGAGGAAGTTTCAAGCATTGAAGGTGTAAGAAATGAGGATATGATTGGGTGAGGGTCTTCAGTGACCATCACCTGGGGCAGGGGGTGAGGTCAAAGCACAGCTTTGGAAGAATCACGTGCCAGATTTTTGTGCTGGAGGGAATTTTTTTCTCCTTTGTACATATACTGATATCCTGATTAATGACTGATCCTGATTAATTACTGATACCCTGATGTAGGGATTCTGATTCCTGCTGTAATATTTTCAGCAGAAGTGGCCATCACCCTCTGAAATTCCTAGTGAAAAAAACCCTGTAATTAACTGATTTGTGATGGGCAGCTCTGCAAAACCTCTCTCCATGTGAACTTTCAGGTTGTGCTGCCCATGGGTTGAGCTCCTTTTCTATCGTTGGATGGAGGGTGAATCCTCTCTCTCTTCCCTCCTCCCTTGTTCCTACATGTTCCTGTGCACACACCCACTTTAACAGCGTTTGCTGGGGTAGGTGTTTGTCTGTCTCTCCCTTTGGATGCCAGCTCTGAACTCACCTGACTGAAAACCCTTTGTTGCAAAAGGTTTCCTTTACTAAAATCCTCTTTTGCATGTTGGGAGGGGATGGGTTTAATTTGCACTGATTGAGGCTTTCCCCTCCACACGCTTTCAGCAATGAGGTGACAAACAAAATATCAAGAGAGATTTTAAAGCTCATCTTTAAAGAGAATTGTGCATATTTATAGGTGAACACAATCCCGTGTAAATATACCCTGAGCTAAATGGGCGAGCAGTATTTAAAAGGCTGAATAATGAAGTTCTGTAAAATTAAGAGCTGGAGTGGGGTATGGGTGGATTTTCCCCTCCAAGCCTCTCCCCTGGGAAGCAGAGCTGTGTTTTGGAGGCTCCATTTGCATCCCCTCACTGGGAATTGCTGCAATCCAGACGTGACAATTCCCGTGCTGGCCGTGCCAGGGGTTGTGACATCGCTGCTGGGTTTGTCACAGCTCCCAGAGTAAACATCCACCTGATTAATTACCATCCACCTGATTAATTACCTCCACCGCGACTGGCATGGGGTCACCTGGGGTGCCTGGGGACAGTGTCCTGTGCTGGGTGATGCTTCACAAAGAAACAAAACCTTCAGTGGGGGAGCTGAAAATCCCTGCTGGAGGCAGGAGAGCACAGGAGGGCACAGCTGTGGTGAATGCCAGGATCACTGAGGGTGGAAAAGCCCTCCAAGGTCAGCGAGTCCAACCTGTGACCAGTCCCCAGCACTGAGTGCCACCTCCAGCCCTTCCTTGGACACCTCCAGGGATGGGGACTCCAAACCTCCCTGGGCAGTTCCAAGGCCTGAGCACCCTTTCCATGCAGAAATTCCTGCTGCTGTCCAGCCTGAGCCTCCCCTGGCCCAGCCTGAGGCCGTTCCCTCTCCTCCTGTCCCTGTTCCCTGGGAGCAGAGCCTGACCCCCCCGGCTGCCCCCTCCTGTCAGGGAGTTGTGCAGAGCCACAAGGTCCCCCCTGAGCCTCCTTTTCTCCAGGCTGAGCCCCTTTCCCAGCTCCCTCAGGATTTTTCCAGCCCCTTAACCCCAGAAGGAGCTGACACTGTCATTGTCCCTTTCTGCCTGATCTCCATTGTTTCATTTCCAAAAATTCCCTGCCACTGACTCATCTATCGTGGTGCTCCATGGTTACCTCCAAATGTTTTCCTTGGATCCAGAGCTCCCTGGCCATGGCAGGGATGGCAAGTTCAGACTATTTTCACTTCCCTGAAATGTTCCACCGTGAGGAAATTCCTCATGTGTGGGGCTACTGGGTTGGCTTTGTCCCCATCAGAGGGGAACCAAGACATTTTCCAGGCTGTTTTCACCTCTTCAGCCCAGGACAAGCAAAGCTCCTCTCCCCTGTGACATAATTCCCTAATTTTTATGCAGTGATCGGATGCAGTTAATTGTTGACGACTTCTAAGCAGTGTGGTCTTGAATTGCAGGTGATTAAAGGGGAAGAAATTATTTTAATCTGCCCATTTTTGATGCCTTGAGGCACCTGGGGATGGGATTTGGTTTGCTCTCGGTGCAGCCCTGAGAATTATCAGCCTCCACTCAGAATTATGTGGTTGTGGGCTTGGTTTTTGGGGTATTTCTGGAAAGATGAGGAGGGAAAGGAGTCCAGAGCTGCTGTAGGAGGGGTTTGCTGGTGTTCCACATTCAAACTGTGCTGCTAAACCCAAAACTGCCCCGACTGAGCCATTCTGTGCAGCAACAGTGACCTCCCCTGGGCACGGGGAGCTGCCAGTGCTGGGTGTGCTGTGCCTTTGACCTGACAGATCCAGCATGGAATTAACGCCTCATCCCAAATGGGATTGGTCACATCATCCCAAAGGATGTGCAGCACTTCCCAGCTTTCCAAATAACTGGGGAGCAACTTTTTTATTCATCACTTCTCCTGCACAGGTTTTCACCAGTCTATACCTGCACAAATATCCGGGTGAAAGTTTAAATTTAGAGGCCTAATAGGCATGGAAAGACAAAAAGGATCAATCTTATTATTATTGGGGCACTGTGATGGCTCTCCCTTTGGGTGCTCCTCACTTTAACCCATTTATCACCGAGAAAGTTTTTTATTCAGACAAGAAAAAAATTCAGATGTTTCCCTTATTTTTGGGGTGTTTTTTTTCCCCTTCTGATTCCTTTGCCAAAGCAAACCTTTAGGAACCATCTGCTCTGGTTTCAAAGGCAGCCTGTCTGTGCTTTCTCTGATCAGTGCTGTGTTCTCAGCAGAGTGTGGCTGTTATCCCAGAGCACCTAAAACGTGGGATGGAGAGAAGAATTCGTCCCAGGCTGCTGTTGGATGCAGCTGATGAAGTAAAACCTGCTGGTGGCTGGCAGTGAGGCCTTTGCTGAGCTCTGGAGAGGAATAATTTCGATTTTGTGGTGTTGGAGGGGGCTGAGTTACAGAAATTGCTCTGTGTTTGCAGCGCTGTGCACTCACACCTTGTAGGATGGTTGGGTTTGCTGTGGTTTCAGTGACCAGGGAATCCCTTCTCATTTCTCCTCTGTTTCCCTGAGCTTTTCATCCTTCCTAAGCTGAGTCACCCTGGCTGCAGGTGGGGAGATTTCCTCGTTCCTGCAGGGGCAGGGATGATGATTCCATGATTATTCCATGATAAAGCTGCCCTTCCTCCAGTGCTGGGAATTGCAGGGTCTGGCTCTCCACACGTGTCCCGTTCACTGTTCCCTGGAAATCTGAATATTTACAGGCCAGGCACAATTATTTTTAGCAGCCAGGGACGGAACCAAGTGGTTCAAGATGTTTCATTCTGCCGGGTCCTGGGGCCACGTTCCTGTTAAATTTTAATGGGAATGCTCAGAGTTCCACCTCCACAGGCCAGGGCTCAGGGATGTTTGTTCTTGGCATTATTTTTCATCCCTTCATCCTGACGCCTCTAGAAACAAAGTGCATTGAGCTCCTGAGTGCAGAAATGAGTGATGATGGAGGAACAATGGGTATTTTCCCTCAGGCTGGACTGGCTGCATGGAGACAGAAAAAAATGGGAATTAAACCCATGGGGCTTCTGGGGGTTTTGCTTCCGAGATGAAAACCAGACATTTGTGCAGAGGAATTGGCCACATCCATTTGTGTGTGCTCTGAAGAGCTCTGAAATAATTTTTAATATGATATTTGCAAGCTGGTTGTGCTCTTAAAGGCACAGATGGTTCATCTTTCAAACAAATAACCTTCAGCTGGGGAGTGCCAGCGTCAACTGCAACCGCAGGGCACCAGGGTGAAGGGATTTCCAAGCTCAGCACTTTCCCTCCCTTCTGAAATGCAGATTTTTTTAGGCTGCCTGAACTGTTTTGGGAATTTCTGTGCTGTTATTTGGGTCGGAGGAGATTGGAGCAGAAAGCAGAGGGGGCGAAAAATGAAATAATTGGGTTCGGTTTTGAGACATGTTGTAAAATATTTTTGTAAAAATGGAACTGAATTTTAATTTGTGATGAGTAAAAAGCAAAACCAGGTCAAGAAAATCGAGAGGGAGCAAGAGAAAATGCTGGTTTTATATCCCGGGTTGCGTCACTAGATGGTGCTGGGAATCAGACCAAAGGAAACCCTCGGCTGCAGAAAAACCCACATCAGGTTCCACAAGAGCTCAGCACAAAGGGAAATTGAGGAGAGGGTGTGGAAATTTAATGTTGAAACAAATCCGATGTACGAGGATGGTGTGTGAGGACCTCCCTGTGCTCCCAGGGCCGGTTTAAAATGTGCAGAACGCGGCAGAAACAGAATTTTTGTTGCTTTTCCCTCCTTGCAAAGTCGATGTCTCAAACATTTGTGTTGGTTCCTGTCGGCTCCAGCGGGAGCTGTGACAAAAAGGGGGTGGAAGGGACAGTGCAGAAAATGGGGCTGGTTTCAGGTACTGCAAAAGCTCAGGTGAGAGCTCAGGTGAAATTGTTCACCTCAAAGGGCTCGTAGGAGGTGGGATTGAAATGAGAGGATTGCAGAAAACACCAGGACCACAGGAAATGTCCCTTTTTGTGTCCCTTTTTGGGTCCCCTGGGGTGTGAGTTCGGTTTAGACCCGCCCACACCAAATCCTGGTTTCAGTAAAGCCGGAGCCCTTTCCTGGTTCAGCAGAGGATAAACTCAGCTTTGGGATGCTCAGGGTTAATGTTTTGGGAGCCGGAGCCACAAAAAACCACTTATTTTTTTGGAGTCTGGGTGCTTGAGCTTCTCTCTTTACAGTTGGGTGTTTTTAAGGCTCATTTATCTGCTTTGTTATTGAAATACAAAGACGTGGCCGGCGGCCAGGCCAAACACGGGGCCCTTCCCACTCTTGCACAATCCCGTCTCCCTCACCTTTTAATTCCTGCCCCCACAGACCCCATTCCTTGGCATCTGCTCTTCTCTTCGGGGGCTGCTGCTGCTCCGAGAGCTTTTCGTGCTCCTCTTGGGAAGGGAGTTACTGCTCGTGGACAAAATGGGGAATTCGGGCCCCAAACCCCTGCATTTTCACACCATTTCCATGCAGTTCCCTTGACGAAATAGGGAATTCGGGCCCCAAACCCCTGCATTTTCACACCATTTCCATGCAGTTCTCTTGACCAAATGGGGAATTCGGGCCCCAAACCCCTGGATTTTCACACCATTTCCATGCAGTTCTCTTGACAAAATGGGGAATTCGGGCCCCAAAC
Organism: Lycocorax pyrrhopterus obiensis; assembly: GCA_014706295.1. Lineage (NCBI taxonomy): Eukaryota > Metazoa > Chordata > Aves > Passeriformes > Paradisaeidae > Lycocorax > Lycocorax pyrrhopterus. Next base: position 5,285,839 of record JACSVZ010000025.1, on the reverse strand, counting down.
CCCTGGATTTTCACACCATTTCCATGCAGTTCCCTTTTATTTGCAGGCCCTCTCCCTCCATTCCTGTTCTGCCTGGGCTGAGGTGGTCGAACAGTGCTTGTTAATCCCTTTTCTCTCGTTTTCTGCCCAATTTCAGAGCTGGTGGAGAATGTCACACCAGGACGGGAGGTTCCTCTCGGCCAGGTTTTATCCCGTGGCTGTCTCTGGCCTGGCAGGGATTCAGGGAAGAACTTAAATCAGGAATTTCGGTGCTGGCCTGGCACTGACCATGAGCTTGTGCAGCCTGAGCTGGGCCCTCACACCTGAAGTCAATGAATTAACGAGCTAAAAATTTTAGCAACAAAGTATTGAACATTTATTAGTAGTGATGCCTTATCAGGCCTCCTAGACACAGAGACCAGACAGAGTAAAGGAACAAAAGTAGGTATTTATTTGAAGGGCCTTCAAGGTACACCCTGGGGAGCCAGAGGCTGTTGCCAAGATGGACCCCAAGATGGACCACAGGTCACGAGTTCTTCACACTTTTATAGGTTTGGTTCATTTGCATATCAGGGTCAATTCTTCAATTAAAACCCCAGTTTAATGATGTAATTCCCCTTAGCTACCCCCCCTTCAGAGACTCCTTGGTTTACACCCCTTGGTCTCAGGATGGTCCAGGTGTCCTTGCAGAGCAGTCCGGAGAGGCTTTGTTGTGTCTGACAGGCACGAGAGAGCAGAAAGTAACAGGCTACAAGAAGCTTCAAAGTTGCACACTAAGCAGTACAGAGTTTAAAAAATATAAAAGTTAAAACCTAAGGCATCAGTAGAACAAAGGCAAATACAGCGCTGGGCAATCAGCCAGAGGCGCGATCTTATTCACTTTTCTGTGAGCTTAAGTATCCTCTCAAACTGTTACATATTCATTAAGCTTAGAAGATAATTTACACTTCACTTCTACTTCTCGACCTCTGTCCACCCCTCCTGCCAGCGAGAGCCTCTCCGGTGCTCTGGGTCTTGAAGGATTGAAGGCAGGAATCCCCTTCTCAGTTGTAACTCAGTTTATTCGACAGTTTCTTTGGGAGGTGAGAGCTCTTAGTGAGATAACAGACTTCCTGGGATGCATCCAGTTTATCTTCTTTGTTTCTTTAAGATGTCTTGATCCCGGGCTCTGTGGTTTATCAATTTAAAGAACGTTTATCACTATGTATTCACTACTACGTTTCTCAGTTTATGACAACTATTTCGAAGTTACAATTCACTCTAACCTTGTTTCTTCTATATTTTACCTTAACATTATTTCTACCTAGTACATTATTACTTGCAAATGTTATCCTATTACATACAAAAGCCAACATTTCTCATCCACTCATTTTTCACACACCTTTGTGTTCCTGGGGGTCAAATATTCCATGGAGCTCCTGGGTGCAGCAGCTTTGGGAATCGAATTGGTGTCGAGTTTGCTGTCCAAGGAGATGTGGTGCCTGAATATCTGAGCACCTGACAGGTACCCCGTTCTGGCAGGAACAAAAAATGTGGTGATTCTCCACCGGATCGCTCTCAGGGCAGCAACTAAATAGGGGAGAAAGCACCGAAATGCAAATTATTTATATTGTATACAAGCTCCAAGGTGCCTGGATTGAAGCAGGACTTCCACAGTGGGCTGTGAGGGAAATATTTCAATTATTCACAACTTTATTTCTGTATAATTCAGTCCCTTGATGCTGAGTTTCTTCTTTGAAGGGGATTTGAGCCATTTGTAATGTTCACTGATGGTATTTGCCAGAAACTTTATGTTTCTACAGCCAAATCCTCAGCAAACCTCTCATCCCAAAGCAAAATCCCACGCAAGCAACGTTCCTAAATATCTGCATGTCAGGGAGTGTGGAGCCTGTCCTTCAGCCAGGGCAGCTGAATGAAACCAGAATTAAGATGGGCCCAATTGCAACTGCTCTGTATTAACTGCAGGCTGGCAACGTGAAAATTTGCTTATTTAGGGTTAATAATTAAAGCCATATACAAGTAGGGAGGAGAAAAGAAAGGCCCTAAATCCATTTTACCCCTCGGAACAAATACATTGGGAGTCACAAACAACAATGGGGTTTAATCTGGGGTCAGGTTTCGGAGCCCTTTTCCCATCCACCCGGATTCTATTTCACTGCCGGTGGCCTTCATCCAAATTCCTTCAGCATCAGGGAAACGACTCCCACTGAGGTCAGTTCACTCAGCCCTGCCATGGCTGCAGGAAAATGGGGAGAAATTATTTTATAGAGGCATAAAGAGGCTGCTTATTCTGCGTGTGGTTGGACACGGGGACAGAAAAAAGCCACGGAAAACAGGGATTTGTAGATTTGTGCTGCAGGTGGGGAAGAACAGGTGAGGGTTCCCCAAATCTGCTCCTGCAGGGATGAGAAAGGTCAGGATTGTTGTCATTGCTTGGAAAATGATTGCACTTCACCTGGAAAAGGAGGAAAAATATTGTTGTTCTTTATCCTCGACCTCAAGCAGTCGCTGTGCACATGGAGAAATAATTTTGTTTTCAAGAAAAAAGCAAAGCAAACTCAAAATGTTTTTCTGTAAAAATGGAATTTAATGGGATTCTGGGTGGTCTGAGAGGATGCAGCAAAAAAATCCCCACTCTTATGGTCAATATTCAACTTAATGGTACCCAAAATTAACAGTTAATTCTGAAACTTGATCTGTGCTGGTGTCTGCATAATAACTCTGAGTAGGAGCAGAACCCTGCAAAAGTTCCGAGATTGCTTAGTTATTTTATTTGTTAAATATTGTGTATTTTATTGCCTTATTGATTTTCTTTGGCAATTGTGACAGCTGGCATTTACCTCAAAATAAGGAAGTACATCCTGGTAATCAGCAAGGCTGAGAAATGTACTCAGAGGCATTAAATTCCTTTGTAGTGGGATAAACGAATCTCTGAGAGCTGTGTGTGCCCAGCTCCGGTGTGAGACAGTTTCAAAAGCCAGAGCTTTGTTTCGTTGAGCTGAAGCACAAAATGTAAGGAGAAGGGATCTCAGCGAAGCCAGATCGCTGCCCTTACACAGTTGTGTTTTACAGAAATGTATTTATTTGCTGCAGCAGAGATTTCCTGGGATTATTCTCGCTGCAGTTCCCGTCGCTTGCCTGAGCCGTGAGCAAATAAATGATTGCTCTGTCAGCTTTTGAGGATCAGCCTCTCTGACCAAACCAGTCCAACCTGGGCATTGTTTGGGTTGGTTTCTTGCCACGTGTTTGGTTTTTTTTTTATTATTCTCGAGCACTCAGTTCCCATGAAAGTGCCAACATCTCCCCCCCCTTGCTGGGAGTTCATATTTCATTAGCATAAATCATTTCGTGGCTTGTGGAGTCTGACCTAATTTCTCCATGGCTACAGACCTGCATCTCATCCTTCCTTGCTGGGTGAGTTCAGCACCACTTCCTCGTGCTGGAGCTGCTGTCCCTAAAGTTTCTGCCCCTAAAAGATTTAAACTCTTTCACATCACAGTTTTTCCCCTTTTTAACATAATTTTTACCTGAGGCACAGAAAAATGGGAACACAGCTCCCCAATACCTGAGGTTTTTAGGGCCATGCTGGCCAGAGGATGGAAATACCCACCAAAAAAAAAAAGTTTAATTCTTATAAAAAAGGTTCATAACTCTCACTTCAAAGCACAGACTGAGCTGTTTAAATTAGGGAATCACTGATTCCAGCAGGGCTGTGCTAACTGAGCCAATACACATGGAATGAGTGCTGAGTTCCTGCAGGAAGCAGCATCTTGTTCCCAAGAAATTACATTTATCAAGGAGCTGGGGTGAAAGATGATGCAATTTTCTAGGATATGCAACTGGCTGAGGGAAAGTTTGGGTAGGGAAATGAGAAAATGCAAAAATACAGGTGCTGCTTGGAATTTGCTCCTCTTTATCCAGGGTTAAGAGGCTAATGGAAAACACAGCTCACACAAGGGGATCTTGGCTAAAAAAAATGAGGAAAGAATTAAATATTTACCCAGTGAAAGAAATGCCAATTGCCAGGTTAAATGTGCAGGCTCTTTGTTATCATTCCTATAATTCCAGGACAAAAAGTCAGAGCTGAAGGAGGAGCAAATAGCTGGGACAAGTTTTCCACCTGTGCAAAGCAAGAAGGGACTTGCCCACCTGGAGAGCAGTGACCCCCTGGAGCACTGGGATTGTTTCCCAGGCCCTCTCCATCCCTTTCCACCTCAGTTTTGGCCTGGTCCAGAAACTGCAGGTCAAGATTTATGTGGGATTTCTGCCTAAGAACCACCAAAACCTCAAGATTTTTCCAGTATTCCACATATTTGAGCTCCAGTGAGTGCTGGATGCTCTAAATTTTGTGCTGAATGAAATTGTCTGCAGGGAACTGTGTGCCCAGTTATTCTGCATTTCATTAGCTGAAATATTCAAAAATCCCCAACCTGACCCTCAAAGATTGCCTTGAGATTAGCAGGGTTAAATAAACCTCAGCGTTTTCATATTTGTAGTCTATTCTTAAATCTCAAACACACTCAGGCTTGTGTTTGCAAGTCCTTCCCTGCAGCTGAAGTCCCTGGATTGGCCTTTTTCAAATTAATTAGAGAAATACTCTTACCCACTCGATTGCAGGTGCTGCTTCTTGAAGAGAAATGTTAAATGCCAAAAATTTGAAGAGAAACCAGAACAGTTGGAAGTGGGGGAGAGGAAAAAAATAACAAATCTTGGCACCTCAGCCCTGGCAATGAAGTAACACAGAGGTATTTCAGTTTTCACCCCCTCCTCTCGGAGAGTTGTTAATTTGCTCCTGAGAGATTGAGCAAATCCTACTTTTCCTGCAGGACAAGTGGTGGATTTCAGGGTGAGTCAGGAGCATGAGGCTGCTCCTGCCTGGAGCCACATCCAAAGGGTCAGAAAAAAGGAATGATCCCCATAAAACAGGGCCCGGGTTAGAAAAATGCAGTGGTCCCCATAAAACACGTCGTGTCCTGCCTTGCTGAGCCCTGTCAGGCTGAGTTAATTACCTGCAGGGTTCTCTCCTGGTGACAGGAGGAATGTTTGTGCAAAAGCTCCAAAATGGGATTATTTTGTGTGGCCCTGGGAGCTGTGTTAGTGTTATTGGGGGTTTGATTCACTGCTCTCCCTCAGAAAATACAGGGAACAGCCAAAGTCTCCCCTTATTTGGGAGCTGATGCTGGAGAGGAGTTGCAGGTAGGAGGATGGTAGAGATGTGAAACGAAGTTTAATTAATGAACTAACTTCTTGAACAGATTTCTGGGGTCCAGCCATGCTTGGCTCTGTCTTTTCCCAAATCTTGTTTTCCTGGGAAGTTTTTCTTTTAGGTTTTCTCCCAAAGTAGTAAAGGCAGGACAGAAACCAGAAATCTCTGCTCGTTACAGAGGATGGGGCCAGGACTTTGAAGCTTTTGGAGCTAATTCTGATTTGCTCATTGCCTAACGAGGAGGAGCTTTGTGCCAGGGTTTGAGAGGTGGCTGTGGTGGCATCTGGCTCAAATCTCTGCGTGACTGCAGTCAAATGACTTAAACCACAGCCAGTCATCCCTGGAGTGTTCTGTTCACACTCGGGACCAGGGCAGGCTTTCATCCCACCTCACATTTAACGATGCCCAGGCTCAATGGAAATGCAAAGCAGGATTTGGTGCCTTCATCTTTCAGCCTCTCGGTCCCCGTAACCGCGCACAGGGGAAAGCAGCGGCGCTGACTCTTCGGCCTCCTGAAGGGTTGCAAGGCGGAATTTGTTGTCAGCAGGGTTAAAATGCACCAAAAAAAAAATTTACTGTGATTGAGGTCTCTGTGGAAAGGAATCGTTTGTGCCACAGGAGCAAAGGGACTGTAAAAATGTGGGTGTTTTAGTGTGTGTTGGTACAGGAGAAAATCATTTCGGTGGTACCATTTTCTAATGGCTTGTAAGGGACTGGTTTTCACAGAGAGCAGAATTTTTGCCCCATAAGTGCTGAGGTTTTCTGAGAGATGTTAAACTCCATGCTAAACATTCGGAATGACGTACATATTTAGCAATATTCCAAAAAACATTCCCACCAAGGGTGGGAACAGCAGGGACCCTTCATCCCTGAGCCCTGACCTGGATGCTCGGTGAATTTGGGTTTTGTTGGCTTTATTTTGTTTCTTTGAGTTGGGTTGTTTTTTTTTCATATCGAAAATCAAGAAGCTCATTTATTTTCTGAGTATTGAGTGGTTTAATGGCAGGATGGGATTTATTGCTGTGCTGTGGCTCTTTCTGCAAGGGCTGAAACGTTCCATTTGCTGTGGCTGCCGAGAAAATCCATCGAGTGTTGACAAAGCTTGGAAGGGAAACTGAAAACAACATTTTTCCTGATATGAAAATATTCAGCACCTCAGCTCATTTGTGTATTCGCTCCTGATGTTTCATTTATAAGTTACAAAGCCAGAGGAAACATCAGAATAAATGAGTCACAATATTTTTACGATGTCGAGAGGTTTAGCTGGGAAAGTCCACGTTTACCTCGCTTGCAGCAACTGATGGCTGAAACAGCACAATCTGATTTGTTTTGGTTTTGGTTTTTTTCCTCCGATGTTATCAGAACAGAAAACTCCATGCAAATTTTGGAGAGCCTTCAGCAGAACGCAGAGATCTCTGCCCTGACCTCGTGCCTTCCAAAGGCTGCAGATAAATTAATTACTGCTGAAAACACAGCGAGTTTCTTCTGCTGCCTGTCAGGATTTTAGGGAATGTTCCCCTTTTCCGTGGCAGGATGTGAGGAAAGGCTGCTCTGCTCCATCCTCTCTGCAGGTGAGCACGAGGTGCTGTTTTGCCCAGGAGTGGAGAGGATGCCAGGCATGGAAAACTGGTGCTCTACAGCCAAGTGTTTCCCATACTTGGCAAATTCTTCCCAAAAACCTGAATTCTTCCTGAATTTATTCACCTGGCCACAGCCTGCCTGCATTTGTGAGGCACTCGAACTCACTGCCTGCAGCTGGGAGGGAATAAATGATTTTAATGTTGTTTAATGTGGGATCCAAACCACGGGGGGCTCTGTCCCCACAGGAAAATTCTGCCCTTCTTTAAAGAGAAAAACAACTTAAAATCCTTTCTTTGGCCTTGTCTAAATAGGAAAAGAAAAAGACCCAAAAACCAACCACAAATATGTCTTAATATTTGGGTTTAGGTCTCCCAAAATGTGACAATTTCAGCTACAACCAGTGCTGGTGTGAAAGTGGACAGGTCACTCCATCATCCAAAGAGAATCTGGATTCCAGTGGATATCTGGGATTTTACTTGGATGTTGATACTTTTCAGTGACATAAAGGCAGGGAATTACAAGGAAAAAACTCTGATTTTTAGTGCACACAGAAGTTATTTCCCCTTTTGACCACATGCATTTTAATTTGTCCTCATTTTCTGGTGTCCCTGTAAATCTGACCCGTTATAGAGCATGGAAAGACTGAAGTAGGGACATCTTGCAATTTGTGTTTTTTTGCTAAAAGTGATGTTTCCTAGTGGGGAAAAAAATATGAAATCATTTAAACCAGGTTTGTTGCAGTCTTGTTTTATTGGTTTTTTACTTATTCAGCATTTTGTGTGAGGGGAAAGCCCCAAATCCTCCCTGCAGAACTTGAGTATTCCAACAAAAAATCCACCTGAGAGTGAAAACGAGCATTTAAACTGAGATAGCCACAACGCTTGAGGTTTCTGTACCTCGCACGAGGGGTGTAATCGTTGAATTTAATCAGATTTTTTGGAGATTTGGGTCACGGGGGGTTACAGGACTGGCACTGCAGGAGCTGAATGAATTCTGGCAGCTCCAGCTCACGCTGCAGGTGAGGATTCCTGAGGCCAGACTCCCTGGCAGGGTAAACTTCCCTCATTAGTCTTTCCCTGGCTCAAAGCACCTTCAGAGGTGAAATTGTGTGGAAAATAAATAACTGCAGAGTGAGCAGAGCTGTTGACAGGTGAACAAAGGGGAGAATTAAATGGAAAATTAAATGCCTTCATTGGCTCTTGCACCAGAATCATCACGTTCAGTTCTGGCTGGTTTCTGCACCTCGATTAAACGCAATTAAAAGTCACCCAGTGAGAGCTCCAGACACTGAGAGTGGGGAGTTTTCACAGCTGAGCGCTCCAAAAGGAAAGCCCTGGGGTTTTTTCCCTTTATTTTTATCATTTTTGTGCATCTGGAGTGCAAGAAAATGCCCTTATCTCTCTCTGCACTGCAGGAGAGGAGGGAGATTATCCAAAAATATGTAGAAAAGATGGTTAGGGAGCAATCAGTGTTTAAACTGGGAATGTCTGGTTTGAACATTCTTCTCAGAGACATTCTTTGCTGCTGATGTTACTGCCATGATGGTGAAACTTTTAAACAGCTGCTGTATTTAGATCTCCTTTTTTTTTTCCCCCTCATTTTTTAAACTGGGGTTAAACAAAAAGTTTAATCACAATTAATTCCCAAAAAGTTTTAAGTCTGGCTAACAGAAGATTCATGTCCTCAGACAGACTTTCTGCTTTATTTCTGCGTTTTGTAGGACGTGTCCTAAACCTGCTTGGGGGTCCAGCAGCTCTGCTGAGCGCCCTGAACGAAAATCAGAGCAGAACTCCCTGTTTGCCCCAGGATGCTGCTCTTACATCGCGTTTTCCCCGTCGCTGCACTTTGCTTTTCAAAAATTACGATTTACTGGGTGGAATGAGGGGAAACGAGCTTGTCTCTGATTTATTTTTTGAGCGTTTCCCCTGATTTTATAACGCAACCCGCGGCGGCCGGGAGGGGACCAGCAGGTGGCAGCTTCACCCAACGAATGCGCATCGGTCAGGCTGAATTCGTGTACAAACACCGGCTGCAGAAGCGGGGGGCTTTGGGGTTTAGCTGAATTCTGGCTTTCGCTGGTGCTTTGCTGTTCGTGCTGGGGTCGGGGGCAGCGGCACTGCCGGCAGGAGGGAGGCGAGGCGGCTCCCGCGGAGTCCCGGTGCTCTGAGCCCGGGCTGCCCCGTGGGCTCGGCGGGCAGGGATCGTTTGTCTCACACAACCGAGCCGGCTCGTTCAAATGCCCACAAACAGCTCTGCACCCAGCGCTGGCCTGGCTCGGAGAGCCCTCCTGAGCGCGGCTGCTGAAATGGCCCCGCCGGCTCGCAGGAGCTGCGGATCGCACCTCACCAGCTCCCGCAAGGGAGCTGCGGCTTTCTCCTCGGAGTAGGAGCTGTTTTAAACACAAAAGTGCCACTTTGCTTCATGCCATGAACCTCTTCTCCCTCTAACTTAGCCAGGACAGAGAAATAGGTGACTGAACTCGCTGATGTGGATTCCTTTTGATGCCAAGAATTTGCTGTTTTGATCAAATACTGCCACAGTAACAGCAAAAATGGAAGGGTACGCACATGCAGTGAGTAAAGTACAAAACTTTTCCTATTTCCCCTCTCCCCGACTTCCTAATGGAGCCTTTTCGCCCGGACTGAGCAGGGAGTTGATCTGACGGCAGAGAGGAGCTGAGCTCCGGGGTGGTCCTGCAGGCAGAGCTGTCCAACCCCTCGCGCTCCCCGTGTCCTGGGAAAAGTAAACGCCCCGAGCTTTCAGAGGCAGCTGCAGCCTCAGGGGGCTTTCCCAGAGGTTTGGAGGAGACCACAGAAAAGCAAATGAAGCGATGGGAGCTGTTGTGTACACTCGGAGCTCAGCATTGTTCTCTGCAGCTCTCTGCCCGCTGCTCTGCAGGGATTCAGGGGAAGGCAGGCAGGAGATGCTGCCAGCGCTGCTGAGCCCCTTCCTCCTCGAAACTCTGGGGGCAAAGGTGCCCAGAGAGTGCTCTCAACACGGTTGTTTTCCAGAAAGGTGCCAGACAAAGGGGACTTGAGTTTCCTTGTAACTCAACTTGGATTTGAACTTTTGCCTTGGTAGCAGAGTCAAGGCTCGTGTGCTGGATGAATCGGGTGGAAGCAGCCTGATTATCTGACCTGATAGTGGAGTATCAAGCACCCCTGGCTCAAAGAAATGCTGGGGGTCAGGTTTTGGCAGGCCTGGGCCAATACCTGAATGTGAAAGGAGGTGCTGGAGCCCCTGGGTTGCTCTGCTGAGTTGGGCACAGGGCTGTGCTGAACGTGGCCGTTCTAGAATGGTTTGAGATGGGTTTCTTCCACTGTGTGAACTGAGCACACAGAGTGGGAGCTCTGAAATGCTTTTCTAGGACTTGCCTTAGTGTGCATCCAGTCGAAAGTGCCGTTCTCAGAACCTAAACTCGTGTCAACAGTAACAGGAATTTGGAATGAAAGCCTCTTCTGCGAATGGTGACTGTAGGGCGTGAGAAGCATCCCCGAACCCGTGTTACACACCCTCCTTGCTCTTCAGCTCTGCTCCTGGGAGGAGAAATGCCATTAAAAACTCCTTAAAAACCTGCTGTGCTTTGGCAGACTTGGCAAAGAGGGAGCAAAGTTTTTTTGGGGCAACATTCCCTGGGTTCTGTGCAGGACAGGCAAAGTCTGGGACTCCAGAGGGAACATGGAACTTCCTGCTGCGTTTATTTCCCAACTGGTGTCACCCCAGGCTTCCCTGAGGTGTCACCCTGGCAGCTCCCAGAGCCAGCTGTGCCATTTCCGTGCGTGGCACTTGGTGATACCCTTAATCCTGTTTTCTCTCCGTGAATCATTTGCGACCTGCGTTGGATTCCTGTCAGCGCCGCGTTTGTTTTGGGGGTGGCTCTGTGTGTAATTTCCCAAGAGATCATTTTGGATGGGTGGTTTGCGCCGTGCTTGTTGGTGAGCGCGGGCCCTGGAAGCCAGAAAAGCACCAGGGCGACGCTCCTGTAGGTGGGGAAGTTACAGAGATGCTGCCCCTTCTCCCCTCAGCCCAGGTGCTTTAGGAGCCTCTCAGGGAATCACAGAACTCATTGAGACAAAGCGCTGAGGCCGTGCTGGGCATGGTCTGTGTGAGCAGCAGGAAGGCAGAGGCAAGGGCAGGGGAGAGCTGAGAGGAGGGGAGTGAGCACTACAGACAGTATCCATCAGTGTTTATATGTTCTGAAATCTTTAACAAGGGCTGGGCTGGTTCTGTGTCGGTCTGGGATTTTGTGGAGGGGGTGAACCAGTTGCATCTTGGAGCTCAGGGACAGACCAGGTGATCTAAGGATGAAAATCCTGGAAAGGGCTCTTCTAGTACTTGGTGTGTGTTAAAAATCCCACAAGGGCTTGCTGATGGGAAATTCTCACCTCTCTAAGTGCAGGCAAATATGGTTGAGTTGGATTTTTTTTATTTTGTCTTTACTCTAGAACTTTTTACTCCAGAACTCAGAACTTTTTTGAGGATGTTGAGAAATCTCTTTGCTCAAGCAGAGTTTTGAAGGGTTTCCCACTTTCCCTTGTGCCTGATGCAAGGGATAATTTATTGTGGGAAAAGATCCATGGAATGGATTTGGAATGTGCCAGGATCAGGTCCTGGCTGGCTGAGAGGGCTCTGGTGGTTTGTGCTGCCCAAGGACTTCGTCTCACACACGAGGGCTGCATCATTTGTTCCTTATCAAAGCTGAGGAATGAATCAGAACTCGTTTCAGAGTGTACTTTCAGAGGGCGCAGTGGGAGGTGTGAGGCTCACATCGATATTAAAAACCGAAAGAAGAAGAAGAAAAACCCAACAAAACTGAGTTTATTGCACCACGCTCGTTTCAGCGTTAATTATGGTGCTGAATAAAAGGCTGATGCGCTCCTTGGGAAGCACAGGATTAGCAGGGCCTTGTACACAAGGCTGGCCCCAAAATTTAGCCTCTGCTCCTGGCCCTATTACAGATTTCTGATGTGACTTTGAGCAGAGCAATTTTGCTGTCTAATCATCTCATCAGCTCCAGAACAAGGAGCCTTGTTTAGCCCTGCTCTGTGTCCTGCCGAAAGAGCTGAGGGTGGCTGGGATTTGGGTGGCCCAGAGCTCTGGCTGTGCTCAGGGAATTCACCAGGGCTCAGTGTGAGGTTCCTAAATCAGGGGATGGGATTCACATCAACTGTGTGGAACAGATCCAGGCTCTCTGAGCTTTGGCTCTGGAGGGTTTCCTGCTGTATTTTCACATTCAATGTCAAGCTACAAAGTAAAGACATGGGTTATAGAATTGGTGATCTCAAATAGCAAACCTTTCCCAGTCCTGTGTCTGATTTTGCCGCCTTAAATGAGACTCAGCTTTTCATTTCCTCCATCATCTCCTAGGAAAAGGAGTATGAGAACCTTTTCTTAGCATGGTTGTCCCCTACACTCATCCAAAGATCCACTTATTAATTGAGGTTTTGTGTTCTCAAAGGCAAATGTTTGTGCTTGCAGACCACAAAGCTTTCTGCAATATCGAACTACTCCTCACATATTCCTGCCTCTCGTGCTGTGTGGCAGCATTGCAGTGCCAATATTGACTTGTTTAAAAACCAACGAAAACAAACCCCCCATGCCCCACAACAAGAACAAACACTCAGCACTTCTGTCAACAGCATTAATCCACTTTAGGGAGAAAATTACCGATTCCTTGGCGCTGGGCTGGTGAGAAAACATCAAAGAGATGAGGGAGTGAATTAAAGCTCAGCTTCAGATTGATATAAAATCATTGGAATATTTCTGTTTATCATTGAAAATTCTTGCAGGGCCAGACCAGACAGAGCAAGGACAGCTCTTGGTTTTAGTTCCCCTTAAGAGCAGCATCAGGCTTAGAGCATAAACACGTTTTTTGCAGAGAGCTTAGCTGCAAGATCACCAAAACTCTGCTTTCTCTCCATCGCTTCACCCTGCTCATCTGCCCTGCTGTGCTGGGGGGAAGCAGTGGCAGGAGGGATGGGGGATGGAGGAGGGTTTGCCATGAAAAAGAGGGGAGGATGGAAGGTCTGCAACAGCTTTGAGGCTCCAGATTTATTTATAGACTTAACGTTCATAGTTTATAATCACTCATGTTCACATGTATAAACCTGAACCGTGAATTACAGAGTTTTCAGGGGAAGAGGCAAATATGATGCTTTTGCTCTTTCTCTCTGCTTTTGTCTCTTCCTTTGGACCTCATAAATAAATGGTCCTTAACTAAATTGTGTTTATAAAATGCATGAAATGAGGAAAAACTCATATTTTTATTTTGCTTGGTGTGGGGTCATGTGGCCCTTCCTATCTTAATGTACAACTGAAGTCACTTTCTGGAGAGCGATTCTTTGTTAGCACATCAAAAGTTAATCTAGAAACCATGTGTAAAATATGGAAATGGATGATTATCAGCCACCAAAACACTTTTATCTGAGGAAAACCTGCCCCTTTTCTGCAACTTCCTCATTTTAGATGTTTGTTACAATAAGACTTTATCTGCCTGGCTTCGTATTTTTAAAGTATCGATGTAAAGACCTCAAAACCGGTTTAATCCTGAGTTATTTAATGTTATCCACAGCTTTTCTAAGCTCAGTTAAAGCGCAGCTGAGGGCAGGATGATAAGCACATATAGATTCTTTTAATATGAGTCTGTGTATTTACTTTGGGTATGGAGCAATGTGCCTTCCCCGGCACTTCTGACCTGCTGCGTACAAACCTCAGACGCTGCTGCTGCTGCTCTGCAGAGCCCAAACGTACACTGAGGGTGTTCTCAGAGTGAAAAACCAGGCCAGAGCCCTGCCTGAACCCTTGATTTGCCATGCTCTGTCCCCGTAGCTCTGTGCTGTCAGAATCCAGGTGAAAATTTCGGCAGAGAACAATTCAAACCCCCTCTGGCACTGCCTTTGCTGCAGCCAAGCTCCAGGAACTCTTCCCACTGTTCCCTGGTGTTGCCTTGTCCTTCAGGTTTCAGCAAATGTAAATGTGTGCTTGGGCCCTGGCTTTCAGGCTGAATTTGTCAGGAAGAGATTTGCTGCTGCGTTATCTTAATTCTACACGTTTAGGGGGGTTCTGAAATGGAGTTTCATCAGTTTAACAAGAAATACACCATGGGTATCTCACAGGTAGGAGAGGCCACGATTCCTTTGTGCTCTGGTGTGGCTGAAATTCCAGTGAAACCAGTCTCAGTGCTTTCCCTCGCTTCACCTGGCTTCACTGTGAGCTAAACCCCAGCCTACCTGTCTGGTTTTGCAGTATCAGCTCCGAGGCTGTCAGCTATTACTAAGCACTTCAGCAGCAGGGAGGATGTCACAGCGTGGGGCTGGTACTCAGCAGTAATTCAGATATGCAAAATGTGGCTGAACAATGCCCTCGTGCCTGAGAACAGAGGAGGTTGGGGCTATTTTGGAAGGCAGACATGCACATCCCTTAATTCTTTCCACTCCACTTGCTCTGGGGTTTGCTTCGTTTTTGGTTTTTGGACAAGTCTTTGAAGCAGAGTGAGTACAATTAAGCATTCATCTGATTAATCTGTGTTTTCCCACTAAACGCAGTTTGGTGTGTCGTCGAGTGGTTCACAGAATGGATCTGTTCCCAAGAGGTGCCTGAAACACCTGGAAGCATAAAATTCCTTCAGTAGAAATTCTGGCCAAAAACCCCACCAGATCCTGCCTTGGTCTTTTCATGGGAAGAGAAATTTGCGAGAGCAAATTTTTGGCAATTCAGTGATTAAAAACTGAACAGCAAGATGGGAATGACGAGATCCTGACCTCACTGTGCAGCTCCAACAAATATTTCTCTGGGAATGAAGCTCCTAAGTCGGTGTTAATTGTGAAAATTGATCCCAGGGGTCTGATTTTGAGAGGGAGGAGGGTTGTGTTCATGGTGTGGAGGGTACTGGTGCTGTCATTAATGCCAAGAACCTCTCCAGGCTCCCGTGGCCTTCCTGCAGCTTTGCAGCTATTTTGGCTGCTTCTCCTCGGGTTGGAAGTGTTGTATTTTGATAAAAACAAAACAGAAAAAAAAAGGGGTTTCTTTTTCAAATGAAGGACGTCCTGGTTTAATGAGGCTTGAAGTGTTTACAGGTGTTTCCTCACAAGTTCAAATTTAGTGGCCCCGGGGAGTTGAGATTCTCATAAGGCAGGAGCAAACACTCAAATGTTGGGTTTTAGAAGGGTTGCACATTTAAAGGGCCAGGCAGGCATGGCCTGGGGGCTGCTTTGGCTGTGTGGAGGCAAGAGTTGTGCCATCCAGAGCAGCAGAATGTGAGAAAAAAATCATCCTTAGCGCCACAAGAGGTCAAAATCTTCCTCAAAGACCCTTTGCTGCTGTCCAACCTTCTGACATGATTTTGCAAATCTGTGGTGAAAATCCCACGAGGGGCAGGTCCCACCTTCGACTGTTCAGACCCATCTTGGTGACACATTTTTTATGCAGAGCATCTCCCAGGGCTCGCTGCCCTCGGAGGAGCTGCTGAGCACGGCGAAGGAGAAGAAGAAGGAGAGCAGAGAGCAAAGGGAAAACGTAGAAGTGGCTGTGGTTGGAGGACGTGATGATGTCACCGGGCTCAGCGGGAACACGGCGCTTTTAAAAAGCCGAAAGAAACATCCTGACCCTCACTTGTCACATCCCCACCCGGGAGCCACACACACACAGCCGAGTCACCTTCAGCCAAGAGGGGAAAAAAGGCTCCATCCCACCACAGAATATGCACTGGCAAAAATGTAAGTGAGCTCTGATTTGCTTTTCCTACCTCTGGTGCCAGCGGAGGGCTGGGATGGATCAGTCAGCAGAGAGTGGCAGGGGAGGTGATGCTCATGAATGGCTCAAGAGAGGCAGATGCTGAGGTGTGATGCTCATTTTCCAGCAGGGATATGAGCTCAGGGCTGCTTTGTTGGCCTTCATCACTATGAATCAACGGGAAGACTGATTCATAAAAACAACAACAGGATGCAGGTATTATACCTAAGGTTATGGTGGTTACATAGCAGAAAATTTTCCTTTTGAAAAGTGAAACCTGTGAGAAATCTTTTTTCTGTGTCTTTTTTTTGATATGCACTTCTTTCAGCTAATAAAAAAGATAAGGAACAAAGCAGTTGAGGGCAATACAGTTATGACTTTACAGGAAATCAGTTTTCTTGTTTTCAAGATAATTTCACTCCTCTGGGCCCACCTTCGCTCGAGTAGTTTACTGATCATACTCCAGGTAGGTGTTTGCTTCTTGCAAGGTTTTCATTCTCTTATCACCATCATATCTCATTTGTCATCAGTAGGTGATGCTCATTTTGGCAGTTGTGCTGCCACCCTTTGCCTCTCACCCTGCTGTTCGATTCACATAGAATGCTACAACACACCTGAGTGGAAAAATTAATTTCTTAAACCCTTGCCAGTGACTTATCTGACATTATTCATCTTCTTATCACAGCCTGTAGGTTGTTTCAGTACGTGTAGTAAACCAAGCATGTGCCTTTGTGAGCTTTGAAATGTTTCCTCTGGTTTTTTTCCCCTGCTTTCTTTCTTTTCAGCTGAACATTTTGGAAGGTCAAATGTGCATTTGGGAAGTTTTATTTCTATTTCCCCCTTCATCCTGTGCAGTTTTCAGGATTAGTAGGGAGAAGACGCGGGAAACACTGCAAGATGATCACATCCAAATCCTGATTCTAATCTTCCATCTCAGAAGTCCAGGAATGGTTTATTTGGGTTGGTTTTTTATCCCTGCGGTGACACAGCAATGCCAACAACAGTGCTTTAGGTAGGAGGAAATTGGGAACTGAATTGGAGTTTTTATTTTGCTTTCTTTCTTTGACACTTGCAGTGCTCAAAGGCAAGCAGGAATTACAAGTCAAATTATGTCTGCCATTCCCTAATGATAACTTGTAGACAACTCCTGGCCAGTGTCCCCTGAGCTTGTAATCCTTGAATCTCCCTCCTCTTGCAGCAATGTCAGAGTTCCTTTTTCCAGCATGGAACTGCTGGAAATCTTATTAATGCTGTTCTTTTCCGAGCCCCTGCCGTGTGTTGGCTTTGCAGGCGGGTAGGAGGGGTGTCCTGGAGACCCCCTGTGTGAGCCCTGGGTTAGTGCAGGTACCCAGGTGCCAGGGTTTCAGGGGAAGCTGGAGTTCTCAGCAGCTCTGTGAGTCCCCATTCGGTGTCACCTCTGTTTCCTGTCACTGTGACCAGCTGTGGCCTCACGTTTCCTGCACCACCTGCTTCGGGCCACCTGTGACCCCATGGATGTTCCTGTGGCCACATGGGACCCGTGGCCTTGCTCTGGAACATGAACTGATGCAGAGGCAGCTCAGGTGACCTGGGAACTTTCCAAACCGAAACCCTGAGATTTGACTCATTTGGTGCTGATAACACCAAGATTTTGGGTTCAGTCCCTGCATGGGCCATTCCCTTCAGAGCTGGGTGATCCTTGTGGGTCCCTCCCAACTCAGAATGCTCTGTGAATCTGTGAAAACCCCAAAGTGATACGAGAACGCCCTCAAGCAGCAGGTGTGACCTCACCTGAGGGTATTTCTCAGGGCACCCCTCATGGGTGGTTTCCTGCTCCTTCAGGGGACGTTTCTGCAGGAGCACGAGGAAAGCTGGGACACTTTGCCCTCTGCTGCCGTGGTTGGAGGCTCTTGCTCTGCGAGGAGTCTCGCCTGGCTGGCCCTGCAGGCTGGGAATGTTCCCCAGGGTCACAGCACAGTGACTCCTCTGCAGGAGTGGGGCCCTGGGCTTCCGCTCACAAAACCCCGAGGGTGGCTCAGCCCGAAAGCCTCCCCTCCCACGGCACAGGAGAAGTGACTGGTCGGGGCTCCCCAGGATTCTGCTGAACGGGAGCGGGCCCAGCAGCCCCTCAGGGATGGAAATTCATGGGCAGCACCAGCGATTTCCTCTGAATTTGTTTTTATTGTTACCTCCGCAGTGAAGTTTTGAAAACAGCCCGAAGGTACCTTTCATACAAATGGTTTCTGTTCTGAAAAGCGTGGAAGCAGGTTGGGCTTGGTGATCTCAAAGGCCTTTTCCAGCCTCGTTAATTCTAATTCTGCGACAATCCCCTATTGAGGTGCTGGTTTTGCCCGTGTCCAAGGTTTTTTGGGTGCTCAGCTCCTGTTGCAGTCAGCGGCCGAGAATCAGCTGCTCAGATTCCCTTTACCACTGAGAGATGTGAATTTACCCCTCTGCCAATCCCTTCCCAAATGCTCTTAAAGTGAATGGAAAAGCTTTTCTGTCTACAACAGATGTGGGGCTGCACAGAGCCTCCCTGAAAGTATCAGCTAATGAGACTGAGAGGTGAAACTCTGACATTCTGCACCTTGTGAGTGACAATTTTGGTAAAACCCCACCAGGAAAGAGGGATAGCACGCAAGTTGAGCCCATCCATGCTTTGCAAAGCAGGTGTCAAACTCTCCGAATGACCACAGCAGCAATTAAATGGAAAGCTTGCATTACTAAAATGGAAAGAGTATTATGGGCTGGGAGGAATTAGGACCTGAGTGTGAGATTTATGGTTAAAGACACTTTCTGTCTATCTCAGCTTCCCCTTCGCACCAGGGCTTCTCTTATTCTGAAACAGAGAATTTTTAGTAGCCCTCACCACTACCCCGGCCAAGGCATCCAACTCTCATTTGGCACTTGGAAGCTTTTCTTTTTTTAATTAGAATAATCAGAGCAGCAGGGATTAGCCAGCATTTTGTGTCTCCCCTTGATTTTTGTTTCTGTCCAAGTGGAAAACTCCAAAGTTCACACTGCATTTGACCTGCAGTACCTTCCTCGTGTGGGAACAGAATGCAGGCTCTGCACGCTGCTCTCCACTCCTTTAGATCCTTTTAGGTGTGAAGGGAACATTTCTTAAAGCACAGCTGTCAAAAACATTCCTCAAGGACAGCACAGGGCACACGGATCTGCCTGAATCCAAGGCTCATTTGATTCCTGGAAAATCTTCCAACAGCAGGTGGACAGCCAAAAACGAAGGGGAATTTGGTTTGTGTCAAATGCACAAAGAAAGCTGCATGTGCAGCCCTTCCAGTGAGCCTGGATGTGCAGAGCTGGGATGCATCCTTTGGGATGGAAAGGCTGTTGATGGATAATGAAGCAAGAAACGGCCAAATGGAACTCAGATAAACATTTTCTGAGCTGTTTCATGATCTCTTTGGCACTGATGAGGTTATTAACTCTCAGGACCAGCCAGAGAATTATCAGTCAGGTGTGTGTTAATTAATTTAGGTCAGGTACCAGGGACCTGGTGCTCACCAGCCGCCCGAGGCTGAGGCCACCACCACAACTGACTCAGATGGATCTTGGCAGAAATAACTGGATTTTTGTTTCCAGGGGCTGGAGCTGCAGGTGGGTTGTGTCAGAGTGTTTCAACTTTTACTGTTGGTTGGATCAATTAAAATATTAATTAAAATAGGGACACACCCCGAAGGCTGCTGAGGGATAGGGATGGAGTTGAAATGAAGATTTCTCCTGAGTGACTCCCTGTCGTGTCACTGTCTGGGATTTTGGGCAATTAAATGAGTTTCAGTGATTTATTCTCCCACCCTGGACTGACCACAAAGCAGAGATAAAAATCACCCTGTTTTTTTGAGGGAAACTGTGTAATTAGCTAGGAAATAAGGACAGGATCATGACCAATGTTGAGTCCCTTGCAATGGGCATGGATGTAAAAAGGTTTTGATTTGACTCTAAGCATCCAAGTCTCTGAAACTGAGCCTCTTTCTTCTTTTTATTAGCTAAAGTTCACCGTGTCTGATAAAAATGTGATTTGGTCTCCAGTATCCAATCCATTAACTCGGGAGTTTGCTAATTGAAATCTAAATTTTCCTTGTTATTCGCGGTCAGTGATTGCTTTTTGGTGTGACTGCAAACAAGAGAAACTTTTCTATTGTGTTTCTTTTCAATTATTTATTACACCGGGGGTGAAAGGAGAAGAAAAGGGAAAAATATTTGCAGTGTTAACACTGCCCCGTTGATAAGCTTCTCACGTGTCAGCGTGTGAGCACAGAAATCTTCTGAAAGAGGGACCAGAGTGACACTTGCTGCTGCAGGCAGGGACTCGGGCAGGATTCGAGCAGCTCAAACTGAGATCTGCCTGCTGGGAAATGGCTCTGCCTTGGCTGGAAGGCTGAAACCGAGCTGCAGCTCGTGTGTGTGTGAAGGCCAGCGCCGCTGGGGTGAAGTTTAGTGATCTGAAACTCGCCACGCTTCGGCGCCTGCACCCTTCCAGCAGCTGTTCTGCCACTCTCTTCCCTCCAGTCTCAGCAATGGTTAAATCAATATGGAGGGGAGGACAGAGTTTTAATTTTTTAGCGACGTCTTGACAGGTTTTCTCTGCCTGGCCTTTTACTCAGATCAGTATTTCATAGATGTTATTGAGAATCAGGGGTCTGGATCTGCATAAATTGAGGGTGACAGATCCCATGGAACCTTTTTTGTGCAGTTTGGGCGCTTCCAGGCTGATTGCAGTGTGGTCTGGAATCCAGCATCTTCCTGCTGTTGTCACTCGACGTTTAGAGCCAAAGGACTGCTGCACTTGGTGCCTTTCCAGCAGCTCTGGTGTTCAGCAGCCACTTCTAAAGATTGCTCACAAGTCTTGAAGGTTTTTGTGGACTTTTAGCAAATACATCAGGTGATAACATTGATGGAAGCTTTGGGGCTGGGCACACACCGGGGGCTGGGGAGGCAGCCGGGCCAAAGCACTGAAATGAGCCAAAATGAAATGGAGAAACCATTGCAAAGCTTCCCAGCGGTTGGGTTTGGATTCCTTCTCTTCTTTCTTGACTTGAGATGTTTCAAACTGCCCCAGCTTCACAGAGCAGGTGCCAGTCAAAATGTGCCTGCTGAGGAGCAGCACCTGGATGTTCTGTGGTCCTGGAACTGCAGGAGAAGCCAGGACACTGCTGCTGTTCCTTTAATTTCATTGAATGGAACTCGGGCTCTCATGGCTTAAATGAAAATATAGTGGAAGCTTGGTCCGAGGCAGCTTCATAGTTTGTTAAAACCTTTATATAAGGACTTGCAGATGACTGAATCCAGGTTCTTCCTTTACAAGGATATTTTAATTGTCATTATTCCTCCAAATGCTGATATTTGTAAATGACCATGTATCTTTAGCTCGATGAGGAATTGCACCCTGAAGCCCCAAAGGCATTTTGCTGTGGTCTGTCTGTGATGCTCAGACCCCACACGCCCCTGAGCAGTGGAAAAGCAGCTGTGCTCGCATTATTTTTATTTCTGGAGGTCAGCTTGGGGGAACCGAAATATGATCTGCAGACTTTGGTTTTTAAAATTTTTTTTTCTCTTTATTTTTTTTTCGGGTTACTCTGCTTACACCGGAAACTCTGAATAGGTATATTTGTCAGCTTTTACAGTAAATTTCTTCTTCCCCATCCCCCAAACCTGGAGCCAGAAACCACCATCCTTCCCCACCCTAATTCTGCAGGGAGGCCCTTTGATGAGTTGGGGATGAGACACTCCCCAAAATGTTCATTTCTGCCTCTCAAGCAGCTCTGGCAGAGCTCAGGTTTGAGGAGTTGATGTTTCCAGGCAGCACCAAGAACACCAGAACTTTTTATTATTTGCACTCAAATAAATTAATACCAACTAAATTTAAAAAGCAAAACGTGAGTTGCATTAAAAGCCCTTGTATGGAGAATTAAAGTGACCATTATTCTCTTTAAAACCTTCCTTTCCAAAGCCACAGGATTCACAGGAGTGCAAGAAACCTGATTTAAAGTGCCACAAAGGATGTCCACAGAAAGCAAAGGTAGATCAGGCAAAGGCTGGAAATTCATCTTTGCTTCAACTACTGTTTTAAAGCAAAATATTTCCTTAAGGTGTATAACAAAGACAACAGTTCAGTGCATAAATGTAGTTCTGTCTGGTCCCAAAAGGATTTATAGTGGCCAATCAAGATTTTGTAATTAAATTATGTGTAATGAGTCAGACAGAGTTAATAAAAGAGCCAAGCTGAAGGGAAACAAGCATTTTGAAAAATAAACCAGAGCAGAAGCGTTTAAGTAATTTTTGAGGTGGATTTCCAATCTCTGTATTTAGAACTCCATTTTTCTCCTCCCAGGAAGGTGCAACAGACACATCTCAGTGTGCACAGCATTAAATGTAGCTGGGAGAGGTGATCCCAGGTGAAATGATTCATTCTCGTAGAATGTAAATCTAAATAAATGCTCCCGGGCTGGAATAATAGCTGAAAATTCAGATTTGAGCTGGATACCCACCTGTACTTCACAGAAGCCAGGGCCAGTTGCAATCTTTAAAAAGGGAGAACTTATCAGTGAGAGTATTTACCCAGCCAAGTGCAGTGCAAAGGGGCAGGCAGCCCCGCTGCTACCGGTGCCTCACAAACACCGGCTTTGATATCCCCTGCTTCCCTTCTGCTATCGACTCCCTCCAAACACTCCACGTAAAATATGAGCTGTTAATGCTGGCCCTGGCAGAAATGTGCTTCCCCTGCTCACATGGGCTTGGGAGAGGCCTTTGGAGCTGGCTGTAAACTTAATTCTTCAAAAGGGAGCAGAATTTATGGGTGTGAACTGGGAGGGTTTTGGGTATTCGAGATGTGTTGTCACCTGTTTGTCAACCTCTGTTTGGAACAGAAACACAATTTCAGCACCTGCCTGATCTCAAAATGAGGTATTTAAGTCCAGCTAATGATGTTTAAATGGTTTTCCAAATGAGGATGCTTCCCTATTTTGGGTTGCATTTATACCTTGTGCCTAAACAGTGAATATATTTCTTTTAAATATCTGATCTCTGCTTTTTTTATGTCCCTGCCTGGCCAGCAATTCTGGTTTGTCACCTGTTGGGTATTTTTCGGTCTGATTTTCCATTTGGGAGTGTGTAAAGCTGCTCTCTGCAGGTCAGTGGCACTGAGGGACACATAGGAAAGGAGGAACAAAATAAATTAAAACTGGTACAGCCACCAGGCTGCTGTGGGGATTTAGGCTCCCTGAAAGGAAAATAAAAGTCACCTGCATTTTGAAAAATTTTTTTTTCCTCAGCTTCTGCCCCAGACCAGCAGCCACAGCCTCGCCCCTACCAAGGTGTCCGTGTGAAGGAGCCAGTGAAGGAGCTGCTGAAGAGGAAAAGGGGGAATGTCCACAATTCCAGCGCTACTGCAGCTACAACGGTAGGAGAAAAAAACCCAGACACAGGAGGAAAATTCTCCCTCAGGGAGCTCAGTGATTGCCCAGCCCCAGCCATGCTTTGGCAGTGAAAGGATCCTTTGCATCCCTGAAGCACTGTGAAGGCCCTGTTACCTGGTGTTACCTGGCAGTGCCATTAATACCTCTTCAGGTGGGGTGGTTTTAGTGTGCTGAGCACCTCCCACCACGAAAGGAAAGGGGAAAGTGCTTTGCCCTTGGCAGGATCTGATTCCGAGGGCCAGAAAGTGGCTTGGCAGTGAGGCAGCTTGTTCAGGAGTGTGAAAGGGACCACCCAGAGCCATCCCTGGCTGTTTGCTGCTTAGTTTCAGCCGGCATTTGCCCTCCCAGGAGGCAGCAGGTTGGCTGGCTCCTCTCTGAAGGAGAATTCCCTTTGCTCCACGAGGTTTAAACCCACTTTAAGGTCCCCTCGAGCGGAGGGGACATTGTGGGTGTTTGGGGTGCTGTGTCCTGGCTGCCGGGCTCAGTTCTCCTGGCCCTTGTGTGGGGTGGGAGAATTCAGACCCTGACACTGATAATGAGCTGATAATGCCTGATATGCTTTGTCCCTCAGTGCTTCTCTAAGGGATTGAATTTAATGCTGATGGGCTTCACCTCTGATTTCTATATTTTTTTTTTCTCTCTTCCAGGTTGTTTTGCCCCATCAGCCACTCCCTTCCTATTCACCCATGGGTAACGTACCCTGACTCTCTGTGACTCTCCAGGGAAGGCTGGGCTGGGCTGGGCTGGGCTTTAATCCTGTCCTGTTTTCCAGGCCAGCCTTGCATTGACATGGACGCCGCTGCCCCTGCCCCGCCTGGCCCAGATGAAGGAGCTCTGGCCTCTGGCTGGATCTCGCAGCCCCCTCCCACCTCCCTGCAGCCGCTGGCCCAGTGGAGCCCTTACCCTGACTACGTGTCCCACGAGGCTGGCAGCTGTCCCTACACTGCAGACATGTATGTGCAGCCCATGTGTCCCAGCTACACCCTGGTGGGACCCTCCTCTGTCCTCACGTACACTTCTCAGCCTCTCATCACCAATTTTGCAGTAAGTCAAAAATACCAAGCTGGAAATGATGTTAATTCCCACCTTCTAGCAAGAGCCATGTGGTGTAGTTAGTCTAATTTATTTAATTACTGTAATGCTGTGTGTCTTTGCATTGATGCTATGGGGTCTCCTGGACAGTGATATGGTTTGAGCAGGGCAAAAAGTTGTGGCTGTACAGGAATCAGGCAAAATTCACAGCTTTTCCCCAGCTCTCTACACAGCAGGAATTCTTCTCTATTTATTTCCAAGCTTAAAATTAAAAAAAAAAAAGTAAACGGGATTCCAGGAAACCCATCGACCAGGTGAGGCAGGAAGGATGACTTGGCAATAAATTTCTCCAAAGCTGCTGTTTAAGGATAAAAGAGGAAGGTCAAAATACATAAAGATAGCAGAATATTTGGCTTCAGGCCAGACAAAATCTACTTGGCTGACACAAGATGATCTGGTCCCCTTTAGAGGGGAAGGGCAGAGAGTGCTGTTCCAATGGACCTCAGGCAGCTGATTTTCCTTTCCCTGGTTCAGTCTGGCTGCTCAGGCAGTCCCAGCAAATCCCCCAAAGGCCATTTCTGTGTCCTTGTGGCCCTCACTGCTGAGGAAGGGCCGTGGGATGGGTTTGGGATGTGGCTCTGCCTGGGCTGTTCCAGAGGCCACAAGGAGCTGCCTTCAGCCTTGGTGGCAGCAAAGTTGGGACTGTCCAGAGGGCAGTTTCCAGCTGAGGGTGTAGCACGGTCACAGGGAGGGTGGGAATGGGAACAGAAAGCTGGAGGGAGCCTGAGGTGAGCATGACCTGGACACTGGAAAAGTGTCACCCTCAGCGCAGAGCTTCACCCAGAGCGGCAGGATGAGGGATGTTAGAAGAGGGATGAGCATCCCCAGCCTGTGCTGCGTCCTCCCCCTGCCCCACCTGGCCTTTTGCCTCATTTTGTTGTGTTTCTGTCCCTCCCCAGCCCCGAAGCACCACCCCGGCCGTGGTGCCGCCGCTGGAGGTGACGGAGCAGCAGCCGCCCCTCACGTACTTCCCGTGGGCACAGCCCCTCTCTGCGCTGCCAGCCTCCACCCTGCAGTACCCTGCAGCCTCCTCCTCGCTGCCCGCGCCCCAGTTCGTGCCCGTGCCCATCTCCATTCCCGAGCCGGCCCCGCAGGAGCTGGAGGATGCCCGGCGAGCCATCGGCGCCCTGCCCATCGAGAAGCTGCTCCTGGAAGACGAAGACAATGATACGTATGTTCTAAGCCATGCTCTCTCTGTTGAAGGGCTTTAGGTTGCACATCTGGGGCCTGCTCCTCACCTGCTCAATGCTCCACCCAGCACCTCAGTGGGGTTTGAGTAGGGAGGGAAAGCGGGTGGGATGGGGTGGGAATTTAGCACACCGCGATTTGTGTGTTGGGTGAAATTTGCTTTGTCCTGGCGCCCAGCACAAGATTCCTCTGCTGTTCCAGCTCCTGCTGCCTCTCCTGGGCAGGCTTTGGATGCTGCACACTTGTGCTCAGCACCAGCACGAGGTGACTTTCACCCTCGTGGCCTCAAATTGACAGAATCCAGTGTAGCCAAGGCCAGCTGTAGCATTTGGTGAGGGTACAATTGCCTCTAAATTTTTGCAAACCCGGTTCAATAGGGCTGCTTTTGTGTAAATGCCTTGTTTGTGTGTCTTTGACCTGTCCAGGGAGGAACTCCCACCAGATTTAGGCCACTAGAAAACTAGCAATTTTGGGGGGCCTAAATTGACATTTTTCTCTCCTAAATGGAACTGCTCCTTTGGAAATCAGGAAAATGTGAAGTGTAGCTTTGTTCTGCTGGTGCAGGTAGGTGCAGTAGTCTGAAAATAAAGCTGAACTAAATGCCAGAGCAGTCAGAGATCTCTGTTTGCAGAGCAGGAATTCACGCCAAGGTGTAACTGGAAGGTCTCACCTTGTCTGCCCCTGGAACCCAGCCCTGCAGGTGTGCAGCAGTGGGTTGGGGTTGTGTTCTTTTAGCTGCAGGGTGGATTTGGACTCTGAAATATCCAAATCTGAGGTGTGGGGCTGATTTAGTGGCTGGCTGGTAACGCTGCCTGTTCTGCCAATGGGCAGATCCTGTCCCACTGAAGTCCCTGGGAGTTTTGTCTGAGTCAGGAGTGCAATTCATGGCCCTATATCAGGAGATCATTGAGCAGAGAGGTATTTTCCAGAATCTGGACTGCAGCCCCACAAGGAATCCATGGCATTACTGTTATCTGGCAACATTTTCGCTTTTCTGTAGCGTTTGAGTGTGAAGCTGGTGATGTGCTGAGCCAGGGGACTTTAGTGACCTCTCCTTGGACAGCTCCCCGGGCCCAGAGGTGCACTCAATTCCTTTATGGCTTTCTGATTCCCTTTCCTGGAGAATGAGTAGCTTCACTTTCCCCTCCGATGCAACTGTAAATATTTTGGTTGATGCTCAGGAGTGCCATGCCACAGGCAAATATATTTTGGGAGATGCATCCCCTTCAAACTCTGTTTATTGTTTTCTTGACAAACAAGAGGCTCTTGGCTGGTGAACACAATTTCTCTGGGTTTTTCTGCTTTCTAAAGCCCAGGATTTTTAGATGATTTTATTATTTGCAAGACTAACTGCAAAATAATTTATTGTACTCTTTATTACCTGGAGTCCAGTTGCCACCCAGGCAATACTTCAAGTGGCCTTACAGTTCGTGCCTGGGTGAGGTTTGAAAACTCAGGTTGAAAGTCTTAAAGACTTTCCAGGAGTATTTTTTTATTGATTATTGACAAATGTGGAAGACACGAGCACTAGATCATGTAAGTGATCATCAAGTTGTTGGAAAATAGCAGTAGTTCAGGTTTGCATTGAAAGTAGTGGCTTCTATTTGCAGAAAAACCCAGCAAAGAAATTAATTCAAAGGAGCTTAATTCACCACTGCTTCCTCCAGTTTTATGAAGTACAGAGCTATTCCCTAGGTAAAACTGGGATAAAGCAGTTGTGAATCAAGCCTGTGGTTGCTCTGATTGCTTCTCAATTCCTTTCACTCCAATGTATGTAAATTCTGTGTGTGAACATAAAACAGAGATGAAACTGTTTCATCGTTTCTTTCTGGGTTGTTCTGGTTAGAAAAAAAGACAAATTCTTTTTTTCTTTTTTCAATAAAGATCTACAGTAACTTTGCTATGCCTAGAGTGTTTTATTTCCTATCCACAAGCATTGGTTTAGCAATCAATCAGTTCAATAATATATGTACAGGCTAGAACCAGAAATTAGCTGTCAGACTTGGTGCTAATTTTGCACATTAAGCAGACTAAGGAGGAATTCCACGATCCAGCTGTGGCCTGGAGGCATTTCCTGCAGCAGTCCTTGCTCCTGCAGTTCAGCTTCAATCGCTGTGATCCTCTCCTGGCACCCTTGGGGATGTGTGGGTGTGCAGCCACAGCTAATGCTGAGCTTGACTGAAAATCAGATTAGCCAGAAAATTGTATTTCCATTTCCTGAAACTGCGAGGGATGGCTCTGGGGTACAAAACTACCCGAGGAGAGAAACAACTGCCCACCACCTTCTGCTTGAAAAGCATCAAATATTGCTGTCTGGAGCAGAATGAAGCCAGGGGCTGCTGTGACTGTGTGTGGGGTGGTCTCCTCCTGTTCCAGGGGGTTGGAATTTCCTGGCAAGTAGGACCTGGGGGAATGGAAGTGGCTCCAGCCAGAGCCGGATGACCAAAGTGAAGCAGAGAAGTGTTTTCCCCATCACTAAGGGCCACCAGCCACTCCCGTGGGCTGTGACAACTCTTTGTCTTGTGCAAAGTATAAGGACTGGCTCCCTCTCTCCAGGAGTTGTGAGAAAGATCAGATTTAACAGGTTGATTACAAATATATCAATTAGGGAGTGGTGGTTACCCCGGATGGTGAGGTTTCACCAACACGCCCAGGGCTGCATCACCCCAAAAAGTGATACACACATCCAATTCCCCAAACTGGGAATTGTGGAGGACTTTGACACCTCCCAGTGGCGAATCTCAGCTGAAAGAAGGTGCTGCAGTGGGAAGGAATGGCAAAGCTCAGGAGTGCTGAGGGCTCCTGGACACTGCAGCTGTTCGAGGTAGGAAGCCCTTCCCATGGGAATGGGAGCTTTTGGGGCTCATGGCATGGATCTGTGGAACTCCAGGTGTAAAGCCCCCAAAGTGGCAGTGCTACCCTGTGAAACTGTTTGCTCCCGGGGTGCTTGGTGGCCCAGCAGTGATCGGTGTCTCTATTTACTGTCTTAGAATTCTGCATATTTATGCAGCTAAAGGCCTGCGGGCCCACACGCTGGCAGCTGCAGAGCGCATGAAAGCCCTGAGGAGACTCGATGCCAAGGAACACAGAGGAAAGGTAAAAAGGGGCCACTTTCTCCTGCAGGCAGCAGGGCTGGGGATGGGAACTGGCTTGGCATGACTGAGAGCAAGATACCCTAAAAAAAATCCAGCTCTGCCCCTCTGTTCCTGCAAGGAAGGCTTGGCACTGGTAGGCCTCGCTGAGGTGCCTCTGGCAGCATCGTAAAATTCAGCGGCGTGCTCATAAAACGAGGGGGGATGAGAATGAGCCCATTCTTTTTTCAGCCCATGATTCATGGAGTAAGAAAACACTGGTCCAGCAAAATATTTGTGTGTTGGCATCAGCCTCCGAGGCTGAAGGTTTTATGGCCAAGTGACTTGTTCTGTACCTGATGCAATCGGGGCTTCAAAAATGCTGGGTTTGGGTTGCCATCCAAATTAAGGGCTGAAGAACACTAGAGGGAGTCCAGCAAGAGCTGGGAAACGTCCCCATCTCATGGAGCCATGCGGGATTCCAAACCATCCCGTGAGCTGTGCTCATTCCGGGCGCCACAATCCCTGGGATTGCAGCCATCCCTCTGAATCACACCGAGCCATCGCTTTCCCCACTCCCTGTTCGATGCCAGCAGCTGCTGCCAGACTCTCCCGTTAGTCTGAGCTGACTCTCACAGATGTCTGTGCTGCTGTTGCAGACTCCTCTGCTGGTGGCTGTCACTGCCAGGCAGGCAGCCATCGTCCACGACCTCATCCAGGCAGGAGCAGACGTCAATGCCGTGGACAACAAAGGGCAGTCAGCTTTGCACCTTGCTGCGACATATGGCTATGCCCAAGTCCTCCAGGTAGGAGAAGTTTTATGGCTTTAATTGCTGGCATTATAAAACCACACAAGAAAAGTGTTGATATTGGTGTTTTTAAATAAAGGCAAGGTGTCAGTGAGCAATGGAGACCGAGCAAAGGCTCCTTGTGCCAGGAATTGACTTCCCAGGGTGGGTTTATTCCTGTTTTAGGACTGTACTTGCAGCCTGCTGTTACAGAGGAAAATTCTTTAGTGGCTCTGTGGGGCAAAAGAAATGATTTCTGCAGATCACGGCTCTAAATCTGCTGGTGGCAGCCCCCAGCGTGGTACAGCA
This sequence comes from Lycocorax pyrrhopterus obiensis, assembly GCA_014706295.1. Lineage (NCBI taxonomy): Eukaryota > Metazoa > Chordata > Aves > Passeriformes > Paradisaeidae > Lycocorax > Lycocorax pyrrhopterus. The sequence continues at coordinate 5,256,480 of JACSVZ010000025.1, read as the reverse complement.
CTGGAGAGGGATCCCCAGCCATGAGGTGTGAGGAGAGTGAGCTCTAAAACCAGGGTGAAACCCCCTCCCTGAGGTCACTGTCATCCAGACAGGAGCAAAAATTGTGTCCAGACTCCAACCAGCTGAGGAGAGATGAGATGTAACCCTGCAGACAGGGATGGCACGGGCACAGCCTTCAAAATAAGGCACATTTTTCAGATTTTCCTTCAAAACCTGACTTACATGAGCAGATCTTTGCTTCCCTATGGCTTAATGGGTTTCTCTGCAGACAGGGACTGCACCTAAGCTCTGTGCCAGCCCTGGACAGCAAAACAGCACTTTAAAAAAGGCCCTGTGGGAATTTTGGGAAGGGATTCCACCGCCAGGATTAGCACACTGTGAGTCTTAAATGCTTCGCCGTTGGCCAGAAAATGGAATTAATAAAAAAAGCCTGCCTTGAGTTGTGTCAGGGCCAAGCACAGGCAGAGTTTGGTGGGTGCTGCTGAGTTCCCTGAGGGCAGGGGGACAGGGGTGAGGTGCCAGGGGACAGGGATGAGGTGCCAGGGGGTGCCTGCGGTGCTGGCACCACGTCCAGCATTCGTTAGCTGTGCCTGCACGTGCCCCGGGCTGAGCCCTGAGCAGGCAGTTAATGTGTAACACGGCCAGTTCTTTGGAAAACAGGTGCTTCCTTAAGTAGGAAAAAGGGTTTTAATCCAGATGATGCCAACAAAGCCTCGCAGAGTGCCTTGTGGTGGTTTGGGTTGCAGGGCTCCTTTGTTTGGCTTTTCTTTTGTGGGTTTCTTTTTTTTTTTTTTTTTTTTTGCCTTGACATAAAAAGGGAAAACGGGCACAGACTTGCTCCTCGATGTGGTCAGAGCCATGAAAGGCTTTATGGTTTATTTGTTTATTTTATTGGGGTTTTTTTCCCTAATGGATTAACTATCTAATCTCTAATAATCAAGCACCTCAGAGCTAGCTGTCAATATTTGATCTGTACATATTTTATTATTGTTATAAGAAGATAAGTCAAGCCCTAACCGTTCTGGCTGATCTTTCAGCAAGAGGATTCTGTCCTGAGCCTCGTCTAACTTGACACAGATGAGTCACTGCAGAAATTCTCAGCCATTAATGTGAACAACTTGCTTTATTCAATCAAAAGAAATAAACAAATTATCTGTAATAATAGAGACAAGGAGCTACTTAGCTCCGTCATGTTAAATCCATAACTTTCTCATATTAAAAAGTTTTAAAACGTCGTTTCTCTGCTAAATCCAAGAGATTCTCATCTCCAGGTCACAACTCCTGGTGTTTCTGTATCCTCATTGCCACAAGCTGAGGGTTTAACTTCACACACTGCTGCACACTGAAAACAAAAAGTAAATAAATCCAGCCTGAGAATTGTCAGTGTTGGCAAACTTTTAGGTCATAAAGTTTGGCTAGACCTGTCAAGGAGAGATTTTCATTTGTCCTTGTCAAGGAACACTCAGAACAAACATGTACTGGTGTTACTGGTGTCTTTGCCTAATCCAGGGTGAAAATGAAGAGTCTGGCTCTCCTGAGCTGGGGGCACTGACTGAATTTTACTGTTCTGAACTGAGAATCTCAAAGGGTACTTAGGTGGGAGTTAGAAAACCAGGGAACCTGATCACCTTGAAAACATTCACAGCACTGAAATCTACTGGCAAATAGGGGTTATTTTGTACTTAAATTATCATTATCTGATGTTGTTTGATTTTAAATTTTGTTAGTTTTGGCCGATTTTGGCTTGCACAGTTCTGCTGAGCTAAAATTCTGCACTTCTCTGTTGCCTCCAGGTTATCCTGTCACTGGGTTTCCCTCTGGATTTGGAAATGAAGGATTTTGAAGGTAAAAAGCTTTGCACAAGTGGTGTGAAAACCTGTGTTGGATATTTCATTGACTGATGCTCGTTGGTTTTTGGGGTGTGCTGGGAGGCCAGAGCAGGCTCAGGAAGTGCCTGGGGGAGAGAGAGTCCTGTCTGTGCACTCAAATACCACAAAATTCAAAGGTGCTGATGGCTCAGGGGGGATTCAATGCAGAATTGGAGCTGAGAACATGCTGGAATACCCCAAAAAGTGTCCCTAGAGCCAGAGAAGAAACCAGAGAATGGCTTGTGCCTCAACACCACCTGCACAGATTGAATAAATGATCGAATAAATGACTGAACAAATGCTCTCTGTGCCAGCCCTGCCTCCTCTCTGCACGTCAGTGTTTGCCTGGCACTGTCCTCACCTCCATCCATATCTATTTTCCAGGCCATACCCCTCTCCACTGCGCTGTCCTGGCCCACAACACCCTGCTGAGGGATCAGGGCAGCCAGGCACTGACAGAGGAGCAGCACAGGGAGCTCCAGCAGCAGAGCAGGGAGCTGGAATCCTGCATCCACCTCCTGGTGCAGACCGGAGCCTCCATCTACAGCCGGGTGAGGATCGGCTCAGGTATCCCCGGGTTTCTCTGGGAATTCTCCTCCGTTTGGTGCTCAAAACATAGAACTGGAGAAGGAATGAGCTGCTGGCACAAGGGCCAAGCCTGTTCCCCTTGCAAGGGACTGCTGGCAGAGTTAAGTGCTGCCTTTTAGAGTTCCTGAAGCAGACACTGGATACTCACAGGGTCACTGGAGGGAAGGAGGTGCTCCCCACCAACTGCAGAGCTGGCCTGGGTTTCCTCTGATGGGTTTATGGGATATCTCCAGGTTGTCCTGCAGAATATTTCTTATTTGGCTTGGGTTTTTTAATATTTTTTGCTCTGTTTTTAAATAGGATGTAAAGAGCAACAAGACAGTTCTTCATTACACAGTCCAGGATGGGAACGTCTCCCTGCTCAGGTACTTTTTGGAGCTGAATGCTTTCAAGTCCAAGGATTTTGTCAACAACAAGGTAATTTTTGTCAAGAACAAGGGGTTCGTTTACAGAGGGAAAGAGAAACAGTTGTGAATCTGAACTTCTTTTCAACCCCAAACTGCGTTTTCCAGTACAAAGACACCAGGAAAGCAGCACCTGGCTTGGACTCTGTCATGAAAAGCAAGGCCCTCTCCCAGAAGGAGCTGGCAGAATGATAGTGAAATAACCAGGGAAGAGGAAGGATGTGGGAAGTGGTTGCTTGAGGAGAACATGAACTTTAGAACATTGGGCTGAGGATTGAGAAAACAGCCCTGCAGTGATGCAAGGTTTGACAGCAGCAGAACACTGAGAGGTGGCACTTTAGGGCAGCCAGGTATCGATTCATGTCTCCTGTCAAATGTGCCATCACGGGAAGGACAAAGTTCCTGTTTCTGCCAAGGGACACGGGGATTCTTTCTGCCCTAAATTTTATTTGCAAGTTTTCTGGCACAGCTATCCCCGGGTTGGGTAAAGCAAGCTGGAAACCTCCCTGGTGCTGGCCCACGCCTCACCTCGGAGCAGATCCCGCGCAGTGCTGCTGTCTCACACAGGCAGCAGCTTCACCCTTCCTCCCAATCGAAAATCCTGGCGTTCCTGGGAGCCTCAGCTGGCACATCCCTGTCCCACCAGCCAGAGCTTTGGCTCTGGACAGGCTGCCCGCTCTCAGCAGGGCTAAGGGGGTGATTCTGGGTGCTTCCCTCCCTCTGTCCTTCACCTTTGAGGATGGGGACAAGGCTGGGGGTCCCTGGTTTTCATTTCAGCAGCTGCAGTCTCTCAGCCTTGCTTGTGCTCCCCAGAGTTTGTGTCCTTCAGGAAGGAACTGAATTTCTCTGTCAGCTCCGTGGCTCACTGAGGCAGACAAAGGGCAGCTTCACTTTTTTTTACCCCTCCAGAATTCTGTTGGACTGGAGAAAACATATTTTGTGTTGTGTGTGTGGGTAATGGCACCGAGTTTGTGTTTTCACTGCATTCTTTCTGTATCTTTAAAGACCCTTCAGGCAGGTGAGAGCCTGTCCAGAGGAGTCTCTGTTGTCTCTTGATCACAATCCTGGGAGAGCTTCCTCCTGCGATAGGATCACTTGGAGTCTTCAGTCTTGTTGCTGAGCTGTCTGGGACACAGAGAAATATGATGGTGGGGCTGTCTGATGCCCAGCCTGGCTGTTTTAGCTCTTCCAAGTGTGAAGGAGACAAGGAAACAGCCATGTTTAGGTTTCCCTGGTTGTCTCACTCCAAATCTGTTTCCATGGGGTTTTCACAAGGAGAAAAACATTGGAGCCTTGGAGGCTTCACCTGTAGGATTCCTGGAGCCCACATTGTCTCAAATAAGTCCTGTTAAAGTCAGCCCAAGGCTTCAAGGCCAGGCCTTGCCAGATTGCCTCATTTTCTTAGTCCATGCCTGAATTCGGAAGCTCTCAAGTGCAGATCTTTCCATTTTAACAAGAAATCCTGTAAAGAGCTTGTAACCATCCCTCAACTTCCTGGGATAATAAAATTGACAAGGATCTGCTTGTTCAGGGCTTGTAAAACATGCCTTGTCTGAGAAAAGCTGTTGAAATCTGCTATTTTATTTTGTGCTTCAGTTCTCCCTGATGTCTCAGTGGTTAACAGGACCTGAAAATCACATGGAGTCATTTTAACAACTGGAATATTAATACAGGCTGCAATTTGTGTCCAACCATTCCAAAGTCATGACAAACCCGTGATAGTTTCTGAGAGAAAAAAACAAGCAGCTGCCTCAATGAGACTCTTGCAAGCCTAAAAATACCTCGCCTTGTGCGTTTGTTTATCAGCTTTTTGTCATTTACAGCCGTTACCAGTCATACCTGACCAGACAGGGCACAGATTTCTACACGGTCTGGTGGCACCAGAGCTTCTCTGCACCCAATTGCAGCACCCTCCATCCATGCCTGGCTTCACAGCCAGCTCTGTCCTTCCCGTGCAAGTCCTGTCACTGGAGCCAATCCATGCTTGACCTCGGGAATTTGCAACTTCCTGGCACTTGGAAGCGTTGGAGAAGTGGGGATGTGTGGAGCACAAATGGGGCTGGTGGTGTGGAGCTTTGTGTGGTGGGCAAGAGCATGATGTGTTTGGTGTCTATAATCCAATTTAATGTTTCCCAGTGGAATGTTCCCATGCCTCTTACATCCGTCTCTTTTTCCAGTAACTCCCCAGCTCTCTGTTTCCACGAGGGTGTAATTTAGGGGGGGATTTCAGAGCAATCCTACATGAGGGTATGATTTAGGGGCGATTCCTGCAGCCAGGGAATGTTCCTGCTTCAGGGCTATTTATCACCCACACCCAAAGCATCAAAGCCCCCAATTTGTGGTGCTTTCACAAAGAAAAATAATCCAGATCCACAAACCTCCTGCATGGGAGAAACAGAGCAGAGATCCTCCCTCACCTCCTGAGGACAAATCCCGTGAGGATTCTCCTCTCATTTCACGTCTCCATTTCTAGGATGATTCTGAGGAGACAGCACAGCTCATGAAGGAATTTATCTGGGTTTTTTACTCCTTTTCCTTCGCCTCCCCCTGCTTTAGGCCCATGGCAACACAGCCCTGCACATGGCAGCTGCTTTGCCTGGTGACAAGAACCAGAAGGAAATCATCCAGCTGCTCCTGGACCACGGGGCAGACCCGAGCATCCGCAATTTGGACAACGACCAGCCAATCCACATGGCCCCTCCTGGAAAAGCTGGGGATCAGGTATGGGATCCACCCTGCTGCTCTCCCCTAACACACCTGCACACCCAGGGGTGGCTGGCTTTCATGCTTGCAGGTATAAAAATATTCCTGATATATGTGGATGTTTATTTAGTTGCACATGTACCTGTAAATAATTGTGTGTGTGAGTGTTTTGGGTGGCTCAGATGGTACTTCCTGAAATTCCACATTTTTTGGCAGGTCAGGCATTTGCTGAAGAGAGGGAAAGTCGCACCTGCATTCATCTCCTGCCGCAGAAATGCCAGATCCTGAGTGAACTGCAATTTATGGAATGGCTTCGACTCCAGCTTCTGCCTCCTATAAAAACTGTGAGGGTGGTTCTCCAGCACACCCCTGCTCCTCTGGGCTTAAACCAGGGTGGGATGAGAGTGTTTCTCAACCTGTGGGCCATGAGCAGCACGTCAGACAGCAGAAGATGAGCTTCCAAATGGTTGAAAACACAATTTTGTTAACAAAGAATGCTAATTGCTTGCCAGCAAGGAGGCAAGCAGAGCAAATGGCTGCTACATAAATAAGTGAATATTCCAAATAAGTTCAAAGCACAGCCAAGCTCTGATTTGGTAGCAGGTGAAACCCTTGGAGGTGACAGAGCACAAGGTGGCAGTTTGGCTATAAAAGGTTGAGAAATGCTGCTCTGAGACACCCCCAAGCTGTGCCTCTGGCTGGGCCCTGTACAGAGGGGCTGCTGGAAATGCTGAAACCTCTGGGATGTGCAGTCAGCACTGATCCTGCTCCCCTGGGAACGCAGGATCCTGAGGGGAGGGGAAAGCCTGGATGGAGAGCTCCAGTCGGCCTGAGGAGGCATCCCTGGCTGGATTTCACCTGAGGGAATGGACATCCAAACCCAAGAGCCCCACGGGAGGGTCCTGCAAGCTGGAACTCCCCGTTCTCAGCACTTTGGGAAGGCTCTGCAACAGCTCTCCACGGCCAGGCTGCCACCCCAGCCCAAGAAAAAAAAAACAGCTGGAAGAACAAGGACATGGGACAGGTTTGTGTGGCTCCTGAGGGCTTCCCAGTGAAGGGAGACTTCCAATCCAACGCGAGTCTCCAGCTCTGCGGGCACAGAACAGCTCTGGAAGCCCCTCAGGTGGGGAGCTGAGCCCTCACCTGTGTGGGAGACAGAGAATTCCTTTGGGTCTGCAACAGCTTTTAGGGCAGAAAACCTCTGTGGGTCTGTGCACAGCAGGGTCAGGGTGCGAAGGGTGAGGGCTCCCCTACTCCCATTCCCATCTGAGAGGGGTTTAACAGATTCTTTCTAGCGTTTCTGTGAAATGATTTGTGAATTGCTGTGCAATCAGTGTCGCTGCCAGGGCAGGGGACTGAAGGTCAGTGCCTGAAGGGAGGCAAGGCCATGTTTTGAGAGGCTGTCCCACCCTCAGGGCTCACTCTGAGCCGTGTTTTGCTGGTTTCTCAGTGTTGCACAGGTGCTGTTCTCTGGCAGGATGAGCAGAGAGATGAAGGGAGAGCTCTTAAATCTCTGCAGCCACTTCCTTGAGCACCCACCGGCTGCCTCAGCGGCGTGGGATTTCCTGAGGCACTCGCAGGCCTGGAGCATTCAAACGACTGACACGAACAAAAGCTCTTAAGAAATGCAGAGATCTCGGTTTTCCAGCCCTCCTCTCTCTGCTGTTGGGCCATTGCCTCTCACTACACCGTGTCTACAATCCTGCCAACACCACTGACAGAGAAGCAGACGTGTATTTGCATGTGTTTGCATAAATTTTCATGTATCTGAGCACAGGCCAGCAAAAGCCTGTGCTGTCTCACTGGGAAGGATGTTATAGCAAGGCCTGAATGGAGAGAGAACTGTATCAGCGAGTTAGTACCGTGGGGCAAGACAAAATGATGGATAAAATATCAATTTCTGGAACGTGCCAGCAGCAGAACTGTCAAACTGTGAGCAGCACGTGGTGCAGCAGGGAAAATGTAAAAAGCTTTTTGCCATCTAGAAATGTCTCTGAGGTGACTGAAGTCCTTTGGCAGCGAGTGAAAAAAATACAGGAGCTTTCTTTCCCAGAGTGGCTTTTCTCTTTGTTATGTCATCTGTTGGGTGTTTCACACAAAGCAGTGTCACTGGGAGTCTGGAATCATCACCATCTCCAGGATATTGGGGAAAATATACTTTTGGGAGGAATGTGGCTCCATTAAAGCATCACCCTGGCAGCTGGTGCTGCTGGGAGCTGATGGATGAGGTTTGAGTGGGAAGAACCCATGACAGCCCCGGGATTCCTTCTCTCTGTGCTCAGATTCCCAGAGCTCAGCCACCAGAGGCCTGCTCTGAAAGCAGCCACAATCCACAAGCTGCTCCTGTTGGCTTTGGACTGGAGCCACCAGACTGCTGGAAGCTGCTGCTTCCCCCCGTGTGTAAAACACCTTTCCTAATTCCTGGCCTAGCTGTGAAGAAAATCAATTGAAGTCTCAAACCTGTCCTGAGTGTCTTCTCTACTGGGGTGAATTTCACTGATTTAAGCAGTTCATAGTTCACCCCTCAATTTTTTATTGCTGTTTCAGGGGAAATGTAACTTCTCTAAGCTCAGCATTGCGGGCAGCATGTGATATCCCTTTATTTGCACAGTTTATCTCTTCCTACCTGTGGCTTTGGATAAGTTGCTCGTAACAAAGGCTCGTTATCGCCAAACAAACGTTCTGAAGTGGCACTGCAGAAAAGCTGCCAGTCGGTTGGCAAGCGAAACTTTTAGATCAAATTCTTGGGTAGAGAAGCAGAAAATAACAACCTTTTCTTTTCTCTGTAACTGTGGGTGACTTCTGGAGTTATTCATGGCTTCGTAAGCACGAGATGATCCTCGGGTTTGTGTTTATAAAGGCTGTCAGGGCTTCACCTGGCAGGGACTGATGAAACGCCAGCCTTTCAGCAGGGCTGTGCCAGCTCTCTTTTAGGTATTTCCTTTAACTCCTCTTTTATTTTTGGGAGGGATGAAGGAGGGAAATAATACATTTCTCACAGCCACAAAACGCACAATCCACCTTTGAATGGCTCCTCTGTTGTGTTTTTTCCCTTTCTTGTGTCAACAAGGCCTTGTGTCAACAGCCAGCAAGCTTTTACTCGCCCTGAGTGTGTCCCCTGGGGCTGTTGGCAGGGAGGTGGGGACAGCATCTCAAACATGTTTCCAGTCTGGCATGGGGGGATTGCAAAACCACAGGAGAAGGAGCAGCAGGGGAAGAGGAAGAGGCTGCAAGGGATGGAGGACAGTGCTGCTCATGTGATGGAAGCTGATAGAGCCTGGAGATCTTGGTGTGTAGGAACATTTTGTTGGAAAGATCTTTGTCTCCTACATTGAGGAGGGGGTTTTTTTTGCCTGGATCAGGCATCATCCAAGGATAAGGATGGGAATTAGGGTGGTTTCAGTGCTCACATTGCTCAGTGGCTGTGCCCAAGCAGCAGCCATGGCATCAGGGATGGGCACAACCACAGCCCTTGCACAGAGCAGTCCTGGGGAGGATCACACCACAATATATTGATAACTGTTCAATCTGCCAATAACCTATCAGAATTGCACATCCACCTCATCTGGAGGTCAGAGATATCTTGTTAGACTCCAACACTTGCCTTCCCTGCTGTGCACACTTAGGCTACTCCTGTAAGATGTGTTAATAAGGCTGTTCTCCAACTCTTATTCACGATTTCATGGTGTCCTTTTGCTCCCTGAGAGCAACTCCTTGGCTCTGCTAAGCTCAGGCCAACCTTGGGGAGCATGTGGGCACCCCATTTTCTCTAGAAGCCTCAAATTTCTTGCCTCAGCCTTATCTTCTCCTGGCTCTTTCATGTTGCTGATAGGGGCTTTGACGTGTGGCTCGAGGTGTGCCCGCTCCTGAGGCAGCAGGCAGGAGTAGCTGGCACTGGGCGAGCTCTGGGGCAGAAGTTCAGCCCTCCAGTGCCCCAAAATATCACTCAGGGGCTGAAGCAGCTGCCAGCACTACTAAAATGACACTTGGTGGGGTGTCTCTGTGTAGGGGTGGTCACACCTTTAACTGCTGCAAAGTTACAGCTCTTTAAGCTGTCAAACTATTTTTAAAGCATGTTTTATTTAAAAAAACCCTGCTAGTTTGGCACTGGATTTTACCTCTGAGGGGCTGTGGGCTAAACCCCGGGCTGGTGTGGCAAACAGCAGCTTTCTTTTTCTGCCAGAACCACTGGAAAATGTCACTAGGGCAGCCTGAGCAGCAGCAGTGGGTGAGGAGCTGCAGATCCACCTCAGAGCTGGGAAAAGCTGGATGCTGGATTAAATATGGACTTTTTATCTGCTGGAAAGGGTGAGTGAGACCTTTCATGTCACTGAATAGGCTGATCAAAATCTCAGCCTCACCTCCATGAGAGCAGGGTCAGCAGCAGAAGAGAAAAGCACTGACCTTTAGCACTCGAAAAATGACCAGGCTCCAGCATTTGCACCAAATGATTTATTTGTATCAAAAAGAGCTGGTTTCATGACATTGGTTTGATAAGGCAGCTTCAGATTTATTTCAAAAACAGCAACAATGAAAAAAACAGGGAAAAACCCCACCAAACCACCACAACAACAACAACCAAACACCCCTGACCATAGGAGGATTAATGTAGTGACAGCATCGTGTAAAAAACTGTGTAAGTAGTGAAGAATAAACTGGACTGTGTTAGGCAGCACAACTTTGCATAGTTCATGGGCAATTTAATCTGATTTGGGTGCAGTGGATGTGTGAAACCACAGCCCCCATTAGCTGTAGCAGATGTCACAGCTCCTGTCCCTCCTGAAGAAGTCCTCAGCCACGGCCAGGGGTGGCAGGAGCTCCATGCAGTCCGTGCCGGGGCAGGGGAAGCACTGAGGGACCCTGCTGTCCATGTTCTGGGAGCCACAGGCTGTGCAGCAGCAGGCAGGGCTGGGGAAGGGGCAGGGGGGGTGGCAGGACCACTCCTCGGCGGGGCAGCTGTAGGGCTTGGTGTCCAGAGAGGAGGGCGGGCTGGGGGTCAGCGGGGTGAGGGGAGACAGCTGAGGGGGAGAGCAGCTGTAGTTCCACGGGCTGGGCAGGTCAGCTGAGCTGGGCAAGCTGGCAGCCTGGAGTTAGAGAGAGAGAAAAAAAAAGGGAAAAAATGGGATATTTCAGGGAAATGTGGCCAGCAGACAGAATTCCCATGCTGTTGCCTTTCTCAGGGGGGTCTGGCTGCCCTGGGGGACAGTTTGGCCCTCGGAGGTCGAAACCCAAAGGCAGTTTCTGTTAGTAGGGACAATCCCTAGCAGGGCTGCTACATGAACTCGGGACATTCCCCATCCTGCAGCCTCTCCCACTTTATTTGGGGCCACCCATGGGAAAGCAATCAGAGCCCATGAGCATCCCAGGCTCCTAAAAGCAGCCAGATTCCCACATTGCTGCTGTTCTGCCCCAGGATGTGACTCCCTTTGCCCTTGGGGACACCTGTGGCTGCTCCCCTGGGGCCCAGAGCTCACCAGGCCCTGGTTGAAGCAGAGCTGGAGCGGCTGGAAGGCATCGGGGCTGTAGTGTGAGGACGGCTGGCAGGCACTGAACGCTGGCTCTGAGGGTGCATCCGACTGGAGGCAGGAATCTATCAGCTGCTCCAGGTATCCAGGGCTTTCCTCGCAGGACAGGCAGCTGGAAAACTGCCAGGCCGGGCAGCAGCTGGGCACAGAAGGGATGGGTTCGGCTTCAAAAGGTTCTGGGAGAGAAGGGACAGCAGACAGCAGCAGGTTATTTATTCAGTGTCTGTCTCACAAAGGGCAGTGTTGCCCCAGGCCAGGTTTCAGTGCTCTCCTGTGTTCAGTAACCCTGTGAATTTAGACATTAAAATAGGTCCTGCAAGGGCAAGGTGAATTTTCCAGGAAAGCAGAAACCAGGAGGGAGATGCTCAAAAGCATGCGAATAACTCAGGGAATTCAGCCCCCTCAGCTATAAAGCTCTTCAAATGCTGGAAACTCTTCTGGCCCCAGGCATTTTGGACAGGGATCCAGCTGGAAACTCCCTCAGACTCTTGACCCTCTGGCCTCCCTTCTGTGCACTGTTTGCAGCCCCAGAAGGTGCCAGGCAGTGATTTGTGCTTCCCAGCCTGGCAGATGTGCCTTTGCCTCATCTCCAGACCCGGGGCAGCTACACCTGCAGGAAAAAGGGGATAACAGGAGGATAATTTGCTCTTTTATCCTCCAAACAGCCAGACAGGAGACAAACTTCTGAGCAGAACAAATGGAGCAAGGCAGGGATGATGTGGCACTGTGACCACGTAGTGTTACTGGCCAAAGGGTGAGTTCCTGGAAAGCTCCCAGCAGACCTGGCTTTTCAGAATTATTATCTTTTCACACCGAGTTCAAACATGGCTTAAGGCAAAGCCCTGTCCACACGGAGGGCACAGGTCTGAAGTGCACACTGCAGGGTCAAGGTGGCAGTGTTCAGCTGGCTGTGGGGAGTGAGAAACACCCAAAATACATAAACTGATGGAGACTTTCCAGCCTGGAAAGGCTTTGGCATGTCAGCTCTGGCGTGTCTCACATTTCTTTATTAACATAAGCAAATGGATTCCCAGCTATGGATGATTGAACAATTTCCTTGTCCATGCAATGGGTGCACTCACGCCTGCCCAACCTTTCCCCCGTGCTTTGGCTGGGGATAATTGAAGGATCTGTGAGCCCAAAGTGCCACTCCCCTCACCCCTTCCCCCTTTTCCTCGGATACTCGAAGGCAGGAGGAGGAAACCCTTGGTGTTGTTGAAAATCTGGTATTTCTCTCCCTCCTATGGAGGCTACCAGGAGAGGGAGAAGAGAACAGAACTCAGCCAAGTGCTCCAGGGCACTCTGACCCTCAGTGGCACCCACAGCCTGGGGAAGGGGATGTGATTCCCTAGGGACGAGCATCCCTTCCCGAAGGGGATCCAGTTCCTTGCTGTGGGAAGAACAACCTCTAGAAAGGAGAGCACCGTGTGCTCCTGAGCTCCTCATCTGCATTCCACGGGCTCCTTCCAGGTGCTGATTGGCCGCACCGCGGGTGGTGCCGGCCTCAAACCAGGGCTGGGAAGGCTCGGGGCTGTGGGAAAATTTGGGAATGGGGCGGGAAGGGCCGTGTGGATGGGCTTTGTACCAACCTGGGTGAGGCGGAGACACAGACTCTGCAAACTGGATGCTGCTGCTGCTGCTGCTGCCCCAAGGAACCTGAGCAAAGAGAGGGGAAGGAGAGGAATTGCGGCACAGAGCAAGGTGAGTCTGGATTTCGGTGTAAGCTCTTTATATAAACCTTATTTCCCTCATGGCTGTGGCCTGGAAAAGCTCCCCGGCATTGACAGAACGTTAAATTAAAGTGCATAACAGGATTTTTCCCGGTGACAGCGCTGGGAACCGCAGCACCAGCCCGGTGTGAAGCCCTTGGATCGGCACCGTGCTGAGGGGCTCTCTTTGCTGCACTCCCGATTCCACAGAGCTGCCTCTGAAACCCATGTGTGTTAATTTCCAGGAGCATGAATTCCACAGTGGAGGGAATCCCGAGGAATTCCTAGGGATGGATATTACTGAGAATGGGTAATTAACTAAAGACCGCCGCAGGGATCCCATCAGAATGGACTGACATCGTTTGAGAACCAGCTCTGGCACTGCTCCCCACTCCAACACAGCTCTGTGAAAATGGACAACCTCGTTTTTTAAGGGATGTTGGAATCTGAAGCAAGACAGATCAACCACTTCTAGGAACCTGCCCTGCTGGAAGGGAGAAACCCACCCCAAAAGCAACGGGAGTTTTGATGTTTGTTGCGTGGGGCCAGGATTTTACTCTGCAAGTACAAACACTGCTGGGTTTTCCCCCTCAGTTTTAATTCATACAGAGCTCCACTTCATTTCCTTTATTCAAGATGCTCTCGAGTGAGCAGCTCATTTCCCTGGCAACAACTTCCCAGCACATCCCGTGCATTTAATTCCTTAAACAGTGGCTCTTCTGGGCTGAGAGTGCCTTTTCTCCCTGCTGCAGATGTGACAAGGCAGACAGAGATGAAGTCCCCAGGCTGAGCTTTTCTCAGTGCTCATCCTGCCAGCCCAAACCCTCGGGGGTTTTGGGGCGGGACACACCTTGTGCAGGTCACCGAGGTGACTTCTCTCACCGCCACTTTTCACTTTTTCCTGTGTGGGCACCACAGGGGTTGTGTGACGGGGTGGTGGGAAGTGAAAACCGGTTCCACACAGCCCTGGGACACCTGGCTGTGATGAAGAGGCTGCTGCTGTGGGGGCTGCAGGGGAGGAGTGACCCAGCGTTTCCAAAACCTGACAATTCTGTTCACCCAGACCTCTCTGCCCCTGGCTCTCAGGCTGATTTTTGTGCCGTCAGCTGCAACAAGGTGCAGAAGCTGAAATCTGAAAGCCTTCAAGAGCTGTAATGTCACGAACCAGGAAGAAATAATGATTTGCCAAGCTCTTTATGCAAATCCCCGGAGTGGCTGGAGCTGGAGGAATCCTACAAAGGCTGGAAGAGGGAATGAGAGGGAATGTGCACACGTGTGTGCACACAGAGCTCCATCCCCTCCCCCAGAACGGATGGGGCTGCCCAGGTGAGCCTTCCATCCCGGAGGGAGCGACTTTTCTGCAGCAGCAGCTTTGCTTTCTCGCTGTGTTCCTCAGATTCTCACCCCTCTAGGTCACTGCTGCAGCCACTCTGGCTGAATGTTCTTTCCCCCCATCCTCACCAGCCTGTCACACTCAGATTTTGGCCCAGAAATTACAGATTTTTCCCAGTCTTGGCAAAAAAACCCCATTAAAACAGAAGGTACAAAGCAAACACCACAACATTTTTACTCACTGCTGAACCAGTGGCTGCTTGCCGTGCTCTCCTCTGCTGCAGTAACTCCTTGACTGTGATCTTTACCCTCACACCTTGGTACACCTTGGGCTTTCCTGGAAGAATTCGTGGAAAAAAACACTTTACAAGGAGGGAGAATCTCAGAGCAAACAGCAGATCCAGCAGGTTTTCAGGCATGCTCTAGGTGGAGAACAATTAGAGTTGACATGACTAATGGATGACTGTTTGCAATCACACTCACAGCCCTCTTTAACACCTGCTATTCCAGCTTGTGGCAAGCAGACATTCACGAAAATCTTGCTGTTGATAATATTTAATAACCACACATGTTTTATTCTCCTCTATCTCCTTCTTCCCCCCTTCCAGCTTTCCCAATACCAAGCTCCATCTGGTGCTGCTGTTGGATTCATTTAAATTCCTAACATATTTGCCTCTCTCAGGACCTGAAAATAAATGTGGGAAGCGCTTCATCTGGCAGATGAAGCCCAGGAATAAAACAATGGAAATATGTGGGTGGTTATTCAGAGAGCTAAACAAAACACAAATAAAACGACTGCTTTCTTGCAAAGCCCAGATTATCTCTTTATTCTGCTCATGTACAACCCCCTATTTATTTCAAACAAGCATTTAGGGTGTGTTTAATCCAGCAAAAACCAACCAGCAATCAGCAGTCCCTGCCTGATGAGGGATTTTTAGGACAGGAAATGATAAAGAATTTACATCTTCTGAAAAACCTCTTGCTGTACTCATGGTAAAGCACTCAGATCCTCTGGCAGTTGTTTCTGCCCTAACTTTCTGCTGGAGTTTTAATCCAAATCACACAAAAAAAGGATACACACCCAGACTGGTTGGAGACTCAAGAAATGCCCGAGCAGGCAGCAGACAGCCCTGAAGGAGGCACCAAAAATAAACCCACAGCAGGAGAGCAGCAGTGCCAGAGCTAAACCCGGCCTTCCAGTGCCACCTCTGGATGTGGAGCACCCTCTCCAAGGTGGCTGCACGCTGCCAGCACATCCTGGCACAAAAACAGCGCTGGGTTTGCAGGTTCTGCCCACACATCCAGGGAATCCTGCACTGCAGGCACTGTCCTCCTCTGCTGTAACCTCTGCCAGCCCTCCCAGTGCCCCGGTGCTGCTCTGGGTGAGGACAAGCTGTGACAGGCACCCAGGTCCCTCCAGAGAGGTGACAGGGCTGCCTTGAGGGCAGTTTGTCGAGCTGGGCTCAGCTGGGGATTATCCATCTCATGTTTTGGTGTTTTGTTTCTGTTCAGCAAACTGAAGATGGGGAAAATGAGGGGAGGGAAGGGTGGAATTGAAGGAGAACACCCTGGTTTACCAGGCCTCCCTCCAGCCAGGGAGGGCTCTGAGGGAGCAGCCTCTTCTAGCAGGGTCAAGGGTGGGATGGTGAGGTGGGCACAGGGTGGGCAGGGAGCAGAGCGGTGGCTCTGGGGGTCAGGGTGATGGGGCTGGGGGTCAGGGGCAGAGTGATGGGCTGGGGGTCAGGAAGAAGGGCATCAAGGGCGGTCTGGGCGTCAAGGGGCAGAATGATGGGGCTGGAGATCGAGGGAAAGGGTGCTGAGGGTGGGCTGGGAGTCAGGCACGGGGTGAGGAGGAGCAGGGTGACAAGGACAGCGGGGTGGACTCGGGGTCGGGGAGCAGGGTTGGGGTTCAGGAGCAGCGTGACCGGGACGGAGTGTGCGGGGAGGGCACCCGGAGGTGCGGGGAGGGCATAGAGAAGTGAGGGGAGGGCACCCAGAGGTGCGGGAAAGGTACAGAGAGGTGCAGGGATGGCACGCAGAGATGCAGGGAGGGCACGCAGAGGTGCAGGGAGGGCACACACAGATGCAGGGAGGGCACACACGGGTGCGGGGGTCCCCTGTCACCCCCGGTCCGGGGGTCGCAGCGCAGCGCAGCTGAGCCGGCAGAGCCCCGGCGGTGCCCGCCGAGCCCCGTCCCGAGCCGGCCCCGCTGGCACCCGGCGGGCAGCAGCCGATCCTTCCGTGCCTCCTCCCTCCCTCCTCCCCGCCCTCCCCGCTCCCTCCTGCCTTGGCAGGCGGGATCGCCTCGCTCGCGAAGTGACCCCGGGAACCCCGAAACGGCCCCAGAGCGGGGTGTGGGGGGCCGGCGGGGGCCGGAGCGGGGCTTACCGGACATCCTGAGCCGGAGCGGGCAGCACCTCGCCGGGTGCCCGGTGCAGCAGCAGAGGTGGCCCCGGCCCCGGCCCCACGAGCTGGCAAAGGGGGCAAGAGGAGTCAGGCTTGAAATTTGGGGGTGAAGGGACCTGCCTGCCTGGTGGCACTGGCAGGTGGATCCCGACAATATTATTGTTTTATCCCTACGGGTATAAGTTTGAGTTTTTCTCTCCTAATGCCAAGTATTTAAAACCTCTAGAAACCAATGATTTGACAATCAATGATTGCGCGATACTTTCAATTTGAATATTCAAAGGCTCCACAAAATGGGCTATCTTTTTGTGAAACCGAGCACATCCCCATCTAGCAGAGGGTCTGGGGGAATAGGATCCGGTGGGGTCACCCCCCCCCACCCTTTGCTTTTGGGACATTTGCAGGGTTTTATCCATCTTTCCCCGAAGGAAGCAGATGCCTCCAAAGCAGCTCAGTGTTTTCCCCTCAGATGCACAGGCTGGGCTCCAGCCCTCTCATATTTCATTTGCTACCTGCAGTGAGGACTCTGCAAGGGACCGACTTGCTTTTTGCACATTTTTTCACATTTTAAGACTAAATTCTGAGGGTTTGGGGCCAAAATGGCAACGGGCAGGTGTGGCCTAACAAAGAGGCTGCCCTGGGCCCCCAGGTGGCTGAAGCTGCCTGAACCCCACCTGCTCCCACAGCATTCCCTCCCTCTGCCCGGATGCTGGGCTCGTATTGGAGTTTATTTGTGTTTTCCCCCGATTCCGGCTGTTTGCCTGTGCTGCACAAATCGGCCTTTTCCCCGCACGCCTCGGCGCCGGCCTGCTCTGCCTTGGCAGCACTGCTGGGGTTCAGTGTGTCACTCAGAGATTTGGGGTGACCATCCCTTCGCAGCGCTGCTGTAGCTGGGTTTTTAGGCTGCCTTTGAGCTTTTCCCTGGGGACCACGGCCTCTGCCACGGGCAGGGAGTCGAGGCAGAGAGCAGGCCGGGCTGTTAATCATCTACCAGCAAGCTCAGGCTGGCTGCTGTCACGGCCGAATCTCTTCTTTCCCTTTAAGTTGAACAAATAACACTGGATTTCTGCGGGGAGCGAGGCCATTCCTGGCTCTGAAATGTGCCCCTGCAGCTCCTGGTAGGCCAAGCCTTGCCTGGGACAGCTTTATAGGGACACATCCCACCGGGAGAGGAGCCCACCTGCCACGGAGCACAAAGGAATGTGCTGGGAATGGCGGGGGGAGGGTCTCACTGAGGAATTTGGGATCTGAAACCCTTCCCTCACTGGGGCTGCTCCCTCCTGGAGCTGCTGTGGGTGGGTGCGGCCCGGGCAGGCTGGAATGCCGGGGAGCTGGGATGGTGTTTACCCCTGTAAGCGAGCCCGGAGCCTGCAGGCTGCCCAGCTCCAGCCCCGGGGCAGCTGGATGCCCTCAGGGAACGCGAGGCAGCTGAGTTCTGGGTGTTCCTGCAGGGCCCGGGCTTCAGAGCGCTTCCAGGCTGATAAAAACCCTGCCTTGGGGGCGAGCTGAATGCGTGAGTGGGCCAAGCACTTTCAAGACAGCTCAAACCCCTGTCCCTGCTTCTCCCTCGGAGCCTGATGGCAACGCAGCCACGCTGGCCTGGAACAGCTGAGATGGGCACTGGGATTCAGTGGTGTCAGCTGGGAAGTGGAACAAGGCTGGAGCAGGACTCAGGTTTGGGGGCAGCAGGGCTGGCTGTGGGGCCGGGAGACCTGCACGCACCCTCGGGTGATCGGGGAACAGCTCTGGCTGGGCAGAGGCCACCCCAGGAGGCTCCACACCGGCCACTCGTGGGAGGGGAAGGTGCTGTGAGGGCTTCAAATGCCCCCCCCAGCCCCAGGATTTGAGGAGAAAAGGCAAGGAGGGATTTAAAGCGTCTCATCCCTACACATTCCATGGGTACACACCCTGGGATGATCGGGGAACAGCTCTGGCTGGGCAGGGGCCACCTCAGGAGGCTCCACACCGGCCACTCGTGGGAGGGGAAGGTGCTGTGAGGGCTTCAAATGCCTCCCCCAGCCCCAGGATTTGAGGAGAAAAGGCAAGGAGGGATTAAAACGTCTCATCCCTACACATTCCATGGGGCTGGAATGCTCCAGAGGCTTTTGTTGCTGCTGCTGTGGGTGCCAGGCTTGGGGGCGAGAGGGGGCAAAGGGGGTGCCCTCCTCCCCGGGACAGAGCAGTCGGGATGTGCTGTGAGGGTTCCAGCTCGGTGTGTTTGCGTGTGCAGAGCTACCTCTAGTGGCCACGGGCCCCGGAGTGGCCCCGGGATTGGGGATCGGCCCCGTTCCCACCGACAGCCCCCCTGGATGCCCCCTGGAGCAGCGTGCCCCGTGCCCACCAGGTGCGTGTGGATCTGGTGTGGGCAAGGGGGGAGCGGCTCCGCGGTTAATTCAGGGCACAGGGGGTGCCGGGGAAGGTGCGTTTGGTGCTCTGCAGGTGGCAGGGATGGCCAGGCTTCCTCGGGCACGGGTCAGCAGGCAGGGCAGTGCCCACACCCTCCAGAACCTCTAAAGCACTGAGGCTGGGAAAGCCCTCTGAGGAGGGATCCGTGTCGGTAGGAAAAACCTGCAGAGCGCAGACGTTTTTCAGGCTGAGTACTTTACTTGTGGCACAGTGGGACTGGGAGAAATTCCTTTCAGGAGGCGCTAGAAGGCACCACTCCGAGCTAAACGTGGTGTGTCCAAGGGGGTGTACTTCTAACCAGAGCACAAAGCATCACATTTGAAGGAGCAGTTTTAGGCAGGAGCGTAAAATTTGCTTCAATAATGGTCTGTTTCTCTTTCCTCCAGCACTTCTCTCTCCTCAATAAGTTCTCCTGCCTTCGTAAGTCCCCCAGAGGGCACTTGCATCCTCTTTAGCCCAGGCAGAGTGGTCGGGAAGGTGCGCTGGCTCCGAGGGCTGCTCTGGGCACAGCTGGCTCATCCTGGAGGGCTCGTTGGCCATGGCCATGAACGGGGACAAGCTGTAGGGCGAGGTGGCAGCGTAGCTGGGCGAGTAGTGGACATCTTCAAGGGGATGCAGAGGGTAGGGCTGAACTCCAGGGACGGCCGGGGTCCAACCTGAACCTCGGAACGGGGAAACTCCTCCGGATTCGGGCGGGGAGAGGCAGCTGGAGCTGGCAGGCAGTGCCTGCAGAGGGTCTGAGCAGGCGCTGTCAGCCTGGCTGAGGCTCTCGGGTGAGGTCTGCTCCCAGGGCTCTCTCTGCAGGGAAACAGGGAGAGAAGGCAAGGAAAACCCTTAGGAATAAAAGCCTGTCCTGGAGGTAATGGAATATCTATCCCTAAGAACACTCAAAGGGTTTCTGTGGCTCTGGAGCAGTGTTTGGTGTTAGAACTGCTGAAAGGAAACATCCGTCCTGTCAGTGGTGGGCAAGGCCTGGAATAGGGTCCCAGTAGGACTGACCAGCCCTGATCCTACAGGATCCAGGAGCTCTGTCCTGGGCTGTGAGTGGAGCTGGCTCCTGGGAATTGGCAGGGATAGGGACAGGCAACAGCCTGCAGTCACCAAGGGCTGTTTCTAGAAACTTAAGGAGGGAGGGTTTCATCAAATCATAGAATCACAGAATATCCTGAGTTGGAAGGGACCCACAGGAATCATCAAATCCTGCTCCTGGCCCTGCACAGGACACCCCAACAATCCCACCCTGTGCCTGGGAGCGGTGTCCAGTTCAGAGCAGAATGGGATGTCTCCAGGGGTGCCTCCAACAGGAAGAGGGGAGAATTAGATGGGACCAAAGAGAACAAACCTTCCCCCAGAGCCCAGCCCCGCTGCTGCGGCTGCTCCTGTATCAGCCACATCCTTCCCCCACGAGCACCCCTGACTTAACCCCGCATTTAAATGGGGTGACCTTGCCCTGGGGGACAGAACCATGGAGGCACTCACGAGCAGGAAGTGCCCCGTGTCGTTGGGGAAGGATGGCAGGAGAGGGGGCACGGCCGGAGGGCTGAAGAAGGAGCTGGTGCCAGCTGGGAGAGGAGGGGCACGGTGATCCCCGAACTGCTCGCTGAGATAGGGCTCCAGGAGGGCTGGGTAGCCCTGGGGGGTAGAGGAGTCGCAGGAGAAGGGCTTGGAGCCCAGAGGGGAGGAGTAGACATCACTGACAAACTGCTTGGTGCTGTGGAAATCCAGCTCGGCCGGGAAGGATCTGCGGACACCGTAGTACCCAGCCGTGGTGGGTGAGCCTGGGGACCAGAAAAAAGGGTGGAAAACTGTAAGGAAAATTCTGACAGCAGCCACAGAACTACAGGCACCTCTGTGGGTGCAAAGCAGAGCCCTTTTCTGTCCAGCATCACCCAGGAATCCATCCTGCCTTGACACAGCTGTGTGAGCCCAGGTGCTTTGGGTTCCATCTGGTGACCTCCAACTGCAGCAAACCAGACGTGTTTGGAGAGCTTTAAATAGGAGGGCAGGGAGATCGAGGTCAGCTCAGCCAGGCTGGGCTCCTTCCTTGCTCTGCTACAGCCCCTGGGGAGGAGGTTCCAGCCCCACTCCCCTTTCCCTGCCCGAGAGCTCAAGGGATAAAACGGGTCAGCTCCTGATTTTGTGTTTTCTCTCTCCAGCTCCAGGGAAAATTGGAAAACACAGGAGGACAAGGAGGGGTTCTCTGCTGAAAGAGGTGGGAAGTGCTTTAATTACTGTCTTTGAGGACTTTACACGAGATTATTGCTGTTCTTTTTTTTGATTCTTTTAATTACTTTCCTCCTGGGCTCTCTCTGAGGGGTGGCCCCGCTGCAGGGCTTGTTTCATATCCTCTGGGGGAGAACAGACAGGGCTGTGCCAACCCTCCCACCTGCAGGGAAGGTGTTTGGGTGCGGAGGGAAAACCTCACCTGGCACTTGGCCAAAGGGTGACTGCGCTGTGCTGGTGCTGCCCTGCAAAACAGAAAGAGATGTTTAAAAAATGACTTTGCAAAGCAAGGCAGCTCTCCGAGTGTAATTCACGTGCACTATTTGGGCCTGGGTGCTGTGAAGGGTTTAACTCCCTGATTTCCAGCCCGGGGCCTCAGAGGTATTAACAGATGTAGGCTAAGCAGAGATTTTGAAGGTCTTGTGCAGAGCTGATAAGAGAAGGAGTATCAAGATAACTGGCTTCTTCCTCTAGTCCCACAGCCTCCCTTAAAGCAGGCAGAATGCTGAGGAGCCCTTTGGGTGTTGGCACAAACCAGACAGGGTGAGATCTGAGCCCTGGAGTGGGCAGATTCCAGCCCATGTTCCAGCTCAGCTGTGCTGGGTCTGCTGCCCCAGAGCTGCTTTACCTGGCCCCTCCTGGCAGCACAAGCAGGCTGCATGGAGAGTTCCTAGATCCTGTTTGGGTCCTACAGCAATGGTTATGATGATGATAATAATAGTATTAATAATAATATTAATCATCATCATGTCCTCTTGGTCCCCAGGTAAAGGAGAATTACCCCTGGAGTGCCCCTGATGCTCCCAGTGCCTAATTCCTTACACAGCACCTTGGCAAAGGCATCTCCTCCTCTGGAATCCCACTGAGTTCTGGTTTTGGGATCCCCAAGCCCCCAGGGCAGGAATCCAGAGCCCCCAGCTGCACTGATGTCAGCTCTGTGTCCCCTGGCCAGTGCTCTGTCCAGTTTGCATAGTGCAAACAGGAGGTTCCTGCCTTAGCAGGCAACCAAATTTAGAGGTTTAGATTTGAATTAAATTTGCCAGCTCTGAGGACTTCCTTTTACTGCCGAGGGAAGGTTTGCAGCTGCTCCCTGCTCCGTCATGGAAATGAGCTCTGAGCCTGCACAGGCCACACGGGCTGCAGAGGTGACAGGAGGTGTCAGGAAGGAGCCCCTGGGCTTGTGGACAGAGGAGCGTTCGTGTCTCACGGGCAGGGCTTGCACCTGTCCCCAGCTAAAGCCATCACATGCAAATCCAGGTCCTCTCTCAGCATCCAGGTCACTTTCAGAGGAAAAAGGGAGGCTCCAGCAGCACAGATGCTGCCCAAAGGACAAGGGGCTGCCATGATGGGAGCTGGGATGCTCTGCTGGAGGGACAGGAAGGTCCCTGGCCATGGCTGGCAGCCTCCAGCAGGGATCATTTCCAATTATCAGAGGATTTAATCTTTGATCCTGTCTGTTCAACAGCCACTGAACTGGCTGGCTGTGTGTACACACCTGTGCTGCAGAGTCACAGAGGTGCCAGGAGCTGTGAGGGCTTTACCTGCCTTAACTCAAGTGCAGGAGCCTCTGCTGCAGCCCATCCTGGGGCTCATCAGAGCAGAGCCCTGCATTTCATTCCCTTCCCCGCTCCTTATCGGGCTTAATTGAAACCCATTAGTTCATTTCCTCCCTGCACTGCTTCCTCTGCACGCCATGGGAGTGGGGAGCCTGCTCAGCCTCCCTGGGGCCCAGAGCATGTCCAGCTGTTGATAAGCTGGGGCTCAGCCTGCCTCGCCCATGGCCAGGCACAGATCCTGCCTGGGATCACTCCGGAGAGCTCTGTTGCTTCACTGCCTCCTAACTCACCTCCAAAAATGCCTAAATGCAAGGATGCAGCTCCAAATAATGAGCTGGCCCTGCACTGGCTGCCCTTTGGCAGTGCTTTGGCTCCAGGGCATCACCTCTCTGGGCCCAGTCTGTAGTAGAGCAGCTGAAGGAATAAGAATTCTCCATAAAAGCAAAGCTTAGCCTGGGCAGGGCACTACTGGGTGTTTGGTCTGTGGGTGCTGCTGGGCCCTCAGCAATGAATTCTCTTTAAACCGGAGCATTGCAGTGCTTCACCTGTGCAGGAATCCACTTCCACACCTCGGAGAAGACAGGAATCCTTTTACCCTGCAGAGCACAGCTGCAGGCTCATACCTATGCACAG
Organism: Lycocorax pyrrhopterus obiensis; assembly: GCA_014706295.1. Classification (NCBI taxonomy): domain Eukaryota; kingdom Metazoa; phylum Chordata; class Aves; order Passeriformes; family Paradisaeidae; genus Lycocorax; species Lycocorax pyrrhopterus. Next base: position 5,233,127 of record JACSVZ010000025.1, on the reverse strand, counting down.
GAGCAGCCAGAGCCTCCCTAAGCCCAGGCCTGAGCCCTGCAGCTGGTGCAGAATCCCCAGTTTTGTGGGGTTTTCCTCACAGCTCACCCTCATTTCCCATCACTCGATATGTGCAGGGCCTGGCTGTCAGGAAATTGTTGAACCCTCGGCCCAAAGCTCCGCTCTGCTGAGCCCTGACCTTCCCCGCTCAGCTCAGGCCTCCCCTCACACCAACAACGGCCGAGGGATTTTTTTTTTTCTGGAGCAAAGATCACCCTGAAACAAAAGATGCAGCTAAATTACCCCACATCATCAAGAGACAAAGGGGTGTTCATTTATCTGCCACTGGCTTTGATTCTGGGTCGTATTCTGCCAGACAAACAGAGCTGCACTTACAGCTTCTCTTTTCATGATACGTCCGAGCAAATACGGATGTTTGCCCTGCACAATAATTTTTTGTCTCTCGCAGGGAAGGAGCAGCGGGGCTGGTTTGGCATCAGGCAGACACGCACAACTGCTGAGCTGCGGAGCACAAAGCCAAGGGCAACAAAGCGAGGAGGATTTTACAGTTCCAGGGGATTTTGATTGTGGCTGCTGAAGCTGCCGCCTCCAGAAAGGGAGCAGGTAAATGGTGATATCATCAAGCAGGAGCTGTTTTCTCAGCTGCTTCCTGCTGCTCCCCAAAGAACTCTTCCTAAACTTCTGCCTGGTGGGAGCTTGTCTTTCCCAATGACTCTTTCCCAGTGCCTCTCCATGGCTCAGGGGGCTTCTGCCTTCCCGCAGCAGCTGAAGGCTCTGGGGATGGATCTGTGGCTGGATTTTGCCGTGTTTGGTGATGCCCAGTCCTGGTTTTTCCTGCCCGTTTTTGTTGCACAGAGTTAACGGGCATGAAAGTCACAGCGAGCAAAACACTTGCAAGTAAGTCCCTGTGAGGCCTCCTCAGCAAAAACAGCCAGAGGTGAATGGCTTTTGGGGGAAAAAGCATCAGAAGTCCCAATCTCTGTGTTCTGCTGCCAGTAACCCGGGGCTCTGCTCCCTCTCTTTCCTTCCAGGACACAGTTCCAGCACCCCCTCCTCTGTCAGTGTCCCAGAGCTCCCAGCCAGCCTGGAAGGGAGGAGCTGCTGCCCAGCAAAGGTGAGTCCCAGGAGCACCCAGGGGATGGTTCATTGTGCCACTGGCATCACGCTGTGCTGGCATCACAATGTTGTGTCCCCTCCTGGGGACAGCATTGCTTTTCTGGCTGGCAGCTGAGGAGAAAAACAATGCAGTGTAGTAGGACTTGGGTTTCCTGTTGCCATAGAACCACTCTAAGAGGAAATCATCTCTTCCAAGCTGATGCTTGGCCTCTTTCCAGCCCATCACATCCCTGCAGCTCCCCCTGGCACTCCGAGAGGAGCTGGAAGGAGCTCAGCATTCGGGGAAGAGCAGCTATTTTCGGGGCACTCACTTGTCCAAGTGTAGCTGGTGGCAAAGGAAGTTGACTTGGGAAGGTGTCACATGTGGGATGGGAAAGGAAAGAGGAATTTAACACCACTGCTATGCTTGAGAAAGGAAAAAAAAGGTCTTTGAGGCATTTAAGGTTCACAGATGTAAAAATCAAGGAGCCATCATCGATGTCTTGGGGCAGGCATTAGCGTCACGAATGTTTTTGCTGTTTTCTGTCACTACTGACAGTGCCCCAGACTCTCTTTAAAGCAGAGGATGGGATGCCATGACTTTATGGGGTTAAAAAGGGGGTGGGGGGACGGGACTCACACTGAACCGGGAGCTGCTGCTCTGCTGGGATCGTTTTTCGGCCAGGAGATCCTTGACCGTGTGCTTCACTCGCACCCCTTGGTACACGCGCTTGCCGAAATCTGCAGGGACTGAGGGAATACAGAGTTCAGGGAAAGCACAGAGCAGCTGGAAGAAGCAAATTCATCACCTCTGTGCATCGAGTCAGGCAGGAAAAATACAAATCTGCAATTATTAGTAGAAAATCATCCCTCAGGAGCCCGACAGTGAGAGCAGAGGAAAGCCTGATGCATCCTACCCTTTCCATGCAGGTCCCTCTCTGCCTGGTGGTTTTTGGCTTTTTTTTTTCCAAAGGAAATCCCACACACTTCCCCTTCGGGTCACCAAATATTTATTTAACTGTTCAGTCCCCGTTTCTTTCAGCAAGAGGGGTCATGGCTCAGCCCTGGCTCCCAGCACAGCTCCCTGCCAGCTCTGACCCCATGGAAATGCCCTGCATGGATGGAGTGGCTCCTCTGGACCTCAAGAAGAGAAAGGCTCAGCCTGTTTTGTCTCCACAGCAACCACAGGCAGGTACTTGGGGCTCTGTTCTACCCAGGTTATGGAGGAAGGCACAGAAGTGTCCCTGCCGTGGCACCTGGAGCCTCTGGCCCCGTGTTTTTGCCCTGCCTGGGGCACAGCACAACCCAAAGCAGCTCTGGGTGGCTTTGGCATGAGGCACCTGCCCTCTCCCCCTGCCTGCACCGAGCTTTGGGAGATCCACGCTGTGCACAGAGGTTGTGGCACGAGTGAGGGTGTGTCGCTGTTCTCCCCACGGATGAGTAGAGAAACAACACGAAGTCCAGGCTCAGGGATAAATGGAAGCACTTTAATGGTCTCTCAGAAGGCTTTTATATGTTAGTTCGCAAAGTGTCTTAAATGGCATAAGGTAATTGGTTTTTTGCCATCCACCCCTTAAGGGGGTTGGTCAAGTTCTAAGACACCCATCTCTGAGTGTTTTTCCGGTTAGAACCATAACAATTCTGCAAAACAACCTGCAGCTGCAAGAAGTTTACAAAACTGTAACGTTGTTTTGAGTTACTTGCATGGGAAAGACAGAGCTCTCACAAAATGCTGCAGAGAGCTGAAGAAATTCTCTGCTGGAGCTTTTTCAGCATCCATAAGGGTGGAGAGCCGAGGGACAATAGCGGGGCCAGCTCTTTTATCCCGGCCTGAACACAGAGCTCGCACCTGCGCAGCCACGGAGGAGTTTCCATGTGAGCTTTTGTTGACTTTTCCCGGAAAATAACCCCTAACTTTGAAGCTAATCCCTTGGAAAACACAGAGCCACGCTCTCCTGAGGGAGCACAAACTGCCACCGCACAGCTGATGTGTTTGATCTCTGGAATTTATCATTCTGCTCCTCAGGATGTGTCCCTTGGCTCCGTTTCTGGTGGCACTGTGGCCCCAGGTGCACACACACAAGGGGAGATGAGAGGAGAGGGTTTAAACAACAAAATGATGGCTTGGCGTTGCCCCAGATGGGTTTTTTGGGTCATAGCAGCTGCAAATTTGGGCAACTGGAATTTTATTTTGGTGTTTGAGTGCTGACCAGAGAGATTCAGCCGAGGCCAGGCACAAAGCAAACACAAAGCAAGGGACAGAGTCCCAAAACCAGAGGTGAAGGTGAGAGTCTCATACCAAAAAGCAACAAAAGTGGCCAGAAATGGGCATCAGCCCTCACAGGAATCTGCAGAGGACTCCACCAAGCCTGATGCTCTGCTGAGGGTTTCCTGACACCTTTACTGTGGTCTGAAGGCATCAGGAAAGATTTCCACAGCCCTCCACTCTTACACACTGTTCTGTGCTGGTGAAGTCACTTCACTCACACCCTCAGTTATTCCTCTGCCCAAATTGTTTTAATGAAGTGATGCTCGGCCCTCAGACCCTGGTCTGAAGTTATCACCCAACCAAACCAGTGAATTATCCAGAGGCATCTGATGCTGAGCTGTCAGAACTTCAGACAACTCTGCCACTGGCAGCACTGGGGCAGAAAATGCTAATTCAGGACTGAGTTTATATCATTTCCAAGCAAATTGAATCCAATTTCACATCACTTTGATCTAACTGCCTTTTGAAGGAAAAAAAAAAAACCCAAAACACCATTGCACTGTGAAGGAATAGAAATTCCTTCTGGAGAAGGCAGAACGTGCTAATGGATGCCATTAAATTCTTGGGACATTTAAATGTCACGTGTCTATTTTAGATCATTTTTGTGGGTTTTTTTCAATAGGAGCCCAAGGACAGCACAGTTTGTTCCTCCCCTGATGTTGCCATGAAGATGCCTCAACCTGGGAAAGCCTGAGGTGCTGGAACTCACCCGTTTCCATTGTTGGTGCTGCTGACGAGTCCCAGCTCCTGGATCCTGCAGGAATTTGGGGAAGGTCTGTCCCTCATGAGCTTCCCAGAGCAGAGTGAAGCCTGTGTTCATAATTCCCTGGGAAACTTCCAGCTGAGCCTGACGGAAATGGGTTTTCTAGAATTTAGGGATGACTCCAGCACCATACCTCGTTTGAGATTTGCTTAAATGCAAATCCCTGGATCTGTGTTTCACTCCAATTTGCATGGTCAGTGCGGATCCTTCCCCAGGAGCCTCCTTCCTGTCCGAGCTGGCATTTCATGGATGAAAACCAGAGGTTTATGGACAGAAAAACCTCAGGTTGAAGTGAAAGGCTGGCAAGCCTTGCAGGGAGGAAGGATTTCCTTACAGGTGAGGAATCTGGCTGGAAAAACAAGGTTTGGGATGAGCACCTTGTCCTGTGTGAGCGAGATCCCCACGAGCTGTTGGAGGCCTTACTTGGGCAGGAGTTCTGCCTTTCTGGGACTCACAGACTGGTCTGAGCTTTCCACAACTAAAACTGTGCCTGGGAGCCCAGGGGGCTTTGCCTGGAATCCTCAGGCTCCTGCAGGGAGAGGGACAAACCCCATGGGAGTTTGGGGCAGGAGCATCCCTGCATTTGGCTCCCTGTTATCATCTGAGGGTTCCCCTTTCTGCGGGGCTGAGGGAACAAGGAGAGGGAACAGCAGCCAGCAAAGGAGCTGCTGGACCCAGATTAAAGGTTCTGGTGGCCAAAGCTGCCGTGGCCACTCCTGTGTCGGCAGCAGGACTTGGTTGAGCAACATCTGAGCGAGGAACGAAGCCTTTAAACCCTTCTTCAACCACTGCCACTTAAATCCTGCTTCGACACATCCCCACATTTGCTGGCAGGGAGCCTTTTCCCTGCAGTGGGGCTTGCACAGAGGATCTCTGGGTGCTGTGTGCCCGAGCAGGGGGAGCTGGCTCTGTGCAGCATCGCTGGGCTCATCTTACAGGGGCAGGACGAGCCTGGCGCCGAGATGCTGCTCCTAATTCAATCTTCCTCCTGGTGGAGTCTGCTGCCAGCTTGCGGGGCCATTAGGTAAGATCCTGCCCTCCTGGTCATTCCATGAGCTCTCCCCAGCGCTGGCCTGGGGATTAATTTGGCCTCTCAGGTGTTCTGCCTTCCTGGGGGGGAAGGGTTTTTTGAAGTGTAGTTATTTTTTAAGTGTAATTGTTCTTTTTCTTCAGAGGAAATAAAAAATACCAAGAGCAGCAGCAGCTGGCCAAGGCCGTGTCTGGGCAAGGCAGAGCTGAAACAACATCCTGAACAATTCCCAGTGTTTTTAACCTGGAGAACCACTCGGGTTCTCTGCCTGCTCAGGACCGGGAGGACTCCACACCGTGAAGCTCACGGAGCACTCGAGCCTCTGTGTGTGGAATCTCTCCCAGAGTATGGATGGATTTCTGTATAAAAACAACTCTCCTTTTGGCCCTTCCCTTCTTCCCCAGCCCCTCCTGGTGCCTGCAGGTGCCTGGGATTTGGCTGGCAGGTCACAGAAGGGGCAGCGAGCACCAGGTGGGCCAGGGCAGATGGAAAGTGGCACAGCAAAGGGTTGGTTTTGCCCTGTCGGCAGTGGGCTGCGCTTGCCAGCTGCCTCCTGGCACGGAGTTTTGTCTCCTGGGCTGGATATCGATGTGCTTTGGTGAGGATGTTCCAGTTAAATCCCAGCCCCGCTCGGTTCTGGTCAGTGCAGGTGTTTTCTGTGCTGGCCGCAAAGTGCAACCAACTGGAGAGGGAACAAAAGCTCAGCCAGGCCTCTTGGAGATGAAAACCTCTTGCTTTGCGTTTTTGTTTGAAAAATCACCACACCCAGATTTTCTGGATCGTTTAGTGGATTTGGGAAGCTGTTCTCCCTTCCCGTCGGGGCAGAGCTGGGCTGTGGGGTGGGACGTGCAGGAGCTGTCGAGTGTTGGCACGACGCGCTCTGGGCACGTTCTGTATGCCCACGTTTGCTTTTAAAAAGGCCTTTACCTGTGCCAAAGCAAACTTTGAGACTTGTGCCCCAGCTTTGTGTAACAAAAGAGCCTGGGCCAGCAGATGGGATAGTCAGTGTGCATTTAATTCGAACTGTGCTTTCGAGCTGCCTGCTGATGAATGAGCAAAGAGAATTTGTTGCATTATCTCACAGCAGGAGCTGCAGAGCTGGTGGGTTTTGTGTTCAGTGCTGGCTGGGATGGATTTTCAGTGTGAGGACTCCTGTTTAAGCCAAGAATTGTTCCGGAAGCACCAAAAATTAACTTGGAATCACAGAACGCTTTGGGTTGGAAGGAACCTTGAAGCTCGTTCCGTTCCACCCCTGCCACGGGCAGGGACACCTTCCACTGTCCCAGGCTGCTCCAAGCCCCATCCAACACCTTGGACACTGTCAGGGCCGGGGCAGGCACAGCTCCTTTGCAGTGAAAAGCGGTCCTGGCTCCCGGGCTAGGCTTTGTCCCAAACCCGAACGGGAACGAACCCCTGGAATTACCCCGCGGACCTAAAGAACCTCGGAGCTTTTGTGACCTGGCACCGCTTCCCGACGGGCTCTCTCAGCCGCCGCGCGCACGCCGCGGGTTCCTGCGCGGTGATTGGCGGGTGGGCGGGCGGCGGCGGCTGTGATTGGCTGGCGGGGGGGGGCGGGTGCGGTCCGTCGCGTTCCGGGGCCCCCCGCGGGGCAGAGGCGGGCGGAGGGGCGGCGGGGCGGGGGTCGCGTCCCCGCTCTCCCCGAACCCCGCGGGTCCCGCCGGGCTCGGGGCCGGTTCCGGGCGGCGACGGGGGCCCTGGGTGGCCCTGCGCGACCCCGGCTATGCCGCCCGCCAGGGCCGGCGGTAAGGGGGCCGTGGTGCTGCAGTGCGAGTGGCAGCAGTGCTCCTTCGTGGCCTCGGAGATGGAGGAGTTCTGCGGGCACGTGGCGCAGCACCTGCAGCAGCACCTCCCTGGCGAGCACCGCGACGAGATGGACCCGCTGGGTAAGGCCCTGGGGAAAAGGAGGCTCGGGGGGGACCTTGTGGCTCTGCACAACTCCCTGACAGGAGGGGGCAGCCGGGGGGGTCGGGCTCTGCTCCCAGGGAACAGGGACAGGAGGAGAGGGAACGGCCTCAGGCTGGGCCAGGGGAGGCTCAGGGTGGACATCAGCAGGAATTTCTCCATGGAAAGGGTGCTCAGGCCTTGGCAAGGGCTGCCCAGGGAGGTTTGGAGTGCCCATCCCTGGAGGTGTCCAAGGAAGGCCTGGAGGTGGCACTCAGTGCCCTGGGCTGGGGACAAGGTGGGCATCGGGCACAGCTGGGACTCGATGATGTTGGAGGGCTTTTCCAACCTAAATAACCCTGTGATTTTCTGACAAGAGAAAGCTCCTGGCCTTTTTTCTCCTCTCCCTGAGTAGAGCAGTGCTGCAGGACTGGGATCTCAGGAAAACACACACGTGGTGTGTGCCCACCTGCAGGAACCTGAGCTCTGCTTGGAGAGTGAAGTTACTTGGAGGGCAGATTTGCTTGGAGGGACGCTTGGAGCTGTGTTTTTGTGCTGCAGGGGAGTTGTCTGTCTGTCTGTCTGTGTTGCAGAGGAGTACACGTGCCTGTGGCAGGACTGTGGCTTCTGCTCCCTCGAGAGCCCGGCCGACCTGGTGCGCCACGTCTACTTCCACTGCTACCACACCAAGCTCAAGCAGTGGGGGCTGAGGGCCCTGCAGAGCCAGGCGGATGTCAGCCACTGCCAGCTGGACTTCCAGAGCCGGAATATCATCCCTGAGATCCAGGAGAACTTCCTGTGCCTCTGGGAGTACTGTGAGGTGAGAGCGGGGGGCTCGGTGTGGCGGTGGAAGGGGAGGTGCTGCCGTGCTGCGGCTCACCTGGACACCTGCACAGCTGCCTGCTGGCTCTGCTGGAGCCCTGGGGAAGCTTCTGGGTTTGCTCTGGGCTCTTCACCCTGTCCTGTCTGTCCCCACCCTGCTCAGAGGTCGTTTGACAACCCCGAGTGGTTCTACCGGCACGTGGAGGATCACAGCTTCTGCTCCGAGTACAAGGCAGCGGGGAAGGAGAACCACGTGGTGCTCTGCGGCTGGAAAGGTTTGTGGGAGCCTGCAGAGCTTCTCCTGAGAGCTTTGGGCTGGGTTGCAAACAGGGGTACAGGTTTCAGAGACCCCCCCTGATCTTCAGGAAGAGGTGTGTGCATGGTTCTGGCTGTGAAGTGTTCCTGCAGAGTTTCCTTCAGGGAATCCTGTTGAGTGCTTAGTGCAGAACTTGCCCTTTGTATGTAATCCCTGCCTCGGAGAAAAGGCTGCAGTTTATTCCTTCCATTTGAACTTTGTTCTTGAATTTCTCCTGTGTTTGTGCAATTGCCTTAACTGCTCGGGGGGCCACACTGGTTGTACTGTGGTGATCTCCCCCCGCTCCGTGGGGATTTTGGAGCCCTGCCAGCCAAAGCAAGAGGCAGAAGCTGCTGTTCAGCGAGGCTGTGAGCCGGGGGAGGGCTCTCAGCTGTGCTGTCCCTCCCCAGACTGTGACTGCAGCTTCAAGGGCCGCTGCAAACTGCGGGAGCACCTGCGCAGCCACACGCAGGAGAAGGTGGTGGCCTGTCCCACCTGCGGGGGGATGTTTGCCAACAACACCAAGTTCTTCGACCACATCCGCCGCCAGACCGCCCTGGACCGTAAGCCCCGGGGCAAGGAGGGCTGGGGGAGGCCTGGGCTGGGATATTTGGGCTGCTGGAGCTGCCTGTACCCTGTGAGCCAAGGGCAGGGTGTGCTTGGGACAGCCTGGCTTCTCTGCTGACTGATGTGAGCCACAGAATTCCAGAATCGTTTAGATAGGAAAACACCTCTGAGATTGAGTCCAGCCTGTGATTGATGCTCACTTTGTCAGCCAGCCACGTCCAGACAAGGGATAGGGACTCTACCACCTCCCTGGGCAGCCCCTTCTGGTTTCTAAACACCCTTTCCATGAAGAAATTCCTCCTGATGTCCCAGCTGCACCTCCCCTGGCACAGCCTGAGGCCGTGTCCTGCGGGCAGTGTCTCCTCGCAGAGGCAGGATCGGAGGCCGTTCCTCCTGTAGGGACCCAGGGCTGCACACCAGGGTTCCCAGCCCCACTGTGACACCTCTCCTCACTGCTCTCTGTGCTGTTCTCCCTGCCCTGACCTCTCCCCTCCCCGCCCTGCCCTCCCTCCCTGTCCCCACTGCTGCAGAGCAGAGGTTTCAGTGTTCCCACTGCTCCAAGAGGTTTGCCACGGAGAGGCTGCTCCGCGACCACATGAGGAACCACGGTGAGTGCAGGCCCCTGCTCCCAGCCCAGAATCTGTGGGCTGTGTGCTCTCTCCTGCTCTGGGGTGACGTTTCCCCCCATTTTTGGCCCAGTGAACCACTACAAGTGCCCCCTGTGTGACATGACCTGCCCGCTGCCCTCCTCCCTGCGCAACCACATCCGCTTCCGGCACAGCGAGGAGCGCCCCTTCAAGTGTGACTACTGTGACTACAGGTGAGGGCCGGGGCTGGCCCTGTCCCCACCCCTCCCAGAGGCACCTGTGAGTACGTGTGTGCTGCAGCTTTGTTCCCTCGCTGTCTCCTCAGCTGCAAGAACCTCATTGACCTGCGGAAGCACCTGGACACGCACAGCAAGGAGCCGGCGTATCGCTGCGAGTTCGAGGCCTGCAGCTTCTCTGCGCGCTCCCTCTGCTCCATCAAACTGCACTACAGGAAAGTGCACGAGGTGGGGAGGCAGCAGAGCTTGCGTGGCTCCTGATACCCCCTGTCAGGCTTCTCAGAGAGCTTTGTGTCTCCTTCCGTGCACCTGTGGGGTGCTGACATGGCTCTCTCTGCCCCCAGGGCGACTCAGAGCCCCGGTACAAGTGCCACGTGTGTGACAAGTGCTTCACGCGGGGGAACAACCTCACTGTGCACCTCAGGAAGAAGCACCAGTTCAAGTGGCCCTCGGGACATCCTCGCTTCAGGTACTGCCCACCTTTAGCTCCTCAGTTCCTCCTCTCCAGCGCAAGGGAAAGCTGGAGCTGCATCCTGCGTTGTGCTGGCACTGCTTGGGCTCTGCTGTGTGTAAATGTGCTCAAGACCCATTTCCCAGTGGCTGAGAGGCACTGGGCAGCAAACATTCGGTGGGATCTGAGCAGTGCTGGGTGGCAGTGGTGCCTCTGCCTCTGGTGGGACAGTTCTGAGCTTGGCAGGGGCCAGGTCCAGGTGTCCCCCTCCAGAGGGATCAATCTTGTGACAGAAGCCCCTGCTGCACCCTCTCTAGGAAACTCCAAAGGGTTTCCAGAGCCTAAAAGCTGGCAGGGGAAGAGGATGGACTTGAAATGCTCCCAATGAGACAGAGAGGTGGAAGGAGCTGGGCTGGGGAGGTGATTGAGGCCTGGCACAAAGCTCAGGAGCTGCCATGTGGCTCTGCTTTTGAGGGTAGTGGCTGCAATGCCATCTGTGCAGCGCTGGGATTGAAACCTGGGATGCTGTGCCCTTTCCTTGGCTGCTCCCCATCTCCTGGGAAGGGGAGCGTGCCGGGCTCACCCCTCCTGTCTGTGCCCAGGTACAGGGAGCACGAGGACGGCTACATGAGGCTGCAGCTGGTGCGCTACGAGAGCGTGGAGCTCACGGAGCAGCTGCTCAAGGACAGGGAGAAGCGTGGGGAGGCTCTGGATGGCTCCAGCGAGTGCGTGGTGCTGCCTGAGGGCGAGGGCAACCTGCAGGGCATCCTCTTGGAGCCTCCAGCAAACCCTGCCCCGGCGGAGACCAGGATGTCCGAGCTGCAGGTGCCCCCAGCCCTGTGCTCTGCTGCCAGCCCTGAGCCAGCGCGGCCCAGCCCCTTCCCGGGAGCTGCCTCCTCCTCGGAGCAGGGAGCCAGCCCCGCGAGCAGCCCCATCATCCGGGTGGTGAACAGGACCAACGAGCAGGGCCAGAGCGAGACTGTCTATTACGTGATGGCCAGCACGGCCTCGGAGGAGCAGGGCACGGCACCCCTGGCTGCAGAGCTGGAGGAGAACGTCATGGACAGGCTGCAGAAAACAGCAGAGGAGCTGGGCATCCAGATTGTGTGAGGGGCCGCATGGGGGAAGCCTAAACCTCCGTGGGGAGTGCTTGGGGAGAGGGCTGGGCATGTCCTCAGCCCAGCCTGGCTGGTGGCTGGTTGTGGTCAGCATGGGCACAGGGGAGGGACAGGGGAGCTCTCCCAGGTGTGAATCAAGTGATCTGAGCTGGAAAGAGCTGTCTGCCTCCTCCTTTTGGGGATTGGGGCCTATTGAGCTTCTCCCACCCTTCCAGGAGGTTTGGCCTGGGCCTGGCAGGGGGAGTTGGTCACCAGCTGTGCCCGTGCTGAGCCTGCTCCCCGGGCAGGATGGGGTGTGGAGCACACGCTGGTGCTGACTCCTCTTCCCTGGGGAGGTTGTGTGGCCCTTGGCAGGCCTGTCCTGCCCCATTCTCCAGGGGATTTCATGCCTTCATCAGCACTTCCTGCACACATTTCCTGTCTCACTGGTGCTGGTGCTGGTGTTTGCCTCCCTGGTCCCATGAGCAGCACTGGTCTCTGGGAGGACAGCGCTGGAGGTGCTGTCCCTCGCAGGCCACTGCGGCGCTGGGACATTGGGAGCCTCTTGCTGCTTTTGTCATGCCCTGGGTGTCCTCCCCACATTGGGGTTTGGGCTCCTGGCTGGGCTAAGTGTACTTTGGCAAGAAAATAAACATCAGGCTGCCAGGCCCAGCAGTGTCTGGTGTCTGTTTCTGCTCAGCCCCATCCCTGCCAGCCGTGCTGTGGTGGGAGGATGGCACTGGGATACCTGCAGTGTGGGAGGTGGGCACTGAGGAGCTGCCAGGCTCTCCTGGCACCGTGCAGGCACCACTGGAGTGTGCTGCTCCCCGGAGGTGGCACTGGAAGGCCGGGTTTAGCTCTGGCACTCGTGTTGCTGCTGTGGGGTTGAGTTTTGCTGCCTCCCCCAGGGCTGTCTGCTGCCTGCTCAGGCCTTGTTGGCATACAGGCGGCAGCCTGGGCTTGTGAGCCAAGCCAGCTCGTCCTTTGTTGAGTGCTTGGACAAGGACAGCATGGATTTGGGGTCTCTGGAGTGACATTTAGGCCCTCTCTGCCCTGTGTGTGGAGGTGATGTGCCCAGGGGGACACAGAGAGGCACCTTGCTGGTCTTGGCTGGATGCTGACTTTTTCCCCCGTGCTCCTTTCTCAAGCAGCTGAGCAAAAGCTGTTGGAATTCCAGGTTCCTGGAGGAAACCACTTGATCCCAGCACCCCCGAGGGAGAGGCAGAGGCTGTCCCTGACAGGACCCACTGCTGGCGGATGCTCCTTGCTCCAGGCAGAGCATCCCTGTCCTTGGCGCTCAGCGTGGCCTTGCCCAGCCTTCCCATCCCTGCCTGGCCCCTGCTCCCTGGCCCTGGCAGAGCTGGGCTGAGGATGCCCTCGAGAGAAGGGCCCCGTGCCAGCTTTGCATTCGCAGCACTTCCAGCCTGGCCCTCTTTCCAACGTGCTCCAAAGCCACGGCTGTGCCCGCGTCCTGCTGGATTTCGGGTGGGTGGTGGGCGCTGGGAGTGGCTGGGAGTTGTCCCTTTAAACACTGGGTGCAGGCAGGGTAATCTGCCAGAGATTATCTGCTGGGGGAGGATTGGCATTAAAGGGAATGTCTCCTCCCTCCCCCCATGTCCTGCAGCATCCCCCGGCCCGGGTGTGTGGGTGAAAACCAATTCACTTTCTCCTGGGCGAGCAGAGAGGGGTCTGGGGTTGGAGGGACGAGGGGAGGAGGGCAGATGATGGCACTCGGCCTCCTCTTCCTCACCGTGCTGGCCACGCTGGTCTCTTGCCAGGACCCAGAAGGTAACAGGGGCTGAGGGGGTTTATGGGGTGCCCCGGAGCTGCTGGCACCAGTCCTCACCAGTGAGGAGCAAGAGCAAGGCTTGGCACAGGGGAAGTGGGAGCTGGGGTCTGAGTGGATGCACTCCTCATCACAGCAAGGGTTGGGGTGGGCTGGGCTGGGCTGGGCTGAGCTTTTGTGGGCTCCAACACCTCTCTATGGGACCCTGAGGGCTGGGCGGCTGCTGGGAACGGCGTCCTCGGCCGCCAGCCCCCCTCAGCCCTGCCTTGCCCGCGGTGGCCCCAGGAGAGCTGGACACTTACTGGTCTGGCACGGCGCCCATCTGCGTGGGGGGCTGCAAGGGGCGGCACAAGGAGCTGAAGAGGAGCCAGTGTGGGAACGGCAGCTGCTGCTGGCTGGGCTACAAGTCCTTCTGCAGAGGTAAAGCCACGGGGGGAAGGACGGGGCATCCCCGGGGGTGCTGCAGGGCTTTGTGCCACGCTCACGTGTGTGAGTGTCCCCAGCAGCCCGGGCCACGCGGGGACACAGCCTGGGGCACCCACAGCCTTGGCTGGGTCTCCCCCGGGGCTGCCCAGGCTGGCAGCCCCGGTTCCATCCCTGTCCGCAGTGAACTGCGGGCGGCCCGAGGCGGATTTTAACTCGGTGGTGCACGGGAACGATTGGTGGGTGGGCTCCGTGGTGCGCTACAGCTGCCGGCCCGGCTTCCTGCTGCTGGGGGACCCTGCCAGCGCCTGCCAGTCCGATGGCCGCTGGACCCCCAAGCCCTCCTGCCTCCGTGAGTACCGCGGCTGTGGCGCTGCAGGCACGTCCCCAAGGGCAAACACTTCCCCCGGGTGAGCAGCCCGTGATGGGCTCTGCCCCTGCCCCTGCAGGGATCTGCCTGCGGGGCCGCATCGAGATCAGCGAGCGGGACATCACCGGCAAGTGCTCCTCGTCCTGCGGCAGCCAGGCGCACCTGGGAGCCTTCCTCAACCGCGGCTGCATCAAGATCTCAGCCTGTGTCACCAAGCTGTCGGGCTGGGCCCGCTGGTTCCAGCGCTGCGACATCTGCGAGTGCGACTGCCACGTGCCCTGCGGTGAGTCCTGGCCGTGGCACTGCCCAGCTGTGGCTCCCTGCTCTGTGGGGAAGGTTGGCACTGGGAGGTGAGGGCTGCAAACAGCTCAAAATCCGCTGTCTTTGCTCTCCTCAGGTTCCTCCAGGTAGAGCTGGGCCACCCGGGGCTGTGGCCACTGGCCCTATGCTGAAGGAGGCTTCCACCCTGGGCTCTGCTTCCCTTCACCACGTGTCTCCATTGCTGTGCTCCTTCCACAAGCTCTGCCTGTCCCGAGGCTTTCATCTGCGAGACAAAGAGGTGTTCTGGACTCGCTCCTGCAGGGCTGGCTCACGCCAGGACTCTCCAGGGGCAGGGGATGCTCTGGGGGCAGCAGGTGCTGGGATCTGCGTGTGTTTCCTGCAGCTGGACTTGGGGACAGCGGTGCCAGCACCCATTTGCCTGGCAGCTTCCCCGAGGAGGCCCAGACCCCCTTCCAGGGCAGAGGCAGCGCCTGTGCCTGTGCCTGTTGCAAAATACCTGTCCCTGGGTGCTGCAGGTTGGGATTTCTCCCTCTCAGGTAATTCCAGGCCCTGAGCTGGGAGGTGGAGCTGCCCTCTGAGCTTGCTGAGGCCATCAGGAGTGTGGCATGTGCCTCCTGTCCCCGTGCCACGGGCAGAGCAGCCTGGCCAGGGCTGCAGCACCCGTTTCTGAGGAATCCAGTGGGTCAAAGTGCCCTGAGCCTCCCTGCGAGTGCAGAGTGGGGGAAGGTCTCGTCTCCCACGTGGAAAATCTTTCCCTCGGGCTGCTCCACGTGCTGGCTGCTGGTCCTGCTCCTTCCAGGGGGTCTGTGGTCCTGCCCTGAGAGCCCCTTACCCAGGGGCTTCTCCTCTCAGAAGCTTGGGGCTACAAAGAGAGAGATTTGGCTCCAGCCAGGAACAGCTTTTGCCCCTTGAGGACGTCTCTGGCTCCTGAGGAAGCAGCCACGGAAGCAGCGTTATTCCCCCAGGGAAGGGGAAGGTCTGGAGCACATGCGGTGGCATTGCTGAGGGCGCTGCAGAACCAGCCATGGGTAATTAAAAATACATTTGCAGGGAATCACACAGGTTTTCCTGTCATGAAAAGAGGTTCTGCTGCCTGCTCTGTCCCTGGGACCTGAACACAGATGACAGAACCAGGACAGGCTCTCTCTGCCACTGTCCTGAGTGAGTGGGGACAGTGCCACTGTCCTGACGGGGACACAGCTATGGACCAGGCCACTTTAGGAAGGTCCCAGCTGGGGATTAGAGGGATGTGAATGTGCCCATGGCACTGGGCTCCAGCCCTGCTTCCTTCCACCTTGAAATGACTCCACAGCAGCTGCTGGTTGCCTCATGGCCACCAGCTTGGGCCCAGCTGAGCAGAAAGGGGTTTAACAGCAACGGGGTCATTCCCAGGCCCTCCTTCTGCCCCCCTGCAGGGAGGAAGGGCTGCGTGGCACTGCGCAGAGCAGGCCTGGGCTGTCACCTGCTCACGGGAGTGCCCCAGGGAGGGGAGGCAGCTGCATGCAGGGAGAACTGGGTGAGTCCCACTTGCCTTTTGCTCCATGACAAGATGACTTAAGACCTCCATGAGGAGCTTGGCTCCATGGATAACTCCTCGTGCCCACCCCTGTGGTCTCCCCTGCCTGCATCCTGCCCTGAGCTCTGTCCCAGCCCTAAGCTGGCGAGGGGCAGGGAAAGCTCTCCTTGGCTCAACAGATGGTTTTTTAATTAATACGCTTGCTGGTGCCACTCATTTCCATATGTCTTTCGCGTTTAAGTGCTGTGGTGGGTGAGAGGTGTGAGTAACAGTGAGGAGGGAGCCAGGCGTGGTGCTGGGGGGGTGGAGGTGCAGCGGGATCCAGGTCCTGCAGGATGAGCCGCAGCGGGGAGGGTGTGCTGGGGGTAAAGCCCTGGAGGGACAGCCCCTAGCACGACCCTTTGTGACCGGCTGTCACCCCCTGGCTGTCCCAAGCCATCGCAGCCCTGGTTCCACCCCGTGCCCGTGTTGGAGTGTATGCAGAGGGGTCTGTGCAGGGCCGAGCGGGGCAGGAGTGGGTTTAGGGTGTGTTGGGCTCCCTCAGGGGGGTTTGGACTGAGGGGGCAGCGGGGGGAGCTGCGGGGGCTGTGTCCCGGGGGCGAGCGGTAGCCGGCAGCGGGGTGCGGGGGGTGCAGAGGCAGGGCTGGCAAACCCCGGGTGTGTGCTCGGGGATGCTCAGGGCCTGCTGGCAGGCAGCGAGAGGAAATAGGGCCGGTCCCTTTAAGAGGATTTTTCGCTGCCTGGCAGCGCTGCCCGCCCGGGCAGCCCATCCATCCTTCCTGCCGCCCATCCCGCTCCCCGCCCGGCAGCACCGGCCGCGGGGCTGGCGGAGAGGGGCACCCCCGAGCAGCCGGGCCTGGGGGGCTGCTGGCCACTGCGGGGGGGCTGCTGCTGGCCGCTGCGGGGCTTCTGCTAGCCACTGCGGGGCTGGGGCCGGAGCGCCCCCCGCCCGCCCTGCCCACCCAGCCCCGCGGAGGGATGGGGAGGAGACCCGGGCCGGGCACCCGCGGGGGCAGCGCCCAGCCCGGCTCCCGCCGCTGAGCACCGGAGCCGCGCCGAACCGAGCCGAACCGAGCCGCCCCCCGCCCGGCCGGGCCCCCCGGGCATCGCCCCTTTGTCTGCGGAGGAGGCGAGGCGGGGGCGCTGCGGGAGCGGAGCCGCCGCCCCGCACCCTGCCAGGTGAGCCTGGGGGAGAGCCGAGAGCCGGCCCGGGGGGGGGCTGGGGATGGAGGGGGCCGGCGGGGAGCAGGGATGAAGGAAGAGCATCCTCGGCAAAGCCTTCCCGTCCCCACCCCGCGCCTCGGGGCTGGGCTAAGCCGCGGAGAGCCGCTTGCGGGATTTAGCGCTCCGTGAACGCCCAGCCGGAGGAGTCAAGGTGAGCCCGAGGGCGCTTCGAGCCCGCTGCCCCCCACCCCCACCCCCGAGCCCCCCGTTCCTGCACCCCGCGGATGCTGAGAGGGGACCCGCGGGCTGGGAACCCCCACCCCTCCTTCCCACCCCTCCTTCCCCGGGGCTGGGCTGGCTTCCTTCCAGCGCTGAGCGGGATGTGCCTGCAGCAGGGAGTGGGCTGGGGGATCTCCCGCAGCTCCCGGCATCCGGCCGCCCCTCGCAGGGGTCGCGGGTGCGCTGCAGCCGCAGAGAGCCACTGCCCGCAGCCCCAGCTGAATGTAGGTTAGCGAGGCGGTGGGACCCCGGCCTGGGAGGCGAGATGGGTGCAGGGCACAGCCCGCTCAGGCACAGCCCGAGCTCCTTTTCCTGCTGCCGGGGGGATCCCCGATCCCCTCCCAACCTCTGAGAGCGGGGTAGGCGCTCTCCCCGCCCTGCTCGGCTCAGCATCCCCCAGCACCGCAGAGTCCCCAAGCCGAGCGGGGACACGAGGAACTCGGCCGTGCTGCAGCCGCTGTGCGAGCACTGCAGGCAGGAGAGGGCTGGGGCAGGTGTGTCAGCGCCATGGCCCCACTTAAGGGCTGGCCTGGCCTCCGAGGCTGTGCTGTAAGAGCCCGGAAGGTGAAACGATGAGCCAAGGAGGGCAGAGAAGGAATGGCACCAGCAGGGCCCCCTCCCTGTTCTGTTCAGGCTCTCCCAGCAAGCCCAGGGGACCCCAGGCACCAGCTGAGGGTCTGATCTATCCCGGACTGCTCTGCCCCGGGAGCACGGCGTGCTTTGTCCAGGAACCCAGCTGGAATAATCTGCTTGCTTAGGATTTCATACCTGTGTTCCCTGAGGCCAGGGCGGGCAGGGCTGGTTCCTGGTGAGTCCTTGGGGACATCCAGGCATCGGGCAGAACATCAGCTCTGCCACCTCCCATCCTGCACCCACCGTGACAAACGGGATCGGGGCAGGGACCCCAGCAGCCCCGGGGCGGGGGGAGCTGAGCAGCCCTGCCAGCTCTGCTGCCGGAGCTGGCCCAAGCTGCAGGAGGTGCATGAATTATTGACTGTTGGAGCTGCACAAAATCCTGCTGTTCCTCGCCCTGAGCCCCTCGGTGCAGGCTCGGCGTCCCTGGCCGGGTCCGTCGTTCCAGCCAGATGCGAGTGCAGGCCCCAGCTGGGCGGAGGGGACAGTGAGGCCTGGAGCCAGCGGGAGAAGGAGAGACAGGACTCGCTGTGGGCTGGTCCCTGCAGCGCCTGGAAGAGGGAGCCCGCTGTGAGCCGGTCCCTGTGCGCTCCCCACAGAGCAGCAGGATGGCGGAGAAGGGCATGGATCCCGCGTGCGTCTCCATCGCCCTGGAGGACACCGTGTGCCACGCCAGCCCTCCGGACGCCCCGCTGCTCACCACCCACTTGAAGAAGGTGGAGAACCACATCACAGAGGCCCAGAGGTTCTCCCACCTCCCGAAGCGCTCGGCTGTCAACATCGAGTTCATCGACCTGTCCTACTCCGTGCGGGAGGGATCCTGGTGGAGGAAGAGAGGTAGGAGCTGACGGGTGGGGAAGGGCAGGGAGGGGAGGGGACCTGCAGGGCTCTCACACCCGTTCCCGTTCTGCGTGCCATGATCTCACCCTGGTCTGTCCGAGTGCCAGGGGCTCTTTGTGGCTGCTTGTTTGTTCTGGGTGCCCGCGGGAGGAGGGGGGAAGGCTCGTGTCCCGCAGCAGTTGCTGCGTGCCTGTGCTGTGCAATGCCAGGGCAAGGCAGAGCACATTCCAGGGAAACCTCTGGCCAGGGCAGATATCCTGGGGCAGCCAGCAGGGATGGGATGGGATGGGATGGGATGGGATGGGATGGGATGGGATGGGATGGGATGGGATGGGATGGGATGGGATGGGATGGGATGGGTTTCCCCAGCACTGCTGTTTGGGGTGTGATGGCTGTGTGGGAGGCAGCAGGAGACCCCAGGGGTGCCCCAGCTCGGAGCCTGGCGAGGAGCAGGTGTGGTTTGGGGGGATTTCCTCTCCCTGTGCAGCCGAGGCCGTGGCTCCCCTCCCTGTGTGCGACTCTGGCCGAGAGCTCAGGGAGGGGAGAGGGGAGGCAGATGGCGGCTGGTGGGTGGTAGTCTGCTTTAATTAGCGCTCTCAGTTAATGGGATGCCAATCAGGCAGCCCGATAAGATGGAGGGTGAGCTGATCTGCAGAAGATGAAGACAGGCAGGGATGAGCGGGGAGCGAGGTCACAGGGCTGCCCGGTGAGGGGCCCTGCCAGCCAGGAGTGCAGGCTGGAGCTCTGCCCCTGTCCCCGGGCTGTGCAGCTCGGCAAACCGAGGCACTGAAACACGGTGGGAGCAGCCCCGACATCTGCCGGGATGGTGCCTCCCTGCTCACCCGGGATGCTGAGGAAGCATCCCAGGAGGATCCATGGCACAGCCGCGGGTTCGCCAGGGCACATTGTGCTGTAGCATCCAGGAGGGAACCGGCTGCTTGCCAGCGGGCCAATGCCCTGCAGGGAGGGAGGGGGAAAGGCTCGGGCAGCTGGACCAGGTGGGAGCGAGCCGAGGGGTGCCGGGGTCGGGGGGATGGCGGTGGGAGGGACGCTTTTCTCTCCCCGTTCGGACAGGGCTGGCGGAGCCGGCGGGGGTCGCGGTGGCTCTGGGCACAGCCCCCGGCCCCGGCTGCCCCGCCGGGCTGAGGCAGGAGGTTACTGGCAGTCAATGAACGTGAGTAACCGCTGCGCAAGCTGCAGAGGCGCCGACGTGAGCAGCATGCGCGGTGCGGAGCCGTGCGCGCTGCCGGGGGGGCTGCCAGCCCCGCTCGCCCCTGGCCACCCTGCGCAGCCCCCCGCCCTCCCCTGGCCGCCCCTCCACCCGCGGGACCCCCTCCTGCTGCAGCGTTCCTGACCCCGAGGGGTGCAGAGGAGGAGCGGGGGGCACGCGGTGCTGGATGACCTTCCCTGGGGATGAACAAGCCAGAGGGCTCCCCAGTGAGGTGGGACTGTGAGTGGTCTGTCCCTGGGGTTGCCCCAGCTTGGATGTGTCACCCTCGCCCCACACCGGCTGTCCCCGTGGGGCACAGAGGGGACACATTTCCACGAGAGGGATGCTCAGGCTCGGTCCGTGGTGTTATCGCCCCGGATCCCATTCCTGTCCAGCCTGGGCTCCATTTCAGGGGCAGCTCCTGAGAGCCTGAGGCTGTGCTTGTTCCTTGCTCCCGACACATCGTGTTCCTTCTGCCAGAAAATGCTAATCAGCCGCGTTTAAAGCAGAGATAATTCCAGGTCTGATTAGCAGTGGCTGCTGCCGGTGCCACAGCGTGAATGCCAATGAAGGCAGCAGCCGGACTGGGAACTCTGCCTGCCCCGTGCTGCCCTGCTCCTCGCTGTCCCTGTCCCCTGGCCTTAGGGATCAGCATCTGAAGACATGCCCAGGACCAGTGTCACAGCCTGGTAATCTTCCTTAGCAGCTCTGTGCCCTGACCCGGGGATTTCCCTGGTCTTTGCTGTGATCCAGGTCAGGAGCTTCTTCGGCACTGGGAATCAGTGGGATCAGCCAAGGACCAGGGGCAGGGATCTTGCTGGACGTGGCAGCTGCTGTGGCTATAACAGCCCTGGGGATGCTGATGGAGACACCACCAGGCACAAGCAGCCCCTGGCACGGCACATGGAGGCCCTGAGGTGCCCCAGGTGCTGGGGTGGCATCGCACTCCCCATAGCACGGCTGCTCCGGGAAGCCAAACCCCTGCTGCTCTCTCCCTCCAGGGTACAAGACTCTCCTTAAATGCCTGTCAGGAAAGTTCTGCCAGCGGGAGCTCATTGGGATCATGGGCCCCTCGGGAGCCGGGAAATCCACACTGATGAACATCCTGGCTGGCTACAGGTGAGGCTGGGGGCAGCCTGTGGGGCTGGGGTTGCAGGGCTGTGCTGCATTCCCCCACACCTCCTTCCTGCAGGGAGACTGGGATGAAGGGGCAGATCCTGGTGAACGGGCGGCCGCGGGACCTGCGCACCTTCCGCAAGATGTCCTGCTACATCATGCAGGATGACATGCTGCTGCCACACCTCACCGTGCTCGAGGCCATGATGGTGAGCTCTGGGGTCATCTGGGCTGTCTCCTTGCGGGCACTGAGCCCACACTGACATCAGGCATTCCCAAGGGCTCTGGGATGCGGGAACAAAGTCCTGCTGTCCTTGCTCCCTTCATCCTGAGCCACTGCTCCTGGGTGGTGCAGCCGGTTCTGTTCCCTACATCTGACAGTCGTGTCTCCCTGGCCATCCTCTCCCTGCAGGTGTCTGCTAACCTGAAGCTGAGTGAGAAGCAGGAGGTGAAGAAGGAGCTGGTGAGTGCTGAGGAGGGTGGGCCCAGACCCCCTCATCTCTCCCCAAGACGGGGCCAAGGGGAGCAGGGGATGGCAAGGAACTCCTGGCGAAGGGAGGTGGTGGGAATGGGATGAAAGTCCATGAAAACCCTTGGCTGTCTCACAGGTGAACGAGATCCTGACGGCCCTAGGGCTGCTGGAGTGCTCGTACACCCGCACCAGCTCCCTGTCGGGGGGCCAGCGCAAGCGCCTGGCCATCGCCCTGGAGCTGGTCAACAACCCGCCCGTCATGTTCTTCGATGAGCCCACCAGGTGAGGCCACAGGGGCTCCCAGCGCTGCCTGCCCAGCTTGGCTGCCCGGCTGGCGTGGCCAGTGCCCTCTGGTGCCACCCGAGTGTGGGATGGGACTGTGCCCCCTGGGGCTGATGCTCTTCTGCATCAATCTGTGGGCAGGGTGCCCACAAGCGGAGGCAAGCGGGGGCATCTTTAGGATGTTCTTCTCCCCCTCTCAACTCTCCTCTTCTCTCTCTGCTGTCTCTTTCTCCTCCTCCCCATGCTGCGTGGCCACAGCGGTCTGGACAGTGCCTCCTGCTTCCAGGTGGTGTCCCTGATGCGGTCCCTGGCTCAGGGCGGGCGCACCATCATCTGCACCATCCACCAGCCCAGCGCCAAGCTCTTCGAGATGTTCGACAAGGTTTGGGCTGGGACAGGGTCCCTCTGGCCCCAAGGCCCAGGAGAGAGGCTGTGGGAGGGGTGGGCAGCAGGCATTTGACCTGGAGCTTGTGTGGCCGGGGTCTGGCAAGGGTGGCCTGTGTCACCCCAGGACTGGGGGGTGGGCAGGAGCAGTGGGCAGGAGCAGGTGGGAGTGCCCTGGCTGCCCTGCCCCTGCCACATCCTGGCTTTCTCTTGCAGCTCTATATCCTGAGCCAGGGCCAGTGCATCTTCAAGGGCGTTGTGACCAACCTCATCCCCTACCTGAAGGGTCTCGGCCTCCACTGCCCCACGTACCACAACCCCGCTGACTTCAGTGAGTGTCCCTACCCCAGCAGAGGGTGGCGAGGTCCGAACCCAGTGCCCAAGGCCCTGGCAGCTACCCAGGTCGCCCCCAGGTTGCCCAAGGGAGATGGCTGTGCCCTTCCTGTTAGGTGCTGGCTGGCTCAGCACCTCTCAGGGGTCCTCTCCTCCTCCACAGTCATCGAGGTGGCCTCAGGAGAGTACGGGGACCTCAACCCCGTCCTGTTCCGCGCTGTCCAGAACGGGATGTGCACCATGGCTGAGAAGAAGAGCAGCCCTGACAAGGCAGATTCATCGTGCCCAACCTGTGGGACGGTGAGTGGGGGTCAGAGGAGCCTCCTGTGCCAGCAGGGACCCCGTGGTGTGACCCTGAGGCCACGTCCCCGTGCTCTTGCAGGATGTGGACCACATCGAAAGCCACACATTTGCCACCAGCACCTCAACTCAGTTCTGCATCCTCTTCAAGAGAACCTTCATCTGCATCCTAAGGGACACGGTGAGGGCAGGGGAGGCTGGGCCGGGGCTCGAGGTTGGGCTCCGTTGGGGGCTGGCAGAGACAAGGAGCTAAATGGGCTGTCTGCTGCTCCCTTGGGATGTTTTTGGGGTGCAGCCCCAGCTTGCTGAGCCCCCCTGTGCCTGCAGGTGCTGACCCACCTGCGGTTCATGTCCCACATCTGCATCGGGGTGCTCATCGGGCTGCTCTACCTGCACATCGGCAACGACGCGGGCAAGGTCTTCAACAACACTGGCTTCCTCTTCTTCTCCATGCTCTTCCTCATGTTCGCCGCCCTCATGCCCACCATCCTCACCTGTAAGGAGCTCCTTGCCCCAAAATCCCTTCGCTGCTCCGGTCCATTGGGGTGCTCCGGCTGTGTGGCCGTGTGTGTGTGCTGGGCAGGGTGTGGGCAGCCAGAGGGATTGGGCAGAAGGGGGAAAATGAGAAAGAAGAGGAAAAAAATTAAAGAAGAGGGGAAAAACTCCTGTTTGCCCGTACTGCAGTTTTGCCCTTCATTTGGCTGTAATATCCTCGTCAGCTCAAAGCAGGTTTTGGTTTGGTTTTGGTTTTAATTTATTCTTTTTTCTGAGAAGCCGTGTTTTCTCCTTCACCTCTTTGCTTAAAAAGCCCCACCCAAGCTGACTTTTCCACGTGGAAATTTCCCATATCAGGCACTGATTTTTTCCCCCTGATGAAGGCTTGAGCACCCTCTCATGCTGCAGGCAGGGAGTTACCTGGTGCATCTCCCCTGCCTGCACCAGGGCAGGTGGGAGAGGGGCTGGAGCACCCCAGGGCAGGGAATTGCTGGCTGCTCACTCCTCGTTTCCCTGCAGTCCCCCAGGAGATGACCGTATTCCTGAGGGAGCACTTGAACTACTGGTACAGCCTCAAAGCCTATTACCTGGCAAAGACCATGGCAGATGTGCCCTTCCAGGTGAGCTTGCCGTGGATTTAACCACCACCCTGATGCTCACGAGCCTCCCTTGGCACAGCCAATTCCCCCCCAGTGCCCCAGGCTGGCCGTGGAGGGGTCCCTGCCTCCCCCAGGAGGCTCAGTGGGGTGAGGACAGCCGTGGGTGCAGCAGGCGGGTGTCTCTGTCCCCGTGCAGGTGATCTGCCCCATCGCCTACTGCAGCATCGTGTACTGGATGACGGGCCAGCCCCCCGAGGCCACGCGCTTCCTGCTCTTCTCCGCCCTGGCCACCGCCACGGCCCTGGTGGCCCAGTCCCTCGGGCTTCTCATCGGAGCTGCTTCCACCTCCCTGCAGGTCAGATGGGGCTTTGCCCGCTCCGTGGAGAGTTGCAAGAGGTCCCACGACAATTTGGGGTGGAGGGAAGTGCTGCCCACGGCTGGTGCAGCTGTGGGCAGGGATGTGACCCCCAGTGGCCTCTGCTCCCCAGGTGGCCACCTTTGTGGGACCCGTCACTGCCATCCCCGTGCTGCTCTTCTCGGGCTTCTTCGTCAGCTTCAAGACCATCCCCACCTACCTGCAGTGGAGCTCCTACGTCTCCTATGTCAGGTGGGCCCCCAGCTCCAGCCAGAGCTCCCTGTCCTGGGCTCCCCTGGGGCCCCTGGTGACCCTGGGGCGTGCTCTGCCCTAGGTATGGCTTCGAAGGGGTCATCCTCACCATCTACGCCATGGAGCGCGAGGACCTGGAGTGCCTCGAGGACTTCTGCCCTTTCCAAAAGCCCATCAAGATCCTGCAGGAGCTGGACGTGGAGGAGGCCAAGCTCTACCTGGACTTCCTCATCCTGGGCATCTTCTTCGTCATCCTGCGGCTCCTGGCTTACCTGGTCCTCAGGTACAAGGTCAAATCTGAGAGATAAAGGGGCCGTGGGGCCCCGGTGCCGTTCCCGGGCCTGGCCTGCTGTGAGAGATGCTCTGCAGACAGACACAGTGCTCCTGCAGGTCCCGGACCGTGGCGGAGGCATTGGGAAGTGCCAGCCAGGCCTGGCTCAGTCGAGAAGGGTTTTGAGACATCTCGGAACTGTTTTAACCTTTCCACACACTCTTCATTGCAAAACGTTTTGTACAGCCCGGGCATGTGCCACCCTCCCCCCCAGGACTGACGAGCCCCCGGAGCTTGGGTCCCCTCTTGTCATCCCTGCCTGGCGCTGCCCTGGGGACGCCAGGGACAGTCCTGCGGAGGTGATTTCTGCCGAGCACGGCTGGGAGGAGCCTGCTCCGTGCAGGGGGAGCAGCGGGCTGGGGCTGGGCTGGGAGGAGGCAGCTGCAGAGTTGGAAGAGCAGCTCATGGCCCCGTTCCTCGTCCTGGCCAGCAGCGCGTGAGGCAGAGCTGAGAAGAGCCCAAAGATGCCATAGGTGAAGTTGCACAAGGCTTTAGTGTTTCCTGTCGCCGTAGCCACAGAGATTGCTGCATCCCCCTTTCCTTTCTGTGCAAATCCTCCTCCTTTTTTTTCCCTTTTTTTCTTTATTGTTTTTCTTTTTTTTTCCCCACAAGCCCCACTGCATCCCAGTCTTCACGGAGGGGAAAGGGAGCCAGCGGGCAGAGGTGGACTTGGGGCTCTGTCTCAGACTCCTGCTGGGATGCCCTGCTCAGAGATGGGGTCTTCAGACCAGAGTCTGCGGGAACAGGGCAGTGTTCTCAGACCTTAGGGAGTCTCACGTTCAGTCCCTGTTGTCTTTGGGGTCTGAGACAAGAGGGTCTGAACCAAACCAACCAACGTGGACAGAAGTGACTGGTCCCTTCAAGGGCTTGCACGGAGCAAGGAGGATTTAGGTTCCCACACCCTGCCAGTGCCAGGAGGCTGAAAGACAGGGCTGGGCTCAGCTGTGTCATCACTGGAGCCTCTGCTGCAGGAGGAGAGCTGGCCCTGAGCCCTTGCCACAACCTCCCTTCCCCCGGCACCACTGGGGCTGTCTCAGCACCGACTGTGCAAGGAGGGGATGCCAGGGACACCCGGCCTGTCACAGTGCCAACCTCCCAGGGTGACACTGTGCAGAAGGGGGTCCCAGCAGTGCCTGAACTGGAAACCAGGTGAGATCCCGGAGTGGTTTGTTTGCAGCGGGCGATCTGGACGCTGGGAAGGCCTTTGCACTTTGTGACTGGTACCAGGAAAAGGTCCCTTTTGGCACGTGGCTCTGGTGGCTCCTCCAAAGTCGCACACCTCGCAGAGGAAAGGCGGTTCGCCACCTTGCTGGCTCTCCAGAGGAACTGAGCTGAGCCCAGAGCTGGTGGGGCACCTGCACAAGCTGCTGTGCTGGGAACACAGCACCCTGCTCACCCGCACAGCACAGGCTCCGTGGGTGTGCTGGCACTGCTGGCACCGGGCTGCACTTGTCACCCACAGCCATGGGAACCCACAGGTTATTGGCGAGCACGGACGTGGGGGAGGCAGCCCTGCCCCACCCTGGCAGGCCGGCCCTGGTTCAGGTCAGCCTGGGCGGTGCTGCTCCTGGCACTCTGAGCAGCCAGGGACTGCAGGGCAAATGCCAGATTCCAGCAGAATCCTGGAGACTGATCTTTGGTTTTGCTGGCTCGGGTTGGGGCTGCACAGCAGAGTCTGGCTGGCCTGACACTGATGCTGGGCACTCAGCAAAGCTGAGTTTCCCCTGCCTCGAGGGCATCGAGGAATGTTTGGCCATGGGGCTCTCCTGCACGGAGGGTCTGGAAGCAGGACACACCCTGCTGCCCTTTCCGTGCTGAGCGTTGGGGTCTTCCCCAGGGGCTGTTGTCTGACTTTTCACTATCCCTGACGCAATTCCCCTCTGCTCCTGGATCTCCCTTCAGTGCTGTACTCTGCAGTGGAGCTGTGGCAGCTGGAGGGCTGCAGGGTCCTGGGCACAGTGCTGCCAACCACAGCCACAGGGGCACGGAGGAGTGGGGGACAGTCCCTGTGTCTGCTCTGTCATGAGGTGCATGGATGGGCAGGGAGCCGGGGGATGGTGGGGCTGTCACCCTTCTCCATCTCCTTGTCCCCGGAGCTGATGGGACTGATGCCCTGCTTCTGTCCTGCTCTTGGGCTGGCACTAGTTAAGCCTGGCCCAGTGCAGAGCGTGCTCTGCTGAGCTGAGGCTTTTCCCTGGATGGATCCCAAGGTGCAGGAGGTGTCAGCGGGGCAGCTTTGCACAGCTCCTGCGTCCTCCCTGGCATTTGGGGCTCTCGTGGCGGGTCCTGCCTTCTGCACCCTGGAGGCACGGCCGTCCCCAGCACTGTGTCCTGCACCCAGCACACCTGGACACCCCTGTGCCACCACAGCCAGGGCCACCACCGCTGCCAGGAGGACCAGGACAAGATGGACTAGTGTGTGGAGCAAAGGGGCTACCAGCAGGCACCAGTGACTACCACTGCCCGTGTGCCCCACGCGCAGGGAAGGCTTTGTTGACCAGGCTGTGCTGCTTGCAGAGAAGCCCCCTGGAACAGGCTTCCCCAGCTCGGAGGAGCACTGCCAGGGCAGGTGGCTCCCACTGCTGGGCCCAGCCTGTCTGGGATGGGGCAGCTGGCAGCACCCTCGGGATGTCCAGGAGGGCTCAGCACAGCCTGGGCCTCCTGCGCCGGTGCATTGCAGTGTCCCAGGTACGTGGCCACTGCGGGGCAGAGGGCCAGGACAAGCCCTGGAGCTGCAGGATGGCTGTCCCCGAGCTGGGCAAGGGCTCTGGGGGGTGGGGGTGATGGGGCAGGCCCCTCGTCCCCGGAGCAGCAGGACACAAGTGAATGTGTTGGTACAGAGGGGCTGCGCTGAGTGAGGGACGTGGCACAGGGCAAAGGCACCCTCGGTGCTGCCTGAGGAACTGAGCCGAGGTGCCACTGTCCTTGCCCTCTCCTCAAGGACAGTCCCGGAGGTGGTGGAAGGCGCAGGGAAATGCAAAGGGAAGAAGCACGTTTGCACTGAGCCCCCAGGCCGGCGTGGCTGGGCTGGGCTGAGCAGCCGGGGGTTATTGTCCCTCTGCTGCCGGGATGGTCCCTGCCCTGCCCTGCAGGAGCAGGTTGTCTCTGCCCTGGCATGGCAGAGGGATGGGGTGCAGCTGTCCTGCTCCGGGGGGCCCTTAGGGAAGCAGCAAGGATGCACTTTATCAGGGCAGGGAAGCGGAGCCGTGGGTGTTCCGGCTGCAGGAATCCCACGAGAGAACGCGGCTGGATAATCACGAGGAGCGTGATGGAGGAGAGCAGGCTTCTTCCCCCACACCTCCTCTCCTCTCCTGCCCCTGCCTTCCCTTGTGATGCACTTTGAGTGGATGAGGGTGGGGTTCAAGCTGTGGCCCTGGCTCCCTGGGAACACCGGTCAAGCCTCAACCCACCACAAACTGCTTCAGCCCCTTTGGCCCACAGCTGTGTCAGGTTCTGCCTCTCACGGGTGCTGGGATGGCAGGCACGCAGGCAGGGGTATGGCCACTCACCTCCATGCATGTCCAGGCCACCTTTGTCACACGCACAAGAAGAGCAAATGCTTCACCACCTGGCTGGGGTTTGCTGGAGGGGAGACTGGGCTAGAACAGGGAGGAGATGGGGCTTCTCCCAGGGTTTCACCCCTCCCCCAAATCAGGCAATAAAACAGTGTTTCCTTCTCACTGTGTGTGGACACCGTTTGTCCTGTCCCTCTGCCACGGGCAGCCTGGGGTCTCTGTGTGTGTCCCTGCCATGCTGGACCCTGAGGTTTTCCAGCCTTCGCCGTGTTCACATGTGCAGAGGAGCCAGGACAATGTGGGGCACGTGTGATCCCAGGGGCGACCATGCAGAGAAGTGCAGGCATTGAAACTCACATTTCCACGAGACACAGGCGTGAGCTGCTTTCTCCCTGGGACAGCTTGCCAAAATAAACACAGGTAACAGCTCAAAGGCCAGGGGAGTCTGCGAGTATGACTGTTGTGGCAGCTGGCTGGGTGGCATTTGCCCAGGTCCTCCTGCCTTGCTGGGAGGGGGCTGCGAAGCGGGACCAGGGCACTGCTGCCCACAGCTGCAGCCTGGCAGGAACCAGGCAGGGTGGAGGTGAGGCCCTGGGCTCTCCAGGCTGGGCTGCACACGCAGGTAAGTGCCCCGCAGGGACGGGGTGCCAGGTCCCAGCTTGCTGCTGGCGCTCAGCAGTGCCCAGAGGGTCCCGGGAGCTGTAGGGCAGGAGGAGATGTTGCGGTTTGTGTCGGTGTTTCCGAGATGCCAGCTGTACTTGTTGGATTTCACACATCAATAAAACTTATATTTATAGTGTACTGCCTGGATGCCTCCCTTTGCTGAGAGCCTCGAGGGCACACGTCTGAGGGCGGGGGGTGTTGTCAGGGAATTTGAGATGCAAATATGGCCTGGCAGCCTTACCGAGGTGTGACCCCTCAGTCCCAGCACCCCTGGGTGGGCTGGCACTTCCCGGGACAGCATCCAGGGACCGAGAAGAGTGCGTGTGGCCCCGCTGACACAGCTGCCCCTTGCTGGGAGAGGCAGGTACAGGTGTGCGCGTTTGTGTGTGCATCACGTGTGCCAAACAGGCACAACCGGGCCCTGCCGGCACAGCCTCCCCCAGCTCCTTCTCCCGGTGGGGAGGGATTCCCTGCAGAGCAGAACTCGTCCTTGCAGGCTCCAGTTGCACAGCCGGGCAGCAGCTGGGGATGCAGAGCCGCCAGATGTGTCCGGAGGGTATCCCCGCCTTGCAGCACATCTGGTAAGCCCCCAGGCCCCCAGCCCTGTGCGTGGCTGTGTTTGGGACGGGGGTGCGGGTGTTTTTCCCGACCGCCAGCCGCTCTCCCATCCTGCCCGCGGAGCTGGCAGGCGCCGGGCGTGGGGCGGGACGGGGCGGGATGGCGTTGCAGGAAGTTCTGCCTGCAAAACAGCCGCCTCCGCAGCCGAGCCGTGCCCGGGACAGGCATGGCAGGAGGCGGATGGGCAGCTCCGGGCTGTGCCCCGTGAGCACCGGGAGCTCGGCTTTCCCGGCTGGAACGCTGCTGGACGAGGTAACCCCGCTGCTCCCAGCGCCGCCGCCGCCGCTCTCGCCCCGCTCCGTGCCGGCCCCGCCGCTGCCCCGGGCTCCGTGTCCCTGCACCGCCACGGCCGTGCAGGGGGAGGGCACAGGCAGCGGGGGCACGGGTGCCACGGGGGGCCCGGGAGGGGTCCCGAAAGGGCCCTGCAGCAGGAGGGCAGCGCGGGGCCCTCGGCTCCGCGGAGGGGCTGGGAAGGGGCTGGACACTGGGGATGGGACACAGTGGGGTTTGTTCCTGCAAAGGCACCGAGGTCGGGACACCCGTGTTCAAGGTCGGCTTCTCTGCCCCTGTCCCTGTGCCTCAGCTTCGCCATCTGGATAACATAAAAAGGCACTGTAAACAGCGTGGCTTGTGGGAGGTGTGAGCAAGCTGGCACCCTGCTCGTCCCTTCCTCTCTGCTAGGGTTTGCTTATATCTTTCTCGCCCCGTGCCTCAGTTTCCCAGGATGTTGGGGGCTGTGAGCACCGCCCGAACTCCTGAAGGATCACCCTGCTGAGCCGGGGCGGGAGCCTGAGTCAGCGCCAGCACAGCCGGTTCTGCCGGACCGGGCCGCACTGGGGCAGGTAAGGCTGGGCAGGGCTCTGCTGCAGCACATCCCCAGAGCCCCCTGTGCTCTGCAGAGCACCCCGGAGCCCCTCACCCACCTCCCCTGTCTTTCAGGTGGAGGATGTCCTGGGCCATGCAGTGCCAGAGCTGCCTGCCCTGGGGTAGCTGGGCACAGCTGCCCCGGTCCCTGGCGGGGAGCAGGGGGACCCGCAGTGTGTCTGTGCGTGCTGCTGCAGTGCCAGGTGAGCTGGGCTCTGTGCCTCTGTCCCCAGGGAAGCCTGTCCTTGTTGGGCATCCCTCCCCAGCTGGGCAGGGATGTGGGACACCCCAGCAAGGTGTGAAGCCAGTGGGCTGGGTGGGGTTAGCTGGGCTGGAGAGGGCCATCCCTGACCCACGTGTGTTCTTCCTCCCCACAGGTCCTGCAGGCAGGTGCTTCCTCAGGAAGATCCTTCGCACAAGCAGCATCTCCCTCCCCAGGTACGGTCAGTGTCACACGGCTGGGGCTCTGCCACAGCACCTGGGTGGCTGAGCTGGCTGCCTTGGCACCAGGGACACTGCTTTGCTTCCACCTAGAAACACACCCAGACCCACTTCCCTGCCTGCTCTGACTCCAGCCCACCTCCTCTGCCTCTCCACGGGTTTTCTGGGAATGCACAGCCCATGGCTTGCTGACCTGCCTTCACCTCCCAGCCGTGCCCCTGCCCTGGCCCTGCGCTCTGCTGTGGTGTGGGGGAAGGAAGGGGTGAGCTGGCTCCTCTCAGCACTTCCCACGGCCTGGCTTGTGACCTGCCCACTCTGCCCCAGGCAGGGTTTGGAGCTGCTCCTCATGACACTCCCTCCCCTTGCAGGGGCTGTGTTCACTACCAGGGAGGCTCCCAGCAGAACTCTGCCCAGCCCGGCTCCTCTCGCCATGGCCAGTCCCAGCTGAGGAACGTGGCCTCTTCTGGTGAGTTTGCAGCTCTGTGCTGGAGGGAGGGTCCTACACAGCGGGGTGGGGGCAGCTGCTGTCCTGGGCGGTGTGAGGGTTCCCCAGAACTGGGCGCTGACCCCTCTCTGCAGTGGCTTGGGGCAGGCAACTTCCCCAGTCCCCTGCCAGGGAGAGGCCCTTGTCATATCCAACACCTTTCTCCTTCCAGGTGCCATCAGGAAGCACCAGAAGAGCCTGTCTGCGTGGTTCAGCCACCAGCCCAATGAGGAGAGGCAGTTCGGCCCTTCCTTCTCTCTGGATGCCGTCCACGTGGACCCAGTGATCCGGGAGAGCTCCCTGGAGGAGATTCTGAAACCCTCCCCTGACTTAACCGTCCACAACCAGCTCCAGCAGCCCTCCAGACGGGTTATCAGCCTCCACAACCTCTTTGACGTGGACGCCTGCGGGCGGCAGGTGAAGAACGTGGTGCTCTACGGCACCGTGGGCACGGGCAAGAGCACCCTCATCAAGAAGATGGTGGTGGACTGGTGCCACGGCCGCCTGCCCCGCTTCGAGCTGGTCATCCCCTTCTCCTGCGAGGACCTGTCCCACAGCCATGCCCACGTCTCCCTGCGGCGCCTCATCACCAAGAAGTACCAGCACCTCCGGGACGTGGTGCCGGTGCTGGGAACTTCCAACCTCAGGGTGCTCTTCATCCTCAACGGCCTGGAGCGCCTCAGCCTGGACTTCCGCCTGGCTGGCACGGAGCTGTGCTGTGACCCCAACGAGCCCGTGCCTCCCTCTGCCATCGTGGTCAACCTGCTGCGGAAATACCTCCTGCCCGAGGTCAGTGTTGCCCTCCTTTGTGCCGGGATGAGCCCTGAGGCTTCACAGCCAGGCCTGTTGTGATAATTATTTGCAGTCCAGCTTGGCTGGGAGCAAGCAGGCAGCCTCCATTTGTGGAGGGACTTGCCACGGTGGCTTCATGTCACTGGTGGGGTCTTTGGGGAGAAGATGAAGGCCGTGAACTTCTAGACTGTCTATGTCTAGCAGGGAATGGGGAAGGTTCTTCTGTCCCCTCTGCCTGGGCCAGGTTTGATGCAGCACCCTTTTTGCACCAGCTTTGTGAACCCCAGCCTGCGGATGGGGTGATCCTTGTGCACCTCTCTGTGGGTTGTGCCCTGCTGAGCAGCCCCAAACCCATCCACCCCTGTGTCCCCAGGCCAGCATCATCGTCACCACGCGCCCGTCGGCCGTGCGCCGCATCCCCGGCAAGTACGTGGGACGCTACGCCGAGATCTGCGGCTTCTCCGACACCAACCTGCAGAAGCTCTACTTCCAGATGCGTCTCAGCCAGCCTGGCTGCACCGGAGAGGAAAGCCAGGATCGCAGCTCCGCGGAGCAGGAGAACCTGGTGGAGATGTTGTCGAGGAACTTGGAGCGCCACAACCAAATAACGGCTGCCTGCTTCCTGCCCTCCTACTGCTGGCTGGTGTGCACCACCCTGCACTTCCTCTACTTCACCAGGACGGTCCCTCCCAGCCAGACCCTGACTGGCATCTACACCAGCTTCCTGAGGCTCAACTTCAGCGGGGAGGTGCTGGACAGCACCGACCCCACCCACATCTCCATGATGAAGTACGTGGCCAAGACAGTGGGCAAGCTGGCCTACGAGGGGGTGATGTCCCGCAAGACCTGCTTCTCAGAGGAAGACCTGCAGCAGTGCTTCGAGGTGGAGATGAAGACTGAGAGCGAGCTCAACCTCCTGGAGGTTTTCCGCAGCGACGTCTTCCGCTTCTTCCTCAGCCCGTGCGTGCAGCCAGGCAAGGAGCACACCTTTGTCTTCACCATCCCCGCCATGCAGGAGTACCTGGCAGCCCTGTACGTGGTGCTGGGTGAGAAGAAGACCCTGGCCCAGAGAGTGGGGCAGGAGCTGTCAGAGGTCATCGGGAAGGTGAGCGAAGATGTGACTGTGGTTGTGAACATCATCTCCAAGGTGCTGCCCCTGCGCTTCCTCCCCGTGCTCTTCAACCTGCTCAAGATCTTCCCTCGCTACTTCTCCCGGGTGAGCGGCAAGGACAAGGATGCCATCGCCCACACCATGGCAGAGGAGCTGTTCAAAGAGGAGGACTACTACAACGACGATGTCTTGGACCAGATCAACTCCAGCATCCTGGGCGTGGAGGGCCCCATGCGCCACCCTGATGAGGCCCCTGACGATGAGGTCTTCGAGCTCTTCCCCATCTTCATGGGGGGGATCCTGTCCCGCCGCAACCGCGCCATCCTGGAGCAGCTGGGCTGCTCCATCAAGAACCTGGCAGCCTTCGAGATCGCCAAGGCCATGAAGAAGACGGTCATCAGGAAGGGCCGCAAGGGCCTGCCCCCCTCCGAGCTCATGGACTACCTGTTCTTCCTGCACGAGTTCCAGAACGAGCGCTTCACGGCCGAGGCCATCCGCTCCCTCCGCGCTGTCAACCTCTCCTCCGTCAAGATGACCCCTCTCAAGTGCTCTGTGCTGGCGTCCGTCATGAGCACCACGTGCCACGAGGTGGAGGAGCTGAACCTGACCTCCTGCAACCTGGACAGCGGCAGCTTGAGGACCCTCTTCCCTGTCCTGCTGCGATGCAAAGCTCTCCAGTGAGTACCACCTCCTCCTGCCCTTGGGCGCTGCTCAAAAATTGGGTTCTTCCTCCCCTCTGCCCATCACGGGGATGCTTTAGGAGCCCAGGTATGGAAAAGCTAAGGACGGGTGTGTTTATCCTCGGTGCAGACCTAGGAACTACAGCTCCCAACATGCAGCACTCCTTGAGCAGCCTTTCTAGGGCACTGCATGCTGGGATTTGCAGTCCCAGCTCAGCCTCCCGCAGGAATTTTTGGGAAGTTCCCTGCAGCTGGTACAGGCTGGGCAGGCTGCCAGCTGTCCTGGCAGACCCGAGTCCCTACGGGAAGTTACCCGGCATCCCCGTGTCGTTAGCTCTGCGAGGAGCTTGGTGTCCCAAAGGTGGGAGTCTGGGCTGTGCAGATGTTCCCACAAACGTTCCAGAACATTTGTGGAGCTGCAGGTCTTCCTGCCGCCCAGGTGGTGGCGAGACGTGCTCAGCACAGATGGATCGGGCTGTGCAGCTGGGCTGTGCCGCACTTCCTTCCTCCAGATGCTCAGGAGGGCTTGATGGAGCCCTGATCCCTCCTCTGACCTTCACCCACCCCCTGAAGACTCCACCATCCCCTTCCTCTTGCCCTGCTCCTGCTGGCACTGGCTCTGCTGGCTCATGCTTCGGTGCGATGTCACTGTGCTCCCTTTGGGAGAGGAAACCTGGAGTGGCCTAGTTTGGGGAGCCCAGGGAGGATGGTGATGGGCAAAACGGAGCGGGCAGGGCTGCCAGGCTCACAGGTAACAGCCATTTTGCTCCCGTCACGCCCGTGTCTTGCTCTGCACCAGCCTGCAGCTCAACAGCCTGGGCTCCGACGCCTGCAAGGAGATTCGTGACCTGCTCCTGCACGACAAGTGCGTGGTGAGCAGCCTGCGGTGAGTACGGCCCCCGCCCTGCATGCCACTGCCACTGCTGCCCACCACGTGCCCCGGCACTCCCTGAGCTCCCATGTCCACAGGCTGGCCAATAACCCCGTGGGCGAGCAGGGCGCTCGGTACCTGGCCGAGGCGCTGGCCGGCAACCGCTCGCTGACCCAGCTGTCGCTGCTGCACACCGCGCTGGGGGACCCCGGCGCCGAGGCCATCGCCCAGCACCTGGCCGAGAACCAGCACCTGCAGGAGCTCAACCTGGGCTACAACTCCCTGACGGACACGGCGGCCCTGCGTGTGGTGGAGGTGGCCAAGAGGCACGAGACGCTGGACAAAGTGCAGTGAGTCCACTCTGCCACATCCCTGCCCTTTTGCCCACACAGCGTCCCTGTCCTGTCTGCCTCTGTCCCTCCCCTCAGCCCTCACCAGTGTCTCCTGCTGCTTCCCCAGCCTCTACTTCAATGACATCAGTGAGGATGGCAAGAGGGCTCTTGACAGCCTGCGCATGGACTGGGACGGCGTCAGGGCTCTGGTTTTCCTCACGGCAGGCACCGACGTCTCTGATTACTGGTCCCACATCCTGAACGTGGTGCAGAGGAACCTGCCCTTCTGGGACCGCGAGCGGGTCCGGCAGCACCTCGCCCTCCTCCTGCAGGACCTGGAGAGCAGCCGCAGCCAGACTGCCAATCCCTGGAGAAAAGCCAAATTCCTGCGAGTCGAGAGCGAGGTCAAGAAAATGTTGGGGAAACTGCAGGATGGGACCCTCTAACCTGCTGCCCATCCACCAGCCAGGGATGGGGCAGTGGGTGTGCCCAGCAGCACATTCCCTGCGCCCTTACCCACCTGGAGATGCTGAGTGGATGGTGCTGTCAAAGGTGCTGGGTGTGTGGGGCTCAGCCTCCTCTGCAGGCGAGGCTGAAGTGTGGGAATGGGACAGAATCCAGGCCAGGAGCAAATGGGACTTGTTCTTCTGGGCTTGTGGAAACCCAGCCCCTGCACCGCAGCCAGAGCAGTGGCAGGGAGCAGGATTGGGGCTTGTCTGTGAATCTTTTGGGAGCATTAAAGTGCACCACTTTATTTCCACTGAAGCGCGCTAGTGCCAAGACTTGATCTCCTCTTCGGGCTCTTCCTGGGGAGGAATGTGGAGCTGCCCCTCCAGCAGCTGGGGTGGAGGGTTCTGCCCCTTCCCCATCTCACAGGGTTGGCATGGAACAGCCCACCTCTGCTGCAGCGCTGAGCCAGTCACTCTTCCCCCCGTGTGTCCCCCTGGAAGCCACCAGGAGCTGTCCCCACGCTGGGTGTCCCGGGGTGCTGGTCCCTGCTCTCAGCTCCGGCTGGCAGTGCCCTGGGGCTGGGAGGGCAGGGGAGACCTCGGGGCTGTTTAACCATTAAACCTGAGGCGTCTTGGAAGAGGCGGGGACACTTCCCTGCCACTTCACCCTGTACCTTGCTCCCTCCCGCAATCCCTGCAGCCATGAAGCAAACAAAAGGTACGTGCCGGGGAATCCTCTGGAGACCCTTCCCCACACACGCAGGCCCTGCTGCTGCATGGAGCAGGGCAGTGCCAGAGCCCGGGCAGCCCATGGAAAGGAGCCAGAGGCACGCAGGAAAATGTCTCATTGTGGGGATGCTGGGGAGGAATTCTCTCTCCCTGGGTTTGGGGTGCCTTGTGCCCCAAGAGGTGGGGAGGGGTTTTGTGGGGAGGGGTTTTGTGGGGAGGTGTGTGCCGGGGAATGTCTCTTTCTCCATCTCCTGGCCCCAGCATCTCTCTGGGGTCCTGGTGAACCTTCTCACCTCTCACTGAAGAGCCTTGTAAACTCCCAGGACTGAGCTCCATCTGCTTTTCCCTCGCTGGGCTGGGCAGTGAGTGCCCATGGCACCTTAGCAGCAGGTCCTGCTGTTGGGAATGCAGGAGGACAGTGGTGACAGGGCCAAGGAACAACCTGTGCTGAGAGACAGAGGGGCTCGGGGGCTGTGTGGGCTTGGCAAACCCCCTCACTTGGCATGGCAGGCTCAGCCTGCGAGTGGACGAGCCCTGAGTGCTCGAGGGTGTGGGGTCTGCTCCCAGCCCACCACCTCCTGTGCTGACCTCTCCTCTCCCTCTGCAGGGCTCGAGGGAGACAAGATGTCCATCATGTAAGTGCTGATCTCCCCTTGGCCAGGGGCTTCCTGGGGCTCAGGAGAGACGTGGGGAATGGTCCAGGAGGGAGATGCCCTCTGGCCTTCCCCAAGGAAAAGGAAGCACAGGCCCCAGCTAGCCCTTTCTGGGAGGAACAGGCTCCCCAAGGCTGGGGGAGGCAGGGGCAAGGCCATCCTGCACTAACGTGGCCTCTCCTGCCCTTTATCATTTCAGAAAATTTGAATTTAACCCCAAAGTTGGGATCGACAACCCTGCCTTGACACTGACTGAGGACACGGGTAAATACACGCCCTCATCTCCCAGGGCGTCCTTGTGTCTGCATGGGGTTGTGGCACCTGGGCACTGCTGGGTCCTGAGCTCTCTCACACTGGGGACCTGTGGGAGGTGAACACAGGAGGGATGAGCAGATCCCCAGCCCAGGACGGAGAACTCGTGTGAGGATCCCTGCAGGGCCCTGCTCACGGGCTGTGCCCCCACACAGACGGCAAGGGCGTGGGGGAGCCCCGCTTCTACCTCCTGACCAAGGACAACACGGAGACCTTCGGCTTCTGCCTCCACGAGGAGCTGGGCTGCCAGGGCCACGTCATCCGGCAGATCGAGCTGGGGGGGGTGGCCCAGCGCAGGGGGCTGCAGGACGGGGACCGGCTGCTCCAGGTCAATGGCCACTTTGTGGACCACATGGACCACGTCAGGGTAAGCTGGGAGCATCCCATGGGAATGCCTGGGTCCCCCCAGCCAGGGGCACAGTGGGTGCATGACCCCTGCTGACCCCGGGGATGCTGATCCCATCCCGTCAGAGGGGAGCCTGCCCAGGGTTCACAGCCTGGGGCCTTCCAGGTGGTGCAGAAGATCAAGGCCAGCGGGAACCAGGTCCTGCTGGCGGTGCTGGACGGTGACTCCTACGAAGCCGCCAAATCCCTGGGCAGGGACCTGTCCCAGATGCTGCCGGACGACATCCGCCCACGCCTGTGCCACATCACCAGGGACAAAAGCGGCTTTGGCTTCAGTGTGTCGTGTCCGGAAGGTAAAGCAGGATGCTGGCACCACGAGCACCCCCGCTGGAGCACCCCACTCACCCCAAAGTGCCCCTTCTGCTCCTCCTGCAGGCACCAAGGGCACCTTCCAGCTGTCGGTGCTGCAGGACGGGCCAGCGGACAGAGCAGGGGTGCCACCAGGCTCCTGGCTGCTGGAGCTCAATGGGGACAGCGTGAAGAGCTACTCCCACACACAGCTCACCAAAAAGGTGCCTGCTCCTGGCCTGGGGGGTGAGGGATGGGGCTGAGAATGTCACTGAGCGCCCCGTGCTTCCCATCCAGCTTAAGCAGAGTGGCAACAAGGTGACACTGCTGGTGGCATCCAGCACCGTGGAGGAGTTTTACCGCCTGCGGGGCCTGCGGGTCACGGCCGCCTTGGCAGACACTTCCTGGCTCCCCTTCAAGGTCCGGGAGCTGCACCTGGTGAAGGGCCCTGCTGGCTACGGGTTCCTGCTCAAGGAGGATGACTGCAGCTCGGGGGGCGTAGGTGAGGGGGACGAGGGGGGCAGTTTGTACCTGAGCAAGGCACTTGTGAGGGTTGGGAGGAGCTGCCAGCTCTGTGCCTGCACTGGGACCCTGTCCCCACCTGCACACGGGGGCCAGCAGAGCCAGTTCCCCTCTGTGAGCATCTCCCCCCTCCCTCTGCCCTGCTGTGGCAGGCCAGTTCCTGTGGGATGTGGATGTGGGGCTGCCGGCCGAGCAGGCAGGGATGAAGGAAGGGGACCGTGTGCTGGCGGTGAACGGGGAGAGCATCGAGGGGCTGGACCACGAGCAGACGGTGCACAGGATCCGCGCCCGCGAGGACCAGGTGACGCTGCTGGTCATCGACCCCGCTGGCGACCAGTTCTACCACTCGGTAGGTTTTGGGGGCATGGTCCTGCCCTGGCTGGGGAGCCCTGGGGTGGGATGGGTGTCCTCCACAGGGGCTGTGCGTCCATCCCTCTCCTGCTCTTCCAGATCGGGCTCTCCCCTCTGCAGTTCTTTGAAGACAGTGACCCTGCCTCAGGCTCCTGCTCGCCCTCCCTGCCCTCTCGCAGTGGCTCTCCTGCACTCTGTGATGTTGAGGTGGGACCAAAAGGACCTGTGTCCTGGCTGATGGCTGCTGCCAACAGTATAGAGATCGTACAGGTAACTCCTCAGGGCAGTGCTCACAGCCTGGCAGTGCTCTGAGTCCTGCCACCCTCCTATTCTGCCCATCCTAATATTTCCCTGCCACCTGTGGTGCCACCAGGAGGAGGCTGTGTGGTCCCCTGGCCACAGGGGCCAGGCAGAAAGACCCCTCCAACCTGTGTCCCTGCAGAGCCAGCACAAGGAGGAACAGACGAAGCTGTGCCAGGCGTTCTAAGAGCCCAGGAGCCTCTGGACAGGCTCCCCCACATGGCACCTCCACCCACGCCACATCCAGCCCCTGGGGCTGCAGCACTGCTCAGCATGGACCCTGCACACGCAGCTCCTGTGTCTCCATGCCTGGCTCACAGCATGACACTCCCAGGGACTCGTCCCTGCTCACCGAGGATGGCTCTGAGCTTTTATCAGCCACAGTGGCAGCTCCTTGTAACCTGACCACAGAGCTGTGTCTCTGCCTGCCCAGCTACCTCCAGGGATTTCTCAGGACATTGCACTGAAGCCCTCGCTCAGCTCCAGGCTCTGGGAGTTCCCAGGAGAGCTGAGGCACTGCCCTCTGCACTGTGACCCAGGGGACTTGAGGGTTGGCTCAGATCTGCACGTGCATGGACGTCTCTCCTGTGCTTCTCCTCTCGTGCTCTCCCTGAACCTGTGGGCAGTGAGTGTCCAGCACCCACCACCACACTGTTCCTGCACCACCCTTTTGGGGTGTGATTAAAGGACAAATCCACACTGCTGTTTGTGTGGGTGATGTCGTGGACAGCACTGCGACTTGGCAGCGCATCCCAGGGCCAGATCCATCCTCTCTTCCCAAGCCTGGAGCTGGACAGTGGATGTGGGAAGCTCTCCAGGTGTGCTGCTGAGGAGGGAGGGGCTGAGAGCCATCCTGGGAGCCCCTGGGCACTGGATCTCCAGGCATTTGAGGGCAAACTCCTGTAGGCATCCCTTGTGCTCCACGGCAAGGGTCGTTCCTGAGGGTTCCCCTTGCAGGTGACACATCAGGAGCATCCGCTCATGCCCTGCCAGGGCTGTGACAATGCTGGGGGAGGGGGACGGGGGGGATCCCATCGGGGAAGTTTCACCTCTCTGCCAAGCGTGGGAGAGTGAAAATGAGCGTGGAGTTTTGCATGATGTGGCCAAGAACCACAAACCTCTGGCTGAGGTTTTACCTCGGCCCCTTCTCGAGCACAAACGGAAGCGCGATAATGGAGCATCGCCCCGTCAGGCAGGGAAGTCTCTGCCTCTGTGGTCTCCTCTGAGCTCAGTGCAAGCATCCGGGGTGCAAGGAGTTCCTGTCCAGAGCCTTTGGGAGCTGACAGCTCGGGAGGGAGCAGGGCTGGCCAGCTGCAGGGTGGTTTGGGGCTGAAGAGTCAAGGGAGAAGTAGGATAAGCTTGGCTGGGAGCCCCCAGCAGCACCAAGGTGTGGGGTCCCTGCATCTGTCCCAACAGCCACAAGTGAAACCCTCCCAAGAGTCCCAAGTGAGACAGTCAGAACAGTCCCAAGCAAAACCAACCTTTGCTTGAAGTCTCACACGTAGCTGCAGCCCCGACGTGGAGTGAATCATGCCCAAGGAAGCAGATAGTCGGGAATGCAATTGCTCAAGCGTGTTCCCTGATCTCTTTGGATCACAGCCATGGTGATTTTTGTACTTGGCTCTCACAAAACCAGTGTTGCCCTCCCTGGTTCTCTCCCCAGGTACTTGTGGTAGCGCGGAGCTGGCCAGGGCACCCGCCGGTGGTCAATCCGGCTTGACTATTAGCCAGAATCCATTAGCACCTAATGGGAAAAGCCTCAGGAACACGGCCTCAATAAACGTTGACATATTTGAGGTCAATATAATCCTTAGGAAAATTTGCCCAGGTAATTAAAGCCAGACAAGGAGTTGCCTGTCCCAGAAATATTTACCAAGCTTTACCAAAGGCAATAAAATGAAGGCAGAGAGTTTTATAACCAATCCATGCTGGGCTCCCTTGTTGTGTTTAGTGCTGCTTCCTGCTGGCCTGTCCATCTGACTCTTCAGCAAGTGGGTGCCAGAGAGGACGCAAAGCTCCCTCGAGGAGGCTGGATCCAGAGGTTGAGGCTGTGCTGTCCAACCTCCAGGCCCGAGTTTGGGGTGCTCGTGTTCCCCAAAGTGATGTGGCCAAACTGCAGCACCCGCAGTTTTCCTTTGCCTGGTTTCCTGTCGCAGCCCCTGTGGTGAGGCTGATGCCGTGTGGTACCAGCCACAGCTGGCTTTTGCAAAAGGATGTGTCCTTCTACCTCGGAGAGGAGATGAAAAGAGGATCTGAAGGCAGCAAAGAAACAGAACTCAACTGACTTTTAATCCCATGTTGTAAATTTGTGAAAGTTTGGTGATGTCAGCTCTGACAAACTCAATCCTTGGTTCCCTTTAGATTCCCTGGTACCCTTTTCACTCCCTGGTTCCCTTTTCTCTCCCTTGTCTCCTTTTGACCCCCTGGTTCTCTTTTTTGCCCCGGTCCCTTTTCTCTCCCGGGTCCCCTTTTCTCTCCCTGTTGCTCTCGCTGCCCTGGTCCTGCTCCTTCTCCCGTTGGAGCCGGGATGTCGGGAACAGGGACTCAGCCGCGGTGGGCTCTGTCTCGCCCTGCCCTTGCAGGGAGATGCCTCAGGTACCTGCCAGGTGCACTCCTGCTCCCATTCCCTCCCTGCCACGGGGATGCCGGTGCTGCTCCTGCCTCGGGCACATCCCTCCCCGGGAGAGGGGGGTGCGGCGCCTCTTCCCCGCGTCCGGGCCGTTCTTAGAAAAGGGAACGCGTGGTCAGGAAAGGGGAAGCGGTCCTGTTTCGCAAGCTCGGCGCGGGGCACAGGAAGGGCGGCGAAGGGCCGCGGGCCGCTCCCGGGGGCGGCGGGGCGAGCGCGGCCCCCGCGTTCCCATGGCGACCGCGCCCCGCCCCGCCCCGCCCGCACCAAGCATGGCGGCCGCACCGCCCTCACGCCGCCGCACCGCGCATGCCCCCGGCTCCCCCGCCAATCAGCGCCGGCCCCTCCCCGGCGGACGGGGCGTGACCGGGCGCGCGGGGGGGCGGGCGGCCAATCAGCGCGGGCGAGGAGGGCGGGGCCTCGCTGGAACCGGGCGCCGCCGCCGCCACCACCGCCCACGGCCGCCGCCGCCGCCGCCCTGCCCGGCCCGGCCCGGCCCGGAGCGCCCTCAGCCCGGTCCCCTCCAGGGCCGCGGCCCCGGTGCCGGACGGGCCCCACGGGCCGGGTGTGGGCGCCCCCATGTCGGCGCCGCTGAAGAAGGGCCCCGGCGGGCTCATCGGGCTGATGAAGGACGCGTTCCAGCCTCACCACCACCACCTCGGGCCGCACCAGCCCGGCGCCGTGGACAAGAAGATGGTGGAGAAGTGCTGGAAGCTCATGGATAAGGTAGGGAGGGCGGTGGGATGGAAGCGGCCGCGGGGGGCTGAGGTGGCGCGGTGTGGGGTGGGGTGGCTGTGGGATAGGGCTGGGCTGGGGGCTTTGGGACTCTGGGATCAGAGGGGATCTGGGATGAGCCTGGAGCTGCGGGGTTGGCTGGGAGAGAGCTGTCTGTGGCTCGGAGGGAAATATTTGGGAGGCTGAGAGGTGTGTGGGGGCACAGAATGGGGTGCAGCGCTTTGGGGGAAGGATGTAGTGAGCATGGAGTGACAGGACAAGGGGGAATGGCTTCACACTGATGGAAGGCAGGGTTAGGTGGGATATTGGGAAGAAACTTTTCCATGGGAGGGTGGTGAGGCCCTGGCACAGGGTGCTCAGAGCAGCTGTGGCTGCCCCATCCCTGAAAGTGTCCAAGGCCGGGTTGGACGGGGCTTGGAGCAGCCTGGGATAGGGAAGGTGTCCGTTCCAGGGGCCAGAGCAAGATGAGCTTTAAGGTCCTTCCAACCCCAGCCATTCCGTGATTCCATGTGGAAGCTGGTGGAGAGGTGAGCGATGGAGGAGAGCCCAGAGGCAGGATGGCAATGGGATGCCAAGACGGGAAAGTATGAAGAGAGATCAGCAGCTCTGCAAGGAACAAGTTGACGGAAGAGGGGACAATTTGGGATGGAGGATTCAGACCTGCCTAAGAGGATCTGGGATGCTCCCCCAGGGCAGTTTTCACAGCCCTAAGGCTGCCAGAGCTCAACATTTGGATAACACTCTCAGGCACTGGGTGGGATTGTTGGGGTG
This sequence comes from Lycocorax pyrrhopterus obiensis, assembly GCA_014706295.1. Lineage (NCBI taxonomy): Eukaryota > Metazoa > Chordata > Aves > Passeriformes > Paradisaeidae > Lycocorax > Lycocorax pyrrhopterus. The sequence continues at coordinate 5,190,079 of JACSVZ010000025.1, read as the reverse complement.
TCCTGTGCAAGGCCAGGAGTTGGACTGGATGATCCTTGTGGGTCCCTTCCAAGCCGGGATACTCTGTGATATCTGTGTATCAAATACTTGTGTAGATAATGATAATCCTGTAGGTGCTGGGGTGGGCACTGCTGGTGCTGGGAATGGGTAGGGGCTGGTGGGGAGCTGCAGGTGGGGACAGCAGCAGGACAAGGGAGAAATGTAGGATTTGCTGCTTGCAAGGTGTGCCTTGGCCTGTGATACAGGCTGGTGTGTGGCTACTGGATAGCGAAGCTTTGTGGCAGGTCAGGTTATTCCTTTTGGAATGAACAGGAGTGTGCTGCTGCTGCTCTCAGGACAAAATATTTTCCTTAAAACTGAGAGCTGAGGAAAAACTGTAAAAGCCTGAAGAAACCCTTCTGCCGTAAGTACATGTGGTTACAGAAAGATAAAGTATTAACTGATGTTAAACAAGAAAAACTTGTGGCGTGGGAGTTGGAAAGGCCTTCTTCCAGTCCCACACCTTTAGGAGGGGCACGGCTCTCTGGGGTCATTAAGACTCTCCCCTCCTCCTCCTCCTCCTTTTAAGATGCCAGGAAATGGCTCTTGCCGCGGGCAGGACACCAGACCTTTTGGCCTGCTGGTGTGATGGGACATTTGATTTACTGGCCTGGCTAGGTGTGCTGGTCAATCCAGTGTTTTCAGAAATCCTGGGGAGTTGTCAGGGAATGATGCGGTGAGTGAGTGCAGGCACACAGAAATGGGCACAAAATAAAAATCTAACATTTTTGTATTTCATTGATACTTCCTGTTCAGCCCTGAAATCAAGGCTGGGCTTGACACGTTGCAGTCTGAAATGTGCATTTTATGACACTGGGTTCAGGGCCCTAAAGTAGTGCAGGGTAAGAGCATCACTCAAGCTGCCCCCAGGCCTTGGGGACTGTCACCTGGCCACCTTCCTCCCCTCTGGGAGCAGAGCAGGCAGGGCTTTTGGGTATCCCTTATCCAATTGCCCCTCAGGCTTATGCATTCCCGCTTTTCCTTCTCTTTCCCCTGCGTTGTTTATCCATGCAGTGTCTGAACCTCCTGCAGTAAGTGCTAAAAGCAGGCAGAGCAAATGACTTCTTTAAAGGCGTATTAAATTATATTCCTGCCAAGAAATCACTCTGTGTTGGCTGGCTCAACAAAAGCCAGGGTTTATAGTTGTGCCTTGCTGTGCCTGTGATGAGCTTTGATCACCTACAGCGAGACCGGGGCAAAGAAAAAAAGCCTTTTGAGAAGTGCCATTGGCTCTGTTACAGACACTGAGGGCCAAGCACAAGTGCTAATGTAGGGAAGGCAGTTTGGGCATGGAAACAGGATCCTAAATAAGTGTAACCTGTAAGAATGCACATCTTCTTGTATAGAATATGTAGATATGGATGGCAACTTGTATTTGACCTCATAAGCTGCTCTGTTCAAAGGAAAAGACTGGCCTGAAAAAAAAAAGCTGATTATCATGGCATTTTGAAATGCAGTGGGTTGTTTTTTGGGGGGAAATTTCACAGCTTCAGGTCTTTAGAGCGGGTTGGATGTGTGCTCTCTCCACTGACAGAAAAGCCAAGGCTGCTGCTGTATTTGTCACAAGTTACATCAACCTCGTTTGACTTCAGTTTTACTCATAGGCAGCATCCAGAAGCTCTCAGGCTTAAAGTCTTGTTCAGTCTGATTTGTACAAAAGCAAAGATCTGGCTCTGAAAAGCCTTTCAGATTTCAGTTAGATTTCAGCTGTACTTCTGCACACTCAGGAGAACACATCTGAATTAAAATCTTTTTAGTGGTGCAGCAAATTGCCGGTGAAGCTCATGGTGAGAAGGGCTAAATGAATGGAAGGTGTTGAAAACGGGTTAGATTTCTGGGCCAAGAATGTGAAATTCCAGGTGCAGATAAAAAACCTGCTCGTGTGCATGTTTAATAGATGATGTTTTTGCCTCTCAGAGCTGCGTGCTGTGTCTGTGTGGGTACACTACACTCACGACCTCATTTGTTAGTCTGCATAATTAGCTGGTGTTGTCAAAGCATTCGTGCATCTCTGCTTTCGGATGTGACTGATGAATTTCCTATGCAAGTTGATTCTTGTCCAAATATTTTCCTTGTAATGCTCTCCATAAGCTGCCTGACATATTTATGTCTTTCAGATTCTTTTATTTGAAGCCCTAATTTTTTGTCAGTACCATTCCTCCCACAGCTGCACGTGGTCACACAGAGCACGGACATAAAATACCCTTTCCATCCCCGTGGATGTTCCCCTTCAGCTGGATGAGGTGATATTTATGCATTTCTCTGCAGAACAGAGATGAAATGCAGCCCCCTGGAGTTCCCTGCTGTGGGTGGTATTTGAGGAATAGGTGGGTTAGTCATGAGCTGCTTGGGATGGAGCAGAGGAACGGTGGGATAAATGTGGGAGGGCTTGGAGGAGGAAGAGGAGCTTTGAGATAAAGCTTCTCTAAAGGGTTTCCTGATACCATTCAGTTCCTAGAACTGATACAGAGAAGTGCCACTGCAGGTCACCTTCATTGTGAGTAGAAGAAAGGCCAAACACAAATCCAGCAAGAGATAAGAGATGTTTGAGTAGGTTTTGTTTTGCTGTTGGCTTAAGCTGGAATGAGGTGTGATCTCAGTACAGTCAGCTGTTCAGCTGCTAAAGGAAGGAGAAAAATGAGTTTTCAGAACTGCCCTGGAAGAGAAAATCTTACCTGGGAGTAGCCCCTGGATGCTCCTCAGGCCTGGGACTCTTAAATCCAGAATTAGTCAAGGCAAGCTGCAGATTGTTGAGGGGAAAGATTCAATTCCAGGTCTCAAAGATCTAGATGAGATTATTTTTCCTAGAATGAATAGATAACAGATTCTTTCCTCAAAACTGAGTTGGGGAAACTGGTTGTTGATTACTTTCTCCTCTTGCGTTTGGAAAATGGAAATGGGTGAAGTCAATTTTTAGGTTCTTCACAGGCCCACCTCTCTTCATGCTAAGCTTTATTGGTGTATCTAAAAACCCAGAAATGTCTCCCTAAAAGGTTTGTTCCTGAAACAACAAAGCATAAGCTGTGCAAACTTTTGGATGATGATTTAAAACCATGGATTGCTTCTGTTCGTTGCCATCACACCTAAACAAAAAATAATTTGCTGCTTTTTGCTCGATTTCCTTCCACGTTGCTGGTCCCTGTGGAAGGCTGCTGAGGGGCAGCTGTTCCCAGGGCTGGGAACATTCCTTTGGATGTTGTCATGATGCTGCAAGTGCACATGTAGAGAAGCAAGGAAAATGCCCCTGCTCTTGTTGCTGCTGTGTTATAAAACCACCAAGTTTGCTCAGGAGGCAGCAGTTCCTAATTATGCAGCGTTGTTTAACTGCTTATCTTAGCTAATTTTGGTCTGCTCGGTAAATAAAGAAGCTGATTTGATAATAAAATACCAGCAGCTTTGACCTTTCTGTTAACTGTTTGAGGCATCTTCGAGTCACTTCTTGGGAGGCATTTTCCAGGGGCTCTGAGAATGAGCAGTTTGCAGAACTCTCTGCTGCTCTGGGGGAATTGTTCTAATTGATACCAAAGTCTGAAATGCAGCAGGTCTGCTGCTCCCATAGCTGGGTGTTTTCAAAGGGTAACAGCCAAATTGTTCTCTATTTCCAGCTGGCTGAGGGAAGTGCAGACTCTGCTTGCTTAATGTGGCTTCCTCCTCAGAGCTGACAGTGTCTGTTAAGGTTTTAAACCCACTGTGTAATAAACAATTTCTGCTGAAGAAAAGGTTTTGCTGCCCAGAGCACAGCTCAGCTGGGTCCGAGGAGCATACTTAGAATCTATTCATGCTCATAGTGAAACTATTTTTTTTTTTTTCAGGGGACAAATGTGTTGACTCAATTTGTTGATATGGTTCGTTGTACAATGTTCACAGGCTCCACGGAAGCAGCAGTTGAGGCATCAGCATCAATTGACTAAGTCAGCTGTCTGGCCATCCATCTCTTTATCTTAAGGCCTTGGCAGCCTCCTCAAAATGGAGGGAAAATTTTGGTAGTTTGTTTTTCCCATGTATTCTTGCAGAGGCTTTTTTAGGTGTTTATTTTTTTTTTTTTTAATTACTGGCAGTCTGATTTTTCTGGTTTGAGTTTTGATCCACTGTGTGCCTTTCTCTTGGCTGAAATTGAACCTTTCTCAGTCAGCTCTTGGTACAGGCACTGCTGTAAGTCAGATAAAATTAATGTCACTTCACAAGGTTGCTTTTTGCACATACCCTAAATGGCAAAGTTAAATGCTAAAGCGCTGTTTCAGAAGAAACGACTCCGTTTACCATCCTTGTTTAAGGGAAATAGGTATTTAAGTGTGGGCTGTAGGGAACTGCTCAATTCCTCTTGAAGGTTTCACAAGATTTTGTGGAAATGGGGTACTGCAAAAGGATGTTAAGTTGTTCTTTTGCTTTTTCTTGTCCACTTTACTTAAGCTTTGCACTCTGCACTGTTTGATATCTGTAATTCCCTCATACCTGGCAGTGTCATGAGTTTAGGCCTCATTTATATGCTGGGTGTTAAGCAGCCAGATAATATTCATTATAGGGAAGAACTTTAGGAAAGTGTAGCTACATTTTGTACTCAAGTTTGCTGGAAATCACAGAATACAGAAGTGTTGGACTTCTGGTTCTTACCTTGTAAACTTAATCCAAAACTGACCTCACAACTCTAATTCCAGCCCTTTCTATAACTGAAAGCTCACTACTTAATTTTTCAAATTGCAGCTTTGCCATCAACTCTCCCTTTTATTCCCTCAGTTTAGATAATGGAAAAATTTGGCTGTGGCAGATGGTGAAGTGGCTTCCTTTCTCCTCCCCTGTCACATAAATTTATTACCATGAGTTTCATCAGTCCACATGCACTTCAGCCCAGAAATTGCATTCTTTTATGGTGGCTGGGCTCACTATCTGGAGAAAATAGCCTGGAGAAAAGGAGGCTCAGGGGAGACCTTATCACTCTACAACTCCCTGAAAGAAAGTTACAGCAAGCTGGGGTTGGGCTCTGCTCCCAGGCAGGCAGTGACAGGACAAGAGGAAATGACCTCAAGCAGCACCAGAAGAGGTTCAGGTTGGACATCAGGAGGAGTTTTTCCATGGAAGTGTGGTCAGGCTTTGGAAGGGGCTGCCCAGGGAGGTGGTGGAGGTGTCCAAGGAAGGACTGGACATGGCGCTCAGTGCTCTGGGCTGGTTGGCAAGGTGGGAATCGGTCACAGGTTGGACTTGATCTCAGAGGTCTTTTGCAGCCTCAGTGATTCTGGGATTCTGTGATTCCATCTGAACTTGACCAACAAATGGGGTTTGTTGGAGTGAGCGTTTCGGAGCGTCGTGTTTGCGACAGTGAATTGTGTTTAACCCCTGATCGTGCTCCTCTTCTTGAGTTTTCACAAAGGTGTTTTCTCCATTACCCACAGGTGGTGCGTCTGTGTCAGAACCCCAAACTGGCCCTGAAAACAGCCCTCCCTACATCCTGGACCTGCTGCCTGACACCTACCAGCACCTGCGCACCATCCTGTCCCGCTACGAGGGCAAGATGGAGACCCTGGGCGAGAACGAGTATTTCCGGGTCTTCATGGAGAACCTGATGAAAAAAACCAAGCAGACCATCAGCCTCTTCAAGGAAGGGAAGGAACGGATGTATGAGGAGAACTCCCAGCCTAGGTAATGGAGAGAAATGGTTTTAAGTGTTTATTGTAGGAATTAAATGCATTGGAAGCTTTGTATTTAAAGTAGATCAGCTGTCAGCTCGTCTTTCGTTTTGGCAAAGGTATAGCTGAGGTCAAGGGACACCTTCAAGGTGAACAGCACTTGAAAAAAGGATAGGTGGAGGTAGAAACTGCACTTGCTGAATATAAGGCTCTCTTGAACAAAATAGTATGAATTTAATGTCCCTGAGAAGGTGTTTCCTCACCTAGCTTTAAGAAAAGGTGATTTAAGAGTAGAGTAAAGCTCTGGGAAAGATGAATTTTACACATTTGTGTAAGGTCTAACAGGCAGACATATACAAGGCATACATTTGTAACACTCAATTCATTTCAGGTTTTTAAAGTAGATGTTGAATTTTTTTAAAAAAATGGTGGAAAAAAATGTGAAAACCACACAGTGGCTGAACGTAATTACCCTGGGGAGAATGTGGTCAACTCCCTGGCAACAACTTGGAGTTAACTGGAGGGGGAAGCAGTGCTGGTACATATTTCTGGTTTAATATTGAACTCTGTGTAGCATATTCCATAATATTGAGCTCCAACCAAAGGCTGTGGCAGTGGCTCCAGAAGGCATTGCTGGTGCTGCTTGGATTGCTCCTGACTGTGTTGAAGAATGAATTAAGAAATGGAAATTTCTTTCTGGAGTGTTGTTAACGGTGTGTGTATTGTGATCTGTCAAAAATCTGGAATATCTGATGAGTAAATGATGGCTGTGTCAGTCATGAATCCAAAATCCCACCTCCAGTGCCTTGGTTTTTCAGAGAGAAGCAAAGAGAAATAATTCCAGAGAGTTAATCATCCTCATTGGTTTGTAATCCAACTAATTGACTGGAGGGAGCAGGGGAAATCCAGATTGATAGATGTGAACGTCAGGACTGCAGCAGAGGCTGGTGTTCTCACAGCAGGCGTGGGAGTCCTTGGGGAATTGCTAATTGTCCCATTTGTGAATAAACAGCTTAGCAGGGAAGGAACTGTGGTGAGACTTGTGTTAAACACAAGCATTAAAACAGCATCACATCCTGGCCACTGTGATGGCATCTTCCTCTGCTCTTGCAGCAGCCCAGGAAGCAGCAAGGACTGTTTGGTCCTAAAAGGGTAACACCAGAGAGCCTTTTCCTGGTGCTGAGCTTGGGAACTTCCTCATTTCTTTAATTTGTCACGAAAAAGGACAAGAGCAGTCAGTGCATGTGGTTAGTGTACCAGTTCAAGAGATACCTACACAAAGAACGGGGCTTTTGGGTTTTGGGGGATTCTGTTAAATGCTGCACTGCCAGTGCCAGGTTCCAGGGCTGTGGGAGCTCTTGGAACCAAACCACTTAGGTGCTATTTGTTAATTAAATTAAATGAATTTTTGCAATAAATGCACCTATAAATATAAAATATGTATACTAATCTAAGGTGAAGAAACTGAAATTTTCTCACTTGATAGGAGTTGAAGAAAAATACGATTTTTTTTTTTTAGTAAGAATTAATGAATTCAAATACTCCAGGTGTGGGAGAAGCTTTCTGGAAGATGGTCAGCATTCTGTAAAGCAAATCTGGTATTCACAGGGAATGTACTCATGGCAGTGTGTATATGTGTGTATATATATAAAATCTAGTTTGCCCTTGGTCTCATGCAAGTTTGTGGCCATTAGTCTGCAGTGTTTTGAGAACAGGACTTTAAAAGTTTAATAAATGTGTTGTTTTGAATTTTTTGCTGACTTTCCCCCCTGTATTTCTTGAAGCTTTTTTCCTCCTTTCTTCCAGACTTCACATTCATTTTGCTTCCTGTTGTGTATGACCTTATTTTCTCCCCTAAATGGCTCCTGGTGTAGAGCAAAATGCACTATTTTGGCATTTGCATCAGCAGTGTGCAAGCTGTGCAGGTGTTTGCTCCTACAGACCAGTCATGAAAAATGACTGAAGCAGGATCAGAACTGCCCTGATCACTTGAGCATCACCCTTCTATTCTTATTATTTCCAACCTGCTCTTTGTGTGTTTCCTCTCAGACATTTGGGAGGTCTCTGTAGCTCTGGTTTTGGTGTACAGTGGTTCAGACTATAAATATATAAATTAACCGTGCTTGCTCCTCTCCTGCCTAAACTCACGCTGCGATTTTTGTGAGGAGAACTCACTTCTTTTATTAGGAGAGCTTTCAAGATGCTATTTAAATTCTGCTTTAGCTCGCTTCCGTGTCTGTTTAAAAATTCATGCTGCTGAGGGTGCTTTTAAAGCTCTGTGTGCACTTCCTGACTGAGAGGTACGAGCAGTAACTTCTGGTTACTGTTTGAAACTGAAATTTTAGGGAGTAGATCAGATGCAACTTGGTGACTTGTGAGTAGCTGTGGGTTTTTAGTGGAGATACTGTGCTACTCCTCTGAGTTTTGATAGCTGAAAGTAACATCTGCAGGCTCGAAATTAAATAGTGTTTCTGGAGTTAATAATTTTGGATATTTTGTTGTATGCTTGTAATAAGGTAAAGGCAAATCATGCAATAATTGCTTGGTTGTGTGAGGTAATTAACAGGAATTTTTGAGGCTGAGCACATTTCCAGAGCTGCTGCTTCCTTTTCTTTATAGATCCAGGGGTAAATATGTGACTTCTCTATTGTGAACTTCTTGAGTTTCCTTTTTAATCAGTGATAACAAAAAAATGATTAAATAAGCATCTTTTTTCCCTGCAGTGTGATGGTTCCATTGCTTGACAGTGCCATTCTTGCTCTGAACTTGCTGAACCTGCCTCAGATCTTGATTTCAGTTTCATTTAGAGGCCAAGTGGTTTTCCTGGACTGTTTTTTTTTCTGTTTCCATTGCAGAAAGCTTTTACTTGTCAGCCCTCTCGCTTGCACAGAGGAGCTGCAATTTGTCAGCCTTCCACACTACATCAATTACTTATTGCAGCAGTGGTTTTGCAGTTGTGTAAATAGATTACACTTGACATGGCAGGAGTGAAAAATAGCTTGTTGATCAGGAGACAGGTAGAGGAATTGTGTGTTCCTTGGGAAAGGATTAATTAGGCCGAAGAGTCCATTTTTCACCAAAGAATCAGATTTACTAATTACGTTAAACCAGTCTATTACGAAGGAAAATTCAGAGAGGTTATTTTCTAAATAAAATCAGAGCACTGCAAATGTTTCCACATTAGAACACAGCTGTGGAAGCTGCAGGGTGAGTAAGGAGAAATAATTACTCAGGATGTGGACTGGATGTTTAAGGAATAGCACAAGTTCTTTTTCTAGTTCAGCTGTGGGAAACAAACTGTTAACAAACCCAGTTAACAAAATAAATATATCTGTAGAGAAAATGGGGTTAGGCAGGGAATATAATAAACTTTTTCCATCTAGCATGGAGGTGAAAAAAAGCTTTGGGAAGCTGGTCCATGTTTAATTGTTCTTCTGATAACAGCTTAGGGGATGCTGGCTCAGCAGGATTTCATATTCTTCTCCAGCTCCAATGTTAAGACTCACTAATTTACACAGGAAAAAACTACCAGTGTTTAATGCCTCCTGGAAATGACCGTGCATATGTCTAAAGGGGAAGGAAGTGCGTGAAAAATGACTTAGAGAAAAAAAAAAAAAAAAAAAGAAAAAGGTTGGAATTTAAAGAGGAAAAAGTTGGAAAACACTTGTGCTAAGCCCCGAACCAGAAAACCCTCTGGGGGGAGGGGGGTTGGTGCTCTAATCTCATCTTTGAGACCTCTTGCACACATTCCTGCCCAGTGAAAACGAGATAGTGCAAAATGTGGAACTCAAATGGTGCATGTGAGTCCTCTTTCTGTCACTTCCTTCTAATACAGCAGCACTTTTTTTCTTTTTTTTTTTTTAAACAAAACCCACTAGTGTGAAGTCTACATCTGCATTTAAATTAGAGCATCTTAAAGAAAAGAACAGGCTCCAAAGCTGCCCACAAGAAAGGTTTCCTTGCCAGGCTCCAGCATATGAGCACTAACTAACTGCTTATTACCCAAGAAGAAATTCATTATCATGTAAATGTTGTTGGAGGGGAGGAATGTGAATTATTTCTTTTTAATTTGGTTTTAAATTGCAGTTTAGGTGATAGTTTTGGAACTTAAGTAACACTTAGCATAATTGGCTTAAGCTTGCATTCATTACAGTTTTCTTTCTGTCTAAAATTGGACCACCGTCTTGAAAATCAATTTGTGGACAAATGTAAGATTTCAGCTGATTGCATAATAAGGAAGGAAGATTTTTATTCTTCTTTCCTCTCAGAGCCTATAAAATTGTAGAGTTTTATGGGAGACTGTGGACTTGCTGTTGTGGGTGGAATTACAAGCACGTTGGTTCGTTTGTAGTAATTATCATTGGAAATGTGATGGATTTCTCCATGCTGGCAAAAATGTGCTGCTGCTGCTACTTGGCAACTGTATCGTGTCTCTTGGGTGCTTGGCTGGGGTGTTCAGGGCTGGGATGCCACATTTGGGATTTCTGGGGTTGGATTTTGTCCCATCCCACCCCCTGCCATGGGCAGGGATGTCTTCCACTGTCCCAGGGTGCTCCAGCCTGGCCTTGGGCACTTCCAAGGCTCCAGGGGCAGCCACAGCTGCTCTGGGCAGCCTGTGCCAGGGCCTGCCCACCCTTAGAATAAAGAACTTCTTAATATCTACTCTGAACTTGCCCCAGCTCCATGTCATTCCCACTTGGTATCCAGGAGAATTTTGAGGTGCTTGAAGATTAATCGTGAAATACAGACTCTTCCTTGATTTAGAAGCAGGGCTTTTGTGCTCTCTTTTTCTCTTTAACTATTGCAAATAGCCCCTGAAATATGAATTTGGATTCCAGTGCAGATAGCCCAAAATTAGGTTTAATGAGAAGTGTCCTGAGCAATGAGTTTGCTGTGTAATCCCCTTGAATCTGGTAAAATAAATTAATCTGTTACCTAAGTGAGAGTTTTATCCTTTACCTTGTCAGTCCTCTGAGTATATGTTGAGCTCTTTAAAGACCACTAATAATATCAAATGTATTCTTCTCTTTAAAGCGTTTTCTCTAAAATTTAAGTTTTAAAAATGGACTTTTAGCTTCTTAACAGTGAAAAAAAAAGGAACACCAGCATTTGTGCCTAAAATAATAAGTCCAGATCCTTTAAAGGTCAATGAGTTTGGTCCTTGTTGTCAGCACAGTGGCCTGATGTCCTTTCTGCTTCACATCAGTCACAGCCATTTGCATATTGATAGGAGTATATAAAGTTTTTGGGTGGCTTGTGGATTGCAGAGTGTTTTGTGTGACACTTTGAAGTGATGGGCAGGCTCTGCTCACCGAACTCAAGGTGTTTAAATATATTTATGTGAGCTGAAAAGTGCCAGGGTTCAGCAGAGTGTGAGGAAACTGCCCTGTAATACCTAAAGCACTGAAAAAGAACGAGCTGAGGGTGCAAAATTCTGTAGAACCAGCAAATATTTAATATTAGGTCGTTCTTTTAGTTGTCCTGAGGAAGTCTGTAAATGTTAGAGAGCTGCAGCCCAGGCTGACTCTGTAAGGTGCCTTCTGTTGAGGCAGCAATAGTTAAGTGGAATTTCATTCACTTCCTGTGTTGCGAGTTTTGTTGAAAGTAGTTCTGCTGTTTCTATTTTTAACCCCGATCTCTGCGTTGGGTTGGAGAGGACGCCCGAGCTGTCTCAGCATTACAAAAGACAGCTTGGGATCACCTCGAGCATTTCCACTCGCTGCTTCTGTGAACGTGAGCACACAGAAAACTCCTGGCTGGGGTGGGAGCACAATGTAAGATACGGTTCTTTTTGAAGCCAGGCACATCCAGCTCTCTGCTGGAATCAAACTGCTCATGCCTGGTGCATCTGAAAGCCTCTGTGACACGAGAACCTCACATTTCTGTGGTTTCTGAAAGGTGCATTTTACTTGTTGAAGTCGTTAAAAGAGCTGTTTGGGGTTTGTTGTTTTTTTTCTTTTTTTTAAATTTTTTTTAGCTCTTCAAGTATAAAATTGTAAGATGTAGTTATAGGAAAAAACCTGTGGGTTTGTGGTTTGCTTTTTTTTAAGTAGTGGAGCTTGCACTTACCTCCAGTGGATGCTAACCCTGTCACCTAAACAGAATCTGGTGGTAAAGAGTGTAAGAATAAGAAACGAGGACAATAATTACAGAGAAGTGAAGCATTTTGAGGTTGGTTTCTTGTGCTCCAGCTCGTAATTCCTCTGTGTTTGTAGCGTGCCTTCAGCAGAAGGAGCTTTACAGACACGACAGTATGTGCACGTCAAATTGTGGCATGTGAGCACAATATTGTGACTAAATCAGCCTGGGGAGCTGATCCTTGCTACGTGTGAGGAACTAAATTATACTGTGTCAGCTGGGTAGCTCTGAAGGAGGTGAGAAATACTGGAAGAAAATGAAAAAATCGTAGCTGGCAGTGGCAGAAATGGTTGTGCCACGTTAACATTGCCTTGAGGGGAAAAGGCATTTAGTCACAAAGCATGTTAATTTAACTAATTGTGTCAGCGTGGCTGAGAGAGACATCCCTGATTAAACCATCCTCTGCCCTTAATGGCTTTCCAGGACGGAGCCCATACGGTGGGAAAACGCTTTTCTCCAGGAAACTGGGAAAGAAAAATCTGCTGAGGGTCTGGGGGGAGAGACAACAGCACCAGAACCCCCAGCTGGAGCTGGCCATGGGGGGCTGCACATGGAAGGGCCTCCTCGACCTCTTGAATTCCACAGAAGTGTGTGGAGCAAACCCATCCTGAGTCAGGAAGGAAGGAGCAGAACCACAGCGGAGGGGCTCGGAGCAGGAAGGAGCGGGGAACCCATCCGTGGGTGTGGGGAGCCAGCAGGGCACGGGGTAACTGGAGAAACACTCTTGCTTCATGCTGGTTTTGGTTCCCCAAGGCAGTCGTGTCTGTAGAGCCTGGTGAGTGTTGGGGCAGCAGGGTTTGACAGCAGGGTTTGACAGCAGGGACTGCAGCTGAGCAGGCTCTGGAGCTGCTTCTGGCTTGTTGCAGAAACGATTCTCAGCTCGGTCTCTGTGCACAAGGACTGATGCCTCCATGCTGGAGCCGCAGGTGTTGCTCACAAGTGAAACACTTGGTTACTGTATACAGTGGGAAAATATTTGGCTTTTTACATTTTCGCTTGTTGATTCATTATTTCTAACCATAATAAACCGAAAGCTTTGCACGTACGTGTGAAAGCACTCAGGGACGTGAAATCCCACCTCGGCTGTGGCTGCTGCTGCCTCTGGCTGTAAGCACGGAACAGAAAGAGGCTCTGGTGCTTTGAAGCTGGCACAGGTGTTGCCTGCAGCTGGCTGCACACAGCGGGGAGAGCTCACTGATGTGGCCTGTGGTCCCTGGGTAACGTTTGCAGCACGGCTGGGGTGACAGGTGTTTAAATTCCCCAGCAGCCGGGTTTAGGTGCTGCAGTCAGTGCTTCCCAAACGGTGCTTGGCAACCTCTGGTGCAGCCCTTGGTGACAGTTTTGTGTGGATTACTGTGTCTAGCTAAAATTTTGGAAGAGGGCCGTCATGGGACATTGCTGGAGGTCTGTGGCCAAAACTATTTGGGAATCTCTTGTCTAAGACACTTAAATATTCTTTGAATAGATGATCCTTTTTCTGGGAGTACATTCACATCTGTTTAGTTGAAGCAATGGCCATAAGAACAGTTGTGATGTTACTAAAAATAAAATAAAATCACCAGTAAACTTTGATAGGCCAATAAAAATATTCTCTATAATTGGAAGTGTTTATTTGGTCTGTATAAATTTACAAATATGTAAATTGTTTTATATTAAAATTTAAATCCTTTTAGCATAGGATTGGTAACTATTTGCTGTATGTAAAAGCCACTAACACAAACTATTTTGCAATTTGCTGCTCTTTGTGTTCACTTCCTGTGGTTTTTCCTGTTATTTACCTACAATATAGCTGAATATTTATTCAAAAATATGATAACCTTGAGAATTTAACATGTTCAGCTCTCAGAAATGTTTTTGGAAACGGAGTCCTTCAATGTGTGTGTGTAAAACCATTTGTTTATCCATCCTTAAGCCTGAGGAAGCTCTTACTTCTCTCACTAACTGATGTGCTCAGCTGAGTGCAAGCACTTCCTGGAGCTCAGCTGAGGCAGAAGGCTCTTGGGCAGAAGAGATAAACAACTGCACACAGGAATATTCCCTGGCTTCTTGCAGTGTTCTGTTTAAACCATGCACTTGTTCAGGGTCAGAAATGCATCCAAGTCTTGTCTGTCATACCCAAACTTCCCCACATTCTGCTAGGCAGCAATAGGAGAGTACCAAAATCATTAGCAGGTTTATTAAAGCCTCCATTTTTATAAACTCAGTTAAAAAAAAACCCTTTTTTTTGCTCGGATTGTAGATGGATTAAATGGTTGATAACAGCATGGTGTTTGCTTTTTCTTCTTGCGCTAACACAAACTGTCCTCTTTTTTTTGTCACTTTATGGGAGTGAGGGCTTTCAGAAGTCCACAGCTCACACCTCTGATTTGCAATTTTTCTAGCGTTTGTCAGCCAAAGGCATTGCAGGGACACGGTGGGAATTTCCATGAGGGAGGGAGCTGGGGTGTGAATTTACAGTTTAATCATCTTCCCTGCACCATGAGCTCAGAATCTGAGCCTTCCCCTGCTACATGCAAAGAGAAATACACAGCTTTGGATTACTTAACATGCCACCAGGGTGGGGAGATGCACAAACCAAGCTGCAGAACTGCTTTAAAATACCCACTTGGAGTGTGTAACACAGCCAGAGACAGCTGGGGGATGGGACAGCTCGTGGAAGAGCAGCTGGGGGCTTTTCCTTGTGTTAATCCCAAGCACCTGCTGTGGTCGGACATGTATGAAAGGACAAAAACCAGAATTCCTTGTGTAGCTGGTGCCTTCCATAAACACTTTGAGCAGCTTTCACTGCTGCACACGAATCAAAATGTAGCTGAACAAAGAAGGGTAAGAGAGAACTGCTGTCAGAGAAGATGCAGAGTTTTGGGCCCTTCTCATCTATGCAGACCGTGTCAGAGTATGGAGAAAGGGCTCATGTGGGGCTGAGTAAATACAAGAATATACGTCAAACAATAGGGTCACTTCCAATTGAGTTTAGACCCTATGAAAATATGGAAAATGTCCCAAATGTCCAGGGAATTTTTGCTGACAGGCTGGAGGTCAGTTCTGCAATCAGGCACATTAGCAAGGTAGGTCCTTCAAGCAGGAATAGCATGTCTGGAGCAAGTGGTATCTAAAAAACATCAAAGATAAAGTGAATGGGAACCAATCCAACCAGAATACTGGAAATTGGTGAAAGGTTGGAGCCTGGGGGAGCAGAGTTTGCTGCCAGAAACAGGTGTCTTCTACAACAGCAGCAAACTCAGGGAGAAAGATGGGAAAACGAGAAAATGCAGTGTGACTGGGGATGTTCCATGCGCCCCCTCTGTGGTTCAGTATTTAAATAATCAGTGCCATAAGTGAGTCTGTGCAATGCCTGGGTGGTTGGTGCAGTTTTCTGACCAGCTCTGCTGTGTTGAGCAGAGCTCACAAGTTGTTCTTTCCCACATGATGCCAGTTCCCTCTTTTACCTTCAAGCGTGTGATGTGGGGGTGAGAAAAACCCTCTGGCCTAGAAAGAGCCCTTCCTCTTTTCAGGAAGTTTTCCTAGCGATGGAGTGGAGGAGAAGAGAGGCATCCTTTTTTTGGATAAAGGAGTGAGAGAAAGAGGTGCCTCTGGTGAATAGAATAGCAGAGAATATCTATTCTCTTCTGCAGCTTTCCCTTTCCAGCTTAAAAAAGGGCATATCCTGAGGGATAGAGCTCTCCTGATACCTCAGTGTCATCAGGCAGAGAAGGGACTTGAGGTACCAGCTGTAATTCAAATTGGATAATTAAACCCAAAATGTTTGAGGGCCCTCACCATGAAGCTTTTGTGTGTAAGTTATTACCATTTTAGGAAAAACCTGCAGGTGTTTTTGCATTCCCTTGGGAGCTTGGGCCTGTTATTATCAGTTAGACATTCCCTGAGCAGATCTATTGTGTTGGGAGCCTCTGGAGACCTGGAAAGACATTCAGCTTCCATTGTCTGGGGCAGTAGTAGTCCTATGTGCTCTCAAAAGGAATTTTCAGACTCAAGACCAAAGAAGGCTGGTGAGGTTTTGTCTTCAATACTCAATAGGTGAGATCTGAATATTGGTTTTGCACAGTTTCTGTGAATGTGTTTTTCCACAGGAGGATTTTTGCCTTGGAAATTGCCTGCCCACTTTAAAGAGATTATACAGAGTTTGTCATTGTGGAAAATGTCTTGTCAAACACAGGCCTTGCTGGTAATTCCCATGTTTTGGATGTTCTGAATGCTGGGGAAACACTTGAAAGGGAGCCCCAAATAAGAGTTTTGCATGCTGGGATCATTCTTAAATTGCAATAAGCGCTGGTCCTGCTTTGTTCAGAGTAATAAACTCTTTTTTTCTGAAAGAAACAATTGTTTTTGTGGTCCTTTGCAGAAGGAACCTGACCAAGCTGTCCCTGATATTCAGCCACATGCTGGCAGAACTCAAAGGCATTTTCCCCAGTGGCCTCTTCCAGGGAGACACGTTCCGGATCACCAAGGCAGATGCTGCAGAATTTTGGAGAAAGGCTTTTGGTGAAAAGTAAGTTCCTAACTCTGCTTAAAAATAGAAGTATGGGAGCAAATTGCACACAGCGTTTTTTAAGAAGTCTGTTTGGCTGTTCAAAAAGGGCTTGGTCAGGTTAAAATAAATGATGGGAGAGACCTACTGGTCATTTTGTCCGTCTCTGGGGTGAGGTAAGGAATTATTCCTGCATTAAATTTCCCAGTTTTTGTCCTGTCTGGTTTTAAATGTGTCAAGTGGTGAGTCTTTCCCCACTTTCCCCAGGAGACTCTTGTATTGTCACAGTGTTTCCCTTGATTATTCAGCTTAAATTTTTCTTTAACTCATAAGTAAGCTCTACAAGTTATGCAAAATGATCCTTTCTTCTTCCAAAGGTTACCATGCCCCCAACATGGGTTGTTCTTTAGCTAAGCCATTATATTATATTCTTTTCATCTTCCTTCCAATTAGTCTTTCCAATCATTTACTCACCTCTCTTCTTCTTTGAATTTCTCTTTGCAAAATGGCTTCCTAAGAGTGAGGGGGGAAAGGGAAATGCAACAGTCTTTGTGTGCAGGCTGCTGAAATGTCAGGTTTAATTTCTCTATCTAATGAAACGCTGACTAAATGAACCATGGAGGTGTTCACAGCAATGTTTGGGGATTAAAGTTAATGGATTGGGTACTGCTTTCAAACTGAGGGAACTGAGGTACTTCACCTAAAGAGTTTAATTAGTAGCTGTCAGAACAAAAAGCAGTAATCTATTTACTCATGAATAGCACAGTTGTCTGAAGTGAGGCATTTTCTTTCTATGTTTCTATTCCACTTGATATATTAAAAGAAGGAAAATATTCCTTTAAACAGGAGCTTGTGTTTTGGCTTCTGATTATCTTCCTTCTCCAGTTAATCCTTCTTTAGAGACTTGTTTGCAGCTTTTTTTTTTTAACCATATAGACTTAACTCCTTTGCCACCAGCTGCAACATCCTGAAATTATTGTCAGGTGATGCTGTGGTAGGACTGCAGAAAGAGGGAAAGGAGAAAGCAGAGGGGGACTTCTAAATCCAAATTTTGCATGTATAGAGAAGATTGTCTTAAGTTCATTTGTCTGCTGATTTCCTGCTGTCCCAAGAAATCTGTGTTTGTGTAACATGAATAAATCTCTTGTGGGCGTTTTTGATTTTTCTCTGTTCTATTATCACAACATGGATACTCAAAAAAACAATGTGTAGGTGTGCACATGGTGGTGGTCCTCAGCCATATCCCATTCCCTGCTTTTCCCCAGGACCATTGTTCCTTGGAAAAGCTTCCGCCAGGCCCTGCATGAGGTGCATCCCATCAGCTCAGGGCTGGAGGCCATGGCCCTGAAGTCAACCATCGACCTGACATGCAATGACTACATTTCAGTATTTGAGTTTGACATCTTCACACGACTCTTCCAGGTAAGAATTGAGGAAGGGGAATCACTTAAGGGTGTCTCAGTGCTTCAGGTTAAACTCTTTTTTCCAGGCCAATATTTTACACACATTATTTATACTGTATGGGATTTGATTGTCTTGCCCTCCATCCCTTAAACATTAATACTCAAGACTCCATACTGCAGGAAAAGCGGGTGATATTTCTGGCTGTAGGATAAAAGATTCCCTAAATATACACTGCAACTCCCAGGCACATTCAGCATCCTGCCATGAATCAGGTTTTCCCTTTCAAAGGTCACTTTGAGACTGAAGCTCTGACACAGCTTCTGCAAGCCAGGAAATGTGAAGCTTAGTTTATCACTCTGTCTTCTCTTGTCCCTTTCTTTATTGTCAGATTTATTTTCCATGGGGGTTGTTCAGGATGGAGCTCAAGCATGAAAATTTGGGCTTCCTATCTTTTGAACTGACACAGCCAGGATGTTGTGGACGTGTCTGTGTGTGTGAGAAATCTCTGTATCACTGAAGTGATATTAATAGTAGGTAAAATTCTTCCCCACAGTCTCTAATAGTGCTAAATTCAAAAACACAGCTTCTGATGGTACAATTGGGTATTTACAAGAACAATCACTTACTTCTTTGGCTCTGACTTGCCTTTTCCCATGTGATAGGGTGGGTTGTAATTAAGATATGTCTAGATGAAAAATTCCCATGTTTGGTGTTGCAATGTAGCTGATCTCATTCAGCACTTTTCCCAACTGTTGTACATAAAGAACAAGTCAAGAGCTGCTGCAGATTCCAGGGGCTGCAGAGTTCTTAGGGAGCGCTGATATTTTCTCGTAGACAAGTTAAAAAACTTGGAAAAATCAGATGAGATTTGGACACCCAAGCCCTTCTCAGGGTCGAGAGCTTTGGAACGGTTGTTACGACTTTTGGGGCATCATTTTAAAGGATATTTGAGATGTATGTGCTGGTTTCTTTGTTCAGGTCTGAGATCAGCCACAGGCCTTGCCACACCCTGGTGAGGTTGGGTTGGTGAGGAATAGTCACAAGTTACAGACAGTGAAACTGAGACACAGAGGGGAGGTCACTGTCCCCAGGCTGTGCAGGAAGTCGGTGTTGGAGAGCAGACCAGTCATGGTTCCTGAGCCTGTGCATAATCTCATTAAACTCCTGCCTTCATCCCTGTCTGGGGAATGAGTCATTTTCTCTGCAGAAGCAGCACAATTGATGGCTATTCTTGAGCTGTGACCTCAGTGACTTCTCCTTTAGTATTTATTAAAGGAGTTTTGATTAAGGTCTGTCTTAGGTGATGATTTTATCCCCAACAAGCGAGGAACTCAAATGCCAAGCGCTGCATGGGAATGAATGTTTTGATTTCTCCACTGGATTTGTGGTGGAATAGAAAATGTTTCTCTCACTGAAGAACCCTTTGATTCAGGAATATTGACCCTTTTCAGAAGTGTGTGGTTAATTTGTTTCTTTGTTGCTGCTGCAGCCGTGGTCGTCTCTGCTGAGGAACTGGAACAGCCTGGCAGTGACTCACCCTGGGTACATGGCATTCCTCACCTATGACGAGGTGAAGGCCCGCCTGCAGAAATTCATTCACAAACCTGGCAGGTGAGAGAGAGCTCAGCCAGCAGGGCCCTGCTGGGAGGTTCTTACTGACACCACTGATTGCAGCAGGGCTGACAGATTCTCTGTGCTCCTTTCTGGAGGTTATGTGGTTACTTCTGGGCTGCTTTTAAACATGAAAACCTCCTGTAGTCCGTTTGCTTGTTGGCTTGTTGAAAGTTAATTTGGAACAAATGATTTTAAGGATGTTAACTTCTCTTGCTCTGGATTCTGGGTTTCATTTCACCTGGAGGCCAGTGCTTGGATTCTTTTCTCATTTTGTATCATGTTGCAAAGTTCCCCTTTGAACTGCCTGGGATCAATTGGGGAAAGCTGGTACAAATCATCAAGTGATTCCTACTAATTTTTATTTGCTGTCTTGATATGGCCAGACAAAGGCTGCCTACTTGTCATTTAATCTTTTCTGCCTGTTCCACACTGAGGTTTCCTTTCCTTTGTGTGTTTTTAGTTACATTTTCCGATTGAGCTGTACCCGCCTGGGTCAGTGGGCCATTGGCTATGTCACTGCAGATGGGAACATTCTCCAGACAATCCCCCACAACAAACCTCTTTTCCAAGCACTGATTGATGGCTTCAGGGAAGGCTTGTAAGTAACTTCATAAAAATTAAGACAACAAAGCAGTTAAAGCTTAAATAGTCCCATTGCTGTCGGTGGAATAAACTCATTGCTGAACTATTTTGGCGCTCAAGAATTACTGACAGCTGTCTTTGCCCTGGAGAGCTGGGCAGTAGCAGATGATAAATGTGCAGCAGTGTTTCCCTTCTCATAAATCCCTTGTTTTGTCAAGCCCTTAATTTGAACCAATACTTTTAAGAACGACGTGTTTGATTTTGGTCCAATCATAAAATTCTTCCAAAACTTTAGAATTCAGAATACCTTGAATTCCCACCCTTTCCTTCTCACCTTCCTTCTTTCTTCCCTTCCCACCCCCAAAAGAAACCTTATTTATGTGTGTGTGTGTGTATACATGTGTGTTCATGCACATACAGAGATTTTTTTTTCCCCAACTGCTTCCAGTTATTTATTTCCTGACGGCCGGAATCAGAATCCTGACTTGACTGGCTTGTGTGAGCCCACACCTCAGGACCACATTAAAGTTACACAGGTGAGTAAAATATTCCATCCCATCAAACTCTCTGCCTTTCTCCCTAATTCCCACCCTCCTTAGCTGTTTGTACAACTCTGTCGTACTTGGTATTCCCAAGACCTGTTTTTAAGGCTGCTGTATTTTACAGGAATTACAGAAATCTTTGCATGATAGGGATGGGCAGAGGAGATTGCAAAGACAGATTTTAAGGGTTTATTTTTAGAATATTCTGCCAAATATTGATGTTTTTGTGCCATTCAACATGACTTGAGCCCTGCTTTTCTTGGGACGCTTAACTGAAAATTTTGGATAATTTGAACTCCACTTTTTTCAGAGCTTGACAGATGCATCTAGCACATGGAATTACAGTGAAATCTTTGCAGATTTCTGTTCTCCCTGTGATTTTATGCTGTCTTTCCCTCAGGAACAATATGAGCTGTACTGCGAGATGGGCTCCACGTTCCAGCTGTGTAAAATCTGTGCTGAGAACGACAAGGACGTGAAGATCGAACCTTGTGGACACCTGATGTGCACCTCCTGTCTCACAGCCTGGCAGGTGAGCCTTGGCCTCTTCTTTATCTCTCTGAGGGCAGCTGCTTGCTCTTTGACAGATATATTCTCTTCTCAGAACTGTTCAGGTGTGGAGAGAAGGCAGCAGAAACATTGAGCTCATAATGTCACAGCATCAGAAGCTGTTTAGATGCCTGATCTCTTAATACGGAACAGACAAAAACTGTGAGAACTGGCTAAAAAGCTGATTTTCTACTTCAAGGAGAAAATATTCCATATTTGTAGCCCAGTTTGCCTTTGTCTTCCTCTCAGCTGAAAGCTACCTGCCAAAAAGCAGGTTAAAAGCCGATTGTTTATGAAGCAGGTGATAATTTGTGCACCCCCAAAGGCTGCTGTGACAGATCTCTTCTGTCCCCTGCAGGAATCAGAAGGCCAAGGTTGTCCCTTCTGCCGCTGTGAGATCAAAGGCACGGAGCCAATCGTGGTGGATCCGTTTGATCCCAGAGGAGGAGGAGGATTGTCCAGGCAAGGGGCAGAAGGAACCCCCTCTCCCAACTATGACGACGACGACGATGACAAAGCTGATGATTCCCTCTTCATGATGAAAGAACTCGCTGGTACCAAAGTAAGGTCACTGGGATGGGTGCTGATAAATGTGGCAGTGCCTTTTCTCCAGCAGTGTTCTCTTAATGATTTGTGCCTGTGAGGGTTGTCAGACCTTATAACAGAAAAGATCCTGCTCCCTATGGAAAACAGGGATTTAGGTCCAGTTTTGTGAGCTCACTTCACACTGTCAGTTTGGGATCACACCTTTGATCTTTTGTGTGTTGTCTTGGAGGCATCCCTAGAGGAGTGAAACAGCTGGCCTGACCTGCTGGAATGGAAGACCTGGGTTTGGAACACTCGTCTCTGTGTGTTAGATTTTGATTTCCTAGCCAGATTTCACCCAGATCAGCAAAAATCCACCCATTTTTCCCCAGTGATGGATCCAGCCAGGCAGGTACAGCCTTCCCGAGGTCCTGATTAATAACGAGGTAGAGGGCAGGCTGTTCTGCTGAGGAACTCAATTTGGCTGTCATCTTTTCATATGGTGGCTGATAAATTTGTCTAATAAAGGTGTGATAACTCTGCCTTTAGTGCTGCTTCCCTCCAGGAGCTGTGTACAAGACAGGAATTCTTTGTGGATCCCTGCGTGGCTTTTTAATTTCATTTTCATTTCAAAATCTGATTGCTGCTCTTGCGTTTTTTTCACTGCATAAGGAAGTGGGTTTGAATTTGGCTAATTTTTAGTAGCTGAATCAACTAAAATAAGCTGCATTTCAGAAAGAACCATCACCTCTGGTTTACCTAGAGTCTTATTTCCCTTCATCTTCCACCCTGTAAATAATGTACTAATCAGTAAACACTGTTCCTGGAGGGTTTTATATACATGTTTTGAGGAAGCAAAGCAATTTCCTTGGTGTGACATCCTGTCAAGGTTGATACTCTGTTGGCTTTAGTGAGCTCAAACATGCATGAAGCTTTTCGAAATTAAAAAGCACTAGCTTTGATTGTAAAAAAGAGAAACTAAAGAGAAGAACAGGCACTGTTCTGCTTTGTTAAGTGGAAAACCAGGTTGCCAGAGACAAAACTGGAGGGTTTGGTGCACACCAGTGCTTTGTAGTGAAGGCAGTTTGCACAGGGACAGGAAGCTTTGCAGCAGATCGTGCCCTCTGGTGTTGAAAATCAGCTTCTCCCTGCTCAGGGCCTGCTGAGGCAGGTTTGTTAGTCCATCAGAACAGCTTGGTTGGTGTTTCCAAGTGTGCATTTGCAGTGGTGTCTCACAGCTAAGCCCGTTCCTCAAGGATTGCTCCAAGTGCTGCAGTGCTGGGAACTGGCTGCATTCCTGGAGGACGGTTGTTCCTCACAGAGCAATTTGTCACCAATATTGCAGCCAGACAGCTGGAAAACCTCTCCAGAGGACAGGAATTCTGTGGGTTGAGCCGTGTGCTGACTTTGCCATTGTCCCCTCTCAGGTGGAGCGTCCTCCCTCGCCGTTCTCGGTGGCCCCGCAGGCCACCCTCCCTCCCGTGCCCCCCCGCCTGGACCTGCTGCAGCAGCGAGTGGCCAACCCCCCCGGGGCCTCCAGCCCTGGCACCACTTCCAAGGTCAGACACACTCAATTCCCCTTCAGCTGTGATTTGGGTGGGGCAGGCAGGGAGCACAACAATCTGGTGACCCCAACATGTTCTCTCTGACGTCCCCAAGTACTTTCTTCCTTTTCAGTCCGGCCTCCCTTAGGGTGACTGGCAACTTGAACTGCCAAATTATTGTTACTACCATCATATTCCCTGCTTTTCAGCCTCAATCCCTGCTCCCTTTGGATTTTCCTTGTATTTTGTTCTAGCTAATACAGAAGGTACCGTATTTCTCTCCCAACTTTTCTGCACTCATTTTTACATCAAGCATTTTTTAGATAGAAAATGAAGGCAGGAATTCAATGTGTGTGACTGGGAGAAATTAACTGGGTTTCTGATTGATCAGCAGAAGGCAGTAGGATGATCTTGGTGGCATTAAGTTAATGGTTCTTGAGATGCAGCAGCAGTTCTTCATCTGGTTTGGATGGAATAATGAAATTAGGAAAGTTCAAGCAGAAGAAAATACCTGTTTCTGTGAATACTCATTGCTGACTGATGAATGTTAACCTGTACAAATAACCCACAATTGAATCATTTTTTTGAATAATGGGGAGGCTCTGTTTGGAATCCAGTCTAAGGCTGCTTCAAGCTCATGTTTTCCTTCAAGAAGAAGAATCTGGGGTGTTCAGTGCCTGGCTGGAGTGCACGTAGTTCCTGTTATCTCCTCAAGCCTGTGCAGAAGTTGTGGAGATATCTCCGCATCCTCGGAGATAATTCCTTGTAAAAACAGATAAAAACCACCCCAAAACTCTCCCTTCTGCTCCCACCTCCCTCCTGTTTATCTTTTCTGGCTGGGCTGCCTTTGTTAAGCAATTATTTTCTGTTCCAGGCCGCACCTGGTGCTCTGCACAAGGACAAACCTCTGCCGATCCCACCCACGCTCCGGGACCTCCCTCCGCCGCCGCCTCCGGACCGGCCGCACTCCCTGGGCACCGAGGGGCGCCCGCAGCGACGGCCCCTGCCCTGCACCCCGGGGGACTGTCCCGCCAGGGACAAGCCACCCCCGCTGCCCTCCAACCGCCAGGGCGACCTGTGGCCAGCCAGGCCCATGCCCAAAGCCCCTCCGGCGGCTGTGAGCCCCGGGGACGTGTGGGCTGGGAGAGAACTGTCCAACCGGCACTCGCTTCCCTTCTCCCTGCCCTCCCAGATGGAATCCAGGGCTGAGAGCCTCCGGCTTGGGAGCACGCTCAGCCTGGACAACCCGGGGGTGAGTAGGTCTGGTGGGGCTGGAGGTAATCTGGGAGAAAAGCACCCTCTTATCACACTGAGGAGTGGGATTTTGTCAAGGGAGAGATGGAAAGAAACTGGTGGATGCCAGGCAAGGGAAGTGTTCATTCCTCTTGGGAGCAAGGTTGAAAGCCCAGTTTCAGCAGTCGTGAGCCACAATTGCCTGATCATTGTTCACCTTTCAGTGTTCAAAAGCTGAGACTGTTTTCTGTTGTTATCTAAAAAACTCTGATTTACTCTGCTCGATTTTCAGCCCTGAGAAACCTACACACATCAGCTGTGATGAGTTTGACAGGGTAAAATTGGAGTTAAATTTGGGTCTGTTCATGTGCAGGACTCTGTTACCAGGGTACTGAGTAGTCCAACATTTTGTTCTCTAAAAGCAATTGCAGGCAGTTTTGCTTTCCTTCTATTTCCTTAATTTTTCCTTTGAGTGCTTCCAGCTTTCTAAAATTGAAAGCAAGCACATTTTTAGCCAGATTTTCTAGGAAAGTGGCACGTGCACGGTTGTCATCCTGTCTCCAAATGTGCGTGCTTGTCTGCGTCCTTTTCCTCTTGGCTCCCACTTTGGCCTGTTTCAGCTGAATTTGCCAAGGCCATTGGAATTGCAAAACATGTGAAGTTCTTCCTGCGGGAAAACCCCTGCAGTGTCCTCACTGGGGGAAGGCTGTCAGAGAACTCCTAGATTTCTGAGGTGTCAGTAAATGCTGTGGAAGAAATGAGGATGCTTCATTCCCACAGAGGCTGTTGAATGAGTGGCTTTGCAGCTACACTGGGACGTGTGGTGTTTCTGATTCCTGCTTTGGAATTTTGTCTTCCAGAGCTCCAGCAGTGGTCCAGCAGCAACCTCAGAGTGTGAACACCCCAAAATCAAACCCTCCTCGTCTGCCAATGCCATCTACTCCTTAGCTGCCAGGTCTGCTGGGATTTTTTCTAACTTGCAGAGTGGGAATTGCAGGGTGCTGGTGCCAGGGACAGAACTGACACAACTCTTTCAGTCTTAGTTTTAAACTCTGACAGATTCAAAACACGCAATTTAGAGAAAGCAGCTGAAATCAGCATCCCAAAGAGCTGTGGGGAGAGGTGGGAGTTCCCCTGGGTTGTGGCAGTAGGAATCAGGCTCCAGTTGCCATTAGCTCTTTAATGAATTCACTTTGGAGTGGGGCTTTATGTGATGTAAATGTGCATGATGTCGTCGCTTCCTTTTGCATCATGACTGTACTCATTTGAAAACAAACCTGTGGAAGATGGCAAGTCAGAATCATAATTTAATAGGGAAATTAAAATAAATGCAATAGCACAAGAACACTGACAGAGGCAGGATACAACCTGACACCCTGTCAGGCAGGGTGGTGGTAGCAGTCCAGATGAAATGGTCCTGTTAAAGCCATGATCCTGTAGAAAAGGGTCTGGTCTTCACCTGAAGGCCCAGTGGTGTAGCTCTTGTCCTCTGGGAATCCAGTGGGTAAGGGCTGAGTGTGCTGTTCCAAACCCCAGATTATATCCAGGTGGGAATGCTTGGCCCCTCCCCCTGGGCAGAGCCTCACACAATGGGATGATGTCATTTAATGAGTCACGTGGTGGGTCCTTGATTGCCCATGTGATCAGGGATGAGTCATCAAAGAGATAAGAAACATTGCCCCACCCACTTTTAACAGCTTGTAACCTGAGACAATGACCTTGTGCCAGTGTGACCTTGAGGGCTGCTTCCTGAAAACCAAATTATCTCTTTAGACAGACTTGCTGTGAGGTGACTGTGGATTTTAAAGGGCACCTTGATATTAATTAGATTTTTATGTCTTGTTTCTCCTGCCTCCAGACCACTGCCTGTACCAAAACTGCCTCCTGGGGAGCAGTCTGAGAGCGATGAGGACACTGAGTACATGTCACCATCCTCTCTGCCTGTGGTGCCTCCAGGTCCTGCTGTGCAAAAACCGGAGCTCAAAATGCCTTTGGAAATGACTCAGAGTTTACGGTGAGATTCTGAGTGGTTTTGCACTTCCTCCTCCCAGCTCTGGGGCAGCACATTTGGGACATCAGGGTGGGAATTTTGCTTGCTCAGATTTCTGAATTCCCCCAGTGATATTCACCAGATCTTGACTAAAATAGCAATAAAGGAAATGTGACCAGTGCTCTTGTGCAGAGTCCTTGTACAGTATTAAAGGACTCAGATATCCCCTTCCTTCCCTCTCTCTTTGCCAGGAGCCTTTTGAGGGCAGAAACAACTGAAATTCAAAACTCTTATTAAAATGTAATTTTTGGTGGTATCATTTTAACTCTTTTAAGCTGAGGTGCTGTACTGCAATAAACATTACCAGAGCATTGTCCTGAGCAAATATTTCACAGAGCAGTGGTGATTTCACTTTGAAACAAGAAGCTGTGCCCAAGCTCTGTCACAGACAGGGTGGAGGTGGTGGCCGCTGTCACCTGTGTGAAGGGGAATGTGTTCTCTCCCTCAGAGTTCTAGACTGTGACCAGCAGCCCGAGGGCTCCACGTATGAAGCAATGTACAACATTCGCTCCCAGGCAGCATCCTCTGCTTTCGAGGCTGTCAACACTTCTGGTGAGTGGGTGTGCTAAAAGACAGCTGAGGAACTGGGGTACAGTGAATTGCTGCTGCCAGTGGAACAGCATTTTCGGCTGAATTAAAGAAATTACATTTGGTTTTGTAGTTAAAACAGCTGGGATGGATGTGGAAATGTGAGTCTGTGCATGCATTTTAAAATATTCCCATTCCATACTCCAGAAAAAATACAGTAAAAATTTTTCCCAGAGTCCATTCCAGTCTCTGGGAAAAATCCGGTCCGGGTTTTCCCCAGAGTCCATTCCAGTCTCCGGGAGAAATCCAGTCCGGGTTTTCCCCAGAGTCCATTCCAGTCTCTGGGAGAAATCCAGTCCGGGTTTTCCCCAGAGTCCATTCCAGTCTCCGGGAGAAATCCAGTCCGGGTTTTCCCTGGAGTCCATTCCAGTCTCTGGGAGAAATCCAGTCCGGGTTTTCCCCAGAGTCCATTCCAGTCTCCAGGAGAAATCCGGTCCGGGTTTTCCCTGGAGTCCATTCCAGTCTCTGGGAAAAATCCAGTCCGGGTTTTCCCCAGAGTCCATTCCAGTCTCCGGGAGAAATCCAGTCCGGGTTTTCCCCAGAGTCCATTCCAGTCTCCAGGAAAAATCCAGTCCGGGTTTTCCCCCGAATCCATTCCAGTCTCCAGGAGCAATCCAGTCCGGGTTTTCCCGAGAATCCATTCCAGTCTCTGGGAAAATCCAGTCCGGGTTTTCCCGAGAATCCATTCCAGTCTCTGGGAAAAGTCCAGTCCGGGTTTTCCCGAGTCCATTCCAGTCTCCAGGGAAAATCCAGTCCGGGTTTTCCCCCATGCCGTACTCTGGAAAATCGGCTTTTCCCGGTGCCGTGCTCGGGAATCAGGTGTTTTTAATTAAAATAGGCAAGTATTTTTAGCCTAATTTTCCCTTTTGGAAAGTGCTGCCATTAAATGTGAGGTTTTAGCAGCAAAACTTTAGTTCTGTGTGCTCCTGTCAGTGTTTGGAAATGGGGGAACAGAGTCTGCCTCGAGAGACAGCTCAGTCCCAGAGCTCAGAATGTGCCTCCTCTTCCAGATGAAGGGAACCTGGCAGCAGCCACTGCCAGCAACGGCCCTGAGGAGTCAGAGAATGAAGAAGATAGTTATGATGTCCCCAAGCCACCACTCCCTGTTGCCATTGCTCGTCGCACACTGTCTGATATCTCCAATGCCACTCCTGCCTTCAGCCGAATGTCCTTGGAAAATGACTCTGTCACAGGTCAGAGAGCTCTTGTGTCTCTTCTTGGTACCGATGGCTGGCTCTGCAGGTTTGAAACCTGTGTCACTCACTTGAGATTTTGGATTTAAGCTGTAAAATCAGGTTTATGAGGCAGAATTACACTGATTCTTAGGTATTTTGTTTGATTTATTTTAGCTTTTATTTGATTTATAGCTTGGAATGCACTGCCTTGGTCATTTAATCCCTAAGCTTGCAGATCGCACTGAAATCATGGTTAGGAAAAGCTTTTCTCAGCTTAAAGTATATTCCTTAATCCACTGTTGACTACAGGGCATAGGATATTTTTGTGCCAGGGTGTACCAGGGCATGAGGCAGGATTTCCATCCCTGGAAGTGTCCGAGGCCAGGTTGGATTTGGGGTTGGAGCAGCCTGGGACAGTGGAAGGTGTCCCTGCCTGTGGCAGGGGGTAGAAGGAGATGGGCTTTGAGGTCCCTTCCAACCCAAAGCATTCAGGGATTGTGTCCCTGCTCCAAGTGGAAGATCCAGGGCTGGCCTGGCACAGTTTGTGGCTCTGTCAGTCCCTGCAGATGGCACAAGTGTTCTGCCTGACGCTCTCGTCTCCTCTGAGTGGGGACCAGTGGCTCAGCAAGGGCAGCTTTTTGTCCCTGGGGAATAGAGGACATCGTGTCCTTCTGGCTGCAAGGCACATTCTCTGAGGGAAGAATTAAAGCCTCGTGTCTCCAGGAGCTTTTCTGAATAATGGTTGACTTATTCCCTGCTCAGCAGCTCTTTAGGAAGTTCTGAAACTCTTCCTGCTGGGGGTTTTCGGTCTGAATGTGCTGGTGATTTGCCAAGGAGCAGGAATGAGTTTCTTGTTCCGTCTGGAAGCAGAACCTCCTTACCCAGAACCCCTTCCCCCCAGTGAGTCTTCTCTTTTCCTGCTTCACCATTCCACTTCCCTGACCTTCTTTAGCACAGAGAAGAGTTTCCTAGTGCAGAAAAGTTCATTATTTTTGCCCCACCTCCCTGCTCCCTGTTTCACTTTTTAAATCTGTCCCTGTGTGTGTAGAATTTGGCTGAAAGGGATAAAAAGGAACAGAGCAAGTCCCAGATCAAGTACTGAGCTTAATCATTGACACTTTGTTTCTACAGCCCTGAAATAACACTGCTGCTGTCCTGCTTTAGGGGTAGGGAAATGGAAAATATGGGAAATGCTGATTGTTCCTGCTGTGGGAAGCAAGGCACTGGTGCAAGCAAGCCTGACTGGTGTGGGATTCATCTTGGCAGATTTATGCTCTCAGGAGTTGAACCCTGCAGTTTGGTTTATTAATGATTTACCAAAATAACTGTCTTAGCAGTTGTCCTTTCAGACTGACCCGTGGTCTCTGAAACTTGATGCAGCTCAAGCTGAAACAGCTATTCCAGAAGGCAGTTTGGGGCAGAGGAGTGGGCAGACCTTCTTCTCACACGTACAAAAAGCTTTTTATGCATGAGAAACTTGAATTCTGAAGATGAGGGAGCTGCACTGAGTTGTGGTTGGTGAGGAAGCTTCAGGGAATTTGGTTCCTGAAGAGCCTTCTCTGTCTCAGGGCTTTTGGTGCAAGTTTTTCAGAAGGGCCCCACAATGCTGCTTCTCTGAGCAGGCTGCGGTGCCCACTCTTACAAAGGGATTGTTTGGACGTGATTTGTCTGTTGTACTCCAGTTCTGCTGCCAGAAAACTCTGTGGAGTGTCGTGAGGACTTTTTCCAGGAGACAAATAAATCTTTTTTTAAGGTGATGTCAAATATCCATGCAGAAAAGTTTCCCGTGATTGGCAAAAAATGCTTTCAGCGATGATACAGGAGGTTAAAACTCAGGAATGATCAGATGCTGCATGAGCACATTAAACAATGTGTTTTTTCCTCTGAGAGTTTGGTGACTTGTTTGGTTTATTGGCTGTTATTCCCTCTTCCCAGCAGTGCATGATGTGGCTGCAGGGCAGTGTCACATCAGAATGACTCAGGGAAAAGCAGAACAGGCTGAGCTTTATCGATGTGCCATTAGGCAGGGAGAGCTTCAGCAGAGGAAGAGGAGAACATAATCCAGTTGCTGACCCTTCAGAGAGCATAATTCAGTTGCTGAGGCAATTGTGGTGGCTGAGTTGGGGCTGGGTTTGTGCACACAGAGATGAGGGAGCAGCCTCTGGACAGCTAAACTGGGGGGTTCTGTCTGGTTCTGGAAGGAAATGGGATGTCTGGTAAAGAACTGAATATTCTTGGTGTCATTTTTTCTGATTCTAAGGCTGATATCTGAGCTCTGCTTACACACGTAGATCCCATGTCATTTTTTATATGGTTTTGTCTTAATAAATGAGCCTGATGAGACCTGCTAATTAAAAACAATCTCCGCAGCTGTTTTTGCACACAGGAGGGGAGGCTGGGCAGGTTGGGAGGGAGGATAAAAGGGTTGGAGAAAGTGGCAGAGCTCAGTGACAGCTTTTTGAAGTGCCTTTTATCCCCCTGATGTCATCTCAGCTTTGTTCCAAGCAAAATTTCCACATCTTTTCACTGAAGTGATGCACTTGTTTCTCCTTGCAGGTTTTTCAGACGGCTCCCAAGTCCCAGAGCGGCCGCCAAAGCCGCTGCCCCGGCGGATAAATTCCGAGCGGAAAGCCGGGAGCTGCCAAGCAGGAGGAGCCAGCAGTGGGGCCAGCTCCTCCCTGCACCTCTCCAGCGAGATCGAGAACCTCATGAGCCAAGGCTACTCATATCAGGACATTCAGAAAGCTCTGGTCATTGCACATAACAATATTGAGATGGCCAAGAATATTCTGCGGGAGTTCGTGTCCATCTCCTCCCCGGCGCACGTGGCCACATAGCACACGACCACCTCCACGCCTGAGCTGCTGTGGACCAACTGCCTGGGCAGCTGCTGCCCAGCTGTGCACCAAAGGGGAAGGGGGTTCCTTTAGAGACTTCGTGCTGAGGTCAGTCCTGCCTCTTTAAGAGAATCAGTTATCAGGTTTTCGTGGTTCCAGATTTCAAAGCAGTGGGATGAAACGGAGCGGTGTTTTATACAGTGTATGTCTTGGAGTCCTTTACCCCTACCTCTTGTCTGAGAGAGCAGATTTATTTCCAGGGTGTTGGTAGAGAAAGTATCGTGACAAGGGATCCCCGAGCCCGTGCCCTGGAGGCTGGGGGGAGTTGTTTTGTGCTGTGAATTTTAAGTGGATGCTCAGAGAAACAAAGTCTCGAGGTCGGTGTGGTGTGTCCTGTGGTTCATGGTACTAGGTTTGGATCTGTTCGCTGCTGTGTGTCTGGCTCAGGCTTTTTAGAGCAGCTGGGAGGTCACTTTCTGCTGGGAATTTATAGGAGACCTTGGAGGAATCATTTGATTGCTTCCTGTTGGCCATGGCGTGTCCCTCTTGCCTGTAATAATAGCAGTTATTGCTTCAGATTCCAGTCCTCCGTTGCTGCCTGGAGAGAGCAGGATGAGCTTCTGTCAGGGATTTTGATCCTGGCAGTGCTGGCAGTTGGATTTCTCTCGTGTGAGTGTGCTCTTGCACTGGCAGCACCAGATTCCAGCAGCTGGAGG
Source organism: Lycocorax pyrrhopterus obiensis (assembly GCA_014706295.1). Lineage (NCBI taxonomy): Eukaryota > Metazoa > Chordata > Aves > Passeriformes > Paradisaeidae > Lycocorax > Lycocorax pyrrhopterus. The sequence continues at coordinate 5,158,436 of JACSVZ010000025.1, read as the reverse complement.
AGCCTGGCGTGGTTTTGAGGGGTGGGACAGGGGGGAAAGAATTCGAGCAAGATCAAAGAGCTGGGGCTGCTGCTTCTCCTCTCTTAGCCTTGAGCATTTTGTGCTTCAGTGCTCAAACTTGATTGTGGCCCTGCTGGGCTGGAGCAGCCGTCACTGGGCACTCCCATTGCTCTTCCCTAGGAAAGTTGCACCTGGTAAATAGGGTGTTTTATTTATCTTCATTGCATGGTGGCTGTTGCAGACTAGTGGCCTTCACACACATTCCCTCACCTCCTCCAGAGAGCTTTTGCAGGAGCCATCGTCGTGCCAGGGTGTTTTGTGGAATTGGTAGATGCAGCTGATGTGTTTGTTGGTATCTCACCTGCTTCGCAGTCACACAAGTGCAGCAGTTCTCTGCATGGCTGTCAAAACAACAATGGGGGCTCTGCTTTCCATTTCCATTTCTCTAAGGTGTTGCCAGGTCTGGTGTTAAACCAGACCTGGGGAAAAAATTCTGTATTTGTAAAGTGATCACATGGCTTTAAAGGTCAGAACTCAGCTGTTTCATTGGAAAAACCTGACTTGCCTACTCAGCTACTTAACTCTGTTCATGCAGGAGGAGTGGATGGTTCCTTTGGAGAGGGTTTAGATCCAGGAGGCACAGACAGATCACAGCCTGATGGCCTGAGGCTCTTGGCCTTTGGAGCATGTCCAGCATGAGTTGCATCTCCCTGAGGTCAGCAGGGGTCACCAGGCCAAGGGCTGCAGCTTGGAATATTGCTGGAGTGATTCTGGCAGTCAGGTGCAGTTTGGCCTTTTGAGGAATCCAGAGGCTGGGCCAGATGGCTGCAGTTGGCAGAGAGGCCTTCACAAGTGTTAGCAGAGCAGAAAGTGGGTTTTTAATTAAAGCAGAGGTTTCAGCTTTCTGAATTGCTGCAGTGGCTTCCAGGCAGGCTGAGCTGTCTCTCTTTACCCCCCTCCTTTCTGTGGTGAAGAAAACACTCTCAGACAGCGTGAGGAGATGTCCTGCCATGCTCGGAGACCTTTGCTGTTTTGGGGTCAGGTCTGGCAGTGGGCAGGGTGCTCTGCAGGGCACAGGGCCTGGGCACAGCTCCCAGGAGCCCTGGGCAAGGTGGGGTCAGTGCCTGGGGGAAGAAGAAGGGGAAGAAGAGCTGCTCTTCCTCCTGTGGCCCTGGAGCAGCTGCCAGGGGTGCCAGCCCTGCTCCCTGTGGGATGTGCTGGGCATGTGGGAGCCTCTGGAGAAGCAAGGCCAGCACTGGTGCTGCTGAGGCAGGAGCAGGGGACAGCTCTGGCTGTTGTGTCACACTGGGCAGCCTGAGCAGCCACACAGTCCCTTGTCCTGGAGATCCAGGTGAAAACCCTTTAGTGAGGGGTTTATTTCCCTCTTTTTCACTCTCCCACTCGGCTCTGGGTTGGTTTGGAGCCGCTTGGTGTCTGCCCTGCTGTGTGAGCTCAGTGTGTCCAGGGTGACTCTTGCCATGGCTGAGCAGAGCTGAGTCCAGCCTGCTCCAAAGCCTTAACTCTTGTCCTGCTCAGTGTGTGTGACCAGACCAGTGATTCCCTGTCCCCTCCAAGCCCCTCAGGGCAGCCTGCCTGTAATCTCAGTGAAACCTTGCTTGGCAGAGCTGTTCCAGGCCTGTCTTTGGGGTCTGTGTGCCAGGAGATGTTCCTGTGGGTGTTGTTCTGGGTATTAGAGATTAGAGAGAGCAATCTTTGTGGCATGTATCACTGATTTCTCTGCATGTGTCCTTTCTGTGCACTTGTTTGTGTCTCAAACTGATTTAAGAAACTTAAGTCTTGCCTTTTCTTCCTTAGACACATTAAGAATTTGCTGATTCCACTGAGTGCAGCAGAGTCCTGGCCATGTCTTGTGGCTGTGCTCTGCCAGCTCAACCCAGGCACTGCCCAGTGGATTTTTCTTGTTCTTTCTAAGCCCAAGATTGATTGCTCTTCTTTCCCTTCACCTCCTTCTCCTTTATTCTGAAGAAAATTAACTTTCTGATGCTACTTTAAAAAGGAGAAAACAACCCAAATGTCTAGTGCCTTTCTTAAGGGGATGCTGCATGGCCAGGCTGGATCGGAGAATCCGCCCCTCTGGGAAAAGGAGCAGAGCTGGGCAAGCAGCAGAGCTGCCTTTGAGCACGGAACTGCTTTGGGAAGGCTGGAAAGGAGGAGCAGGAGAGGCGGGCAGTGGTCACTGGGACTCTGACACTGCGTTTGTAGCATTTCAGCTGTGGGGCTTCCAGTCTGCACTGGTGCTGTGCCGAGCTCGGGGCCAAGTCAGCATTGTGGGCTTGACTGGGGTGAAAAATGCTGGGTTTGCCCTGCAGCTGTCCCCAAAAGGAGCAGGAAACACTCCCAGAAGGAGCAGGAAACACTCCCAGAAGGAGCAGGAGCTGTGGGAAGCGGGAGGTGCCCTCCTGAGCGGGATCCAGGTGATTTCCTGTGTCCAGCGCCACCGGAGCCGAGCAGGAATCCCAAATCTTCCCCTTTTTTTGTGCATGTCCTTGCCCCAGCCCTCCCCTGGGGGGCCAGGCAGGCTCAGGGCCCAGCATGTGGCCTCCTGCACCGGACTGGTGACATTACTGTAGCTAATCCTGAGGCAGGCTCGTTACTGTAAATGTGGTTTGCTTGGTTGGTTTGTTGGGTTTTTTTATTTTCAGCTGAGCAAGAAAAAATGCAACTCCCAGGGCACCTTCTCAAAGGTGCCACTTTAAAGATTAGTGGGGAATAAGGACATTTATTTTTAAAGTTCCTCCTAGAAATCTTTTTTGTTTGAAATTCCCAGTGGAGGAGGAACTGCTGTTGCTGTTGTTCTTTCTCATGGATGACAAATACCAATTTGTAAAATATCAGTGTTAAAAAATGTTGAGATTTTCACGAAATATTTAAAAAAAAAAAAGGTATAATAGTGTCATTAATATAAAATTATAATAGCAGTATTTAATCCTTTCAGATCTGTAAAGAATAAGGAAAAACAGAAGGTAAATATTCTTACAGAGAGTAGCTGAGCTTTAAGGTTCACTTGGTTTAAAGTCCTCATTTTGTTTGCAGATGCATTGTTAATGTTTAGAGGTTATACTAATGTTATTTATTAATTGTTTCCATCCTTGTATGCTGCCCACTAAGAGCTTCTTTGTTTGGGATTTCATTCACCTGTGTCAGTAAGAAAGAAAACAAAACAAAGTTTTATTTTTAAATAAAATTTCCTTTGTTGTAGCATATGGTGTGTGTGGTGTGGTGCTTCTGTGAGTGCTGCAAAAAGAATGTTTTAGGATTTCAGTCTCCTGGATCCTCTGCAGACTGACTTCGGAGTTATTTTATAATCATTTACCACAATTATCTGTTAAATTCAAATTTATATTGTGGGCACTGGCAGAGGCCAGGAAGGATTTATACAAAGATTGCAATAATTGAAGATATTGTGAGAGAATCAATGAATAAAGGCTTGAATCCATCAGGACCAAGAAGGACGTGAAGTTACCACCCAGGGAGAGAATCCAAGGGAATCCATGGGAATATTCTGCAGCCTTTTATAGTTATTGCATAGAAATCCTAAAAATATATACAATCACCCAGTTCTAGAATTATATGTATAGGCATCACAATTCCAGAATAAAATCATTTGGATTTATTATGTGTTATTAATAGAGAGAAGAAAATAATCCTGCATTTGAATACATGAATATACTCATTGAATATTCATTGGTACCTATCCATATCTATCAATATATGAATATTTTGCATCTAGAGGGGATATAATAAACCCAGGCTCTGCCACACTCCAACATTCCAGAGCCTGGAGGGGCCCAGGAATGGAGCAGACTCAGGGACACACAGGCCCAGGTGAGCCCCCAGGACGTTTGGGGGCCAGGGGACACAGCCTGGGGACAAAGGGGGACACTGGGGACACGGGGGGCACAGGGAACCCACAGACGAGTCAGTGAGGGAAACAGGGGACGTGGGGGAACAAGTGACCTCTGAAAAAACCCTCAAAGAAACCACTGTGGGGTCAAATGAGGGTAATTGCGGTCAAATGAGGACAGAGGGGTTACTTGAGGTCATTTGAGGTCCTGATTGGGGTTATTTGAGGTCGTTGGGGTCACTTGAGGTCATTTGAGGCCCTGATCGGGGTAACTTGAGGTCGTAGGGGTTACTTGAGGTCATTTGTGTCTCTCTTAATTGATCTGGGGTCAGATGAGGACACAGGGGTTACTTGAGGTCATTTCAGTCTCTGATCACAGTTACAATGGGGTTACTTTAGGTCATCTGAGGCCCTGTTTGGGGTTATTTGAGGTCATTTTTGTCTCTGATCGGGGTTACTTGAGGTCGTTGGGGTCACTTGAGGTCATTTGAGGCCCTGATCGGGGTTACTTGAGGTCATTGGGGTCACTTGAGGTCATTTTTGTCCCTGATCGGGGTTACTTGAGGTCATTGGGGTTACTTGCGGTCATTTGTGTGTCTCTTAATTGATCCAGGGGTCAAATGAGGACACAGGGGTTACTTGAGGTCATTTGAGTCTCTGATCACAGTTACAATGGGGTTACGTGAGGGCATTTTAGGTCCTGATCGGGGTTACTTGAGGTCGTAGGGGTCACTTGAGGTCATTTTTGTCCCTGATCGGGGTTACTTGAGGTCGTTGGGGTCACTTGAGGTCATTTGAGGCCCTGATCGGGGTTACTTGAGGTCGTAGGGGTCACTTGAGGTCATTTGTGTCTCTCTTAATTGATCTGGGGTCAAATGAGGACACAGGGGTTACTTGTGGTCATTTGAGTCTCTGATCACAGTTACAATGGGGTTACTTTAGGTCATCTGAGGCCCTGTTTGGGGTCACTTGAGGTCATTTGAGGCCCTGATCGGGGTTACTTGAGGTCGTAGGGGTTATTTGAGGTCATTTTTGTCTCTCTTCATTGATCCAGGGGTCAAATGAGGACACAGGGGTTACTTGAGGTCATTTGAGTCTCTGATCACTGTTACATCAGGTTACTTTAGGTCATTTGAGGCCCTGTTTGGGGTCACTTGAGGTCATTTGAGGTCCTGATCGGGGTTACTTGAGGTTGTTGGGGTCACTTGAGGTCATTTTCGTCCCTGATCGGGGTTACTTGAGGTCGTAGGGGTTACTTGAGGTCATTTGTGTCTCTCTTAATTGATCCTGGGGTCAGATGAGGACACAGGGGTTACTTGAGGTCATTTGAGTCTCTGTTCAGGGCTACATGGGGTTACTTTAGGTCATCTGAGGCCCTGTTTGGGGTTATTTGAGGTCATTTTCGTCTCTGATCGGGGTTACTTGAGGTCGTTGGGGTCACTTGAGGTCATTTGAGGCCCTGAACAGGGTTACTTGAGGTCATAGGGGTTATTTGAGGTCATTTGTGTCTCTCTTAATTGATCAGGGGTCAAATGAGGACACAGGGGTTACTTGAGGTCATTTGAGTTTCTTATCACAGTTACAATGGGGTTGCTTTAGGTCATTTGAGGCCCTTTTTGGAGTTACTTGAGGTCATTTGAGGTCCTGATCGGGGTTACTTGAGGTCGTTGGGGTTATTTGAGGTCATTTTTGTCCCTGATCAGGGTTACTTGAGGTCATTGGGGTTATTTGAGGTCATTTTTGTCCCTGATCGGGGTTACTTGAGGTCGTAGGGGTTACTTGAGGTCATTTGTGTCTCTCTTAATTGACCTGGGGTCAAATGAGGACACAGGGGTTACTTGAGGTCGTTTGAGTCTCTGATCACAGTTACATGGGGTTACTTTAGGTCATTTGAGGCCCTGTTTGGGGTTATTTGAGGTCATTTTTGTCTCTGATCGGGGTTACTTGAGGTCGTTGGGGTCACTTGAGGTCATTTGAGGCCCTCATCAGGGTTACTTGAGGTCGTAGGGGTTATTTGAGGTCATTTTTCTGTCTCGCTTAATTGATCCAGGGGTCAAATGAGGACACAGGGGTTACTTGAGGTCGTTTGAGTCTCTGATCACAGTTACATCAGGTTACTTTAAGTCATTTGAGGCCCTGTTTGGGGTCACTTGAGGTCATTTGAGGTCCTGATCGGGGTTACTTGAGGTTGTTGGGGTCACTTGAGTTCATTTTCGTCCCTGATCGGGGTTACTTGAGGTCATTGGGGTTATTTGAGGTCATTTGTGTCTCTGTTAATTGATCCAGGGGTTAAATGCGGTCACAGGGGTTACTTGAGGTCATTTGTGTCCCCAGTAATTGATCAAGGGTGCAGACGAGGACACAGGGTTAATAATTGTGAGCCAAATGAGAGGGGGCACTTTGGTGTAAAGGACCAAACACTGCCAGTGCAGTCCAGGGCAGCTCAAGGCCTCGGGGTCACCCAGTGGCCTCCAGCGTCACCCAGCACTTGCCCGCTGTCCTCTCAGGGTAGTGACAGGGGGTGGGTATGAGCTTTATTAATATTTTGTATTAATTAGTAGTATTCGTTTATTAGTGTTTATTATCATCTCCTGTAAGCATTAGCATCTATAGTATTGGTGTTAGCTATTCATACAATTATCAGTAAATTCTACTGTTAAATTCTATTGACAATATTATCGTGTAAGAACCAGTGGTGTAATCACCTACTACAACCTAAAACTAGGATTATTCATTAGAATAAATAGATTTATTAGCATTGGTAGTAATTAGTGTCTTATTAGCAGCCACAGGGGCAGAAATGTGTCCTGTGGGAAGCTCCGTGGGATTATGGAATGCCCTTCCCACCCTTCTGTCTGTGGGAACAAACTGCACCACTCAGCTTTGAATCCGTACTTTATTTTCACATATATAAAAAAAAAACCTTGCAAGTATCGGACAGAAAAAAAAAAAAAACAAACACCAAAACAACAAAACTCCTGGAAATGTACACACAATCCAACAAAAATATATATAAACCAAAGCTTTTGCTCGGACACCACGTGTAGCAGGTGGGGACGGCTCCCCTCTGGTCAGGGCTGTGCTGGGGACAGCGCTGGGACACCCAGGGGACAAAGGCTTGTGGCCAGCAGAGCTCAGAGGAGGTGGCTGAGAGGCAGGAGGGGCTGATCCCTCTGGGGTGAGGCAGGGGAGGGCTGGGACAGAAGCTCAAGGCAGGTTCTTGCCCGTGGCCCCTCTCCAGCGTGGGGCTGGAGGTGCCACCGAAGCACAGAGGAGTTTGACCTGGGGCTGGCGATGGCTGAGCACAAAAAAACCCTGAGACATCACTGACTGGCTCTGGATAATGTTGATTTTAAATCTGTGGGAGCTCTGGGACCTGCTGGTGCAGCGTCCCTAAAATAAACCCAATTCAGAGGGGAGAGGGGAGCCCTGCCCCTCGGGTCAGCACAGCTCTAAACCGGACACCCTAAAGCCTTTCTGGAGACTGGCACCCCTTCCTTGCTCTGCCAGGTCCTGTCCTCCCACGGGATCACAGCCCCGCCGGGGTACACGGGGCTAAACTGACACAGAACAGTTCAAAGGCAAAGCAAAGCACCAAAAACCTCTCAGCAACTCAACAGCTCTCTAACACACCCCCCTTCCACTCCTCTCTCCTCCAACCTGCACTCCACTACAACTAAGGTGCCTCGGACATCCCAAAAACCAATTTCACCAGCCTCTCTGAGCAAGGTCGGGGTAAAAAATACGCATCAAAACCTTCCCACACCTGTACAGAACAGATTACCTGAAAGAGCCTCCAATCCTTCCACCAAGTAGGGGTTAATGGGATCGTTCTTCCTAATATTGCTGTGGCTTCTCTGGAGTAGTAAAGCGAGTCCAGCTTTGCTGCTAAGGCAACACCTGCAAGCCCAGGGCTGAGGTAATGGCCAGGTGAGTCGGGGAGGTGGCCCCCGCACGCCCAGCACGGTGACACACGGGTGGTGTCTGGCCATGCTCCCCAGGGGCTGGAGCAGGGGTGGGAGAAGGCAATCCAAGAGCAGGAAAGGCTTGAAGGAAGAAAGCACTTAGTAGGTTTCCTCTCTAGTTTCTCAGATCGATGTATTTCTCGCTCTTCAGTTCCACCAAAATAGAGAGAGGGGGAGGGAAAACACACGGTTAGGGATGAACACGAACCAAATCCTCTGCTGCAGGTGGGGCAGTGACACACACAGTGGGGTGGGGGACAGCCGGGACACCCCAGGGTGGCTGACCCAGGCAGGGGCTCTCTCCTGGCCCAAGGCAAATAAAACCTCAGTGGGCTCAGGGGCTGCATCCTGTGGCTGGCACGGACAGTGGTGGCCCAGCAGTGACACTGTGAAAAGCTGCTCCATCCCAAGTGAGGGGAAAGCACATGGCCCAAAAGACTCATCCCAAGAACTCTGGCTCGGAGCACCCACTCCTGCAGCCTCTGCCCTGACTTGTGGCCAGAGATCTCTATATTTTAGTTCCTACTCCCAAATGCCCCCGGGGAGCCCAGCTCCTGCTCCGCGGAAGGAGGCAGAGCCAAGCAGGGCAGGCAGTGGGTACTGCCACGGAGCAGAGCTTTGTCACCTGCCACCTTTGTCCCCTCCCCTCCCTCCCACGGCTCCCCCGAGCGCTGCTGATGGATGATGGAGGCCCGTGCAGGGTGGGCAGTGCCGGCGGAGGGGAGCGAAGCATTACCTGGGCCCCGGCCCGGGAAGGGCGGTGCCCGTCGCTCTGTCCTACCTGGTCAGCTGCGGGTCTCTTCTCGCCGTTGGCGCCATGCAGGAGCCCCGCCTCTTCGGAAAGTTTATCTGACTTAACTTCAACTACAATCTTGTCTTTACGGGCCTCTGGCTTTGTGCTAGGGGAGGGAGGTGAGAATTTTTGAGACGTGTTTGTGATACCCGGGAGGGCACGTGGCCGGCCAAGCCCTGGGGCTCCATCTCAGGGGATGCTCTGCAGTGGGTCCAAGAGACTCCAGCTCACAGAAAGCTTTGGGCTGCGCAGCCGCTGCCCAGGGAGGGGGCCCCTGGCTGCTCTACCACTCTGCTGTCTCCTCCCTGCACGGCAGTGCCCTGTGGGAAGCTGGAAAAGCCGCCGAGCCCCCAGCGCGGTGCCCCCGAGGCCGTGCTCCCGCCCCGCTCTGCGCCGGGCAGGGAGTAGCTGGAGCGATGGGATGGGACGGGATGGGATGGGATGGGATGGGAAGCATGAGTGATGGCAAGCACCCCCAGCCCCACGGGCCCCCTGGGGCAGGTGGCAGTGCTTACATGTCCTGCTTCCCGGCACGGCCACACGGGATCTTGCCTTTCTTGTGCAGGAAGTAGATGACGGCGCCCAGCACGGCCACCACGAGGATGGCCACGATGATGGCCACGATGATCACCCCTTGGCTCTCTGCTGTTGACTTTTGATCTAAACACAATGAGGAGAGAAAGAAATTTATGCCTGTTCCACTGTGACCCTCTCCAGCTTCCCCCGTGTGTTAGAAAAGGGCCCCTTCTCCCAAAAAAGCTCCAGTGCTTCCCCAGCTGCCTGCAGGATGCAGATTTCAGTACAGAAATGCTCTGTTGGGGCAGTTTCTGTAGGAACACGGAAATTCTGCTCTGGGCTACCATGTCCCCGGTGCCACATCAGGGTGGATAGCAGGAATTCCTGCAAGGCACCAGCCATCTCTCTGCTTCCTTGCCCAGCAGGTCTGGGCTGAAAGAAGCTGCCCTTGGTGGCCTCGCTGGGGACAAGCAGGCAGCTTTCCCACTGCTGGGGCCAGAGCCTCCGCCTGCCTCCTGGCTTGGCAGAGAGAGGAGCAGGGAGAGCAGCAGTGTAGAGCCAGCAGCCAAGCTCCCTCCCCAGGCTGGAGGTGAGCATAACTCATGTCCTGATGGACACCATCAGCAGACTGACCTTTCCTGATGGAATCATCTGGAAGAGCAGGAAGGCAGGGAAAGACACCGAGCTCAGCTGCCCCACAGCAGCACGGCACAGCCAGCGCCTGGGCCACGGTGGGGGACTGACACCGCTGGGGGCTCCTGGGACAGAGAGCAGTGCCTGACACTCACCCACCAGCTGGATGTGCTTCTCACTGACACCCAGCGTGTTGGACACCCGGCACATGGCTCCCGCCTGCAGCAGGTCGTGGCTCACCCGCACCGTCAGGTTGCTGGCGATGTGCTGGTCGTCCATGTACTCGTGAGCCTGGGCGGGGCAGGCAGAGCAGGATTCAGTGCCTGGGCAGCCCCTCGGACATCCCAGCCTGGCCCCTCCCAGCTCTCACCGTGCCGTTGATGCTCCACTGGACGGTGGGCCGGGGGAAGGCGATGGCCTTGCAAGTCAGGTTGACCACCTCGTCCTGCCGCACGTACAGCGGGGAGCTGATGGCCACGATCCGCGGCTTCCCTGCGGGCAGGGGACATCAGCACCCACAGATCCCAGGGGAATGGGTGCCGGGCAGGCAGGGGACATCAGCACCCACAGATCCCAGGGGAATGGGTGCTGGGCAGGCAGGGGACATCAGCACCCACAGCTCCCAGGGGAATGGGTGCTGGGCAGGCAGGAGTCACTCTGCACCCACAGATCCCAGGGGAATGGGTGCTGGGCAGGCAGGGGTCACTCTGCACCCACAGATCCCAGGGGAAGGGGTGCTGGGCAGGCAGGGGTCACTCTGCACCCACAGATCCCAGGGGAAGGGGTGCTGGGCAGGCAGGGGTCACTCTGCACCCACAGCTCCCAGGGGAATGGGTGCTGGGCAGGCAGGGGACATCAGCACCCACAGATCCCAGGGGAATGGGTGCCAGGCAGGGGTCACTCTGCACCCACAGATCCCAGGGGAATGGGTGCTGGGCAGGCAGGGGACATCAGCACCCACAGATCCCAGGGGAATGGGTGCTGGGCAGGCAGGGGTCACTCTGCACCCACGCCAGGTCTTACCCTCAATGGTCAGGGACACCTGCTTGCTCTGCTCCAGCCCCGGCACGCTTGGGGCCATCACCTTGCAGCTGAAGGTTTTGGAGGTTTCAAAGGTGAGGTTCCTCAGGAAGAGCTGGTTCCCGTCCGCCATCTTCCTGCCCTGTTGGGAAGGGACGTCCCCAGCAATGAGCCCACGTCCCAAAGGGGTTCAGACGCACAGCGAGGGAGGCTGCAAGCACAGGACCTCCCTGCAGTACTGGCCAGGAGGTGACAACATGGGGGTGGACAATGCAGGCCCATGGAAGAGGGAATCCTCCCCCTGGCCTCTCAGGGGAGACGGAGCAAGCTCCTGACTCTGCCCAATTTGCTGCAAAGCCCAGGCTGAGCCTGAGCACGACAGAACTGGGATGCCTGCTCACCGTCCCATCGCTCCACTGGTAATTCAGGGCCACGGGGCTGTGGGCATCACAGCTCAGCTTCACATCGTCCCCTTCACGAAGGTTTGAGGATGGCTCCATGTCCACATGGACCCCTTCAATGTCTAGGAGAGGGATGGAGACCAGGGCAAGGTGAGCAGGAGGAAAAAAGCACCCACCATGAGATCCACAGGGTCCATTCCCCCCCGTCTTACAGTTCACAACAAGATCCACATCCTCCTCTTTCTGTGTCATATCATCCAGGTCCAGCGAGTGGCACCTGTACGTGCCACTGCTGCTCTTGTTCACGTCGTGCAGGTTCAGGACCCCGCTCTCGGGCTCTGCCAGCGACGACAGATCCTGCCAGTCATCCAGCTGCAGACAGTGGGCACAAAGCAGAGTCCTTAGCCCCACGCAGGCCCCCTCCCACCCAGCCACTGCATCCCCCTCCCCAGAACCCTCCAGGCAGGGGACAACGAGCGACCAGGAGATGTTTGCCAAGGGAGGGGTGCCCCGGTCCCCCCCGGCCTCACGTTTTTCTTAAAGAAGCTGAAGACGGGCGGTGGGTTCCCATCAGCCTCGCAGACCAGCGTCACATTGTCCCCTTCCTTCACCAGCGCCGAGGACGGCACCACGTGCATCTTCAAGTGCTTGGTGGAGTCTGGGGGCAGGGGTGGGCAGGGTCAGTGCCCAGCCCCGCTGCAGGGCACCAGCATGGCCCCCCCGGCCCCAGACTCACAGAAGATGTTGATCTTGACCTTCTGTGACTCCAGGGCGTGCCGCTGTCCCCGCAGCCAGTAGTGCACGGTGCAGTGGTAGCGGGAGTGGCGGTCCTCGCGCGTGACGGGCGCGTACAGCGTGCTGCCCACCGTGTACAGCCCGCTCGACTCGCGCGTCTGCGTCAACTGCACCGTCACCTCTGCAGGGGACACCGCCGCTGTTCGAGCCACGCAGCGGGGCTCCCTTGGGTTCTTTGGGTGCCAGCCCCCAGCCCCTCTCCTGAACCAGTTCCCCATCCCCATCCAACTCACTGTTCTCCTGGGGGTGCAGCTGCTCCCCGTTCTTGTGCCACGTGATGTTGGGAGGTGGGAAGCTGTTTCTGCTCAAGCACTTGGCAATCTGTGGTGGCAGAGACAGCTGTGAGCCTGGGCTAGGGTTAGCAGGGAGGCTCCCCGACACCTGTGTGCAGCCTCTCCTCACCTCTGAGACTTCATTGCTCCGCACTCCTGAGTTGGGCTCAATCTCAGGGGTCTTGGGGGCCTCTGGAAAGAGAAGCCACCCCACACATATTAGGAGGGATGGGATGGGATGGGATGGGATGGGATGGGATGGGATGGGATGGGATGGGACGGGACGGGATGGGATCCCCGCCAGCCCCATACAGCAGCTGCCCAGCCGTGCTGCCCTCCCACCCTGTCACTCACTGTAGACGCTGAGCTTGGTGCTGTTCTCGCCCACGCCGTAGCTGCCAGCTCCGACCTGGCACACGAAGGTCCTGGCGTCCTGCACTGTCACCGAGCTGATGGACAGGGCCTTGTCCTCCCCCAGTGACAGCCGCCCGTTGTAGTCCGTGTCGTCCTCCAGGATGCCGCTGGCCGTGACGTGGTACAGCCTCACCTGCCTGTTGCTGCGGTCCACCTGCAAGGCGAGGGGCGAGGCTGGGCTGGGCAGCCCGGCAGGAAGCCCTGGGCTGGTTGCCACCCCAGCTCACTGGCCAGAGCTGCTCTCCCAGGCCAGCACTCACGTAGAACCAGTCGATGTAGGTGTAGGAAGCATTTTCAGGGATGTAGAAGTTGCACTCGATCCTGGCTGTGCTCCCGATCTCCACTTCCACCAGGGCTGGCATGGAGATCTCCAGTCTGCTGGCTGCAGCTGTGGGGCAGAATTTGCTGTTAAGGGCAGGATGAATGGGGAAGAATGGGCTGTCCGAGCACAGCCTGTCCCCACCTCCATCCCCCAAAAGCTGTGGGGCACAGCCGTGTCCTGTGCCAGTGTCCCCTAGACACCGTGTCCCAGCCCACCAGGAGTGACAGCCAGGACGACACTGCCACACTGCCTTCAGCATCCACAGAGCCCACGGGCTCAGGCCAGCGATCCTGTTCCCAAAGAGGGGACAAGGCATGTCGTGCCCCCACCAGCCGTGTCCCCAGGACACCGTTGGGAGGCAGCATGTCCCCAACCACCATGGCCCTGGCACAGCCAGGACTCCCAGCTCCCTCCACAAGCTCTGCCCCTGCTGCCCCAGCAGGAACCCAGCAGTCAAAGCATCCATCCCTGCAGCATTCCCAAGGTGTCCCCTCGCTGCTGCTCTGCTCCCTGCCCAGCTCTGCCCAGCCACAGCACCCCTGTGAGCGGAGCTTGCCCATCCCTGCACCCCACCTTCCTCCCAGCACAGCCGCCCGCAGCAGTAATGGAGCTGCTGGCCCTGCTCCAGAACGGATGGGAAAGGTAATGGTTATTGATCCAGGACAGGGAACAGAGCAGCTTCCCAGGGGATTGGGAGCAGAGCAGCCCCAGCCGGGCAGAGCAGAGACAAGGGCGGCATCACAGCAAGGCTGGGAATGTCACTGCCACCATCCCTGCCAAAGCAAAGGGGGGTCTGCATGCCCTGGGCTGGCACACGGCCCTGCAGAGGGGACAACAGTCTGTCCCCAAGCAACAGAGCCAGCCCAGGTACGGGAGCTGGGGACAAGAGGCTTGGAGGAAGCAGCTGTGTCAACATCTCCCTTGATAGCGCCTGCTCCGTAACAGCCACCACTGAGGCGACTTCAAAGGGCAGCGCTGTGCCCACAGAATGCTCTTTGTTTGGAGTGGGTATGGGGTGGCACATTGCCAGAACGCAGCCAGGGGCCTTTCTGCCACAGCAAAGGCCCCGACACGCAGGACCAGCCACCTCAGAACTCCTCAAAACACAGGTTTTGGCTCTCGCCCATCCTGTCAGTGTATTACAGTTGGCACGAGACAAAGAGGGATGAGCAAAGCACGGCACAGCAAAGAAGGTGCTGGAAAAACAGGTGAAAGTCCCAGAGATAAGCACGCACCGGGGACAGGAAACTGGCTGAGAATATAAAGGAAAAGATAACTTTGCACAGGAGGCAGTTGCCCACCTGTACGGCCACGACTTGGCTGCCTGCTGCAGGAGGGCACCTGCACAACTGGGCGAGCCTGGGGCTGGGGTGTGTCCCTGCTGCCCCTCCGCGCCCTCCACTGAGCCCTGGCACCCTGGAATGCAGGCAGCCAGGCCAGACTTTGCCTCTCCATCATTTTCAGACCTTTGGCAAGGGCCTCAGGCAGAGCCAGCCCCCGGGAGAGCAGCTGGCCCTCCCCCTGACCCGCTCGGCATGAGAGCCCTCAACCAGCCAGCGGAGCAACCGAAACCATGAGCTCAGAGCTGGAGAATGGCTGGCATCTGGGGCTGGCATGAGGAACACAACCCTTCCAGCCATCCACTGCCCTTGAGGAGGCCGACACGGTCGCTGCAGCCCCCACGATGCCTGGAACAAGGGCTCGCTGCTGCCCGTCTCCTCCGGGACAGGCTGGAAGAGGGACACAAGGGGACACTCACAAGGTCCCCCACAACCCTGGGGACACAAGGCTCGCTTCTACAGCTCCAAGACCTTTTGCTATGCGCGTGGGCAGGCTAAAGAGGCACTGGGCACAGCCAGCCTGGCACAGCGGGCTCCGGGGACTTGGCGATCCTCCCTTGTGGCCAGCGCAGCTGCAGGTTTCATGACAGAACCTGGGGAGATCCATCGGCCACGCGTGGAGCAGCCCAGCTGCGGCACCGAGCTCCATCACCCCAAGTGCCTGGCACAGCTCCAGCGGAGACCTCGAGATCTGGAGAGGGCGTCTGCAGGGAGCGAGCGGGGAAGGAAGGAGAGCCCCCGTGCCTTTTCCATCTGGCTGGCGGACAGCCGGCCGGCAGCCAGAGCTCCACAAGAACAAAGATTTGCTTTTAGAGCTGGGAGAAGGGGGTGGGGAGCAGCACAGTCCCTCGCCAGCCTCCTGCAGAGCCGAGGTGTGCGGGGAGACGGCGAGAAGTGCGGCTGCGTTGGCGGCGCAGAGCCCCCGGCGCTGAGCCCCCGGCCCGGAGCAGAGGAGGGGCACCACAGGGGTCTGGAGCCGCACGTGGGATGCCTGAGGTTTCCGTGGGTTTGTGTTCCCCTCTCAGGGAAACCAGCTGCGGCCAGATCCCGCCCGCTGCCGGCACAGCCACACATGCTGCCCTCCTATTCCCCGGGAAAGCTGCACGGATCCCCGAGCCGGGGCGCCCCACCTCACACGGAACAGCATCACCCGCACCCCGGCTTCTTCACAGAGAGAAGAAAGAGGGTGCAGAGCCCCAGCCCTGCACGAAGCAGCACCGCCAGCAGTGCCCGACACCTCCGCCCACCAAGCACTGCCGCCCTGCCCTCGTCGTGCCGGGGATGGGGACGGAGCCAGGGCTCTGCTGCAGCCAGACCAGCACCCTGCACCCCGCAACAACCCCACCACCCCGTCAGGACCCCGCCATGTGCACCTGGAGAGGCAAAGCTCTCAACCCAACCCCGCAGCTCGGTGACAACATCCAGACACCTCTCTAACAGCCAGACTGCGGTGCACAAAGGGCTGGGGTGGCTCAGGCAGCCCCGGGGTGGGCTCAGCCCCCCGTTCCAGCAGCGCTGGCTGGCCTGGGAATGTCTTGGCCGTGGCCCCTTGTGCTTCTGGGAAGCATCAAGCCTTTCACGTCGCTGGGCTTCCAAACACACCGAAGCCGCCAACCATTGAGAGACTCCTGGCTCGGCACATGTGCTGCGGGAAGGGGATCCCGGCACGGGACGGGGGTGGGAGCAGCCTGCTCTAGACTCCGGTCTGAGCCTGACTTTGGCTCCGACACCTCGGCCTGGGCAGGTTCCCAGCGCCGGGGCCACCTCCGCAGCTCGGCGGGGCAGGGAGCAGCCAGCGCACCGGGACCGCTCCCGGGCCCCCGGCGAGGGGAGGGGAGGATGCGGGGAGCGGGGCAGGGCAGGAAGCGCGGCCACCCCCCGAGGGTGAAAATGGACTGGAAAGTGGATAAAAAAAGAAGGCACGAAAAAAGCCAAGAGAAACACAGCGCTCAGGGGAAAACTCCTTAGAAGGAAAGGGGTGGATGCTTCCTAACAACAACCAGCTCACCCCGGTGCGCGCTGAACGCACGTGGGTCACCCCTCAACCTGCCCTGCCCTGGGGGGCTGCAGAGGGGCCCCGAGAGCGGGACGGGGCACCCAGACCCGCCCCGCCGCGGATCGCCTGGCCGTCCGGGCGGGGACACACGCTGGGAAGGGCCGATCCCACCTGGGCTGCCCCGACCCCGCGATCCGAGCATTCCCGGCGCCGCGCCAGGCACCGCCCGAGGGGCGCAGCGCTCCCGGCTGCCGGCGCTGGCCCCGCCGCGGCTCTGCGGGGACACCCCTCCGGCTGCCACCCCGGGGAGCTGCACAGGGGCAAAGTCCAGCCCCGCGACCCCCGCTGCAGCCCGATGTCCCCCGGGGCGAAGGACATCCCTGCCAGGGCTCCGCGGGACCCCGTGCCGCACCCCGAAGCGCTCCGCAGGTGCGCGCGTCCGTGCACCCCGCACCGTCCCGCACCGCCCGGCCCCAGCCCCGGCCCCGGCCCCGGCCCCGCACCTCCCGGCCCGGCCCTTCCCTTCCCGCAGCCACTCACCGCAGCAGAGCAGGAGGCAGCAGCCCCAGCCCAGGGCGAGCCCCGCCGGCCACCGCCCCCCAGCCATGCCCGCCGCCGGCCGCCCGAGACTGAGCGGGGCCGTGGGCTGACGTCAGGCGGAGGAGGAGGAGGAGAGGAGGAGGTGGAGGAGGAGGAGGAAGGCGCGGTGCCTGCCCACCGCCTGCAGCCGCTTATCACCCCCCAGCAGCAGCCGGGCGGGCGCCGCCGCCGCCGCCGCCCAGCCCCGCAGCGCCCGGCCCGGCCCCGCACGGCAGCGGGCAGCGCTCGGCCCGGCCCCCAGCACAGCCCCCGCCGCGCTCGGGCCGTTCCCAGCTGCGCCGGAGGGGCTCGCAGACCTGCCAGCTCCTACCTGTCCGGGCGTGCACGGGCTGAGCCGGGCAGACAGCCGGGCGCTGGAGGTGGAATCGCTCACAGACCCAGAGAAGGGGGCAGAGGCGTGGGATGTGTTTTTCAGAGTGTTTGGGGAACGCCGGCGACAGCGACAGTCCCTGAGAGTCCAATGTACAGGTAGCGGTGGCGATAATCAGAAGTGACCTGCTGCCCTGCTCAGCCCCAGCCCCGCACTGCCCTAAAACCCAGCCACAGCTGCTGGGTCACCTTTGAACCCACGCCAAACAAGGACAGACACAAAACAGGGAGGCAGAACACTCTTTGTCATTGCCCGGACTCCGAGAGACACCTGGGGGCAGTTTGGACTGCGGGGCGGAGCAGGGTCGTGTCCCAAGCAGGTCACCAGGGTCCGCAGGGTTGGCACCCCAGCCCCCGCTGAGCCTCGGTGTCCCCCAGCCCCGCCGGGAGCCCCGTCCTGTCCCCGAGGCGGGGCCCCAGGGCTGCACAGCGATCCGCGGCCCGAGCCCCCG
This sequence comes from Lycocorax pyrrhopterus obiensis, assembly GCA_014706295.1. Taxonomy (NCBI): domain Eukaryota; kingdom Metazoa; phylum Chordata; class Aves; order Passeriformes; family Paradisaeidae; genus Lycocorax; species Lycocorax pyrrhopterus. The sequence goes on along the minus strand of JACSVZ010000025.1, from coordinate 5,140,683 downwards.
CGCAGCTGTTGCTGAATGGGGCGGCTGTGGAGAAGCCGCTCCCCGCGGTGGCCGGGGCAGCAGCCTGGCCGGGGGCCGGTCCGGGGGCGGGGGGGCTGGCGGGGCTGCACAAGGCTCCCATTATCCAGGGGTAATCACCCAGCCCAACACTGCCCGGCCCCTCCTGCAGCCCGGGGCAGAGCCGCGAGGAGCACAACAAACCCCGCCAGGTGCGGCGAGTTGCCCACAGCCAGCCATGCAGGACAGCCGGCCCCAGTGTCCCTGCCCTGTCACAGCCTGGCTCCGTGCCTCAGTTTCCCCCGGGTCAGTCAGAGCCAGAGGGGCTGTGTTGGAGGACAAAGGTTTCCTCCCCCTTCAAAGCTGTTTTGCTTCTCCATTCACAGGACTCCCCAAACTCACTGATTCAGATTCATCCCACATGAGGAAAGACCCAGGGCCTGCTCCAAACTCCCAGGAACTGTGACAGTGCCCTCCTCCGCTCTCAGCCCAAAGGCTCTGAACTTTTGCACATCCTTTTCTCTCCTCCACTTGCCTTCCCTGCAGCGTGAGCTGCGTTCCTGTCCCCCGGCAGCAGGGGTTGCATCCCTCCGACCCTCCCCGAGCCACTCAAGGGCTGGGCTGCAGGTTCCCCTGAGCCACAGCATTCCTCCTGGGAATCCCCAAGCACCTCTCCCACCGCCGGCCCCCTGTGCTGGCCCCCGGCCCCAGCCCTCCTCCTCGGCTGGTGCCATGCAGCGGCCCTTCCCATGCCCTCCTCCTCCACCTCCTCCTCCTCCTCCTCCTCCTCTGCATGCCTGACCAGCAGCTCCCCCCAAGGCTTTCCCAGCCAAACACACTCAGTGATTCATCGGAAATGATTAAGTTTTTCCCCAGGAGATCAGTTGCTTAAAATGGCAATGCTGGGCACCGATAAGGCTCAGAGCCCTCGCGCTGCCGCCGGAGAGGGGACGCCTCCTCCCTTTGCGGGGAAGAACAAGTGCAAGGGAGCTGTGCCGTTATCCACAGGATGCTCGGGAGCTGCTCTCCAGCCTCACAGCCACAGTTTTTGGGATGCTCTCACACCTCATGGCAGGAGCTCCCTGTCTGTGGTGGAGAATCCACACCCTGAGTGGGTGCCCTGGGCTCAGGGACTCCCTGACAATGTTCTCACTCTTCCCCTCCCTCCAAAGGGCAGGATGCTGCACCGGAGGAGCCTCAGGCTCTGCTCTCCCTGGCGCAGGGAAAGGGATATTTCACTTGGCACAAAACACCACAGTTTAAACCCCTCAAATGCCACCCTGAGAGGGAAGTGGGCCCACAGGAAAGCATCCACCAAAGTCAAACAAACAGAGCGGGAGAACTCAGCTGACACACCCCTGGTGCATTTTGTTCTGGGGCTAACTTTTATTCCACGTTAAAAATAAAGCAGAATGTTGCTAAGAAAACCTCTGCAGAAAATTCCCAGCAGTTGGAAAGAGCAGTGCCACTCCCTGAGGAAAACATGCTGGCCAGCCACTGTGGCAGGGAGTGTGCCACCTTCAGACAGCCCCCTGCTCTCACTGCACGGCTCTGCCTCCAGTTGGTTGGGCTTCAGCCTGCTTAACTTTGAAGAAAACTCACTTCCCCCCCCAACAAACGAATGGTTCTGGGGATGAGGGGCAGAATTTGAAAGCAAGGCATGAACAGATGGCATGAAATCACCCTGCCACGCTGTGTGTGGCACCCAGCAGGCTCGGGGACTCTGCGTGGGGAGCGTGGCGGGCTGGCCACCTTCATCTTCCCTCCCTGCTGCCTGATGTCACGCCTCCTTGTTTATCTGCTTGCTTAATGGATTTGGCTTCAGCCCCCACTCACAGCGCTGCACACAAACTGTGGATGAGGCTCCCGTGTCGCAGTCCCACGCACACGGCTGGAGTGGGAAAGTCAGGGAGCAGAGGTCTGGCTCCACCTGAGGCACAGAGCAGCTCCCACAGCTCCCACTCCCTCGCAGTGGAGGGAATGTCGGTGCCTGGGCCTCCCCAGCGCTCTCCTCCTCCATCCCTCCTGCCACCTCTCAGATGAGGCTGCGCCCGGGCAGGCAGTTCTGCCCCTGGCAGTGGTGGGGCTTTGCCAGTCCCTGGCACAGCTGATGGAAACCTGGGATCGGCAGGACCCTGCCTAGGGCAGGGCTGATTTCCCGGCGTTATCTGGGCATCGCGGATTGCAGGAATGATCTGGAAGTGTGTAATTGCATTTGCCTCCCTCCTCTGGCTCCCGCTGGGCCTGGCTGGGCAGCGATGGCCAGCACGGAGCCAGGCCTGGGGCTCTGCATCCCAGCACACACCGCAGCCCCTTCCACCTTTTCCTGCGCTCCCAGCAAGATCCTGGCTGATACGGGGGCTTTGGGATGCTGCCAGAGGGAGCTGGCCCAGCATGGGCTGTGCCTGTCCTGACACGCGGCTCGGCGCGTCCCAGGTGGGGACGGGGGGCCCGGTGCCTTCCCCAAGCCCTGCAGCCCCCAGCCTTGCCCGTGGGGCCCAGGGCAGCTGGGGTGGGTCCGGGGGGTGCCTGGGGTGCTCTGTGCCGGCTGCCCCCAGTGAATCCCTGCCGCTGCCGATGGGCCGGGGGCTGGCCCGGCTCCCTGCAGGTCTCCGGGGTGGATGGAGGGCAGCAGTGCAGGGCGGAAGCCTCTGGCCGCGTCCACCCAGGCCTGCACCTCTTCACACAACACCGCCAGGGCCGAGAGGGCCCCGCTCCCCGGGGAAGGGACGGGATGCGGGCCAGCGCCGAGCTTTCCCACACCGCCCGGGAGCGGCCGGCTGCTCCCCTGCCACTGCTTCCCTCACCCTCGGGGCACCTTCTGCCGGTCCCTGCTGCTGCATCTCGGGGGGCTCTAGGGCTCACACAAGGCTTTGCACTCCGGGGTAAGCACAGGAACGCTCCTGGGCTGTCCAGCCTTTGGCTCTCTGCTCCCTGCGTGCCACGAGGTCACTTTGGGGTACCCATGGCCCGTCTCTGTTCGCCTCCGGGAGCCCTCTTCGAGGCCCGTGTCCTCCAGCTCAGGAAAACGCCTCCTTCCAACCCCCTTCCTCGGCTTGGCTCCCAGCAGCTCCTTTGTGTCTCCCCTCTCCTTCCTCTCCTCTTGTGCATGGCCTTTCTGTGGGGATTATTAACCATGGCTACGGGGCCTTTGTTCAGGAGGGGCCGGGAGCGGGGTGAGGAGCCGGGAGGGTGGAGGAAGGAAGGACAGGAGCGGAAGGGGGGAAGGAAGGTGGGGGGGGGGAAAGGAAGGTGACATCTGGATTTCTGTCACGGAGGAGTGCAATCTCTGGAGCAGCTGTGCGGGGATGGCTGGGGGATCAGCGGATGCAGAGCAGCGGAAAAGCCCCAAAAAGGAGCCGAGCTGGCAAGGGTCACCCAGCCCAATGCAGAGAGCTCAGCATCCTGCCCTGGTGATGGTGCTGCTGACAGAGGACAGAACCAGCACCCCAGGACTGGCTTCGAGGATTGGTTTGTGGTGCACAGGGGTGGCAGGGAAGGCTGTGGAGCCGTGCAGCCCTTCCCTTGCTCCCTGCTCGGGAGCCCAGCCCTGGCAGCGTGCGGGGCGGATGGACAAGGACAGCTGGAGCACGCCTGGGAGAACCTTACCCAGCTGAGAGCCACTGCCAAGGCACAGGGGGAAGGAGCCCTCTGCCCAGGGCTGGGCTGTCACTCGACATCCTGGGGCTACAGGAGCCCCACGGCCCGAGCAGGTGCAGCCCTGGGACAGGGTGTGACAGCCACGTCCTGCCCTCCCTCGCACACGTCCAGCTGGGCTGGTCACGTCCGTGTCCCAGGCTCCTCTCCCAGCCTGAGAGCGCAATGGGCACGGAGCCTTAAGGGGCAGGATTTGGGGATAGGCGCTGACGGGGCGGCCAGGGGAAGCCAGGAGCTATTTATAAACCAGCCTTTTCCTTGGGAGCACTTCCGAGTCCATCTCCCCCCAGCGCCGGCCGGAAAAAGGCCCCATTGTGCTGGTGCCGGATGGGACAGGGCCGGGCACTCACCCACACAATGGGGCAGATGATGGGTCCGGCTGTGGGGTCCGGCGTGGGCTGCCCAGGGGACAGCGAGGGGTCTTGGCCATGCTCATCCAGCTCAAGCCAACGCCACAGCTCCCCAGAGGAGCAGGCAGGAGGAATGGCCCTGCCCTGTGCTCCGTCACCCGGCTTTTCCGGCTCCCTGCTGCCAAGGAAGGGAGGAGAAGCCAGGATGGGGACACAGCATCGCTCCCTGCGCTTGCCTGCAGGGATCTCTTCCTCCCGCCTCTGCCTGCAGGGCTTGGGGCTCCCCCAGGACAGCTCATTAGGATCATCTGTGAGAAAGCCTAATGAGAGATTAGCCCCAGGCAGGCCCAGCTTTGGGGGAGCCCCTCTTGCAGGGGATCCCTTTGGAGGCCTTTGGGGAAGGCTCTCTCTGGAGAGGGGTGAGGGCAGCCGAGGGCTGACTGGGATAAGGCAGCGAGCAGAGCACAGTCCCTGTGTCACACCCCCACACCACTGACCCCACAGCACTGGGGACACAATGGAGCACCAGGACCCAGGGGAAATGGTGGGGCTGGCCTGGCCAAGGAGGAATTTCTTCTTGCAGGACTTTCCCATGGAAGACGACTTGCCTTTCCCAGGGCTGTCTGGCCAGGCTCCAGGAGGAGATAGATATCCCAGCTCCCATCATGGGGAGACACAGAGCCCTCCAGAAACACGGCGAGCAGCCCTCGTGCTCCTGCTCTTGCCCAGGGCTGCAGGGAATGTTCCGGCTGCTGGGGACACAGGGCTGCGCTCCCTGCAGCTCCCGATCCCTCCTGAGGGCTCTCCCCAGGAGCCTCGGGCTGTTCCCTGCCCGCGAGGTACGTGCCATGGGGGATTCCATCACCTGCCCCTGCAAGGCCAGAGGAAGAGTGAGCCACAGCATCCTGGAGCGGAGCCCGAGCGGGGCCGGGGGGTTTTCCGGAGCGGATGCAGCGAAATGAGCCATTGTTCCCGCCTGAGCTGCGAGCACGGGGCTGCAGGCACCCGCCCCGGGCTGCCCAGCGCTGGGCAGGGGCGTCCTGAGGGGACCCGAGGTGAGGCTGCTGGCAGTGCCCAGCAGGACCGTGCTGCCTGCCTTGCCCCCGCTGTCGGGGCTGCCCCGCGGCCCTGGATCTGCAGGGGAGGGCACCCTGGGGATGGGCCCCGCTGCTCAGGCAGCTGGGAGCACACTGGGAGCGCTGGAGTGATGCCAGCAGGACCCACACTCCAGAATTTCCCTCAGGATGTGCCCAAGGACCAAAGGAGGCAGGGGAAGATGCTGGGGAAGCCCCCCAGGCATGCTGGGCTCCAGAGAACCCCTCAAGCACTGGGACACCCAGCCCCGGAGTTGCTCCCTCTCTCCCTCTGCTTCCAGATCAATCCAGAAGGACTCAGCATCTGCGAGGGCTGAGGCAGCGCTGGAGCTGGCATCCTCTGGCTGCTGTTTTTCTGGAATGCGGGGTGAGCTCAGCAGCGGGAAGGCAGCTCGGAGCCGTGATGCAGCAGCCCCGAGGTCGGGCTCGGTGCCAGCAGCCGGTGCTGCACAGCCCCGGGTCTCCGTGCAGGGCAGGGCTGCAGGAGTCACACACCTCACGGGCTCTGCGCCCTCAGGGTGGGCTCTGGTGGTCCCAGGTAGCAGCAGAGCTCTGTGTGCCCTGTGCCCAGTGAGGCTGATGAGGGGAGGGGGCTCACAAGAGGGGTACCCCCTGTCCTGCTGCCAGAGCCGCCACGGGCACAGCTGGGAGTGCAGTGGCATCATCCCAGACCTCCAGCAAGTGCATGAACAGCTGGGGGGACTGTCCTTGCAGGGAGGGGTCCCGCCCACAGCCCAGCTGCCAGGCACCTTGGCAGGGACCTCTGTGCCCCCGCAGAGCCCCGGGAAGGGTTTCCATCCAAAGCCCCACTCTACTCCAGCCAAATCACTGTCCCGACCTGAACTGCTACCGGGTGTTCCCAGCCCCCTGCACCCCTCCTCGCCCCGTGCCAGGGTGCCTGAGCCCTGTGCCTCTCTCCTGCAGGCCTGGACGCCCTGGAGCTGGACATCCTACCGGAATGGGAGCGGGCACAGCTCCCCTGCATCCCACGGAGCACAGAGAAGCTCTGCTATGGAGCCACGACCTCCGAATGCTGCAGCCCCTGCGCCCCCGGCCCGGCAGTGAGGAGCCCACCGGGGTGCCCCGGGCATGGCAGGGGCTGGGCAGGCACCAGGAGCGGGGAGGGTGAGGCAGGTGCACAGCCGGAGGCAGGGAAGGAGTGGAGCACGCCCAGCCCTTGGCTCGGCTCTCTCTTCGTTCTCCTGTTTGGTAAAGCGATGAGAAATCCAAACATTACCATAAATGCTGAAAGCATCCTGACTCCGTCACTGGCGTGCACTCCCTCGGGATCCAGGCGCCCGCTGCCACGGAGCCACGGGGACAGGGCTGGCGGGGGCCAGACAGCAGGACAGAGCCCGGGCAGGGACAGACAGACACGGATGTGTCACCCCGGCTCCTGCCCCGCTCAGGACGGAGGCAGCTGCAGGAAGGTGACCCCAGCTCCCTGTGGGGCTCGTGCCTCGCTGCCCGGGGTGTGGTGCTTCCCTCCTCGGCCCCACACTGGCCGGAGCCTCCTGGGCTGCACGCGGCTTTCCCATGGGTTATCATCCACTGCACTCGCCCTCTCCTTCCTTAAAAAGCCTTGGGCTTCAGGGCTGGATTTTACTGAACTTGTCATTACCATCAAGGCGGCAGGGCTGGACCATCCCCTGGGGCACGGGGAAGCAAAGGCCGGAGGCTTTGACAGCCCCACACCCTGGCTCGGAGCCAGCGGGGAGGGCAGGACCTGCTCTAGGGCTGTAACCTTGGTCTGAGCCATGGCCACGGCTTTATTTTCAAACCTCCTGCAGGAAACTGCTTGGCCGGGTGACCCTGGACTGACCCTGGACCAAACAGGCCCAGGAGATCCTGCTGGCAAGTGCACACCTTCCCTGTGCCAGGGCTGAGGCTGACACAAACTCACCTCATGCATGGGCACTGAGAGTGGTGGGTGCCTCCTGCACCGTTTGGAACCAGGATGAGGGGGCTGATATCAAACCCTGTCCGTCCCGTGCACTGTGCCTCCCGTGTCCCGGCTCCTGAACCCCATCCCATCACTCCACACCCTTGTCCCAAGTCCCTCTCCAGCTCACCTGGAGCCCCTTTAGGTACTGGAAGGGGCTCCAAGGTCTCCTCCTTCTTCTCTTCTCCAAGCTGGACACCCCCAGCTCTCCCAGCCTGTCTCCAGAGCAGAGCTGCTGCATCCCCCTGAGCATCCCTGTGCCCTCCTCTGGGAGTGATGGGACAAGGGGGAATGGTTTCCCACTAACGGGGGCAGGGTTAGATGGGATTTGGGAAGAAACTGTTCCCTGTGAGGGTGATGAGGCCCTGGCACAGGTTGCCCAGAGACGCTGTAGCTGACCCATCCCTGCAAGTGTCCAAGGCCAGGTTGGACAGGGCTTGGAGCAACGTGGGATAGTGGAAGGTGTCCCTGCACCATGAGCTTTCCGTCTTACCGTAGTGGTCAGGCAGATCCACTTTCACGGAGAGATAGGAAATTACCTCGATAGTCTTCGTTCCGCAATTAAAAAACTGCGAAAACCGATGTCGCTCGTGGTGAAGCGGAACGGTCCGGGCTAACGGGAGCTACTGGCCCTTTAAAGGAACGGCAATGGGCGTGGCCAGGCTGGCGCCGCTGCTGGAAGCCACGCCCCCGCTGCATCCTGCGAACCGACCAATGAGAAGCGAGTTCAGGCGGAGCCCCCGCCGCTGATTGGCCCCGCGCCGCACGGCGGCGGGTGCCAAGATGGCTGCGCCCAGCGCGGAGGGGCCCCGCGGCTGAGCTGCCGTACGGGCCCCGCGGGGACCATGGACGTGCTGTTCGTGCTGCTCCGCGGGCTGCGCCTGCTCCTCGACCTGCTGCTGCTGGTGCTCGACCTCAACTTCTTCCTCGTGTCCTCGCTGGTGTCCGCGCTGCTGTGGCTGCTGGCCGCGGCCTCCAGCCTGCCCGCGGCCGCGGCCGCCGCGGCGGTGGCGTGCTGGGATGCGCTGGTGCTGGTGCGCGGGTGCTGCGGGGCCATGGAGGGCATGCGGGCGGCCGGGCACCTGGTGTCGCACCTGGCGCTGCGGGGCCGCGAGCTGGCGCAGCGCGGGCTGGGCGCCGTGCTGGGCTGCGGGCAGGCGCTGGGCCGGCAGCTGTGCGAGGCGCTGGCCATCGGCACCAGCCTGCTGATGTACCTGGTCAACAGCCTGGTCAACGTGTGTCTCATCGGCACCCAGAACCTCTTCACGCTGCTCGCCGCCCTCTGGGACTCGCTGGCCGGGCCCGTCCTTAGGGTCACGGACCTGTTGGCCGCGTTCCTGGCGCACGTGTCCAGCGGTGCCATCGCCGTGTCCATCCTGCTGTGGTCGCCCTGCCAGATGGCCTTCGAGCTGCTCTGCTCCGCCACCGACCTCTTCATCAGCGTCTTCTTCGTCAATGTTTACGGCCTGGGCTTGCTGCTGCTCATCATGGTGGTCAGCGCCTTCGTGTTCAACCCTGGGCTGCTGTGGACGCTGACGGGATACCTGCTGGGCTACTTCCACACGCTGCCCTCCTTCCGCCGCCTGCAGCGGGACGTGTGGCGGCTCTACCAGGTGGCCGTGCTGACCCTGGGCGTGGCCATGACCTCCCAGCCCTGGCGCAGGCTGGTGGACTGGATCCTGCAGGTGACTGACTGGAGCCTGCAGGTGACCAACTGGAGCCGGGGAGGCAGGATGGTGAACCAGGGCAGTGACCAGCGACGGGCTGTGGCTGCCCCCAGAGCGCCGGCCCCCGGCAGGGTGACCGCGGGCCAGCTGCCGGCCGAGCAGGAGGAGCAGCTGGATGCAGAGCAGGGGCCGCAGCCACGGCCTGCTCTGAGCCGTGCTGGGGCAGGACAGCGTCACCAGACATCCAGGGAGGAACCAGGCACGTCCTGGTGGAAAGCTCCGAGGAAGCAGCAGCTGAACGCGACAGCCGGGAATGCTGAGGGAACCCCCGACAACGACCCCTGGGCGCTGCTGAAAGAACAAGAGGAGCGTAAGAAATGCGTCATCTGCCAGGACCAGACCAAGACAGTCCTGCTGCTGCCCTGCAGGCACCTGTGCCTGTGCCAGGAGTGCACAGAAGTGCTCCTGCAGCAGGACATCTACCAGCGCAACTGCCCCCTGTGCCGCCAGATGATCCTGCAGACCCTCAACGTGTACCTGTGAGCCCACGGGGGGCTTGGGCCGTTTTCCCAGGAGGTCAAGGGCACCCCTGTCTGCACTTCCCAGGGCTGCCAGGAGTAGCTTCCAAAGAACCGTGGATGGTGCTGGAAGGGCAGAACGCTGTGGGGTGTCTGCTGGTCACATTTGCTGCGTAACTAATTGTAGCTCTTGCTAGCAAGCACAATACTGATCTCTGCAGCAGGCTGGAAGAGTTACCTGTTGTTTTTTTTGACAACTTTTGCTGTTTCAGGGCCTCTTGATTGCGTTGAGCCTGCAGCAGCCTGAGATCCAAAGCAGAGCACAGAAAACTGCTCTGGTCCCTCCTAGCCAAAGCTGATGGAAAGGTTAAAGGCTGTGTCCTCCTGGAAATCAAAGGGGCTTGTGCAAGGCAAGGGAGGTTTTTTCCCCGAGTTCTCACTATAAAACTGCCTGGCAGGCTGCATCCAGGCTTCTGTTTCCTCCTCCCAACATCAAAGGAGAGGAGCTCCCTGGGAAAAGGGAAGAGTGCCCTGTTTGCAAGGCCTGGGGAGAGCAAGGAGCACACTCGAGTTTTTTAGTGTTTGCTGAACCTGGCTCTCAGCTAGAGAACAGGGTTGCTGGGGTACTTCATCACCCCAGTGGCTTTGCTTTTTGAGGGATCTCCCTTGCCAGGACAGCGTGGAGCTGTGATGAACTCGAGCTCCCTGCAGAGCTCAGCGTTGCTGCTGCTTCCACACGTCACCTATGCAAGCCTAGGGAGCACACGTCAGGTTACCTGCACGGGGAGGCTGCGGGGAGTCACTCCTTCTGCAGGGCTGGTGCTGCTGCTTGGGGATCCCGAGGAGTGGCCACCCAGCCAACGCTCCCAGCCCTGGCAGCAGCAGCAGCCCAGCTTTGAGCCAAGGCTGGAGAATCCTCTCCAAAACCCGCACATGGCTCAGAGCGCCATGGAACAGGGAGGGTCACTCCAGAGCTTGCTGGCTCCTTCCCAGGCTGGGCTGGCTAGAGGGAGGAACTCTTTGGGAGGAGAGGGAGCACCCCAAAGCTCCTGGGAGCTCACAGACATTCCAGCTCCAGGCACAGTGTCTGCACATCCGTGCTGCGAATCCGCAGTTGCGTGCGTGGAGCGGTACCAGGACCACGGATATCTTGGATTAGGGCGGGGCTGTACCGTTGTTTTGTCTCCTTGTCTGTCACCAGTGTAGCTACTTACATTCACAGGCGTCCCCTGAAGTCTGACAAGGGCATCCCATCCTGGCTGGGGGAGGCCTGAGGTGGCTCATCCCAGCTTGGGCAACCAGCACCATTCCAAGAAATTGCTGGGCTGCAAGAGGGCCTTGCACTGAAAAGCTTTTCCTTTCCCAGCTGCTTGCCTGAGGTCAGCCACACGCCACAGCCAATTTTGGCTGGAGCCAGACCGGAGAGAGTCTTGACTCTGGACTGCAAGCCAAGAGCTTGAGGGCAGCTGGCATGGTTTTCCTTCTGTTTTCCTTCTTGATTAGCAATTTAAGCCAAAACAGAGGCAGCAGAGAGGCCAGGCCGTGCTGGGAGATGCCTCTGAGCTGTAAAGCTGAGCTGTGGCAAGGAACTGTCTTCCTGTTGAGTGGCTTTGCTCAGAAAAGCACTGCCAGGGCTGGTCGTTCCCACATTTCCTGGGAGCTGGAAGGATTCCCTGGGCCAAGCCAGGCTCCTGAGCACTAATGGGTGGTAGAAGGGCTGTCAGCTGCTTCCACTTCACTTCAAAGAGATGCAGAGCTCCCCATTGCTCAGCCTCTTGTCCCTGTGCCTCCCCACACACCTCCCTTGTTACTGTTGGCTCTCTCCAGCCACCAGCGCTTGGGAGCAGCCAAACCCTCGCCAGAGCAGTGAGCGTGACCCCAGGCTCTGGCTTGTCCCAGGCACTTGCAGAGGAGTCAGGGAGCTGCACCTGAAGTCACTCAGGAGTGGGATTGTGGCCCTGCTTCTGGCCACAGGCAGCAGCATTCCCTCGGGACCAGCTCGTGGATCAGGGGGTGCAACGTTCCCTCCACGAGTTACAGGGTGGGGGGGAAAGGAGACCTCCCCAAAACTGCAGGTTGTTCCCTCAACCCCTTTTTTTTTTTTATGATTATTATTATTATAGCAGTCACGCTTGTTTGTTTAGGGCCTGTTTGCTGTTTATAAGAGAAGGCTTTGCCTTAAGTTTAACTCTTTGCACTATGGACTAGATACCAAGCAGATTAAAATCTCCTTTACCAAAAGCTGAGTGCTGCCTCGTTCTTGGGAAGGTTTTTAGGGGGGAAAATGTGTGTTTGTGTCTCCTCTATCCACCCCTGGACTCCAGGGGAAGCCCATCACTCCCCACAAAGGGTCAACACCACCTGCAAGCCCCGGGGTGTTTGCTCCCAGAAAAGCAGTGCTGTGGGATACCCTAGAGCCAGGCTGCTGCACAGGGAAAATCCAGCACCCAGGAGATGAATTTACACCCAAACCCACTCTGGGTGGGCTTTTCAGAGCTGGCAGCCCCCAGCTCCTGCTCTGCCAACCCATGGCGAGAGGAGATGGTTGTGGACATGCCACACCAGGGGACAGGGAGGAGGGGCTGGGGTTTCCCGGCGTGTTCCAGGCTGGCAGGAACATGCTGGGACATGTTCATTCCTGTTCCTGCACATATCTGATGCTTCAATGTCCTGTGCCAGACCGTCCCCAGCACCAGGCTGGGTCCTGCCTTGCAGAAAGGCTGTGGCAGGCTCAGGGTTACCGTGAGCAGATGCATTTCCTGCACAAGGAGCTGCTCCCTGGCTCGGATCTGAGCTCCTGGCAGGTTGCTTTGTGCTTTTAAGCGCTCTCTGCTTCCCCAGCATCCTTGTAAATTGTTTGGAAAAATGTCTCAGGACCCTGATGGGCAGAGACTCCAGGAGTCCTGGCTTGCCCTGCCCTGGCAGGGCCATGCCAGCAAAGCGGCTCATTTTAATCAGGGTGGAAACCAAGAGAGGGGAGATGGGAGCTGCTGGGAGGCCAGAAAGGGGCAGATATCTGCTCAGGCACGGGGGGGAGGGCAGTGCTGGCAGATGGGTGATAAATGGGCAAACTGAGGCACTTCTCTTGCTCCCAGGGTGTGACCCGAGGCTGGCTGGGCACCTGGGGAGGCTGCAGAGGGGGCAGGAGGGTGGGATCAACAGGGGAATGTCTGCCATGCCCTGCACAGGCAGGCTGCTCCCAGCCCGGCACCCCCAGCAGGGGATGGGAAGGGTGTTCGGCCACCTCGGGCCACTGCGGCCGAGCTTTCCCGGAGAGGACAGGATGTGCAGGACACAGCCCTCCCCCGGGAGCCATCCTGCACACACTTGGCTCAACCTCTGCTCAAGCAGCCAGGAGGAAAATGCAACCACCCCGCTGCTAATGGACAAGGTCCGTGAGCCCTGCCTGCCCCGGCATCGGGGTGTTTGGTGCAGGGCTGCCCTGCCTGGAGAGCAGCAACGCTCACGGACCGCTCCAGGGCACGAAATCTGCGGTCCTCGGGGTCTCCCCTGCTCCAGAACGTGCTTGGGAGCCTCCCACACGAGCCAAGCGGGCTGCTCGCAGCTCGTCAAAGCGCCGAGACCCTTCCCCAAGGAGGGAGGAGCGCGATGCTGCCGGGTGACTCCAGTTGAGGAGCACCGGGGCGGTCGGCTCTGGCAGCCCGCTGAAAGCGGGAGCCCCCAGGCGCTGGGAAAATCCCTTTGTCAGCCCAGCTGCAGCTCCCCCGCCCTAATGAGCGGCTCGTCGCAGCCTGGGGACAGCAGGCACGGTCTGCCTGACAGCGGGGAGCGGGCGGGACAGGCGGGAGCGCAGATGTGGCACAGCAGGAGCGGGAAACGATACCCGGCCGGGAGGGAGGGAGCAGGTGAGGATGAGCGGCGGAACCACGGGGGGCCTTTGGGCTGCTCCCGGCACCAGCTTGGCTCTCTCATTAGTGACCCAGCACAGGGAGCCTCATCAACTCCCTGGATGCAGCAGCGATCCCGGTGCTTCGCAGCCTCAGGGACACGGAGGGGCTGAGGCTGGCGGGGACGTGGAGGTCACCCAGCCTAGAGCAGCTTGCACGGTTCTGGGGACAGTGGGGTTCCCAATATCCCCGTGGAGGGAGACTTTACTGCCCCTCCGAGCAGCCCGTGCCAGGGTTTGATCAGCACAGAGAAGCTGCCACCTCCCATCCCTGCCCCTTGGGATGGACTCGAGTTTGGAGGAACAGATCCTTCATCGTCTTGGACACCTCTCCAGGGCATGGGATTCTCCCAGGGACATCCCTGAAGGAGCCAGGGTCTGCTCTCCTAAAATCCAGGCTTGTGGTCCTTTTCTTGCCCACCCGAGCCCCACATGAGCAAGGATTGTCCCCTCCCCTGCCATTCCCAGGTTAAAGGGCTCCTTACCAGGTCAGCAGTCCTGAAGATGTCTGGGAGTGTTCCCTGCACCTCGTCAGCAATGAGGCCTCTGAACCTGGGCCATAACCAAACTTTGGGCAGAGCAGGAGCCATCCTGCTGCTGCCAGGAGTCACCAGGACACCTTTCACCTCTGGGGGCATTTCCGTGCTCTGACACATAAGCACGGTGCAGCTGTAGGGTCTCAGAGATGATCCTGCTGATCTCTTTAATGCCCTCTCTGGTGCCTGCTGACCTCCTCGGGTGACCTTGGAGCACGAGTGCTGCTCTGAAAAGAGGCGCTGACATTTATTTTTGTTTCTAAAAACCCACAAACCAACCACAAAAACCTCAAAAGAAACAACAAAACAACCCAACTGCTGCCTCTCTCAGCTCTACCACAGCACCTGGGGGCTCAGCCTGGCTCTTATATAGGCTTCTCGCTTGCCCTGGCTGAGGGATGCTGGCCCCTCCCTAACCTGGCCTCAGCTGGAACAGGGCCTCCAAGCTCTCCTTCCTCAGGGGGAAGCTGGCAGAGCTCATCAAAAGCAGCTGGAGCTCATTGGAAACTTGTCAAAGTCTCCTGTGGCTCTCCTTGTCTTTTCCTTATCCTTTTCTTACCCTCTTCCTCATCCTCCCCAGGCAGCAGCAGGCACCCCCACGTTCTCCCATATCTCAGACAAAGTGTCCACACGACCAAGAGCATCCCAAAGGAAGCAGAGCCCAGAAACCGCTGTGCCAAGCGCTGTGCCTGCCTCTGCTGTCTGTGCTCCCCCACATCGTGACAGGGACCAGGGAATGCTCCCAGCCCCCACACACCTCGTGCAGAAAATTCCCTTTCCTCCTCCCAGAACAGCCATCGATCTGCTCTGCGGCGTTGTTTGTCCCCTGGGCAGCTCTGCTTACAGAAAAGGCCATCTCCAACCCAAACAGAGGCTTCCGCTGCAACCCAACCCCGGGGCTGGTGAGGGGCCTGCAGGGTGGCTCCAGCACAGCCCCTTGCACCCCAAAGGGGCACGAGGTGTCACCCCTGCTCCCAGCACCTCCACAGGTCCCCACGGGTTGGGGGTGGCCCAGGCAGGTTGCACTGATGTGCCCATGGTCCTCAGTCCGGGAGTGGGGGTTCCCCTTGGGGGTGGCACTGGCCCTGTACAGGGGCACCCAGGTGCCCCCACGGCTGCTGCAGCTCCCAGGGGAGCAGGGACACGGGGTTTGGGCACAGCCGTAGCCCTGGGGGTCCATCCGGCACGGATGGGGGGCAGTGGATGATCCGGAGCAGGGCAGGGGTGGCCGTCCGGCTGTGTACGGGGGGTCCTGGGCTGGGGAGCGCTGCCAGGAGAAGAGCCGGGCCCAGCTGGCACCCTACAGCCGGGCAGGGCAGCGTCCCAAGCCCTTTAAGGGGGTTCGGCCGCTGGCCAAGAGCCCCCTCCTCGGATGGTCCCCGCAGGGACCTATTTTGGGCAAGGAATGAGGAAGCTCTTCATTCCCCCGCTAAAAATAGAGACCTTTCCCAGCGGCGGGTCACGGCGTTCACACTGGGGCGGGGGGCGGGCACGGAGGGCTCCGCAAGCCCCGTTCGGGGACGGACGGGCCACTCCCCGGACCGCTGACTCCGCTCGCCCCGGGCAATCCGCTCCCCGCGGGGTGGCCCTGACAGCATCGGGACCCTCCCATCCGGCGAGAGTCGGTCCTCGGGGGGACCCGGGGGTGCTCCCGAGCCTTGGGGAGGTGCCGGGGGCTGTCGCAGCGCTGCGCTCACGGCTCAAGGACGCCAATGCCACCATCTAGTGGCTCCCGCTGGTCCTGCGGGGACAGCCCGACACGGTGGCCCCGGCCCCGTGTCCTCCCAGGCAGGGCTGCGCAGCCCCCTCCGCCCTCGGGGCTCCCGCACCCCCGAGGATCCCGCGGGGGCACAGGCAGGCGGCACACGCGTGGCTGAGCAGCCCTTTATTGAGGGGAGGGATGGGACAGGACCTGCGGTTCGGGCTCCTGGCCCCGCAGCCCGGCTCGCCCTGCCCTGGGGAGCAGCAGGGAGCGCTCACCGGGGTGGACGCCCGAAATAACAGCGAGCTGTTCCACAGCGCTGCTCCGGGGGTGCTCCCCGCCATCCCCGCCGTGGCACCGGGGACGTTTCTGCCCCGGTCCCGATGCCCCGGCTCCCACCACGCTGGTGGCTGGGAAGGGGCACATGCCCGGCCCCATCCGCAGCCGAGGGCGAGCTCAGGCGAACACGGCGGAGTTCTGCCAGTAGGAGTAGACGAGGAAGCCGGTGAAGGTGCTGTCCGTCTTGACGCTGGCGTAGAAGCCGATGTAGTCCCCCACGCCCACCTGCACCCACACCTCGTCCTCGGGCTCCAGGCGGACCAGGGTGCCCCCTGAGAGCGAGGTGGGCTTGGGCCAGTTGCCGTAGTACTGGAAGAAGGAGGCGATGGAGTGGCCGTTCTTCATGATGTCGAACTGCAGGCTGGTGCGGTACACGGTGGCGTGCACGGCAAAGTAGTACAGGCCGGGCACCTCGCAGGTGAACTTGCCCGTGGCGGGGTCGTAGTGGCCCTGCTCGTTGATGAGCACCACGTCGAAGAGGATGGGCTGGTCGGCCAGAGGAGGGCTGCGGGACTCGGAGCGCTTGGCGCTGAAGGCCGAGCGAGGGGCCACGGCGCACTCGCCCTGAGCCCCCTTCTCACCGTGCAGCCCGTCCACGCCCGGGCTGCCCACCTCCCCGCGGGGACCGGGCACTCCTGGGGCAGGCAGGAGGGGACAGGGTTACCTCTAAGTCACCAACACAGCTCCTCCACCCCTCCTGCCCAGTCCCAATCCCACCAGGAATTCCCTGCCCTGGCCAGGGCATTGCGTGGGGAAGCAGCACAAATGGGGAGGGCTGGGTGCATGAGGTAATTTAGCACAGCATCAACAAATCGTTGGAGAAACCCTCACAGGGTTTCTCACAGCCCAGGAGCCACGGAAGGAAGATGAAACCCTGTACCTGGTGATCCCTCCTAAAGCAGGGCTGGAAGAGAGGGATGGCCTTGGGAATGGGGACAAATGCAGCTTTGCCAGTGCGGAGGAGCTGCTGCCCTTTACAGGAACACAGGGGCACCACAGGCAGGGCCAGAGGGGTGGTGGTGGCATGGGAGGGGCACTTCTGCAGGGTTCACTCTCAGTTTGGCACTCTGTGCCAGCATGCAGGACTCACCCCCTGGCATGAGGGCGATCCCCACGGGCAGGGAATGGCAGATCCCCCTCCCCAGCTGGGATCTCTTGCTTACCAGGAGGGCCCATCTCGCCCTTCTCCCCTGGCATCCCCGTGGCCCCATCCCGGCCGTCTCGTCCGTCTCTGCCTGGCAAACCCTGGCCCCCGTGCAGGCCCGGGGTCCCTGGGATGCCTGGCTGCCCTGAGCACAGCCCAGGGATCTTGTTGTCTTCAATCTGCAAGGACCTGGTGATGAGCCCAAGGAGGAAGAGGAGGAAGAGCTGCTTCATCTTGTCCTGGAGGGGCTGGAAGGGGGCAGAGAAGGATCACAGCTCTGGGGACCGCAGTGAAGAGGGTTGGGAGTGTTTGGCAGGGAGTGCCAGGAGGTCAGCAGGGGACATTCTCCTCTTCTCTTCCCTTTACAGTTTGGGCTGCTCCCCTCAGCGAGGCCCCAGTGCTGCCTGCACCTGCCACAGCATCCCCGTGGCCCGGGTGCCATCACATCATCCTGCAGCCCCCGGGACAGCTCAGGATGGGTGTGGGGTGTGGGGTAGGGCCAGGGGTTGTGCCAGTGGCTTTGTGTATGGCTGGGGGCTCTCTGGGGTGGGCACTGCCCCATCGTGCCCAGCTATGGGGGAACGGGCAGGGGGATCTAGGGCTGTCAGCTGCTGAGCTGTGAGCGTGCCTGGGGTGGGGTTGTTGCCTCTGGGGGGTGCGTGGTGGGGCGGCAGCTCGGGGAACGCGGGGCTGTGTCGTGGCCCTGCCCTTGGCAGCGTCCCGGCTGCCGGCGGCTCCGCTCCACCCCCGGCCGGCTCCCCGGGGCACGGCTGCAGCATCCCCGGCCGTGCCGGACCACCCCGCTGCCGGGACCACCCCCCTGCCCGGGCTGCCCCCAGCCCTTCCCACAGCAGCGCGACGAGGGCTGAGCCCCAGGGCCAGCGCTGGCCCCCTCCCCGTGGCCCTGAGCCAGAAAAGCTGCTCTCTTCCCTCTCCACGACGGCAACAAAGAGGAAAAGGAGGAGAAAAGTGTCTCTCCTCCGCCCAGGCGCCGGAGCCAGGAAGGCAGGGAGTCCCGGCTCCCCCCGGCTGGTTATCCCCACTCACTGTGATCCCGCGGTTCCTGTCCCGGGACGTCGCTGCTCGCCGCTGTGGAAGGGCTGAAGCTCTTCCTGGCCACTTCGCTCTGACGAAGGCCCTAAGAGAGGCAGCCTCTCCACCCCCCCTCCTCCCCACGTCTCTCCTCCCAAACTCCAAAGGAAATCAAGGGCCTTGGGAGCCAAAAGCTACAAGACAAGGGGAAAAAGAAAAATAATCCCATGATGTCGGAAGTGCTGTAAGCAGGGGGAAGGGAGAGCTCTGCAAACAGCTCGGCCGAGGGAGAGGAGGCACAGGCTGTGAACCACCTCAGCTGGGCACGGCTGGGCACCTGGATGGAGGAGAGGAAAACAGGGAAAACAGGCAGCAGAGGGAAAGGAAACAAGATAAAAGCTGAGGGAGGGAAATCCAGCAAGGCACAGAGAGATGGAGTGGCAGAAAGAAGAGGGAGCTCTCAGGCTGTGCGGGTGCCCTGACTGGCAGCAGAGCTGAGGCAAAGGGGATGGCAGAGCACAGCCAGCCTGGCAGTGCCAGCCCTGGGGGCATCCAGGGGAAGCCGCAGGATCCATCTGGGCAGTCCCAGCACGTTGGGCTGAGCGTGCAGGGCAGGTGGAAGCGCAGGCAGAGCAGTGCGGTGCCCGTGCCAGGAGGCAGGGCTGGCCCCAGGGAGCGCGGAGCACGCGGCGAAGCTTTCGAGGCACTTCCAGCTCGCCTTTAACTTGTTCCAGCGCCGGGTGCATCCAAGGGACACGGTCGCTGGCCAGCGGGGCGGGCTTGTGGCTGGGGGTGTCCCTGTGCCCAGCAGCAGCTGGGACATGCAGGGAGTGAAGGAGCTGGGTGGGCTCAAGCCCCCTGAGCTGGGTGGGGGTGACAGTGCCATGCTGGGTACAGAGGCAGAGCTGTGGTGGCACGAGTGAGTCCTGCTCCCAGTGACCCCAGCCGGGCTGGGGACTTCCCCACACACTCAGGGCAGCGGGAAGCACAGTGGCACTGCTGGCTCTCTCCTCCCTGTGCCCGCAGTGGAGCAGGTGACATTGCTGGCTGATCCTCTCTGCCCTGGATGCCCGGGGCCAGGCTGGGTGCTGGCAGGGAGCCACCTGTCTCGTCTCTCCCAAGGTGTGAAGGGACTGTTGTTTTTGGCCAGCTGGATGCTGGTTTGTGGCCATGGGTGTTGCCAGGCCTGTGGCCACCAGGGTGACCTCCAGCCAGCACAGCCAGCTCAGCCAGGAGGGCCACAGCTCTTGGTCAGGCAGGTGGGTCCCTTCCCTGCACCATGGGGCTGCCAACTGGACCCCCTGTGAGACCCATCCATCTCCCTGGGACCCTGCAAGCCCCCGGCCCTGTGAGGGCACAGCCAGCTCTCCCCCATGCCCCTCCATCCCTGCTCAGATCCCCCACCCCATCCCTGGCTTCCCTCCCTCAGCCCATGCCTCAGTTTCCCCTAGGATCTGGCAGCACCCACACACAACCCCTCCCCCCAAATGAGTCACCTGCTCCACTGGGTTTGTCAGCTGCTCACGCTGTTTATTCTGCTGGCTCTGGGGCTGTGGGACACGGGCAGCCCTCGGCTCTTGTGCCTGCAGCCTGGCTCACCTCTACCCAGCCTTGCTCCGTTTGGGGAGCGTCAGCCCTTTCCCTGGTGGCCCCAGCACAGTCCCTCCGGCACAAGCCTTTCCCTGTGGGATGTGTCACCTGCTCTCTAGGGATTTGGAGCTGTGGGCAAGCTCGTGGCATCCAGGCACCAAGCCAAGCACTGGGCAGCGGGGCTGACCCCAGGGCAGGTGAGGGGCCCACCTCAGCAGCTGGGTATTTACAACAGGAAGAGCACGGGAGGGACATTTGGGGTGGGGAGGGTGGCTTCAGCCCCTGCTCCTCTCCTCTTGCCGGCTCAGGGCTGGAAGCACTCTACGGGGTCGTTGGAGTCGGGCAGGATGTTGCAGTTGATGGGCCAGAGGATGCCGAGGAGGCCGAGGGACGGCTGGCAGCGCAGCTCGGCCGCCAGGCACACGGCCCGGCAGGGCTGCAGCACCCCCCCGTCCGGGGTGCACTTGGGCACGAAGAGGCTGCAGATGAGCAGGCGGAGGTGCTGGTAACACGCCAGCTCCATCAGCGTCTGCGGGACAGCGGGGACAGCGGCGTGAGCCCGGTGGGGTGGGGTGTGGCGAGGGCAGCCCCGCGGGCAGCCCCGGGCAGCTCACCTGGTAGTCCTGCAGCACCTCGGCAGCTCCGTCCTGGTCCGGGATGGCCAGCCAGATGTTGGGGAAGGAGGTGGCGTTGTAGCCCAGCCCCAGGCACATCTCCACTTCCACGGGCTCGCAGACAGACCCTGCCACAGGGGGAGGGGTTTCACTTGTGAGACCGGCAGTGCTGCCCACCGGCTGTGCCAGCGTGTGCCCCGGGGCCAGCTGGGCTGGGTGGGGCACCCGGGGGTGGCACTCACCGAAGGCCGGGTAGGACACCCCGGTGCAGTTCAGCTCGTCAGTGCCATCGGGGCAGTCGTGCCAGCCGTCACACACGGATTCCAGCGCCTGGCACTCGCCATTCCCACAGGAGAACTCTGTGGGGCTGCAGGTCTCTGGAAGGTGAGAGGGCAGGGCATGGCTGGGAGTCAGCCTGCTCCCCTGCTGACCACCCCTGTCCACTCTTCTTGGTCACTGGCCAGGGGATTTGGCAGGTCCGGCTCGGGGGAGATCCCAAATTCCCTGGGTTATTTGGGGGTAGCCCTCAGGTCATGGATCATGCCTGTGTGCGAGTGAGCTCTTCCAGGTCACACCCCCATGGCTATGGGA
This sequence comes from Lycocorax pyrrhopterus obiensis, assembly GCA_014706295.1. NCBI lineage: Eukaryota > Metazoa > Chordata > Aves > Passeriformes > Paradisaeidae > Lycocorax > Lycocorax pyrrhopterus. Next base: position 5,120,003 of record JACSVZ010000025.1, on the reverse strand, counting down.
TTATAGGATAAATCAGGTGAGAAGGGACCCCGGGGACCCGTGGCCCAACCTCTTGCTCCAAGAAGGGTCAGCTGTGGAACAAGAGCTGTTTTACCCAGGTTTTTATCCAGCCTGGCCTTGTAGCCCCCCAAGGATGGCAGTGGCACGGCCCCCCTGGGCAGCTTGTGCCCCGCCTTGGCTACCTACTCTCGGTGGCATTGCGGGCTTGGTAGGTGGCAAAGAACCCATCATCTGCTACTCCCTCGTCTGCCACGAAGAGGACGGTCATGACGTGCCGTGAGGAGGTCAGGGTGGGTGGCAGCTGGTGGCCACAGAACCTGCCGAGGTCATGGGATGAGGGATGGGGTCAGGGGGCTGACCAGCACCTCCCCAAACCCTGCCTTCTGGTGGCTCCTCCCCACCAGCCAGCCCCGTGCCTCAGTTTCCCCAGCTGAGCCATGGCACCGGTGTCCCCAGGGTGGCGCAGCAGGGCTGGGGGTGTCAGGGGTGCCTGTACCTGCCCATGAGGCTGGCAGCCCCCGTGCCCGCGCTGTCGTGCACCTCCACGAAGTCGAAGCTGCAGTCCCCGTGCGACTCCAGGCTGAAGTTGTGGAAGTGCAGGTCGATGACGTGGCCCAGGGGCACCGAGATCTGCCAGAGGCACAGCTGCGGGGCGGGGGGTGGGCAGCCGGCAACACCCGTGAAGCTGGGCAGGGGCACCCCCCAGCTCTCCCCGGGGGGAGGTTGCCTTCCTCCCTGCCCACCCTCACCCTCACCGCGCTCCCATCCCACAGCACCCCTTCTCTCACCTGCTGGTGCGGGTACGGCTGGGGGTGGTTCGGGGTGGACAAGTGCCCCTCCAAGGCGGTCAGCGGCCCCCCACACTCTGGAGGGACACACACGCACAGAGCTTTACCCCTGCCCCTCTCTCCTCCCTCCATCTCCCCACTCCCCGTCCATCCCCGGGTGCCGCGGGGGCTGGGGGCTGCAGGTGGGCTCTGTCCCGCCCACCTTTGTGTTTCAGGCTGCAGTTGGCCTCGTCGCTCTTGTCCGTGCAGTCGTGGAAGCCGTCGCACACAAAGCCCAGCTGGAGGCACAGCCCCTGGTCACACAAGTGCTCGTCCCAGGCGCAGCTCTCTGCACGCGGCCGGACACCCAGAATGGTGAGGGGGTTCCACCGGGCACCCTCCCCTCCCCGCTGGCTCTCCCCACGGCCTGCCAGCAGTGAGGGACCCTGGCAGTGCCCTGGGGCGGGGGACTCACTCTCGGCCGGGATCACGGCGCGGTAGCGGGCGCTGAAGCCCTGGGCACCCACGCTGCTGTCGGAGACGAAGGTGACCCGCAGGCGGTCGGAGTTGGAGTTGAAGGTCGGGGGGGCCACGTTGCCACAAAACCTGGGGGCACAGCGAGGGCTGGCACCGCTCGCTGCCCCGCCCCGCTGCACTGCCGCGCTTCCCAGGTGTGAGGGGCCCTACCTGGTCGGGCCCCCCCGAGCTGGGGAAGGGGCTGTGCCGCCGGAGCCCGGCTCCTCGTAGAGCTCCACGCGGTCGAAGAGGCAGGAGGCAGTGCCCTCCACGCTGAACGTCTCCATCCTCAGCTGGATGGCGAGCCCGGCGCCCACCTCGATGCGCCAGACGCAGAGGGCGTTGGGGGGGTAGGGGCCGGGGTAGTTGGGGGAGCTGAAGGAGCCCTCGGGGCCCCGCAGGGTCCCTCCGCAGGCTGAACGAGGCAACAGCGTGGGCATGAGCTGGAGCAGGGCACCCCCATCCCAAAACACTGCCCTGCTCGGGACTTACCCGGTATCGCTGTGCGGGCCGTGGGCAGCCAGCTCTCGGTTGGGCTGGCTGCTGTTTCGGGGGCCGGAGGGTCCCTTCGGGTGGCTGCTGTGGTGGTGGTGGCAGTGCCACGGGCGGGCAGGGCTGTGGCCGGGGCGCCGGGTGGGTGTGGGGACGTCAGCTCTGTGCCCAGGGAAGAGCAGGGACTGCTCAGCCCCAGCGGGGAGGGACGGCTGCGATGCAGGGAAGGGGCTTAGGAAGCCCACCCAGCCCTGTGCTCCCACCCTACCCAGAGATGTGCAGCTCTCCCAGGGGAAGTGATCCTGCCACATCCCAGGGACATGGAAATCCACCTTGCTCCTGTGCATGGGGTCACTCTCTCCCTCCCCACAGCGGGCAGACCCTGGCGTGTCCTCTGGGTGTCCCTCTCTCCCTCTGAGCCGGTTCTGTGTCCCCTACCCCGGTCACAGACACCTCCCAGCTCGGCACTCACGGTGGATGACGATGCCGAGCAGGAGGGAGATGAGGAAGAGCAGGATGGTGCTCATCAGAGCCACGCAGAGCCAGGTGAACTTGCAGTCGGCGCGGTACCTCCAGCCCACCTGTCCCCAGAGCTGCTGGCCTGGAGGCGAGGACAGCGGGCAGAGCCGGGGTGCTGCTGAGCCGTACCCTCACCTCCGTGCGCGGCTGGCTCAGCCCCGGCTGGGTGCGTCCCCACCGCTCGTCCCCGCGGTGCTAACGTGTCCCCAGGCAGCCCCAGAGCCCACCACCCCGCCCCCAGCCCCACGGCAGCCCCACGGACGGGGGTGTGCGGACAAACCCCCAGGCTGGTACCGAGGCCGTCCCGGCGTGGTGCGGGGCCGCTCCCATCCTTGTCTGGCGAGTGCTCCGCGCTCGGTGCCGCCCGGGGCTCCTCGCCCTCAAAAACGGGGTTGCAGAACTCGGTCTGTGGGACAGCGAGAGCGGGTGGCACCCTGGGGACCCGTGGGTGGGTACGTGGGGACCATCAGCAGCACCCACACCCCCAGCCCTACCTTGCTGCGGTCCAGAGCCTCGGGGCAAAGCGTGATTTCGGTGAAGTCTTTCATGGCAGCGGGCGGTTCCCGGCGCAGCCTGGCTAAAATCCTGCCCAGTGCCCTGTGCCCCCCAACCCCACCGCCCCCTCCTCCCCAGCTGCCCCCATGAGCCCTGGGGCGGCGTGGGGACCCCTGCTCCACCCTCCGGGGCGGGGGTGGTGACAGTGCCAGCTCTACACGTGCCAGCCCAGAGCCGGAGCCCACCCGAGGGCCATGCCCGCCGTGCCGGGAGTGCGGGAGCCCCGGGAGGCGGCAGCCCCAGTCCCCTCTGCAGGCCCCTTCCCCCTCGCCCCGTTAATCCAGCTCAGCTGAGGATGCCGAGGTCAGGCTCTGGCACGGAGAACCAGCGTCTTAAAGGGGAATGAATGCTCGCGCCCATCCCGCTGTGAGCCCATCCCAAAGGGACCCTGCTGCTGGGGTCTCCACAAGGGACCTTGGTTTTCCAGCTGCCTCCAGGCTCCCCACCGCTCAGAGCAGCCCCGAAGGGGCTGTGCTGGGGGCCCTGGGCTGAGCGTGTCCCTCCTTCCCTCGCTGGGTGCCTGGGCCCTGCCACCTGCATTCCCGCTGCCCCTTAATGCCCGTCTCCGTCCCTAAGCAGGGGAGAAAGGGGCCATTGTTCAGCGGGTTTGAGGGAAGAGTGTGGGCACCGGGGAACTCCGTGGGGCTGGAAAGGCTCCTTCTGCCACCTGCACCCACATCTCCCTCGCTCCAGGCCAGCCCTGGGTGCTCCTGGTCCATGGGTGCTCCTGGGTCTCCACGGGTGGCAGATCCCCACCCTCTGCCAGACCACGCAGAGACAAAACACGCGCACCCAGCGCCCTGTTCAAGCTCAAATTTATTCCTGCACGAGTCTCCCTTGTATGAGACACTTCCCACCCATCTTGCTTACACAGTAAACAAGCCACCTGCCAAGCAGCATCGCTGCCCCAGCCCAGCTCCCGCCGCAGGCAGCCCCCCTTTCCCATCCTGCCCCCCCCCCGAGCCCCGCTGGGATGCCCCAGGCTGGGCAGGATGCTGGTGCCAGCGCTCAGCCCGTGCCCGCAGGGCAGCGAGGGCGAAGCCGGCCGGGTGTGGGTTGGATGGAGCTGCCCCGAGGGCTGGGATGGTGCCCGTGTCTCCTCCCGCTGCACCTCAGGCAAGGCAGGACGGGGAGGAGAATAAATTAAAGGCTAAGAAGGCCACTGGCATTTGCTAGCTGGAGGACAGAGCAGCAGGGCGGGTCCCCGGGCACCCAGGGGGGCTCCTGATCACAGGGAGAAAAAAGCCCCGATTGCAGATGGTCCCGGAAAGCCGCTGTCCTCCCCTCCCTCTCCCACACAGGTTCCTGTGCAACCCCACGGCCCCCGCTCCCCTAAATGGTTTAAGGCACCGTCGTATGAGGAGGCAGGTAAAAACCTCCCCGGAGCAGCTCCCAGCACAAGTCCCTGGAGAGGCAGGAAGCAGCGGGGGGCTCCAGGTGAAGCGAAGTCCACTATAAATACATATAAATTCCACAAAAGGTTTTCCTCCCTCCTGTCCGTGAGTCTGGGCCTGGGCTCAGGCTGCTTTGAGGAGTGTGTGTGGGGCAGCTGCTGGGGATGCGCTGCCTGAGACGGGACGGAGGCCACCGGAGGGCTGCAGTCCTTTGCCAGGAGGTTTGGAAGTGCCGGGAGGAGGTCGGGAGCAGTTCACAAATCCTCTGGGACGGCCAAGCAGATACAGGAGAGGCGAGAGGCCAGGAGGGATGTGTGAGGCTCTCCTGGGTGCTGTCTCAGGGGAGCAGAGGTCCTGGTTGAGTCAATGGGACAGGTGGCCCCATTCCTGTAGAGTCCCTTGCTCAGGATTTTTATTACACACCAAAAAAAAAAGAAAAAAAGAAAAAAAAAGAAAAAAAGAAAAAAAAAAAAAAAAAAAGAAACTAAAACCCCGAGGTAAAAACCAAATGCCAGCAACCAGAAGGCGCCTGAGCTGCCTGAGCCCTGTCCTGACACGAGCTGCCCTCCGCAGTTCAGAGCTGGGATGTCCTTGCCCGGGCTCTGCTCCTGGTTGTCCTCAGCCTCCCTCTGCAGCCACCTCGGGGGTGTCTCCTCTTCGCCTCCCTCTTGCTCTGGGGAGGCCAAATGCCCGAATCCTGGCAGAGCCGGCTCTGAGGGGTGGCACAGGGGGTGCCCAGGGAAGCAGGGCTGGCTACATGCGGGAGGACGGGCTGGCCAGCTCGTAGAAGAGCAGGTAGGCATCGCTGCTGCGCACGTGGCTCGAGGACATCGGGGTGACGCTGTGGGGAGGGGAGGAGGAGGGCTGTGAGCAGCAGGGATGGGATGCCCTTGAGCAGGGGGTCCCTGCTTGCCTGTCCCACCCCAGGCTCACCGGGAGTCGTTGAAGCTGTGCCACTCGCTGGACACGGGGCTCTTGCAGTAGGCTGTGTAGTGTCCCCCCATGGTGGTGCCCGAGTGGTTGGAGACGGCGTAGAGGTTGTAAACGGCGTGGTCTGTGGGGAGCAGGGGTGCTGCTCAGCCCTGCTGCTCCCCAAAGTGCCAGCACAGAGCCCCCCACCACACCAGCAGCTCCAGCACCCTGGATCCTGTGCCTCCCACCCCTCACGCCTCTGCCCCCCACCACCCGGGGACAGGAGGAGCCCAGGAGTCACCAGGAGCTCAGGGCTGGCACTAGAGGCATGCAGGGGCTGGGACTCACTGCAGCTCTGCGAGGCGAATTCCCGGAGGTCCAGGTCCTTCAGCGGGAAGTTGATGAAGGTGGTGAGTTTGCTGCTTCGTATCCTGGCCTCGGAGAAGCGCTTCAGGTCTGGAGGGTCCCATCAAGGAGCCAAGGGACAAAGGGGAGCCTGCAATAACCCATCTGCCTCCCCCCCACAACACCCCCTGTCCCCATCCCTCTGCCCGAAGGATACGAAGCACCAGGATCTTGGGGAACTTCTGGACGCTGAATTTTTTTGTGCACCTCGTCCTGGCTTTGCAGCGACAACATGTCTGTGGGAGGCAAACGGCACAAGCAGGAGGGTGAGGGCACTGAGCCCACAGTCCTGGCAACACAGGCACAGAGGGCAAGGGGCCCAGCCTGCCCCAAGGAGCCCCCCTGCCCTGTACCGGTTTCTCGTCGCCATCCAGCACGTCCTCTTTGGTGAAGAGCCGGAGGCAATCCATGAGCGTCACCTCCCCGTAGCCTTTCTGTGGGAGTACAGTGAGGGTCAGGGACAGGGAGCGTGGGCAGGGGGGACAGGGAGCATGGGACAGGGGGGCAGGGATCACTGGGGCTCCCTCACCTTGGGGATGGGCAGGGACAGGTCCCAGAAGGGGTCGAAGGCCGTGGAGCAGTAGCCGCACTCGCTGCAGGTCAGAGAACTCTTCAGCTGCCCCACGAAGAGGTCTGGTGGGGTGGGACACAGCACGGTGAGACCCCTGGTTCCCAGCCCCGCTCCCAGCCCAGCCCTGCCCTCCTTCCCCCAGCCCTGCTCACCGCTGATGCGGCTGTCCTCCCTCTCCTGGTACCTCCTCCACATCTGCCGGCTCTTCTCGTCGTCACTGCAAGGATGGGGACACAGCAGGGCGCTGAGCATGGCCTGCGGGATGCCAGCACTGCCACCCAGCCCAGAGGGACCCATGTGGTCACCGTCCCTGGGCTGGCCTTGCGGGCATTGAACTCTTGCGGGGCTTGTGCAGTGCCAGCACTTACGGGAGGTGATCCAGGGTGTCGGTGCTGGCCCGGGGCCGCACCAGCACACGGTTCACCTCGCTGTGCAGCCCGTCCAGGAGGAACCGCAGGAACTCCTGGGCATCCTGCTGGCTGCAAGACACGGGGCACGGCTGGTGAGGGGCTGCAGGGGGCTCAACTCCCCCCACCACCCCGCACCCACCTCCCTTACTTGTATCCAACAAAGCGTGGGGCGTATCTCTGGATCTGTGTCTTGAACTCCGAGGGGCTCACGCTCTCGTTGGGGGACGAGGTCCAGAGCAGCTGAATCAGCTTTGCAAACTCTGCAGGCAGGGAGGCAGCTCAGCAGCGGAGGTGGCCCAAGGGGACAGCTCAGGGCCGCGCTCTGGGGTCTCAGGGCCTGATCCTCCCCTGGCTGGGCAGCCCAGCGAGGAGCTCCGAGCTCTGGGTGGGGGTCCCGCAGGACGTGGGGCGTCCCAGGGATGTGTGGCAGGGATGTGCTGCAGGAGCTGCTGCAGGGAAGGCCCCGCAGCCGCCGGGCCCGGGCCGGGCCGTTACCTGTCATGAGCGCCGTGCGCATGCGGCTGTTGTTGTTGAGGTCCCGCAGGTACTGGTTCTGCAGGCAGTAATCCCGCAGCTCCTTGGTGTTGCTCAGGCACTGCAGGATGGAGTTCATGAAGCACTGGGGGAGGCAGAAGAGAAAACCATGGCAACGGGAAGCAGAGGGAGGCCGGCCGTGGCAGGGGGACACCTGGGGCGGGCGGGCAGGCAGAGGATGGGGACACAGCAGGGAAAGCTCCTCCTCGGGCAGCACCGTGGGGAGCGGGGTGCAGGGAGCTGCCAGGGTGAGGGTGTGGGTGTTGGGGGCCAGGTGAAGGGACAGGGCTGCCCCTGCCCCACAGATGAGCCAGAGGCCTGGGGACACACTCACCGTGTTGCCGAGGTTCCGCAGGCCGGTCAGCCCCTGCACGGCCTTGGAGCTCTGCAGAGAGAGGGAAGAGGGCTGGGACGGTGGGCTGGCCATGCCTGTGGGCAGCCCAGCGAGGCCATGGTGCCACAGACCTGCCCGTGGAGCAGCCCCTCAGGGGCGAGCAGAGGCCCCATCCCGCTGTGACATCATGGGCAGAGCCAGCACCGAGCAGCTCTCCGGGCGAGGGCCTGGTGACAAACCACGGCTGGCCTGCCCCGTCCTGCTGGCCCAGGACAAAGCACAGGGCTCAAAGTTCTCTCTGCCTGGCAACACTTTTGCCCCATGCCCTGGATTGCGGGTCAGGCCGGCAGCCCGGGCTGCCTCCCCTGGGGACGCTGGGGGATGGCAGTGCCCCGTGCCTGCCCCACGCTGCAGGAGGAGCACAGTGCCCTGTCACTGCCCGTCTGGTCCACGCCAGGTGTCCGTCCCCTCCAGGACACCCTGCACAAGCGCAGCCCAGACTTTGGCACAGCTGTTTTGCAGGATAAAGTCCACCTGGGAAACTGCAAGCCCAGCCCTGCGGCAGTGAGCGAACAGGGGAACAGGGCTGTGTGCCCGGTGGTGCCTTCCCAGCCACTCGCTGCCCTGGCTGTGCTGCACCTGTGCCACAGGGTGGCAATTCCAGGTGATCCAGGTGCTCCCTGAGCCGGGAAAAGCAAAGATGGGCATGGGCAGCTGGGTGCTGCAGGCAGGAGGCATCATCGCTCTTTGCTGGAGAGACCGAGAGCACAGAGGGGTTTAGGGGTGCCACCACCCCTCTCCCAGCATGCAGGACAGGGTGCAGGTGAGGGGCACTGGTGGGAGCCCAGGGGTCCTGCTCCCAGCCCTGCACAGGGGAGCAGCAGGATGAACCTCCCTGGAGCAGGGTGGGGTCTGACAGGGCTTGCAGGGTCAGACTGCTGATCGTGCTCCCCCAGATGCCCGGGATTTAAGGATCCTTAGGCAACCGCCCCAGCTGCCCACCCCAGGCTCGAGGAGGAGGAGAGGAGGCGAGAGGAGGGGAGGGGGCCCAGCAGCTCCGAAATAGCAGCAGCTGGTGTGTGTGTGGGAGGTGCTGAGCACCCAGCCCTGACAGCAGCCCAAAATAACCCAGATCCAGTTACACGTGCTCCTTAGCGACGGCACAGGCATCACCCACCGCCGCAGGGACCGGCACCAGCGGGGACCCAGCCGCCCTGCGTGGGCACACGCGGCTCTGCCAGACTGACCGGGTGCCCTCTGTGCCATCGGGTGCCCCTGCAGTGCCCAGAGCACAGGAGTGTCCCCAGATGTGGCTGCCCATAGCCGTCAGTGCCGGGGGGTGGCTGTCCAAAAGTGCCAGGCAACTCCCCGGCTTCTTCCTGGGTGTAGACAGGCTTGGATGGGCACAGGGTGCCAGCAGGATGTGACAGGTCAGTGCCACACCACGGCTGGAGGAGCTGGCCTGGCTCTGGTCCCCGAGCAGATGGCGGCAGGAGAGGTGGGCCTGTGTCCCAACACCCCACATCCATCCCTTGGAGGATCTGAACCCCAAGGCCTTGCTCGTGTCCCCACACCTATCCCAGGGAAGGTCACGGTGCCAGGGGTGAGCAGCAACCCCCAGGAGTGCCCCAGTGTGCCCCGGCCATCCCCAGCAGGACGCTGCTCATCCAGTTGCCCTGGTTGGGCAGCTCCTGCCGTGTGCCAGGAGGGACCAGACAGTCCTGCCCATGTGGGTGCAAACCTCCCCACAGATCCTGCATTCACCCCCAGCCAGGTCCTAGGCTGCCCTCCCAGAGCCTGGAACAACCCCTGGGGAGGGCTGGAGCTGAGGACGGGGTGTCAGGTGCTCCCCTAGCGTGGCACAAGCCCTGTGTGCACCGAGGTGTTATTTCCCCCCCTGGATTTCCCTCCCCTGGGTGACTCAACTCCAGCTAATCCCCCTCTCCCGTACAGGGCTTTATCTAGGACACGACATGCTCAGAGGCGGTGAAGGAGAGCTGGCTCACGCGGCGCGGCTGGGGACTCCCCGAGGCTGCACTGCAGGACGGGGACAGGGGACAGGCGACGGGGACAAGGGACCCGATCCGGACAGTCCTGCCCCATCCAGGTCCGCGTGGCAAGTGCCTGGTGGGGCAGCAGGAGAGCTGGAGCAGCCAGACTTACATAAGTGCCCAGACCCTGCCCTCCTTGCCCTTTGCTCTGCCATCCCTGCAGGAGAGATCTGCCCTGGCACCGTGGCTCTGGGGACAGCCAAGTTCACTCCGGTGACACTGCCAAGGGGCTCGGTGTGGCCAGCAGACCCTCCCTTGCGGTGGGACACGGGGACCTGGCCAAGGTCACCGCAAGGGCAGGGCTGGGAGAGGAACCCAGGTGTCCTGACACGTGCAGTTCACCTGCCCCCTGCCATCCTGTGGGACGCCGGGACACGCTGTCCCCACGGGCAGCCGGGAGGACACCCACCCCAGGCATCACATCCTCGGGCACGGGGGACGGCACAGGGCACCCCACGCTTCCCAGGGAGGGCAGGGGGTGCCCCCTTCTCTGCCCCCAAGCCGGGGGCCGGGGGCTGCGGGCATCTCGTACCTTGGTCTTGTTGAGGACGAGCCCGACGAAGGTGGAGACCAGCAGGGACCCTGGCATGGAGGTGCGGGGCCGCAGGTCCTTGTGAAGGTCGGGGAGCGCGGGGGGCTCCTCGGGCAGCGTCACCGTGTAGGAGTCCCTCATGATGGCCCCGGCGGGCACCGCAGGACGGCGGGGAGCAGCCGCGGGCAGCGGGGTGCTAGGGGACACCGGCCGGGCTGCCCTCGCCCGGGGCCGGCTGCAGCCGGGGGCGCGGGGTCAGGCGCGGAGCCCCCCGTGCTGGGCGTGCGGGGCCGGAGCCGGTGCCGGCTGCGGGGCTGACGGCACCTGAGCGGCTCTGACATCAAATGGGTGGAGAGGCGGCAGCCGGGCTCGGTGACGGCTCGGTGACGGCTCGGTGACGGCCAGCCCCCGCGCACCGCGTGGTACAGCGCGCCGGGAGCCAGGGGGGCCCGCGAGGGGCGGCTCTGCCCCGGGGACACGCTCCGGAACGGGGCGGCCACACTGCCCCGGCTCCGGGGGAGCTGCGGGAGCCGCGGTGCCCCCTCGGCATCCCTCTCAGCGGGGCTCCCCGCGCTCCCGTAGCCCGACACCGGCACCGTGCGCGCACCGTGGGGGCAACGGGGAACTGGGGCGAGGCGGCAGCCGGAGGAGCGCCTGACCCCCCAGTGCTCCCCCGTGCTCCCAGCTCGGCGTGCCCAGGGCTGGTGGCACCGGCTGTCCGGCCCCGGGCACGCTGTGCTCCGGGCAGGCACTGGGTGGGGAGCGGGGCTCCCCAGCTGGGGGTTACTCACCAAAATTGCCTTGGTAAAAGTGGGACGGTCCCACAGCATGTGGGTGCAGGGGGTGTCTGTACCCAGAGAGGGGCTGTGGGCTGCCAGACAGGGCTGTGGGGCTCCCGGCCATGCACCTTCCCTGCAGTGCCAATGCCAGGTACCCAGGCAGTGACATTTTGGGGGAACCCCCCTCTTTGGGGGATGCATTAGCACTGAGCTCAGAGGATATTTCAGTGCCTTGCCCTGGGGAAAAACTCCCCACAATTCCTGTGTGGAGCAAAGACCCCACCTGGTGTCTCTCTTAGGGAAACTGAGGCACGGCACGGGCAGAGCTCCAGCTCTTCTAATGCAGCAAGGGCAGATGCGGAGCCTGGCAGGGAGCCCGGGTGTCCTGCGTCCTAGTCCTGCGTCTCCCGCTGCTTCACCCCTCTGACCGCGGCAGGACGAGCGCCGGAGCCCTGCGCCTGCTGTGCGTGCCCAGGTGTCTCTCTGCCTGCTCAGGGAAATTTCCATGGGCAACCAGGGCAGGGAGTGCTGCTGGGCTGCTCTGACACAGCCACAGCCTCCAGCCTCACCGAGAGGGCTCCGAGCAGAGCCTGCTTCCTTCCCCTGGAGCCCCCAAAGCACCCCCATCCAGCGGCGGGGGCTGCTGAATCCTGATGGCTGCAGATGCAGCCTCCCCTGTCCACGGCGGAGCTCGGCACAGCCAGCGGAGGGGCTGGCTGGGGACGGGGGGAGGGAGGAAGGGAGGGAGACTATTTTTGGCACCAGCAAAAATATCTGAGGAGGCATCTTGCAGCGTTATTCATCTGCAGGGCCAGGGCTCTTTTGCATCACAACCGGAGGCCTGTCGTAAGCGGGGCCTGCGCGTGCTCACACGTGTGTACATGTACACACCCCGCGCTGTGTACGGTGTACACACACGGGGACACGCTGTGCACGCCGGGGCACACGCCCCACTGCCCTCCTGCACCCTGCGTGGGTGCCCTGCCGTGCCCAGCCTGGGCCTCCGGGCTGTGGCACAGCTCCCCGAAATCCAGGGCTCCTGCCACCCTGCTTGGCAGTGTGGGTGGGTACGGCGGGGGCAGGATGGCCCCGGTGCACAGCCTGCCCCGAGCGCTGTGCGGGGAGCTGGGGCAGCTCTCCCCGTGGGCATGCACCGTGCTGGCCGAGCCGGTTCCATGGCAAGAGGGTGGTTCAGCCACATCCTGTGCTGAACCTCGTGCCCCGGTGACATCGAGAGCCCCGGGCCAAGGACCAAATTCCCCGCCAGCCAGAGAGCGGCACGCAGGCTCTGAAGCTGGAGTGGGAGAGAGAAGGGGAGACCCGGTGGGACGGCATCACCCAGAGCCAGATCCCTGCCCTCAGCTGGCCCCTCTGCAGCGGTGACCTTCTGCCGCGGGCAGAGGTTGCCACAGGCCCGGTTGGCACCGTGGCGGCAGGCAGGGCCAAGACTGGCTGCGGGCCAGGGACGTCAGCTGCTCAGGATGGGACTGCGGAGAGCTGCCGGCGGTTTTGTGGGTGGCCCTGGCCTTCTGACCCTATGTACACCCGGGGTGGTTAATGGGGCGGCACAGCTCCAGTCCTGCCCCCCGCCAGACTGCCCTTCCCGGGAGCCAGCACGGCCCTGAAGCTCCACAGGCACAGCCCCTCGCTGAAACCGCACCTGCACACACCTCCCTTTGCCCACGGGGTGGTAAACTGAGGCACGAAGTGACGGTGAGGGTAGGGTCATACACAGACACCCTCACCCCTGGCTGCAAACCCCTCTGGGTGGCGGTTTCTGTGGCGCGGAGGCAGGAGGTGGCGGTGGAAAAAGGGATGGGAGGAGGCGCTGGGCCAGCCCCGCCGTCCCCTGGCTGCGTCGGGAGCGGGTGCTGCTGACACTGCCCTCGGGGCTGGGCAACGGGGCAGAACCGATGGCAGCTCCGGGGCTGCAGCCTGCGCTTGTTTCCGGCACCTGGCACGGCCGCAGGCACCCAAGTCTGGTTTACGATCGGGACATTTGCTTCCCGGCTTGGGAAAGGGAGGGAAAAAACCACAGCAGTGGAAAATAGCAGGTGTGCCCATCAAAGCAGCAAGGAAACCTAAGGCAGTGTCACTGACCCTGCCTGCCCTGGCATGGGTGTCTGTCCCAGTGCCCTGTGCCACCTTTGCCACCCACCAGCCCTGGCTGTGTTCACGTGCAGACCGCAGGGCTGTGGTTTGGGACTCGCACAGCCCCTGCTGCCCCGTGGGCATCCCATGGGAGCAGGCTGGCACCCCATCACAGCAATGTGTGGGCACGTGGGGTGGGGAGCCTGCCCTGGCAGTGGCAGTGTGGGCTTTCGTGAGAGCCAGTGGCTGCAGCAGCCGCTGGATCCCCCCTTGGTGCCCCCCACCGAGGCCTGGTGTGGGAGATGGAGGCAGGAATTCCCTTCCACAGCACTGATCCTGCACTCTCCTGACTCCCCAGCCCGCTCCCTCACCCCAGGACTGGGGTCCAGGGATGAGGCAGGTGGGCACAGTGGGTCCCACACCACAGCAGGGCACTGCTGAAGGTGGTTCTGTGGGGGAAGGGGCACAGGGAGGGATGTGGGGGCACTGGCTGCAAAGGGAAAGATTGCTGGGAGATTCTTTCCTGCTTCCCTGCGAGCAGGACAGGACTTTTCCTCGCGGTTCGGCCGATGGCAGCGGGACAGAGACGCAGGGAAGCAAAGGGCAGGTCAGACCATGGGTGAATGGAGGGTGACTGGAAAGACAGCGGGAGACAATGCAGGCAGAGCCTGGCCAGATCTTGGAAGGAAACCTGAGTGGAAAATTACCAGGCTGCTCCCCTGCACGGGCTGCGTGTGCGGCGCCTGCTCCCGGCCCGGGCTGGGGCTCTGGGGACGCCGCAGCACCGGCGGGGGCCTGGGGCACCGAGCACCTGCCAACACGTGTGGTGCTGCCCAGAGCAGCACTGCCACGGGGAACCCGCTGCTGCCACGCACGCTGGGGCACAGGGCCCCAAACCGGCAGCAGTGGATGGTGCCAGGGAACTGGCATCGCTGGGCACCAAAACCTGACTGGCAGCTGGGCACCGAGTCACTGTGGCAGAGCCAGCACCAGACAAACCAGCTGTGCCAGCAGGATGAGTGCCCAGCCTGGTCACGTCACCTCCCCTATCTGGGATGAGGCAGCAGGAAATCCTCGTCAGCCCCACATGGGGCCGGAGCCATCACCTGCTGTCACATGCATGCAGAAAGAGCAGCGGGCACAATCCTGGGCACAGGCTGATCCTGCCTCCTTGGGGAGTGTCCCCTGCGAGCACAGCCCCTCAGAGGACACCCGCCTGCCCGCACACGGCTGCCTCAGCAGCTCCAGCCGGGACTGCTGCGCCAGCAAGGGCATCTTGGAGGGTCAAACACAGAAACTGAGGCACGGAGCAGCACACCCACGTTCCCAGGCAGAGCACCCAGAGTGCCTCGGGCTCCTCGGTTCACCACAAGCACAGCTCACATCCCCCCCAGCACAGCTCTGTCCCCCACCCCCAGCCAGCCCCGCGTACCGTGGGGTCCTGGGCGGACACGTCGCAGTGGTCATCGCTCCTCTTGCAGGGCTGGCTGGCACAGCGGGTGCCCGAGGGCGGCAGGGTGGCCTGAGAGGGGCTGAGGTGGCCGGTGGAGAGGCTGCCGTGGTGGCTTTTCCTCCCGTAGCTCTCCAGGTAGCCACGGACATAGTCGGAGTGCGTGGCAGCCTGGTACAGACCCTGCAGGTTGCTGAGCTCGGGCCGGCCGCGGGCGCTGAGCACGCCGGCCGCGGGCAGGTAGGCGCTGTCTGAGGTGTGCAGCCCCGAGAACTCCCGCGCCAGGTCCGAGTGGCTGATGGATTTGTGGCGGCTGAGGGGCGCTGCGGAGGGCAGGTAGCCCGTGGGGCTGCTGGGGGTCCCGGTGAAGGTGTAGCAGGCACCCCCGCTGAGCCCGGCGCCGGGCGGCCGCGGCTGCGTGCGGAGGTACGAGGGGCTCAGGCGGATGCTGGGGTCGGGGTAGAGCCGGCTGCTGTCATAGCCGCTGGTGGGGGACAGTCCCCCGGCGTGGTGGTAGCGGGGGGAGGGCAGGTAGCTGGCTTTGAAGCCGATTTTGTCGCTGTCTGCGTAGGTCGTGGACAGTGTGGAGCCATAGGAGCTGTAGGAGCTGTAGCCGCTGGGCACTTTGCTGTAGGTGGTCTCGGCGTAGCGGGAGGAGTCCACGTACCGCTTCAGGGTGGAGGAGAGCTGGGACATGCTGGAGGCTGGGACTCAGCAGGTTGTCCTGGGGGCATCGACTGCAAGGGAAGAGTCCAGGGATCAGCTTCCACAGGCCCTGGTCAGCACAACAGGGCTCCCACCCAGCAGCTCCTGCCTCCCCTGGGGACCCTGGGAGAGGCAGGAAGGTGACAGAGGGGATCCAGGGGCTGTTGGTCACAGTGTGGCCATGGCTCCTGCCACCTGCCAGCCTTCCTGGAGAGCCTGGGACAGCAGGACCCGGCTGGCACTGCCACCCCTGTGCCCCCAGGCACCTCATACCGCAGGAGGGCACAGCCAGAAGCACCCAACATCCCCACAGACACCAAGGAACTGCAGCAGTCACCTCTGCTCCAGCCCCGACATCCCTGCCACATCATCCCGTGGCTGTCCTACTCCTGGGGCTGGAGAGATGTCCCCAGTGCCTCCTCCAGGTGGGAGGCAGTGGCCTGGTCACAGGACGATGCTTAGGCCCAGCTCTGGCTGAGACAGACAGGTGGGAGGGACCGATCCAGCCAGCCCCGCACCTTCCCCTGGTTACTCACAGTGAGCGCTGGGGCTTGGTGGGGGCTGGCATGTCAGTGAGAGGGAAACTGAGGCAAGGTCAGGATCTGGGCAGCTTTCCTGTCTCCCTGCCATGGCTGTGCCCCGTGAGCCCCCATCAGTAATTCAAGCCGAGAGTCCTCCTGGTGAGGCGGCAGCTGTGCCCCCGCCAGCCAGGCAGAGCCAGCACTCAGTCCCCACGGGGAGCTGGTGGCTGCTGCCCCGTGGCACCTGCACAGGGCAGGAGAGGAGCATACAGGGGACAACGACAGAGGTTCCCAGAGCACACACGGAGCCAGCCCGGAGCAGGGACAGGGCAGTGTGGCAGCCAGCAGCCCCTAAACACGGGCTGTCCGGAGCTGGAGGAGAGTTTGCCCTCAGCACGCACGCTGCCAGGCTGACGGCTGGATCCCTACCTGTCCTGGGGCTCTGGGTGGCACTGGGGCAGGCAGGACCCCAGCCGAGCTCCTCCGCCCTGGCGTTGCTGGTGCTCAGCTCCCGGGGTGACTGGTGTCCCTTCCCTGGCAGGACAGTGGCTCATGTGGCTCCGAGAGTCTCCAGTCACCCGGGAGATGACCCTGATTCAAAGGCTTTTCCCAGCCCAGCTGGGGCGGGCTCTGGCCCGGCTCCAAGCCAGGAGGTGCCGGAGTCTGTGCCTGGCCCGTCCCTTGCACGGCCCCGGCAGCACCGAGGGTGCACCCGGGCTTGGGGACGGGCACTGCATCCCGGCAAGAGCAGCCACCGCGGCGTCACTCCCCGCCTGGCCCCGCGGGGACCCAGCCTCCTGCTCAGAGCCCCGGAGGCTCAGTGAGGAAATGCCCCGGGAGTGCTTTCAGGAGAGGGTGGTGAGAGACAGCAGCCAGCCCCCGTGGGCTCCTGGCTGGCAGCTGGCTTTGCAGCCAGCCGGCTGCATCCCGGCGCTGTTGTTATTGCCCAGGGAACAGCCATCCCACAGCGGACAGGGAAATATTTACAAGGAGCAGCGAGGTGGAGCGCACGGACCTGTTTGGGGACGGAGGCCGAAGGGTGAATAATCTACTCCCAGGCAAGGGCTCCACGAAACTCCCGGCTCTGCCCAGCCCGGCTGCGGCCGCCCTCACCGGGAGAGTGGCTCTGCCAGTCAGGATTTGACATGGACAGCGGGGAATTTCGCTCAGACAGAGTGGGACCCCAGCCAAGGGACTGGCACTCGAGTGCCAGGATGAGAGTGAGGGAGCCCCTGGGCTCCCAGGGAGCACATGCCTGGCTGCCTGCCCTGCTGGGGCACGGAGCAGCCTGGCACAGGGACTGCCCCTGCTCACCATCTCCCTCGCCAGCAGAGATGATCTGGGCTTGGGACGGTGCCAGGACGGCCCCACGCCATCGTCCCCTGCCAGGTGCCCACACTCTCCCACTGTGGCACCTCTGGCACCAGCAGCACCAGGAGAGCACCAGTTTGGGAACAGGAGGGCAGCAGGTGCTCCTGGCAGCAGGACAGGTCTCCACAGGCACCTGCCCTGGGGATGCAGAGGAGCCGATGGAGGGATGCAGGGTCAGGAGTGGGCACCGGCCCCAGACACAGGAGCTACCCCATTTCTTGGGAAGAGAGGCCTTACCATGGAGGAATGTCACATCTGCCAGGCTTGCCTGTGCTTCCAAGTCCCCATGTCACATCCAAGCGGACCCCAGGGCGGCGGGAGAGCGGAGCGTGCCAGGAGCCAGAGGAGCTGAGGGGGTGTGAGAAAACCCCGGTTCCTCCCAGCGCTTCCTGGGCTGCCTGGCCCCTCCCTGCCCGTCATTGTGCTGAGCTTTCCTGCTGCCTGGCAAAGCCCTGGGGCCGGCACGGCTGAGTCAGGCCTCCTGCACCCTCATCATCCTCCCAGGGTGTCAGGGGAAGCTGAGGCACAGGAATGTCCGGTCTGCACTCACGTGGCCAGGCAGGAGCAGCGCCAGGACATGGGAGTGGGACACCGTGGGGCTGCTCAGGGTGCTGGGGAGCCCTGCCCTGGCCTCCAGCTCCAGCAGTTTTTTGGGAAGCTCAGCTCAAAGTGAGGAGGCAAAACCTTCACCCCAGAGGCAGAGAAGCAGAGCCCCTGCTCTGTCCCCAGCTGCTGTCGTGCCCGTGCCCAGTGGCAGCTGTCCCCTCTGTCCTGCCCGTGCCCAGTGGCAGCTGTCCCCTCTGTCGTGCCCATGCCCGGTGGCAGCTGTCCCCCTCGGTGGCCACGGAGCCCCAGAGCGGGCTCAGCTCAGCTTACACAGCGCTGGCTCCGTCCAAGGTGTCACAGCACAGCTGCTTCTCGCTTACGCAGGCTCGGAGCTGTGTCCCCTGTCCCCTGAGACACAATGTCCCAGCCTGGAGGTTACGTGGGAGCTCCCAGCACTCCGCAGTGGTGGAGGCAGAGAGGGGACCCTGTGTGAGGCACTTTGCACGCCCCAGAGTACCAATGGTTTGGGGCTGAGGGGCTCTGTGTCCAGCTGAGAGTGCCAGCGGGGTGGGACAGCCTCCTGCCCATTCCCCAAGGGGAACAAGGCACAGAATCCCTCCAGGTATCCATTTCCCTCTAGGAAGGGTGACCACGAGCAGCCCTGGGGGGAATGTGCCACAATACGTTTGCTGCCTATAAGGGACAGGAGTCATCCTTGTCGACAGATGGGGACCCCAGTGCCTCTGTCACAGCCCGGCTCCAGCGCTGCCCCCCACCACTCCCACCCCCCAAGGTGACTCATCCAGCCGGTACCAGCCTGGCCAGGGCCCTTCCCTTGCCATCCCTGGGCCTGAGAACCCTCCAAGCTCACACCACATGGCCGGGAGTCATCGCCCTGGCCTCGCTCTGCGCTGCTGACACATCCCCATGCTGCTGCAGAACCTGCTGCTCACTGCTCCGGGGCCACCCCCCAGGCAGCAAAACCCCAAACCCACGGGGGACCCTGACGTAAAACCCAGGGCATGAGTTACTGCTTTGAGGTCTGTGGGTGGCAAAAAAAAGAAGGGACCCTCGGGCAGGTGGCTCTGCCCATGCCAGGGGATGAGGAAGGTGCCGGGGAGGGCGGCTCAAAGCTGGGATTTTGTGTGTGAACTCTGAACCCGCTCCCTGGAGAGAAACCTCTCCCCTGGTTTTATCCGGCTGAAGAAAGAGCGGGGCAGTTTTGTCTGTCTCCGTGTCCCCCTCCCCGGGGCGGTGTCCCCACGGCACCCCCTGCACTCACCTGCATGTGGCGCGGGTGGCCGATGGCTACTCAGGGCACGGCGAGGGGCAACCAGCCAGGCATTTGGTGATGCCCTCGGGGCCGATCCTGCCTCCTTGGGGAGCTTCCCCCGGCACCGGCGATAGGCGATGTGGAGATGGGCAGCAGCCGAGCCCTTCGCAGGGGACAGGACACCCCCGGCTCAGCCCCTCCGCCCTGGGAGGCAGCGCAGTGGCCGGAGGGGGCTGAGCCCGAGGGCTGTGGGGCCACGTAAAAACACCACCGCAGAAATTCAGGGCTCAGGTTACCAGCCAGATAAATATAGTGTCTTTATCTGACCTCACAGGGCGCTGAAATGCTCCTCTCGCATTCCAGCCTGGGGAGGCTTAAAGGGGACGCGAACCGGGGGTGCCGGTGGCCCGCGGCAAGGGGGTGCCGGGAGGGGAGGCTGCGGGGGCAGCGGGGGCTGTGGGAATGGAGGGGGATGACTGAAGGTAAACGTGAGGAAGGGAGAGATTTAGGGAGGCAGATGGAGGTCCAGGAGGGAAAGGATAAAGGGAGGGTTAAGGGAGGGAGCGGGGGGGACACAACTTGGTGTGGGGGGCAGGGAGGCACAAAAAGGGGGTGGCCGTGGCTGCCAGCAAGGTCTGGAGTAGAGCACCAGGGTGAGGGGAGGAGTTGGGCTGAGGTTTTCCCTCCTTGGGGCGAGCTGTAGGGAGAAAAGCCCCCTAAACCTTCAGCAAAGGTGGGCATGGGGCAGCCGGCGTGGCGTGGCCACCCCTCATGGGGATACCGGGGCAGCGCTCCGGGACGCCTGACCCACCCAGGGTACGGCACCCGCGCGGCCGTGACTCAGCGAGCACCTGCCGAGGATAATGGGGACGGATAATTAGGGTGGCATCTTCCTCCCTCCCTCCCGCCTGGCTCCGGCCCTTGAGCAGGGAGGGACGCGTCGGGGCGTCACTCTGGGAGGTGGCGCAGGGTCACCAATGGTGTTAGGGGGTGGTGCCAGGGTGGCACCTTGACTCTGGGCAGGGCAGCGTGTGGCTGCTCCAGAGGACACGGGAGCCCTTGGCAGCCCCCCAGGCAGCGTGTGGGCACAGGGGCTCCGGCGGGACCCCGGTGTGACAGGCACAGGAGCTTTGGGACACACGTGCACACCCAGCCCCACCCCCATGGCCACTTCCACCCCTGGCAATTCCCTCCCCAGAGGATGGATGGGCCAGGACCAGACCTGGGGTCCCCTGCTTTGTCTCCCTGCCACCACCGTGGGCACTAGGTGGCCTCTGGGATGGAGCCAGGGGTTTGGGGACAGGGATGGGGATGGGGACAAAGGGTCTGGGTATGGGGGCCATGCTCCAGGTGGGCAGGAGGGGGTTGCCCTGCCCAGGAAAGTCAAGTCTTTCCCCCTTGCCTGCTTCTCTCCCGCAGGCATTGGGGTGCTGGAAGCACAGGGGGGCTGCCTGGGGGGCTGTACCCCTCAGCAGGGCCCTGGAGCCCAGCCCCACGCAGCCCCTGTCCGAACCGCCGCACACACGGGCGCCCGTGGCTCCAACACACAACCTGGGTAGGGTTTTATTGTGCAGACAGAGGAACACTCCTGGATGATAAGGTGGTTTTTTCTGTTGTTGCTTTTCATAGGGTTCTTTTTTTTCCCTTTTTTTCCCTTTTCCCTTAACAGAATTTCTTTGATGGCAAGCTGTGGAAACAACTACAAATGTTCACAAAAAAATGAGACTCGAGCCGTGTCCGCGCTCTGCCGCTGGGCTCTGCGCCTGCCCCGGCGCTCACCAGCACGCCCAGGGAGCTGGGCACAGCCAGGCCTCAGCTGGGCACGGCCTCAGCAGCACTAGACAGCAAGCAAGCAGGCAGGGATGGGCAGGGGACGGGCACGGGGGTAGGAAGCAGCTCTGGAGAAGAGCAAGGAGTGGGGAGCAGCTGCTGTGTATTGCTCTAAGCCGTGGTGGCACAGCCCGGGCTGCACGGGTAGCACAGCTGGGGTTCACACCATGGACCTGGATGCTCCCGCCTGCCTCTTCCCTTCCCCGTGCCCTCCCCTGGCCGAGGCTCCTCGGGGTCCCGTGGGCATCGGGGCAGCCCTGGGCTGGCGGATCTGAGCTGTGCTGGCCATCCCTGTCCCTGCTCTCACCAACCCCTGGCACCATCCTGGCCTTACCGAGGTTCTGGGCTGCCCTTAGGTCCTTTTCTGCTCTTAAAGGGAGACAGGGAAATGCTGAAAGGGAGGCGGGAGAAGGGAGGGGGCACATGGGCTCCTCCCAGGAGCACGGTGGGATTCCAGGAAGACTCCTCTGCCCCTCCATGAGGAAGGACTGGGGTCCCCTGATGTTCCCTTATGAGGACAAGGTGCCAGTGCAGAGGAGTCCCTGTGGAGACCCTGGGGTCACACTCCCAGAGGGGAGCCCCCTCCCCACCAGCCAGCCTGGGTGCAGCTCGGGGGGCCCTGGGGAGGGCAGTGGGGCTGTGGCTAGCTCAGAGAGGCACTGCTTGCCTCCACTGGTGCTGGCAGCAATTCTCTCGTCACAGCTAAGGGCTGGTCCCTGGGGAGAGCAAGGGGTGTCTCTGGCTTGGGCAGCCCAAAGGTACCAGATGGTGCCGAGGAGGCACTCACTTCCCGCTCAGCTGTAAGAAACAGATTAGGAAAAACTTGTTGCCGATGCACGTTTGCACTGAGCCCGTTCCCAGGGCCCCAGAGGAGCCCTAAGGAGGCAGGGGGGGTTCAGTTCATGGTGGCTCCTAGACCTGCTCCCCTCTCTCCTCCCCTCCTGCCAGGCCCAGCAGCATCCCATGGCTCCCCTGTTCACTGAGACAGGAGTCATTTTGTGCCCTCTCCCAGCGGTGGCAGCTCGGGGTGAGAGGAGCAGGGTGAGGAATCGGTCACCTGGCTGGCAGGCAGGGCAGGTGGGGACACCAGGAGCCCTTTCACCTCCAGGGGCTGCGGGCACAGCACCCACCACGGGCACCCTCCGCACGCTCTCGCATCACCCCTCTCTCTTACCTGCCAATCCAGCTGTCTTTCCCCAGTTGAGAACAGGCAAACCCCAAGAGTTAAAGGGATGGGACAAGCGAGGCTGAGGCCTCCAGTGCTCCCAGCACAAGCAAACCAGCCAGCCTACGGAGCGGGGAGGCGCGATGGGAGAAGCAACGCTGCCTAGCAGAGCCACCATGCTTCGGAGCGGGGCGCGTGTGCGTGGGATGGTGGCCTCGGCACGGGACGGTGGTTAGCGTTAGATATACGGCTAAATAGAGCTAACACAGAGAGGTTTCACGGCTTCCAGACGCTTCAGCTTCTCTTTCCAGGGGCTGCGAGGAAGGCGGGGTGGCTGGGGTGCTCGGTGTGTGCGTGCGTGCGTGTGCGAGCGCTGTGTGTGTGTGTGTGTTTCGCCTTTCACAGGGACACGAAGTCCACGGCTTGCAGGAGAGGCAGGGAAAGGAGCAGCAGCAGGAGCCACGAGGTGTTCTGGATCAAGAGGCTGAAGCCGGCGCATTTCTCCAGTTTGTCTGTGAGGAGAAGGAATGGGGAGGGAGAGAAGAGAGGCAATGAAATCCCGTGGGAACGGGGCTCAGGCTGGGTGTTCTAATTGTACTGGAACACAGCTTCTTGCCTTTGCTCTGTTACAGAAACGCAGCAAGTCACATCCTGGCCTGTTTCCCTCCCAGCGCGTAGCAGCAAAGATTTTTTGGGATCCTGAGAAGCATAACCCTGCCTGTGCCTGACTGAGGTGACACAAGGGGATGGGCACCAGGTGAGACAAAGGGTTCTGCACCTGGAGGACTGCTCCTGTGGGATGTAGGTGTGGAGGATCCCCACCGTCCTCTCTGTGGGAGGATATTGAGGCAATGTGCCTCAGGTGGGACCCAAGAGAGGCAGGAAAAGCAGTGTGAGATGGGGCAGAGTGAGCCCATTTGTGGGATGAAGCACAAAGGGCATGTAAGGGATGGGACACATTTATGGAGCTCAGGGAAGATCTGGGGACACCACAGGGAGTCGTGGTGTTCTCTGCTGGCCCTGCCAAGCCAAGGAGCAGGCAGGAAGGGCTGAGGCCAGGTGCCACTGCCTGTCTCACCTTTGATAACAGTGATGTTCCTGATCTGGTTGCCGGTGTAGTCGTTGGTGGCCTTCAGCTCGCACATGTAGATGCCTTCATCGCTGGTGGTGAAGCTCTGCAGGTAGAGGCACACCAGGTTCTTGTGCATGGTGACGTTGGCTCGGCTCCGGTAGATGTTCTCGGAGACGCTGATGGTGCTGTGGATGACGTGCTTCCTGTTGTCCTTGGTGATGCTGAACTCGTAGGTCAGGGGGTTGTCGGTTTTGTTCTCATAGCGACAGTCCACGCGCAGGTTCTGGCCCAGCAGGCAGGCACTCAGGTCCTTGATCATCTGGCAGTGGGCAGCCTGGAGCACTGGGAGAGGCAGGAGGGGTTGGACAGGGAACAGAGAGCTATGGGGGTGCCCATGCAGCTTCCAGGCTGCTCTGGGCCGAGCAGGGAGGGATGTACCTGTCAGGATGACAGCGATGCCCACGGTGGGGTTCATCTTGTCGCTGAGGTGCCCGGCGGGGGCTGTCTCTGAGAGGGGAACCTGGGCAGGGGGAGAGAGAGGCAGTTAGCCAGGCCATTGCCCCGCGGATGTGGGCACTCGGTGGTGCAGGCTGCCCTTCTTGCACAAACGATGCTCTAGAGCCTGCTCCTCCTCACCACGGCGTCTGATTCACTGCACAGAGCCCGGCAGGCACTGCAACCAGCAGGGGAATCAGGCACTGTGTGTCTGCCCAGCATCACCCTTCCACATCTCCAGGCAATGCCCCATCCACGCTTTGTTTTCCCTGTCCAGATCCCCCCAGCAGACATTAAATGAGCATGGCCAGACCCGCAGCAAGGCCTGCATGCGCTGCCTCCTCCCCCTTCTGCCCCATGGCCAGCCAAGGTGCGGACAGGTGAAATCAGGCTGCACCCCAGTGCCTGCACACCTTGACCAGAGGTCTGTGGCTCACGGCGAGGGGGCTGCCAGGTGAGGGACTCTCTCTTGGGGCTGGCGGGCGCCCGTCCTGCCAGTCCTCCTGCAGCTCCAGCGGGTGAGCTCAGCAAGGATGAGTCACTGCGATGCAGTGAGGGAAAGGGGCCAAGAGCAGCGAGGAAGAGGGACACAGCAGCTGGACAGAGAGCCAAGACGACCGAAGGATGGCACGAAGCCTCCAGGAGCTGAGCTCAGCCTGCCTGGCCACGGGCTGGAAGGGGTTTGGGTGGCAGCATCCACTGTCTGGGTCCCTGCCCGGTGCCTGTCTCTCTCCAGGCTGTGTGTGTGGGTAAGGGACCCGTGATGTGCCATCCAAACACCAGGGCTGCTGATTCCAGCTGGCCCAATGCAGCCACAAGGAATCAATTAAAGGTTTGCAGCCCGGCCAAGCAGCCGCGTGGGGAATCCAGCCGCAGACATGCGGAATGGAGGGACAGGGTGGGGGAGCAGCAGTGAGGCAGCCGCCAGGGTGAAGGACACGCCGAGCACCCTGCAGTCAGCCCTCCAGGCTGGCCATGTGGGGCCAGGTCCGAGAGGGGGAGCTGATAAACCACCCCTTCATGACTCTGGGCTGGCAGAGGGGACAACAGACCCTCAGTTTGCTCCCTCCGAGCTTGGCAAAGCATCCAGGGAAGAGCTAGGAATTGCCTGTACCACAGCCAGCTGCATTTTTCTATTTAGCAAATTTTGGGTCTTTCACATAACATTCTAAGAGGAAATACCAAACCCATTTGCTCACCCTGAAGCTCTGAAAAATCTCTTTATCCAGAACCCTAAACGTTGGCCAGGAAGAAAAATTCCCTTCTGTTTTGATCTTGACAACCAAGAGGTTGCAAGTGGGGCAAATGCTTCAACCTCTGGATTCCTAGAAACTGTCTCCCCCATCCCTTGCTTTGTCCTTTCCCATCACCAGCCTGCTCCTCTTTGAGTGTCCTGGGACACTAACTAGGTCATAGCCTGGCTTTCCTCCAGAAAATCAGTGCAAAGAAGCTCTCAGAGAGAGGGTCTTCCTCCTGTCTATGTGCCCAAGCACTCAGATTTTCTAGGCTCTGGGCTGACAGCCCTTGGACCCTTCTTCTCCTCGTCACAGCAGTGCTAGGAGCAGAGCAAGCCAGGTAGCTCTCACTCCTGCATGATCCCAGGGGTTTGGCGTAGGGACAGGGCTCAGGAGGACGGCAGCATTCGAGGGGCTCCAGCTCTTACAGGGCAACGGTCCCGGCGCGGTCCCCACTTGCTCGGGGTCACACCACGGCAGTACCTACCCCTGTGCCCACCAGCGTCACAGGCTCAGGGTGACAAACGAGCTGGGGGGGGACGGGGACATGCAAAGCCAGACTGGTGGGCTGAGAGAACCCCAGAGCCGCAGGGACCTGGCTGTGCAGGGGGGTGGCTGCCGGCAAAGGGGGTGCACGGGGACGCGGTGCGCAGGGAAGAGCGATCGGGCGACCCTCGAGAGGGGCAGGAGGGCTCGGGGTGGGCGAGCTTCCCCCCTGCAGCAGCGCGGAGCGGGAGCGCGGCTGCGGTGCGGGCGTGCGCGCGGGCGCGCCCACCGGGAATGCCGCAGTCCCGAGCCGGGGGTGGGGGGCACCGGCAGCGGGGCGAGAAGCTGAGCCCGTCCCCTCCGCCAGCGCGCTCCGTCCGGCCGAGCATCCCCCGGGCGAGGGGCGAGATGCTCCCGGTGCCACGGACCCTCCCCGCGCCCGCAGCCCCGCGCTGTGCCCCGAGCCCGGCGGCTGCTCCCGGCCCGGCAGGGCGCGGGGCGCTGCGGGCGGTCGGTGCCTACCTGCGGGCGCTGTCCGGTGCTGCCCGCTGCCTGCGGGGCTGCCGGCGTTGTCCGGGGCTGCCCGGCGGGCTGTGGGCGCTGCGCTCCCGCAGTCTGGGCAGGGCTGGGCGGGCGGACCCAGCGAATGGGGACCGGGAGGCGTCACTGAGGCTCGGCCCCCGGCCCTGCGGCGGGGGGCGGTGCGGGGGGGCCCTGCCTCTGCGGGACTCGGACGCCCCCGCCCCGGACAAGGGGCGCGCACTGGTGCAGAAGGTCCCGCTCGCCCCCCTTATGTTCCCCAGGAAGGGCGACACATCCCCATTGCCATGGGAACATCATTTCGCGGAAGAGCTGCCAACCCTCATCCTCCCCGGCAGCGTGGGAGGTGTTTTGCTGGGAAAGGAGGATGGGTTGGGAAGGGGAAAAGGAGCTTGGCGTGGGCTTTGCTGAGGAGGGGGCAGGTATCATCCTCTGCCACCAAATGAGTTCAGCTCAGGTGCCCAGAGAGGCCACCCTGCACCAAGTCACCACAGACAGGCCTGTGTGACACAGCTCTCCTTCATGTGGGAAATCATTGTGGGAATGGCAGGACACACAGCTGAATCAAAGAATCACAGAATCATTTAAGTTGGGAAGGGCCTTTGAGACCATTGAGTCCAACTGCTAACCCAGCACTGCCAAATCCACCACTAAGCCATGGCCCCACATGTCACATCTACAGGCTCTGTCTGTGATGTCACTGGACACAGACCTTTAGTTTTAAGCCCAGGTCTGGTGACAGTGAGGACACACCAAGGTTTTGCTCCCCCCAGGCTCCCATCAGCATGTTTGGGAAGGGGACAAGCAGAGCTGCTTCTGCACAGGCAAAATGGCTTTGGATCCAGAAAGCAGCCTGGACCTTTTCCCTGTTCTTTGGCAAGGTCATGACAGGAGAAGAGGGCAGCATCAAGGAGCTGTTTTCCCTGGGAGTTTGGGTCCAGAGGTATCCCAGGAAGGCACAGAGACACACAGGATGGCCTGCCCTGCCCTCACCTTCTCCCACAGCCCTGGCTGGGCTCTGCTAAAAGGGCTGACACTGGGAAAGTTGATATAAAAGTCATGTTCTGCTCCAGCAGAACCTGATCCCAGGTGACACTTGAATGCTGAGGTTTTGCAAGCTGGCTGTGCAGGGGGTTTTGCTAATTCTACAAAAGTTTGGCTCTGGCTGCTGCATGGGCTGCAGGTGTGCTGGCCCAAATGGGGACAGCCCCCGAAGCTGGCTGGGGGGTATTGAAGGCACTGTGGCAGCACAATGACACACCACACTGCTGGCCCAGGACAGTTCAGGCTGGCAGGGCTGGCTATGGCTGGGATGAGAAGCATGGCAAAACAACAGGGAAAGATACCGAGACCGGGAGCAGATGGATGCAAGGCAAAGAGACAGACACGAGGCATGCTGCAATGTTGTCAGGGTGGAAAAATTGCAAGCACAAGGTCTATATCCAAACACAGCTGTGATGTGGGGCAGCACATGTAACCACACACACACACGGGTCCTTTTCACATTTAGCCTCACATCTCCACAAGCTGCATCTCCTCCACATCCCCACCCTCACTCCCAGCTATCCCACAGGGAACCAGGGAATTCAAGTTCCAAGGACTGGCTTTTAGAGGGATGCAGTGGCCTAAGTCCCACTGCAGGAGATTTGGGCTTCCTATCACACTCTGGCTGTGGTGCTGAGGAGGCAGGCGTGAGTGTGCAGTTTCTGGGCAGTGCTGGCAGCCACTGTCCTGCCTAGGTATTTGCAGGAGGCTCCTTGCAGAGGTTTTCCCTCTGGATAGTCCTTTTGCTGCAGATTGCAGCCTGGCTGCTATCTACAAACCAGAGAAAAGCACCCAAGTCACACCTAATGCAGAGGCCTCTGGATAGCGGCCAGAGGAAAGGGATGGGGAGGAGAAAACCTAATAATGACAGACCAATGGAGAGGGGGGCAGGCAGTGTTTGCCGTGGCAGGTGTCAGTCAGGGAGACAGACAGCAAGAGGGACAAGGAGGCAGCCAAACAGGCACAGTGCAGCACAGCAGCGCAGACACCAGCAGGAGCCAGTGGATGCGGCAGGACAGACAGACCAGCAGGCAAGAGGCAGGGCACAGACAGCTCCCCTGGGAGCTCAGATCAACCAAACTGCCCCTGGATCCTCTCTGGAGAGAAAGCCAGGGCATGTGGGGAGCCCCTGGGGGGAGATTCACTGCTCCCAGTAGCTCAGTAGCTGCAGGAGGCAGGCTGGGAGCAGAGGCTCTGAGGGGCACCATGACTCGGGTGTCTGGTGATGCTGCAGCAATTAAAACCTGGCCTTGCCCAAGGACATCCTGCTGCAGGAGACACCTTTTTAGGAGGAAGGTGGATGCACATCCTTCTCAAGAGGAACATCTCTGCCCTGCCCTCAGCCTATCCCAAACACAGGAATTGGAAAGTCTCTCCCTTTCCCTCCTGCTCATGAATCACAGCACAGCAGCACACCCTGGGTCCTGCTCAAAACAATGCCCACGAAGCAACCATTTGCTCCCACACTGCCAATTGCTGGGGAGAGGAGATGTGAGGACATGGACAACAGGACCTGGGGGCAGCAGTGCTGTGGAGGGACCCCTGACACACTCTCCAAGGCCATTAGAGTGGGGGAGTTACAGCATGGAGGAGTAAGGGAGGGCATCTGGGAATCAGTGGTGGATCTGCAGAGATCACAGCCCTAGGAGTGACTGATGCTCACCTGCCTCACAGCTCAGCCCCTGCCCTAGACACAGGAGGGCTGCAAAGGGTTTACTCCTCACTGCACTAAGCCAAACCCAGGCCCTTCTCACCCCGTCTTTGAGGGACAAGGAAGGGAGGCTGCAGAAGAGCCGTGCCCTTGATTGAAGGCCCTTGGGAGCCCAGCGAGGCCCCACAGATGCTAAATGTAGCATGGCCCAGATATGAAGCCCCTGGGCTTTGTGGCAGTGCTGCACAGAGCACGGGTGGAGGAGACTGTGCTCCCCTGCTTCCTGCAGGCAGCACAGAGCCAGGGAAAACAGGGGCAGGCAGGACTCCTGCTGCAGCACTGGCCTGGGGTCACGTCAGCCTTGCAAAGGAGATGGCTGGCACAGAGCCCCAGTCTTGGTAGCATCTACCTGCTTTGTGCCTGTGTCCTGCATAAAGAGAAGCCCCAGAGACTGAAGATCTCTGTCTAACAGTGATCACGGCTAGGGAGTGCCTGTGAGCAATCAGCTCCAACCCTGCACTGACACAGTTGCCAGCAGGAACATCCCTCCCTTCCCTCTGTTCCTCCGTGTTTGCTGCACACTGTATACTGTAGCTGCCTTGTAGCCCCCAGCTCTGTGCTCACATCCAGTCACGAGTGCCCCAAAGTGGGAACGTTGGCGAGGGGGCTTCTCTGGGAGGCTGCCAGCAGCAAGCATTCACTACAGTGTAGGATCCTCCACAGTAAATCCCTGCTTCGCCTGCACTGCTGCCTTCCCAGCCTACTGGGATCCACCAGACAAGAGCCCAGCAGTGCAGCTCTCCTGCCCAAGCAGAGCTGTTCTCCTTGTAGCCTGATACCCATCTGGAGGAGTGGGTGACTATCTCTGTCTGCCTCCAGCCCAAGGCTACTAAAATCTCTTTGTAAGAGTGTTGGGAATCCTTGTGGGAGCCAGCCAGGACACGAGGAATCAGCTCAGCCTGGAACAGGAGGTTGACTGAGGTAGAGAGCTCTTAGTTTGCTCCATCTGCTCTCCAGACTGAGTAGGAAGGGTGCTTGGCTGCCTGCTCCAACCTCCTCCTCACTGCCTCCCATCACATCCTGTTACTTCTTGGCAGGGGCTGGGTTTTTTTGGGAGAGCTGCTTTCTGCACCGTGCCCTGCAAACCTGATCTCTGCTGAGCTGAGAGGGAGACTTGTCCCTGGGGGGCAGGAGAGGCATCTCTGCCAGCTGAGCTGGGCAGGTTTGGCAGGTTCAGTTTGCAGACCTGTCTCTTACCTGCAGGGTCAGTGGCCACAGGGCCTGTATTCCAAGCTCTTTGCAAGGTGCCACATCCCACGGGCTCTTTGGATGGGAGTGAACATGGACAGAGAGTTGGAATTGGGAAAAGGTGCCACTTCAGATGGTGAAACTCCCCTCCTCCACCTGCTGAACACCTGTGACACCACCACCCCGACTCCCTTTAAAATGGGGAGTACCTGTGGGGGCTGATACAGTTGTGCAGCATTCGAAGCCCTGAGAAGGAACTGATTCCCAGATAAACCTTAAGCCCCTTTATTTTAGGGACATTTACTCACGTTGGAAAGGAGAAGCTGCTGGGGGTCTCCCAGGAGGTGCTGGACACAGAGTTGCGGAGCACAGCGCAATTTCTGCTAATTTCTGCTGCCCATCCCCAGCCAAGCTTTCCCTTCTGTCTCAGGAGAGATGACTAATGCAAGTTACAGAAAGTGGAAATAGCTTCCTTGATTACTCTCTTCCTATCTGCTGGGCCTTAAGGAATAGAAAGTGTTTAATAGCATTCCTTATTTATGAAGGAACCATTAGGCCAAGCTGGTTAACTCTTGCCACACAAGTTCCAAGGGATAGCACCAGAGAGGAACCACAGGAAGCAGCTGCTTGCAGGGTCTCCCTATGCTCTGAGCCAGCTGGGAAGCCCCAAACTCTGGAGAGAGGCAGGTTAAATACAGTCTACAGTTAAATACAGTCTACAACTTCCCCCTAGAGGGGCAGCACCAATCTCTGCTCTTTGATGACCTGGGACAGGACCTGAAGGAACAGCTGGAGCTGTGCCAGGAGAGATTTAGGTTGGATAGTAGGAAAAGATGGTGTTGGGGCACTGCCCAGGCTCCCCAGGGAATGGTCATGGCCCTAAGGCTGCCAGAGCTCCAGGAGCGTTTGGACAACGCTCCGAGGCACAGGGTGGGATTGCTGGGGCTGTGCTGTGTGGACTCAATGACCCCTCCCAACTCAGGATATTCCACGATTCCATGATAAATAAAGGCAGTTTTGCCCCTTTCTGGCACTGCACAGGGGTCAGTCCTACCCTGAGGCTGTCAGGAACCCTGTCTGGGTAGAGCAGTGCTGGCAGGCCAGGGGCTGTGGCTGCACACACAGAGCTTCCCTTGAGCAGCCACCAGCTGCTCCTGCCCTGGGGTTTGTGTCATCAGCTCCAGCGCTCCCTCCTCTCCCCATTGTTAGCAGGGACAATGGCACATGTGCAGGGCTGAGGGAGAAAGGGCTTCCCCTGCTCTGTGAGCAGCCCTCCTGCCCCAGCCCCAGCCGAGTGCCTGGAAGAGGAGGAGGCAGCCCCGCCTGCCTACACCCCGGGCTGTGGCTCCTCCAGGCACTCGGCCAGCCCTGCTGTTTCCCTTCTCGGCATCACACCCCAAACAGCAGCAGCCCTCCAGCCACATCAACCTCTTCTGCTGTACATGGTCACTCAGGGATTCCTCCCAGTCCATAATGACAAATTGTTTGGAGCAGAGGGGGATTTTCAAGTGCTTCCCAGGCAGCTCAATACCCATTTGTTGTCTGCTCCTGCTTAGGCTGGAGAACCCGTAAGTGTCTGGGCTCTCACAGCAGAGCTGGGAGCCCAAGTCCCCCATCCCTTCCACTGTCTCCTTCAGGGACAGCAAGTGGGTCTCTTCACAGCACTGGGGAGCAGTCTTGCCATAGAAAAACACACCTTGAAGAAATTCCTTTTTTTTTTAAGTCCAGGCCAACCCTCTGATTTGAAATATTAGTGTAGGAAAGATTGTGTTGACAGCACCGTCATAAAGAAGAACTGAGTTTTAAAAAGGAGAAGCCCAGTGCTAGAAAACAGTTAGAAATGAAAGGGGAAAAACATTAGGATTGTAGCAGTGAGAATTTACCCAGGCACACAAAGAACTGTGCTGGTGAGTGCTCATCTAAGCTATAACTTATTATCCATTATCATTAATTATTTATTATCTATCATTATTATCAATACTTATGTCTTTTATTATTTATTGTTATCTACAGTACCTAAAACTCAGCCAAGCGGAAGCCCTGCTGCTTGGAGAATGCTTTAAGTTTGGCCAAGAAGCACAACAGACATGCGTAAAACCAGGTTTTACTCTCCTGATGCTGAGGAATTCACAGCTGGTGCCCTGTAACAACACCAGGAATAAACATATAAAGGCAACACACGCTTAATAAATCTCTCTTAAATGTTAAAGTCTTCATTGCAAAGAGCAAACACCTCCTGTCTGTGTTTAATGGAAGAAATCTCTCCCTGTGGATGAGGGAGCTTGAGCATGTTCCAAAGCAGAAGCTACACAGCACCCGGTGTAACATTTATGCCTAAGGGGTTTGGGATCCTGCCAGCCAGCACTTGATTACAACTCACTCTCCTTTTCAGATAATTCATGGAGATCTTCCCATAGGATGTCAGCTGTAGCAGGGCAGTGGCACCTACCTGGACACCAAAACACGGTAACACAACTGCATTTAGGAGCACCAAGGATGGACAAACACCTCATGACATCACAATCTGCAGCTGCTGGGGAAAATGTTAAAGAAATACAGGACAATTGTAAAAGCATGAGAGAAGAAAAATGGTGTACGAGAAATTGTAAAACAGAGACTGAAAAAGCATTTTATTGATGGAAAAGAAGATGGAGGAACAGCAAAAATGGAAGTCACAGCTGCTGTTCCTGGAGAGAAAAAAGAAGGATTTTGTGGATGCTGAAATCCAGATGTTTTCTCCACAGTAAAAATGCTGTAAAAAACAAAAACAGGTTGAGAGACAAGACCACCACACTTCTCTAAAGATGGGCAAAAAGCCTAAAGGAGCAGGGCAAAAAGACATGCTCACCCCATGCTAACATCCTTCCAAGATGTTCCTCCTGTGCCTCCCAATTTACGTCATATTTCACCCCATAATATTCATTCTGTACACTATAGATTATCTCAGATTTATGCCCAAAATATTCCCTAAGGAGTAATTCAGCTTTTCCCTCCAAGAGTTTCATTCTGTCCCTCAAAATTTATGTCAGATTTTGCCCCAAAATGCCCATTCTGTCCCCTATAGATTATCTCAGATTTTATCCCCAAAATGTCACCTACAAACTCAGCTCTTCCATACAGAATCTTTACTCTCTCCCTGATAGATTTTTACCTCAAAACATCCTCTGGCTCTCACTTCAAAGTTCCCTCAGCTTTCCCTCGGCGGAGATGCTGTGTTCCGTCTGAACTACCTAAGCTCTTCCCTCGGTAACTCCACCAAAACACCCTGCTGCCTTCTGACGCCGCTGCCCAACATTCCCTCCACCTGCAAGAACCCCCAGTCTGCCCCAGCACCACTGCAATACCTCTTCTCGAGCCGCTCGGAGCGCCTCTCGCCTGCGCCCGCCTCTCGGACCGCGGCGCTGAGGGATCTGAGGGCGCTGAGGGGAGCGGCGGGAGGCGCCCCCTTGCGGCGCGAGAAAAGCTACGCGGCAGCGGAACAGCCCCGCCCCTCCCCGTGTCCCTCAGGGCACCCCCATGGCCTCTCGGTGACCTTCCCGGCACCCCTGCGACACTCC
Source organism: Lycocorax pyrrhopterus obiensis (assembly GCA_014706295.1). Classification (NCBI taxonomy): domain Eukaryota; kingdom Metazoa; phylum Chordata; class Aves; order Passeriformes; family Paradisaeidae; genus Lycocorax; species Lycocorax pyrrhopterus. The sequence goes on along the minus strand of JACSVZ010000025.1, from coordinate 5,086,952 downwards.
AGGCACCTGCTGCTCCCTCAGTGAAACACAGGGCACCTCATATTTAATCCCCCAAAATATCCCCTGCAGAGTAACTTATCTGGTCCCTGCGAGATCTTCATTCTGTCCCTCACAATTCATCCCAGGTTTTACCTCAAAACATCCCCTCGGCTCTCACTTCAAAGTTCCCTCAGCTTTCCCTCGGCGAAGATGCTGAGTTCCGCCTGAACTACCTAAGCTCTTTCCTCGGTAACTCCACCAAAACACCCTGCTGCCTTCTGACGCCGCTGCCCAACATTCCCTCCACCTGCAAGAACCCCCAGTCTGCCCCAGCGCCACTGCAATACCTTTTCTCGAGCCGCTCGGAGCGCCTCTCGCCTGCGCCCGCCTCTCGGACCGCGGCGCTGAGGGATCTGAGGGCGCTGAGGGGAGCGGCGGGAGGCGCCCCCTTGCGGCGCGGGAAAAGCTACGCGGCAGCGGAACAGCTTTTTGTCACAAGGATTGACTTATTTACTATGTTTATTTACACATAAACATGAACTATACTTATGTAGTTCTTTACTATCACAAGAGTAGAAGGTGCTTGCGATGAGTCACTTATGGCATTATTTGTCATTTTAGTCCTTCCATGGGATAGAATTTTTTATGCTTTTTATTTTTTTTTTTTAGTGTCATGAATCTGTTTGGAAGAGATTCAGATTTTAGTCAAAAAATGTTGGGCAAGATACTCCAAAAAGCAATGTTTTCTTAACTTGAAGGAAGTAATAGTAGTAATTACTTATTTCTGAGACTACACATTAGTAAATTCAAAAAAAAACCCCTGAAAGCAAGTTTTTTGCAACAGAAGGAAAACCAGAAAATTCTGTTGGTTTAAATCAGAGGCAGGGATAAAAAGATGGACAAAATAAGAAAGGCAGGGAAAATTAGATGACAACCCGAGGAAAACATTGCTATTATAATCATGCTACACACAGGCACAGGGGAAGGCACTACTTGCAAACACACACTTAACAAAGCGGGGATTTACAAAGCACCACAAACAACATAACCTGCTGTTTACTACAAGAAGAGTAAACAAACGCTAGCAACCAACCCACAGCTTCTTTTCATGCGATTCCTCTCTGTGCCGGCAGGCCAGGGCTGCATTTCTGAAAATACATTGGAAATAAATCACAAGAAGCTCCGTTCAGATGAAGCAAAAGCGTTGTAAATACGAATTAATCAAGTGTGAAGGGCCAACAAAGACGGCCCATGTGTCCTCCTCACGCAAAGCAATGATTCGACAGAGCCAGCCTCTTCCTCTTAATAATCCATGGATTGCTTTGGTTGCAGAGAGACACGAGGGAACCAGAATCCCAGAACGGGTTGAGCTGGAAGGGACATTAAAGCTAACCTTATTCCAGCCGCCGCCACGAGTAGGAACACCTTCCTCCGGCCCGAGTTGCTCCACGCGGGGAATTTGTAGTGGAAGGAGGAGGAGGAGGAGGGACGAGGAGCGGAAGCAAAGGCAGCGTGTGATCCTGCCCGGGCCCACGAGAGGGCAGCATTGCCCTTCGCTGGGCTGCTGCGCGCCGGTGCGGGGGGCACGGGGCGAGCACCAGCTCCTTGCAGCTGAGCACGGATTACACGATCCACCTGTCCTGTGCTTTCTTTACGGGCCACGAGCCGTTGCTAGGGCGGCCTTTGATTTGTTTTTCATGTTTTAACGCTTCTTGCTTTTCAGAGCTTGGCCTTGTGTTCCCTGCTAGGGTAGATAGGAGGGATGAAAGTGAGCTTTATGAGCTGCACAGGTCTTTTATTTTGTGGTTTTTTGTATACACTCTCAGGCCTCACTTACTGAAGGGGGGCTTTAGTGGAAAACACAGATTTAAGTGGGGAGGAGCACTCCGAGCTGTATGGAAAGTAGAGGGAAAAAAAAAAGTTAAAATCTGCTGATCTCCCAGCAGCTTAGAAGAAGAAATGATGAAAAGTAAGAGCAGCACAGCTTCTGAACGCTGGCATGATGTGCATGGAGTGTGCAATGGGCTCCTCCACGTTTTACGGTTGCATCAATGGGCTAAGGCAGACTCTAGTGGGGAATCCTGGTAGAGAGAGTGTTATAGAATCACTGGAAAGCCAGACTGGTAGAGTCTTTAAATAACATATAAATCTTCCTTCTCTGTCCCAGGCTTTTCAGTACCAGCAGTGTTGCTGGCACACCTGTGTGTGGTGCTGAGGGAGTGAGGGGCTTAGACCTGGGAGCTCTCCTGGACTGTTTTTCCAGGCCTAATATGTCCATCTTCTGCAGGTGTGGATGTCTAACCCTGTCTGGATGGCTGTAGACCTCAGCATTGTGCTGTGCTTCCTGCCTGGCTGCAGCTCAAGCTATCTTGACTGATAAAATAATTTCCAGCCTCTTGCTAAACACAACAAGGAACTGTTCATTGGTCACTTAAATGTTTTTCAGTCCCCCATCTCCCCCATCTAGCCAAACTGTCTCTTTGGCACCACTTACCACTCAGAAAACCTCAGCCAGAAGAAAAAAAAAGTTTCCTTGTTTACAAAATAAAAAGAAAAGAATGATTCTGTGCTTCAGAGGCCTGGAGACCTTGTTTACCCTACAGCCCAGAGTGAGTTTTTATGGGCAGGTTTATAAACCCCCGCACAGCTCTGTAGTGCTGGCAGACCTTTCAGTGTAACTGCTTTAACACCTCTGCTCTGACAGCAGCACCACTGTGGGTCTCAGGGCCAGCAGCAGAACAGACAGACGTTTTTGCCTATTGGCAGGCTCGTGTGCACTGCAGAAACCTTTATCTCGCTAAGGGAGTGGAGCCCTTTTAGTGTCTTGATGGGGAGGGGGCAGGAATTCAACATGAACAAGGGAAACCCATTCCAGTCCTGCCAAAGCTGCTGTTTTGCCCTTTTTGAGCCACAAACTTGGTACAGTGTGTAGGGGAAACGTGCTGGGGTGAGCCTTGTTCTAGAGCTGTCACCAGCAGTGTCCAGTCACCAGTGCCACAGCACTGAGGACCTGCAAACCCCTCAATGTTCCCTGTGCCCCGTCTGGCAGGTTTTCTTCTGCAGCCTTTGGCTCTTCCTTATCATAAATCCTGTAGGATTTAAGTTCTAGCTACTGATCCTTTTGACAGTAATGGACCATTAACTAACTAGATATAAATCCCTCTGCCCTGGGGAATTAGAAAGCAGGTTTAGGATGCAGGCCATGGAATGCAGGAGTTCATTGTAATCGTAAACGAGGCCTGATTCACTCTGCCTGCCTGGCACCCTGGTCTGTGCCAGCTGATGAACACAAGACCAGGAGCTGAGGCTGGTGCTACAGGACATTCGCAAGTGCCAAGGGAAAGCCTTTAGTCTTGATGCTTGAACTTGTTTATCCCATTGCCAGGGCCTTCCCTGCAAGAGAGTGAGGGAGTCTGGGCTGCTGAGGAATTATCTCCAGACACCGATGCTGCTCTGATTCGAAATGTGGTGTGTTTTCCTTTGTTGAGACAGGGTGAGAAGGGAAGATCGGAGGTGAAGGTGCCTCTGCCCCCAGGGAACGGCATCAGGGAGAAGGATGAGGTGATGGAGCAGCTCTGCAGGTCGGTGTGTACCAAGTCCAGTTTCCAGCCCTTTCCTGAGGCCTCCAGTGACGTCACAGGGCTCTGCTCTGAGCCCGTGGGAGTGAGTTTGCTTCTCTCTCTCTTCACTAGACCTTGAGATCAGTGCCCACTGATTAAAAAAGTTAATTACCTTCCTCCTGCAGAAATGACTCTGCTTTCAAGGTCTCCCAGGCCCTTAATTGAGCATCTTTCTTTGACAGAACTTTTGATTGAATTGCAGTGAGTCACTATCAGAGCCAGGATGGCCAGGTCAGAGGGGGATGCCTTCAGGGAGCCAGCCGGGCTCTGCATGCGGTGAATGGAGCGGTCCCAAACTCCTCAGGAATAAGCGACTGCATCGGAGAGAAGAGAGGGAATCGGGTTCAAAAGCAGGGCTGGGTGGAGTCTGCGTTGCTGTGACCTCCTGGGAAGTGAAGTGCCTGGTGGCCAGCGGTCCCTGCACACCTGAGCCTGCCCCAGCACCTGTGTGCGCTCTGGCATTTCCCTCCTTTCCCTGGATCCCGTGGCCATGCTCCTGAGCTGAGTGCCTGTGCCATTCATCATGCCAGCAGCACCAGAGCAACTGGAAAAAGTGTCTGGAATTTATCACCGATGGCAGGAGCTTTTGTCTGTAATAAAAAACATTTTCCCCCTCCTCTCTTCTAGTGCTTTTCTCCTTCCCTTCTCTCATTATTATTATTATTAAGAAGCTTAATGCCATATGTCTTGCTGTTTCATAAATAACCCCTGTAATCAAACAGCACTGGGTAAATGGGCAGTCCAGCTTGTGCAATTTGTTTGACAAAATGAATCCAGAAGAATATGAGTCTGTGGAGGAAAGACAAATAGAGCAGCTTGGATGAATGTGTTAACCAAGAGAAAAACGGCTTGGCAGAGCAGTTGATGCTATTTTTATCCATGCAAATGGAGTTCGGGGCTAATTTATTAAAAATACAGTATGGAACTTGCCAGAATGGTCAGTGTCTCCTGGGATGGAGAGCAAGAAAGGTTCTCTGCCTCCTGGGGGTACAGAAATGCAGCTAAGGAGGGAATGAGGTGCAGCCAGCCTGGAGTGGGCTTAAGCTGCCAGGAGGAGGGCTGGGCCTGGAGCATCACCCAGGTGGCAGGAAGGGAGGGGAAACTGCCCTGGGCTGGTGGTCCTGGCAGTCATCCATCCATCCATCCATCCATCCATCCATCCATCCTCAGATCAAAGGGAGATCCCAGAGCTACCTGAGCCTCGGGAGAGCCAGCTCCTGGCTGAGTGTGAGCCTGATAAAATCACAGCCAGGGTTAGATCTGTGCCCGGGCTGCTGCTCCCTGTACCCTGCTAAAGATGTACCTGAGCATCCAAGTGAACTTCCTTGGGCAGGAAAAGCTGAGGGAAGCCTTTATCACCTCCTGCAAGGCTGTGTCTCTTCACCAGTGCTCTCTGCAGTCTCTTCCATGGGAAATCCATCCTAGAAGACAGTGAGAACCTGCCTTAGCCTGGGCAGTGCTGCAACCTAGAGGAGAAATCCCTTCATTCTGCAGCAGGGCCCTGCCTCTTCCTCGCCATCAGGCGGCAATACAGGCTCTGGTGCCTGGCCGGGCCGGGCTGCGCAGATGAAGGGGAGCATTTTTCATTGGTGAGAAATATCTCGGCTACTGCTCCCTGCATCTCACCTTTTGTGGATCTGCCCCGTGGCCAAGGCAGCTGAAAAGCTGAATTTTTAATCAAAACAATGAATGTGTTTTTAGGTAAGGGGGGATTGTGCAGAGAGGGATGTATCCCTGCCTCCTCACCTCCTTCCTTCCCTCAGAACACCTGAGGTACCTTGGCTCTGACTTTGCAAGCACAACATTGTCCTGTGGGCTCGAAGGGAAGCCTGTGGGATGATCTGCACTCCCGGATGCAGGGGGGAAAAGCAGAGGCTGGGCCTGAGCTGTGTGCTGGAGGTAGAGGCAGGCAAAGCTGCAGTGCAGGTGGCTCACGTGTCGGACTGCACATCCACAGCCAGCGATGCTGGCTCATTAGTCGAGGAAACACCTTTCTCCTGGCTGCTTCCCTCCCCCTCCTCCAAGTGGGAAAGCAGCCCCCATCCTTTTTCCCCATTCCTGGTGTGTATGAGTATTCTTTTTTAAGTGGCAAGCTGAATATTTTAAACAAACACTGCTTAAAATCTATAATTTATGGGCAAGGCTTCAGAAGAGGAGATCAGTCGTCTCTTGGTGCTGAGGGTGTCTCTCCATCTGCAGCAGCCCCCACTACTCTGTTCCCAGTCAACTGGTGCAGCATAAGGGATTAGGCTTGGGCATGGCAGCACTGAGCAACACCCAGAAAATTCCCAGCTCTGAATGAAGGAAAACTGGACTGTCCTCTCTTGCAGGCAGGAACAGCTCCAAGCCATCCACCAGCAGGAGAGCCCTTCTGCTAGCCCGCCTGGAAGCAGCTGGCTGGGCCCCACACTGGCCCAGAGCTGGGCTACTTGGCACAGCTCTTGGAATGGGGCGTTAGGAACCTGCAGCTCCCTTCAGCTCCCAGCTCGCCCCCTACTTAAAACCTGAGGGAGCCAGGGCACAGGTGAGGAGTCTGAGCTGGCAGAGGCTGAACTCCCGAAGCTGGCAGGTCAGACATGATGAGAAGCTGAATCAGGAAGTGAACTTGAGCTTACAGGCACTGCTGGGCAGCGGGAGATCCCAGGTCACTGGGAGAAGACCCTGCCTCTGCTGTCCTTCTCCTCTCTGTGCCCCTGCATGTTCCCCAAGCTGAGCTGCATGTGGGAGGATTCCAGGCTTGTTCCTTAATGGGAATGGAGAGACTTTTGCTTCGATTAATTAATTTGCTGCTCTTCCCCATTTTCAGGACCATCTTTTATTCATGGCCAAGTAGCTCAGACACCGCTGCTTGCTGCCTGTTCAGGATGCTGGCATTAATATTTCATCCCAGAGCCTGCTCGTGCTGAACAGAGCTCATGTCCCACGTTCTTGCCTCTTCCTGCTCGTTTCCTGCCCTGGCCCAGCTCACATTCCCCCCTTCCAGCCCAAGGCTCGGTCTCCCTGTCTCTTCACCATTGCACGGCCTCTCCCTGGATCATATTCCCTGGGAATTAAATGTGGCACGCTTGGAGCTGGGGCTTGCAGCTCCCTGCCTTTGTCTCCTGTGGCTCTGGGCAATCAGCCCTGCACAGAGGATGTCGTGCTCACTGTGGGAATAATGGGTTCTGGGAGCAACTTGTTGTGATATCAAGTGGCAGGGAAACGGGAGTGACTCTCATCCCGCTGTCCCCTCCCAGGAAAGCGGGATATATATTTCAGTGGCCAGAGGAGCAGTGTGGTGCTGTGGCTGCAACCTGGGAGAAAAGAAGGCTGCTGAAGCAGAAACCCCTGGCTGTTATCTTCCAGGGGAGCAGCAGAAATGAGGAACTGACACTCACCTTCACCTCTCTCCTGGCTCCCGTGCATGCACTCTCCAGCATTCCAAGGCCAGGAGCAGCCTTTGCGTGCAGCTCTGCAGCCCCTGCAAGGCACTGTGTCTGAACGAGGGCAGGCCACAGTGCAGCTGTTTGGAGTGGCACTTCATTTACTGAATGGCAGCTCCGTAATCCTCTTCAAATAAAAAGACTGTGGAGTCTCTGTACTGGGAGCTGATGGAAGGCTTTGCTCTCAGGCAGGTAGCACAAAGGGAGTATCTCCTTGCTGCACGTAGGAGTTCCTGGGTTTTGCTTGGGCTTTGTTATTTGATTATTTGTTCTCTTATTTGTCACTGGGGCTAGTGGATGTGATTCATTCTCCCTGATTGAAGCACTTGTTTTGGCAGGGAAATGTTTCCCAGGTCTCCTGGGATGGGAGGAAAGGCTTTGTAACGCACAATCTGTGCCCTTCCCTCTTCATCCCAGAGACACCAGAGCCAATTCCTGGTACATCTTCCATTTCTTCAGGAACAAAACAGCACAGCAGCTCACAGACTGTCTGGCCACAGCCCTTGGGCTCAGAGGCTGCAGAGCCACCAAACCAAAGCATCACCTTAAAAGAGGTCTCCAGACCGGGGTGGGAAAATGTGGAGTTGGGAGCAAAGTGTGGAATTGTGTTGGAGAACACGTGCACGTGCCTGTGCATCCATACATGTGTAGTGGGGACACGCTCAATTAAGGGAATGTGACTGCAGGTTGCAGGATGTGGAGGCTGCAAGTGGCAGAATCTCCACAGCCTCATTAAACGCCTATGTCCAAATTAAATGTCAGATTTGCATATCGGTTCTGTGTTTTCAGGCCCGTTATGCAGCAGCCGGGAGGAAGCTGATCATGGGCGGGGGTATCCAGATTGCAACCTCCCTCCTGAGAGCCCTGCAAAGCCAAGCATGTGAAATTTTAGGGAGAACTAGGGATTAAACTTGGTTTTACAAGAGTCAGGGCTCTGTGCCTCCATTCCTGCAGGTGGAACAGAGAGCTGCATGGGGTGGGCAGCGTCATGTTGTCCAGGTTCCCAAAGCAGCTTCTGTGAGGTTTTCACTACCCCATTTCTTTCAGGAGACAGAGGAAGGGCAGAGCTCTGCCTGGACTCTGGTTGTAGAGCTTCACCTCTGGGAAGCCCTTTACAATTTTCCCCAGGCTGGATTCCAGTCAGATCATGTTCTAATCCAGATTTAATTACCTGTGAAGACAGACAAGCCTCTTCCTTGCCCCTTGGGAAGCCCAGCCAGCAGGTTTGCATCGGGAATTGGGACAAAGCCAAACTGCAGCCCAGGTTGGTGAGCCCCTGATGTGCACAGCAATTTTCATTGTGGCTGGAGACAGATAAATGTGTCCAGGGACTGAACTAAGCAGCACTGGGAATCAGTGATCCAGCACCTGAGAGAGACACATCCCTCCCTGCGGGCAGTGGGAGGTTTACCTGGCTTTGTAGTGGAATGCTGATTACCCTTGGAGACTCCTGCCAGTGGTTTGGCTGCAGAGCCATGGGTGGCAGCAGCAGGAAGGTGCTTCCCAACAGCATGCTGGAGGAGCTAAAAGTAGGAACAGATTCCTGGTCCCCCGGGTACATTGTTGTGCACTGCCCCAGTGTCCCTGCTGGGACCTGAAGGAGCCATGCAGCCCATCTGTGTCAGTCCCTGGAAAGAGATGGGAAGCAAGGAGGAAGAATGAGGTCTCTGTTGCTCTGGGAAGCCTGTGCCTGCTGCCCTGCACAGCTGTGGAGCATGTCACATCCCTGATGGGCCAGATGCTGAAAGATGCTGAACATCCTTAGAAGGTCAAAGTCAGAAGGCAGAAAACCCTCCTGGCTAATTCTGAGACACAGCAGTGACAGGGCCTGCACGACAGGAGACACCCGGGAGGCAGAGCAGCTCTGAGTCAGCTGTCTCCAGAGAAAGATTTGTCAATGGCTGGGCCAGTTTTCACCAGCTCCACAGCTGGTGGCAGTTTCTGCACTTCATTCGACATGCATCTTGTGTGGCTGACATGCTGCTCTCTGGAGGGGAGCCAGGGGATGAGACCCCTCCTCTCTCACTGGGGGTCAGTGCCTGTGGACTTTATCCAAGCACTCTTTGCACTGCAGTACCATTTCCCCAGGAGGAAAAGGGGCCCAGCATCAGGGAAGAGCCTGCAGGCTCAGGCTGGGGAACTGGAGGGTCTGAAGCATCGTCTGTGGCCACCTTCCCAAGTGCTGCCTGCCTGTGAGTCCTGGCTCTGAGTGCAGCCCACAGCTCACCACCTTAGGGCAGGCTCTGGGCAGGTAAGGACAGAGTAATTCCAGGGGAGTTGCTCCAGATTTACATGATTGTAAAGAGAAAGGATGCAGCCTTGATTAAACTTCTTCAGAGTCCTAGGAGAGGCTGGAATAAAACTCTGAGATCTGCCACAGGCTGCCTGTATGTCAGTTGTATAATTCCTCCTGGTCCCAATTCTCCTATCCATAAAGGCTGCAGTACCTCCACCCTTGGCTATGAGGGATGCAAACCTTTCAGGGCTGAGACTGCTCCTGCCAACCACCATAGCATCCAGGAGAGTAGTGGAGCTCCATGTGCTGCTCTGCCGACTGCTTCACCCCTGATCCTGGGCTGGCAGAACTGCCCATGGAGCAAAGCCCGCATTTCCCTTCCAGGTCCCCAGCTGTGAGACAGCATCCAGCTCCCTCAGCCCGCAGTGGAGGCAATCCCAACAGCCCCTGTGCTCTCCAGGCATCCCTTGGTGCATCTCTTCCAACAACAGAGGCCGACGTGCTGGCTGCGTGGTGGATGAGAGCATCCCTCACGGCACAATGGAAGGAGTGAGCCTGAGGCTCCTGCAGGCAGGAGAGAAAGCCATGAAGGACAGCTGAGGACATGGGGCTCCAAACAGAAGCTGTGCCCAGTTTTAATGTGCCTGGCCTTTTGTGTTTGCCTCTATTCATGCCAGGAAGGAAAGGGCTGTCTCTGTATCCATCTTTCTGTCAGAAAATCCTTAGGCTCAGAATAGATTTACTCTCCAATCTGTAGGCTGGTTAGCACCAGGCCTGTCTAGTGGGAGGAGGTGAATGACTCTGGAGGGCTTTATTGGCAGGACAGTGCTCTGGAGAGGAGGCTGGCTCGCTTGTTATCGATGGGATCCGTCACTGGCTGAGACAGCCTTGGGGATAAGGAGTTGAGCAGTGGTAGATAGTCCAAGATCCCAAAGCTGGCTACAGGCTTGACTCTCCTTTCTGTACCCACGACCAAATCCCTGGTATCCACTTTATTTCTGTAAGAGTTGCCTGTCTGTAACACACAGTGAAGTGTCCCTCTCTCCATGGATGGCGATGCAGGAGTCTCCTCTTCCCCTGTGTTTCAGGCCCAGAGCTGTTTGGCTACCTATAAACAAGCAGCCAGATAGGTTGTGAAAAGGACACCACCACGGAGTGCTTGCTCAGCCTGTGCTTTCTGTCACTGCAATGATGGTGCAGAGAATTCCTCAGCTCCTGTGGCTGGATTCCCGGGGGCTCTTGTTAATGCTGCTTTCCCAGCTCTTCCACTGAGCTGTCTCTGCCTGCCGCACTCATATAATCAGGAGCTGTAAAACCACTGACAAGTCCAGAGACCAGAATGGAGATTACATGCAACATTAAAATTAAAAATGGGCCAGACTCACCAAGTTGTCTTCATTAGGCGGCTGTGTTTTATTTGTGGCTTTTACTGCCAAATAAATAATCTTTCAGGTGAGTTAGTTAAGCTGCCCTCAGGAGCAAGACAAGATGGGTGAGGAGAGGCAGTTCAGCACAGCCTCTGGGACTCCTGCCACAAATCAGCCAGTCTGGAAACGGCAGAACTGGTGTCAAACCAGGATGAAAACCTTAAAATCCCACCAACACTCAATGCAAAACGACACAGAACAGTCCCCTCCCCTGAGCCAATGCAGAGCTGGCTTCAGCGCCGAGAGTGAATTCAGCCATTCCAGGCTCTGCCTCCCTCGCAGCCACTCTCTGTCATCTGCATTCATTTGGTTCCTCAGGTTTTTTTCTCTCCCTTTCTGCCAGACTTCTGGCTTTAGGAATGCTTCTATGGAAAGCATTTAGGGGAGACAGCACTCTGGATACTTAAGGGCAGTTTTAGAAGGCAGAGCATTTTTCCCCAGAATATTCCAGGACTTTCTATGGAGAAAATGCACTGGTCATACACTCACCGGGTGTCAGCGCTGGTGGATTGTGTTCCATGTGGCCACGAGTGCTGATAGAAACTGCAACGCATGAATGGCTTGGTTTGACTGCATCAGAACCAGATGAAGTCCTGTCTCTGCCTTGTCTCCTCTTTGCACTTCTAGACCCTTTCAAACCACAGATTTGAAGGGCATGACAGTTGTTCCCCCAGGGATCAAAAAGTCTCATGCAAACCACTGCAAAATCACAGCAGTGATGCTGCTGACACTGCAGACAGAGGAGAGGCAGAGGAAAGGTGTTAAAATCCTCTCTTGCATCCTTCCTGGTCTAGGCTGGGGTCCTGTCTCCTTGATTACTCCTGACTCCTGGTCTGGAATCATGGCAAACACAGGAATCCAGCACTCCCACTTCTGCCACTGTGTCAGAAAACTCCTCGGTACTAACGAGGGACGATGAGACACACTAGGTAAGGTCAGGTGCTCTCTGATTATCTGCTTCCTCATCAGAAAACTGCTTTAATGAAACTGAACTTCTTTGCAGGAAACTCTTCCATAAATAAGTCAATTTTTGCAAGAAACATGATAACGAATATATCTGTAGGAAAGAATGAAAGATACTGGTGAATCATCCCATTTCAACACTTCTAAAATGAAAAAAAAAAAGCCACTCTCCATTTTGTTCAGAAAAGAAAGTTAATTGATATTGCAAAAAAACCCCAACCAAAACACAAAGGCTGACCTTGTGTGGATGGAGATAATGAAGGAGCCCTTGTCCTCCTGCTCAAGGAGTCCAGACTGAGCTCAGCTGAATGAACTTCATCCTTTTAATACAAAACAGATCTTTTTCCAACCACCCTTTGACTTTTAAATACCCTCTACTGCAAAGCCAGAGCTGTGAGCAGGCACCTTGCACAGTCTGAAATTACACCTGCTAGTAGGGTGAAAAATAAACAATGTGGGAAGTTGTGAGACACTTGGGAATCTGTCCCCAGCAGTCTGGAGACTTTTCCTTTGGTGTGTGACATGGCTCTGCTCATGTGATCGCCTTTGGGTAAGGGAGACTGTCAGGGGCCTGTCATGGACCATCAGGAAGAATTCGGGAAGCACTCAGGAAGAATTTCTTCATGGAAATGGTGGTCAGGCATTGGCAGGGGCTGCCCAGGGAGGTTTGGAGTCCCCATCCCTGGAGGTGTCCAAGGAACAACTGGATGTAGCACTCAGTGATCTGTCACAGGTTGCACTCGATGATCTTGGAGGCCTTTTCCAACCTTAATGATTCTGTGATTCTGTGATCAGATTTGGGTGCTGACTGGCACCAGTGCAGATGTACTTCCTGGCCCCAGTTTTGTCATTTAGATTTCTCTGTGCTTCGAATCTCTCTGTCTGGAAAAAAAAAAACAGAACAAAAGAGAAAAGCAGCTCACAACTCCCTTCCCTAAGGATGTGTGAAGCTGGCAAGGAGGTCCTGCACAATAGCAAGAGAGGTTATTCAAGCCTTGGAGATGGGAATGGTTTCACTGGCACGGATGTTTGACCACAATAAGTTCTCCCTGCTGGGCTCCTGCACGTCATGTGTGACAGACGGCAGGACAGATGTGTGACAGAGGGCAGGACAGAGCATGGCCATGCTGGCAGTGCCTGAGTGTCCCCTCCCTGCCGCAAACCTTGTGAGCACGAAGGGAACTCCCCATCCCTCAGCGGGAGCGGTGGCCGAGAGCCCCGCTGCTCCCCGGGGAGGCAGCAGGAGAGCGTTCCTGCTGCGTGGCTCTGTGTGTCTCTGTGTGGTTTTTCCCTGGCAAAATGAAACCAAATCTTTCTTGGCTCATCTGCCGGGGCGTGAGGGAGCTCCCTCCTGCCGGTGCCATGAAAGACTTGTCACCCCGTGACTCCGGAGGGGCACAGCACAAACGGCTGTGCTTGTCCCCAGCTGTGCTTTGAAGGAGGTGGTTCTCATTCGTGTAACGTCCTATTGTGAGGGGATTTAATTAGCTGTGGTTTGTTCGCTCAGCAGACACAAATGAGGTTTTAATTTTTTGTGTACAGGCACGAGGTGGTTTTTGTTCATCGCATCGGGAGCTCTCGCAGGCCTCCCACATCAGAAGCTGCCTCCAAGAGGATGGAGAGGGCCAGACAAAATGGGGCTGATATTCCGGAAGTGGCAGGATAGGCTGCAGCTTTAACACGAGCTGAGTATTTTTTTGTCACAAACACATGGCACTACAGTGTGCCCTTCCTCTGCACTTGCAGTGTTCCTGTCTCCAGCAGAAAGCCCCAAATCCCAGCAAAAAGAGAGTGTGTAGATGCTGAGAAGGCTGGGGAACAAACCTAAGCCTCTCTAAATCTTTCCAGAGCCTCATTTCCTTCTGCTCCTCATCATCTCTCTCCTCTCTTCCAGCCCCCAGAAGCACAATAGCATTTACTTTCTTACTTAATGTCAATATTTGCTTTGCTTTGGAACTGTCTGTTTAATAATAATAATTCCTGAGCACAGAGGAGAGGTGAGGCCTCTGTGCGTTCGGACTGGGAAGAGTGGTCTCAACACTCACATTCTCTCTACTTTCTCCTGGGGTTGGAGCAGCAAAGGGAAGATTCCCAGACTTCAGGATTGTCACCCAGAGACAGCTGATTTCGGTGGAATGCCAATGCATCAGGTTCTTACTCCTGTATGTTTTCCTTCCCTCCCTTCCTTGTGTGATGAATGCTGTCTCTGAGACAGGCAGCTGCAGAGGGAGATGCAATTTTTCTTAGCTTGCCAGCCATCAATCTCCTGAACAATACCCTGCTAATGAAATGGCAATGTTATCACACGCCTGTCACCAGCAGTGATGGGGCGGCCGTTCCAAACTCAGACCAGACAGAGGAAAAGCAAGGAGAGCTCCAGAGTTTGTCTTCAGAGTGTGATTCCTCCTGAAGGCTTTTGAGAAACTCTAGGCATCCTTCAGTGCAGAACTGAGAGCCCCCAAGTGAGGTTTGCTGGCCACCTCCTCCCACTTTGCAAGGACAGAAGTGTCCACACATAAGCAGCCACTGTCCCGTAGGACCATGCTGAGTTTTCATCTGAATTCACCGTGTGGACACCCGTGGTCATCCAAGGAGCCACTTCCCCCTGCCTCCTTTGGGAACTGACACCACCAAGTGGGCAAGAAAGTCCTTGATGCCTCTTGCTTTGAGATCCAAGTGGTTTTTAAGTGGATAGACTGTTCCCTGACCTGTTGCTATTCCACCTCCTGCTTTTCCCAGCTTGCAGCTCTTCAGATTAGGCAGCAAAGAGCTCATTGAGTGGCATTTTGTCCCTGAGGCCCTTCTGTTCATGATTTCAGTGAATCCCAAGGCACAAAGCACAATGACAAGGCTTTCTGCTTTGCATGGCTTGTTTTTGTGGTGAGAGAGTCCCTGCAGCCTGGTGAGGTGTTTCATTGTGAGGAGCTGGAGCTGGTGATGGGGACGCACCTGGAACTTGCAGGAGGCATTGATCAAAGCAGAGGTGTTGCCTGGGCCATGTGTCATGGGGCAGATTCTCCTTGAAAGGTGAAGGACTTCCACTTCAAATAAAACCCCTGGATGTGTGAACAGATGGTAGCAGCTACTTGGAGGGAATGAGAGATGAGGGGAAGTTACCAAAGGGACAATCCTTCTAAAACTTAGGGCTGCCTCCAGACAGGAAAGGTGAGCTACCCTGCAGGTCTCACCCTGCTTTGGATTATGCTGAGAAAATGCCTGTGGTTTCTGTGCAGGACCAGCAGGAGAAACTGCAGCTCATTCCCCAAGTTTCCCACAGCCAGATGAGGCACTGAGAGGCTGAGCAACCCCTGAGCCCCACTTTTTCTGAGGCTGATCGCTGCTCAGCATCCTGCAGCAACATCCTCCTGCTGCCTGGATGCACGCTGAGGAAGTGGATGACACCTCCAAACTGTGAGAAGTGCCAGCAACAAGGTGTTTGGAGCGATTCCTTCTGTGGCTGGCAGGTACACGTTAAGCTGAGGGTGCCAGGGGGTGCAGAAGTTAAAAAACTTGTGCAAATCTCCTCAGTGCATCCGAGGTCACTGAAATTCCCAGGATTTCTCTAACAGGTGGATGCAGCCTGATTGCTTCATCCTTTAGAAATCATAGTTTACATGACTGCTCCCATTTTAGGTCCTGGCTGGAAAAATTGTTCTTTTTTAGTAATAATTGTCACTGAACACTGAAAAACAACCATGAGAAATGACCAGAATATAACCTCTTGAGAGTGCTGTAAAAATTTTTGTTGTTTATTTACTTTGGGAAAAAAAGAAAAAATCAAAGAGAAGAGTAAGAAATCTAAGGCACTGCGATGAGAGAAAAATGCAATTTACTTTTTAAAGCTCTTTCTGATTTTAAAGTGATATACGGAAAAATATAAACGATTCTAGAAAGCTTCACCAAGTAATAGAGAGGAGAGAAAATAACTACAGTGAAGGGCAGTATATTGAGGGTCATATCTGCCTCCATCTCCCGTAAAACAATATTTGCTGCAACAAAAGCATGGGTATTTTAGTTATTTATTGTCGTGTCAGCTACAAAATATTAAGGAAGTAAAAGATTTTAATTTATCCTGGATGAAGTCTGGTGGCCGAGAGGCTGCCCAGGAGCATCAGACTTGAATGCACAAGCAAGGAGGGATGAGGAGAGCAGGAAAAGCCTCTGAATAAGGAAGTGGGACTGGTCCCTTTCCTTGAGTTGAAGCTGGTCCAGGGAGTGCAAGGGAAAAAGGTGAAATGTCAGACAGCACCTGCTGGGAGAGGACTGGGCTCCCTCAGACCCCATCACACCACAGCCAGACCATAATAAGCAAGATTTAAGTGCCAGAAATCCACCACCTTTTTGAAATGGAGTGGTGTCAGTTCTTCCTCACCCCAGTTTGTGCACAGAGGGTTCAGAGTCTTTTTCAATCCAGCCCACGAATCATCTTGTCCCTTTTAAGTCTCCTCTTCACACAGCTGGTATTTGTCATTAGCACATTTTATTAGTCTTTGTTCCCCACCCCCAGTAAAAAAAAAAAAAAAGTCTTAATAGAATGCCAGAACACATGCTGAGCAGAAGAACAAATTGTTAATGCAGTCATTAAACAAATACACCTTTCCTCTGGTCTTTGGATGGAAATTAATTACCCTCCTGCAACTGAAACCTGGATGTGTGCTTTGACTGACAGCTGGGGTTGTGTCTGGAGCCTTTTTTAGAGGACGAAATCAGAGCTGGGCCCCTTCTCAGTCATGAGGAAGGTGATGGCAGGACTCTGAAGGACTCTGATGAGACAACAGATCATGGGAGTTGGGTTCAATGTCAAAGGGCAGGAGCAAGAGCTTGCTAAGCCCCACAAGCAACTTGTGGGATTTCTCATTGGCTGGAGGCAAAATCCTGGGCTAGCTGAGTCTTCTGCCACAATTAACATCAGTTTCCTCTTCCTGCCTGCCACTGCCAGAGCCGTGGGAGGGCAGGATTCCACTTTGTCCTGGAAATTAAACACCCTGAGACCCAACCAGGTGCATCACCCCATGAGAAAACAGAGCCCCACAGGGCCAGATGTGCCTGCTGCCACCAGCACGGCTTGGGGACACTTGCAGGACATGTAATTGCTCTGCCCCATGATCTGGGTGCATTACTAGTCCAAGAGCATGAGATAATGAACCTTTTAGCTCGGAGTAAAGAGGGAGAAAGAAAGAGAATGAATGAGCTGGGCAAGAGAGAATGACTGCGGATTCAGTTAGTTAATAAAGGGATTGTAGAAAGCAAGGTGAAGAGACAGTGGTAATTTTATGCACTGCCAGTCAGGCCCATTTGTCCTGGGAGCAGCTCCAATTTCTCTCTGAGCTGTTCTTTTTTCTTTAGAAATGGAGCTGTGAAAGGGGAAGAAAAAAAACCCTCCCTGATTAAAATCAGCACCCAAAGTGACAAGGAAAAAAGCCATTTTAATCTCCGCATCCATAGATGGATCTTCTCCCAAATAAGTGAAACAAAAGGGAATTTAGAATATTGGCCAGTCTTACACAACACAGGCTGAAATCATCCAGAGTCTGATGGCAGTCTTGTTGTATCCCAGCCCCAACCACAAAACAAAGCCAAATTTCATCTTTACAACTATTAATTCCCACTCATACACGAATCTCCCTGCTCCGCCCTCATCCACTCCCCGTTCATTCATGACCATTTAAGAGTAAACCTCCCTTAAACCCCTAATTAGAACTGCAATTTTGATGTTTTAGCTCTACAACTGCTTCGAATCTTCCTCTTGTTATTAAATATTCCTAATCCTGCATCATAACTCCTAACCCCTGAGCTGAGGCCGGAGAAAGACAGAACTGGGTGTCTATTGCCTTTAGACTCAGCTTTTATCAGATACTTGAGCACCAAGGGGCAGTGAGATATACTTGTCCCACAGAACTTTAATTTCTGATTGAGGAGAAAAGGAAGTTACTTGGGGAAGACAGCAGGGAAGGGCATTCCTGTGTTTAAAAGCAGGCATGGATTATCCCTTGCAGTCAATGGCAACCTGTGAAAAGGCTGGTTTTACTTGAAGACCACAGGATGGGGACATAAATAGGAAAGTGTGAGTGTTAAATTCTGCCTGAGTTATGCTTGGATGGGGCAGTTTTGCATCAGGTCTCTGGGCAGGTGGATGCGTTCACCTATAGATGCCATTTCCCCACCAACCATTCCCTGCAAGCTGGCCCAGTGCCAGGGCTCCAGAGCAGTTTGTGCACGTCCAGATCGTGCTTTTGATCTCAACAGAAATGCCCTGACCAGCCATGGCGGTGGTTGGTGCAAGGATGAGTGGGATTGAGCACGTGAATCACAATTTGTGTCTGCATGCAGGTGCAAGCTGCTAACACAGGAGTATTTCTGCTGCAGGAGTCCATTGCCTGTTATATCCTGCCCTGTCCATCCCCAGCTTGGCCACTGGTCAGTGTGGACGGCAGCTGAGGCAGGAAATGAGAACACTCAGGGCTCTCAGAGAAGCTTTCAGGGCTTGTCTCCAAGGGAACAAACAGAAGGTCTGGGGGCAAAGCCAGAGCAGTTCTTAAAGAGGATTTAATGTGATGTGGGCTGCCCCTAAGCACAGGGTCTTGCACAAAAGGCTGAGAGTGTTCATAAGTCTGTTTAACCTCTTCTAACTTCCCTGCCTTTCCCCCTTAAACTGGGTGAGCACAACTGCCTTGTTCTGGTCCTGATGACTTGAGTGCAAAAGGGGAGGTGGGATTTTTCCTCAAGGAAGGCACGAGCAGTGTGTGCCCTTTCCTCAGGTGCACAGAGGATATAAACCGCTCATCAGCAAGCCAAAAGCTTTTATTTTTGTATCAATATCCTTGGAGATGAGGTGTGTGGAGCCTGGGAAACGCAGGCAGGCAGGATTTTGTCAGCCAGGAGGATGCTGTGGATGTTAATGTGAGGAGCAGCAAAATCAGGGGGGTTGTGTGATGTGGTTCAAGCTCCAGGGCACTTTGAGTCCCCTCTTTTATTAGCAGTGGTGTCCTTGAGTGGAGGCTGTAGCTCAGCACAGTTCAGTCCTGGCACTGAGGCCCTGTGATCGCATTACAGGGAATTATCAGGTGGCTGCACCTGGTTTAGAGAGCTCCAGGAAGGCACAGGGGTGCAAAAGGGAAAGCAAAGCACCGGTGGTTTATGAAATTAAAAAGTTCACGAGTGCCAAATCCACATGCTAGAGAGGAACTGAGAAATGGAAGAGGTCTCAGCACCATCTTATCAGGAGGTAGGACAAGGAAATTGGAGTTGAAAGCACTGTAGTGCCTGATTTGCTATCTCTCCTCTGCACCTTGGCTGCAGGTTCTGCCTTTAGGGGTTTGTTAAGCAACTTGGGGAGGAATATTTTGTGTGTATTCAGTGGGTTCTGCTTGCAGAGGCCTTAGTATGCATGAGGTGGAAAACCTGTCTGGAGAGATGGGATCGAGTGTCCCTTGTACCCTACAACAAACACAAACACAGGAGGGAAAAGGACAGAGAACTGTAACATGGGCTTCACACAGCTTTTTTGGAGATGGAGGATAAATTCTCCCCTGCCCGTGCCCCTAAGCCTGTGTGCCTGCAAACACAACTGGCATTGGCATTGTAAATGTTATTGAGGGGAGCAATTCCTGTTTGGAGGGGCCTTGGCAGCACCTGGCTGCTGCCTCCGTGGGACAGAGGTTGTGCAGGGGGACAGGGTGGGGTTTTCTTGTGTGAAGTGTGTGGAGAAGGGGAGGAGAGGCCAGTGTCCCTCTGGAACACAAGCCCCTGCTCTTCCTGAGAGAAGGGGAGACAGTGCTTGCCCAGAACTGGGAAGGAAGCTGACAGAATCCAGCAGATCCAAGTGCCTGTGGTGGGTACCAGCTGATGAGGAGACCTGCTGGGCCAGAGCTCAGATGCTATTAATGCAGGAAAATCTGAGGTCAAAATCCTTAAATGATGCTGCCAGAGAAACTGAGATTTCACTTTCTGTACTATAAACAGGGCTCAGGTTCCTGCTTTTACCTCGAGACTGTGTTTCCAGTTGGGTCAGGGAAGCGGATCAGGTTCTCCTTTGCTTTCCTCTCTCTATCTCCACTCTTTCCTCAAAGGAAAAACCTGGCAAACCTGGATACTGAGGCATTGTCAGATGCTGGTTTCAAGCACAGTGTGGGTCTGGTCCTGTAGCTGCTGGTGCAGCCTGGAGATGCTCAGTAATAATATCACGACTTGCTGGCAATGGCACAACAGGAAATTGGAGTAGTAAAATATTTCCCTCCTCGCTGCATCCCATTTACATGTTTATAATGGAGGTTTTTAAGACCCTAATGACAAGGAATGCTCATTGCCGGGAGAGGATGATTAAAGCAGAGGCCGGCTGATTGCAGGCGGTGACGAAGGGATGTTAATTACATCAAAGGAAGCAGGAGGGCACCGCAGCTGGAGCGGCTGCTGTTTGCCACCCTGGGATGGGGGCTGCTCTTGTCCCCTGATCCTGGCACAGATGTGCTCACCCACCCTCTCTAGACCTCAGTGAGAAGCAGCTATGGGTAGGGAAGGAAAAAGCAAAGGAAAAAACCCCAAACAAACAACATTCTCCTTCCAGCTGCAGCCTGCAACAGCAGTGAGCTGGATTTGTGCGTGGAAAGCTGCAGGGGGAGTGAGCAGTGCTCAGAGCAAGAACAAAGATGCTCAGGAGAGGCAAAAAGAGGGAAAGAGCCCTGGGTACATGGCTGAGGGCCCAGCCTGTTCAGCGAGGTGGGCCTAGGAGTGAACTGATGTGTGCAGATTAAGGAGCTTCTGTTGGGTGCATATGAATCAGAGGCAGCCTTTGAAGCCGTGCAGAGGATGCTGCGGTTGTTTCATCTCCGGCAGCCAAGTTCTCTCCAAATTCTGCTTTCTGCCACCTTGCTGGTGGAGCAATGCCCCGGGGAGGTTTCTCCTTGGATGGAAATCTCCATCTGCATTCCTGGGAGATTATAGGGCAGGATACTGCTCTAGAAGAGGTGTTTGAGGAGCTGTGCACTTGGTGACAGAATAGAGAGAGAGAGAAAGAGATAAAGGAGAGCCCGTGCATTTAATTCAGCATATCAGAAAATAGCTGAGAAAGGAGTTAGTGGAAGGATTCATAAAAGAACAAATGAGAAAAGAAGTCCTTAGCAATTGCATAGGGCCTAATTTAAGCTGAGTATTCCGATATTTCCTCTTTAAATAAATAAAACAGCAGAGCCCAAAGTGTTTGAGATTTTCCCAGTCAAAGCCTTGGTATCAAACTTTCATCTATTCTTGACAGAGCAATTAAAGGGAGGGATACAGGCTCTGAAATGTAGCCAAAAGGAGTAGACTGAATATTTAATACAGTTCCAGGCTTTGAAAGTCCCAACAAACCAGTGGAATGGGGAAGCTGGTGACAGTTTTATCTTAATAAGGAAAGGGAGGGGAAAAACCTTTATTCCTGCCAGCAAGGATGGCAGGGAAACACAAACTGGATGGGAAACAGGCAGCACCTTTCCAGATTGTCTTCTTGGATGTCACAACAGCATTTCTCAAATGGTATTTGATGGAGAGGGAAGTGGATCTTCCCACCTCTCCTATTCCAGCTCTTGATGCTGGAGAGACCTAAGTTGGGGGCTCTCTGAGGTTGTTTTCCATAGTGCTAAAGAATTTTAAAATATTTTTTCAAAATTACTTTCGGGCTGAGGACAATCTCCTGGTCTGCAGCTTCTGCTCAGCAGCAGGGAGGGGGTGAAGGGAGAGCTGGGAGGGGCAGAAAGGAGAGCTGGGGAATTGAACATGCAGGTTAGCTCGGCTGCCAGGGCTAAACCAACTCATTAAAGGGATTAGCCAGCAGCCCTGACTGGATTTAGGAGGGTGGCTGCTGCTATCAATAAGTAATCCTGTCTCCAGTCCTCTCTGGTGGCTTGGGAAAGACAGGGAGCAGAGGAAGGGTGGGAGGGAAGGAGGGACAGTAAGGAATGAGAGGGATAATTGAAGGGAAATGCTGGAGGCACGGAAAAACTCGTCCCTGAGAGGGCATGGCTTGCTGAGGAGTGAAATATTCCTTCTCCCTGTGCTCTGGTGAGGATCATGGCAGCCCTGGAATGGGGCTCCACTTCCTCACTCTGTACAACCCTCCGAGGCAGAGCTGCTGGAGCAGGATTGTGCTGTTTGGTGACAGGGAGATTGAATTTTGATTAGCTCTGACACAGTCTCTTATAACCTTTTCATTAGAAAATTACCTTTAATAGAAATTGTTCTGACACCTCAGCAGCGCTTCCCCCTAATTCATTACAGACTCTCCTGGTGGGAAGGGAGGGGAGGGGAATGGAAAGGCACCTCTGTTTCTCCTACTTGCATATTTATTAATCCATTTACAGTATAATCCATCCCCTGTTTACCTACTGACCTATTTGCTGACTTGTCTGTCTGTTCCTCTGCCTGCAGTATCCATCCAAACAGGGGATGTCTGCTTTTTCACTCTGAATTAAAATCCAGTGCTCCTTTTTCCTGTGAAATGCAGTTTTTTGGAAGAAACATTGTTTGCGGGCGACTGCAATATTTCTTTCCAGTTTTGCCTTGAGAAGATAATAGTATAAAAGTCATGTTCTGACTTAAAATGAAAAATGAAGGTGTTCCTTTCTAACAGTGCTTCAAAACTGTGTTGCTGCTTTGTCCAAAGGCATCTCTGCCCAATTTTTAATCAACATTTCCACCCAGTTGATGGATGAGTGGGTGTTGGAGGCAAAAGAAGCAGAGCAGGGATGGAAAATGTCTCCATGTTCTCATCTAGTATCAAAAACCAGCTGATACCATGTACAACACAGAGCAAATCCTGTCATCTCAGCCTCTTGCCAGACCTGTGTGATGGGAAGGAATACCAGGTGTGGGAACATAAGGAATAATAGTTATTTGCAGAGCTCTTTGAGATCCTTAAAGGGAAAACCCCGGAGAGATGTAAAGTATTATTAAAAAGGCTGTAAGTTCTTTTCAGGCAGTTAAAGGGATCATAAATTCATTGCCCAGGAGATGTGGTAGTCAAAGTTCTGTGCAGAACATGGTAAAAAGGGACGACTTTGGGAGACTTTTGGGTACTGAGCAGGAGGACAGTAAAGCCAGGCTTATCAAGTTAGGGCTGATCTTGGTTCTGGGTTAAAGTCAGTTTTGTTGTTCAAGCAGCCCTTTCATAAAACACTGAAAGTGTCTGGAGCTTGAGAATTTGAGCAGTTTTTAGTGTTTAATCACGTTGCAGTCAGGTCTTTGGGCCTAATTTCTCATTTGAATTTCTCTGGCTTCATCTTGCAGTCATTGGTTTGTCTCTCTTTTTTTCCCCCAGATTAACGAGGCCTTTAGTACCTGCTATTGTCTCCCCACAAAGGCTTTTATCTGCTCTAGTCAAGTCACTTCTCAATCTCCGATAAACTGAAAGGATTGAGCTCTCTCTGCCACTCTCCAGGGAGGATGGATCAGTGCTCTCAGCGTGCTCTGCATTTGCCTTTGGTCTTTTCCAGGGAAAGCCCTGTCCACACACCAGTCCCGCTCCAGTGAATTCCTGCTCTCTCCCGGAGCAATTTCCCCCCTTTTTTTGCCATACTACTCTCCTTAGATCTGCGGGCTTCCTGCAAATTTCATTAGGATTAATTTAATTCCTCATATCAAGATTATTGAGGGGAATTGAGTCCAAGGCTGGAAATGTGTTAAAGCTCCACTTGTGCCTCTCTCTCTCCCGTGTTCTCTCCTCCATGGACAGCCTCTTCCATCAGAAATAGGATTCTTAATCCATTTACCACATGCTTCACTGATATCATATAACACTAATTTTTTAATCAGAAGGTTGTGAGATACAAAGTCAAACATCTTACAACAGCTAAATATATTATATCTCTGCAGTTACCCTTATCAACCAAACTTGTAATCTCATCAAAGAATGAAATCAGATTTGACTGACAAGACCTATTTTCCATAAGACCATGTTGACTGATGTTAATTATATTTCTACCCTTTAATTCCTTATCAATTGAATCATAGATCAGCTTTTCTGATTGCTTTGCCAGGGACAGCTGTTGGCTGGCCTAGATCCCCTGGTTCAGCCTTGTGGCAGCTATGGAACACAGGCACCAGGTTTGCTTTGCCTGCTGTAACCCCTTCCTTTTCCAGGGTAGGTGTGAGCTCTCACTGATCGACCATTCCCATCCTATTTTCACTCTGCAAAGTGCACAGATTATTGGCCAGAGGGCTGGGATTTCTGAAGTGGGGGTTTGTGCGAAGTTGTGAGTCCCTTTCCCTGGAAGCAGGCACGTCCCTGGAATGCTCTGCTGCGGTGACAGCCCCGCTGCAGCCTCTCCCGTGAGTTTGCAGACATCAGAAGCAATCAGCACTCTCCTGCTGCCTGACAGTGTCGGATTTTCTTACATCTCCCGATAAGAACTAACCTAGCATTTTACAACTGTATATCTGAAATTAGTAGCAGCTTAATCTCCCTCTGCTGGATCACTCGGAGGCGTAATTGTGCAGAAAAAAGGGTATTAAAATGCAAAACGCTCTCCTATACTTCTTCATGTTAAATCCCTTCTTCCTTCTATTCTTTTTTTTTTTTCATTTTACAAGAGGGCTTTTACTTTTTGCCTTCCCCCCATGTGTGTATCTGTGTGTCTTCATAAAGAGAACGAGCTGGGCACACAGAGAGAATAATTTCTATTTCTACATAAATCTCAGAAATGAATACTTAAACTCAAGCAAAAAAATACATTCTTACACCTTTAATTTCCTCTCTATGAAGTATAATGAAAAAGCCTGATTATTTTTAATTCTTCCCTTTAATAATTCAGCAGTGGAGTGATTTAAAGCTGGGGACGATAATTACCTTTTCACTTTCCTGGTAAATGGAGTTTTAATAGAAATGGAAGCTGAAACGCTGGAATTAATTCAAACAGGTCAGCATCAGGTCATCCATAGCATCTTCTGTATAAATCATTTATCTGAAAAATGGCCTGCTTCTCAATTTCCCAGGAATCCCTACCCAGAGGCTACGTTTAAACAGAAGACTCAATGTTTATATCTTGTAAAGCATGGAGGGAGGAAAAAAAAAGTGCAATCCACATCATCTTGGAAGGATTTTTTATTTTTAAATGCAAATGAAACCGCTGTTTGAAGGACAGGGAAGCAGGGGCTTGTCTAGATTAGGGAAATTCAGCTGTAGCTACAATGATGGTTGGCTGTGGAAGCTTTCACAGATCCCATTATCTGAGCAGTTTGTGCTGCTCAGTCTATTTATCTTTGTGCTACACCTGCTACATCTGTTTTAGAGGTGAGGGATGGAGCTGAGCAATGTCATCTCCAGTGGCGAGCAGACCCCCGAAATAAGGAGCAGGCTCTAACTGCTGCCCTGTGAGCCAAGAAGGTCCATCAGGGAGAGAGGAAAATAAAGAAAAAATATCTTTTCAGCCCCATCCGTGGAGGTGTGTTTTGTAAAAACAGGGGGAATAAAAACCAAGGCAGGTTTAGCCAAAGCTGCTCCTGCCCTGGGGAGGATGGTGACACCACAGAGCTGATGTACCAAGAATTTTCCTGGCACAGGGAGAAAGGGAAAGGCTCTGATGGCTCCACTGAGATTTCCACACACCGCACCAAGGTCCTGTTCTGATGGATTCAACACCAAACCATCCCTGAAGGGTCTGAGACTGCTGAAACACCTCCCCTGAGCATTGCCGGGGCTGCTTCCAGCTGGGATTGATGTCCCTGATGTCCCTGCTGAAGTGGAAGGGGCTGGGCCAACAGCAGGGTTTGGCTGAGAGCAGGCAAAGCATCCGGGGGGTTAAATTTTTCATGAGAGCTAAACATAAACTGCCTCGTCTCTAATTAAGCACTGGGACATGGAACTTTAAAGTACTCCAGCTCTGATTTGCCACAAGTGTGTGGTAATGATTTCTTTTCAAATGTCAAGCAGTTTTGTTTCTATTTCCTTTCATAAATAATTGGTGCTGAGCCGGTGGCAACACCAGCATCCAGCTGGCAGCAGGAGCCTCGTGATCCACTCCTCGCATCCAGCCAGGCACGGGGGCAGTTCCAGCAGATCCCAGGTGGGGAGAGAGGTTTTCCTGCTCCCAGTGCAGGGAAGACGTTGCAATTTCCTTGGGGTTTGTGAATTCATTGTATCAGGTGTTATGTTTTCACTAAGATTAACTCAGCGTACAGTGTGTGCTCGTGGCAGGGAAAGGTGGCTGAAAGGGTGGCGAAGGAATTCTGCAGGAATAAGGGGGAAATTTAATGCCTGAGGGCCGGGAGAATCCTGGCTGGGGAGCCCACACCTAAGAAAGTGCATGGCCAGCTGTGCTGTTCGAGCAAAGGGATCCAGGTGAGCCCTCCCCTTCCTGCTCAGGCACAGCACATCCCGGAGCCATCCCCGTGTGTTTTCTCTGCCACTTATTCTCCACACTAATATTTCTCTATCCATTACTGTTTACAGCCACGTATTATCCACCACTGCCTGGGGAACTCAAGCAAATGATTGCATTGCTGGGATCCCAGCCCTGTCGGTAAATACAAACACAGCTTCCAGACACTGCCAATGACCCATCACTCATCCATTCCAAGGGATCAAACTGATGGCTTTTTTTTTTTTTTTGGGGTGCTGCTTAAAATGCTGCAGGAGTGCTGTATGTCATGAAAATGTTCATGGCAGGTCCATATTTACTGTCAGGTGCCCTAATGAGAAGTTAAATAATGTCCTTTTTGCTTTCCCTCCTTTCTGCTGTCTTGGCAGTGCCATAGGTGGGTGCATTCAATTTTTTAAAAAAAGTGGTTTAGAAATATATAAACTTTGGGAATCAGATCTCCTTGGAGAAAAGTGACCTGCTAAGGGACATCACTGCAGCGATGGAATTGATCTCCTGTCTGTCTTTCAAAGGAGCTTTTCAGATTTCTCAGACCCATCCAGCCAAGGAAGGCAGATGTTTAAACCCTGATTTTGCTTGCCTCTTGCTGCATTCCGTATTTAGACCCCAGAAATATCTGAAGTGGTCATGCTGCCTATCTCAAGAGGGAAGGAAGAAAATAAATCAGACAAAATAGAAGCTGGGTTGTTTGCTGCAGGCATGTTAAAGAAGCGTGTGTGTGGCCTTCTGCCTCAGCTGCAGGGCAGTGCCATGGCTGATCTCTGTTCCTGCCTCCCATGTGTCACACGGCCCTTGGGGACAGCCAGCTTGCACTGGGGTCACTGAAGACAGGGACGTGTGTCACAGGCATTTCACTCACAGATGCACTGTATATAGATTTAAATAAAAATACAAATATAAATATACCGATGTGTAGAAGTCTCTGCATGCCCTGGTTTGTAGCTCTACCTCTCCCCATGCACACGTG
Organism: Lycocorax pyrrhopterus obiensis; assembly: GCA_014706295.1. NCBI lineage: Eukaryota > Metazoa > Chordata > Aves > Passeriformes > Paradisaeidae > Lycocorax > Lycocorax pyrrhopterus. The sequence continues at coordinate 5,059,990 of JACSVZ010000025.1, read as the reverse complement.
CCTGTCCCATCCCATCCACCCCTTCTGGACGGGAGCAAGCTGGAGCAACGCGGTGGCTGCTCCTCTTTCCCAGAGCCTGTCCCTGTGCTCTGGGTTTCCTCCTGCCTGGCTCACGGCCGGTGGCTTTGCTCTGGCCCCCTGCACAAACAGCCCTTTCCCCTCTGCCTTGCAGTAATGATGTTTATTGAGCCTCACACACAGCCACGCTCCTGCATTTTTCATGGAGCTGCTCTCCAGAGGCGGCGCAGGCTGATAATCAAACAGCACTCGAGCAGAGATTGCTGCAGCTCCCACCACAGCTGGTAATTACCCTCCTGTCCCTGCAACAGGCCCTGACAGCTGCCACCCCCTTGGTCACCAGCCACAGATTTAATTGACCCGTGGTCTGTTTGTGGGATCACACAGGCTCTGAGTGTCGGGAGAAGGCAGAATGTCCCTGCCCGTCTCTGAGCAAAGGTGAGACCCAGCTGTGTGCAGCACCCAGGGATGTGCCTTTGCCGTGATGAACCAGTGCTGCAGAGACCTCACTCCTCATGTTCCATCCTCCTCTTCCTCAGGCCACCCCAGAGCCTGGATTTTTTATTTCTGATCTCACATAGAGATGGAGCAATCAGAAATACAACCAAAAAGTGGTGCCTTAGGTCTGACAATGCCTTAGAGTGCAGAGCTGGCATTTATTTCTTGGTGTGTTGCCCTAGATCAAGGCAAAGTTGGGCCCAAGAACTGCTCACTTTCCCACTCCCTCCAAAACCAGTGCCTGCTCTGTTCCAAGCACACACTGACACAGAGCATCCTGTGGTCTCTGTGCCAGGAGAGCTGCTCCTGGTTACAGGGTAGGAAAAACAGCTGCTTGAACTCCTTCATTCCATGGGATAAGGAGTCTCTGGAATGCTGTGGGAGATCCCTGGGGCTGTGGGACTTCCCAGTGTGAAGGAAGAGAGGAGCAAGGTGTGAAGGAAATGCAGAGCTCTGAGACAAACAAGAGCATCTGTTATTCCCACCCCTTGCTAGAGAGTCGCCCTTTTTTACTTTATTTTTGTGATGAATTGAATCCTCTGGAAGAGAAGAAAGGAGTTCCACACTATGGAAAAGTGGTGAAATCTGAAAAGTTGTATTGTTTCTCTCCCTGCCTGAACGAGACAAGGACCTGCACACTGTCAGGGCTCCTGGTCATATGTCCTCATCTCTCCCCTGAAATAAAACAGGCCCTCCAGAAAAAGCACTGACAAAGAGAGGTAATTTATGAGCTCTGAATAATTCAAGGGAACTTCCATGCCCTGCTCCTTTTTTTTGTTGTTGGCTCTTGGGAGAATCCACCCCCTGCCGCACACACGGGGCCTGGGCAAGGGGGAGCCTCTCCTGGGAGACACAAACATTACACATTTTCCTTTCATCCTTCCTTCCCTCTGGCCGTCTCTCCCTCTGTACAAACATCTGCCTTCCCAGCCAGCTCTTTCCATACTTTGTTTTGCCTGCCTTGCACACACACCTCAGCCTTCCTGTGCTATCCTCCAGCCTCCCTCAAGAGCACTCCATTTCAATAGGAGATGGGACCTGGGAATTTGGCTTTAATATTTCATAAGCTTCCTTCTAAAATGTAAAGCATATTTATGTTATTTGCATCAACTACCAGGAAAAATACCGCCTTCGATTTTGCAGGCAGATCCTAACCTGCTGCCCACTTTTCCAGGGCAGAGCATAAAAAACACAATTTATTCAAAGGAACCCTCTCTCCTATTTACATTTATATTGAATAATTTAAAACAACTTTCTCCACTTCCATAAATTCTTCCTTGTAGGATGGGAGAACCTGTCCATGCTTAAGGAACATGTTCCTAAGGAAACCTAACAACAGAGCACGCAGAGGTGTCTGCAAATCTGATGGCAACTAAGGGATCATCATGCTGGGCCAAAAATCACTGTCCCTTTCCAAATTCTGTCCCTGCCTCTTTTACTGTGTCTGAAGATGGGGTAGAAAGAGATCAGCACAGGCTGATGTGCGAGTGTAGCACAACAAACCCAGTTTCCACAATTTTAACTCTGGAAAAAGCTGGCAGGACTCAGCCTGAGGACTGTCAGAGCTGAGCTGCTCCCAGCAGCATCCAGGGACGCAGCTCTTCAACTGGTGCCAATCTGTGATAATCAGGGAGTTGATTTAAACCCACTGAACACCACTTTCCAGCTTTCATTTCCTCTCTCCCTGGGCATGTTTAGGCTCTTTGTCTCTTATCTCTTTCTAATCCTTTATATTTTCATCACTTTCCTTTCCTCAGGGTTTCTTTGGCAGCGTTTTCTGAAGTTTGGTCTGTTTGCTGGATCCAGAGTTAGTGTTTGTTATCCTACACTGGTGTCCAGGTGCAGTGTCCATCACTTAGGCACAACAGCAGGGAACTGAACCAAAAATGAATCAAGCTGTCACACCCCAGGGGATGGGTGAACATCCCTTGGAAACCAAAGCAGGAACCACCAGAGAGGAACATCTACAGTGAATCCAGATTAATTAGCAATACAGAGAGTGGAAGCTTAAATAATGTCTAATTTCCCAATTTCAAAACAGTCTCTATCACTCCCAAGGCTCCAGGTTCTCTCCCAGCACAAAGAATGATTCAAACCTTACCATGTGCCTGGGACAGCTGATTTTTTCCCCCCACCCTATTTTAACAGATTTTTATTCTTATTTCTTTAATCTATGCCAATCTCAGCCTCTCTGTGCAGTAGACACAGGCTGTGGAGCAGTAGCTGGATCTTCTGTGGCTGCAAACACCTCCTGATGCTGAGTGGTGATTGTTAATTTGGCCAGGGGAAGCCAAAGAAGTGGAGGAGGGCGCTTGAAGCAGACAAAAGGGGTGGTAACTCAGCCATGCACGATCCACAGCTCCTCTGTGGCAGGAACCTGCGAGCTTCAGGCATATATTACGTGTTATACACATTCCATAATCCAAACACACTGCGGGGAATACCGTCCTCAAATTGCTGTGAATTAGGAGCCATTCAAACACAGCCCAAAGCACTCGTGAACTATTTGGGTAAATACTCTTTTAATCTGGTGCTGACTCCATTAGAAACACAAGAACCTAATTTCTGCTTGCAGTAAAACCAGAGGAAGATGTTGGCAAATCAAAGCTGATGGAGTAACAGAAGTGTTCGTGTTTTAATTGAATGTGGAATAAATCCACCTGCATATAATACCTCCCCAGAACATTCCTCCTCAAAGACAGCTTCCTGTTCTTTTTTTTTTCCAGTCATTACTAGAATTTCAAAGTTAGAGATTAATTATAATGGTAGTATTGCCATTTATTTTACTGCCAGCTGTAGTGGGACAATAAATCTAGCTTGAAAATAAATTGTGAGCACTGTGTCCACACTTAAAAGCTTGTGATACTGCCTCTGTGTTAATAAAATATTATTGACTGATTCTATTGAATTTGGCAAAACCCCCTCCCTTGCTGCTTCTACTGCACCGAGGCACAAATCTTGGAAAAACAAGATCTTGTTTAAACAGGAGTTCAGCTCCTGGCATCTATCAAAGTGGAGCATCAGGAAAGAAAATGAACACCCTTCCCTTCCTTTATCTTAATCCAAAATGTTTCCATTCCCCTTTCTTTTGCCTTCTTTATTTCTCTGAAATCCAGTGGATGCTGCAGGTACCTCCTGGTTGTGTTTTATGTTTAAGGGCACAGATACCCATTTAATTAACTCCATAATTGTGTGGTTGCTGCTGGCTTTGGGATTGCACAGTAAGCAGCAGAGATAGATTAAGGCAGTAATTTCGTGGCTATTTCTGTCTTTCCCCACTGCTGGTCTCTCAGGGACAGATTTAGATGTCCTTTAGGAAGCTTAAAATTAGGGAAAGCCTTTTTTTTGGATCAAGGAGAGATCCATCACCAGTTCTCCTGACAGAGGTGCAGAGGCTGGAAGGTGCCTGGTGCTCCTACAAGGAGCAGGGATGGAGGGATGTGATCAAAGTTGGGAGAAAATCCTGCAGCAAACCTAGGCCGAGGTAGAGAAAAAATAACCTCTTTAGTCCCTGTCTTAGCACCTCTCTTGCTTCTTGCAGGATCCCAGCTTGTCTGATTGCCTGCTCACAATAGCCTGGCTGGAATTGTCTTTATCTGAAGCCATTCTCACAGCTAGAAAGAAACATTTCCCATGAAACTGGGATCTACAGGCAAGCTCAGCCTCTCTGCACTGAACAAATCCCACACAGAAGGGCTGCAGAGCATGAAACTCTTGGCTTTATTCACTCAAAGTGCTGATACATGATGCCCACAGAACAAATCGCCCATTAACTGGGTTAATTGTGATGGGAAATGACAACTTCTCCTCTCCCAGCTCTCCTGGTCCACCTCAACAGGTGCATCAGGACCTTGCTTGAAGTTTGAGTGGTGCTAGAACTCAAAAAGGATTAAAATATAAGATAACAGGTACGAGCAAAATAAAAAAATGGGATCACTTGGCAAACACTGCTCTTTGGATGAACCTGGAACAAACCCAGGATGAGATTCAAAGCCGAGACCCACTGGTGGTTTCCACTGGCTCTTCACACTCTCTTCACTTGAGAGAACATCTGGGGACCATATGGCACCAATGGCACTTGCCACAGCACTGGATGTGCTGGAAATTCTGTTTCAAGGACCAACATAAAATCTTCTTTCTGGATACTCTTGCCAAAGACCCAAACTGTGATATCCTTCAAGCACCAAAGAGGGGCCCATTAGAGCGCTTCTGTTTGAGCATTTGAAGCAATTATTCATGTTCACCCAGCTCCAAACAGCTACCAAACACCATGTGTTTTTCCTCAGTGTTAATAAAATCCTAAATGATTCTTCATTAAGAAGCCCATTAAGACGACTGCAGTTTCCTCGAAGCTCATTAGAGGATATTCTCACCACTAAATTATCACACTGGAGTTTTATAGGAGGCTGAGGAAGACGCCCTATTGTGATTAATTCATGATAGATTTTCCTCTCCTCTGCTTGTAGTCTGCTCCCCAGGCTCAGCTTTGCTGATTTCCCAGCTTTGGGAGTATAAAACTTATCCTTCAGCTTGGCTTTGTGGGAGAAACACTCCAGAGCTGAGCCTGCCATCCCTATTTTTGGAACTTTCCTTCATCTCATGGCCTGTCCTCTGCCCAGAGAGTTCCCGGCAGTCTGAACTAGGATTAGGATCAAGGGCAGCCCTTGCAAGGCAAAAATCTGAGGACAAAGTGGTAAAAACAACAGCAGAAAACAGAATCATTAAGCCCAGGCTGGATCAGTGCTCCCCTCACTCCAGGTTCTCCTGAACCCAGCGGGAAGCTCCAAGAGCTCGGGATCACTCAAGTGTGGGAACAGAGGCCGCTGTGACAAAACAGAGCTGCTCGGATCTCCCACTGAGTATTAAAATCTCATTTTATGGTACATTATACACTTGGCCTTTCGAACAATCAGTGGCCATAAATGGTGTTTGCATCTTGGAGCCAAATCCGGGGAAAGAACAAGAGATAATCCGTCTGGCTGGAGAGGAAGGGGTGGGAAGGGCCAGCGCTGCACAATTATTTATGTCCACTCAGAGACACAGGGAAATGAAATGCATTAAGAGGGCTGCCAGGCCCTCCTCAGAATGGGGCTTTAAATGATATTGATGTGGTGCTAATGGGTGCACAGTTTGTCTCCTCTGTATTACAGCTCAGAGCTTGGAGCTGGCACTTGGAGAGCCAGCTTAGGCATAGTTGGTCTCTTCAGGAGGATTTATTTCTGGGGATTTGGAGTCTCAAAGAGCTGCAGAACCTGTTTGACCCAACAAGAGGATCAGGGAGATGTCAGGGGCACCCAGCCACAGTGCCACTGCTTTCACTCACACCTCATTCACCAGCCAAGGGTCAGGAATCCTTAAATCAGGATTCTTTCCCTGAATAAGAAATGAGGAATGAATCTGAATAATATCCCTGTCTGAGGATGACCCTTGGCAAGGGGCTTTGAGGCTGGCAGGATGTCACACGTTGCCCCAGAGTGTCACACACTCACCTGAAAAATGTGGCTTCTTAAAGGAGGTCTGGCTCAAAATCCCAGGGATTTTGAGCCAGACCTCCTTTAAGAAGCCACATTTTTCAGGTGACAGAGGAAACTTTGTCCACTCCTCCAGCCTGTGTGGCTGCCTTGGAACTCTCTCCCACCTACGGATAAAAACTCCTCATATGTGGCCTATTCCTTTCAGCTTTAATCTCCTCCGGAATCAGCTATTAAATCAAGAGTGTGTGTGATTATCTTTGGAGGAAAAGGTGCAGGGTTTGAAGGCAAGAGCTGTTTATTCATTCAGTTCCTTGTGCAGCTCCGGCAGGAACGCTGATCCTGGCATGGAATTAAGGGAGGAAGGGCAGAGCTGCGATTTGTTGGCTTGATCTGACAGCCAATTTTCAGATCTGGATCAGAAAGTTATAAAGGAAGTTTTAAAAGTGCCTGCATTTGGGTTTAGCTCTGTGGAGGAGAATATTATTTTTCACTCTGCTTTCAGAGAAAAGTTTTTAATGTGTCAGGGCAGTTTTTAAGGATTCAGTTCATTGTGGCACCAGCTGAAGCCAGCCGAGAGTAGAGACAAGTGCTGTGCACTGCACAGGCCCGAAGCAAACACAGTCCCTCCCCAGCAGGCTCAGAGATTCTGATTAATTATTAAGAATAACTGCGGAAATCATAGAATCCCAGGAGGGTTTGGGTTGGAAACCTGGCCTTGGACACTTCCAGGGATGGGGCAACCACAGCTTCTCTGGGCAACCTGTGCCAGGGCCTCACCACCCTCACAGGGAACAATTTCCTCCTAACATCTGATGTAAATCTCTCCTCTTTTGGTTTAAAACTGCTCCTCCTTGTCCCATCACCGTCTGCCTGTGTGAAAAGTCGCTCTCCATCTCTTTGATGTTAACTAGTAAGTAATGAATCACAGCAAATGGATGTGTGCAGTGCTTTTCTTTTCTAATTCACTTCCTTCTGGTGCAACCCCCCGCCCCAGGATCAGGTGAGTGAAGCTGCTGAGGTGTCAGAGGAGTTGTTGAGCCTTGCCAGTACAGTGGGTAAAGGAATGCACTCAACTTGTGCCTGGGGGAGCTTCCAGCCTCTGTTTCTTCAGGGAAAACTTTCTCCAGGTGTCCTGGGCAAAACACAGCCAAGAGTATTCGATGGCAGCTCAGAAATGCAGGCAGGAGCCAGCCAGGCCATCTGGGCAGTGCTGAGTGTGGGGTATTTTCCCCCAGTCTGTCTCTCCCCAGGAGCAGAGATAATTACCTCTGTGGCTCTAAAGTGCACATCCCTGATACGAGCTCTGCCTCTTATCACGAGGCAGCTGCAAAGTTGCTTTCAAATTGTTCTACAGTTGGGTTTTGCTTGTGAACTCCTTGGTTGAGTAAGACGTGGGAAAAACATTTGGGAAGGAGGCAGCAGAGAGGAGGCCAAGAGGTTGGGATTGGGGAGAGTGAACAGGTGAAAGGGGGGTGAAATATCCTATTTTCAGCAGAAGCTCAGGGGTCCCAGCAGAGGGGATGGGTCCTTTGGCCTTCCAGAGTGAGAAGCAGGGCCTGGCATGTGGATGTGAAGCTCTATAGGAAGGCCAAAACCTTTCACATTTATGGTTAAAATAAGGCTTTTTTGGGGGGGCACACCCAGGCTGGTGCCTTTCCTCCAGCAGTGAGAGCAAAAGAGGAATCACAGCCACTATGCAAGTGTGGAACGGAGTAAGAAATGAAACCCTGCAGATGAAATTGTGTCCTCTGAGAAGTGAAAAGTAATTTTTCTACTGACTGCATCTGACCACAGCTCTACTCTCCCCCATCAGGTGCCAGGCCTTGGTTAATTCTGCTGCCAAGGTATCCCCTTGCAGTGCAATGAAAATAAAATACTCTCTGATTTCCTGATAGGAGTGACTTTGTTTAAGCAACTTTATAATGAACCCTAGCTCTCCTCCCAACAGATGCCTTTGCTATAATATCCTAGAGTAACAATGGACTAAAATAAATCAGCTTTTACAAACCCATAAACACAAAGAAGGGAATGTAAACCAATTTCTGATCTTGTTGAGGTGCACTGAGATTTCAGAGTGTCATGAAGCTTGAGTGGGTTCTGAAATTGCTCTTGAGCCTGAGAATTCATCTCTCCTTTTTCTCCTCTGCCAGCAGAGATGTTGCTCTTAACCCCTGGAAGGCTGGCCTTGTATTCACCCCTTTTTTTGGTGTCTCAGCCTGTCTACAATTCATTTGTGTATTTGTCTTGAGATATGGAGAATTCAAGGTGCAGAATGCTCAGAGCCCTCCACTGACCAAAACTTTACCAGTTCTTGGGAGAAAGGGGCATCTGGGACAGAGACGCTGTCACTTGTGTGAAACACCTCACCCACCACGGGTGTGAGCCACCCGGGACACCCAGGGCTGGGGACACAGGTGGCAGCCAGAGCAACCTGCTGGTGGCACTAGGGCTTGGGGAAAAACCACTGGAAAATCGGAATTATTGCAAAAATCGGAATTATTGCGAAAATTGGTGGTGCTGCCTGGAAAATCCTGCAGGTTCCCAAGCCCTGCTGGGAAAAAGAGACCCATCCTCACCATCCTGCCTTTGACAAATGTCCATGCACTGTGTAATTAACCCCAGTTAGCAGAGACACTTGATGCATGCTAACTCCATGAAACCAGCTTATTATCTGCTCTGCTAATTAGCCATGGGAAAACAGGCACAGGGTTTATGAACATCCATTTAAGAAGGGGGAGGAGTAAAGGAAAACCTGTTGAAACAGATTTTTAACCCTGTTATTCCTTTGCTTTTTAAAGAGAGATGAAAGCAGGAACATTAAAGTGCCCATGTGGAGGAGGGGTTGGTTTGGCAGGCTGGGGCAGGGGGCATGATGGAGGGGGAGTGTGGTTTTGGGAGATCAGGGTGGAAAGCTGTGGGAAAATGGGTTTTACCATCAATTCCTGTACATGTTTGGGTTGGGGTGACCTCTCTGCCTGCCTGGCCATATTGACGAATTGTGAGATCTATTGAGATTGTAGCCTCACCTGGCTGGAGTGGGGCTGGAAACAGCTCTGAGCAAGGACTAGGGGGAACAGCAGCAGCACTGCAGCATCAGGAGTGTGCAGCCAGTGCTGGCTCACCAAGCAGAGCTGTCACTCTCACAGCGAACAGGAAGCTCATTCTGGAGTTTGCTGCTGCATTTGGTATTCGGAGAAGAGCCCAATTCGCTGATTGTGCTGATGGGATATGAAAGGCAGGATGGAGTTTTATTGCAGAGCAGTTGACCTTGCTCCAGAGATATTACTGATACACAGCTGCTATTCAGCATGGCAAAACACTGTAGTCATTATGTGAATCTGGCTCCTAAGAGAAGCAATTAGACCTCAGAGCTTTAGGATTTGCTTAAAAAAAAAAAAAAAATCCAGGCACACTCAGGTGGCAGGATGGGGCAGTTCCCTCTCTGTGTCAGGTGGTGGGATTGCTCTGGAGGAACACAGGGGTGCTTTGTGCTGTCATCGAGGGTCCAAGCAATGACCCTTCCCCATTTTTAAATCAGTTGAAGGCAGGTGAGAGTGTGGTTCTGTAGCTGTTCAATGGGATTTCAGCACTAGTGAGGCTTTTCTCAAAGGCCGTGAGATATCACAGAACCACTGAGGTTGGAAAAGACCTCCAGGATCATCGAGTCCAAGCTGTGACTGATCCCCACCGACTGCCAAGGATCCAGTCATTCCTTGAACACCTCCAAGGATGGGGACTCCAAACCCCTCTGGGCAGCCTGACCACCCCTTCCGTGAAGAAATTCCTCCTGATGTCCAAGCTGGTGCAGCCTGAGGCCATTCCCTCTCACTGAGGACCCAGGATATATAAAATATAGGATAGCTCAGGCGAGGGAGGGAGGCAGGGAAGGTTCCTGTGCTTGCTGGTGAGCCGTAATTATGCTCAGAGCCTGTGTCAGCGATTACACTTGTTCCACTTGTACAGCACAGGGCTGGTGCCTTGTTTAACAATGCACAGCTCATTGTTCTCGCTGCAGCCCTCAACGCCACCAAACTGATATTGCTTTTCCACGGGCAGGCAGATAAGGCACGTGCTCAGCACACTGGCAGAGCCACGATAGCATCACAGCGCACGGGGAAATTAAAAACCGCCACGTGGCGACAAAACCCCTCTTCCTGCCTCGGCAGCAGAGGAATTCCCAGCTGGAATTATGAAGAAGAGGGAAAGTGAGAGGGATGCGCCACCCTGAGGGGAGGAAATCCTACTGTAAGGGATGGGAGCAGAGGAAAACCACTGGAACCACAACTGCATCGCTCACTGGGGAAGCCAAGTCACACCTGAGGTTGTCCCTGTAAATTTAGGCTGGGCCTTTAAAACATCTGATGATTTTAATGCCCTTCCTATGCCAACACACACTGCCCTCAGCTGGGACACAGGGAAGTGTTGTTTCTATGGCAGAGGGTGGGAATCTGTCCCAAATCTGTCCCGTGCTGCATGTGGGAATGAGCAGAGATTAAGAAGCAGGAGAGAACTGGAAGGAGAATGGTGAGCATGAGATTGCTTCTGACAAGCAGACACAGTGGCAATTTTTTCCCCGAGATGCATTTTTGTCCTTCACTGAAAAGTGCTCATTTGTTGTAGCAGAACTGTTCAAGATTTGGAAGCGTTCATGAGGAATTTTCTGGGTTGGAAAAACATGGTTTGAAATTATCAAGGCACCCCAGTCTCATGCAATCAGGACACAAAGTCTGAGAAAGTCTGAGTTGAAATTTACCCTTTCACTTGAAGTTTAAACTTGAATGCTTTAGAATACCCTAAAGCTTAAAATCAAAATGGAACAATCTAAAGTTATTGGAGGAAAGGAATGACCCAATCTAAACTGTATTTCTACCGATCATCTGGGGAAAATTGGCAACACATCGACTTTTTGCTTCAATTTGAGATAGATTTCTGTCAGTCAAAAAAAAAAAAAAGTTTTCTGCCCCACACTTTTTCCTCTTTCTGTTTGGTGCAACATGAGCACGCTGAGGGATGTCTGCAGTACCTGGGTGTGTGGGACCCTGTGATCTCTGTGCCCAGAACCTCTCAGAGGAATCTCTCCCTGTGCCAGGCCGGGCAGCAACTCTGGTGCTGGGCACTGTTCACCCCAAAGGGAAGAAATGATCATTTTCTCTTGTCTCATCCCCGGAGAATATAAGTTTTCTCCTCTTTTGAATTAAATTTACCCAGTTTTTTTGCACCTCTAGCTTTCCCCCAGTCTGAGAAGGCAGTGGGAAGGGGAAGCTCCAGCATGGGAATGTGGGATGCCGTCCTGGCTGGATACAGGGGCTGTGTCAGGGCCTTCCCTTCCTCAGGCCCAGCCACTTGGAGAAGAAGACAAGCAGTTTTCCAGAGCTTCTGCCTTCTGCCAGTAACGACCCTCTGGAGTATTCCCATTTCCATAGATTTACTGGCTTAATGCTTTGTTAGAATGATAAAAGCTAGTTAATTATCCCTTACGAGATTCTGCCTCCCCACCTGCCTTCCTCGGCCCCCCCAGCCCGGCCTCCCCACGGCTGTGTATTTATCTTTTGTTCATCCATTTGATTTGGAGGCGAATAAATTGGGAAAGCTGGAGTGATTCATGTACTGTGGATTGCATATTGATCTGGCACGCTCTCCTCCTTACAGCCCCCATTAGTCACGCCGATCAATGGCTCCTTCTGGATGAGAACCCGTGCTTGTGGAGCCAGGACGGGAGATGCAAGCTGGGGGAAGGTCTCTGCACTTCACAGCCCCTGCCCAGCCCCTTTTATTGTTTTTTGTTTGGTGGGGTTTTTTGTTTGTTTTTGGGTTTTTGTGTTTTTTGGTGGTTTTTTTGTTTGGTTGGGTTTGGGGTTTTTTTTGTTGTTGTTGTTGTTTTTGGGGGGTTTTTGGTCTTGGTTTGGGTTTTTTGGGTTTTTTTTGGTTGGGTTTTTTTTTTTTTTTTTTTTTTGTGCTTTTTTTGTTGTTGTTGTTCTTGCCAGAAATTTGGATGCTTAAAAGTTTGCAGAGGCGGCATGGCTCTGCTGCACTCCCAGCCCCTGAGACCCTTCCTGGTGCAGTTTCTAAACACTTCCAGGAGCTGCTGGTGATTGTATCTCTGCCAGTGAACTTTTTCTGATGGGTATCAAAAGCCACGAGGTGAAGGAACATGTTGTTTTGCAAGCTGCTGGAGAAATATTTCCTCCTACGTGGAAAAAACACAGGGTTTTCCATCAAGACAGGCTGCTGTCAAAACAGTATCACTGCACACGAGCCTGGCATTAGCTGATCTTCCAGCAGAGCTCATAAAACGCTTTACTGAGGCACAGCAGCATCATCTTCCTCGGAATCAGACGCAGCCAACACCTCCACAGCTGAATGGGGCTATTTAGAGAGCCATCAGAGAGCCATCAGCACCACCAAATCCACGCCTCAGCCTCCTGACTCCCTGCTTGTTTCTTTTTCTTATTCACTTTCACAGGAGGCTGGGAAATTCCATGCAGGAATGTGGATCCATGGCGCATTTTCCCACCCCCTGGTGAGGGTGAAGCGGTTTTAAGGTCGGCACTGAGGTGACACACACCCCAAAATGCCGCAGGTCAGTGGTTTTCAACCTGCACTTCGAAGACTTTTGGGGGTCAGCAGATTAAGAAGCTGCGAGAAGGAACTCAGAAAAGCCAAGTTGTTGTCAGCAGGCTTAACTGAGGTCTTCAGGGGTCAGGGAAACTATTCCTCCACGAGAAACTTAAAGGGATCAGAAATAAAAAAGGGACTGAAAGCTCGGTATGTGGCTGGGGCTAAGTACTGGAAGATGAGGATAAGGCAGGAGGGCCTTTTGGGCTGTTTAATTTTAAGGGTTTTTATATTTCTCCCAGGCTCGGTTCTCCTCAAGAGGTTTTGTGTCCTGTGTCAGAAATCCTTCTGGGCCAGGCAACACAGCTCTGAGCTGCTCCTGGAAACAGCAGGGAGAGCATTCCTGTTGTCCTGGGTGTGCCCTGAGAGAGGGACCAATGCCCCTCACGCTCCTCCAGTTGTCCCATGGCTGTTCCAGAAGCAGGAGCAGCTCACCCCGGGCTCAAACCACAGTTCTGCCCACACTAACAAAGCAAAATCAATTAAATTGCTTTGGGAATCCTTCCTCTGCTGGTTTAGTTGAGCCATAAATCATTCTCTCTGCTCAGGGTTGGTCCCAGCCTGTCCCTGCTGGGAACGGCATCCCTGGGAGCAGCGAGGAGCATTTGCTGTGCTTCACCAGCTGGGTCTGGCCAGAAGACCTCGCTGCATCTCCATTTTCCCAAACCCAATCCTGTCCTGAGGCTGCCGGGGCCTGGTTGTGTCCTTTCCACAGGGCTCCCTTCTCCATGGTGCTGGATCTGCAGCAGAGCAGGAGAAAAGCAGGGCAAGCCTGGTGCTGTCAGGCTGATAAAAGCCTCCAGCACCCTGAGATGTTGCTAACACGTTCTGCCTTGCCAAGCTCGGGCTGATGGGCGCTCCTGACAGGCAGCAGTTTCACCGGGTGTTAAACATTAATGGCTTTCCAGCTCTGCCTCTGGATTTTCGGTTGCTGAGGTGTCAGCCCAAGACAGGACAATTACCGCCTGAGCTCCACATTCCTGGAGAGGCTCCCAGGGAATGGATGGCACGGGAGTGATTAAAGGGACTCAGTCGAGGGTGTGTCACACGGCAGGGGCACAGGACACTGCTGGGGAGTGTCACGCATCCCCACCAAGGGACAGGAGCGCAGATGTTCTACCCAATATCCAGTTACTCCTGTTAAAACCCAGAGCCATGCTCCAAACCCATCACCATTTTCCTCTGCTTCCCTCATTTTGGATGACTCTCCCAGTCCCCATCTGCATCTTCACCTGATGCATCTCTGCAGAAGTTTGGCTCTCTGCTCTCCCCAGCAGTGGCTGCTTTTCAGGGCAGCTGATCAATGGCAATGTTGTATAAAGTCTCAGCTGCTTTTTTTCCCCTTCCTTCCTTTGTATATGATTCACAATTTTGTCTTTCAGGAAAGCTCATGTCAGTGAAATATGTCTCCTCTGTGAAATTTCGCCAAGCTGAGGGTTTTCCCTGCTGAAAATATCTGAAACTGCAAGTGTTAGAGGTTTTGGTACAAATCTGCCTTCATGAGATTCACCATTTGGAACTGATTCAAGATTTCCTTCATGGCCACATGATCTTTCACATAGGCTAGATTTGAAAACAAACTCGTTTGCTCTGCCAAAAAGGGAGGAATCCTTTCATGAAAACAGGATGAGTTCCAATTCAGCAATGATCCATGTAAACACAAAAATATAGGGTGCCATCTTTCATAAATCCTAGGCATTAAAAGATCAGCTAACAGAAAATGGCATGATTGCTTTGAAACCCACATCATTTGCACTGCTGGATGGAAAAACATGGACACGGGAAATAAAAACAGCAGGACACAAATGTTAATTACTGGAGAAACAGTCCTTTCCTAAATGGTGTGTGTGCCTCGTGTGTCTGTCTGCCTCTCATTCTCTTCTGGCTGGAGGACTCCAGCTCAAGGTGTGGCCCAGCCCCACAGGGATTGGGAAGAGGAGACACAACCCAAGATGCAGTTTCAGATCTTTTCATAGTCCCGTCCTGCTTGTGCTGCACCAGGTTAAGTGCTGGCTCTGGGGTGCTGAGGATCCCCCTCCCTGCTCACCGCTGGGACCATGTCAGGAGAACATCCCCCTGTGACCCAGGAGCTTGGCGTGAAATCAAACCCTTCAAGTTTCTCCAGCCTCAGCAGCTTTTTTGCAGCAGCGGTTCGGAGTAAGCCAGACATGCTCTGCACGGGAAGCAGCCTGTGATGTGATGCTGTGCACTATGCTCACCCCCAAGCCCCTTCCTTCTGTTATAAACGACCCAGATCCGAAATGGATATGAGTTATTAACACTTCTTGAGAATGCAGAAAACTATTCGAAAAAGCAAAAAGGGACAGAGCGCTGAGACCGTGGCTGGCTGCCACAGGCTCGTCCACAAAATGGCGGATTGGCCTTTTATACCCCCGTGCCTGAGGCAGCCCAGCCCCTGGTGCTCCGTGGCCACGCCCCCTGTCAATCTTCTGCGAGCCCGCGCTTTTCTGTCCCTGAGGCGATCGGGGCTCTCATTGGTCAGCGCTCCCGTGGCCACGCCTCCTGTCAATCTTCTGCGAGCCCGCGCTTTTCTGTCCCTGAGGCGATCGGGGCTCTCATTGGTCAGCGCTCCCGCTCCTTTTATGGAGCTGCTCCCCGAGTCTGGCCGGCAACAGAGCGGGCGCTGTCACACAAACCCACCCAGCCCCCGAAACCAAACTTGTGCCATCAAAGCCACCCCAACAACATTAAACCTTTAACATGTGTATTATACCCTTGATATTTCTGCTGGATAATATCGTAATAGCCAACATTATAATCCCTAATATAGGAAGGAAGGAAAGGAGGAAGGAAAGCTTTGATCCCACTTCTGTGGATACTGGCTCTGCATGAACACCTTCCCTTTTTCCATGGTCTCATTTACCAACTTACTTAACCTTCCCTGGTGAAAATAGCTTGGAAGAGATGAGAGCAGAGGGACAAAGGAATAAGGTTACACATTTACCAGCCTGTTAATATTTATGAGGGCTATGAACCAGATTAATCTCCATGCACCGCTTCACCTGCAAGGCTTCCCTTCCATATTTATGTGAGGGGAAAGTAAATAAACAAAAAAAAACAAATCCAAATATCTACCTGCTTTTAAGCAGTGCATGAGCCACCTGTCAATCAGACAGGTGAAAGAGTTTTCCTCTGCATCTTTTTGGGCAGTGGGATTGTTTTCCAAGCTCCAGGCCAAGGGATGGGGTCACTGCTCTGTAGGAATTCAGGATTTGCCCGGGGTTTAGGATCCGGGGAGTGGTGATGTGCAGGTGTGCGGGATACTCAGAAATGGGTGGGAAAAGGGCACAGAAATGCCAAAACCAGGGCTGGTGCCGGTCCCAGTGCACAGACGGACCCTGCGCTGCACTATTCATTCACCTGCACCTCTTCAGCCAGATCCCAGGTGGCTCCAGGTTTGTTATTCTCAAACCCAACTGCGGCTGTTTGGGTTCTCCCAATCCCCCAGGGAAACATCTCTGCATTGTCTCCAGGAGAAACACAGTCAATCTGTTTATGAAACTAGTTATGGGGATGAATTAACATTTAAAACCCTGCACAGTTTACATTTCCATTTATAAATTCTCCTGTTAGGATTATTTGATAATGCAAATTCTCATCTACTGTCTTAATAGACCCTTCAGTCTTGGGGTGGGTTTGGATTTCAATTGCTTTTTTTTTTTTTCCTCTAGTAATAGGATCTGCCTCACATATGACAGATTTGTCAGCGAAATTTTAACAAATAATATTAAATGAACTTTAAATGCCGTTTGTATCATCAGTTTTTAATTTCAAAAGTGTCATCCCGTTGCATTTGGGGAATATGTAAATGAACAGTTCACCTACTAAATTTTATGGCAGCCCAACGTGTCTGGAATACTTTGTGCTGATATTTCTGTTTATTTAATCCTTGCAATATAAGGGAAAGATTAGCTCTGTGTATTTTGTATATTTGTTTTATAATGACTTGGGTTTTTTTTTTTCATTAATGAAATGATTTAGAGTGATGCAAAACAAGGTACAAATTATATTGGAAGTTGACTGAAATAAACAATTCTGGGGGGAAAAAACACCTGGATTAAGGAAAAAGAAGCACAGTCCTGTGCCACTGCATGTGATGAAAGTGTCTAAATCCCTGTGTTCACCTGGATTTACAATGAGATACGATAGAAAAGAGAAATGTTACACCTGAAGTGGAAAAAGGAGCTAATTTGGACACCGAGACTCTGCTCCATTGCAGAGCTTTAAATCCTGGCCAGCCACTGCTCCTCCCTCAGACAGAGAAATTCTCACGTGGTCAATGCTTAACTCACTTTTTGTAAGCATTTAAGGACCTTAAAAAGACCTTGCAGAGATTAAAACCACTCCTGTAAGCTCAGGTACTCCCAGTGGCTGAAGATTGGTGAAAAGAGCCACACCATGGTTGCTGCAAAAATACCCATTTTAGGCTCAGTGGTTAATTTCTGTTGTTGTTTATCTCGAAAGAACCAGAGGGTTTATTTGAGCAGAAACACATGGGTGGAGTGAATTACACTTGTCTGTGGTGTTTTCCCTCCCCAGCACTGGTTTCTGATGGGGGTGGCATTCCCAGGAGGATGATTTGACTCCTGTAGGCAGCTTTTGATGTGCTGTGCTGGAAGGAGGAGGAGGAGGAGGAGGAGGATGGAGCCCAAGCAGCCGCCTGTGACTGCGGGGAGCTCAGGCTCTGCTCTGCACTGCTGAGCTCATTCATTCCGAGCGAACACAGGGCTCTGGGAGTGACACTGATATTAAGTAAGCAAAGTGCTCTGCTTAATCACAGCCCGTGTGTGCTCCTGAGAGAGATGGAGTCAGCAGAATTCCCACTTAGACTCAGTGTGGAAAGTCCAGAGCAAGGTAACTCGGTCAGGATCCTCGCCACAGCTTGTCTGGAGAGGACAAGGAGAGGACTTGCTCTGAGAACTGGCCTAAAATATAGGTAAATTTTGAAGAGAACACCTCTTGTTAACGCAAAACAGCCTCTTCCAGCCGCCTGTCCCTAAGTGCCTCAGCTGAGCCCTCTGTGGTATCTGCTGTCACCTCTCACGAGGAATTGCCACTGCAAGAGCACTCCAAGACAAAATAATACAGATTATTTCTCCAGAGAGATGTCCCGCTCTCGCATATCGGGCAGAAGGGTGCTCAGAAGAGTTCTCTGGGTTTCAGACAGAAGCTCAGGACAAAATACTGCCTGTGCTGCAGTATCAAGTGTCAGAATTGCTGGGGAAGTGGCAGGGCCAGCTCAGCAAGGCTGCATTTCAGTGCTCTCCTCCGCTCTCAGCTCTCCAAAACTTGTGGCATCCCAGAGAGCTGTAGGAGAGAGACAATTCCCTCCCTCCCTTGGTCCTCCCCTCCTCTCCCTGCTCATTTCCACCTGCATTTCTTTGTCTCTCCTTCCCTCCGAACCCCCCTCGTGCTTTGTCTTTAAGCGGCCGTGGCAGCAGTTGGGTTGTGGGAGCCTTCAATTTCCTATTCAGTTCACCATGGAGCAGTAATTTTCTGCACTTCCATAATTAGGGGAATTTTAAGCAAACTACCCTGTGGATGATTACAAGCCGGATTCAATTTCGGTTGCTTTGATCACCAAGAGGATGAAGACACCGCTTGAATATTTGGTGGTGTGCTCTGCTTGAAGAACCTTGTGCCAGCTGCTCCCTTCCTGCCTTTCCCTCCCCACCCGGCTCCTCTCAGCCCCCACCACCGCTCCCTGCCAATCCAGGGATTGTCTTTCTGCTGCTTCTTCAGCTCGAGTGGAAGAAATAAATGCCCCTTCCTGGAAGATGAAGCTCTGTTAAAATCAGTTTTCCCAGTGAAGAGGCAGCGTGGCCTGATTGTTGGAGCAGGGCCTAAGGAAGGCAGAGTCAGGGAATTAAATTTCCAGGCCTGTGCCTTGGTTTCCTCCTACAAAACAGTGGAATAAGGGACAGGGAATCAATTTGCTGTTTTACTTTGTAAAAGCTCCTATAAGCAACAATCTGAGGGCAAAATGCCCAATTCCTTGGGTCTGCAAGATGGTTTGGGAAGATCTGTGATAGAATCCCAGGATGGTTTGGGTGGGAAGGAGCTTTAAAGCTCATCCAGTTCCACCCCCTGCCATGGGCAGGGACACCTTCCACTGTCCCAGGCTGCTCCAAGCCCCAGTGTCCAACCTGGCCTTGGACACTTTCAGGGATGGGGCAGCCTTGGATACCACGGTGCCTTTGAAGTGATAATTGGTTTTTCCAGCTTTTATCAGCTCTAACACCCAGCACTGAACACAAGACCTTTCGCCATCACCTTTTTGCTTCAGCTATGCCTTTGCTATCTCCCTGATTATCTCCTTTCCACTCCAGGGCTGGGAATCCATCCAGGAGGGAACGGCCCATTGCAGCGTTTAATCGTGTAATCGCTGCTGCTTCCAGAGAGGGGACAATGACAGAGCAGGGCTGGAGTGGCTGAGGACACCCTGAGCCTGCAGGAATGTCTGGTGAAGGCTGAGGGGGGTGGGAGATGAATTTCAGGACTGAGGAAGAGGACAGAACAAAGGTTTGGATCATCAGCAGAAGAGCTGGACTGAAGCAACTTGATTCCAATTTACACCCAGAGACTGTGGCAGGAGCTGTCCCAGTCCTTCCCAGCACAGGGAAAGGGCAGGATTTACCTGCCACAGGAATCTCTGCTCAATGGGAGGTCACGGGAGGAGGTTCCTGTTCCCAAATGTGAGCATGATGGGCTGTCAGCCCTGGTGTATTAATAGACTATTAATGCTTCCAAGTTTCCTGAGCCACGTGCATGGGTTTTCGATAGGTTAATTAGGCCATATTTCAGGATAATTACAGCTGTATATTTCTACACTAATTAAGTGGCTTTAAAACATATCCACAATGTGGCTCAGTGAATCATAATTAAACTTCCTCTGCCTCCTGCTATACACTATGGAACTAATACCCATAAAAGACCCGAGCGCTGCTCCTTGCCAGCAGCAAATTGGAGCTTGCAAAAAAAAAAAAATCTTATGGAATGTCTGCCTTTTTTTTTTTTTTTAATAGAATCATGTACAAATTAATTCAAAATGAATATTACATGAGTCATCAAAATGCTGCAGCTTCCCTCTCTTTATTTATATTTATCCTCCCACGTGAGCTGTCACCTGGAGGAGCCGTCGTGCTCCAGGGTGAGGAGAGAGTGACTCATTCTTGCAATGTCTCAGACAGAGATGGGCTTTGCTTTTCCCTCCCTTCCAGCTGGGGAAGGCTTAAAATCCATGGAGAATGATGTTGGAATCTCCCACTTATGGAAATCTCTGGCTGGAGTGGGAGAGGAAACAATTCCTGGCTGCTGCCTGCTTGTCACTGCCCCGTCCTTGGTCCTGTTTAGCTGGAGGGCTGAAATTCCTTTTTCCTCTGCTTTTTCCTTCTCGTTTTTCCTCTGCTCTTTTGACATCTGATGCCCTTTCAGCCTCCACTTGACAAAAAGCACCTTGTCATGTAGTTTTGTCATTCCCTGAATGATCCCAGTAATCCCTTCCCTGCTCTGGTTCCTTGCATCCTTCTCAAGATGATCTATCCCTTTTTTCCTGTGCCTTGTCCCCTGGTATTATCACACCTCCTGCCTCCTGATTTGAGCTCTTCCACTCTTTTCCCTGGCTGCTTCCAGGTTCAGTGTCCCGACATTTGTATGGGGGCTCACAAACTCCCCTACAGTAAAAATAATCCCCAAACTCTTCTCCTTTCCATCAGATTTGGCCATTTCTAGTGGAATTTTGTCTCAGCACACTTAAATGTCCATTTATTTTCATTCCCCTGTCCCCCACCCCTTCCTGGATGCGTGAATGTTGTTCAGAAGTTTAAAAGGGCTTGGAAAAGTGGGATTAAGTGTAGGGAAATTCAGCCTATATCTGTTTTTTTGCATTTTTGAACTGATTTACTCCAGTTGTATCGCCAAGCCTTTGATGGGAGCTTGCAGCAAGCATTCCACTGGAGGAATTAATAATTAGATGGAGCAGTGATGGGTGCTGTGGAAATAAAATGATACAGATGGACACAGAGATAGATCAGTCTGACTGAGAGAAGCGAATTTTAAGCAATGTTTTAGCACATTAATGGAAATCCAATGTGATATTCACCCAGGAAACTCATTCCAGGGGTTGAGTTCAGCTGCTCAGGAGACAGCCAGAGCCGTGTGAGCAGCATAGCCAACACCAAACAGCTCTCATTTCCCTGCTGGAATCTTCCCAGCTAATTCCTGATGTGGTGCAAAGCAAATTCAGAACTTCCACTCGGAGCAGGGCTTCACACCCGGGGTCCCACTGCCATTTTTATGAGTTACCTCACCTAATGAACAGATTCTGGGAGAGACAGAGAGCTCCCAGACAGGCAGGGAAGCCAAATTTGGAGGATTATTGATGAATTATTCAGCCCTCTCTGCCCGTCACACTGACATGTGAGCAGGAGCTTAATGCCCTGAGGCACCATTTCATTGTGGGAGGACAGATCCTGGTTTGTAATCAACATATTCCATAAATGCCCCTTATTTATGTGTGCAAAGCAATTTTTTCTGGGTCTCAGGCCTTAATCTCAAGTATCTCCTGTTTGGGAACAAAAAATTAAGTTGTGTGTGAAGTTCATTTCCTATGGACCATGTCAAAAGCTCTTACGGAGCAAGGGAGGCAGGAAAACTGCTTGGTTCATCACTTATTTATTTCTAATGAATGGGAGAGGAAAAATGCAGCAAGACAATCCAGGTGAAGTCAAAGGGAAAGGTTTTTAATGAGAGGAGTGAGGAAGGAGTTATCCAGGAGCGTCATCGAATCCCCTTGCAGGAGGTGTTGGATATCTGTGATTCTGCTCCAGTGAAAGGCAGAGGGATGCAACTGCACAGGTCTAAGACAGAAAGGAAGAAAATTAAATTACAGGTCAGCTGAGACAGTTGTGATGAAGACGTTTCAGAAGCATCACTGAGCATGAGAGCCGTCAGCCTTGGCAATGTGCAGATTCCCCAGCATGGATAAAACCTGCTTTAATTCCAGCCACAGGCACCTTGTCCTGCCCCAGCCGTCAGTGCTGAAGGTGACTTTCTGTTGAAAAGCAGCAGGGAGAGAAGAGGAGGGAGTTCAGCAGATCCTGGGAGGCTTCCCCCTCTCTCCTGTCCTTGGAGTTCAAGTTGCAGGCCCAGCAATTGCTTCAGGGGCTGCTTCTCCCCTCAGCCAAATTAAATCTGCCCCAAGCCTTCCCCAAAGCCTCCAGGAATTACAGTAACAATGCCTTAAAGAAAACCCAAACCAAACCCAAACCAAAGCACTGAATTTGTGTCACTTTTAGACCTGCAAGTGAGGATTTTTAAAGCTGTTTGAAGTGTCCTGTTCCAGCTCAGAAGGGAGTCAACCTTCCCCTCTTCCTGCCCTTCCAGGTCCTGGAAAAAGCTTCTCACATGCCACTAATCCAGCTCATGTTGCCCAGGGGACTCTTTTCCTGTCTCTGAAGGCACCCAGGGCTGTATTTTGATGCAGCCCTCTAAGTGCCCTGCAACACTTGGACTGGAGGGCTCTGTGTAAACTGTTTACCACTGTCATTAATCGCTCTGCTGTGCCGCTGCTGACTTTTATGGGGCAGGCACTGCAGCCTGGAACAGGCTAATGCCACTGGAAAAACATCCCTGTACAGGGAAAATATCCCTGCTGGGGCTGAGCTGGAAGGCAGAGCAGGAGAGGGGGAATCAGGGTCTGCAGCTGAGACGGATGAAGGACGGATGCTTTGGCAGAGATAAGGGGAGAGGCCGGGCTGGATGCATCCGTGGGGCTGGGGCTGCACCAGGCAATGCTTCCAGGAGCTGGAGTTTGCTGCAGTAGCTCCATCCCTGAGTGCAAACACGGGAGGGCTGGCCCTGAATACCGATGGGCTTCGTGGCTGTGTGGGCAGGCTGAGAAAAACCAGCCCCACCTTCACCTGCAAAAGTCACCTCAGTCCCCAGCAGGCACCTGTGGTGACTTCCAGCTAAATTTTGGGCAAGAGGGTAAAACCAGGGGTGGGATACTTGGGTTGGAGGGCTGAAGGAATGGTGCCACAGGGCAGGAGAGGGCAGGGTCCCCCGTTCTAGGGGAGATATGGGACAGGAGCAGGGCAGTGGGGCTGGGGGTGAAAAAATGAGGTGCAGGGGCCCTTTGGGGTGCAGAAGGCAGAGGGTCCCTGCCAGGAAGGCTGAAACAGAGAATTTCAGGGAGTCACTACACGCTACCAAAGAGCTCTTCAGGATGCAGGTGAGCTGAACAAATGGAAATTGAGTGTGTCCAAGGCCGAGGAGAGCGTGACAGCTACAACTGCTTTTGGAGACAGCCCTTCCTGGCAGGCAGCTCCTCTGGGCTGCACAGCACGGGACAGTGGCTTGGCTGCATCCCTGTGCTCCCACCTCCTGATGAAAAGGGGGTATGATCCCCCCAAAAAGCCACAGCCACCTGTGTTTGTCTTGCCAACAGAGCTGGTAACAGATTAAAGGATTTGTTGGAGGAGAAAGAGGAGAAACGCTCTCACCCCTGGCAGTTTTAATAAACCAATAATCAAATAAAGAAGCGACTACAATAAATTAACATCTTTTACCAGAAGCCAGGCAAGACTATCCTTTTAAAGCCATTGTCAGAGTTGTAACCGGTGAGACGAGGGAGGGAGGGGAGAAGAAGGAGCAGCAGAGGGGAAAAGCAGGGAAAAAAGGGAAAAAAAAGCGTTTAACCCCGGTTGTTATACATGCGAATCCCACGTCTAATTTCCAGCGGCCTTACAGCATGTGCGAGTGCTGATAAGGCCTGTGTGAAATTGCCAGCTCGGGCTGAGGCGTGGATGTGCCATAAACCATTTCTTTATTGAGCAGATAAAGGAGCGAGGCCGGCTGAGCATGACTGAGCCATTAAACTCTCCAGCCGAGCAGGAGGGGTGAAGAAAGACACCCACTGCCATTAGGAACACCATTAGTTAATGAGAAAGCTTGCGTGCGCGTGATCAGAGAGGGTTCTCACACACACACCTGGGCCCAGGTTCTGTGTGGGTGGAGCAGGAGGGGTGGTGGGGACACTGTGTGACCCGTTGGAGAGGTGTGCAAGGAACTGACGGTGAGGGGCAGGTAAACTGGGAGAAATCCAGGTGCAAAGCACATTCCAGGGAGTCTGTGAGGAGCTGGGGACTGGGCCAGGCAGTGCTGCTGCTGCTGCTGCCTGCTGGAGCGTCCCCCTCAGCTGGGCTGTGCTTTGGGTACTAACATTTTTTCAGCTTTGCTGGGTGGTTTTCCAATGTCTGATGTGCTTCCCGAGTGTGTTATCCCCACAGTTTTGATCATAGAATTGTGGCATAGATTGGGATTGGATTGGAAGGGACCTTAATGCCCATCTCCTTCCACCCCCTGGGGCAGCTTCCACTAGACCAGGTTGCTCCAAGCACCATCCAGCCTAGCCTTGGACACTTCCAGGGATGGGGCAATGCCTGGCCACACTCACAATACAGAATTTTTCCCCAGTATCTCATCTAAACCTGCTCTCTCTCAGTTTGACGCTGCAACTCTACCCCTGATGCACTCACTGGTGATCAGCGGGGCGAGGAGAAAGGGGAGAGATGTGTAGCCCTCAGGCTCTTCCAGCTATGGATTCCTCTCCTTTCCCAGCCAGGGAAGGTCCCATCCCAGCTCCTGGCAGTGTCTAACGTGGCACCGTGTGGCAGACAGCTCCTGGCCCTGTGCTCACTGCTAATGGGAACAGGGAATGAGTGGCCGCAGGGCTTGGGAACGCTTGGGCTGGAGCAGACCAGTTAAATCAGAGCAGATGGCCACATTAGCCCTGCAAAAGAGCAGCCTCTCGCTCTCCCCGCTCATCACAGGCCCCCCATCCAGTCTCAGCCTTCCAATTTTCTCGGCGAGCCTCTGACAGCTGCTCCAGGGGAAATTGCGCTGCCGGGGTGCGAGGAGCGGAGCCCTCACCTCCTTTTCATTACCCACAAGCACGAACTCCCTTTGTCTTCCGAAGCAATTTCATAGCCGGTGCACAAACACGGAGCCATCAAAGGAGCCTTTCACTGGGCTGGCACGGGAGACAATGGGAAGCAGATACACCTCCATCAACAAAGGGCCGCATTTCCATTTTGATAACAAACGTGCTGGCTCCCTGTCGAACACCAGCGTCTTGTTTTCCCTCTGTTTTCCCTCTCCTTCCCCCAGCCAGCCTCAGCATGGTGTGTACAATAGCACTTCCCTTCCCTCCCCTCGCCACTTGTCGTGCTGACAGATCTGATAGTCCTGCGTGCCACGCTCTGCTTTTCCTTCCAAACAGCAGAGAGACACAAGAGCAGGCCTTGTTTTCCTCCCTTTCGGTGTTATCTCCCTCTTTCATGTCCTCATTACGATGCCACCGTGCTGATGGGACAGCAGAGATTTAGGAGCTGCCAGAAGGGTGTTTTCCTGTGTGTGCCCTTCTCCCTGGGTGTGTGCACTGGAGCATCCCCAGGCTCACTCCAGAGCTGAGTGTGGCTTGTTATTTTAGCTGGATGCGAGGAGGGGAGGAAGGAGAGGGCTGCACTGACATGGGGCTCCCAACCAGCTGACACCTGCCAGGTATAGGGATGCTGTTCCTTTAGGATCCCTAAACATGGCCCTAACGAAGACAAGCTAGCAAAATTAGAGGACTCCACCCATTTCTAAATAATTCACCCATTTTACCTCCTCCCTAAAGCGATTATCTCAGGCAGATCTCAGCCATGTTGAGAAGATGTTCAGCAGAAGATGAACAATGCTGGTTCCTCTTGCTTTGGCAAGACTGAGAGAACCAGGCACTGAATTTCCACCCGTCTCCCCACCTTGCCCAGTTGCTGCCCTGTGGTTGAGGTGTATCCACCGAGACCAGCACCTTGTGCCTGTCTGTGCTGGTCACAAGGTGCTGGATGCTGTGTTAGAGGGGAATTAGCATGGACAGCCCCCCTGGTTCACTGCTGGTTCCCAGACCCTGCAACATTCATGTCCCCCTGGGAGCAGCTCCCAGCTGGGGTCTCCTGGCAGAGGAATCCATCAGAGAGAAACTCAAATCCAGTGGGGGCAGGAGGAGGAGAACTGGGAGAAATTCTTCTCCAAGCACTCAGGCTCCAAAACAGCCCTGCTGTGGAGCAGCCCGGTGGCTCTCAGCCACTGGGGATCCTGGGAGAGGCAGGAGAGGAAAAAAGAGCTCCAGCTCCGTGTCCTCAGGGGCCCTCTGTGACAAAGCACTGGCCGAGCACAGCTCACTGCTGGGAGAGGATCCTGAAACGTGGCTGCAAAGACGTGACTCAGGTTCCTCCCTTTGCTGCTATCCAGTGGCAATCCAGGGAAGGGCTCCGGTGCCAGGAGCTGTCCAGAACTCGGTGCCTCCCTCTCCTTCATCTCAGTCTCCCGTAACAAAACCGAGCAGTAGCAACTCCCTCTTGTGATGGGTGAACACCACAGGCACTCGCTGCTGGTCCTCAGACGTGGGTGGGCGTTACTCCCCAGAGGATTTTAGGGTCATTATTTCATCCACCAACAACTGACAAAACGTTCAGCCACAGCAGAGGAGCAGTTTCCTTATCAGGCTGAGCCTGGGAGGATGAGCAGGTGCCTGGACTGCAGGACCTCCTGGTGCCACGGCACGGAGCAGGGATTGGGAGAGGAGCAGGGGTGAGAGCTGAGGCTGATCTGGAACAAAAAAAGAGAGAAAGGATGAAAGACAACCTAAGGAAACACAGAGTGGGGTGTGAAGAGGATGAGGAAATACAGAGACCTTTCTAAAGGAATGGGAAACAGAAAAGAAGCCTTGCATTCAGTGGATTGTTCACCCAGATCAAAATGCCACCTAAATTAGGATATTATAGGTCACTGAACAGGGATTGCACAATGGCTGAGTCTCTAACAAAGGTTAAAACATGGAACAAAGACAAATAATGACACAACCCAGAGCCAGTGACCATAAACTCCAAACAAAAAGGAGGGCAGCGCGCAGAGGATGCGAAAGCAGAAGAAATCGTTGTTTGCAATCAGTGCTCAGTGGGTCAGACAAAATAAAATGGCTTTGCAGAGCCAGCATCCGAGATGGGGACACAGAGGCAGCTTTGACAAGGTCTTTCAATAAAATTAATACACTTCAAACGCTTGGTAGGAATGAAAACCCCACATCAGCTCGCAGACAGACAGGAACATGTTTAAAATGTGCAATGTATGAATGTCAGAATGAAGGAAAGAACCCCTGGTTTCTGTGAGCAGCTCTGTACAGCTGTCTGGGAATTTTTCTGTGAAATCTTTGGTTGGAAAATCACTATTTAGCTAAATTGTAGCTATTTGCATTGAAAAGGGCAGTTTTGCTAAACTTCTGGGTTTGAAAACATTCACAGAAAAGCACTGAAATGGTTGGATCATGGCAGTTCTTGCCTGGTTTTCCAAGGAAGTGGAGTTATCGGATCACACCACATACGGCATCCATGAGAAAAGGCTTTTCTGTCCCCTCCTACAGCTCCTGAACCCTCTGAGAGGTTTTGTTCAGCTGTGACAAAGGAACAGAGGGTCTCAGTGTCATTGAACTCTACACAAGAGGGACTCACACAGTTGGGGAAACTGCTGGGTCGTGACAGGAAACACCAGCACCCATTTTCATGGCTGATTCCTCTTTTCTGTTCCCCACTGCCCTGCTTTGGTGCCTGGGCTCTCACACCCTCCAGCTGGGCGCCTAGAATCTCAGAAATCCCGACTTCCCCCTGATCGCATACAGAAACCATCCCTGCTCTCCCAGACAGGCAGCCCTCTAGGTGACTTTTGGGGTTGCTATGGCAGCAAAATTGATAACTCCCATCTAGAAAGGCAATTCGGTGTTGCAGAGGATGATCAGCAGCATCCATCACGCCCATACCCCATAGGTGCTGGGGTAAATGACCACCACAGCTGCTCAGCTGTATTTTTCACAAGTCCTCGTGGCTCTGTGCTGTCACTTGGGCCAGCCCAGCACGTGGAAAGAGAGCAAAAGACACAACATTCTTGCTTTGCCACAGATGTTTTAGTTCCCCTCAGACAAGTCTCAGGAGAGGGTGGCTGCTGCTCTTTGGGGGGATGCTTTGGGTGCTGCGTGCTCTGACAGATGCTCCCTCAGCTCCATATCTTGTTCTGCTGTGAGGCTGAGATAGCAAAGTCTTTGCCAGATTTCTTTAGGATCCTCTTTTTAATACCCCAGATCTGCCTGGCGGCCAGGGAGGTTGTACAAATCAGAGGAATGTGGGGATGCAGAGGATGGAAAAGGCAGGGCTTGTGGTCTGTGACATCAAACCAGTCTGTTATCTCTGCCTCCAGACTGAGGGCAGAGCTGGGAGTAATCCATCCTGCAGCTGTCTCCAGCAGCTGGCTTCAGATCTGAGCCTGACAGCTCTCCCTGCTGCTGCAGGGACAGAGACTTTGTCCCCTCAGGCTATTCCTTTTGCCTGGCCCTTCCCACAGCCCCGGATCTGGGAGGCAAAGGTGTGAGCACATGGCAAAGCCAAGAGCACAGGGTGGGTGTAAAACCTCCTGGCTCCAAGGGATTCAGGTGACAACAGCATGGGGAAGACCCCGTTACTGCTCCAGACATTTCCAGGGTCACCACATCCCAGTTTCTTTTGACACAATCATGTCCCTGTGAAATAGTGTTCAAATGTTCATTTTTGACAGTAACGTTCAAAGCAAACACTGCTCTTTTCCCCTCCAAAATGCCAGGCAAAAGGACAATGATGAGATCCAGCTGCTTGTACTGCAGCACTTAATAAATGCTGACATTTTTACAGGGAACACCAAGTATTTTGTTGGTGTTAATATGACCCACACAGGGTTAACAGGACTCCCAAAATTGTTCCCTCACCATGAAAATAAAGGCAGATTTGCTCTTGCCTCTTATCTTATTATTGATTGTACCTCTCTTTTCCTTTGACTCTGAGATGCTGCAGCAGAGAGGGGATCAGCATTCCCCAGCCCCCAGACCTGGGGAGCCCCAGTCCCCCTCCCTGGCATCAGGGCAATCAAAGCAGCCACTGCTGCTGAGCTCTGCTCTCCCTCCATTTCCTTTTTGACTTGCCTTTTTTCTATTTTTTTTTAGGCAGTTTCTCAGAGCTGTCTGAGCCGCACATTTCCTCGGCTTTGATTGTAGTGGCTGAGGTAGCAATAGCAAGTGCAATTTTTGAGCTGTGTTTCATGGGTGGTTTAGAATAAAACCCTGCATTAGCCTGAGCAGGCTCCAGAATGCTCTCAAAGCCACTGCTCGTCACACACACCGTGCCCTGCCTTCTGTCCCCTGCTCACAGGAGTGACACCATCAGCAGGACTGGCCCAGGGCTACTGTTTCCCACCCCCATCCTCTTCCTCAGTGGCCCTCCAAAGTGAGAAAACAATTGTTTCCTTGCTCTGGTGATGGAGATGAAGGCTCCTGCTCTTCAGTCCTCCATCCCACGTGGGTGCCACACACCCAGGTCCTGTGTCCCAGGTGCTACAGAGTCCCTCCAGCAAGGGCAAGAGCTCCAAATCATCATTTATCCCTCCGAGGACTTTCCAGCCTGCACCTCAGCCCTCCTTTCTGATGGAAGGATAAATAACCATGACAAGCCCCAGGATGCTAAAGGCAGGCTCTCCTTGCCTCCCAGGACTCATCCATGCAGCTGCTGTCACCTTGCCTGCATTAATCCCATGGCAGCCCAGCACACTGATGCTCCAGCCCTGCTAAATCTCTCCCTGGCTCACAGCTGTTTCTTCCCCAGTTGGAGCAGCCGGGATTTGCAGCTCCATAAAAGTCTCTGAGCACCCCCGGGGCCACTGGGCACCCTCATGAATACCAGCGCTCACTATGGAAATTATCTGCCTGGGCAGGAGAGCAGGCACAGCCCCTGGGCTGCCACTGGTGTCTCTTGGCTGAGGGCACCTCATCCCTCGGGTGTCTCTGTCACCCTCACCATGGATTCGGATGGAAAAGCTTCACCCAGCACACAGAGATGAAGGGTGTCTGTGACAAGTGTCCAGGCACATGGCAGGGTCCAGAGGAGGGGATAACACAGCCCCCAGTCCCTACCTTCGCTGCCTGCCCACAGCCAGGCACAGCCCTGAGATGTTTCTCTGCCAGCCCTGCCGCTCTCCCGCTGTTCCCAACACGTCCAGCACAGCTCGTGCTGTTCCCAGTGACTCACTACCAAGATATCTGGTAAAAACACAAAAATCCTCTTGTCTCCCCGTGTTACCCTGAGCCTGGGGGAAAAGCTCTGGGAGGGAGCAGGTTCCAGCCCACTCCTTCCAACGTGTCCTTGCCTGGCCACCGCACCCAGCTGCCTTCAGCAGCTCAGGTTTCCTCAGCATTCTCGAGTGGGTGAGCAGGGAAGGGTTTGTCCAGGACCTTATCAAAGCTGGAGTCAGGGAAGCAGTGAGGTCTGCACCTCACTAAGTGGAGTTAGGAGGTGTGATGGTGCTGCTGGACAGCCGTGGTGTGCAGAAGGAAAAGTCTGGAGAGCAGAGAGAGAGAAGGGCTTTGTGTTGAGGAATAGCAACAAAACTCAGATAAACAGCAAGGCCAGCTCTGTCCATGGCCTCGAAAGATCTCTGTGAAATTGAAACAGCTGGGAGACCTTGGTCCCAAAGCTATGGAGCCGTCCCAGAGGGCTGGTCCCAGTTTCAGAATGGTTTATCCAGGAACTCTGCCCACCTCGGGATCAGGCAGCTGAGCTGAGATTAACCGGCCCCAGGGCTCCCTGTGCCCATTGCAACACCCCTGGCACCACACCTGCCTGCCTTGGCACCCGGAACAGCAGGACAGGCTGTTGTTGGTGCCACCGGGTCACACATTTTGGCACCGAGATCGCTGGGTGTGCAAAAGGGGACCCACCAGCTGGAGAGGGGGTTTGGGCCAGATGGTGGCCGGGATTAGGGGTTTTTCAGGATGCATCAGAAATCTCGATGATCTAATATTGCTCCAGATGTGAAATGCCTTAATCCACAGGGAGGAGGTCTTTTTTTTGGGGGGGGGGGAGGGACAGTTCCTGCCAAATCCCTTCCTGGAAAGGAATTCTCTTGCCCGGCAGGGGGTGGTGGTCTGGGAGTGCATTGAAAAATGACAGAACGTAGCTGGCTCACCGCTCTTCCCTGGCAAGCCACACACAGAACCTCCCTGCACAGCAGCTCCCATTCCCCTCCACGCAGCCGTTCGGGCTAAGAGATTCTTTTTAAAAATGCCTTTATTACAGGGATTATTACTGTAAGTAGGTTAAACCATCATCGACAATGCCAGCTATCCTGAGGAGAAAAAAAATAGTGACTTGGAGGCTGGTGATTTCAAGCAGCTGCCCACCTCCCCTCCCAACCCCACTCTGACTAATTCAGACCTCAGGCAGATGCCTTTTGGCTATGATCTCCAACGCACAAAAAAAGCCTTATAAATAGCCACCATTGTCCCGAGATTGCCATCTCTGCCTCTCCATTGTCGCCCTCTCCCCAAGGCAGAGTCGGAGGCTCCCATTTGTGCTGAGGAGAAGCAGGGCAAGGCTGCATCTCCCCTCTCCGCTCTGAGCTTTTCTCCCTGCGCGCGTGGCTTTGCTGCAGCACAGGCACAGAGCTGTGCCCACCTCCTGCTCCCAGAGCGAAAGGGAGGCTCAGGTTTGGGTATCTTCACTTCCCTCCTGCGTGAATTGGCCCCTTTAATTTTTCCATATTGATGTCACACCTGGATTGGGTTCATCTCCGTGTGCCTGAACACTCCCAAGTGAAGGAGGGTTTTACCATTCAGGGAAACACGTGCCTGAGCAGGGTTTGTAAGTTAGGACTGACAGGCTCAGCTCCACTTTGGGTTCCCAAAGGTTTTCCATGTGCCTCCCTGTGCCTGATGTGTCCCTGCAGCCCTCAGGACCTTCATGTCCCCTTTTAGGACAAAGAACACCAACCCCAAAAGATGGATGTTGAGGGAAACTGGATGTAACATTCTGTACCCGAGCAGGGTGACAGCCAAACCCCTCCCTCCCAGATTATTTGTGAGCGATTAGGCTGGGGCAACATCCCTGTTACAGAGGGTTTTCTCTTTTGGATAACACACCCAGCCAGCCCCTATTCCAAATTAACTTCATCCCTTCTGGCCTGAGGGGCTTAACACAGATGGAGACCCTGAATCCCTGCACCCCACCCCGGACACCAAGGAGCTGGGAGGAGGATGGAGCTGGATTCTCCCTGTGTGAGGGCAGAGCAGCTCCTCCCAGCCTGAGGGGGAAACACCAGGGGGTATTTTCCAAGGATAGATAAGGGAAGCAGAGCATTTCCTGGAGCTGGTTTATGGTAGTTTTCACACTTACCAGCTGTTTGCACATGAAATTGTTTCACACGATTAAGCAGGTAACAGCACCTCTAAGCCCTGTGTCAAATATTATTACGCAATAAAATAAAACCCTGAGGGAAATCGTCTTGACACACACCCTGATTTACACCCTGCACCGTGAAGATAATTACATTTCAGTGTGATATATAAAAGGCAGCAGAGGAAGCTGGTGGGGAAGGTGCAGCTCTCCGCAGTACCTGCTCAGTCAGAAGTGTCTTGTTAATCATTGTTTTACAGGGATCAAAACCACCGCTGGAACAAGGAGGGACTAACAAGCTGATCCCCAGGGTGGCTGTGAGGAGGGCTGGAATTAGGGCTGATGGGGGAAGGCAGCTCTTGCTGAACAGGTAACAGGGAGGGGGAGCAGCCTGACCTTTTCCTGCCTCTTCATTTCCTAAACAAGTGTACAACTCTTATTATTCCAATTTCCTCATCCCCGCTCCCAACAAGAACAAAAACATGGCTGAGGGTGAAGCTGTAAACGTATTTGGAGATGTATGAAGCCGGTAGAGAGAGGGGCCTGGAAGCATGGATTTGCTTGGGATATATCTCTGAAAAGGGAATGTATCCCTATTTTCTATTCCCTATTCCCAGGAGAAGGGCACTGGGCTGTGTGGAAGCTTTGTTCCACAAAAATATTGGATTCAGTGGTCACTAGACCTTATCTGCAGCCTATCCTCACCTTGCCTGAGTGCAGAAAGATTTTCCTTCTTTCTGAGTTAAAGGGAAGGCACTTCATGGGGAAATCCCAGGAAGGAGTGCGATTCCACCTGCCTCATTGCCGAAGTGCTCCTGCTGTGAGTTCAAGAATTTTAACGTCTTTTTCCTTCTCTTTCTTGGAGGTTGGTGAGACCAATCCTTTCAGGGGGTGAAAAAGGGACCTGAAAGTCTCAGTCCCCACCTCCTTTCCTCTTAAGAGAAGTTGTGGCCTGAAAGTGCAGCTCTGGAGGTCTGTGGAATTTGCAGGTGAAGCCTGGGATGGGGACAGTGGATAAATTGAGGAGAGGAGGCTGAAAACTGGGATTTACTGAACTGAGTTGAATTGAGCTCTGACCCACCCTCACATCTTTGCCTTTCTGCTTGTCCGAGCAAAGGTGAAATCAGCACTTAGTGATTAGAAAAAGAAGAGAAGAGAAAGAAATTAATTACTCCTAACAAACTTTTAAGATCATGGGTTAGGCACTGCCTTCTGAAAAGTCTCCAAATCCCCCCGAAAAGCCAGGTCCGTGCAGTGCACTTTACATGCCAGCAGAGTCTAATTCCCTGTCTGATAAAAGCAGAAGGAAAGATAAAAAAGCCGGCAGGCAAATAGGATTAATTGTGTGTCAGAGGTGCCTAATTAGAAAGAATGATGGACTGGAAGGCAACACACAGGAGGCACGAGCCAGCCCAAGCTGCTCTCAGTGGCCTCTTCTGTTTCCAGGAGCAGTAGCCCTGGGCAGTGTAACTGCTCCAGCATCAGCAAGTCCCTTTTTCCCATCTGTCCCCTCCGTCAGGGATCTGGGAAGCCTTTCCCTGGTACCTCTCATGTGCCAGCGTGACCCCAGGACGATTTCATCCATCCACGTGTTTATTTCCTCCATCTACCTTTCCCTTGAAAAATCAACGTGTTAAAGAACCCTTGTTCCTTCTCCCCTCTCCATTTCAAGGCCTGTCCTTCTGAGCCTTTTCTCCTGCAAGGATTTTGAGCAGCTGAAATGTCTGAGGCAAGTGTTTCTCCTCACTTTCAACTTCAGGGCACCTCGGAGTCCCTGGACATGGAGCTGGCTTCGTTAGGATTTCTCTCTGCCCAGAGATGGAGCCTGGGTTGCCATCCTAAATGGAAATAAATAGCCAGCAGTGTTGCACTGGAATTTTCCATAAAGAAGAGCAGCTGGAGGGGATCTGGTTATTACACATGATGGGAGGGTGCCAGTCTCCTCTCCTGCTTGGAGGCTCAGAGAGCGTGAGTGGGACTAATTTCATTTCACCTAAAGCATTCAGCGAATCCTTTTCACCATGTAAAATCCATTGCAGTTTTCTCATTAATCCTCCAAAGTACAGACACTTACTCCAGGCCTAATCCCACTCTGCTATTGTGTTTCTCTACTGCAGCCTTCCCTCATCAGCTTAACAAATTCCCTGATTTCAATGGAAGATCCAAAGCTGAACATGCCAGGCATCAAACTGAAACCATCTCCCAAGGGCTGCTGCACCTTCCCAGCCTGAGCAGGGATGAATCCTGAAAGAAGGCAGCAGAGGTGAAGGTCATGAGCTGTGACATTCAGAAATTGCTTCTCTGAGCCCGTGTCAGGTGAGACAAAAAAGTGTAACGAGTCCCAGGCAAATTGGAATTGATCGCAGCCGGGTTTGGGGGCGAGATTGTCCCCTTCCCTTTGTGTCTCTTCTGGGAATGATCCCAATTCATGCGGGGAAATAGATGGAGAGTCCATGCTGGTGATAAGGCCCTGGATCTAATTAACAATTTTGTCAAAGGGCTTTGTTTCAGAGGCTCAGCTCCCCTGCCAGCACCCCCATCCATCAATGCTGAGCAGCCCTATCTCTGCACAGATAGTGAGCAATGGCTGAGGAGCTGCTGCACCCCCAGCCCTTCTGCTGGACCAGCCACCCCCTCAGACTGAGCTTCTCTTCCTCCAAAGACTTGGATTTCTTCTCATTTTTGTGCCTGCTTTGTCTCCTTGGTGTTCATTTTGCTGTCGTTCCCTCTTTCCACACAGACTCTCCGTTCCTCCTTCCCCTTTGCTATTGGGTCAGGATCGAGTTATTTCTTTCCCTCTGTGCATTACTCTGCCACCTCTGAAATGGGGAATGCTGACCCTTCCATCTGCCTGGGGTTCCTAAAGGAAAGGCTGAAAGATGGTTATAATAATATTTTCATCTCCAACTGCTCGGCTTTGCTCACCCGTGTCATTTGAGCAGCTGTTTCCTTAATTTACACCACGAAATCCTGGTGTTTTCTCCCAGTCCAGGCTGGGGGTCCCCTCTCCAATGTGAGTGGTAGCAGGGAAGTGTTGCTTTATCTCCTGGGTGGTTCCCTAATCGGGGTGGGGTTTGCACAGAGGATTTCCAGCCAGGAGGAGCTCAGAATCTCCCTGCTCTGGGTGTCTGTCAAGTTCTAGGCTGCAAAGGGCCTTCTCATGGCTGTTCATCTACAGACAAGTGACTGCAAACACCACGAACCTGACCTTTCCCAACTATCCACCCACTCACAGCCCACTCCCCATTCCCTGGGGACCTCAGGTGACCTCCACAGCTCAGTTTTCCTCCTCCTCCTGGCCCTGATTTCTCTCTGAGGATGCACCTAACACCTAAATAATTTTCTGAGACACATCTGCCCTTAGACCCCCTTGCCACTAATCCAGGCTGATACCGTTTGCTCTCTTCCCATTTAAAAGGTCTGATTCCCATGTAAATGTTTCATTTGCTTCCGAAATTACTTTGATCTCTTCTGAATTTTTTATCTCTTTTTATTGCATTCTGGGATCATAATCCTGCTTTATGTCCTGCTATCTTTTGGAGAGGCCAAATGCCTGCGCTGCATTTGTTTTTCAGTCTGGCATTTTCACTGTGCAATTGGTTACATGAGCACACTTCTGAGGGAGAGATTCACAGTGGAAATTAAGCATAAAAGACTAAATGCTCCTGTTGAGCTATGAGCTGTTGTGTTGTTTTGTTAAATTTTTAAGAGTATTTGGATGGAAATGGTCCCTTTTTTTGGTTTAGTTTTTACAAATCTCCTCGGAGAAACCATGGCAGCCTTCTGGAATATGCAGGGAAGACTTGTCTGTTTTAATAAAAGTGAGAAGGGGAATCAAAATAAACCCAGAAAGAGTGATAGATCCTCTAAAATTAGCAGCCTCACAGGCATCCTAGGAGAACTAACTTGGGAATGATGGTGTGACATGCACAGAAATGGGGGAGAGGCTTTTTGATCTCCTCAGCCAAGCTCCGAGCACGATGTTGGGTGGAAAAGCAACGTTCTGACTCGATCAAAGGTGTGATCTCCTCGAAGAACAACCTGCAGCACCGCCCTGAAGGAGCTCATGCAGTTTGGGGGAAATGGGCATTGTTGGCACAGAGCTTGAGCCAAGAGAAGAAATAGAAGGAGCAAAAGGGGTGGGAGGGGGAGTGTGGATGAAAACCCAGGCTTGGAGGAGATGAGCAGGGAGCAGAAGGGAGGCTTTTGCTGTGGGAGAACAAGGTTCTCCGTCTTCAGCACATTCTGGTTTGTACAGTGAGCTCACCCGGCTTCTGGACAGAAAGAAAACAGCAAGACCTGTCCACAAAGTCTGAATTTCCCAGCATTAATTTGTTGGTGCCTCACATTTCCATTCAGGATCTCCTGTGGTTTATTCTCTTCCATTAGTGAGCCCCTTCTGCTGCCAGGAGGGCTTTGCCCTGCAGTTCTGATGAGGTGGTGCCCATTCCGTCTGCATATGATCCCGGTGAGAGCTGCATTTCCACCCCCAGCCTCTGATCAGCCGGCCCTGAGGCACTCCTGGAACACAAAGCACAGGCCAGGCCTGGGGAATCCTAAAAGCAAAAGCCTGGCCGTGATCAAACCCTGCTGCACTTCAATCCTGGCTGCCTGCAGATCTCCCAAAACAAAGGGCAGCCAACAAGACAATCATGGCCTGAGACAGACGAGGCTGTCCCTGAACAAAGAGTTGGATGCTGATGTAACATTCAAAGAGAAATCACTTTTCCTCAGCCCCAGCTGGATAAAAATCCGCTGGCAGGTGGAGCTGGGGCCAAACCCCTTTTTTCCCTTCACCCCCTCCTTATCACTGCAGCAAGTGAAGTGTTTTCACTGTGAGTTCCAGAGTTATGGCTGTTATTAAGTTGGAATATTTTTATAGACTTCTCCACTTAGAATATACAGGCGTGTTTACACACACAGCCCTTTTGCTTTAATTTAGTCCTCTCCTTCCCTGCACCCCATCAAGTGACTTCTAATAAATGACCGAATAAATGCATTCAGATAGTGCTGTAATGGAGAAAAATTCAGTGTCTAATGAAGAGATTGTTCCTACCCCGGGACTGTAAAGATGAATGATGGTGACTGTGGTTTGAAAACTCCTTTTAGTTTAAAATATTGCTCCTTCCTAAGGAAAAAAAGAAAGCACAAAGGGGGAAAAAAAAAAAACCCAAACAATTCTGTGTAGTTTTTACCAGTCAGGAGCTGTTTGCACACAGAACAGAAACTGTCGCAGCCAAAATTGCTTCATATATCATAGCCCAGCACCAGGCAGATAATGGCAAAGCCAGTTCTGATCAGGGACTGATTATTGCTCCGTGCTCCGAGCACTGATGTGCAGACAACTGACTGCAGCTTGATTTCCTTGAACTGGATTGATCTTTCCAGGCTGAAATTAACAATGTGATCACCCTGATGAGGTGCTGTCCTGAAGGAAAATTCTTAAAAGGAGCCAGTCCTTCCTCTCACACTTAAATTTTCTGTTTGCAATAGGATTGTCTCTTTTCTGTAGCTCTGGGTGCTTAAAGGGAAAAAAAAAGGCTTTTTGTCTTCACCTGTTACTGACAGACATCAAATTGTCTCAAGATCATCTTGGACCTGATGGAAATCTGTGCTCAGACCCGTTACCAGATTGCAGAAATAGGAGGCAGAGCAGAGGGGATTATGATGAGATCATTTAGTTTGGTGTCATTTTGCTCTCCCCCAGCTCATCCAACGTGATCCCGGAGCACCCACACTTTCCCAGGCTGTGTGTGTGTTTGCTGATCCCACAGAATGCCCCTTTTCCCAACATTTTTGTCGTTAGGAGTTTCAAAACAGGGACATTTCCCACTGGTGCAGCAGCAGCCAGGCAGGATCTTCAGGGACAATCACAGCACAAACAGTGATAAGAGCAACAACTAAATCCTGTCCACTACAAGAGCTGTGGCCACCTCTCCTCCTAATTTATTTTAGAGTCTCAGAAAGGGCAGAAAGTTGGGAGAGTCCCGGGTTTGCCCACATTTGCCAATTCCCATGTGCCTGTTATTAACATTTCAGTGCTGCAGAACAAGCCCCAAGCTGGGAAAGGCATCCAGTGGCCAAAGGATCAGAGGAGAAGGCAAATAACACAACAAGAAAAGCCGTGCACTGATGAATCCCCTGCTGCTCAGACAACAACAAGTCAAACTTCCACCTTTCATGGCTAAAGCAGCACATTAAAATTAATTGAATGAGCCTCAGCTTCCATGAAAAGGATGTTCTGTGTCTGTTCATCTGGATCCTTGCTTCCCTCAGAGATGCTTTTTTTGTGCCATTAATCCAAATTCAGGCTGTAAATTCTCCTCGTTGTAAAGCGCAGTGAGACGCAGACCCAGGATCTGCCAGAGTTTGTTATTGAGTTTGTAATATGCAATTGTGGCGATGATTATAATATCAGCAACTGGATTTCATCTGTCCCCACACATCGAAACAGGCGAGCTGAAATGAGCGGTGACAGGAAAATGGTCTTGTTTGCACATAAATCCTTTAATAACTAGCAATTTCAGAAAGAGAAAAGTAGGAGAAAAAAGAAGTTGAAGGACAAAGAACTCATATATTAAATCCTACACTGAAGTTAAGTCTTAAAAACCGTATCATTAAGGCTTTCAACGTGCCTTGAAGAGTGGTAAAAGCAACCAAAAAGGGTTAATTCTCCCCCTAAATCTCTCATCCAGCGACCACTATTTGCATGCCTTTTAAGGCAGCCAGGAAATTACATTAATTTCTCTAATGTGTGCAGTGCCATAAGTTCTTTTTTTAATTACAATGATCAAAATATTGCTTAAAATTAAAGGCAGCTGCATTTGTTTCTGACGGATATCATAATTGCAATTGTAAATTGGGAAATGCAATGTTTCCTGGTGCTGCTGTGAGTAATGGCTCTGAAATCATTATAGATAGGTGGATATAAATAAACCAGGAGATCTGTGAAAATAGAGCAAAAGCAAGCTAAAAGGGTAATTAGCTGAGCGAATGGGAACAGAGGAATCCGGCGCTCAAACAAAAAAAATCTAAATATTCTGAGGAGCTCTGTGACTGTATTCGTATCATGTTGGGGAAAAAAAAATCCAAAAGGGAGGGAAAAAAAAGTCCAAAGAAAAAGAATGAATTTGAGCTCTGAAGGTTTTTTTTGCTGTCTTTACAGATTCCTCCCCGTGAGTGAGAATGGCACAGAGCCCCATTCCTGTGGGCTT
Organism: Lycocorax pyrrhopterus obiensis; assembly: GCA_014706295.1. Taxonomy (NCBI): domain Eukaryota; kingdom Metazoa; phylum Chordata; class Aves; order Passeriformes; family Paradisaeidae; genus Lycocorax; species Lycocorax pyrrhopterus. The sequence continues at coordinate 5,020,867 of JACSVZ010000025.1, read as the reverse complement.
TTCCTACCCTTGGGCTTGGCTGGGAGCATTGCTCTCATCTCGTGCTGATCCCTGCTTTTCCCTGAGGATCAGCAGGTGGAAAAGTGGATGGTCCTGGGGCTCTGAGGCTGCTGGTGATGAAAAGCCAAGTCACATCTTTAAACCAGCTCAGGGGAGGATCGGTTCCCTCTTTTCTGGGAATGTGAAGCCGTTTTTGGGCTCCTTGCCCCAGGGCCATCCCAACCCAGGATGCTGCTGCCCTCCGGGAGAGGGATGGAGCTGTGGAAGAGCTGAAAATACTCGGAAAAAGCCCTGGAGCAGCCAGCAAGGTGCAGCTGAGCCCTTTGTGTGTGCCTAAAAGCCCTTCCAGAACAGGAGCCAACTCGGGATGGGTGTAAATCCAGAGGAATGCGCTGCCCATCAGTTTGGGTGTTTTAGGGAAAAGAAAAATGAAGTTTTCTGGATCTGAGGCCCGGGCAGCTGGGAAATGGCCAGCTCAGCAGCGACATTTATCAGCAGGCCCTGAGATATAACAGGCAATCACACTCCAGCTGGTTTCCCATCAATAAGCAGAGATGGAATATTAGTAACAATTCCGTGGGATTCAGAAGGCAAACACTGAAAAAAAGGGAAAAAAAAGAGCAGTTGCAAACGGGAGAGCTCAGCCTGGGCTCCCTGCTCTGCTAAACTCCCTGCTCCAACAGCTCCAGGTGGTGCTGCCATGCTGGGAATGGTGGAATGGACGGATGAGTCAGGGAGGAGAGAAACAGATGGAAAAGGGGAGCAGTTGACAGCTGTACAAACCCCTGGAACATCCCCAGATGGAGCAGCTGACCACGGGGCTGGAATTGTTCCTAGCACAGGCAGGACACAGACATCCAACACTGGCTTGAGGATACTTCCTAGAGATAAAATTAGAGGCACAGGAAACAGAAGAAAAAGATTAAAAAATAAAAATTATTATTAATAATAAGAATAATAAAAAAGATGTGGAGCTCTGGTGCTCTGCGACGGCCCGAACTTGGCTTTCAGTGTTGTGCCCACAAAATCTGCAAGCACAAGTAGAGCTGAAATCATGGAACATCTGCTGAAGAAATGCATGTCCTTGCATGTGTGAGAAGGCACTTTGAGCTTAATTGGAGCTAAACCAAGCACCAGAATTTGACTATCCAGGCAAAATCCTGAGAAAAGCCAGTCCATCCCATAAAATTACCAAGAAACTCCTTCCCTCTGCTCTGGGCAAGAGCGGAAGCCTGGAGACTTCTCAGGCTTCATTAAAGATGTGGGGATCATTATTTTCCTTCTTCAGCTCGTAGAATCACCTCCTGAAAGGGTCTTTTGGCAGCCAGAAAGGAGCCTAACAAGGACAGTGACCGATGGGAGGGCTTTTGTGGGTTCTATAAACACTATTGATTTTCACATTCACAGAGAAATGAATTAGATGCCAATTGTGTATGAACTGAGCCCTTGTCTCCTGTACTGTGAGAACAGAGCTGCAAAACACTGGGTGCCCCTGAGGAAAGGAAAGGTTGGGGAGGGAGGGAGGGAGTGCAGATGTGGGATTGAAAAGGTTCTCTCCCGTTTAGTCCCCTGCTACTGTCAGCCAGTGCCTCAGGAAAGGCCATTTCCCTGGTGTTAAACCATGAGGAAATGGATTTAAACTCCATGATCAGAGCTGGTTGCTGTCTAATCTCAGAATTCCTACCTAAAGGGGACCAGAAGAGAGAGAAAATGGTGGGTACTGAGTGAATAAAGTGAGAATGGGCCCCTCTCTGCTCCACAGGACTTGCACAAATCCAGCTGTACATTTACACCCTCACGCTTGACAGATGGCAAAATAGACAAGCAGGCATCATCTCTGTGTCAGTCACGAGGAGCTCACCCTTCCAGGGCTTCAAATCTGCTGTTCCAGACAGCCCTGCACCTCTGGGAGCCGCGGGGATGTGGAGGTCGCAGGCAGTGACAGGATGCTGTGACCCCAGAGCCGTGACAAATGACACGGCCCCGTGTCACAGAGCTCTGTCTCCTGCTCTAACCCATCATCACCACGACAGAGAAGAGCTCAGACCCTGGAGATGGGAGTGGTTTAATCTCCTGCAGGGCTGTAACGACTCTGAACCCCGTGTCTAACATCACTCAGCGTGACTGCTTAATTACAGTAATTAGGGAGCGTGGCGGGAACCTGTGCAGTGTGAGAAGGAGGGACTGCACTCAGGACACGGATTCCCTGTCGGTCAGGTCCATTAGGAAGCGATCCTGCCCATCCCTTCCTGCTCCTGGGCTCAGGTCTGGGACTGGGGAGCTCTGTCTGCTGAGGAGCCCGAGGCAGGGCATGTGCAGCTTCTCCTCGTTCCTCCTTCCCTGCCATTCCCAGCTCGGTTTTCACTCTCCAAAATCAGTGAAACATCACTCCTGGCTGCTTTTGAGGAGGAGGGCAGGTGCTGGTTAATTAGAGACGTGTCCCTGGGAGGGGAGGAGGTGACGCCATCACCCCCAGGACAGTGGAAGTGCTCATCACCTCCGGGTCTCAGGGAGTGCAGGTGGGATAAACTCGCCAGCCTGGCAAAAGGCACGTGGAGAACTGGCACCCACCACTTCTGTCACCCCAAAGGCATGGCCAGGATGGCCTTTCCAGCCCATGGCACTCGGAGGGAGTGGCTGGACACCCTGAAGTAGGTGTGAGGTCTCTCTGGAGAGCATCTCGCTCCTATTTCAGCCCCCTGACTGCGTTGCCTTAGCTCAGGCAGCACAAATCCTCCCTGTGCTGTGCTGGGAGCGACTTCCAGAGGCTCAGGGCAGCTCTGCACCAGGCGTGGAGCTGGACCTCCTGAGGTACCAACCTTTCCCCGCATCCTGCTGCACCTTGGATCACCCTGCCTCAAGCACTCCCTGGGCTGCTCCCGCTCTGCTCCTCACACCTGGTCTCCCCTGAGCTGGAACAAACCACATTTCACACCAGCAGCGCTGACCTTTCCAGTGCTTCCGGGGCTCAGAGCCACCCCCTGCCTGCTGTGACACCCCTGCAGTGGCACACACGACTTTGGTCTCACTTCAGCGTGGCCAAGGCAGACACGGATTAGAACCTGCCCCCAGCCAGGACAGAAATAATCCTGACCCCGCAATGCTGTGCCGAGGAAGAACCCTGGCTCTGACTTAATGAACCGTAAATTCCAGCTTAATGAGTTTTATGCTGAGGAGAATAATTAATGTGATTAGTAGTGATATGAAAATGATGGCACTCGAGCCTGGATTACGAGGGGGAGGGGAGGCTGGGGGTGGGAGGCAGCTTGGAGAAAGTTCATTCCGTCTATGGTGCTGTTCCCCCAGAGGAGCAGGGCTGGATGTGTTCTTGGCAGCCTTTAAAACCTCACCTCCCATCTGCCATAAAGGGGAAGAAAATAGAGCATGACAGGAGAGGAAAAAAAAGAGAATAAAGAGCTCAGCCTGCCCTGTTTGCAGCAGGGATGTGAAATCTTCAGTGCAGCCCTTTCCTGTGCTGGCCTTGAATCCGCAGCTCCCCCGCCCCACTCTGAACATCCCCCACCCTCCATGGGGCCTCTATTTTAGTTCTAGGAGAAAATATCTTTATGAAGGTGATTAGGTGGTAAAACAGCAGCTCTTCACCTTACACTACATAAGTACCAATTTACTTATCCTGTGTAAGTGCTTTGATAGGTTTGATATACTTAGTGCAGTCCAAGAGCTGTATTTTAGTTTTATACATATGAATAGATGCATAAATTCCTGTACAGCCATAAAATGACCCAGCAGGAAGTTTTCTGTTCTGACTGTGGCGCTGATCAGACATCCAGGACTGGAGAAAGGGACCACAAAACTCAGCCCTGACCCTGACAGCCACGAGGAAACAAAAAAGGAGCTGGAATGGATGTGTTTCCCAGCACCTCTGTTGGAGTGGGCAGCTTTCAGCTGTGCAAGGTGTTTCTGATGCCACACTGGGGCTTTGGGTCACTTTTCAGCTCAGATGCACCACGTTTAGATGGGCATTGGTGGCAGCCTGTGGGCAAATGTGTTAACAACTGCCATGCAGGAGGTAAATCCAGACTCGTTTCTCCTTTCTGGGAAGTCAGCACAGTCCTGGGGGGAGATGCCGAGTTCCAGAAATACAGGATGAACTCGTCTTTGTGCAGGCTGAGGGGAGCATTGCCAGCGCTCTGCTCCCACCATCCTGTGTGATTTCCTGGCCCTGAGGAGAATTGTGTCTCTCCTTGATATTTCTGAGAAACAGCCCAGAGAAACACCAGAGTTCTCAGCAGAATCGTGTCAGCTTCTCTCCCACATCCCAATAAACCCTTCCCAGTAATGACCAGCTTTGGCTGCTGCTGGTGCAGGCTGCACTCAGACCCTTTCACCCTCCCTCCATGAACCCCCACCCCATCCCTTGGCCATTTGCTACCCCAAATCCGTGGCTAAATTGTTCCAAAAGGCCTTCATCCAGAGGCAGAGGCTCCATCCTTGTGCAGCGCAGCTTTGTTGTTAAGAAATATCCCGGGGCTTTTTCATTCTCAGAGTTAGTGCTAAAAATTCCATCAGTAAAGGGTTTATTGATCAATTGTGTCTGATAGGGAACCTCTTGAGGAGGTTCTGAGTGTTCAGCTGGCCTGGGCTCACATCCCCTTCCCCCTGGAGTGCAGGTTTAGTGTCTCCCTGCCTCTGGAACCAGGACTGAGTGCCCGCACAAGGAAATCAGGCCACTGGCATCAGAAGTGGGCTGGAGAGGAGGAGGAACTCCCCTTTTCTTTCCCTGAATAGCTGCTGGCCCCGAGGACTGGCTGTTTGTGACTGATTCTGTCCCACCCACGTGCAGGGGGAGGCTGGGAGGAGGATTCCCAAACAAAATGAAGTGAGACTGGCATCTCTTGAGCATCGTAGTCGTTCTGGGGGCAGAGCCAGGGCAGGAAAGTGCAGCAGAAATCACCTTGGAAGTCACTGAACCCTGCTCCTCTGCTTACCTGTGAGTCCTGTCCCCCCTGTGCTGCAGGCAGGGAGGGATGCAACAGGAAAAGTGGGATATTCCAGTCCTGGGGAGCCTCTGGAACAGGCAGCAACTCCTGGGAGAAGGCAGGAGTGCGTGTGGGTACATTTTGGGGGATGAAGTGCAAGGGATGAGGGATGCGGGGGACAACTCCGCAAGAAGCCAGCCCTGGGAGCAAGGCAGACATCAAACACCCCACACAGGTCCCACAGGCAGGACAGGAGTTGCTGTAACTCTTCAGCTCACTTTTATTTAAGCTCTGTGATCAGTCTTTTCCATCTGCAAGAGCTCTGCTGTCAGTGCCACCAGCACACGGAACAGAAACCGTGACATTTCACCCTGGTAACAGGAAGAACAGCTTCATCTTAGAGGTCTTTCCAACCTAAATGCCTCTCTAACCTACAATACCAGTTCCTCCCATGCACTGCCAGCCCACTGGATCCCACTCCACCAGTTTCCAGTTGGACTCGTTCAGCAATCTACGCCCAGCGTTGCTGTGTGGCTCAGCCTCCAGAGCAGGGACCTTTTAAAGTCAATTGGCACCGTGTCAGCAGGAGAACACCTCCCCTTGGCCCTGGTTTCAGCACCTGCAGCTCCCCCCGGGCATGGGCAGCCTTATCCTGGAGCAAAGTGAGGATCAAGCCCGTGGCAGCAGGTGCAGGGAAGTTTGGAAGGAGCCAACGCTGTGCGACCGTAGGGAAAGGGAGCGAGGAATAAGAGCCCTGAGTCAGAACCATTTCCAAGCACAGATTTGTAAAACCGAAACAGTGGACTCACTATTTCTTACTTCAGGGTTTTCCTGCAGGGTTTTCCCCCTTTTCCTAGGGTGCAAAGGAATTTGGAGACGTGTGGCCAGTCCCTCTTGCCATTTTTTTGAGATCAACCCAGCTCTTCAGGAGAGGCAAAGAGAACCGAGCCGTTCCTAGACTAAATACATGTGCTGGCACAAGTCAAACTGCTGCTTTGAACTGAGGCTTCTCCTGCCTTTTACCTTTTTAAGGAGGATTGAAGTCCTTTTGCTTTGCTGCAAGCCCAGTAAAACCCTTTGTGGCAGACTTCTGTGGGCAGCTCAGATTCAAAGCTGCACAAGGCAAGCAGAGTTTCTCTGTAATGCTGCAGTTTGTATCCCTGCCTTCCCCCTCCTCGTCAAAGCATCTTCGTCCCAGACATGGGCAGCAGAGAAAACCACCTGCAACCTGTTCTCTGCCTCCTCTGGCAAGCAACCATTTTGTCTGGCTTCTTTCCTCTTGTATCTGAAGACCTGAACATATTCCACTTCTCATTTAAATTCCTGGATCTCTCTGAAACCACATCAGGTGGAGGCTCCAAATCAAACCACAGCACAGGCAGCACTCTGCTATTCCAGGTGTGCAGGTAGGGCAGTTTGGAATGGATTATTCCTTGCTTTTTCCTCGTGGTCAGTGGTGCTGGGTTGATCCCAGGACACCAGAGACCTGTGGGTTTTCCAGCACCTCCTCAGCTTTCCAAAGAGAGGGAGCAAAGGCAGATTTGGCAGACTTCAGCGTGGCTGTGCCTTCAGTTCGGAGCACGCCCAGTTTCCAGCTCTGTGGTAACCAGAAAGTACCCAAGGTGTGTTGGGGAGAAAACCAGAGGGAAAAATGCATTAACTGAATGGAGACCTGGAGCACTGGAGTCCTTGGGTGTGAGGGAACGAGCGGCTGAATCCTGCGGAGACTGGCAGAGGAAGTGTGAATCCAAATGGTTCCAGAAAGGTTTGCATCAGTCAGGACTGACGAGATGGGATTGAAAAGTTGTGTGGAGTGCTCTAAGGCTGTGTCCTGATGACACTCCCCTGATCCTTTGGGAATGAGAGTGCTCCGTGCACTGGCACATGGCAAAGCTGCTGCTGCCCATTTCAGCTTGGCAAAAAGCACATCAAAAATGCCCCTTCATCCACTCCTCAGCCAGACAACACCCCCGGGCCGCTCAGCTGATGCACCCACCTGTCATTTCGTGGGAGGCTGACTCCCAGCAGGAGAACACCTCTCCAGGTGCAGCAATTCCCCCCACAAACCCTGTCCTTGTGACCAGCCACCGTCCTGTCTCGAGCACAAAGTGGCAGCGTGCACTGGGGAAGGGCTGGGAGGGGCTGGGGGAGTTTTTTGCCATTCAGGGGCCGGGGGATCCATGCATGAGGTGCCGTCCCCTGCAGGGCTGTGCTGCCTGACAAACCGGACTATAAACTCCTCTCCCTCGTCCGGATGTGTTTGTCAGCCTGCAGGGAATCCACGAGGCAGAGTGACACAGATGTGCTGCTGTGGGGAGGAGGAGGAGGGACAGGCAGGGTGAGGCCGGAGGCGACGGGGACACAGAAAGGGCAGAGAACAACCAGAGCTGCTGAGATCCAGCTGCACAGAAATAAACGGGTGCCTCGGTCCGGGTGGCATGGCAGGAGCTGGGCTGGGACATCCGTGTGGTCCCACCTCCCCTGACAGGGGCTGTCACCCGCTGCGAGTTTCACTTCTCACCTGCACGAGCAGCACTGACAGGTTTTGGGTGCCTGGGCTGCAGGATAGCGGCGTGGTGCCCACCTCTCCCTCCCACACGCCCTTAGCTCGAGCATCCTCACGTTTTCCAGAGGGATTTTAATGTCTGCAGAATGCCAAACTCCCAACCTGAGCCAAAGGAAAGGAAATGCCCTCTGGCCACAAAGCTTTAGCCCCTTGTCCAGAACCATTCCAGCCGTCACCTCTTCCATGCCATGGGTGGAACGGGTGGAAGTTATCCCTGAAGCCAAGCTCTTAGGCAGGATGTTCATTCCTTGTCCTCCTCTTCCTCTTCTTTGCTTTTATATACATTGAAGTGGATATCGATATTTATTTTTTGTTTTCCTCTAATACAAGTGAACACAAATGTGATGTGGAGATAAATTCCCTTCTCTAAAACACTTTGTGGTCACAGGAATGTACACGTTTGGATTTACACACCCACACACATTCCAATATCAAAAAAAGGTGTAGTCCCAAAACTAAGATGCTTTTATAAAAGTTAAAAGGCCAGATTCCTCTGTTGGCTTTTATCCTTCATTAAGAGCAAGGAGATTACCTGAAATCCTGATTTATTCTTCATATTCTGCCTGAGTTAATTTTAAAATTCCAATCAACAGATGCAAGGAAGAGAGGGGGGAGAAGCTCGTGGGGGGCCACGTTAGACTTTGAAAGGAAAATTAGAGAGAATGTTTTCCTTTATAATTATTTTCTCCTTTGGGTTTCAGGTTATCAGACCTGTTATTTAAAGGATGCTTTCTCCAAATGTATTGACTCCAAAATATGTCCCCTTTAAAAGAGTCAATCCAAGAGATTGGGAGTGGGAGCAGGAAGGGAAAAGGACAGAAACAAACCGCCTAAACCAAGTCCTGATCTCTATTTTTGGGTTGGTTTTGAGCATCTTTCATTATAAGCATCTTATGATTTGGTTCAGCAATCTTGGCTGTTTAGCTCTTCACAAAGGGGATTTGCTATCCCCACTTCCGAGGGGGGAAAAGGAGCAGGGGGAAAAAAAATAAATAAAAGAAAGAAAAAGCCACAGCCTCAGCTTTGAGCACTGGCTGTGCTGTAAAACCTCACACAAGCTGGAGCGAGGGCTGTGAAGGATCCACACCCGGCTACTCCGGTGCAAAGAGTGCGGGGACGGACACAGGGAGAAAACCTACGGACACTGGAGCGGGCTGGGCACATCCCATCCACCACAGGGCAGCTGTCACCCACAGACACATGCACACACAGAGCCAGGAGGAGAAAAGAAAGATGCAGGAACTGGAGGAGACGTGGGAGAAGGCAGAGTGTTCCCTTGAGCATTAGCAAGCCAGGCAGACACTTTGAACTAATCATGGCAATTGCACCCGGATTTAAAATCAATCAATAAAATGAGCAATGGCAAAGGGAGGGGGGCTGGAAGGCCTTGGTTGTTGAGCGACAGGAGAGGTGAAAACCATGAGTTTCTTCCTTTTTTTTTTTTGCTGTGTTGACACTTTAAACATACTGTTCCTTAGGACAGATGTAAGGAGCCCGGGAGCCGGGAGGTGGGCAGCAGAAGGAGATGTCGGAATGGTGAGGATAAAGATCTTGTGGGAGGTCTGACAAGGGGGCATAGACATGAGGGATCTTCTCCAGATATCGATCTTCATGTGAGTAACAGCGGGTCAGGTAATCACTCGCATTCGATATCTCTGAGTGACACTTTCCAAAGTTCTGCAAGTAGAGACAAAAGTCAACGGGTGAAAACTCCGGGATCGCCGGCCAGAAAACACACACAGCTCTTCAGTTCCTTGCTGAGACACACAGAGAGCAAGCAGGGTGGAATATTAAACAGTTTACCAAGCTCGCTGCTTCAGGAAAATGGAAACCCAGGTGATAAATCCTCACACTGCAAAGGTTTTGTCTGACTCCCTGCAATACCCAGATCGTTGATGAATATGGATGGACGGGGCACGGTTTGTCCCTTGTCTGTAAATACTCTGTTCTCTAGACAAAACAAGCAGCCAGCCAAGGAAGGGCAGTTTATTTTCACACTTTCTAACTCTTTCCACACCTGAGTTTTGGAAAAGCAGTGCTTGAAGGCGTCATTAATCTAAGTCGAGCCCGTGCTCTTCCATTTAAAGGGCACATGTGTCCTACCGGGGACTTGGGATGAAAATAAGGTTACTGTGCCTGATGTTTTCGTGGGAGACAGGAGTGCTCGGCTTTACCTGTGTGAACAGCTCCCCGGGAAGCCTCGGGGCCGGTTTTGTGAGTCAAATCAACTGCGGAGAACATAAAACCACTTTCAAACGCGAGGCTGCTCTGTCGGCCCCGTGGTTTTGCCGGGCTGTGTGTGGGTGCTTTGCTCTCCTGGGCTTGAGGGAGCATCTCTCCCACAGCCCGGGGCTGCGGCTCCCCAGAGGGTGGCAGCAGATGGGAGAGATTCCTCCCTGCTCCCAGACCCTTTCCTGCTTTGGAAACCCTGCAGGATGACCCAAGCAGGACGGACATTCAGTGAGGCTGTTTTTAAAGCCAGCCTGCGCTCAGGGGTGCTCACCCGGAGATAATTTCTTCTCCAAGAGGGAGCGAACAGCGCTGGAAAACACTTTGATGCCTGTGGTTTGAGCGGGGGCTGTTCGAAGCAAGCAACTTGCCCTTGAGTCCTTCCTTGTTGCCTTTCAAAATCCCGGGAACAGTCAGTTTAGTGGAAAGGACAAGGGTCTGACCCTCAGGAGAAAATGCCTGAAGGAACAGAGCAACCCACTCTGCTCGTCTGCTGCCAGCTCCTGGATGAATATTTCACCAGGACGCTTGAAAAAAAAAAAATCCTATAGAAAACAAGGTGTTGAGAATAATTTATTGATGGCTCAGGCTGCTGGGAAAGGCACAAAGGCAATTTTGGGAACAGCCTGGCTGAGCCCAGTGAGGGAAGGTTTGCCTGAGCCCCAGAGAAGCAGCAGCAGTGCTGAGGTCAACCTCATTTTCATTTCCCTTCCACTGGCAAAACTGTTCATCCTACAGACCGAGCTTTTAAAAGCCAGTGGTGGAGTTGCTCTGCTGGTATCCTAAATTTGGGAGGGCCATTCCCACAGTTTTGTCCGCTTTAGCCTTTTAATTGCCAAGCGAAAATGTGGGCAAGTGCAGCATTAGAGCTCTTTAACTGGAGGAACCCAAGGGCCATGAAAAAGCCCCACTAACTCTACCTTAACCTTAAATAAATGTTTGCTGTTCTTCTGATGGCCCCAGCTGATAAAAAGGGAGAAAAAAGGGCTCACAGACAGGGAGAATGGGATGTGAAAAGCCCTCTCCCTGTACAATCTACTCCCAAAAACTCTCACACTCAACAGAACCCTTTTCCACACCTGCAAGGGGGAAAAAACTGCATTTAGCCTTGCTCTCCTCCTGCTTTATAGAGATCATTAATTTTCTGGGTTAAGCTAAGCTGAAAGGGAAAGTTGTCTTAATTACAGAAATTTAGTGAGACAAAGCAGGCGAAAGGGGTTTCTTGTAATTTGTTATCAGTTAAGTGGGGGGGAGGTTTATGTGCTTTCTGAGCATGCGAGAGAAAAGCAGAGGATGTGCTAGTGCTGTGTGCAGGTCTCAGGGACAGAAAGGTCTCCTAGGAGAGAGACCCTCAGTTACCAGAGGTGGAAGTTGAGCTGGGTGTGCTCAGGGGACAGCAAGAGGGGCTGTCAGACGCTCTTTATGGGCTGGCTGTGACAATCTGCTGGGTCAGGAGAGCGTTTTTCTTCCTGCTTATCTCCCCGCTAATGTGGCCACGAGACAGGAGCCCGTGAAGCATCGCCAAAGGCACCAAGTGCAGTTCTGTCAGCACTTCTGTTTGCACAGGTGAGGGCAAACAAATCCTTCTTTTCTTGCTGGCCCCCGTGTTGTGCTCACTCCTCACAGCTGGGGGCAGCTGGAGAATGTCAGGGCCAAAGGAAGGGAATTCCCTGCCTCCTTTTACCTTTCCTCAGCACCTGAACCAGGCGCTGCTCTGCTCCTGCTTTGTTCCCTGAACTCATTTCTAAGTGGCAAAAGGGAGGAGAACAAAACCAGCCTGGTGTTTTCTAACATGTTTAGCAGCCGGTGCCCTTTGACTTCCTTCCCCAGTCCCACTGTGACTTTTCCCCAATCTAATTTATCTTTAACGAAGTTTGAAATTAAATTAGGGATAATGAACTAATTAAATTGAACTGGCACACGATTCTACCACCTTCCCCCACCTGACTTCTCCCAGTTGCCTTTGTCTCCAGCATGACTCCATGCAATTCTTCATTATCTGGGTTACACCCTCCCCTCTCAGTTTTATTTCCAAGAGCTTGATTAAAGGGGATGTCAGCAATCTATCCATTTCAGACAGCCTGGCAGATTACCTTTAAACAGGCTTTATTTGATTGAATTAGGGAGCTTTCATTTCTGCCATGACTTACTCTCAACCCTTCTCCATCCCTCCACACCCGATTCCATCTTTTTTTTCTGTTTGCAGAACACCTCTTTGGGTAATAGGAGGTGTGCAGCAGCTGACCACGTCCTGTACTTTTAATCATCTCAGAATAATGAGTTCTTACTGGTCTGAAAGTGAAAAACTCCTTCTCAGTGACCCGAGCATTTCTCTGCTACGTTTTTTGGGGAATCTGATGATTTTACAGGTGAGAGTTGGATAGGTAATGGTTTTTTCTCTGCTTGGCCAAGCTCAAGGCAAACACATTTTTGCACCCATGGAATGTGCTCACCTGTGTTTTCCTGACTGGGAAAAGCCCCTGCTGCTCAAAACCCTTGAAATTTTGGGCTGCTACTACCCTGACCCTCCTCATCTGTTGGTTTTGAATTTTGGGATGCAGCACAGGCTGATGGCCAGGAAGAAGCAGCTCTGTTGAGTGACAGCCACACAAAGCTGCTGTCCCACTGTGGAGCAGCCAGTGCAGAGGCTGTAGGTGTTGGGGGACAGAAAATACACAGGGAACCAAAAAAAGCAGCATTTCCTCACGGTGTTGGGAGCCTCACATCCTCTCCTTCCCCGGGTCTGAACTCCCTACTCGGGGTATTCAAGCTGGTTTTCCACTTCCAAGTATGGCCATGATTTTAGGTATCCCTGGGCATGTTCCTGCTCTGTTTGATGCTTTATCTGTGGGGGAGTTCTTGGATAAGCCCCGTCCTGAGTGAAGAACAAACATTGAAGTGTCAGGGATGAGCAGGGACCAGTGGTCCTGAGCTTGGGCTTCTGTGAGGACAAAACTGAGGGACAGAGGGACTCGCCCCTGGGTTCAGGAAATGAAAAGATGGAGCTGAAATTCCCAAAATACAGAGCAAGGACCTACGAGGAGGGGTGCATTCAGACACATGCAAGTATTAATTATGCAGAAAACTTGCTCAGAACATTGCATTCCTTCTCACAGCATGCTTCTCTCTTCCCCTGCTGCCTCTGGTACGTACCTGCTCCGTGTTCCTACAGCGCCTCACACCATCAGTCACCCCAAACATTTCCCTCCTCGCTGTTTCTCTCCCAAATCCTCCTCTCCACCCTTGTGGAGTCAAGGCAGGGCTGATATCCTCATTTAAAAATGGGAAACTAATAAGGAGCCACCTCTTTGCTTTATTTCTCCTGCAATTTGGAAATGGGAACCTGAACCCTGGTCACTGATTCGTTGTGCTCCTGATCCAAGTCTGATGGTTTCCAGCTATTCTTGCTGCAACAGGGACAAGAAATTCCCCAGCAAAACCGAGAGCCGGAGTGTGGGGAGGTGAAGGGGGAGGAAATAATTAAAAAAGCATCAAAAAAATTGAAATTGCCCTGATCTGTGGTGTGTCTTAGCAGGGAGATTACACCTTCAAAGCGCCATATGACTGGCTTTATTTTTACTTCAGAGAGACTGGGAGGATTTCCAAATTTGGATTTGGAGGATTACTGTCCTTTTGCTGACAATAAAATTCCCCTCCCCAGGGAGGACGAGGCAAGACCTCCCAAGATGGATTAGGGAGCTCCTGCCTTGTTTGGAGCAGTGGGAGCAGCCCAAGAATCTGCTGGGGACAGGAGGTGAGGACACGAGGGAGAGTGGCTGGTTCAACCACCCCTTCCTCAGGGCTGGAATTCTCATCCCAGAGAGGATGCAGGAGGCTGGAAGTGCCTGGGAGCTGCCCAGCCCCTCTGTCCGGTGACAAACAGCCCCCCACACGCAAATGGAGAGAAGGAAAAACCAAACCAGTCCAAAACTTACTGTCCACTCTCGCTCGTTATGTCTACGAAGACCTTGATCCTCATTCTGGGAGCAGGAGTGGGTGAGACACCGCAAGAGAGAGAGGTTACGGATCTGCTCCGGCCGGGGCTGCTGCAGACACTCACCTAGGAGGGCTTTAGCTACGGCAGGGGAACTACAGGGCTGCTTCCAGCACGGGAAAACCAGGGAAACAGGGATCGAGGCAAACCGGAGCAGCCCCCTGCACACCCAGGTGTGTGTGTGCTGCACCCTCACCCACAGAGTTCCTCACCTCAGGGAGACCCTGAGCAACAGGATCGTCCAGGGGGGCTTTGTAAAAATGCCATTTTCCTCCTGCTTATCCTTGTTTCCTTCCTTCCCTTTATCTTCTCCAAGCTGTCCCCTTCCATCCCCAAGCTGCCGCTTCTCTTGAGCCTCCTCTGATCTACCTGGGGTGACCAGGAGGGATTCAGGGACCTGCAAAGCACCTCTCCCTTTGCTGTCTGCCTTTTCTCCTCACCCTTCCCTTTACACCCACAGCCCCTTCCTGCTGCTGGAAAGGCAGCAAAATAAAGGGGAAGGAGCAAGGCAGAACCTGGAGCCACCACAGCTTGGGGAATACACAGGAGTGAGGGAGAGCTGGAGCCAAGGAGAGGGGCACCAGTGGCATTTCCTTGGCCAAAAGCTCCTGGCATCATCCAGCAAAGGTGGGAAAGGAGAGATGTCTCCCTTTCAGGGACCTGGTGGCTTTAATAACTGAGAAAAAGCTGTGATTACGGAGCAAAGGAATGTAGGAAGAGCTGAAGCCACCCCTTTCCACTGAAAAAACAGCATTCAAAGGGTCACTGGAGATGTTCCAGACAAACCAAGCCCTGATCCCTCCCTGCCACAGGACCTGAGCTTGAAAAAGTTTGGTCACACTTATCAGGAGAACAGGGCTCAGTCTGTGTCTTGTTTTGCGAAGGAGAACACCAAGGGAAACAATCCGTGTCCCTCTCTCCCAAGCATCCAAACTTGCCGCCCTCACCAAGGTCACGCCAGCCCTGTCATTGTGACATGCACAGCCCCTCTCTGCCTGCCTCTTATCCACGGAGTCTCTCAGCTGCAGGAACCTTCAGGTGTTCCCATATCCTCTCACATCCTCTCCCACCTTGTTCTTTCACACATGCACATATGCTCCGTCTTCTCTAGAGTTACTTCCACATGCACACAAGGTCTTCTTTTTTTAATTTCCCTTTCCATCAGTCCCTTTTCCTTTCCCTCCCCTCCTTGTCCTGGCCTGGAAAAGCCCTCTTAGCATCTCTGACTCCTGATTCCACACAGGTGCTGCAGAAATTCCCCAAACCAGAGCAGGAACTTCCAACCCACCTGGAGCGGAGGGCAAACCCCTGCTCTGACCCGAAGCCGTGAACCCTCTGCCCCTCTCCCACATGCCTGGCTGCAGGAAGCGAAGGGAAACACAGCGAAAAGAGCATGCAGAGGGGCAAGGCAAGGCAAAGGCATTCCTGGCAGCGCCCCCAAACACCAGGGCAGCGCAGAGAGAGACAGAGCAGGCGGGGAGGGACAGACGGGACGCAGAGGGAGCGCTCCAGAGGGAGGGAGGAATCCAGGGAGAGGGGAGCGGTGACTTTGAGGGGTGCAGTGAGGAAGGCAGAGTGCCATGTGTACCTTGAGGCCAGAACTGAGGGGAAAGGGCCTAGAGTGACATGCGCTAGCGTAAGTTGGGCTGGATGGTTGCATACTCGACTAGGTCTCCGCCAGCATGGATGGAGGTCCGAGGGCTGGGTGACGCGGCCAGAGCGGACGTGTCCAGCTCTGCATACTGGACATCACAGTCCTTGTTGCCAGGGTTCTGGAGAGAAGAGAGCAGCAAGGCGGTGGGGGGGACACGAGGGAGGAGTCGGGGGGAGGTGGGGAGTGAGGGCGGAGGGTCCGTGCAGATGGTGAGGGGTGAGACAGGACACGGGGGGTGAAGGGGAAGAAAGAAGAAAAGGGCGAGGAGGGAGGGGAGGAGGAAGAAAAAACAGTTAAAAAGAGGGAGGTAGGGAGGTAATGAATAATCAGTCAGGTAAAATCCCAAACCAAAGGAAAAGTCCCGAAGGCGCTGCTCCCCCAAATGCAGAGCTGAGTGACCCAGCCCCGGCTGGCAGCACCGCCAGCCACTGCCCCTTCCACTGGGGCTGCTCCCAGCAGCAGCTCTCTGCTCTCTTCTTCCACTGAACCCCTCTGGGATCAGCATTTTCCTTAGCTGGGGCTGGATCTGTGAATTCAAACCTTATCACGCACCTGAGCTCTCTGTTTTGACTCAAGAATTTGGGATTCCTTGCAGACTCAGGTTTGAAGACACGAGTGAAAATCATTGGTTTGAGTTTTGGGTTTTGGGAAGGAGATACCCGGAGGGAATGGCTTTAAAGCCAGAACTCCAAAGGTGTGGCCACAGGGGAATGACACTGCTTGGCCACCGCTGCTGTTTTGCCCCGGTGTGGGGACTGTGGAGCTCTGGAGCGCCTCGTTTAACACAAGGCTTGGCTGCACAGCTTGGCACTGCAGATTAACTCTGCAGCATGGTTTTGTCATTGTAACACGGCCTAAGAGATGCTGAGAGCATCCTCCTTTGGCATGGAAATATTTCTGGGTATTCCTTCACTAAGCAGGCTTATCAGCAAGAACTGCATGAATGGAGTATTATCCAATTTGTCTGATCATTCCTACCCAGACATCCTTCATGCAAATAATAATGGGAGAAGCCTGGAAGGCAGGATGGCCCAGAGAGCTCGTGGCTCCGTGGGGAATACGGATCACCAGGAGGAGCCTCGGTGTGAGGGGGATCCTGGCTTCTTGCCCCGTGGAGTTTCTTTAATCCTCACTTTTGGGGCTGGTTTCAGCATTAGCCAGGCATCTGCTGAGCCTCTCTGAGAGGAGAGAGTTGTCTCTTCCAAACAAAACAGCTTTCCAGGCTCTCTCTCCCCTTTCCAAAATGGCTGCACAGCATGGCAATGATGCAAAAGGTGTTTAATTTGAAAGTGTTTCTCTCCTCTTTGTTTGGAAGTGTCCTCAGCCCCCTACCAGCTGTGGCTGAGCCGTTTTCAGAAGTTTATAGCCCTGTGATGAGCTGGTTGAGTGCCGGCTGCTGGAAGGGGTTGTTCACTCAGTGATTATCTCTGCCTGCTGCGCTGGCCTGTGCCAGGGCTTGGCTCCCTGATCCTGCCCCTCAGCCACGGGGATGAGGGGAATGATGGGGAACGGGGCTGCAGCAGCATTTCCAGTGCTCAGCAAAGCTGGAGGCTGGAGGAGCAGAGGGCTGGAGGTCACCTCTGCCCTGCCCTTGGTGGCCAGATGGCAGTGGCGCGTTGTTGGCACGAAAGCTGCGCGTCCTGTGGAGCCTCTGCTTCGTGTCTGGAGCCAGAGCTTGGCCATTTAGGAAAATTAGCAATGCCAGCTCCAGCCTCAGACCTAAACCTAGGCCCTGCAGAGCTCTTTCCCCCTGAATTTTGTGTCTCAGTACCTCCCCTGCTCCTGGAGAAAGGCAGACTAAGTCTCACCTCCTCACTCCTATCCTGTCTACTTTGCCTCACTCCTCTCCCGCTTGCTCCCCACAGGAGATGCTTTCTCCATGGATTTCCCTCCCTTTCTCCCACTCTTGGGCTCCCTCCTGCTCCTTGCTGCCTGTTGGGAGCAGAATTTATTACAATATCAATAATGTGCCTTGTATACAAGGCCCGGCACTGCCTCACGCAAGCGCTCGGTGTAAATCAGCGCCGTCAGCACCCCGGTAATTGCCCTGCAAACCCGGAGGAATTATTTTGCTGTCTGCAGCAATGAAACTTCCCCTTCTACCTGTGCAAATGGGCCCTGCTGACACGGACACTAATCACAGCTCTGCTCCTCCACTCACTCGTGCCTCCACCTCTCTCTGGCTCCTGCTGCCTCTCACACGCACTCGGAGCATCCCCCTGACACAACAGCACTGGCAGAGCACACCTGCCTGCACCCACACACCTCAAAGACACTCTTCATCCCCTTCCTGCTCTGATATCTTCGCTGTTACCCCAAAATTGCTCAGAGAAATCACTGCAGGCAGCCCCCCCCACCTCCTACACCCACTCCTGCAGCCTCAAGTGTCCACACCGCTGTCCTCGGGCGTTTCGGGGCTCTCAGCTCTGTGTTGGCTTTCCCACAGCCTGCAACATCTAAAAATACATATTCATTCCCAGTTCTGCTCCCTCCTGCAGGTATCCTGACCCTGCTGACGTGCCCCAGCCTCTCCCCTTGTCCTGGTCCCCTGCCAGCACACGTCCACACACATGTCCCTGCACACCCTCTCTGGAGGTTCCTCCTCCACCTGCCTCTTTTGTTTTCTCCTGGCACCTCTCCCATTCCCCCCTCCCTTGCTCTTTGCCATCTCTAATCACTCCCTGACTCCCGTTCTAGTGCTGTGAAATCGCCAACCCCAGGCAGTGGCTTTCATGCCGCCTCGTGATAAATCTGGTTTATCCCAAATTACGAGGTTTTGCACAATTCATTTAAAGCTGAGTGCACCCGCCCCGTTTTCCTGCAGAATCCGCTCCCTTCCACTCTCATCTTCTTCACTCCCCTCCCAAGCCAAATCTCCGGATGAAGTACAGGCAGAACAAGAATATCCTGCCTTTCTGCTGTGCCTTTCCCTCTCAAGGATCCCAGAACCACGGATACCCCGGAGCACCCGCCTGCATCTGCATTTTGAGCACGGTGGGAGCAGGGCTGTGCCAAAGTGAGCCTGGCAGAGACCAGGGATGTGCTTCCCTCCTCATCCTCCAGCTGACCCAGCCCTCAGGTGAAGGATTGGGCAGCTCTTGCTCCATCCCGTGGTGCTGGTTTGGTAACCACCACCATCCCTACTGCTGTTCCCTGGAGGTTCCCACTCCTCAGAATCCCACGGTGACACGAGAAGGAGGCTTCTGCAGCACTTTAAGGGTGAAAAAAGTGATGCAGGTCACTTTTTTCCCTGCAGGGAGGAAGGCAAAGCTTGTTCCTTTGCAAAGCGTGGCCGGGCAACACAGCCCACCCCTGGCCTGGCTGTGGCAGCACGTCCTGCCTGTGTGGTCTGGGAAGAACCCAGCCAAATCAGCACTCCTTGGCAGCCAAGGACACCCTTCTCTCCCTTGCCAGTCCCAAACTCGAACAGCCAGCCCCGAACTCGAACAGCCAGCCCAAAGGATGCAGCGGTTTAGCAAGGAATGGGAGCAAGCTTCATCCTGCTGCTGGGGCAGAGAGTCAGGGCACGGCGCAGGTACGTGATGGGCGAGCCTGACACGCTCCCGGCCAAGCTGACCAGGGACAGGGCTCATCCACAGCTGTGCCAGGCCCGTGCCAAGAGCTGTGGCAGCAGCTGGAGTGCCCCAGACACCACGTCCTCGCTGCAGAGCCAGTTCTTCGTGGGCCAAATGAAACGAGAGCTCCGCAGTCCGTCACCTCCTGGCTGAATCCACGGGTGAGGAGCAGCCGGTGCCAGGCGTGGGACATGGAAATGCATCTTCTCCGGCCAGGATTGAGAGCAGCAAACTCTGTTCCCATGGTTACAGAGCAGGAACCCATCAGGCCCCATCTCACATCACTAACTCTGCCACTTAATTAACTGACTGCTCGTTATTTCCCAAAATGAGCTCCTCCATCCTCCTGCTTGCCTGAAATTCAGCTTTCAGATGCTTTTCAAGCAGTTGTCTTGCTCCAGCATCCTGCGTTTCATTTAAAACTCAGCAAGGATTAGAAAGAGCCAGGGACCAGCCCCAGGACTGAGGGAGGGCTCCAAGGGGGAGTTTCCCCTTAGGGATGAAGTAAAGAGGATCACATCCACCCTGCTCAGCACAGGACTGCGGCTTTTGATTTCCAGTGCCCTCGGCACCTGCCTCGCTGCAGACTCGTGCCAGCTGAAGGTCACTGGGCCCTGTCCTTCCATTATCTGCACAGGAAAACACCTGGCAGGGTCACACCGGGGTGAACTGGGTTGTAATTAGTGGTGTTCATAAAAAATCACTCCAGTCTGGGCTGATGTTTATGCACCTTTCTCCAGCCAGGGAGTTCACACTGCTGAAGCACCAGGCTGGGCGCGCAGCGCTCTGAACTCCTCGTGAGGAGGAGTTTGGGAGAGACCTGAAGGATTTTCATTGGGGTATCTTGTCTCCTATGGATAAAAAGACAGAGCATCCCCATGCCATGGGGTGAGGGAGGGAAAGGATATTGTCCAAGGCCTGGGAGGAGGATGGTTTTCTGGTTTCTCATCAAAAAACCACTCAGATTTTACCTGTTTTCTGTTCCCTGCGCCTTTGCATCTCACATTCCCTCACTCCTTGCAAACCAGCCTTTCCCATGTGACTGCCAGCATCTCCTCCTGACCCTTAATCTCTCCCTGCTGCTGCTGCCTCACATTAACATCTCCCCATCTGAGGCTGAACAAATCCGCACACCAGAAAAACAACAAAAAAAAGGGTTTAAAGAACTTGTTGTTGTCAAGTGAGAGTCAAACGCTGGCACGCTCTGCCCTGCAGATAATTGCTTTGTGAAGCTCTCACTGCTGCTTCCCGCAGCTGCAAACTCTAACAGGGGCTCCTTGGAGGAGGTGAGGAGTGGCCAGGGTGGGGTAGGCGGCTCGCAGGTACAGAATTTGGGGTGGGCAGGGCGTTTTACTGAGGGATGACCCATAAGGGCACAGCTCTGGGACCTGCAGACAGCTGAGATCACAGGGTGGAGGCTGCTTTCCTCCAGAACAGGATAATCCTGGGCCGTGGATGGTGGGGATCTCTCTCTTTTAGGGTGAGAGGTCCTGTGAGCCAGGTGAGGCTGGGGTGAGGTGGCAGCAGCACCACTGCCACCCTTTGTCCTTACCAGTTTGTCACTGTAGGGAGAGGGCTCGGGGGCTGCCATGTCATAGTAGGGAGCCTGCAGAGGGAACTTCTGGATCTCCTCCTCGTGTTTCATGTTGTCCAAGTGAACAACCTGGAGTGGAGGGGAGAGAAGAGGGATGAGAAGAGCCAGGGTTGTCCTCTGGCACAGCTTGGGGCAGCCTCGGCTTCAGGTGATGCCACAGCCGAACGCCAACCCCTTCAACATCCACAAAATTCAGTATCTACAAAAGGGGCGCGGCAGAATCCAAGTTACAGCTTTCAGTTAGTGCCAGACTCTGGGAATTGTGGGGGGACAAGTCACAGAGTCATGGAATCATAGAACAGTTTGGGTTGGAAGGGATCTTAATTTAGTCCCAACCTCCCACTAGACCAAGTTGCTCAGAGCCCCATCCAACCTGGCCTTGAAAAATCCATACTTTCTGCCCCTCAAACTCAAGCCAGGGAATTCTTTGCTCTTGCAACCCCCATTTCCCAAATTCTCGGCACTCTGGGCATTGCTTGGAATGAATTTTCCATGCCAGAGGCAGGAATTTGCGGGTTTTTACCTGGATGTCTTCTGGAGTCAGGTGGCTTTTCATGTCCTGTTTCCTCTTTGGCGGAGGGGCAGGTTTGTGGGATGGAGGCAGGTCAATCCTGCAGGGAAAGAAGAGGCTGCTGAGCAGAAAGCAGGAGAAAAGGTTCTGCTGCTTCGATGTGCCCGAGGGTCTGATTGTGTTTGTCACCAAAGTGCCAATACAATCACAGAGATTATCCTCAGGAAGCCCCCCGTGCCCTTTGTCTCACCCCAATTAGAATTGTTAATGGAAATAAACTCTCTCCTAGCATTCTGTGCCTATTCCAGGCAAATCCCCACGCTGGGCTGCAGATCCCGAGGGAGCAGCTGGGATACCTGCTTGGGAACGGCTCTGCATCCTCCCACGGGAGGTGGTTGGTGCTGTGGCTGGGAGGTACCAGAAAGTGATAACCAGGCAATGCCAGCCCCAGCCTGGCAGTTTATCTGGGATGGCAGCCCTGCCATGGGCTTCCCAGGAGGAATCTGAATCCTCCTCATGGGCATGCTGTGCCAGGCAGGGACATTCATCCCTGACCCTCGCCAAGGATCGGCTTTTACCCCAGAGCGTAGGGATTGGCAGCCACGATAATCCCAGCCTAGAGACTGTCTCTGCACATTCTGTTCACATGCACAGATGTGTCTAATCCTTTTACAAAACTTATTAAAACTCTGATCCACTAATTAGCTGGCTGCCCCCCTCCCTCCTCTCCGTGCAGACTCCACCAGATCTGACGGAGATGGGCGCCTTCCCTTGGATTCCAGCGTGGGACCGGAATGTGCTGGTGGCAGGGAGGGCAGAACAGGTCCCCGGGGCTCTGTAGAACATTGACTTCATGGCTCTACAGAAAAGAAATGCTATTACCTTCGGGATCAGCCTCCACAATAGAGGCAGCACCTCTGCAGAGCAGGGCACGGCTGTGTTTCTATTCTCAGCTAAAGTGGCTCTTCCCCGAGCCTGGTGGAGGGCCATTGTGGGAAGTGGATTGTCAGAATGCATCTCTGTCACAGGCCCGCTGCTGTTGATGCAATTTCACCTTGTGGTGCTATTTTTTTTTTTTTTGTTTGTGTGCCTTTCTGCCCCCCCTGCCGCTCCCCTGCTCCTCTCCCCGGCCTCTCCCGCTATCCTCCAGTGCCCTCTCTCAAATGGGATTAAATGGAGCACAAAATGTGCCCAAGGTGTAACAACAATGAGGTGGGGGGTGGGGAACATAAAAGCAACCTCTGGGCGCTGTGCTTTCCGTGCCTCCCCTGCGAGGTGGGAAGGGAGGGAGCGGGTGAGGAGCTGGTGACAAGATAGAGCTGTTCAGCAGAGCCCAGGGTAAATGCCCCTGAAGAGGTTCCTGCTGCATCAAGTGACCTCCACACCACTCAGTTCCCTGCTGGGATCTCTGCTGCCCTGTCCTGGGCAGAGCAAAGCAAGTCCTGCCCAAGAGGAGCCCCTGTGGTGGCCTCTGTCCCTGCCATGGCCTGAGTTTGTGTCACCCGTAGGTCCAAAACTGCAATGCTGGTGGATGTGAACCCTTTCCAGACTCTTTGGGGTGCATTCAGAGGAGCTCAGGGTCTATCAGAGACCCCTCTCTGAAGGCAGGATGTGATTCAGACTCATTCAGGAGCCTGAAGCCATTGAGAGAGGAGGAACAGGATCCTCTTTGCCCATGGAGGGGACAGTGACACTGAGCCTCTGTCACACCCAGCACCTGGGTGGCATCCCTGTGCTCCAGCTTCCACTTCAGGCCTGTGATAGGAGCTCAGAAACAGGAGAGAGCAGGATGGGAAGCACCAGGAAGCCCCAAGGAAGGGAAGCAGATCAGAGGAATGAGACAGAAACAGCAGGAAAACGTTTTGTTGCCAGGTATTCCCATTGTGCAGGTAGAGGAAGGGCCAGAGGTGCTGTCCCCCATCCCCACAGCACCTGCACCCTCGGTGGGCAGGGATTCTGCTACTCACAGGTCGTTGTCAGTCTCGGAGCGGTTCTTCTGCTGCCGCCTGTAGACGATGATGACGGTGACGGCCACGCCGATGATGAAGACGGCGGCGATGACGCCTCCCACGATCCCAATGATGCCTCCGGGGGCACTCTGAGGTAGTGGCTTGTCTGCAACACACGGGGAAGCACGGGGGAGAGGGTTAGAGCACCAGGAAATCCAGCTGGTACCACCAGGGATTCCAGGAGCAGAGGTGAGGATGAATTCCAAAGCTTTCCCGAGTGTCCCTGTCCAGCAGCTCCATGGAGGGAGCCAGATCCTGTTGAAACGCAGAGCTCAGAGCTCAAGAGGAACAGAAATTGTGGCTACAATTGTGTCTCCAAGAGTTAAACACTTCCTCACTCCGCTCTGCAATTTCATCTTCAGGTGTTTATTCCTGGATCCGCTTTGCTGCCTTTGTTCAGGCCTCAAAGGAAGAAGGGTTTAGGGAATAAAGGTGCTTCCAAGCATTCATGTGGACCTGCTGCTTGATACTGTTGAAGTATTCTGAAAGCTTTCTGCTGGGCTTTGTCACAGCGTCCTCACTGAATTCCTGGTGCTGCTGGAATGTTCTTAAAATGAGCTAAGGAGCAATGCTCAATTTATTGAGGTGGAGCAAAGGTTTGTGCACCCCAAATCATTCCAAAAATGATGTCTTGAGGGCAGGATTTAGGGGCAGGAGGGAGATAGACCCAATCTTGCATTTCATGCCCTGCTCTGTGACCTGGGCCAGCTCCTTGGTGACAAACATGGGCCTCATCCAAAGGAAACCCATCCCGTGGGCCCGATGGGAAAGCGCTTTGAAACCTGCGATAAAAGGATTTAATTTGCTCTACCTTCCAACCTAATTAAACTTGAAAACTAGCTAATTGGTACTTTGTACTTACAACTCCGGCAGTGATGAAAGGAGGAGATAATTGGGATGGAGGAAGAAGAAGGAGGAGGAGGAGGAGGAAAAGATATTCAAGGGAGGGGGGCAAGACAGGGATGAGGGAACAAGGGGCTTTGTGGAACTCGTCTGTCACATCTAATTTTTGTACTTTTCTTAATGCCCTGGCTACTGGCTGCTCTTGGGGACCAGATTGGGCTCATGGACCTTATTCTGTGACAATTATGGCTTTGGCTACTGCAGTGAGAGCCAGCATCTCCCCTAAACTATCCATCCCCAAGGCCTCGGAATTAGGCCCACTTTCCTGTGCAAAGCAATAAAACAAAATGAGCGTGGCTATAAAACATCTGCACACATTCCCAAACCACACAGGACGACGAATACAGGACTTTTCAGGGTGAAAAACCTGCTTTTTACTCCCACTTCCCCTCCACGGATCCAGCACTTGCTTCTCCTGAAACCCCCCGTGCCAGGTGCAAAAGGGCTGTGCTGGATCATTTGCAGGAGAGTATTCCCAGATCTCCCCTCCCAGCCAGCCTTCCCCAGCTCTCAGATTTGCTGCTGTCATCCAGGAGTGAACTGAGGTGTGCAAACATCTCCCTGGGAACCCTGCTCTGGTCGATCCCGAAGTGCAGCGCAGAGCTCAGCCGCCTTGGCTGTGCGGGCACAAAGCACCGCAGCTCCCAGCCCCGCGCCGGGACATCGCTGCCGCCGAGGAATTCACCCCGGGAATTGCTCTGACACCGCCGCCCCATCCCTTTTCCCACACCATCCTGCTTTCCTCGCGCCATCGGTCAGCATCCCACCCCCTCCCCGCCTTCCCCGCTCCTTAATGAAGAGCTCCGAGCTGTGTGTCTTTGGTGGCAGCGTGCTGGAGTCCTCACCACTCGCGGTGGCAGCCACTTTTCTTCCTCTTCCCTCCTCCATAAGCCACAACACCTTGTAAATAATATTCGTGCCTCCAGACAGCTCTCGCAGAGCTGACACGCAGCCATCCAAACCCCCCGGCCCAGCGTGTGGGGTTGTGGCTGTAAAGAATGTCCCAGTCACTGTGGCTGGGGCATTTCCGTGATGAATTGGCCCCTCGTGGCTCTGGGGATGGCAGGGACTGAGCAGAGAACGAGCAGAGAACATCAGCCTCCTGCTGCCGCTGTAAATCAGGTGTGTGCGGGGGGAACGGGGTGGCAGGAGAAAGAGGGAAAGGAAATAAATAAATAAAATGGATCTCCAGGAACGCAGGTGGGGCTGAGAAAATGTAGAGAGGGGGAAATGCAGCAGAAGAGGGAGAGGTAAATACGGGGCAGTGGGTGAAGACAGTCAGGGGAGGAGGAGAGCAAAGAATGAAGGAGCACAAGGAGAATTGCAGGTGTGTCGGGGTGCTGTGAGAGCCCCTCCTCCTTTCCAGCCTCTCTGTGTGAACATCCCGGTGTCAGAGCCCATCCCAGGGCTGTGGGGCCTTGCAGGGGCAAGGACCAAACCCTGCAGGTGCAGCTCTCCTCGCTGAGGACAGGCTGAGCCACTCCAAAGCGTCGGTCATGGCTTTGCAGGGGTCCAGGCAGGGAGATGTGAGAGGTGACAGGGCTAATTGCTGGCAAGAAGAGGAAACCCCAGGAGGTGGGGAAGATAAATGAGAGAAGAAAGTCCCGAGAGAGCAAGAAAATGCAGAGATTAGAAGAAAATGAGGAGCAGAGAGAAACCTTCTTTCATGCTTGCTGTTCCCTCTTTCTTTTATTTTTTTCCCCTTTTTAACCTATTTTTTCATCTATATCCCCTGTTTATTTCCTCCTGGGGAAGGGCCGTGGTTGGTGCAGTTTGGAGGGCACCACCAGGGCTTTTCTGGAGGTCAGGGTGGCTGCAAGAAGGGGCGTTTCAAGTCAAAGAGGAGAACACCAGGAAGGCCTCAGGAGATGCCCACAAGAACCAGCTGAGGATTCAGTTCCACTGACAGGGCTTTTGGGCAGCCCTGGGAAGATGTTTGCGAGGCTCGTGAATCAGGATCAGAATAAATTGGCAGGACAGCTCAGGGGCCTCCAGACGGGAGTGGGAAAAGGCTTTGCCAATTAAGAATGCAAACCCCCATGCTCTGTGTCACGCTTGAATAATTTAAAACTCTCCAAAAAAACCCCCAACCAACTTTGTGTGAAGCAGTTGGCAGTGAGGCAGGTACCAGAGAACCCAGAGGGGCTCAACAAACAGCTCAGCCTTATCTGGATGTCTGAGGGCTGCTGGGAAACTCCTCGTTCCTGCTGGAAGCTGAATTAATTCGCAGTATTACAATTAAGGAGAAAAGAAGGGCGTCCCACTGCCAGCCTCTTTCAGAGCTGTTTTGTTCATTACTTTGTTCTCCCACGGCTCTTCTGGAGATGGAGGCAGACCCAGGGAAGGGAGGGAAGTGGTTATCTCTCCACGAAGCAGCATTCCCAGTCACCTGATGGCGTGTGCGTGCGTCCCCAAAAGGAGCCGCCAGCAGAGGAAGATCTTTGCACCAGCCAGCCCCACTAAAACATTCTGCGAGCTGCTGATACCGCGATTCGCCAGCCCCAGAGCTCAGTGAAGCCACATTCCAGCGCTGCCAGTTGCTCCCAGCTCCCAGAGAATGAGGGATGCCCGCTGGACACGGATGTGTGTCCCGGCGGGATGCGCCGGGCACGGTCACAGCACGGAGCTAACGATGACAAACCCTTTGTCCCAACAGCCCAAACAGCCCCGGGGCTGGTGGCTCTGGCCGTGACTCGCTGCCAAGAGCCAGGGCAGCGTTTCCCAGCGGAGAGACAAAGGGCCAGAGCCATCCCCACGCGGTGACACAGTGCAGCTGCGGCGAGCAGCAGTCAATAATCACCGAGGCACAGCGGGACAAGCAGCTTGCAGGAGAGCGAGAGAGATGTTCCCCAGGGCAGCGTGCAGCCAGGCAGAGATGGATCCACTGGAAAGCATCCAGGGAAGGGTATGGCAGAGTGGGAATGACTCACTGGCTCTTGGTGTGGAGGAATTTGTGAAAGGAAAGGAGAGATGGGCGTCACAGTTTTGGAAATGAGGTCTCTTCCCTCAGAGCTACTGGAGTGGCTGGGACATCTGCTGGGACATTTGCTGGGATATTAGGATCGTGAAGCAGCCTGGCTGTTCTTGGGATCAGAACTTGAGAATGGGATATGCTACATCCCCACCAAGGGTCTGGGCCTGTCTGGGGTTGGCTTTGTAAAGCTGGGCTCAGACAGGTCATTCTGCACTTAGTGCACCCACAGTGACATCCTGAGCAGGTGGGGAGGAGCAGAGCTGTGGGATGGGGTCTGGGCAGACAGGAAGGCTTCACCTGGGGGAGAGGGCTGGGGGTCTCTGGTATTTTCTCTGTTCTGAGTGTCTGCCATGAATTCAGCAGCCCCAAGGAGAGCCTGAGCCCCGTCTCATTGCTGAGGCACTGACCTGCATCCCCCAGGTGAATCTGGAAGCTGGGCCAGTCTCGGGGCTGATTTACAGCAGCTGTGAGCGGAGCTAATTTGCTCCAAGGCAGCTGCACACCGTTCTCCTGTCTTTGCCCCCTCCTAAATCCAACCTGATCCCTCTTTGCTTCCCAGCAAACCACCACGACAGCACACAACACCTCTGATAAAGATCTGCCTGCACCCATAGCCAATTCCAAAGCAGGGTTCCCTTTCCATTTATCACCTCCCCACACCGAGCAAATCCCCACCTATTTCATGGCTGGCTGGCCAAGGCACTCAGCAAGGGCCTGCCTTGCTCACAGCCACATTGCAGAGCCACGGGAAGGGACTGTGATCCTTCTCTTGTGTGCTGGCGGCTCTGAAGCTCCTGTAGCAGCCAGCCTTGCTGGATTCAGTGTGACCTCGGTGCTCCATCCGTCCCTGCTCACGGCATTTACAGCAAAGCACCCTGTCCCCGTGCAGTGCCAGCCCAAATGGAGCCTGTCCCCAGCCTGGATTGTCACCCTGACCCAGTGGAAGGAGCCTTTGCCGGACTCTTTCCGCCTGCTGGTCCTTTGAGCGAGACAATGAGCTCAGACGATGCATATTTATAATACACCCCACCTGACACATTCCAGGGAGCCTGAGACAAGTTCACAGAGCTAAATTAAACCGAGTTGAAAAGCTTGGCAGAACAAATACTTCCCCGGTTTGGTTCTGAAGGCAGGAGCAGTATTGGCTAATTTGAGACACGCTCCAGTAGAACACACACCCCCAGGCACAAGCTGGTTCCCAGCCTTGTTGTGATGCCTTTTGTTTGCAAAGGGTTAATGGAAAGCTCTTCCCAGGAGAGCCCGAGCCTGAGCTGGTGGAGCTGATAGGCCAAAAGGGAGAATAAACAGCAGGGCTTGCAAGGCACTGGGGGTTTTAAAGGGATCTGAAGTCTGAGGGAGGAGAGGTGGGGTGGGTTTCTCTGGGGGCCGCTCTCTGGGCCGTGCTTGTTCAGTGAATCCCTTCCAGGGACAGCCAAGCAGCCAGAGGATAAAAGGGATTAAGGAGGGCAAGACACTGCTGGGAAAGCTGCACCAGTGGCTCTGGACCATGAGTGTGTGAGGCTGAAGTGCCTTCAGCAGCAGCATTCCCGGGGTCCGAAATCCTCACAGCCCTTGCTTTGGTCCTGGTTTGAAGTGGAGAGGAAAACAGGATCAGAGCAGCTCATTCTGCTCCCACCTAGGCCCCCTCAGACCCTGCTCCAGCTCAGACCTTCCCTCGCTGCAGGGAGGTGAGCAGGCTGCCCGTGACAGTGAGATCCTGTGCTGTGCAAACACAAACCCACGTTCCACGGGCTTTGCAGCAGCACTTCACCCCCTCAGGATCCAGACCCAGCTCTGTCACCCAGTGCTGCTCATCTGGGGAGAGGAACAGGGGCAGCTGGACCTCAGCTTGGGGAAGGTGAATTATTTGGTTAGGGAAGGTGGCTGGCGGGGTTTTCTGAGCAGGAGGAGTGTCTGGGCTCCACTTGGAGACGAAAGCATCATGTTAGTGATTCCCATGCGAGTTATGTAACCCCAGCAAACTTCTACTCATGCTCAGGCGAAAGGTTTTCACCTGGGCAGGGTCTTTTTGATGTGATTTTCAGATTTATAATGAAGAAAGTTCAGCTACAGGACACACAGACCTTGAATAATTTGCCAAGTTAGCAATGTACACACAGACATCCATCAACATCCTGATTTAACACATCCTTAAGGCTTGAAAGTTCCAGGAGGTCCTGGAGTAAGGGATGCTATCTGCTGTCTGTTCCACTGATAGACAACAACATCTTCATTTACCACACCCTTAAAACTTGTTATTTCCAGCCTGTCCTTGGCTGGAGGATGCTGCCTGTTCCCCTGATTAGGTCTCCTTTCTTCCTGATTAGGCTTGAAAGCCTACAAAGATCTGACAGCAAGGAACATCCTGACTCGAGATAATCTTGACCTATTCCACATTTTGCAGCGCAGCCAGCTAAAGGTTAAACACCAAAATGAAGGCAGAGCTGCTTCTTCTGCCTCTGTGCCCTGATACAAGTCAGATGGAATTTTCAGAGCAGTCACAGCCTCTCCCATCGGGGTGTTTGTTGATGTAACTCTCACACAATCAGCCACCACACAGGCGAGTGCCAAGGCATGGCTGCGATCCTGACAATGCCTCATTTCTCTGGAAATCCCCCTCTGCGCAGGCTGGGCCCCCAAAATGTGCTGCTCACCTCCCACACGGTGCTGCTGCTCCCTGCAAAGGGGTGCTGGGAGTGTCCTGGTTTTACTGTGTGTGATGGGGACAAAAAACACTGTCCCCAAGGGTGGTTAAACGAATTCCCCTGACCCCTCTGCATTGTCCTTTCTCTCCCTCCCACAAGCGGGGATGCCTCTATCCCCTCTCTAATTCCCCTCCACTGAAGCCCAGGAATCTGGGTATCCCCTGGGTCCTCAGCTCATTCTCCCTGTCTGGGTACTGATCACAGCATCCCTTGAAGATCCCCGACCAACTTTCCTTCCCTCTGTCATTTTTGCCAGCCCAACTGGCACTTTGAGGCTTTTCAAGCCACTCTCCAGCCTCTGATGAGGTTTTGGGAGAGCCTGGAAGAGTGGTGAGTGGATCCAGCCCTCCCTGGGGTGCCTGCTTTGAAGTGGACACTGGGATGTGCTTGGCTTTAGTGGGGATTTCATGCACATTCCAGCCAGGGAATGGCTTTGCCATGCAAGGCTCTGTCCAGCCATGACCAGTTTGTCCCTCTCCTCTCCTCCCCTGCAGGAAGCACCATCCTTGGTTAAATAACATCTGGTTAAAGAGCTGCTGGCCGCAAAAACATGTCTGGAATGTAGCCCTAGCCCCTGGTGACCTCCCTTTTTGTGCTGCCAGTGGCCACTGACAAGGATGGGGTTTGGCTGCAGCAGTGGGAACAGGGTGTTAACCCCATGGGATCCAGCAGGGATGAGGATTCTGCAGAATTCTGGTGGGAGCTCCAACAGAGATCCCTCTCCCTGGGCTGGTTTTTCTTCTCTATGCCACTGTAGCAAAGAGGGGGCAAACACGACCTTGCTGCCACTGATCCACCCCAAAGCCACCTGCCCTCTCCCCACCTCGCTTGGCCAACCCCACAGAACCCCCTGCCTCCCACAGCCTGGGCCTTGCAGGATGGGGAGCACCCCAGCCTGTTCTGGGGGAGAAGATGAGCCCTGGAGAAGAAGGGAAATGTTCTCTGGCGTTTCCTCTGCCTCACAGCCCTTAATTTTAGTTCTGCTTCATTTCCTTGCAGCTTGGCAGAGTAATGAACAATCAAATCCCTTTAGTAATTTATTTCTTCTGCCGCACAGTTTCGAGGAGGTGATGACACCTGAAATTGCCTCTCCTGGAGGGATGGAGGGGCCGGATCCTGCAGCCCATTACACCAGAGCGTGCCTGTCCTGCTCTCAGCAGCCTGCCCAGAGCACAGCGTGCTCCCAAACCCGTGTTCAGCCACAGATCCAGCCCTGCTCCCTTGATGAGTCCATTAAGGTCACGCTGTTACAAGCAGCCACCAGATGAATTCTGTCAGATAGAAGGCCCAGGAACTGCAGCTCAGGCTCTCATCATTTGTGTTAATAGAGTTAATTTGCTCAACAATCGCCAGCAGCACTCCTGGGAACGTCTCACTCTGCCTGGCCGTGTGCCCCGGGCCATGTTTGTCTCCGGTTACCGTCGGGGTGTTTACAGCACCGGGCAGCTGAGGCCTGGATGTCTCCAAAGGATGAGCTCACCTCCCGTTCGCCTCCGGGCAGAGGGACCCAGGGGATGCACGGCAGGGTGAGGAGGAGCTGCTTTGCTTCCCTGCCACCCGGCCAGAAGCACAGGGACAGGGGACAGGGACAGGGGACAGTCCTCCTTCTGTCCCCTGGCAGCTGCAGCAGCAGGGAGGGCTCCAGGCTGCTCCTCACACCCCCTTCCTTCTCTCTTCTCCCAAAAACCCCCGAGAGCTGCAGCAATCCAGGCTCTGCAGCCTCTTGGAGCAGGGAGGGAGCTGCCAGGTGTGAGAGGATGGAGCTGCTGGATGCTCCCGTGGCTCTGCTGCCTCCCCTCCTGCCCCTCACACACCTTCCAGGACTGTCACTGCCCAGCCCTGCTGTCCCCAGCTGTCCCCACCCAATCCTGCTCCGGGAGAGCGACCTGATGCAGAAAACAACTCAGACTTCACATTCCCGACCCTTTTCCTGATTTCTCCCTCCCGTTAATGGCATTGAAAGGCTTCTCACACACCTCCCCACCTCCCCTCACCTAATGAGCTTCACTCAGCTGGGTGTTCGTCAGCTCGGACACAGGGAGCTTCCCCCTTCTCCAGAACGGATCAAATGGAAAAGCAGGAAAGGGAGCAATCGGTCAGCAGGACAGAGAAGCTGACGGACAGGCCATGGATACAAAAGCCAGGCTTACCCTGGGGATACAACGGGAATAAGCAACATCCCTGCACTGTTCATAGGCACTCCAGCAGGTGGATACAGTCAAGAGGGCTGCAGTGATTCAGAAAAGGCACAAGATTTGAATAACTGCTCATGATCTGTCTCTGGAGACCGGCACACATTTGTTTGTGGCTTCTGAGATGACAAAACAATTTCCCCGTGTTTGAGGATGACAAGGCTGAGGAGCTCGCTGGACACCATCTCCTTGGATACTCCACTTAATTACGAGCAAACAGAGGGGTTAAAAGACTCAGCTGAGGAGGTTCCTAACTTGCTGCTGTTGGTTTTTCACTATATTTGTTAAAATAGTTAAATTTGAGAAGGTTAAATTCTGCCAGAATGGAGGAGGGCACAGAGAATGACTAGAATCCTACGGGGTGATTTCCTGGCACCACAGAAAATGCAAACACAGGCTCCAGTTAATAAAGAATTAAAAGGCAGGAATATAATCAATGCCAGTCTAAAGGTTCATGGGAAATGGGCCTTGTCAGTCAAACACAATGTCACTTTTTTTGCCTACTAAACCAGTCAAGTCATCAAAGCGAGTGTACAGATGGGATGGAAAATAGATTTAGAACGACTGACAGGATTTGGGAGTGGAACATAGAGGCTGCCAGAGCTGCTCAGTCAAAAGGTCACCCCCTAACCCAGGACAAGACCTCCCCATCTCCAAATCTCCTTCTCTCCACCCCAATCCCCTGCTGGGTGGCAGCCTCTGGGCTCAGCTGGATGCCAGGAGAGGGGAGGTGACCCCTCTGTGACACAGGGCCTTGAGGAAAGGACATCCTGAGGATGGGACTGGGGTCTCAGAGCCTCTGTGGAGGGTGCAGAGCTGCCTGTGCACATCCCTCCTTTTGGGGACAGGCTCCAACATCCTCCTCCTCGCCTCCCCCCCTTCTGTTGCTCAGGTAACACTTTCAAGGCAGGTCCTCCAAGCAAATTTTTAGGTCAGTTATAATTGGGGAAGCTCACATGGAGCTATAAAACATCCGTTAATGTGCTGGAACTATCTAGTTAAATGCCAATTATAAAACCCCATAAGCTCCTCAACTCAAATATATTAATAACATAATTAAACATTTATTGCTTATGCAAATTAAAAGTTCAGTTAATCGGACGTCAGCGAAACCCCAGGAAGTGACCATTTAAGTAACTAATTTCTATTTAATTACGATCCCTCCCCGTTGCAAAGCCCCCCCATGCCATTATTCCTGGGCAGTGTTTACTCGAGCCATTCCGACTTGGCATTCCCACCCCATCCCCATTCCATTCATAACCCCAGACAGCTGCAGCATTCAGAGCACAGCTGGCAGCAGCTGGGCTGGGCACACTGGGGGAATTATGGACCTCGGGACGGGCGTTTCGGGGTGGGAGCAGCTCCCTGGGTGGACAGAGCTGTGTGCCAGCAGAGAGCCACTGTCCATTGTTATGGGGACATGGTCACTGGAAGGACTGGGAGCTGCAGCAGGACAGTGGGATGAGGCTGGAAATGAAGCATTGATTCCTCGAGGAGTGGAGGAATTTCCCCTGGCGAGCGGAGCCATACGGATGGGCTCCCTCCTCCCCTCCCTCCCTCCCTCCACGCCACGGGCAATCAGTTAAACCTGACAGGTGTGAAGCTGGCAAATTTCTTTTCCAAACCGTGAGGAAAACAGGCTGGCAGGAGTTTGGCAGGGATAGGGGGATAAGGGAGAGGTGGAAACATTCCCTCACCCTCCCTCCATGGGGTGAGCAGTGCCTCGGGGTGGGTGGAGGGAGGGAAGGTGCACCTGAGACTCAGGGGGGAGGCAGGAAAAGGACTTGAAAACCAGGGAAAAGTGAACCCCCCTCCTCTCACAGCTCCCTTTGATCCCTTAGGATTTGATCCCTAATCACCTCCCGGGATTTAGCCAGCGCTGGGCTCCCCAGCAAACCACAGGACAGTGTCTTTGCACAGAGGCAGGAAAACACCATTTACTGTTCACTTTCAAACCATTTTCCTCCCCAAATTCCAAACCATTCAGACAAAATCCTCTGCCTGCTTCCTACCAGGACCTGGGGCTGGTCCAGCAGTTGTGAAATCTGTGGAGGAGGGAGTGTCCCTAACTCACCTTGAGCTGGGCTTAGTCACATCAGGCCACATTCACCTCAGCTGCAGGGGTGAAGGGAGCAGCTCAGATGGCAGGTATCCGTAAATCACTGCCTTTCAATAATTCAGCCCCTGGAGGGTGATACAACATTTTTAACCTACATTTCAGGTGAAAATATCAGCCAGGCTCTCTGATTTCTGCTCGCTAGGATGTGAAATTCCAGCAGTGCAACATGCATCCATTTTTTATTCTTTTTTTACAGGCTGAGCCTTGTTCTGCGAATGCTCTGTAAAGCCAGGCTGCATCTAAACACGTCTGGGAAGTGCCCAGGCTGTGAAATGCCTTGTTTGGAGGAGGAGGAGGAGGAGGAGAGAACCAGCCCCCCTTGCCTTCTGGCAGGCACCACTGAGGGCATCTGAGGCTCAACAGCACTTCTGGTGTCACAGGTCCCTCAGCTGGAATCCATTTGCATAAAGCAATTTCCTCCAACAAATATGTTCATACAAATCAAACTCGAGATTGCAAATAATTTGAAAATGAAAAAAATAAAAAACCACCAACCCTAATCAAACATATTTGTTGCTACAAGTAATTCAGCCTGCACCGTGAGTTTCTCTTGGTTCCATTTATCCAGCAGTAGCTGGAGGAGATTTAATGGGCTGTGTGTGACCTTGAGTGCTCTGAGCTGAACTGGAGCAGGACTTGCCTCTCACCTCACAAGGAATTTGGGATTGAAGGTCACATATTGCAGTGACCTGACCTGTTTCCAGTGCCCCTTCCCTGGTTTAACATCTCCCAGTCCCTGCCTTTCCCTCGGTCTGCTGGAGCCCTTTGGCTCCTGCACTTCCAGTTCTGAGTCTGGATCCCTGAGAGATCCCTGTGGTTCTGGGTGTTGTGCAAGGTGTCAGTCCCAGGTCTGTGCCGGGGATATCGGGCAGGTTCCCTGGAAATTCCCTGACTACCCTGGGCTGTCTCTCCCTCACCACAAATCCCACTCCAACTCCTTTGTACGGGCGGAAGCAAAGCCCCATCGCAGCCAGGAAAGCTGATGGAGTGCACAGGATGGGAACCTGGCTCTGCACCTCCACCAGGGACACTCCAGCCCTGAATTCATCTCCCAGCTCCAGGGAGCTGAATCCCACTCTGCTCTGGCCCACGTTCAGCACTGAGCACACACCAGCCACAGACCTCTGCCTCATCTCCTCCCGCCCTGATCCAGCTCCTGCCTCGCCCCTCTGCTGCTCCTCGGGGCTCTGCAGCCCCTCTTGGGGCCAGCAGGGCTCTCCTGTGGGGCTGTGGCTTGGAGAAGGGATCCAAGCCACGCTGCCATTTTTCCATGGGCTGCAGGCACTGCTGGCACTCCCACACCCCCAACGTGTTTCTGTTTGGTTCCAGAGAAACCCAATCCTTGGGGGCACTGCATGGGGGGCTGCTCCTGCTGCCTCCATCCCCCTGCAACCTGAGCTGCTCAGAAGAGGCCCCAGGCCATGGGTTTTATCCATCATCGCTGAACTCTTAAAGCCTGGCCTGGGAAACCGGAGCAGCATTTCCCAGGGGCTCATCCCAGCCAAGACAGCCCCTCCTGTCCTTCTTCCCGTCTTAGCCCCAGCTCCCCAGCGCTCCTTTTGTCCCTCCCTGCCCCCAAACTTGGCTGCAGTGGCTGAGGCAGCTGCTGGGAGCCGGTTCTGTAGGAGCCGTGGTCACTCCTGAAGGAAAGCTGCACTTCCAGCACTCACCGTGGCTAACGGGAGAAACGAGAGGGGGAAAATAGGTGGAGAGATGGACACAGCCCAGAGAGTGCTCACAACTCCCCTTGGTCACCTCGAAGCCTGGCTTTTCCTCCTCTTTCATGAGGAAAGGATTCCCAGGGCTCTCTCCAATCCCTCCCAAAGCAGAACGACTGAGACCTGGCTCTATGAGCAGCACAGGGGCTGCAGGATTCTCCTGCCAGGCTGCACGCTGGGCACTGATCACCAGCCTGGTACCGGCCTCCTGCTGCTCTGGCACAAGCCCCAAGGACCAAACCACTCCTTCCCAGGCTAATCCTGAACACTTCCCTCTCCCTCCAGCTCATGGAGACCAGCTCAAGTCCAAATTTGGATCAGCATCCCTCTCCCTCCGTGATGGAGAGCGCTGGGGTTTGGGTCAGATTTAGGTTCAGGCGTCCAGCACATCACCCACGTGCTGGAGTTGGGTGCAGAAACCCCTTCCCAGGGAGTATCCCACTCTCCCAGAGGGATGGCAGAGGGCCTGCCGGTATCAGCACAGGGACAGCACGAACGTTCCCTCTGACCTCCCGCCTGCCTTGTCTCTCCCTCCCTGGCAAAAGCCTGGCCTTGATCTCTGGGAACAAGGATTCCTTTGTAGCATCCATGCACAGCCAGGGAGCTGGGGAAAGGAAAGGCAAAGTGTCCTTCCCAGGGCAGGGAGCAGCGACAGGGACACAGGGATGTGCCGTGGCTCCGGTCACCCTGAGCACCCCTGAGCCTGCAGAGGCTTTGGAAGCACCATTGCCATGGCAGGCACGTGTGGCACTATAAAACATCCTCCTGTGTCCCTGACACCAGCTAATTCCACATTTCTAGGGAAATATTGACATTTTTCCAATAGCCTGTCCCATCTGCTGCAGCCAGCAGTGAGAACTTCCTCAGCCACAGACACTCGTCCTCACTTTTCACAGATTTTTGGATGGATTTTTCTGCCCTGTTTTTCTAACCATTTATTTTTTTTAGCTCAGGTTAGCTTTGGACCTCAGCCAAGCAATTTCACTGTTTACATCAACAAATGGAAGAGCTTCCAGCCTCCTTTAGCCTATCCTGAATCTGCTGTCCAAGAATTCCACGCAAAACCACCACGCCAGTGGCAAACCCAGTCATTCCCAGTCCGAGGTCTCTCAACCCTTAACCTTCAGCCTTCACCTGCAAGCAACTCCCATCCCAAAATACAAATACAGATATTTGGAATTTCCAAACAATACAGCGGATCCTGGGCTATTTCCAACCCAAACCATTGGAGAGCAGGTGCCATTCCTGCTGCTGTGACTCCCCTCACAGCTCCCAGTCACTGAGCGCACGACGACGCAGCCACGGATGCACCAAAAAGGAAGGAGAAGGTGTCTTTTTTTAAAATTCTTTATTTATAAAAAAGTACATTTTTTTTTCCACAGCTGAGCCACTATTGGTTTTTTTATACAAGTAAAAGGAAGGGTGATGCAACACCCCACCCACACAAATTATAACCATGAAAATACCCCCCCCACCCCAGGACTCCAAATGAACAAATTACAAAGGATGGAAAACAAAAAAAAAAAACCAAAAAAACCAAACCAAAATCATAAAAGTCCATGACATAATTATTATTATTATTTTTATTTTTTATTTTTTACAAAAGCACTTACAACACAGATTACAAAAAAAAAAAAAGAAAAAAAATAAAAGAAGTGGGGTTGGGGTTGTTTGTTTGTCTGTCTGCAGTTTTAATTCCACAATGATCATTACAGCCAGAAGATGAAGAAAAAGAGAGATAAAAATCACTGGAGCTGAGGAATCATGTTTTAAAAAAAGAGAAAGGCCAAAGAAAAGAAAATCCAGATCCTCAACGAGAGTCCCTCCACCAACACCAGTGTCTGCTAGCGGAGGATCTGACTCCGTGTGCTCCTTACGTTCACCCCCAGGGAATCACACGTGGAAAATCTCCCTGGTCCCAAATCCAAGCTCAGCCTCCTCTCTGAGGCTTGGCTTTCCTTCCCTTGCTGATGGGCTGAGCCCCCCCTGCTCTCCCCCAGCCCCTCTGCCCTTGGTCCCCCACCCCTGGGGTGAGTTTGGGGGTGATGGGGAGGGACCCGAGACCTTCATACCCCACCCTGTCCCAGGGATTCCCCTGCTTCTCCCAAGGAAAAGCTCAAACTCACAGCAGATTTGGGTGTGAAGGGGACGGAGGGAGGGCAGCGAGTGCCGGGTGGGGAGGGTGAGGTGCTGCTTCACACCTCAGAAAAAAGGGACAGGCAGCAGCCACACGGTGCTGGCAGTGCCCCCTCTCCCCACAGCCTGCACAGACCCAAAGCTTCAGTGCTACCACAGCAGAGGTGGAGGCAAAAAACTTAAAGTGGATTTTAACCCGCTGGCAACCTGGGATCCCCCCGTTCCCACACTGGGAAGCCTCAGAGCCTGCAGGAATGACACATCTGACCCCCACAAGGGCAATGGGGTTTCCCCCCACCTCATCGGGTACCCGAACCCCCAAAAATCTGCGTGTGCGTGCTTCTGCATGGCAACGGGAAACAGCCAAGCAGAGCAGCAGCCCCCGTTCCAATCTCACTCCCGTCTCTAATTGCCTCGAGATCAATCTTTGGAATCTCTCTCTCCCTGACCCTCCGTGATTTTTACTGAACTGTTGTTGTGTTTCTTTTTGACTCAACATCAGGAAAATGGCTCCCTTTGTCCCTCAAGTCTTTGCAATCAATTTGGTGCAACCATCTCAGTTTCCTTGATT
The DNA here is from genome assembly GCA_014706295.1 of Lycocorax pyrrhopterus obiensis. Taxonomy (NCBI): domain Eukaryota; kingdom Metazoa; phylum Chordata; class Aves; order Passeriformes; family Paradisaeidae; genus Lycocorax; species Lycocorax pyrrhopterus. Next base: position 4,982,477 of record JACSVZ010000025.1, on the reverse strand, counting down.
TACTTCACGAGGAAATCTTCAGGTTGTTTTTTTCCTTAATTTATTTTCTCCCCCCCTGCTTGAATGAAAATGATTTAACAGGGGGAGAAAAAACAACAAACCTGGTAATTAAATAAGGGAAAATAACATCACTAGGGTGAATTGCAATGAATAATCCTGGAGTTAAGCCCCAGCAGGGAAACAGCTGGGGTGTCTTTGTACATAAAGCACAGGCTCGTTGTGGGCTGTGACACAGATATGTTTGCATGTACAGCTCCCTGAATTCACACCGGGAAGGACACGGGGGATTGGCCCAAATTCACCTGAATTTTGGGTCGCTGACCTCTCTCTCACTGCCTGCTCAGCTTCCCCACCCACGCTGAGGTACCACAAGCTTTGCCATGCAGGATGAGGGCCGGGAAAAGGAAAAGCACCACGCTGATGTCTCTGTTCCCTGGCAAAACCCAGCCCAGGGATCCCTCCTGGACAATGATCCCTGCAGAGGGAGGAGATGAGGCACTGACACCCGGCCCCGAGCCGTGTGAAGGCAGAAAACCAACCCAGGCACAGCCGGTGGGGCAAACCAGTTGGGGACTGGTGTGAGAGGGGACATTTCGTGGAGAGCAGCAGCTCCCTAGCACCGAGGCGGAGGGGAGGAGGCCCCTGGACAGCTTCCCTCTCCCAGCTGGAAGTTCCCACTCCTTTGCCAGGTCCCACAGGGGCATTTTCCACCTCCTTAGCACCTCTGATGAAAGGGGGGTGGAGAAGCAGGGGGTTTTTCACTCGAGGCAGCCTGAGGGTCCCAGAGAGGTGGGCGGGCCTGTGGGCTCCTGTGTGGCACTCCAGCCTGACAGCATCTGCCCACTGAGGGAAACTGGGGCACAAAGGGACAAGTGACACTGATGCCTTCGGTTTTAACTTTTGTATTTTTCAAATTCTGTACTGCCTGGTGTGTAACTCTGAAGTTTCTTGTAGCCTGTTAATTTCTGCTCTCTCGTGTTGGGTAGACATAACAAAGCCTTGCTAGGTAGACATAACAAAGCCTCTCCGGGCCTGCTCTCCAAGGACACCCAGACCGTCCTAGGCCCAAAAAGTATAAACCAAAAGCCTTTGAGAGGAGGGCAAGCTGAGGGGAAATTACATCGTTAAACTGAAGCTTTAATTGGAGAATTAACCCTGATATGCAAATGAACCAAAATTATAAAAGTGTGAAGAACTCGTGGCCTGTCGTCCATCTTGGGGTCCATCTTGGCGTCCATTTTGAGAACAGCCTCTGGCTCCCCAGGGGTACCTTTGAAGGCCTTTCAAATAAATACCTACTTTTATTCTCTTACTCCTGTTTAGTCTCTGTTTCTAGGAGGCCTCTCAAGGCATCAACACCATCACCAGAGCACAGAACGGCCCGGGCTGGCCCTGCTGGTGGGCCCTGCACAGTCCCAGCACATTCCCCTCCTGCAGAAGCTCCTGGGAGCAGGATGCAGGTGGTTCTTCATTTTGGCCTCTCTCCTGAGCTCACCCCTGCACGCAGGGAGGGACAGGTCTCACTTTCTGCTGCATGATGGTGGAAAATCTCATCTAATTCCCCCTCAGAGCAATTCAACCCAGAGAAGGCAGTGATGCTATTAGTGGACCCAAACAGCCCTCAGATGAAGCATCAATCTGATTTTCTTCCCCCACACTTCCTTTTTCTTCCACCTTGCTATGGATTAATGGCTAATCACTTGGCTAATTACCACCCCAAGAGTCTCTTGGCCATCCAGCTGACCTTGCAAGGGACAGCAAGAAGCAAATGACAGCACAGAGGTGGCATTTCTCTGTGTCTGTGGCGATAATTGCACCAGGGGAGCAATGTTGGAGAGCTCAAGGATGAGAGAAATGCAGCACTGAACCTTGAACTCGCAGGGTGCCTCGCTACTGTGCCAGGCAACGCTGTCTAAGGACCTTCCACTCCAGGTTCTGGATGAAAAATGATCATTTGACCCCTTTTCTGAACCACTCTGAGGAGGTAAGTGGCTGAGCTAAGTCCTAATTTTGGGCTGGTGCAGTACTGGGCAGGAAGAAGTGCTGCAGCAGGAAGGGAATTGTGTACAGGCTCTAGCTTGGAAATTCCACATTGCTCCACTCTCTCCTTTCCTTTCCCTGGATCCCACCGGGTTTTTGAGCCCCCACGCAGTGGGCAGTGTGTGAACGGGCAATAAAGAAGCCAAGGAGGCTACAGCTCAAGAAATGACACCTTCAAAGGCGAAGTAATAACTCCCAAAGCAGATTTCTTAGGGTTCCTTCAGTCACCCCTGAACTTGGGGACAGCCACACTGTCCTGAACTCTCCCAGGCTGCCTGCCCCAGCGGCTTTGCACCTTTGTTCTTCAGGACACAGAGCTGTGGGGTCAGCGTGGTGGGAATTTGCCAGACCTGAGCAGTGGCCTCTGCCTGAATGTGAAGAATCACTGCTGGACCCTGCACGTTTTAGAAAAGGTTGTTTTCTTCCAAAGCCACCTCCTCACAGGGTGCTGGGGGAAATCTGCAGGGGAGTGTCAGTGCCACAGATCTCACTCTGTGCCTGCTGCTGACCACCCAGAGTTTGGTGTTGGAGGCACCGTCACCGTCCTGCTCAGAGCCTGGTTGTGGGCTTCAGATCTAAGGGATTATTCACTTCAGAGATGGACTTTGTTGGGAATTCTCCCTGCACCACATACTGTGCAGGCTCTGCCCTGATCCAGATTACAGGCTCTCACTCTGGGGAATCAAAGCCCTTTGTGTGCTGCTCTCCCAAGGCACTGGAGGGAAGTGATTCCCACCCCTAATCATCAGTAATCAGAGATTTGGAGAGAAGTTAAGAGGTTTTATTTCCTTTACTGGGGGGGTTCTTGCTAGCAGGGTGCTCCTGGTGGCAGCGGACGGACCTGGGGCAGTTCAGCCTAAGGGATCCCGAGGGAATCTCTGCCTGCCCTGGCTCTGAGAGGACACAAAGCAGCCTTCCTGTGGCATGTGGCTGTTGTGCCAGAAGCCAGGAAGCCTGAGGGGCTGGCAGGAACCACAGAGAGATTACAGCCCTACAATTGGATTGCCCACTGCCCTACCCCACTAATGCAATCACAGCAAACTGGGCATGGCTCAGGCTGAGCTCCCTGCGGTCTGCACCGAGCACCTCACGGGAAAGGAAAGCTTTGGAGGCTGCCTGGATCAGAGATCTGACCTTGACTCATCCGTGTGGGTCTGCCTCTGCACCCTCCTCCCTTCTGCAGCAGGATAACCGCTGTGGAACAAAACCCAGCGGGTAAGGCAGGAGGAGAATTAGTCCTGCTATTTTTAGATGTGCATGATAATACAGCTCAGAAAACTGGGGATTTCTTTTCAAACAAAAGATTTATTTATACATCAAATTAAAAAAAAAAATATAACCCACGAGAAGAAAAATAAGCCCCAACCCAGTGAATCTAATTTGGAGATGGTCGGTGTGAGACAGAGGGCCCTGAAGTCTGGAATCCCATTTATCCACAGAGCAGAGATAGCAGCAATCCAAACCTCCCCAGCACAACGCCGTGGCTCAAGGCAAGGAGGGCGAGATCAATACCCCAGGCTCAATCCCTCCTACCCTGTCTGCCAAGCCCGTGCTCAGGAGAGGGATGTGATATTGGAAAAGTGGCAATCAATGCCAGCTACGTGGTGCAGCCACGGGCTGGGGTTGTTGCTAGGAGAGAGAGAGAGAGAGGGAGAGAGAAGCACCCCCATGCTCTGGCCAGAATAAAAAACAAAGTGTAAACACATGACAATTAAGTCTTAGTGGTATAATAAAATAAACCTCAGGGGCTGGTCCTGTCCTGGCAGGGTGTGCAGAGCAGAGCTGAAGGCAGTGAATGTGTGGAAGCAAAGTGTCCTCAGCTGGTCCCTTCCCCAGTGGATGTGCCCCAGTGAACTGCTCTGTGGCTGGTACCAGCGACAACAACAGCAACAAGAACAAAAAGAGCCAGCCTTTCTCTGAGCCATCACAGGGGGAAAAATGTCAGCAATAAATACTCCTTTTCTTTCTTTTAAAAGCACACTCAAACAAAGACAGAAAAATGAAAAGCCAGGCGATAATAAATTGTAGGAGGAAAATGGCAGTTTTGTTTCCCTGCTCTGCTATCAGCCCCTGCACCTGGGGTTTGGTCTAGGGCTTTTCCCCCCCCCCTTTCTCCTCATTTTCCTTTTACTGAGTCATTAAAAACTGGGTGTGGATCTCTCCAGGTGTGCAGCAGGCAATGGGAATGTCACCCAGACCCCACCAGAAAAAAAAAAGTGATTAGGGGAAAAAAAACCCAAAATCCATTCACCTGATAATGGCACCTATGTTTCCATTGCCATAAACTCTCCTGGCCCCTGTCCTACGGACAGCCCACCTGTCCCCCTCCCAAGGTTAAAAAACAAACAGAGAAGACAACATACAAACAAATTTCCAGTGTTTCAGGGGGGTGGGAGTGGGAGGAGGGAGCCTCGGGGAGGGAAGGGCACTCCGAGACATGAAGACACAAACAGAGTGTAATATACAGGCTGGGCAACAGTCCTTAAAGCAAAGAGTAACACCTAAGCCACCGACCAATACAAACACCACAGAAGGGGACGAAAGTCATCGAAGAGAGAAATTAAAAAGCCAAACCAAAACCGAGAGAAAATAATTACCCGACCTCCCGCCCTCCCACACGAGCCCCACCCCAAAAAAATGATCCGTAAGCAAAGCCGCCCTCCCTCCCTGCTCGCCCCCATCCCCGCCTGATCCTGCTGGGAGCATCCGAAAAGTCTGTGCGGGGCCGGCCGGGGCGTGCGTGGGTGTGCTCGGGGGGACGCAGGGGAGGGAGGGCACCGCTCGTGAGCGTGTTTGTGAGCGTGAGCGTGTGTGTGTGTGAGTGTAGCGCAGGGGCGTGGAGCTACACGTACCACTCCTTTTTGGAAATAAAAGACCCGTCGTTCTGCGACACCATGTTCTCGGCCAGGTCGAGCTGCTCGGGGTCGTACTGGAAGCCGAGTGTCCTCTCGTCGTAAGGTTCGGGGTGGGCCTCGCCCTCGTCGACGGTGAAGTAAGGCCTCTTGGCATCCTCCTCGTAGGCTTTGGGGACGCCCAGCTTGCGCTCGCCTCCCGCGTCCTCATCCTCATCCTCGTAGGTGCTGCCGCCCAAGGGGCCCGGCTTCTTCTCGTCGTCCGAGTCGTCGGGGTACTGGAGGTTCTGGGCCATGGGGGGGTGGTGCTGTGGGATGCCAGCCTTGCTGTAGCCGTTGCCGTACACGTGCTTCTTTGTGCTGTAGTCACCCTTGAAGGTGTGACGCCGGCGCCGGAGTACCACAAAGAGCACCACGGCCACCACCAGGACCAGCGAGACGCCTCCCACTATGCCCCCAATCACCGGTGTGGGGATGTTCGGCTGCACCATGGATTTGTGATCATCGATTGGAGACGGGGTGTAGGGAAATTCTGGGTAGGAAAAGACAGATGGAAGGGGGAACAGTGTCAAACCATGCGGAAACGCGCCCTCCCTCCATGCTTTCATTGCCAGTTTGGGGGGAGTGAGGGGGTGGGAAGATGAGGGTAAGGAACAGGGAAGGGAAAAATTGGGGAAAGGGGAAAAGGGGCATCCTCACAGGGGTCAGCTCTGCCTCAGCAAGGGGAAGGTGCCGTGCCAAGCTGGCCAAGCCTCATGCAGGAGCCCAGCAGGCTGGAAGCAGTGATTTCCCCTCCCCAGCCCTCCTGGTGTCTCCAGGCGTGCTCAGATCCCACCAGCCCCGTGTCTTGAGTCCAGACGCGCTCCGTGTTACCGGGTGACAAAATTCCAGTTCCGGTTTCCCAGAGAGCGCTCCTGGCGGGGAGCAAGACCCCAAACCCTGTCCGAGGGTGGGCACCGAGCTGCTCACAGAGGTGCCACGCTGGACCCACCATCTCTGCATCCCTCTCCTCACATCCCAGCCCAGATCAGAACCAGATGGGGCCAGAAGGCAGCAGCACCTTGTGACCCTCCACCCACAGGTGCCCTGTGGCTGCTCAGAGCCCTGCTGGCTCCTGACCCTGTGTGCTGACCCTGCAGCACAAGGACACAGCCCTCCCATTGCTCCTTTCCCTTCCCTGGCCAGCACAGTGCCACTCCTCCTGCTAATCTTGCTCCTACAGCTACCCTGACCTATTTAAAAAAAAAAAAAACAAACCTCAAAAAGAGGCAGAGAAAAGAGATGAGAAAGCAGCTCTCTCGTCTTTCATGCAGTTCAACACCTACACTCTGGCACAGATAAAGTTTGAGGCAGGACTTCAATCAACCTTCCTGGGCACAGTTACAGCCCCTGGCCAAGCTCAGAGCCTGTTGAACACCCGTGTCCAGCAGGCATTAACACCACATGGTTGTTTTAGCCCTTCACCTGCCTCCCAATTTAGGCAGCAGGTGCCTGGTTAATGCCCCGTGGCAGCCTTGTCTTTGCACGTGAGACATCTCCCAGTGCTTTTCCTGTCCCTAAGGCCTGGCTGCCAGGCCCGGAGCTTCCTGGCCTTCACTTTTTCCCCCAGCAGCCAAGGAGAGGTGCAGACCCAGCAGCAAGCTCAGCATCCCAGAATGCAGCCAGGCTGGGGTGATGGGGAAAGGGGGGCTCAAAGGCAGCAGATTCCAAAGGGATGTGAGGCAGTGGCTGCTGCCCAGCCCCTTTCATGTCCCTGCTGGCAGGAGTGGGGTTCCTGCAGCACAGCTTAGCCCAGACGCTGAGGGAGAGGGGAGAAGAGAGCTTCCCCCAAGTGAAGGCACTGAAACAGCTGCAGGTTTTGGACAAGGGCGCTGAATTCGAGCAATTGCTGGCCTGAGCCATAAATGTTCTGGGTTTTTTTGTGCCTGAAAGATGATTAATTCCTGCCTTTCCTGAAACATCAACCCAACAACAGTGTCTTGGTTTCTGCAGTGCTGACTTGCCTGGAGCGAAGCCTCCTGAGGCTGAACCCACACAGAGAGCAGCCCACTGGGCAGAGTGGGCTGGGGGACAGATGGAGGGGCCCTGCTGCAGCCAGAATGAGGAGCAAGATGCTGTGCAGGCAGGAGACAGCATTTTATTCCCAAAGACAGCCTTAGAGAAGCAGCAAGGGCATGTCTCGCAGCTTGGGGAGCTGGGGCCGGGTTGTGGAAAGCCAAAGCCACATGTTGCATCAAGAGAAGGCTGTCCCAGCCAGCTGGTTCATGCAGAACCTCTCTGCAGGGACACCAGGGACAGTCACGTCCATCCCCTCGTAGTCCTGCCTGCTGAGGGCTCAGCTTCAACCACACAACATCCACACTGTTCCCTCTACCCCTGCCTAAGCCACCTCCCTGGGGCTGCTCCTCGCTGTCGCAGCCTCTGTGGTGCCCAGTTCCCAAAACAGGGGAGCACCTGGAGGCTGAGAGGGAGCAGGGGAAGCCCAGCAAGCTGGCTCAGGCCCCAGGGGCTCAGTCGTTCATTCTCCCAGAGCTCTGAGGCCTCCTCACACCCTGCTGTTCCCTACAGCAGGGCTGACTCTGTGCATGGCCCCACAGGTCCCCAAACCCACCCTGAAAAGAGCCAGATGGGGTGTGCAGATCCCTCAAACCACACTGATCCCTCTGCCTCCCAGCTCTGCAGAGCAGATCTGACAGGGGAAGGCTGTGCCTGATTTCTAAAGGAGCTTGGCCCACTTTCCTGCTAAAAGCCTCATTAACAGTCCAGGTTGGACGCCTGAAGAGAAAGGGGGATGTTTTCCTACCTTTCTCAGGAGATAATTTATTTTTTCCCTGCCCTTTGTGCTGCCCACCCTTGCTGTAGCACTCGCCACCCCCATGCCACCCCCTGGCACTGCCAACGCCGCGGACACGAGCAGGAACACATCCATCCATCCATCCATCCGTCCCTGGTGGATTTCACACGTTGCTCAGGCAAGGAACTATTTTCTCCCCGCATCCCATCCCCATCCTCCTCGCCGTGGCCCCGTTCCCATGCCAGAGAAAACAAACCCAGACTGTGGGAAGGGAGGCAGAAGAAAGACAGGGGGAAGATCGCCCGCCAGCAGCCCCAAATCCCCCCCCTCCTCACCCACAGAGCTTCCTCCCTTCTCATCCTCCCTCCGGAGCCGGGACAGGGGGGCTCTGGGGGTGCGGTGGGGAAGGTGGGTGACCCCGGGACGGGGTCGGTGTCCGGGGAGGAGAGGGTCCGGCCACTCCAGAGCCCGGCACTGCCACTGGATGGCGGCACAGACCGGCGCTGGCTCCGGAGCAGGGTGGGCACTGCTGCGACCCTCAGGATGCGCCGGGATGGGAGTGGTGCTCCCGGGAAGGGCTGAGCCTTGTGACAAGGTGCCTCGGCACTGGCAGGTGGTGAGCGGGGACCAGCGTGTCACCTGTCCCCGCATCCAGCATCCAGGTCCATTAACCACCAGGACATCTGCCAGCCCCGCAAACTGGGATCCACCCCTCTGCCCACCCCGTTTCGTGTCCGGGGTGCAAACAGAGCAGCCCCAGGGAGAGAGGGGGAAGTGTGGGAAAAGGATCCCCTTTTTTGTGTGTCCGAGGGGGGCGTGAAATTTCTGGAAACCGGTGCGATGCCTGAGCGTTCTCGGGGGCCCCACGTGAAAAATCCATTAGGAAGAGTCTGGAGAGAATTAAAGCCGCTGTGAAAAGCGGCCTGGAGAAACAGGAGACAGCGGAGCCGAGGGAGGGGGAACAAGCCAGGCTTTAATGCCAGCATGAAAAGCCTCCCCCCGCCTGCCACCCCCCAGCCCTTATAAAAAGAGGGAGTGCTGTATGAATAGGAATTAAAGCAGCAACACTATCTGCCCGTGCCCGCCTCTGCCAGCTGTTGCATTCAGCCCAGCTTCCTGTCCCCGTGCCAGCAGCCGGACCTCGGGGACAGCAGCTGGGAGAGCAGGGAGACAGGAGGTCACCCCGGGCTCGGCCTGGCACCTGGCCCAGCCCACAGGTTCTCTTTGATCCCTTTGCAAGGCTCTGGGCATCTCCTGACCTCTCCCTGCAGCACCCCAGGGCTCAACAAACTTCCTCAAACCTTCCCCATCACAGGAGTGGTTTCAAAAGTACAGGTTTTAAAAAATCCCATCTTTCTCTTAATGGCTGTTTTCCAATAAAAACGAGGCGCATGCAAATCATCCCAGCCGTCCATCAATCCTTGATCTGCTGCTTTTTGAACCTGCTGGCCCATTTTAGTGCTACCTGACAGAACAAGCTGAAATTATCCCTATCAGGAAGCTCCTGGAGAAGGCTGGAGTGGGATCCTTGGTAGAGGTGGGAGCTAAACCTCATTAGACATCAGAGAACCCAGAGGGACAGGAGGCTGCTCCCAGGGGCAGGAAGGGCCCAGATCAGAAAAAGGGTATTTTTAGACACCCAGTAATTCCTCTGTGATATGCAGATCCACGGGAAACCAGATTCCAAAAGCCCTTCTGCTCATCTACTGGGATATTTTAAAAGACTTCCTGTGGACATGTATTTCCTTAAAGTCCCATTACCATCCTTTTCCCCTCAATCCTAAGGACCAAGGGAAAACCCAGCACCAGCCCAAATTCTCCCTGTAGCCACGGGCACTGAGGAAAATGTCAAACCCCATCAGGAATTACCTGCTGGACATATGGCAGCCCAAGCTCTTCCAGAGGAAGGCTCTGGATTTCCTTCTGCCTTGGAAAACCAAACACCCACTGCAATGTGAACAGCAGCTCCAGGGAGGAACAGGAACCTGAATTCCAACGTATTCACGGGGCTTCCCAGTTCCCAGATGGCCTCAGCAAACACAGCAGTGACCCTGTGGGGTTTGTTTAGGAGCCAGATTGCTGATGGCAAACTTTCCCTGCCGGAACAGCCCACGCCAAATTGTCCCAGGACTTTGCCCCCGTGTTAAGTTGTGTACACGAGGGGAGATAAGGAGAAACCTCAGGACAAAGCTGCAATTTGAGAATCCCAGAGCACTGCTGACCTCCTCCCTCCCCCTTGCACCTCTGCACGTCCATCTCCAGCTTTCCAAGGCATCCTGCTTTCCTCTCCCTCCCAGGGGTTCCTGAAGGGCGGCTGGGGATGGAAAAACCACTGGCAACTAATCCAGAAGTTCAGCAGCTGCCGCTGGCGTTTCAGAGTGTGACGGCTTTCAGGCCAGATGCCAAACGTGTCTTAGGTTTTAATCTCTCTCTCAGGTCACCTATCCCCTGTCAATCAAGCCCTGCTCCCGCGGGGGCACAGATGCCACCAGACAGGATGCACAGCCACTCCGGAAGATCAGCATCAGCCAGGCCCCCCCTCCAGGCTTGCTCCTCTTTGGCCCCCCCAGCCCTACATCCTCCCACCTCGATCTGCCCGGCTTTGGGAGCACCTGCTGCAGGGCTTGGGATTTAGGACTTCCCGGAAAGGGCTTTCCCGAGCCTGGTGCTGCATGGCAGCGACTCCAGCGAGCCCCACAGGCTGTTTGCAGTGACCTTGCTGGGACGAGAGCGCTGCTGGTGTGTAAATAACTCCCTGCTGGAAGCCAAGCAAACGGGGGGGTCAGCAACCCCTGCCAGCTTCTCCTCCCCGCCGGCCTGTAGCACATCCAAGGCCAGGGCTGCAGAGCTGCTGGCACAGGCTGTCCCTGCTCCCCCAGCTCTGCGAGTCTCCTTCAAAGGTCCATTTTCCATTTTTTTCCCTTTCTCCTTGTGCTTCCTCTGGCTGGAGCCAGTGCACAAGTGGGGGAATGTCTCCTACACAGGGCCAGGGCACGTCCATGCTCTGCTGCACCCAGAAAAGCACACGTTCCTCAATCCATGCACATTCCCACATGCAAATGCTTTACTCCTGCATGGACGTGTGGCTGTGCAGCAGGGCATCCCTGTGCATGCAGGTTTGGGAAAACCATTTCCATGGTGAGGAGGAAAATTGGGAGTCACAGGTGTGAATATCCATTGGGATCACACACACGTGTGAATGTCCATGGGCAGGATGCAGATTGGGATAACACACATGAATATCTCTGGCCAGGATACAAATGGGATCACACATGTGAATGTCCATGGGCAGGATGTAAATAGGATCTCACAGGTGTGAATATCCATGGCCAGGATACAAATGGGATCACACATGTGAATGTCCATGGGCAGGATACAAATGGGATCACACATGTCAATGTCCATGGGCAGGATGCAGATTGGGATCACACATGTGAATATCTCTGGCCAGGATATAAATGGGATCACACATGTGAATGTCCATGGCCAGGATACAAATGGGATCACACAGGTGTGAATGTCCATGGTCAGGATGCAAATGGGATCACACATGTGAATGTCTATGGCCAGGATGCAAATGGGATCACACATGGGAATGTCCATGGCCAGCTCTCTGTGTAGGACCACCCTACATGTGCAGTCCATAACCACAGCCTTTTATTCTGTCATGCACCCGCCCGTAATAAATAGTTACATGTCACACTACATGGCTTGCCTGCGACTGACAAAGGTCCTGCAAGGCAGGAGAAGCTATTATGGGAACAGATTGCTGGAATAAAATATTAAATTTCCACTTATCAATCTCTTTAATGCACCATAACTCTCATAGAAGCATTCAGCCTTCTCCCTCTGAACAAATTGCCCTCCCCATCAGGGGGCTGAACCAGCCCTGCACTCTTCCTCTCTTGGGGCTGGAGGGAAGATTTTGGGTGGCAAAAGGAGGGAGAAGAGGGAGACAGAAAGGGGAAAAGCTGCTGCAGGGTTTTCTCTGCATCAGCCTTCCGTGTTGTTTTTTTTCTCCCAAGGCTGGCTGCTCACTAGATTGAACTCCATTTATTGCATGCAGCTCTTGAAAGAGGTTTCGTGGTCCACTGACAATCCCTAAATTGCCTGCAAGACCCAAACAAATGTACCTGTAATAGCTGAGCGAGGAGGGCTGAGCCCTCCCCTGCACCGGCCTAATCGCTCCTTAGGGAGAGCTGGATAAACATATTCAGATCCCATGAATTATTAAAGGATTTCTCTTTTTTTATGTGGTGCAGGCCTGGCCTGTGGGGTTGGCTGTTAATCCCTCCTCGCAGGGCAGCTGTGGGTGTGCCCTTCATTCCCCCTCATTTAACCTCAACCCCACAGCCGGGACCTTTGGGAATCAGCTAAGATTACAGGCGGGCAGACACCAACCCCACCCCAGAAATCCTGCCAGCCCCCACCTCCTTGGCCAGCCCTGCACTGATGGAGCGTGAGAACCACGCTCTGCCCGTCCTCTGAAAAACCACCAGGAAAAGAGACAATTCCAAACCCCAGAGGGGGAACCCACAGCCCCTCGTCCCTAGAGGAGCCTGTGCCTGTGCAGGTGAGCTGGTGCAGCCACCTGCAGTGCCACTGTGCTGCTGAGACACATCAAAAACGGGCAGGAAATGTGAAGAGAGGGCTGTGCCTGGTGTCCTGACACCACAGATGATATGGGGTGGTTGGACAGGCAGAATGACGGCAAGGAAGGGACACAGAGGCTATGCAGGAATGGGAAGTGAGAGCCTGTTACTCTCAAAGTCTCCTTCAATCCCTATTCCACCTCCTTCTCTGCGACTGGGGGCTGAGCTTGGAGGTTTTTCAGCTCTGCTCACTGTTTCCAACGTGCCCCAGCGTTCTGGACGCTGCGTGGGACGGATTTCTACTGCCAAAGGGAGTCAGCTCAGTTTGTACCGGGCACTGCCCGAGGGACACTGAGGTGACAACTCCCCTGGAATGGCCAGCTGCTGATTTTGGCCATGACCTTGCCCTGGTTTTGGGTGGTTGGGCAGGGCTGGGCACAAAGGGCTTTGTTCTTCCAGTGCCTTTGGCTGGCAAAAGAAACAGCCCCCAGAGAAAAGCCTGTACCAGGAACATCTCAGCAGGCAGGGATCCAGGACAGGAGGTGTGAATTAAAGGCCTGCTACAGTGATAATGATCATAAATAAATACCGGGTAATTAGCATCTAATTAGCACATCCCATCCATTGACCTCCAAGCACTTGGATAGAGGAAGATTAGCCTGGTTTACCCACGGTACAGAGAGGGGAGGTGAGGTGCTGAGGGTGCCAAACACAGAGTTATTGCTAATTTTAGCTGCCCCAGACTCGGCTCTACGCTTGCTCAGCATTTATCACCAGGAAAAGCTGGTGCAGGGGGCTGGAGTTTCATCACTCTCAGATAAGACAACTCCCCATGGGCAGGGGCGGCGGGAGAGGATTCAGAGAGATCTGAATCTGATCGCCTTGGGCTGGACAGCAGGAAGAGGTAACAGCCCTGGGAGCCTGTCCTGTATCCCCCACGCCTTGGAAGCCCCCAGTGCACCTCATTCACCTCACTGCCCATCCTGTCCGGAGTGTTTGCAGCCCAGAGCTCGCTGCAGTGTCACAGTGCTCCACCTCACTGCTCCAAGAGGCACTTCCAGCCCTCCTGAGACCCACAAGTCACTGCCAGATAACCCAGATTGCTCCTTTTACCCCAAAGGAATGGGATAAATGTCCCTTTCCTCCTCTCAAAGCACCCACAGCCACTTTTCCCCTTGGCGATGCCTTGCAATGTCACTCTGACTTTCAGAAATCAGGCTGTTTGCCATTTGTTATTTCTTCTCTTTAGGCTGTTTCTTGACACGACTTTCTCTCCCTGGCACTACCTCAGCTTACCCACACGTCTTTCCCTCCCTCCTGTGGCCACACTGCTTTGCAGGCTGTCAGACTCCTTCTGTCCCCTGTGACATCACAGCATCCCTTCCCACTGCCTGCATCCCGGGATGTTATTCCTTCCTGGAGCACAGACAAAGCTCCTCCAGTGCTCACAGGAATCTGTGGCAGGCAGGTGAGCAAGACCAACACTGGAAGGAGCTCAAATGAAGAACCACCAGAATTGCCCAACACCAGAAACACCAAACACCATCCTGAGCAAGGGACTCATCCATCTCCTGCCTTTCTGGCAGTCCACATCCTCATCCCACCCCTCGTCCTGATCGATCAATACCTCCCTGCCGTGTCCTTGCTGTTAGTACAGCAACGATCTCTCTGAATCCAAAGCAGAAGACGAGGGGGGAACAAATTGAATTGGTGTAAGAAAGGAAAAGACCACAAGAGGAAAGGAGAAAAAGAACCCAAGGCAAACCAGTGCAACACCAGTACAAAGCCAAGAACTCCACTGCCCCCTTTGCACCACGAGATTCCCACCCCTGAGAGGAGACGCTGGTGATTGAGGAGCTGGAACTGAGTGGTAGCTGTAAACTGCTCACACCCTCCTCTCCCTCCCCACCTCCTTTTCCACATTCCAGAGCAGCCAGGGGCTGTCCTACCTGTGACATTGACTTCCACCAAGCCCGAGCGTGTCCCGATGGCGTTGGTGGCCTCGCAGACGTAGGTGCCGGCCACGCTGTAGGACACGGGCCCTTTGAAGTAGATGGTGTTGTTCTGGATTTCCACACTCCCTGGCAGGGTCCCGTTTGGCCTGGGGGGGACAAAGACCATGGTTGACCCCAGAGGTGACACCCAGGAGGTCAAGAAGTGTTGCAGAGGTGACACCAGCGTGCTGGGTCTGTGCTTGCCCTTGGGCAGGTCCCGAAGCTGGAAAATTCCCATTAATGCAGGCAGGAAAGGGACACAACCTAACCCTGTTTTACCCCAATTTCCTGCCCATTTAACTCTCCTGACCAGCCAGTGTTAATTGCAACTCGAACTCGAGGAGAGCAGTGGTGATTTAGAGCCCTGCCCGTGTCAGAACAGTCAGGTAAGTGTGAAACTGGAATAATGCAAAACTGAACCCGGAGATACAGAAAATAAATGAACAAAGGCAGATGAAAAAATAAAAAAAAAAGCCCCTGTGTGTTAGGAAAAGACACACATGGCCTGGTTATTCTTAATTACTGAAGCAAAGTAAAGTAATTACTTCTCTTAGGCAATTAAAAATTACTCAAGTAATTCCTTCCCCTCCTCCCAACCCAAATGTGCACATATTGTCAGCAATTTGTAAGAAACAAAAGAGAATAACGGGGGTATAATTAGGACTGTAAAGAAGTGCCTAAATGCACCTATTTTGCATGTCTACATACACACATATGTACAGAAAACACAGTTTTCCCAGCTGCATCAAGCCAGTGATCCCAGAGCTGATGGAAAAACACCTTAACCTGGTCCTACAGAGCCCTGAACCTACAGAGACAAGGGCACATCTCAAAAGGGTGGTGTGGGATGCTCCAGGAGGCTGCTGCCTCCTCTGACAGCTCCCCTGACTGCTGCTCATCACCATCCAAATGGGAGGAGAGGAAAAGCACTGCTGGGTTTTACATTCCAGGCAGGAGCAAAACATCAGCAGCCCTAAGGAAGGGGAGGAGGTACAGAAATAGCCTCAAGTGGCATCTCTTCTGCATTGGGTGCATCTTTGCTTTCCTGGAAATGTTGTGAGGAGCCCAGAGAGCCCCTCGGAGTTTGAATCAGACTGGCAGAGCCAGAGCCAGAGATGGAGAGAGCTGGGGATGGAGAACTAGGAAAAAAGGCAAGAAAAACAATCCTCTTCAGACTTTCACTTTGAACAGTTTGATCTGGGAAGTGGAATGAGAGAGAATGTGCTCCTTGCAAAGCCATGTTGAGAGCCTCTCTCCTGATGACAAATGCCAGCTGAAAAGAAGAAAGGATCCATTTGATCTTCCTCTTTTAAAGCTACACAAGTGCTTACAGAGAAGAAAGAGCGGCAGAGAGAACCACATCAGGTTGTATCAATTCCCCACCTGGCTCCCCAGACACCCCTCACTCACTTTTCAAGTCCCTTTAGTGTGTTCAGCCAAAAGCTGGAAACCTGGAGGACAAGGAATTGTTGCTGTTTAATGTCAGTCACGTGGGGGGCTGCTGGAGCTGATTTCCAGGGAAAGGTTGTTCACACACAGACAAATTTTGTGTTATTTGTACCCCTTCAAAGCAGGGAGATCCTGGGTTCCTTTCCAGCTCTGCTCCTGAGGCACTTGGTGGTGCTGGGCACATTAATCACCTTGTCACATCTCAGCTGCCTCACATCACCAGGGCAGAATATTATCCCAGTGAGGTGAGAACGGGAAGTTTTCCCTGGATATTGAGGCTGCACTGTGCTGGCAGCCACCTTCACCACAGGCACAGGCTGTACCTTGGAGTGACACGGCTGACACTAATGGGACTGGGCCCTCAGTGACCAGAGGGTGAGCGAGGTGTCTGCAGACACTCCTTGTCCCTGTTGGGAGGTGACATGTGCTGCTGGCAGCGGGGGCTCTGGGGACACTTACAGCTTCCACTCGTAGGTGTGAGCTGGGGGGTTGGCATCAGATTTGCAGATCAGCTTCACATCCTTGCGGTTCAGGAACCAGTTGCCATCGAAGCCCTCGATGGTGACTTCTGGCTCATCTGCAGGGGTGGGGGGGAAAAGGGAGGAGAGCAGGGAAGGAGAGGGGAAAAGGAGAGGAAAGGGATGTGGGAAAGGAAAGGGAGAAAATGAAATGGAAAGAGATGAGGGGGCAGAGGTGAAAAAAGGAAAGCGATTGCAAGGAGGGAAAGATGACAGGACAAGGAATGTGAGGGAGGGCAATGAGAGAGAAGGGGGCACAAAGGGACATGGCAGAGGCAGAGAAAGAAGGTAAGGAAAAGAGAAAACCCACGATTATTCCAAAAAGATCCCTTCAGTTTCCACCCTCAAAAACAAGACAGCAGCCCCTCAGCAGCCCAACACCTCCCCTCACAAACCCCTCTTCTCCCAGAGCGTATCCCCCACCCTGCCCCGAGCAGGGAGCCCTCCCAGGCCTCTTACACTGCACGTTGAGGGTGATGCTGTCGGTGAACCTCTCCAGCTGGTAGTTGACCACGCACATGAGCTGCTGCCGGTGGGCCTCGCGGCTCGGCACCAGCCGGTACCGGCTGATCACCGTGATGGTGCCGTTGCTGTTCCGGATCTCCTGGAACTCCGCTTCCCCTTTCAGCTTCGTGTCCCAGGTGACGGTGCTGGGGGGTTTCCCGTTGGAGGAGGTGCAGGTGGCTACCAAGATCTTTTCTGTCCTGCCAGACTTGGCAATAAGCGGCCTCTTGGTGCCCTCCATCCAATTTGTGGGCTTGGCTGCAGGGGAGTGCAGGAAGGAGGAGGAGGAGGAGGAGGAGGAGAAAAGGGTGCAAAGGGATGGTTAGAAAAGCAGTGCTGCTCAGTTTGCTACTTCCCAAGAGCCATCTAACACCACTGAGGCTGGGACAGAGCTTGTGGTGAGTCCAGAGCTGTGCTAATTGCCAGCAATAATTCCCATGCAATAATTGCTTTATGGCAGTGCCTATGCACCTTGCACCATCTACCTGCATCATTTATGGGGAAACAATGGTGGAGGTGCCTTAAATGCACAGATACCTGGAAAGTCAACCCCTTCCTCCCAGAGGTTTTCATCCCTGTGTTAGAAAGGAACTGAAACTGGAGATAAAATGACTCAGGTAGACCTTGGGTGGGGTCTGTTCACTCACAACCCTGAGCGCCAGGGACAAGCTCTGCTTCTTCCTCTTGACAGCCCCCAGCTCATTAAAACTCACCACTCCCACAGGGAACTGGTCACTGTTACTGCACCTGCATTGGGAGTGTAGGAGGAGGGAAAAGGGGAACTGAGACCTGGAAAGAAGGAGAGGTGTGACAGCTCAGCTGTCTCAGAACCACCTGCCCTGGGTTCCCTGCTCTTCACCTCTTCCCAGTAAACTTAAAAATCCATCACAGGTATAATGTACACCCCAAATTCACCTTTGCCCTGAGCTCCCAAGATGTGGATCTCAGGTTCCTCCAGATCTGTTGGACGGGAGGTTCACCCTACAGAGCCTGCCCAGAGCCTTACCCAGCACGGTGAGGTTCAGCTGCCCTTCCCGGTTGCCGGTTGGGAAAGTGGCAAACTCACAGATGTAAACCCCCTCATCCTCCAGCTCCAGCCGGGACAGCTGGATGGTGCCATCCTTGAAGGAAGGGTTCCGGAAAGTCACCCGCTCCTTGTAGGGGGACAGGATGGACACGCCCATGGCGGGGTTGTAGATGGCCACATTCTGCTTGGTGCCGTTGGTGGCCTTCTGCCACGTCACCTGCGTGATCTTCACAATGGGCAGCGGGTTGGTGAAGCTGCAGTGCAGCACCACGTCCGTGCCGATGAACCCCGAGACGGTGTCATTGACCAAGACAGTCTGAGCTTGCAGCCCTGCAACGAAACGGGGACACGTGAACATTTGTGTGCTTCCCAGGAGCAGCGTGGTTATTGGGCATCAGGCTCATCAATTCCTCTATTTATTGCACTTGCTTCCTCTTGGCACGGCTGATACAAGAGCGGTTTGTGGCTACAGGCACCTTCTGCATCCACCCGGCCATAAACACCTTCTTCCCACTATGAGCAGTCCAGCCTGGGGCTCATCACCACCCAAAGGCACAAGGCTGGATCAATAACACCTCCCTCCCTTTTGTCTTCGGCTCCGGGTGACACCGAATCATGGTAAATACGCAGGGCATGTGTGTCTGCAGGCATGTGAAAGCCCTGATGTTTATCAGCACAGCACATCCCAACATATGCTAACACACACTCAGACATCCATTTAATCCCACTGGAGCTGCAGCAGTAATTAAAGGAGCTGCAAAGACTCAGCCCTCATTTGAGGGCAGCAATCATTCCCATGCAAGAACGGCTTTAAGGCACTGCCTCTACACCTTGCATGATCTCCCTGTATCACCCAGATCGTTTCTGTGGCCTTCTTCTAACCCCAGAAGTGGCTGAATTTAGGAACCTTCCACCCTGATTCTGTGGAAGGTGCTCGTGAAAAGTGGGAGCTGCAGTTCATGACAGTTCATGTTGTGTCTCAGTTGATTCCTCCCCAGACAGATGGAGAAGAACATCTCCCACCAGACTGACCCTGAAATTCATCTTTGCTGCCACTGTGTCTTTTCCTAATCTGTGTGTTTAGAGATAATGCTCCAGTAATTATGCAGCCAGTATTTGTATGATAAATACAATAGAGAGGCAAGGTGGTGAGAACGAGAAAAGCGGGTTTTGCTCCCTGCTTCTGGGAGAATCTGCAATTGGATGGATTCTGGGAGCCTGGGAGGAAAGGAAAGAAAGGGATAATAAAAAAAAGAAACATGCACAGAGAGTGAGGAACATGAAAGAGTAATGGCAGAGAGAAGGGCTGGGGAAAGAAAAATGCATAGCAAGAGAAACTAGACAGCACCTCCTAAAAGAAATGTCACCCTACTCCGTTCTTCCAGGGATGAATGGCTCCCTGTCCAAGGCCAAAATGAACTCCTCAGTATTGCTCCCCCTGGCAGATGTGCCCTGGGATTTCTCCAAGTGTCTCCTTCCTGCAGTTTCACACACACACACACACAAGCGCAGGCAGACAAAACTCTTCTCCACCCACCCAAACACACTCCACGTTGCCCCCTCACTCCCTGCCTGCTGTTCCCAGCCTTATCCTAATCCCCATATCTCATCCACGCCTCTTCTTTCTCCCTTCTCCTTCCTGTGACCCCGAGGACAAGCCCCAGCAACCCAGCCCGGCCACGAGACGCCACCAGCTGACCACAGCCATCAGCAGTTCCGACCGAAACTCGGCCTCCAGAGCTTTGTGTGAACTTGCCCCCTGTTCCCCGAGCCAAGCCCCACACCCCAGCACTGCAGCTGGGTGCTCAGGAATGTTCTCCAGAGCTTCTTACAGCCACAGCAAAGCGCTGGTGCCCTCATGAGCCTGCACGCACAAAGCCACCGCATCCTCTGGGGCTGGCAGGGTGCACCTTTCCCCTCCCAGCACAGCCAGGGCCACTTTCCCCATGGTTTTCCCTGCACAAAGCAGAGGGGAGGGATGTTCCCGCTCTGAGACAGTCACGTCTGGATGGTGTTTCCCCTCTGGAGAAGGATGTCCCAGCAGCAGGACACACTGAGGGACTTTTCTGCCCCCAGTGCCCACAACATCCTCCCTGATGAAACGAGGGCACAGGCTGGGTTTAGACGAGGCCACGCTGGGATCTGAGGGCAGAATGGGTGGATAGGGAGGGAGGAGATGTCTCCACCATGCTTTGCAGCATATGCTGCTCCTTGCACCCCCGAGGTGAGCAAACACTGCCCACACCCGAGGTGAGGAACCGCTTTGCCAAGCAGTCTGGCTTGGAAGGCTCCAGAGCCTCCCAGAGCGTGTGGGGGCTTGCTGGGGAGCACTTCCATCACGTAGCCAGGGCCTTGGGAACGGCCCAGCCCGGCTGTGGGTGTGCTCAGCACTCCCTCCTTCTCCAGGGCCGGGGGATCGCGGAGTTGTCAGCACCTCTTTCACAGAGGGCTCGTGCCCCCAGCGGGGCCTGCCCGGGGCTGGGGCGCTGGCACAGCCGGCTCTGCTCCCCGCAAGCTGCCTGAGCCCCCACGGGCCCCAGCGGGGCCCTCTGAACCGGCATTTCCACACCCCAACAAGGAGGCCCCGTCCGCCACCGCAGGAAGTCACGGCCCAGCGTCTCCTCCTGGTGCCGGGGGAGAAAAAGAGGGGCCAAAGTGCAGAGAGGAGGGGGTGGAAGCCACCAGCTTCTCCTCAGGGTCACCTCTGCAGGGCTGGCAGTCCCTCGGGGGACATCTGGATGAGCACTGCCAGGCCGAAGGCCTCCACTGATGGGCAACCAAGATGTGCCCCTCAAACGAAGATGAAGTCAATCAGCCTACAGCCATTCCAGCAGGGAATGTGATGGATAGCACAGGGGAGGTCAATCCGATCCCTCACTCCATCCATCATCACTGTGCCCTTCCTTTACGCTGTGATTTCCCTGCAAATTAATGAACTGACCCTTTTAAAAATCAAGTTATTTATCTTGGCCTTGAGCAGCAGCAACAATTCCCAGTCCTACGCTTCCCCTGCCATGGGATCCACGCATCAACGCAGACTGGACTTGGATGTAAACTGGAGAAAAAGTGGATTTTGGAGCTGATAAACCTGATCCTGAACCCAGAATGGTCCTGCAGAACCCTCCTGTGCCCAGGTGTAACGGGCCAGACTTTTGGCCAGGGAAAAAGCTGGTGCCAGTTGAGTGAGCACTGCTTGCCAACAACCAAATGCTGCCAAAGCTGAGATTCAGGCCCTTACATGCAGCAGCTTTAATAAAAACACATTCCAAACTTTCTCGAGGCTCCAGGGGAAAAGGGGGAAAAAAAAAACAACACTGGGCAGAAGAAATAACAAAACAAAACAAACAAAAAAATACCCTGAAAAACCCCAAACACTGCGCGGAAATCACGTTTCCTTTCCAGGTGACTGAACAACTCTTTTGCAAGACAGGAAAAACTCTTTCTGTTCCACTCATCCAAGCCTTAAATCAGGAGAATAACGCACCCGTTCTGCTCCAGGAGCACCCACACCTCAATGCTGCGATGAGGAAGGGGGACAGATGGAGGAAAGGGGTTTGGGAAGTTGCTGGATCAGCCTCCCATCCTAAATCAGAAGCCAGAGGGCAAACTTGGCTGCTGCCACGCTCTGGGGAGCACTTGTTTGCAAGGTGACTGAGCTGGGCTGGCGGGCCTTCCCTCGCCCCGTTACACACTCAATAATTCATCAGGGCAAATGCATAGATAATTGATGGCAATGAGCACGCACGGCCGGCAGAGGAGGAGAAAATAAAATCACTAATCAGCCTCTGGAGAGGTTTGAACATATTCAACTGGATGTGTGTGCGTGTGTGAAGTGCTGGGATTCGCCGTGTTTCTGCTTTGCTGAACGATCCGTGTGGTTGGTAGGGCAGGCAAAAGGCTCGGGATGAATCCTGCTGTTTTCACGCCCCGTGCCAGATCTGCCAGTGCCCACCAATCCATGCTGACACCCGCCAGGGGCAGCCAGCACCCGAGCAAGGATTAGCTGGATAGGTCGCAGCTTGCCCACTTGCATTTTATTCATTAGTTTTGTGGTGTTATTTTTTGTCAGGGACCAAAAGGGCCCAGCCGTGTGCCAAAGACATGTTGGTGCCAAGACCTCATTAGTGGAGACCTTGGAGATCCTACTCCTCCACCTTGGCCTCTGAAGTGGTTTGTGTTGATGCCTTTCCCCACGATCCCAACCCCAGATATTCCGCGAGGCCTCGGGGGCACCGTGCAGAGCTCGGGGTGCCCTGAGGCACAGGGGCTGGGAAGGAAGGTCTGCACTCCCTGGGCGTCAGGGGCATGGGGGACGGAGCAGAAGTGGCAGGTGGTGGCTCTTGGATCTGAAAACCCTTTCTCCTAAAAGCCCGGGAGGTGCTGTTCCAGCGAAGCTCCCACACTTGCAAATCAGGTTCTTGCTCCCCCATATAGAAAGCTCTGGAAATGATCTCCAGGCTCTGGGTGAGCTCTGTCACAACCTCCCTCAATGCCTCTTTGTTAACAGCCATGTGAACTCCACTCTGCTTTGCACAACCTTGCCTCTGCTGAGCCTCTCACCGATTTCTCTCCCTCCTGTTCCCTGATACTCATCTCCCCCCGAGGGCACTGAAACAGCCCTTGGCACGAGTGCGATGAGCCACCCTTTGGTGTGGCAATATCATGACTGATGCAGATGTCACAGAGATCGCTCCTGATAGTCTTAGTCACAGCAGCCGGGATCTTACAGAAGGACACATCAATGCACCACACTTCAGCCTGCAAAAACTCCCACAAAAAGCACCTGATTTTGTGTCAGCACCGTGGCCACGGGCAATGATGTCCCATCCATGGTCCCATACCTCTCACGTACCCTGCAGATTTTCCATAAAGGAAAAGTGGGATGGAACAGGAGCCCAAAACTTTCCACTTGGTGGTACCTAAAAATTTCTCTCCTGGTGTTTCTGAACTCATTTTTCAAGTGGAAAACAAGGTCTGAAACGCAGCTCCTGTGGGGCAGAGCACAGGCGGCCTCCCACAGCCCAAAGGAACATCCCAGGTGTGTCAGGCAGGGTGGGAAACACGGGAAAGCAGATCCTAAATCCCAGCAGGGGAATTTCAGGTGGCAAGAAGCAAAGGTGTGAGG
Source organism: Lycocorax pyrrhopterus obiensis (assembly GCA_014706295.1). Taxonomy (NCBI): domain Eukaryota; kingdom Metazoa; phylum Chordata; class Aves; order Passeriformes; family Paradisaeidae; genus Lycocorax; species Lycocorax pyrrhopterus. The sequence goes on along the minus strand of JACSVZ010000025.1, from coordinate 4,959,582 downwards.
TGGCGCTTGGCCAGGAGGTTGGGGTTAGTACCTCTGCTCTTGCCAAGGAGGCTTTGCATCGATTGCCAGGCATTTAAATCAGGATTCTGCTGCTCTTCCAAGAGCGCAGGGCCTGCCTCACCCTGCTGGGAGCCCACTGCAGTGGAGAAGTGGTCTCCAGTGAGTCAGTGTGCCCCAGTGAGTCACCTCCAGCCCCTTCCTGTGGCAGAAGACTTTCACTGGAGGTCTCTCTGTCATCACTGATTCACTCCTGCAGAGCTTGAGCACCACAGGGATTGTAAAACTTGAGTTTCCAACGCAAGGGGAGGGGGAGCCTTAGAAGGAAGATCAGAGAGATGTGGCAAGATTATAGCTCCAGGTGACATGGCTGCACATGAAAGGCCTGAGATAACACTGGGATGGGGTGGGGGCACCCCAAGAGAGAAACTGCACGCCCAGGCGTCCCTTCCCCCTTCCCAGTGGGAGCTGGGAGAGATTTATGGGAGCTGCCGGGAAATGGCAGCGCTGTACAATGGCCTGCCTGGCCCTCAGCCAAATAAATCCCTCTCAAACAAGAAAGAACTGGGCTTGGCTTCGGCTTGCAAATGGGAAACACGGGGGCCTGTCCTCGAGGTCACTGGTTCAGACCCAGATCCAGCCCAGGCAGCAGAGCAGAGATGATTTTACCCCAGGACCAGTCAATGGCTGGTATCGAGTGAGGTCTCCAGCCAGCCCTTCATTGGCTGCCTTGGGACAAAGCCTTCTCCTGCCTGTGCAGCATTTCCTCTTTGAATAAATGGAGCACAAAGCAGCCTCAGGAGCCCCTTGAATGAAAGCTCTTCCCCACAGGGCCTGATCCATCGATGCTCCACTTGTTCCCTGTTACACTCTGGTCACTGAGCCACCGCTGGGATTCACACACGGGCCCTAAGCAAGAGCAAGGCCATGCTGGTCCCAGTGTTCCTCATAGAAAGAGAGGAAAGAAAAGCAGAGGCCAGAGTGGAATGGGCCACAAATGGAAGAGACAGAGATGACCACCAGACAAGACCACGAGTTTTCCAACTTTGCAAACATCCCCAGCTGCATCCAGCCAGGAAAAGGGCTGCAGATCAGAGGAGTGGGATGGGAACAGCAGCCTCCTCTGCTCCCAGCTCTCCCTCCCTGCCGCTCCTGCCCTGGCTTTCTCACAGCTGCTTTGCTTCACCCCCCAAGTCACGAGGAGGGGAACATGCCCCATGGCAAAAGCAGGGAGGCTGGCAGAGCAGGGCTCCTGCGGAAAGAGCTGACACAGCACTGGGAAAGGCCTTCCTGCAATAAAGCTCGGAAAGCTCATGCTCAGCAACAAAGCACAAAGCTCCCCGTCCCCGCCGCGCAGCGCCCGGCCCGCCCCAGCCGCACGTCAGCTAATCCTGGGATCCAGCTGCCAGTTCCCACACACCTGAGCACACAGCAGGCTGCCCCGTGCCCTGCCTGACGTGCCCCAGTGCTGGGCACTTGGCCCATTTTCCCCTCTCCTTTCGTCTGGACGTGACTCCAGCTCCTTCCTCAGCTCTTTTCCCACTGCGGGGTCTTGCTCACACCTGTCCAGTGCCCGGCTTCACAACTCCAATCTCCCTTCTCCTGCAATTTCCACGTCACGTCTCCTCCTGCCCCCACTGCCTGTCTCCAGGATTGCCTCTCCAGCTGGCCAGTGCTTGTGCCTTCCTTTGATTTGCCCTTCTTCCATTGTAGCCTTAAAAATCTTCCCACCCCTCTTGTGTCTCTCCACCATCAGCACCACACCCCAGCCCACTCACTCGCCTCTTGTCATCCCCGGCCACTATTCCGCCAGGGAATATGTCCAGGATCACAATTCTGCGCTAGGAAAAGCAGGCAGCTGGCCAGGCAAAGACAAAGAACCAAAAATCCAAGACTCTTCTCTCCGGAATCATCTTGCTGCCTGCCAGCAAGGAAAAAACCAAGGTCTTTTTGCTTACCAATTCTAACCTGTAAGCAAAAGAAAGGGGACCACAAGCAGAGCCAATGCTTATTTGGTGGTTGGGTGGGGAAGAAAAGCTGGAAAATCAAGTGTGGAGGAAGGGAAAGAAGCTGGAGCTTTGAGAAGAGGGAAGCTAATTAAGCTGAGACTGTCCTGAGACCTTATCTTGATGGGCTGAGTCCCCGAATGCACAGGAGTGTTTTCTCTCACTGCCTCTTTCTTGGGCTCCCTTGTTGCCTTGGATGTTGTTCAAGGAGTTCTGGTCCAGTGCTAAATCTCCTCGCTATTAGAGCTCTCCAGGTGCTAAGGAGGAGGGATTTAATGAGGAGCTGTGAAGAGGGGATCAAGATAGTAACCCATGGAGAGCCTCATTTCCGAAACGAGGGAACTTGAGAGAGGGAACTGGAGAGATTCAATAAAAACAAAAATAAACTTGATGGCACAGAAAAATGAGAGAACATCAGATCCTTCCTTCCCTTGCTGGTCTGTGGGCTCGGAGCCGGAGCAGGAAATGGGGGAGCTCTCGGGGCTGGAGCAGGGAATGACTCACTCGCCTCCACAATGGGAACGGGACAAAGCCGAAACTCTGCTGACTCAGGCGTGACTTCAGCGCCTGGGTTAATAACTGGCAGCCTCCTCTGGCTGCCCCCACCAGCCAGCTCCCTCCGTCCCCACTCAAACCAAGCCTCTTTCATCAGGCTACATGCCCGGTCACAGGAAATTATCAAAGATCCAAACGCCGGTCCTCTGTCCAAACCATGGTGAAAAATGCATCCCTGCCAAACCATGCTGGTGCTGGCCAGCCCTGTAATTGTCATGGAGAAGATCAAAACTCCTACTTTCCTACAGTTGAAATGCACGTTTAACAGTCACAGCTTTCTGCCTGTGGCTTTGCTCTCCTCCCATTATCTCGCAGGATATAACATATTGCTGATATCTCACTATCTCCCGAAGTTAAAAAGAAATGTTTCCTCCTCTCGCAAGCGGGAATGCCACGCTCTGTTCTTCTGTGATTTGTTTCAAAAGATAGAAACGAGCAAGTTTTTTTGTAGCCACGAAAATGTGATATAAGTTCTGGCGGCTGACAAGTAGGAAAAAGCTTTGCAAACAAGACAAATGCAAACATGGCACCAACAGATGCAATGGACAGACACCCTTCGCTGGCTCCCTGCCTGTGATTCCTCTTTTAATGTGTATTTATCTTGCCCTAGAGATATCTCTGCCGGGGAGTGGGGAAGGCTCAGACCTCCCGACTTTCTCTGGGTTGTTTAAGGATTCCTGCCCCTGAACAACAGCCCAGAAAGAACAGTGAGTACAAATAACCCCAAATTCAGTGTCCTGCCTGATTTCCAGCCTGCTGCTGCTCAGCTCTCTTATCGTCAAGCCCCTGTGCAAGGAATTTCTACAGATTTCACCTCTTCCCGGGTTTATGATCTCCACAGAGCAGAGGCAGACACAGCTCCAGTCCTACCTGGGCCCCATCTGCAGGAATCACTCTGCATATTTATGGAAAAAGCTTTGCATCTTCAAAAGGCTTTTCAAACAGCAACTAATTAATCCTCCAACACCCCGAGAGGCAGGAAAGCGTTATTACCCCTGCTTTCAGGGGTGGGGAAATCTGAGGTGCTGAATGACAAAGAGATGTGCCCAAGGCCACCCAGGCAAGCACTGGCAATCTCACTCGCTTAGAGGTGGGGATCTGCATGGGATGGTGGCAATTCTCACCTGAGGAAGCAGGGATGGAGGCATCTGTGGGGAGGCCCCACAGCCCCACCCACCACTCATGCAAATGGCAAAGTCACCTCATTTCCATGGCTGAGGAAACCGAGGGAGATGAAGTGGAAAATCCATTTAATAGGCAGAGCCTGGAAGCCTAAACATTGCCCAGTCAAGAGCTCCGCTAAAGGTTCCCAAAATGTGGCTCACGTTCTTCCCAACCACGAGCGAACTGCTTGCAACCAAATCGCTGGGATTTTGTGTTAAGAACATGCCAGAAATGAGGAGAGGCTTTGAGGCTGGGGGTGAGTGTCCCATTCACCCTCTGAGCAAAGCCAGCCCCACATTTCTGAAATATTCCACATACTGAAAAAGAGTGGGGTTAGATTAGATTTTAGGAAGAATTCTTTACTGTGAGGGTGGTAAAACACTGGCACAGGGTGCCCAGAGCAGCTGTGGCTGCCCCACCCCTGGAAGTGACCAAGGACAGGTTGGACAGGGCTTGCAGCAGCCTGGGACAGTGGAAGGGGTCCCTGTCCATGGCAGGGGGTGAAATGGGATGAGCTTTGAGATCCTTTCAGCCCAACCCATTCTGTGACCCCCATGCTGGGTGGAGATGAGCTCTCACATCCATTAAGGTCTCAGCCTGCACCCAGGCTGTCTGGGAATGATTGCTGAGCTCAGAGGGGCCTGCAAGAGCCAGGACTGTAAACAAGTGACAAGACCACCCATTAAAGGCAGCCTGAGCATGGGAAGGGGGGAGGAAGGCAGGGAGGGAGGGTCAGAGCCCAGCAGGGAGACCTCCCACCACGGGTCACGCTCCCTGCCCCATCCTCCAGGGTGCCTGGGCTCTGCTCAACACAAGCACAGCCACTCTTCCCTGCCCAGGTGGGTGAGGGCTGTCAGCAAGGGCTCAGAGAGACACACAGCTTCAGCCCGGAGCAGACGGCAAGGCACGAGGAGCAGGGAATTCTGCAGAGAAAAAGAAAATTTGTCCTGCAGAGAGGAGTTCCCAAACACCCATTTCCCTTTGGACACCTCTCAGTGGGAGCATTACTCCTTCTGCTGAGTTAACTGGGGACTCAGACTCCAAAGCTGTATCTCCTTAGTGATTGTAATTCAATGAGGGACACAAGTGAACTTCCAGGAAGAGAAATTAAAGATTCCTCCATGCCTGATTATCCCATTCTCCAACAAGGTGGCTTTGTGCTTCCAGGTAGCCCCAGGGAGGAGCTGGGTTGTGCTACAGCACTGGGGGAATTCGATGACAAATGTCCCTCAGGAGGTGGAATGACACCAGTGCAGAGTGACACCAGTGCTGAGTGCCTCAGTGCCCGGGGACAAAGGTGTCCCTTCAAACACAGCCACCTACACTGGGCTGCTTTTGGGGGCCGCTCTCAGGGTGTTTCACTTTTATCCCAAATCTGCCTGAGCAGGAAGGTTGGGATCCCAACAGCTCTGACAGGCCTGAATCCCTGTGGCAGGCTGGAATCACACCTTTGCCCTACACCTACTGTTCCCCAAGACTTGATTCATGAGAGACAAGCCAGGACCAAAATCAGCTCCCCGTGGAGATCCATGAACAGGCAGCAGGATGGAGCAAGCCAAGAGCCAACACCTCACTCCCAGCCTCATGCTGCAGAAACCAGGCCCGGATCCTGAGGGTTAAACAGCTCAGTTGGCCTTAATTGACAGATTTTATCGACTTTCATCCTGATTCTATTGACTTTTGTTTAACTACATCAGCACCAGGCTCCCTGTTTCCTTCTCAGGGAGCAACAAGCCACGTGCAAAAGGATGTGGATGCCAGATGGATTTTCCTGTGCCACTGGGGAGAGCTCCAGTGAGTCATCCTGGTCTTCCAAAGACCAGGAGGTCAACTGCTCCCAGGGGACTCCTGTGTGCTTTGTCCCAGCTCAGACTGGGGGCTGCCACAAAAATGGAAAGCATGCGATGAAAAAATATAACCAGAGCTGGTGGAAAATCTTCCAGCACAGCATATTTTTCTGATGGAAAGTGTCACTTAGTCCAAGCCAAAACCATCCACTGGAACGTGCTGATTTTGGCAAAATTCAATTTAAAAAAAAAAAAGCTCTTTTGATAAGTTTGAAATGGTTTTTCCTTGTGGACTCTCATTTCTTTTAAATGGATTTATGGTAAAACACTGACCAGGACTGCAGCCAGGATGGGATGCTTTGGTTGCCATGGAATGGGGACATTTTAGATGATGCCAGGCCAAAGCTTTCTTTTGAAATTTCCTTTCTGTGGAAGTTTTCAACTGACAGCCTCAAAGCAGAAGGAGAACTCCCTCTGAAACGCCCAAATCCCCACTCTGCCAGCCCATCCTGCGTTAGTCATCCCCACAGCTGACCTTTCCAACAGCTCTCACCCCCAAACACAAATCACCTCCCTGGGACTCTCCCCACCTTCATTTTCCACATTTTCTGGGCTCTGATCCATCTGGATTCATCCTTCCCTGGGTCTCATCCCACCCTGTGCCTGGGTTAGGAGTTTTCTGGGGGCTTGGGCCAGCCCTCCAAGCTGTGTGAGACCCACAGCCCCGCTCCTGCACCTCTCCCTCTGGATTCCCTGTCTATTCCTCCTTCCTGACAGATGGATTTGCTCCCACCCTGCACCTGCCTGGCATGCCCACCTCCTCCTCCTCCGTCTGCTGCTTGTGCCTTTCCACTCTCTAACAACTCCAGGGGAGGCTGGTTGAGAGAACTCCTGTTCCTTTTGGATTTGGGGGCAAAAAAGAGGGAGAGAGAGAGAACACAAACCAGACTATTACATTTTTTAGCAGACATGACAATATGGACACAGTTCCTGCAGAACACTGTGCGTATTTTAAGACAAACTTTACCCCAAAAATGTCAGCCAGCTCCCTTGGTGGGAGGAAGAATGAAGGAATGAAAGGGTCCTCCGGGTTCCCAGCAGAACTTTTATCTTGGCAAAGCTGGAAGCTCCTGAGCACCTCCCCCAACACAGCACCCTGCTTGCCTGCTGCCTCCCCCAAGGGCTGGATTGAGGAGGGATGCTCCAAAATAGCACATTTCCCACAGGAGCAGCCCTGCCCTCCACCAGGGGAGTGCCCAGGATGGCAGAAACGGCTCTGGAGACAAAAGCAGGGAGGCCTGGAGGGGAGATAGGACGGGCTTTGCCCAGAGAGGTTGTGGACTCTCCATCCCTGGAAGTGTCCGAGGCCAGGCTGGGTGGGACTTAGGGGAATTAAATGGTTTTAAGGTCCCTTCCAAGCTAAACCATGCTGCGATTCCATGCCTTCACCTTCCACGCCAGGACCATCACCCAGGCGAGGCGGAACTGTGCAGAAAGAGTCCCTGGCAGACAAGAACTCCTCCACAGAAGGATGGGACCAGCCTGGCTGTGGCTCCCCTTGGTGCTCCACCACCTCTGGACGTGGCAGCTGGGCTCGAGTTGCTCACAGGCTGTGCAGTGTCACTTGTTTGTCACCTCTGCTTGAGCTAAGAGCTGCTCAGAACCACCTTGCCTTGCTGCTTAGGGACCAGAGTGACAGATAGAACGCAGCTGGGTGCTTGGCTACCTAAGGAGATGCATGGGAGGATATAAATAGCTAATGGCAAGGGGAAAGAGGACAAAAAGTCCCATTTCCAGTCTGGTAAAAAACTGACCAGAATAGTAGTGGAGGAAGATTTCCAGAAATAACCACGTGCGTATTAAATGAATGGAAAATGAATTAAAGGAAAAGAGAAGACAGGGAAAAGAGACTAAAAGGAGCTTCTGAACTTGTTTGAACAGTAATTGTCCCATCCTGGAAAAAGAGTTAATGTCACCCGGGTGCCACAAACCGTTACTGGAGGTACCTTCAGAGTGACAGGCAGCAGTGGAGAAGAAAGATAAGTATGTAGATAAATGTCATTAACCCCTGTTAGTGCAGGGCTTAGAGAGTTCAAAGGCTCAATCTGCAGCGAAGGGTGGAGGTCTCAGGGACTGTGTCTGCCTTGTTTGGAAAAGCTCTGAGAGGAGGCAGTCAAAAAAAAGCAAAAGTTTCTTCCAGGCTTGAGAACCTCCTGTTTCTGATGCTGTCATATCACCAGGGCTGTGACAGTCACAGGGAACTCTCAGTGTGGGGAGCAGATCAGTCCAGGAGTGCCAGGGTGGGTTCTGCGTCTGAGGACTCCCTGTGCCCTGCCCCAGCGAAACACAGTGATGGAGCAAACAGAGCACAGAGATGAGAAGGATGTGCCCCAAAGGGAGAGGAAGAGCCTTCATTTCAGGGAAGGACACACCTTCCTCTGGAGAGATCCCATCAGAGAGAAACAACAGCCCTGAAAAGGAAAATAACAGGCTCTTCTCAGGGCGAGCTGAGAGGGAGCCCAGCGTGATCCCCACGGCTGTTCCCAGCCCTGTGGGCTATCCAGGCTCAACAAACACCGAGAAAAGGACTGGGATACTTTGCTGTGGATGTCCCCAAGTGAAGGACTCAGACAGGGAAGCAACACAAAGCCCAAGAGGAAGAGGAAGTTTACAGCTGTCCTCAGAAAAGTCAGCGTGGCCTTTCCTCTCAGAGCTTCCACATCCCCTGGGAAAGCACAACAACTCATCTGCAAGTCTGCACAGCGCCCTTTGGGAGTTGGAACCTCGGGCCTGACAATTCGGTGGCAAAGTGTGAATCCAAAGTAATTGCACTGTTTGCTCTGGGAATACTCCAGATACACTTGGCATAACAGAGAAACACTCAGAATTCTCTCACTGTAGGATCTACAAACCCCCTGTTCTCTCACATCCCTAGGATGTGTTTTTTCTCTTCTCCCATGCCTTCTTTCTTTCCATTGCCCTGATTTTAGAAAAAGGCATTTGAGTTTCTGCCTTCACTCCGTGCCTGTATAATGAAATCTTTTTATCCTCCAAACCTGCCCTGCAGAGAGGGGGTTCTCTGGAGCAGGCAGTGAGAGGAGGGTCCCTTGGGCATAAAGACAAACGATCTGCAGGCAGCTGTTGGGGCTGCAGGGTTAAGCCATTTTAATTACCCGCAAGCAGAGCACCAGCCAAGGAATGGCCGATGTGTAAAGCAAGCCCTGCTGTCCCAGCGGGGCTGGGATGTCTCACCAGGCTCCTGCTGATCCTCTGTTAGATTAAATTCTTCAGTGGGAGCTGCCCTACAGTTTTATGGCAGCGGGGATAACTTCCCTGCACCCACGACTGGGTTGGGGCAGTGCCTGTGATCCCAGAGCAATGCAACTGCAAACCTCCCGCCTGGACAGCAACACTGCGAAATCCAAGGAACTTCAGCAGGGCTTGAAAGTGTTGCTTTTCCGTTCCTCACGCTGCAGAGAGGCAGGTCCCTGGTCTCTATCTGTCCCCATCCTACCAAGCCCTTCCCAACTCCCAGCAGTTCCCCGTGGTCCCCTCATATCCCTTCATCTTCCTCAGGTGCCCACAGCAAACCCAAGGGAAGGAAGATGGTGTTTGGGTGTGTTTATATGTGGGCAGAGGGAGGGGAAGGAACAGATCTTTCCCAAGCGACTCCGATGGGAGTCAGGGCTGAGCAGCTCTTCCCCGCGCAGGGACGGCTGTTTGGGTCACCCTGGCTTTGTGTGAAGGCATTGAGGCTACGCCAGGGCTCCTTCCCACCAGGAATGTGCCAAACTGTGCTGTCAAAAGCTGCTGCACGTGCCTAACTCCCCTCTGCCTCCTTCCCAAGCACTCCACAGGGCAGTTCAAGGTGACCCAGGGGATCCTGTCCCCTCCCAGCTGGCGGTGGCTCTGCTGCACAGACCCTCTTGGTTCCCTGCCTCCATCCCTTCTCCCTCTGTGCCTGCAGGTACTGGGAAAGCCACAGCTTGGTCCCACGGGACTCAGGGTCCCCATTCCTCCCATTTCCCTTGCCCTGGCACACGGGAAGCCGCACCCTGACCTCTTCCAGCTCCGACTTGCTTTCCCAAATTGGGCCGGTTTTGGGCAGGACGTGCTGGGACCTGCCACCTCCTCACTGAGCCTTTGAAGGCGGCCACGTAGGCAGCTGCACCGGCAGACCCAGCCCGCAGACTTTCGTGTGGAACAGCCACAAACCCGTGAGTCACCTGGCTCCAGCCTGGGAAGGCTCCTGTTCCCTCTCCCGGTGGGACAGACAGGCCCAGGACAACAGGACTCCCTTCCCAATAACTCCGGGGAGGGCAGGCTTCTGTGCGGGGTTTGGGAGCAGGACTTTGGACCTCAGGGTGGGAGAAGGGGAGGCCTTTGTGCAGCCTGCTGTGAGAAGGGGGAAGGGGACAAGGGACAGGGACTCCTGGTGCCACAGCAGATAACCAGAGCAGATGGCTCCCTGCAGGGCAAGCCCCAAGTCAGGGAGATCTGGTGTTCTCCAGCCTCAGCAAAGGAATCTGCCTGCTTGGGGGATTCTCCCTGCTCGGCACTGACCCACTTCCCCTTTCCCAGAGAGCCCCTCTCCCCCTCAAACCCATTTTCATCCCATTCATCCGCTCTCCTCCCCTCAGTGCTCTCCGAGGAGGGCTGAGGGTGAGCTGGGCCACCTGAGCAGCAGGGCCCAGAGCAGGGTGTGTGCACAGGGAACATTTCGGGGAAGAGGAAACCCGTGCTGTATTCCAAGCGTACACGGCTGCTTCCAGGGCTCGGAACAAAACCCTCCTGGATTTCCGGCTCCAAATCCCCCACCAAGGCCATTTTCTCAGCCAAAGGGACAATGGAGACCTGACATAAACAAGCCTGTAGGATCAGCACATGGATACCCGGCCTGCCCCCACCGCTGCCTCGCCTCCCCCTCAGCCCAGCTGAGGCCAGCAAGACACAATGTGTAATTAGGTTAACGAGCTAAGCACGGATTTTAATTGGGATTCCCCGATTTACTGGTCTGTCTCCTCCTTTTGTTTTACTGCTGGTGCAGGTTCCTAAAAGCTGCCCTTGCTAAAGGCCCTGATATCAGAAAGGTCTTACGGATCTTTAATTGTATTTAATCATCGAGGTAATTAATGATCCTTGAGCAAAATGGAGATTGCATCTAGAGTAGTTCCAGTCCTGCCCTTCAGCATCTGTTGTGTCTGGGCACGGGAATTCTGCAGGAATGCAGGAGAGGGGTTCACACAGAGCGAGACAAAACAATGGAAGAGAGAGGAGAGCGGTGGGAAGAGAAGGGATTGGGGGGAAAAAAGCACTTTTAAAATGGAGCAGGAACTGAGTAGAAGAGAGGGAAGCAGGGAAAGTGAGACAATGCCATTCCTTCTCCTCACAGACAGGAGCCATTTCATTCCAGAGCCCAGAGTGCTGGCCCAGGGGGGATGGCTGGGTGTTCCCTGTGTCCCCAAACTGGACAGCCTTGACCAGCACTCGGTGCTCAGACAACTCCCACGAGACAACCACCTGCTCCTGCTCTTCCCCTTTTCCACTCCTTGCTTCCCTCTGGCACCGTTTCACACCCCTTTTTTTTTCTCAGGAAGACATTCCCAAAGTTCAAAACCTTGAGCTGGAACACGGGAGAGGGGGAGTGATGGGCAGCAAGTCCCAGCACGTCCCCTCTCTCCCAGGCCACAAACCGTGCACCTCCCATCCCTGCTGCCAACCCCTCCGCTTCTCCCAGAGCACAAACAAAGCCTGTCCAACCAGAAACGGGGCTGCCTGCTCCGACTTGCCCCAGAAAGGCAGATTTAGTGAGAAATGTCACAGGCAAAGGAGCAGGGATGTGGAATCGGTCCTTGTTGCTTGGGACGTACCAGAGCTGTCCTGAACGCAGGGATGTTCGAGCAGGGAGCTGGAGAGGGCTGTGCTGGCTTGTTGAGGAATGTCCCCTGGCTCCCAGCCCCAGTGACAAGGGATGGTGCAGTGCAGGAAAAGCACTGCCCTCCCCTCCTCCAGCCCCGGCAAGGCTGAACGCAGGACAGCTGCACAAACTGCACGTGAAGCAGTGCAGCCTGGTAGTGGGGTGATATTTGGGACTGCACGAGTCGTCCCCGAAGGAAAAATCCAGCTGCCACAGCAGATCCACCCTTCTCATTCCTATTCTGGCGGGTTCCCTGTGCTAGAGCACGAGTGAAAAAGGCCCTGGCGTGGTGCTGCAACGAGCCTGCTTTTATTCTGTCACTGTAAATGAGCCCCAGCGTGGCTCCAGATTGGACCCAGATAAGCTCTGTGAGTTGGGACTTGCACAGAGGAGTTGTTGGGTTGGGCTGGCATTTCCAGCTGCCCATAAACTGGGCTCCTCAAGCTCGGGGCAGCCTGGAGTCAGGGTTAAGGGTTGGGGGCAGAGTTCCCCTCCAGATACTGAAGGCCCAGTTTTTCCTGGAAATCTGGGGGTCGGTCACCATGGGAAAGGCACTGTGCAGAGCCAGTCCTGACTGGGAATCTGCCCCTTCCCACTCTGGAACAAGCTGCCTTCCCAGGCAGGTTTCAGCTTGCTTGGGCCGTCAGCTTGGCGGATCTCATTTCTCGTGTTTTTTTCTCCTTTATTGCCTCCCTATCTGCCCCAGGCCTTGAGAAAGGGCTGCCTCCTCCTTTGGAGCATTAGCAGCCCTGCCAATTTTCCCCACTTGGAATATTTCATGCGCAGGCCCTTCTTTCTCCCACGCTCCCTCCGCATCCACCTTCCCCATCCCACGTCCGGCCATGGCTCCTGTGGCAGCCGGTGCCTCCAGGTGCTGGCATTCAGGTGGTGTCCCTGCTCCCTGGGCTTCATCCCTCAGCCACAGCACAACGGAGCAAACGGGAACGCGAGATGGGAGATACTGGGAGAGGCAGAGCGCCGGGAGCTGCGGAGGAAGCAGTGACACCCAAACACGGGGGACACGGAGCGAGCCAGCACAGAGGGACCAGGAGGGGAGGAAGTCACAAGCCTGTCCACAGGGATGGGCCTTGAAAAGGGGCACTGCAGTGGGGAATAAAAGGGCTGGGAACTGGGAAAGCCTGGCTACAGATGCTGGGTTTCGTCGTGCTCCCACAAAACCCTCCCGCTGGCAGAGCGGGGTCCAGCCTCCCTCCCAGGGCTGATCCCCACAGCCCCTGATCCTGGGAATGGCTAAGCTGATTGCAACAGCCCCGGAGATCTGCATCAAGCCTCTCCTCCTTCCCAGCACACCCGATCAGGCCGCCTGATTGTGTCATTTATTCCCCCGTAAACAGAGCAGCCAAAGGAGAAACCCAGCCCAGAAATGAGAAACTTTCCTGGAGACACAGCTGGGCCATGCAGGAGGAGCAGAGCAGGGATGAGGCTCCCCGGCCTGACCTCACTTGTGCTGGAGCTGCCTTGGGCTGGAGGCACAGCAACGTCATCTGCAACCCAGTGCCCGGCTGGCAAAGACCCCTGGTGGGTCCATCCTGCCCCACAGGACCCTCCAAAAGCACCCACAGCTCTGGAGGAGAACACAGCCAGCCCTTGCGCTTCAGGGCAGGAGCCGATCCTGGCTTGCCACAGCAGGGAGGAGCTGCCCCTTCCAGGCATGTTCCCTACTGTCCATTCTTCCCTGCTGCCACTACCAAGCGCTTTCCCTGGGCTGAAAGGCAGGCCTGAGGTCCAAAGCCAAACTCTGCAGCAGTGGGGCTCAAATCCTGCTGCCTGCTAGCAGGGGTTGTGTTATATCCCACCAGGGAGTGACTTCCAACAGCTCACACCCTCCTGTGGGGGTGCAGGCTGCTGGACTCCATTATTCCTGTGGATCCCTTCCAACTCAGGATGTTCCGTGACTCCATGACTGCTGTGCAGGGTGACTTGGTGAGCAGCCACAGCTGGGATGCCACAGAGGCACTGCAAACTGTCCCACTGTCACCAGGCCACCGTGTCCTGCAGTGGAGGAGATGCTGGGCCATCCTGAGGGGCAGGGGAGGAGCAGGGGCTCTTTGCCAACCTCGCCCTGTGCCACAGCTCAGCGCTCAGAGCCCCAGCTCCCCTCCAGCTGTTTTGGGAGCTCCCCCTCTGCCAGGGCTGCCCCAAGCGGGGCCCGGGGCTGTCCCTGGAGCTGCTCAGCCTGGCTGCGGTGCCAGCTGCCGGGGGCTGGCGTGTGAGGGAGGCAGGCTGTGCTGGAGCTGCTTGCCGAGGGTGATTCCCCCTCGCGTGTCAAGGGCAGCCAGCAAAGCGCTGGCTCCTTCCCTGCCTTCCCAAGAGGAAGGGGAACAGGCGGAGTGGCAGGCTCAGAGACGGCACAGAGGCACCTGACTCACACTTCTTGTGTCTTCTCCTTGTCTCCCACCCTCCACACCACCTCTGGCTCTGCCTTTCTGGCACCTCTGCACACAACAGCATCGCTCCGCCGTGCCAGGAGGAGCAGCCTGACAAATCCACAGCAGCGAAACTCGGTGTTCAGGGAGCCGGGGGTGTGGGAAGGGGAGGGCTGGGGGGGTTCACTCGGCCCTGTCACGCTGCAGAAGCACTTCCCTGTCACCCCTGCCTCGAAAGCTCTGCACTTCACAAACACAAATGCAAAGACATCCGGCATCTGGAAGCACCATGACAGGAGTTTTTAGCCACAAAACAGCAAAAAGCCCCCACTGTCCTTGCCTGGCACTGCCAGATGAAGAAGGATCAGGCTGAAGCATGCACAAAGCTTGTTTGAAAACTCCTCTTGATCCACTGCCTTTGTTTTTTTGCAGAGGTAGAAACAGAGCAGAAGACCTTGAGGGAGGCAGAGAAGTCACTGGCTGAATCCACAGCCTATGAAACCTCGCCAAGTCACTGAGAAACCTCTGAACCACTGCTCAAATAGATTTTAAATGGAGTCCCAGGCCTTCCTACGCTGAGGGTGATGAAGAATAAAATGAACCGAGAGCTTTTCAATGCACACATTGAAGACAAATGGCTTTTTCATTGATAATGCCAGGAGCTGCAGCCAGGGGATTTATCAGCATGTTTTGGCACCTCTCGGGACTGCAGGATTCTGCCCATACTTGTGTTAAGTGACACATTAACAGGAGCAGGAGTGCAAGAGGAGTGCAAGGACTCACAGCAGCTCAAAGAACCACAGAAGCTGCTGCCAGAATTCAGCTCTCAGAGTCCACCTGTGGAGAGCAACTCCTGCAGTGCAGGCAGCAGCTCCCAGCCAGGTTGTTTGGCTTGGATTGTCCTCTGCAACACCACAGCTGCTGTCCCAGAGGAAGCTCCGGGCCGGGAATCAGCCACAGTGAGCACAGGAGACGATGGTTCAGCTTCAGCCCAGTCATCCCTGCCCTGTCTCATCCCCAGCTTGGGGAGGCTGGGATGTCCTTGTGCCCTGTCCACCCTGCCTGTGTGTTCTGCTCTTCATTCCCCTCAGGAAGCTCTTCCCAGCCTTGCTGTCACAGTTATGTGGCTCTAGGGACCGTGCGGGAACCCAGGCATGGTGGAGATGAATCTTGGAGAGACAGTAATGACTTCTGTCAGATTAATAAATTAATAAATCTCCCATTTATCCTCCAGATTTAATTTCCAATCCTTGCGTTTTCTCTTCCTGTCACACAAACACACCATGGAAAAATGTGGGGAAGGCACAAGAGGAGCAGGAAAGGGGAGAAGGAGGCTCCAAGTAAGGCCCACCTTCCCCACTGTGAAGCTGTTTAGCATCTCCAAGCCACTGAAATGGCTCCTAAAGTTGCAGAAAGGTGAGAGGAGCAGGAGAAACTCTGCCTGCACAACGAGCATCCCCCTTGATGGAAAAACCCAGCTCTGTGCAGACATCTTCATCTTGGCTCTCTGTCTGCACTCACTGCAGAGTCAATGAAGAGAAATTCCTAATTCAGGCACTGTGCATAAGAAGTCCACCTGGGGCTGGATAAATCCGAGCCTGGAAGTGCCCATTTATTTCCTTGGACACGAGGGAGTCTGGATGATTGGCTCTGTATTCCCCTTCGGTGTCAAAGCAGGGTCTTGCAGGGAGCTCTCTCAGTGAAACCGAGCCTTTCTCACTGACCTGGACAAGAGGGAGAGCTCTGCTCGTCCAGAGGCTTCCCCAACCCAAAATCTCTTGTTCAGGAGACCTCAGCCTCTGTCTTCTCAAGGAGCTGCTGAGCTGGAGAACCCATTTCAGGAGAGCCTTTTCTCAGAAATGACTTCTGAAGTGTTACTCTCCTTAGAGGGTCTTAACCACAAGGGGAACATCAGCTGAACCGGTCTCCTCCTCCTTGGCACCACTGGTTCTTGCCCAAATTTCGGAGCAGAGCATTTGTCTTTCCCCTTCTCCCTTTGCAAACTCCCCCTCTGTGACAAGTGACACCGGCTGCCGATCAGATTTCGGACTCATCACTTAAAGATGATGCATTTTGGCCCAGTGCTCAGTCCAGCCTTTGTAAAATGACGCTTGGTCCCACCCCCTGCTGCCCTCCTGGACCAGTCTGAGGCAGAGGCAGTGGGAGCCCAGCTGGGTTTGTTGCAGGGGAGGAGGCGCTGCAAGGACCTGCCCCTGTTTCCCAGCTCAGCGGAGCTCAAGCGGAGCATCCATGTAGAAATAACAGGAAGGGGAGGAAAATTAGGATCCTACTGTGGGCCATCAGGTCTTTTCCATTCCTTTCCCAGTCACACATCCCTGGATGACCCTGGATTCCCTGCCTCGCTTGCAATTTCTTGCTGGCAAGCACGCAGGCAGGAAGATGAGAGGCTTCTTGCCAAAAAATAGGTGGTGAGAGCAGGAATAAGAGCAGGGACATTAGAGAAGCCAATAGAACCAACCTCTCCTGCTCAAAGCATTGCTCTCCTGTGCATCCCAGACAGCAGGACGCTCACCTGTGCAGGTGCAGGGCTAAGCCAGCGCTTTTCCTTGTTATTTCGGGGAAGCAGAAGGAAAATCCCCCAAGGATGGCTGCAACCCACGGCCGTATTCCGGGCACAGAAGGTAAAAAAAAAAAACAGCCAGAACAAAAGGCAGCAGCGGCTCCCTGCCCCCTCCCTGCAGATGTCCGCTGGCTGCTGCCTAATCCGCCCGGGCAGCCAGGCAGCAGTGTCACCCCGCGGGGGGACAGCGCTGTCCCCTCCCCACGCCCCGCACAAAGCGGGGGTCAGCGGGGCCGGGGGCGGCTCATCCCCGCTCCGCCGGGAGCAGGAACAAAGCGCCGGGGCCGGGAATTCAGCGCAACCAACAGCATTTCCATGCTAATGAGCGCTCCCGGTTCCATCCTGCCGCCCGTGGCAAATTGGAGCGAAAATCCGGGCTTGAGAGGATGCAACTTTTATGTCCGATGAGCGTCGCTGGGCTCCAACACCAATCCTCTCCCTCGGTTTATTTTTAATTGACTCCTACTAAGCCGGAGTGCATTTTCATCCGTTCCAAATGGAGCAGCTGTTGAAACTGAAAATCAGCAGCAGAAAGTGCGGACGTTTCTATTTTGCGGTGTTCGCTCCTCAGCGCTCCATTTCCAAACCTCAGCAGCCTGCCCAGAACAAAGGATGCCTCGGCGCAGAGCATTAACCCCATCCTGAAACCTCCGAATCCCCATCCTTGCAACCCTCACATTCCACCCTGAAACCCTCACATTCCATCCCAAACCCCTCACATTCCACCCTGAAACCCTCACATTCCACCCTAAAACCCCTGCATTCTCATCCTGCATGTTCCCATCCTGCACTCCTGACATCCTCATCCTGCAACCCTCACATCCCCACCCTGTACCCCTTTATATCCCCATCCTGCAACCCCTATATCCCCAAACTGCAACCCCTGCATCCCAATCCTGCAACCCCTATATCCCCAATCCTGCAACCCCTGCATCCCAGTCCTGCATCCCTCACCTCCCCATCCTGCATTCCTTGTGTCCCCATCCTGCACTCCTCACATCCTCATCCTGCACCCCTCACATCCCCACCCTTCAATCCCTGCATCCCCATCCTGCAACTCCTGCACCTCCATCTTGCATCCCTTCCATCCTCATCCTCCAAAACCAGTGCCCCCAACCTATATCCTTTACATCCCCGTCCTGCAGTGCCAGGTCTCTGGGTTATTATCCCTCCCTGGATCCTGCACTGAGTGTCACCAGCACAGTGAATACGTGCAGTGCAAGGAGAGCCTGGAAAAGCTCTGTCCCTCATGCAGGGAGTGCTTTAATCAACAGGGGCAGCACCAAGGTCTGACCAACTGACCAGCACACAAACGCCAGCACCTCAGAAACAAGCCCTGGCAAGGCTCTGCCCCCTGGAGTGGACAGCTGGACTCCAGGAGCTCATCCCAAGGCTGGGATTTAGCAGGCAGGATGTTGGGATCAGGCACCAGAGCCGACAAGCTGGGGCTTGGTCCTGCTCGCAAATAAGCCGTGCCCTCCTCCACAAGGCAAACACCAGCTGGCCACGCCGTGGCCATCCCGCTGCTTAGTCCCAAGGGATAATAATCCCGAGACCTGGCACCGCAGAATACACCAGACAACCCTGGGGACTGCCAAATCCCTGCACCAAGCCAGAATCAACATGGAAATGCTGCAAATGGGAGCACCTGGGATACAGCCGGGGAGCTGGGACAGGATCCCTCCAGCAGGGAGTGAGCTCTGGGGTCTGGCTGGCTCTGAGGACACTCAGAATTCACTCTCTGCAAAGAGGGGCAACAGCCAATTCCTAGGGGTGTGTGCCAGTGGTTTTGCAGGTAGCCTGGCCATGGAGTCCAGCTGCAAGTGCCTGCTGGAGAGGTTTCTGTACGTGGCAAGAATTGCTAATGGGGGAATAAAAGCTCGGCCTCCCTCCCTGAGGAGTTTGCAACAGGGTTTCTACAGGAACAGTTATCCAGGGCCTGCATCCCTAATCCCAACAGAGCCAGAGGGAAGCTAGATCCTGGTGTAGGAAGGATATCCCTCTCTCCTTGTCTTCCTTGGAGGGCAGAATCCAAACCCAGGAAGGAGCAGGAGGAGGGGCAGTGGATGCAGGTAACACTTTGCTGACACGTGTCAGCAGGGCTTCCTCTGTAAATAATATTTCACACCAGGGGCATGCTGAGTGCCAGTCAGTTCAGGTGCTTTGGCATTTCTTAGGTTTGCTGGGAGCTGAGGTGCTCAGAAAACCTGTCACTGACCAGTGTGCTCCAATCTTAAAAACAACTGATTAATTAAAAGCTGACCCTGAGCTTTTTTTTGAAGGTCTGTCCCTAGCTCTAAACCCCGAAAATGCCATTTTTATCTTTTGCCAACCAAACAAATCCAGCTTCAGACCTCTGATTAAATATTAACAACTTTGCACAGACCACAAGCAAGCTCCACAGCTATTTATTGCTCCAAAGGCAGCTGCAGCAAGAAACACAGAACAAAACAAACAAAAACCAGCCAGGAACGAACGGTGTCATCCACATCAACAAGTTTCCCTTGTATGCTTGAGTCAGCTCGGAGCCAGGGGGCATTTCAAGCACGATTCACTGGGCTCAGAGCTCGGGGAGCTGGTGCTGTCAGAGCTCTCCCAGCCCCAGATGCCTCCCAGCACCCCTTTCTGGAGTGCTCCATGGGCTGGTGACGTCAGTGGTCCTCACTTTGGATCTCACTGCAAAACCCCTGTGATGCCTGAAGAGCTGGGGGAGGGTGAACTGGTGCCTGGCTGGATTTACCACCCTTTCATCCCCGTTTCCAAGCCCAGTTTAGGGCTGGCAGAGGCCTGGCAGTGACATTTAGGGACACAGAGATGAGATGAGGGTGTGCAGGAGGCACTGAGCCCACCAGCAGCCACAGGGGTCAATGTTTGTCCCTGTGCAGTCACAGCCAGGGCCAAGTGTGGGACACCACTGCAACCAAGGTCAAAATAACGTCCCCGTGCCCAAATTCCCCAGTGTGACCTTCCCTTTGTACACCCCACACATCCAGGAAGGCTTTTCCCCAGTATCACTCGATCCCCCGGAGCGACAGGACAAAAGGGGATTGTTCCCCATCTTACTCCTAATCATTACTGGAAATGAGGAAGCAGCTGTGCCTGTGTTTGGGCGCTGAGCCAGGCTGGGATCCCCCTCCCCACCTGATTTCCAGGCACGGGCTCAGGTTTCTGACGCACGGGATCAAATAACCCATCACTCAGGGCAAGATATTATCCCCTATTACCAATTCCATGCAAACAGCTCTGCTCTTCCCAGGATTAAAAGCCAATTACAGAACCTTGCTTTTGAAGGGGAGAGGAAGCTGAGAGGAGGGGTTTTTGTGGGGTTTTTGTTGGTGTCTGGCAGGTAGGAAATATCCCCCATAAGGACTATCGATGAGTTCTTTTCAGATGGCATTGATTTCGCTCAGAGCCATTTGGGACTTGTGTCTCCAGAGGAAAAAGTGAAACACAGAGAGGACAACAAAATCCCCACAAGCCATGTCCTAAAAAGGAATTTTATTTGCAGGAGGATCAATGGTGTTTGCTGAAGTCAGCAATTGGTGTTTTGGGTTTCAGAGCTTTCTCAGGGCAAGGGAGCCTTACTCTCAAGGTGAAGAGCAAGCTCATAAATCTGGGAGAAGCTTCAAGCCCAGAATCTGCTGATTCCCCGCTGCAGGGAGGGCAGAGCCAACAGGAAAAGGGCATTCGCTCTGCAAACAAGCAGCAGGATGAGCGCTTGTAAATCGCTGGTCACAAGGGAACAGGTGACATTCAGCCCCGCTGCACTCAGAGCTGGGATAAAGGGGAACACAAAGGTGACTTTAAGCCAGCTCTGCACTCACAAGGGCCATGGGAGCACCTGGTTCCTCCTCTCAGCTCCCAGCACAAGCCTCAGGTCTGATGCTGGGAAAACAAGGCCTGCCCCTGGCCCCAAAGCCTAAAATCATGGAATGGGTTGGAAGGGAACTTAAGAGATCAACTTCCCACTCCCTAGCCATGGACAGGGACAACTTCCAGGTTGTTCCAAGCCCTATTCAATCTGAAATGCCTCCCATTGCCTCCTGCCCTGGGAGCAGACGTGTCCAGAGCAGGGGGAAAGCTGGAGATGGGAAAATCTCCGGCTGGGACTGCAGCCAGCACAGCCAGACTCCACCACAAAAGTGCACAGAGAGAACCCACCCCATCGATCCCGCTTCTCCGGATTTAGGAGGAACAAACAAAAAGCCTCATCATCAAAACCCCCAGACTGCCTTTGCAGCCAATGTCCTACCCAAAATGGGCCCTGGGTTTAGGGTCACAGGATCATTAGGGTTGGAAAAGCCCTCCACGATCATCGAGTCCAGTTTTTGCCCCAACACCCCCTTATCACTAAACCACAGAGCTTCCCCCAGCCTGCTCCTATTGCCCCCCTGCCTCTCCCAGGCTCACGCTGCTCCCAGCCCCAGTACCACCAGCTTGGAACCAGCTCCTGCCAGCCCTGCCACTGAGAGCAGCCTTGTGGTGCCAGGGGAAGGGGGACCAGGGGTGTCGAGCTCTTGCCAGCGGGTGTTTAGCACACCCACCCACCTCAGCAGGCAGGTAGGTGACCCCTCAAGGTCCCCTGCAACCTGAATTATCTTCTATTCCTACCAGGATGCTAAACCAGCACAAAAACATGTCTGTCTCTCTGTCAATCTGTCACTTTGCGTTCGCTTCATTCTCATCCGTCAAACATTAGCCCAGATCTCACTGTCAACAAGCAGATATTTATTTGTTGTTTCCTCTTTTGTTTGCTTTATTTTCCAGGCCATTTCCACTGGAGATACACCCAGGCAGGCAGAGCCATACGCACACAAATAGCAGGGCACCATTTTCACTCTATTCCAGGCTTTTTTTCCTGGAAAGACTGGGAGTAACTCACTCTGACAAGTGACTCTTTGCATTAAAACCAAGCTGCCAGGCTCCTCTTGGCTGCACACCTGGGCAAGGTGAGGGCATCTGGGCTGGGCAGAGATATCTTTATAAGGTCCTTGCAACCCAAACCAGTCTGGGATTCCATGGGAATGGCTCCAGGGCTGGGGGAGAGGCAGAGCCCCCTGTCAGAGCATCCTCACTGCCTGCGGCCATGCCAGAGGGGCAGGAGAGCTCCCAGACCTCACCTGAACAGCTCCAGACCTCACCTGCACAGCCCAAACCCTCACCTGAACAGCTGCAGACCTCACCTGAACAGCTCCAGACCTCACCTGCACAGCCCCAAACCCTCACCTGGCTGCTGCCACACACGTGGATGAGAGACCCAGCTTGGAGGGGAAGGGAAAGGCGGAGAGCAGGAGGAGCCTGGGGACAGCACAGCCCTGAGGGGGACACGGGGAGGAGCCAGAAGGGTCCCCTCCCTCTCCCCTTCATTTCCGCCGTGGATAAAAAAAAAAAAAGGAACACTTTTCCTGCCTGGATGTTTTTTCCCGGCGTCCCCGGCCCATCTCAAGCCACCCCCGTCGCCATGGCAACGGGCCGAAGGAACAGATGGGCCTGGCAGCCAAATCCCCCTTCGAGGCGAATGCTCAGGGCCACACGCCTTGGGGACAGCGAGGTCACCCCCTGGCACCCCTTTCCTTCATCCTCCCACCGTGGTGAGGCCTTGGTGGCTGCTGGGGTGTCCTTGCAGGAAGAAGGGACGTGGCTCCCCCTCCCAAGGGGCCTGAACCGTCTGAGATCCACCTGGGCTCGCCTGGCTGTGGGGAAATCCACATTTTCTCAGACATCTGGAGCATCTCCCTGCCCGCCTCCAGCAAACCTCACCCCTAAACCAGGGCATTGCACAACAGGACGGGCAGAGGGGACGAAATTCCCATCCCTGCAGTGAGTGGGCACAGGGCTCAGCTGCCCCAGCCTCGCCGGCTTTCCCAGATGGATTCATCCGACCAGACTGGGATGAGGAGCGGGGTGGGTGAGGATAAAACTCAGCCACTAATCTCCCTGTGGATTAACCATCCACGTGGGGCTGTGGTGTGGGGCTTTGGAGCAGGCAAACAACAGCTGAGCCCTCCTGGAGATCCCACAGCTCCTCTGGAATATCTGAGAGGAGCAGCCAGGCCTGTCCTGGGCACCCAGAGAGAAGAGGGTGTTCTTTCACCTCATCTTTCACCTCATCTTTCACCTCCTCTTTCCTCACCGTGTTTGCACAGGGAGCTGCAAACCTGATGCAGCTTGTTGTGCTCAGCCCCAGAACTGGTTCCCTTTTTGGGGGAAAACAGCAAGTGTGAAGCTACACTTCAAAGCCTCCAAAGCTGTCTGGGCCTGCACAGGTGAAGGGCTCTCTGTGGGGAAACACGGACTGAAGGCATCGAGAAACTCTGCTGCAAGAAAAGGAAAGATAAAAAGAAATGGCTGTTCCTTTAGGAACTTCAGCACAGGCTGTCTCAGCTGCTTGAGCCCTTTTTCTCCTGAAAAACCCAAAGCAACACTCGCTCTCCAGAGCCAGTTTTGGAGCTGTTACCACCATTATCCCAACTTCCTTCGCTCCACACAAATCCCTGTGGACCGTGGCTGAGTTCTGCAGCCCTGTCCTCATTCCCACAGGGGCCACACAGCTGCTTTCCTTGCCCAAGGAGTCCCCAGGAGATTCCGGGACTGGGAAGCAGCATTTCCCAGGGCTCAGAGGGGGCTGAGGACGGGCAGCAGGGTGGGAGATGATGGCGCTGGGAGGCTGCAGGGAGCGGGGAGCCGAACCCCTCCCGCCTTCCCTTCCCTTCCCTGCCAGGCTGCTCCCTGCCCGTGGCCCTGGCACGCTCTCAGGGGTGCCGGGTGCTGGCCTGGGGGCCCAGCCCGGCCCAACCGGCTCCCAGCCCACACCCGTGGGAAGCTCGGGAGCCCGTCCTGCCTCTCAGGTGCGGCCCTTGGCCCGCGGGCGGGAGAGCGCTCGGCTGCCAGCTTGGATGCGGCCGCCGCTGCTGGAGAGGGAAGGGCAGCTCTGCCAGGGAGGGCAAAGCCCCCCTTTTGGGGGCTTCCTTTCCTTCACAGGGGGTTCCCAGATCTTTTTTCCTGCTGCTGTCTGGAATCCCAGGGCTTTTCTCTGCAGAACAGGTTGGGTGCAGGAGCAGCCGTGCCCGCGTCCCACGCACCAGCACAGCCCAGCCTGCCCCACACCCTCCCCCTGCCCCGAGAGCCCACCTCCTTCCTTCCCTGTGCTCTCTTTCCCGGATCAAAGCTGCCTCCCCTCCCTGTATTGCAAACATTATTCAGCTCTGAGATAAGAAGCTCTCTAGCAGCACTTTATGAATCCCACAGGAGGCAGAAAGAAGCAGAGTGAAAGGGCTTAGTGTGGCCAGGACAGGGACTAATGTTCCACGAAACACCTTTGCAGAAGAGAGCCACGTCTTTTTCCCAGAAAGTCTCCTGGGAAGCTTGGGTAATAATTAACAATTATCGAACTTTAAACCCTCCATCTCTCTCTCTGTGTCCTGACCAGGATTTTGTAATAACTCCCCCAGTCTGGAACACTCCCAGCCCGGGGTGCTGGGGTGCACTGGGGCTGCAGGATGAGGAGGAGGAGGATGCAGACAGACTCCGTGGGCAGGCAGGAGGCAGCTGCTGACTCTGCCGCTTCCCTGCTTCTCCACTGAGCTTGGATGTGAACCTCCCTTCCTTCCTCCAACGAATCCTGCAGCTCCTTTGGCCTCAGAATGAAGCGGCTCTTTGTGGTTCTTCCCAGGGAAGTTTCTCCCAGCCTTGGAATGCCATAGACTCTTGCATATGGCTGAAATCGTCATCAGCCCAGGAGAGAGACTGGAGAGCTTTTCTAGCACACAGACACTTGTTTAAACCCATCTGCTGTCTGAGCAGCCACAATTGGTGCCGTGTGAGGCTCACACTGGGACAAGTTGGGTGGCTCAGTGGGCCTGGGTTCCATCACAGCCTGGTGGAAGGACCACAGAGTTTTGGAAGTGCTCACTCATGCAATAAAGGGTGTTCCTGTTATCTGCATCCTGCCACGGGGCAACTCAAGTGTCAGGAATCCTGCTCACAGCCATGTAGGGAGTTTTTGGGAAATCAAAACACGTTGCAGGTGTCTGGAGGCTCCCACTGCCGTCATGGCAGGACATCCTTCCTGCCTCAGCACCCACGGCAGACCCAAGGACGGGGCACGACGTGAATCCCTGTCACAGTCATTCCTGGTGCATTGCCCAGCAAAGAGCCCGGGTGCGGGTGGGAAGGCAGCAGGGCTGTGCAGAGATGTCCAGCCCACACCTCTCACCCACCTGCAACCCCTCTTCTGGAAACCAGAGGTGACCCAAATGCAAAACCAGCAGAGTGAGAAATCAAGAGACCTTTGAATTCAAGTGGGCAGGGAAGCCAATGGGCCATGGTCACCTGATTCCATGCACATCCCACACCCAGAGCTGGCAGAAACTGGGCCCAGTGTTTGCACCGACAGAATATTTGTACATGGATCCATACAAAAGCATTCCCTGCCTTCTAAACTCCCTGGGCAAGGAGCTGCCTGCTTCTGAAAAGAGGCCAAACAAAGGGGAGTCACCTTTGCTTGTGCTCCTGCTTGGATCAGGGAGGATCAGGTGTGCAAGGCACCCTGCAGACACAGGGCAATGCAAGAAGAGCAGAGAGGGACAGCTCCGGCAGCTCCTGACAAGGAAAGGCACACAGAGGTGAAGGGAGCTGGCCAAGGATATTCCAGGGAGCTCGTGGCAAAGCCAGGAAATGCTGCCAGCACTTCTGAGCTCAGCCTGCCTTTGCCATCACCTCCAGGCCATTCTTTCCCTGTAAGTAAAAGCTGATTCACGCCTGGTAGGAGTCGGTGTGAGGCAGCAGATATTCCCATTTCCAGTGAGGTACTGTAAGGTACTCCACGGGCACAGCAGCATTTGAAATGTCAAGAATACAAAAAAATATATGTACTTAAAGAGAATGATTTGAGCCTTTTATTTCCAAAGTGAGTTTAGAGGCAGTGAAAGGTCTCAGATCAATACCAGCAAAACTGCAAATTGGAGTCCTCCCCTTCACCACAGAGAGGGTACAGCTGAGACAGCATCTGCACCAACAGCCTGCCCACAGCCCCTGCCAGCCTGCCTCAGCTCTGACCTTGAGGAGTTGCCTTCAAGTGGGAGAGGGAAACTCCCCCTTCCCTTGCAGCCCTGGGCTTTTGTTCCCCGGCTGCTGATTTATTTAACTTGGGTACATTCTGTCTAGGGAAGAACCCGAGCCTCGATAAACTCACTCCACGCGCACACCAAGGAGAAGCCCACTTCATCCTGCAGGTGGAGAGAAATCCCACGGGGGTTTTGCAGCACAGATTTTGAGGTAAATCCAGAAGAGAGCTTAAGTACCAGGCTGGCTGTGGCATTTTGGAAGGTGAGATGCAGTTGCCTGCTCAAGTGCTCCATGATAAACAGGCTTTTCTTCCCCTCCCCTGCCCCACAGCCGTCCCTGTGCTCGGCCCCGTGCCTCAGGGACCCCTGGAAAGGTTGTCCCCATCCAAAGCTGGGATCAATACAGCTGTCAGGCTCTGGCCACATAACCCCTGCTAATTGGAATTACAACAGGCAGACTGCAGCTTTCACTCCATCTCTCTGTGGCTTGTCATAATGTAATCAAAATCTCTCTCTCTTTATCACCGAGCGTGACGGGAGCAGAGGCGGCCACGAGACTACAGATTCCTTCAGAGCTCGCTGGGGCTGCGGAGCTTTGCCACAGGGCTGGGAAAAGAACCCCTCTGCCAAAACTCCAGCTTTGGGATGAGCAGGATAATGGGAGAGAGATGGGGACATGGGGTGCTGTGGGCAGGGGCTGCAGCACCAGGGTGAGAGCAGAGGCAGCCACAGGTTGGTCGTGGAGGTGGGCAGAGCCCAGCAAGGAGCCTCCCTCCTCTTCCTCGCTGCCTCCTGCCATCCCAGGCTCCTGCCTCCCCTCAGCCACAGGTTCCCACTGGCTGCCAGAGCCAAAAGCGAGCTGGGGATCACTGGAAGAGGCACGAGGCAGCCTGGCACGGGCACGGGGCACTGAGCAGCACTCAGAGCAAAGCCCTGTGCTTGCACAGGAGCCCGGGCACGTCTCGCTCCCCCTGCTCCGAGGGCTCGGCCAATTTACGGACCCGGGGTGATCCATCCTGGGCAAATGGAGCAGCATCTGTGATTTGTTGGTCATTATTAAACAGCAGTAATGCAGGGCTGGATTACCCAGAGGAGGGAAGGATCAGCAGCCTGGACGTACCCAGCTCCCCCGAGAGTGGCCATAAACAAAACTTAAATAATTAGAGTGCTTGGGTGGAGATGCAGCCTCTAAGTATTCTTAGGCTCGCACAAATAAAGGAAATAAATTCTTGGAAGGTGCCAGGCTGGATGGGGCAGAGGGAGGCTCATTTTCCAGATCACTTGAGAGCAGCCGTTATAAATCTCAGTGAAAGATGCACCTCCCCAGGCTGGCGATATTTTTAAACTCCGAGAGAGAGAGAGGGGGGAGAGAGAAAAAACACATTTTAGTATTTACACCACAGGCAAAATGGGTATTTAAAAATCAGGGTACATTTTCCAAAGTCTGTTCCTGCCACGCCAACAAATAATTTTCTTTCTATAGTGTGCTAGCTGGCAATATTAGCCCCAGAGAATTCGCTGCTACCACCGTCATTCTGTTGTGAGCTGAGAAATCAAACTCCCAGAAGGACTGGGGGAGTCAGGGAATAATGGTTCTTTCACTGGCAAATTGCTACTCCAGCTCCCAACTGAATCAGCAGCAAATGCAAATCCTTGGAATCCTGAGGGGTGACTCCTGCCCTGTTCCTGCTTGCTTGGTGTCTGGGGTGATGTCCCAGGGGAGTGTCCCAGCCGAGGTGAGGCCACCTGAGCTCTGGAGCAGGGAATCCATGGATCGGCATGGGCAGGGTCACCAGGGCAGTTTTCCTTCCCGATCCTTTGCTGTGCTCCAGCTGGTCAGTGCTTCCCGCCCTGCACAGGGGCTGGGTTTTGGGTGGACATCCAGGAAATCTCGTCAAGAGCTGACTGATCACGGGCTGAATGAGGCTGCAGGTGACAGGATGTGAGAGCTCCCAGCCTGGCTCTTCTGGAGAACCCCAAATAAGAGCTGCCAGGGCACTGCCTTTCCCTGCAACCACTGCAGCCTTCCTGTTCCTCAGTCCTGCTCCTTGTTCCCTCCTCAGGCACAGAGAACATCCCCCCTTCTACAAGCTCCGCTCTGTTCAAGCCTTTCTCCCTCCCTCCCACCCCTCCCCAGGACTGCTGCCATCCTCCCAAAGGATCCCTCCTATCAAAGGGATACACGAGCACACCCATCAGGCATCACAGCATCCAGCAAATCCCCAAACAAGCCTCCTCCGAAGATCAGAGCGCGCTGTAATCACTCCCTGTGCGAGGAGATCCCAACGAGCCCTCCCCCACTTGCCCTGGGTTCTTGCTGAACCTGAGCATGAGGTAAATTTGGCAAAGCTCAGCCCCATTGCTGGGAAAAGTCTCTCCATGAAACTCACACACACAGAGCTCCCGGCCTCTCCTGCTCCCATGGCAGCACCCAGATATTGGAGGGCTGAACTGGAGTAAAGAGATCCAAGGCTGCCCTTTCCCTCGAAAATAAACTCACCATTCCCAAGTAAAATATCCAGCACTCCATCGAGCCTAGCAGAGCCAAGAGGGTCCTGTATCCAATGGAAACTGGCAGCTGATATGAATTACAGCATGGCAGGGATGCTGCTATGCAACACATCCCTGATCCTCAGCGGCCATAAATGGGCACAGCCTTGGTTCTCCCCTGTATCCAGAGATGCCCCTTCCTCCAGCACGGTCCCCAGACACTCTGTTGGTGCAGCTGACCAGGGGAAGAGCCCAAAGAGGCCGAGGAATGTGCAGCTTGTGCAGCTGTGCACCACCAAATCTGCTGCTGCCTCCTTGTCAGCCCTTAAAACAACACTGCTGCTCACACTGCCTTGGCTGAGTGAGGGGACAGGCAAGAGCAAGGAAATACAGCTCCTCCAGAATGGGGGAGATCTCCTCGTGTGCTCTTACAGCCCCTATCTGGTACCAGGCTCGAGCTGAGCTGGCTCACGTTGGGCTGCTCAAGGACAGGGCAGGGTTCATCTCTCCCCGGCTGCTCTCCCTGCCCTGAGTGCCGCAGTTCCCCACACAGGACAGCCAAACCATCCCGTGTCAAGCTGCTCTGCAAGGAAATCAGGAACAGTGACAGAAACCCTGACCTTTCTCCTCCCTTACTTCTCCTATTAAACTCTCCCCTGGGTTTGTGACTTCTGCCCATCAGGGACCGTTTGTAACCCTTGGCTTTGCCAGGACACTCAGCGCAACAACCTCTAATTACAGCTCTCTGCTCTTGAGTCACAGCGGCCTCTTGTACACATCAGCACCAGACCCTGAGTCCACAGGCAGAACTCTGCCCCCAGACTGTGCCCTTGGGCTGTGAAAATGGCCAATGGAAAGCTGCTCAAGCAGCATCTCCCTCGGTCCAGAGGGTGTCCTGCCAGCAGATAAGAAATGAAACCTGGTTTTGCCACATGTGAGAACCTCAGTGCAAGGAGCAGACACCAGGTGAAATCCAGCCACAGACACAGCTACAGAGCCTGCACTGCAGCAGCCTCGCTGCCTGGAGCCTCACAGAGCACAAGGCTGCTTCTGCTCTCAGGTGGCCACACAGCACTTCATTCCAGCCCTGTCCTGTCCCTCACAGACAGGCCTTTGTGCTGGGAATGGCTCTGGGAAGGCTGGATGTCAGCCCTGGCTGCAAGCTGCACGGACCCTCTGTCACTCCTGGCCGTGCCTCCGGATGCCTCTCTCCAGCACAGGGAGAGGGAGGGATGGACCTTGCACAAGAGAAGCAAAATAGCGTCAAAATCAGCCTGATTACAGGGTTTCCCAGGTAGGGAGAGAACTGCTGGGAAGAGCGATGGAGGCTGAGCCCTCTTGCCTAACCAGGCTTGGGAGTACCTGCTGTCTCTCAGCCAGGTGGTCCATCTGGTGCCTGCCGCTGCTCCAAGGCAGGGATGTGATTTGCAGGTCCTGGACCGCATCTGGAGCATCCCTGCATGGTCGGGAGCAGATGGAAGCGCTTTGCTGTTTCCCGCAGCTAGAAAGGCAAATAGGCTGAGATGGAGGACAGAAAACCTCTCCATTGTGTCTTGACTCCCAGGAAGGAGAATCACACTGATCCTGCCTCTCCTAAGCTCCTCTCCCTGCACACCTGGAGGCTGAAGTGCTGTCCACCAGTCCCAACTGGTCTGGCTCAGAGCCAGGGAGGGCAGGCCTGCAGCAGAGCGAGGCAGAGTTGGGTGGATAATGCTGAGAAATGCTTCCCTCTTGCATCACACCCAATAATGTCAAGGGAGGATTATAAACCTCCTGCAGGGACTGCTTTGTGGTGGGGGAATGGAGAAGAGATGGTTCATCAGGTTGGGTCAGTTCCTCCCACCCATCCCCAGCACCCCACAGAGCTGCTGACTGTGGAGACCGCTGGCCAGGCCCTCTGTGCCTCCCTAACCTGGGCCTTCCTGTCGCCCCGGGCTGGGGACAGCAGGCACTGAAGCTGTCTCCCCTTCTCCTGGCCAGGAACTGCTGTTTGCCTGCACTGGGACTGCAGCAGCTCTGGTGCTGCTGGTCTGTGGGAAGGGCTGCGCTCAGCCCCAGACGGGACAAACGCTCAATGGGCAGCAGGAGCTGAGCTCCCCACGTGTCCCCAAGTGCCCCTGGAGGCTGGGACACAGCACGGAGAGGAACACGGTGCTGCAGAGGGCAGTGAATTTCCCTTCCCGTTTCTCCATGTGGCAGAGAAGGGACTTTAAACCCAGTGTGGTGGCAGAGGGGAAACTCTCCTTCCTCCCACGAGTGGTGCTTCAGCATTTGAGCAGCTTGGTGAGGGTTTTTCTTCTGCTACAGAGCCGAGGGGTTCCCCTTGAAAACCCTGTGCGTGTGCTGGGATGTGCCTCAATCCAGCCCGGACTAATCCTTCCCTGGGAGAAGCCAAGGAAACTGCACCTGGGAGAACATCCATGGCTTAACAGCAGCCAGGAGGAAACGTGTCATGAGACATCTCGTTCCTTAGTTAAACAAATCTTCACCTGGAACGCTGCTGTGGGTTCGGGAGCCCTCGCTGCAGAGCTCGGAATTCTCCGTGCTGGGATGGCTGAGCTCCGGTAATTAACACAAAGAGGTGTCTCCAGTGCAAACTGGGTCCCTGCTCCAGCGGCTGGCGGCACCAGCTCACCCTTCAGCAGAGCTGCCCTGATTTAATCTGACGTTATTTGAAAAAGCAAGGTCTCCAGGGGCTGTGAGATTGAGTACCTTTCTTTGTCCCTCCCTCATTTGTTTCTGCTTTTTTGCACTGATAAGCCTGGCTGGCCTGTGAAAGGGACTGAGCAAGAGCCATCAGTGCCTCAGGCAAGGATGTTGCAAGACTCAAACCCTTTCTCAGCAGCCCTGAGGGCTGTGGCCATCCTCCTGAGCACTGGCCAACTCACCCCTGCAGCTCTCACACGAAGCCTGTCTCCTGCTCTTCCAAAAATTTCTGGCTTGGAGCAAACCAGTCTGGTGGAAGGTGTCCCTGCCCAAGGCAGGGGGTTGGAAGGAGATGATCTTTAAGGTGCCTTCCAACCCAAACCATTCCGGATTCTGTGATTAAAACCCCTTTTTCCTGCAGTGCTTGCCCCCATCCCTGTCTGCTGGCAGTGCTGTGCAACTCCCCAAGGTGCTGGAGGTGGGACAGAGCCTCCCCCTGGCTCAGGGTGGCCACTTGCTGCTGTGGCCCCAGGCTCTCCCCAGCCCGAGTGGCACTAGCAGAGGGCACGGGGTGCCAGTGGCAGCCAGGCCTGGGAAGCAGGTCACACCAACCGGCTCTGCTGGTTCCCTCCGTGATTCAGCCGAGGTGTGAGCGCTGCTCAAAGGAGCCCTGTGGTGCCTCCCTTTAAGCTTGGCTTTGTGGCTGGTCCAGCTGCGGCCCAGAGGAGGGGTGATGCAAGGAGAGATGTGCCAGGCTCTGCCAGCATCTCCTCAGCCACCAGCTCATCCCAAGCACTGGATGTGCTGCTGGAAGTGCCCCTGCCCCTGGAATCTCCCTGCTGATGGCTCTGTGTGCGCTGGGCTGGGAGCTCCGGCTTGATTAACGCTGCGGGTTCAGGGAGCAAACATCTGTGCCATGGGGCAGACACCCTCCTGCTCGTGGGCTGAGCTGCCTCTCCCCCAGCCTGGCGCCTCACCCACGCTGACACACTCGGGAGCTCCTCAATTCACGCCAGGGTAAAACCCGACCGGTCGGTTTAAGTGAGGTTTAATGAGAAAAAAATCAGCCAAAGACATGCTTTTGCTTCCTGAAATAGCCAGATGCTGCTGTTTTGGAGATTTTGGAGGAAGCAGGTGGCGGGAGAAGAAAAAATAACAACCAAGAGCTCAACCCAAAGGCTGAACGAGAGTCTGGCAACTTTTTTGCATTTTGGAAGGTACTTTGGGATATTAAAGCAGCTCTAGAAAGTACAAGATGGAGCAGATCCTGCAGTGACATGCTTTGGCTATTCCCAGCACTCCAGAGAGCTGTTGTACCTCCCCAAAATGAACCCTCCCTCCAGCTGCAGCCAAGTTTGACCTCAGCCCTGCAGGTCACCACGGCTCAGTCAATGCTCCTTTCAAACGCCGTGATGGAAAAACCCCGTGTCAAAGCAGCTCCAGCCACCTCTGCAGCTCTCCCCCGTGGAGCATCTCAAAGCACTTTGCAAAGTGTTCCCAGGCCCTTCTGGGAGATCAGGAGGTAGCCCAGCAATAGCAGAGAGGAATTTGTCTGCAGACAGCGTCTGGGAACAGAGGCCCAGATGTGCAGGGGCAGGACCAGGAACAGATGATGCCTCTGCTCTGTGTGGCTTCATCTCAAGCTGCAGGAGCTCCACGGCGGGGATAACCAGACAGAATGTTAAGGCTTGTAAAGCACAAATTTAACTGCAAGTGTTCTTAACCTCTGCAGATCAGCTGCCTGGGATCTCTCCTCCCCTTCCCCCACAGCTTTCCAGTAACCCCCGTTGGTATCAGTATCTTGAATGGAGCGTGAGTTGATACCTGGTTCCAAATGGATGGGCATGGAAGGCTGCAGGAACCATGAATTGAATCCGTTCTGGACGATTGAACTGCTCACATTAAAGATAATTTGTAAAGCAGATTTTTATACGAGACTCCTCACAGCTTTTACAGCGGCGGAACTTTTATTTCCTTATCAGAAAAAAAAAAAGCTAACATTATCTGAAGGGGAACAGAATGAAATGGCATTGATCAGCTGGACATGAAAGGTTTTCCAGAGAGCAGGCAGTGCTCTGATCTTTCTGGGGTGTTGGGTATGAAACCACATTTTCCAACAAGTCCACAGCTACTAATTCACTTGTAGAGGATCCTGAGTTTCCTCTCCCTGTTAAGCAAGCTTGTCTGTATCCAAAGCTGAAACACAGCTTTGTATATGTGTATAGATATGATTTTGGCACGATGCAGTGTGAACTTGAGGGACTGCGTGCCTCAGGAAGGCATCCAGAGCTGGGGTCTGGTAAAGACCCTCTGCTTTGTGCAGCACCGTGCTGGTCCTTCCCTGCAGCTCTGGGTCCATCCACAGCCCACACAAGCACCCAAATAAATGAAATAAAGGAATGAATAAATAATACACAGGAGCAGACACTCCTGCAGCTGTGGTGCATCCACCACTAAACTGGTCGGGCCGAGAGTCTCGCCCACGCAGGCTGCAGGGCACCGGTGCTCAGGGCCAGGGTTTGGGAAGGATTATCCTCCTGGAACACTGCGGAGCTGGCTGTACCCCGGCCTTGGCAAGGCACCACGAGATGCACCACTGGCTTATCCTGGCAGAGCTGTCAGCGGGACAGTGCAAGACAAACTGCCACGCTACTGCAGTGGCACAGACGAGCCCGCCTGACTGCTGGCAGCACAGCCCTGAGAACAGCCAAAAATAGGAGAAGTGCGGGAGAAAAAGTCTCTCTTGGCAGGACAAGGTGAGATGCCAGGCTGTGTCAGGGTCACTGCGTGTCTCCTTGGTGAAAGCAATTCCCGGGGGAGCATAAAGTCCTTTTGGTTTCCCCAGCACAGTCACCACAGCATTACTGCACCTCCAGTGCCTTTCCCGGGGCTGTGGGGAGGGGTTCCTGCACGGGGCTGCTGGGTGGAAGGATGAGAAGGAGGGAAGGACGGGTGAAGAACGGCATGGAAAGTTCTGAGAGTCCTTGTGAGGAGCCCGAGCTCAGCCAGGCACCTGCCTGCAAGCACAGAGGAGCGCAGGGAGCCCGAGGCTGTCCCTTCCGTCACCTCTTTTTGCAATGCACAGCAGATCCCTTTGTCCTGGGAACACCGAGGTACACCCAGCCCTGCTTTCTCATCGCCCTGTTAACCTTTTCCCTCTCACAGCCTCCCCGGTTTCTGGATCACCATCCCCTCCCATTTCATCTCTGCCCTCATCCATTTTAACCAGACCATCCAGTCGCTGTGATCTGTTGATCTCTCATGTCCTGATGTTATCACCTCCCTGTCTTTGCCAGCGCCAGGGAACTCTGGGCCCTGGCATTTGCTCTGGTGGCCCAGAGCTGGCTCATTGCGGCCACATCTCAGAGTCACAGCCCAGCCAGCCCGGCTGCTCCTCTGGGACGCTGCCCCAGCCCCAATATCGGAGGAGTGGACGCAAATCTACGCTGCCTTCGCCGCAACTTGTCTCCAGCTGCAGATCCCGGTGCTGCTGCAGGCACAGGCTGCCTCCCAGCCCTGCACAAGGCTGGATCCACACATGTGCCCGCTGCCAGCCACCAGCAGCCGAGCCCCAAAAAGGCAAAACATCGGCTCTGTTTGCATCTCTCAGTTCATTCACAAGCTGTAAACGCAGACTGCCGATCCCCTTTCCATGGCTCCGACTCCCGGAAAGCCCTCCAGGATGGCATTAACCCGTTCTGCACTGGAGCAGAATAAACGAGTCCCCCCAGGGCATTCGCCAAAGTGGGTCACTCGCCCGCTTCCCAGCGCTGTGCTGGAGCCCGGGGCAGGACGGAGCCCAGGGAAGGGACACACGGACTGCTCTGCCACCGCCCGGTTGGCTCCACCGAGCTGGGGAGCAGCCGATCCGCATCTTTGCCCATCTCCTCCTTTCCAGGGATGGATCAGAACTCAAGGGATGGATCGGAACCAAAGGGATGAATAAGATGCCATCAGGCAGCCAAGCTCAGAGGCAGTGAAAGGAAGCTCTGAAACCTGGGAGCGGTCCAGCCCCTCCGCAAACGAGCCCGTGGGAAGTGTGTGTGGAGGGGAGCAGGGATTTTGGGGATGCTGGAGAGCCGAAACCCTCGATCTCTCCTCCCGAAACATCTGCGCTTCCTGCCCAGCCTCGTGGCTGCCTTTCCGGGGAAGCCTGGCTGCTGCGCCTCGCTAGACGCTGCTCGATCCAAAAAGCAAACAAACGGCCTCAGCTCGCAGGGCTCCGGAGCCCGCTGCCTGCAGCTGCTTCCAAAACAAACGAGCGTGTTGTTCCGAGCCGAGCCGGAGCCGAAACCGGCCCCGAATCTCTCCCACCCTCGCACAGATGCTCCCACACCTGCTCCAGACCCGGGCGCGCACCCCAAAACGCCGATCCCACCCTTCCCCGCCGCTCCGCAGCACTCCCCGCACCCCTTTTCCCCCACGGGCACCCCGCAAACCCCCTCGGGGGTCGCCTCCAGCCCCGCAGCGCCCCGGCGGAGCCCAGCGCCCTCCGGGGACCGGCTCACCTGGTAGGAGCGCGGCTGCCAGGATGCAAACTCCGATAGTCCAGCACGATGCACGGCAACTTGTCTGCAGCCGTGAAGCCATGAGAGTTCCTTAGGAGCGATGGGCAGGGGTCGGTCTGGCAGCGCCGCGGGGCCCCCCCACCCTCCCAGCCCCCGGTGATGATCAAGTCTGCTTGAAAAAAAAAATTCAAAAAAAATAAAAATAAAAATAAGGTCGTAGGTGCGTGAGGACAAAGAGGCGGCGGGAGGACGGGAGGGATCCGAGGGGAGCTCCGCACATCCGCGGGGCGCGGGGCCCCTCTGGGCGGGCGCAGGGCTCTCCGGCCGCGGGGCAGCGCGGGCGCTTCCCTTCCGCAGAGCCCGGGCGAGTGACGAGGGAAGGGGGGGAAAAAATGCGATTTAAAAAAAAAAAATTAAAAAATCAACCAAAAGAAACCCCAGACAAAAAAGAAAGAGGGGAGGCAAAACAAATAAAGAGCAGCGAGGCAGAGCCCTCCGCGGGCTGCGGCGGTGCCGTGGCTCCGGCGGCGGGGCTCGGCAGCCCCCGCCCGCTGCCCGCCCTGCGCTGGGGCCCCGGCGGCGCTCAGGCGGTGCCGGTGCGGGGCCGGGCGCGGCGCTCCATGGCCGGGCGGGGGGCGCGGGGCCGGGCCGGCCGCGGGGCGGGGGTGCCCGGGTGCGGTGCCCGGGTGCGGTGCCCGGTGCGGGGCTCGGCGGCCGCGCTCGCACTCACGCACACACTCGCGGGCGGGGCCTGCCCCGTGATGTCAGCGCTCGGCGGAAGGAGGGCGCAGCGTTAACCCTTCGCCCGGCGGCTCCGCGGGGATGCGCGCCGAGGGCGGGACGGGTGGCCGGGCTCGTCGCCCGCCCCTCCGGATGTTGGCAGCTGGCGGCAGCTGGGCTTTGTTCGCCGTGTCCGGCTCGCCGCGCAGCCCAGGGCGCCTCGCTGTGGGTTGGCGGAGGTGCTCCTGCCTCGGCACCCGGGGCTTGTGGACTTGAGGTTGTTCCCGAATTCCCTTCGGACGCCGGAGCGCCCGGGCCGCGGCTCTGGCACTGCCCGACACCCACCTCCCAGACAGAACGTATTTTTTACCCTGCACGGTGTGAAATACGTGGAACCTAAACTGACAATCCTAAACGCCTGGGACGTGGATAGCGCAGCGATTTCCTGGGGCCTGCTGAAAGAAGGAGCTTGTCCTGGCCACCCTCTGTGTGCGCCGATAAGCGAGGGGATTCAGAACCGGCACAAGAGCTGATGAGCTGGAGGAGGGGGCAGCGGCTTCGCTGCGCTTTGTGGCAGCCTTTATTATGTGGACACAGACACAGCCTTTGTGGATCTCTCGCCAAGGAGGTGTTCAGCCTGCTAATGCCGGCTCCTGAGCTGCCCTGGCCTCGGCAAGGATGCTGAACCCCAAACAAAGATGTGAACAACAATGACAACAACCAACAACAAAGTCATGTTGATTTCAAGCTCCATTAGAACAACACAGGAACAAATCAATGCCTGGCAGGCAGAAAAGGATGGAATCAGTGGGGAAGGATACCACACATAGTGGGAAAGGGAAAGGGGGGGGCAGCCGGCAGCTATAAAAAGATACCCCTAAGGACCCCTTCAGCAGTCTCCTCCTCCTTTTAATTCCTTTAGAAGTTAATTCCTGTTCAAGGGAAGGATGGGCAGCTCTGTAACAAAGCGGATTAGCCAGATACAAGGTTTGTTCCGAAATAACAAAAGTTATTGCGTAGTAATGAGGTTTAGTTAATAGATTCGCAGACTGTGAGGCCGCTGGGATTCCTTTGGACATCCTGCCTGTGGAGCTGAGGCTGCTGAACTGATGATTTCTGCCTCCTGCCTCCTCTGTGAAGCTGCAGACCCGAGCTTAGGAGTGCAACCCCTGTCCTTGTGGACAGGCAGGCAATGGGGAGTTCCCAGCGTCCTTGTTGCTGGTTGGTTTTCCTGCCCGTGGAGTGTTTATCTGTCTAATTTCAGTTTTAATCCATAAAATCTCATTATTTCCTTTCCCAACTCCATTAAAGAGATACCTCCGATGAGACACTGCTCCCCTGGGCAGGTGTCTCGGAGTTACCATGGAGTTCCCCACATTAACAATGTTTCATTTTACCTTATTCCCAGTGTTACATTCCCCCTTCTCCCTTTTCTTGTGTTGTCACTGCACCTGAGCTGATGTCCCTGAGATCTGTGGGGCAGCCACACCTCAACACTCCTCCTTCGAGCTTCCTGCCTTGCCTTTC
Source organism: Lycocorax pyrrhopterus obiensis (assembly GCA_014706295.1). Taxonomy (NCBI): domain Eukaryota; kingdom Metazoa; phylum Chordata; class Aves; order Passeriformes; family Paradisaeidae; genus Lycocorax; species Lycocorax pyrrhopterus. Next base: position 4,922,232 of record JACSVZ010000025.1, on the reverse strand, counting down.
GGGTGACACTTCAGCCTGGGGGGAAATTCACATTTCCCTTCAAGAACCTGGGGAGATTTGATAGAACCTTGGGGCCTTGGCCTCCCAAATCACAGACTTCAACCATGTGAGACAAAAATGTAAATCCATTTAGCAGTAGCAGCAGCAGCAGCAGCAGCAGTGGACCATTAGCCCTGGTGCATCAGGCCTGACTTACTGAGCCAGAATGTATTATTTTCATGATCCTGCACAAAGCAAAACCCATCACATTTGGCACAGTTCTGGCTGTTAACTTCTAAGATTTATTACATGGTGCCATGGGGCCCCTGTTCTGCAGAGTTTTGTGAGTCCAAAATTTCCGTGAAGCCCAAGGGGACTTGTGCATGAGCAGGAGAGGCAGGAGCAGAATGCTTTGGTTTGGCAGTTTTTTGTTATTTCTAGGGGAGGACGATCATAATATGTAACATACTTAATTGCATCATGCTTTTTTTTTTTTTTAAATTTGGGGAGGTCGCTATGTGCGTGTCCTCTGAGGGGCTGCGGGAGCTGCCTTCTGCTTTGCTAAACCAGCTGGTTTAGCCCATTTTTTACTTCCCTATCCTACCCCTCACAGCAGTGGGATCCTAAATAGCTCATCCCAGCCAGGGATGTGGAAGAGGAGCCCTCACTGTGGTGGCCACAATATTGGGGCAGGGGATTTCAAGGTTCCACTCTCCCAGGAAAATAATTTCTAATACTGCAATATTTACCCTCTCTTGGGTTTTAGGGCTGGTAAAAGTCTCATGGCAAGTGGCCACCAAAACAGAGATCCAAAGCCCTTCCTGTGCACCCCTGCAAAATCTGGTTTAGGCACAGACACTGGAAGTGGTGCAGGATCTTGTCTGACACATAAGTTGTCACCCCAATATCGTTCTTGAAAATTGCCATTAGAGCATGAAACAACTTTTGGCTGGGGAAAAAAAAAAGAAAAAAGCAAACCCAACAAGCTTGCAGTGTTTTGTCTGCCCAGCATTTTGGCTGTTCTGCCGGCACCGGGGTTTTCTGCTGATGCTGCCGTGTGAGGTAACGTCTCCTCAGCAACCTGCTGGAATGGGACCTCCCCAAACCCTTCCCGCTGGAAAACGTGGTCTTTTGGCCGCAGGCAGGAGTTGGGATGGGGTTGGTGAGGGTTCTGCACTGGCACAACTCCTCTGGATGGGATCTTCCCTGGCGAGCTGATGCACATCCTTCCCCAGGGTGGAACAGTTCCTGGAGTCAGGCTTGTCCACATCTCTCTAAAGCAGCTCCTGTCTGCTGTGGAATGAGCACAAGAACAGGGCTGGGCTGATGGATGGCCCTCAGGGGAGCCAGGAATTCTCCCAGTGTCTTCCCAAGCAGTGGCCTCTTCCCAGTGGCTCCCTGCCACTTGAAAGGCTCAGTGGGAATGGACACCTTCTATGAGTTTTTTACAGTTGTGACTACCAGAAAGTCTTGGAAGGAGGGGAGGAGGAGGGGGGAAGGGATTGCTCTTGAAAGCATTCCTCGGTGGGGTTTTTCAGCTGCTTTTGTTTGCTGCAGAGCCCACAGCAGAGAGCTGTCACTCCGAGCGGGGAGCGCGTTTGACACTCCCGTCTCCGCCGTGTACCTGGTGTGTATTTGCTGCAGTGCTGATTACATTAACTCCTGTGTTTATAAACATTTGGAATCAGTGCAGAAGGCTGTGCTCAATGGAATTTTAAAGCCGGCATCAGTTTTATTTTTGCTTTTTCATCTGTAAACACGCACGGTGCCTCTGCAAGGGGGGATCAGGGGTGCAGAGGGCTTCCTGAGCTGATTCCGTGCTTGGCTTCACTTCTGAGCCCTCCTGGCACAGCCTCCCACGTGCAGTCACACATCTACACCACATTTGCGCTGCGCAGACACCTCACGCTCCCTCAGACCTCCGTGCACCGTCCTGTTTCAAAGGGCAATTCTGCACTGATAGTCGCTCCTGCCCTGCTGTTCTCTCGATAGGGCCGGCAGCTGGAAGAGGAATTGAGTCTGAATTGGGGAGAAAATTGCCTCCCAGTTAACGGGAGCTGATGCGAGCTGCGAGCAGCAGTGGGGGTTTTTCTGAGCCCCTCTGCTGAAGGGTTTGTGAGAGCCTCGCTGCGGTGCTGTCTGAGTGCCTCAACCCTGGCAATCCCCACAGCACCCCCTTGTGAGGCAGGAATTAAACCGTAATCCTCATTATACATGGAGAAAAGAAGCCCGGGGAGATTAGGAATCCCAGCCTCGCGGGAAGCAGGATGAGTTCTGCTACGGATTTCCAGTGGAAAGCGGCTGGAATGGCGAGGCTGGTGGGCTTGGGAGGACCCACGGTTTGGAAATGCCCTGCAAGGGCTGGAGTGAGCGGCTTTCAATCCAGCCAGCCACATGCTGGGGGAGGAATCTGGGCTGGAATTTGGGGTCTTGCACAGATAACAGTGATGCAAACAGCAACCATGTCCTGCTCAGACCACTGCCCCGAAGTTTGGCCAGCAGTGCTGGGCACTCTGCTGCTTTGTGTGGGCTCTGTGTCAGCCTGTTCCCATCAGCAGAGAATAATTCCATCATCAAAGCCATGAAATGCCTCAGAGAAGGAGCTGTTGTCTTCCCTGGAGGAGCTGATATGGAAGAAGGGATTCAAAGGTCTCTCTTACATGCACACAAAGCACTGGGGACGGTGTGTGTGTGCGTCCACGGAGGGCCAGAGCCAGGCAGGAGATGAGGCACAGCATCCACAGGGACCCCGTGGCACAGGGAAAGGGAAAACAGAGGAGAAATAAAGAATGAAATCAGCAGAAACACTTCAAAGGGCATTGCTGATGAGGTCCGGCAAGGGGAATTCTCTCTCAGCTCCGCGATCTGAACCAAGGCACGGGCACAGCTCGTTCAGAGCCAGCAGTTCCTGTATTAGAAAATAGCATTTATTATTGAACAGCACTGTGCCCTGCCATCCCCAGGGCCTTGGCAGTGCCCATGCGTGGCAAGGAAGGCAGGACACAGAGTCCCAAACCAGCTCTCGGAGCAGCCTCCTGACGGAGGGTGTTAGGAGCTGCTGTGCAGCCATCCATGAGGGAGAAGTCACAGAGAGGATTTCTCCTGCCCTGGAAATTCACTGACACGCTCTGCTTCGGGTTTGAATCGGGATCAGGGCTTGCTGCGAGTTTACAAGTGGAAATGAGCCTTTTGCTTTTAGTGGTTGGACAAACAGGCTTCTCTTCCTGCATGAGCTGTTCGGGGCCTGATCTCTGGGGCGCGGGGGAGGTTTGCGGGCCTGTCTCATTCGCAGGCTGTCACGGCGGTGGCACGAGAGGGTGAATTTGATGCTGTGGCAACAGAGCTGCTGTGAACGGGGAGCTGTGCCCCTGCAGCCATCCCAAATGTGAGGGGCACGTTGCCATCAGCAGTGTGAAGCCACTGTCACCCTCTGGAGTCCTTGGAGCTGGACCAGATCCATGTCAAAGTGTAATTCTGCAGCAACTCCAGTCCCAGAGCCAGGAATTTTTGGTGTAATCCTGGAATGGGTTGAGCACAATCACTGCTGTGAACACGGAGCAGCCCCAGGGACAGGAATTTGCCATTGTTCCTGCCTCAGCAGAGATTATCTCTTATCTCTCCTGCTTCCAGCCATGTCGATAATTTCTGGCTGTCCCAAAAAAAACCCAGGACCCTCTGCCCCCATCCGCCAGGCCAGGTGGGCAGCATCGGAGTGGGACACAGCAATCAGCAGCTCCCAGAGATGCTGATTTGTCATCCCCGAGGCTGTCAGCTTTCGTACCTGATGAGCAGAGATGTGAATGCTAAAGGCTGAGTTTACCTTGTCTGCATCCGTGGATCTCCTGTGGAGGTTTCCCCGTGCACGTTCCTCCACCAGCCCAGGAAGGGAAGGGGTTTTACTCCGAACAATGCAGTGTGAGCCCAGAGTAATCCCCCTCCCAGCCTGTTTTGTAAATGCCAACTGGGCCTGCCTGATGTCTATTCAGAGGGATTTTGCTGCAGTCTGAGGAGTTAGCAATGGGAATTTGGAGGGGCTCCAAGGGGAAGGTTTCTGTCAGCCTGGAGTGACTGCAGAGGGGCAGTGGGATGAGGTGACTGCTCTGTCCCAGAGGACAAACCTCTCCTCACAGGCTGGTTCCCTCCTCCTGGCTCGTTGTGGGACAGCTGTTCTCCTCCATCCATGAGTTTCTGCCTTCTTCTGCAGATGCTGGAGGGAGGAGGTCACCTGGGAACTCGTGAGACCTTTCCAAAGGCTCTGGGTGGCTTTGCCCATCTCCCTGGGACAGCTGCTGGCCTGGCAGTGAGGATGAGCACTCTGGGCAAGACTCCCCAAACTTTCAGCCAGCCAAAGAAACAGGCTCTGCTCCTAATTTCCATTTGCTGTTTGGGTTTATTTGTGATGGGAAAAAATACTGGGAAAAACTCAGTGGCTCAATGGTACTTTAGAGCCTTCCCTAGGAGGGAAGAAGGGATTCGTGGAGGCTTTGGATTTCGGGGAGCCAGTTTTAGCTGCCCTCCCTCCTAAGTGTGACTCTGTTTCCATGTGCCACAAGCCCCTGCCACCCTGGGCACCCACGAGGAGCTGTAAAGTGACTTTAATGAGTCATTTCTTGCCGAGCCGGGACAAAAAATGTCACATTAAATTTCTGTTTGCAAATCTTTCAAATGCGTGGCTCCGGCTCTCCGACACAAACTGAGCTCACAGTGGAAACTGTCTGCAGGGCTGCGTTTTCCATGGGGTTTTGGGGGGATTTGGTGATGTTTCTGGGTCCCAAATCCCTTTTTCATGGGGGTCTGCTAAGGCAGCATCTACACAGGGTTTGGTGGTGGCAAAATTCAATGTTTTCTACAGATTTGTGGCAAAGAGGAAACTTTTAGCAGCAGGAAGAGACCCCCGAGTTCAGCCTGTATTTTGATACCTTTTTTCCCATGGAATTTTCTGCTTTCAAGGCCAGGTTGGGCTCGGTTACATTTTATTTTACCCTGATACGAACAACTGGGACAAGAATTCAGATCTCCCAGTGCCTCTACAATATATTTTCCACCTCTCCAGATTTGGGGCTGAGCCTTTGCCATCTCCTGCCTCAGTTTACCACCAAACACGGGAAGTTTGGAGGCCAAAAACCCTTCAGGCGTTTAACCCAGGGCTGGGATAAATGAGTAACTGGTTTCCATCTGGAGCATTATGGGGAAATTGGACCTGTGTGGAGGTGCAGTGTGGGAGATGGATAATGGCAGGGACAAGCTGTTAAGGGCTCTTTGTCCTTCTGTGGGCAGCAAAAGTCTCTTTTCTCTTTCCAGATAACCTGAGAGGAGCAGGGCTGTGGGCTCACTCCATTTGTCAAGTGATTCTTTCAAATGTATTTAAATACTTTTACAGCCTCTGTTAATGAAACTTTGGTGACCCCGGGGCTCCTGAGGGAATCCATCTGCATCTAAGTGATGGAAAATGAACTCGTTAATGGCCGGGCCCTGCTTAGTCAATATAGGATATCGATCCCTGGTGATGAAGGGCTGGATGGGAAGGGGCTTGGCTAAATGGGCTTTATCCCGGGGATGAGCTGGGATGGGTGGGCAGTGATTGATGAAGGGCTGGGAAAACGCCTCATTTTCCCTGCTCGCTGCAGGGATTTAGGAGAGCCTGCCAGGCTGAGGAACTGGTGCCTGAAGGACACGAGGAAGGGCTGGAAGATCTGACTGCGATCTCTCTGCTGTGCCCGTGCGCTGCCTGGCTCCGGGGGTCTCCTCTCCCCGGCTCCGCCAGAAACTTTGCACGTCCCGGTTTCCCCTCTGTGAAGGAGAGACGTCGCTCCCAAACCACCCACCCCTGCTCCCAGCAAATCCCGTTTCCTCTTGTCGCAGCTGATTCAGCACGGGCACGGAGATTAGATATGGATAAGGCAAGAGACAAAGGCTGGCAGTTCCAGAAAGCCATGGAAAGCTGTGCTCTGGGGGCATGGATCCCCTGGGAAGTGCTCTGAAGCGCTCTGGAATGTCTCTCATCACCTGATGGGAGTTATTTTGGGGGAAGGGCTTGTCCTGCTCCTGCTTTTGGGCTAACAAACTCCCCTGAACTCTTTTTCCTGTTGCCCATCATTGAGGGAAACAAGGGAGAAAATCATACCTGGAAATTTGGGGATCTGCTGCAGGAAAATGGGAATTCCCTGTGTGGCTGTGCAAACCCATTGCACAAAGGGAAAGGAATGATGAGGGGGGGAGGATGACAGGTTAGGAAAGGGAATAGGGAACAGAAAATGTATTTTTGGTGCGTTTTGGGTGCAATCCTCCTACAAACACTGGCAAAATCCGTGTTGGGTCTTTTAAGAGCACTGATCCAGCCTTTCATCTCTCCCACAGGGCAAAACACGGCCCAGGGAGCTGGGAACAGAGCCCCGGACAGGGTAAATTGGTCGTGTTGCGCCGCTATCCACGGGGTGATGCTGGTTTTCATTACAGAGCTGCAGGGCCCAGAGAGATCAGAACAGCAGGGCTGGCTGGGCTTTGCTCAGGGTCCCTCTGCTCTGCCTCGGGGGATCCCCCTCATTTAAAGGGATTGCAGGAAGAAAAGGCAAGTTTGGAAAAGTCAGCAAAGCCTTTCTGGCTGTGAAGCAGCTTTGGAGGTCTGCAAGGGGCTTTGGGAGCTGCAGTGGGCAGAGCTGAGCTGTTTTATGGGGGTGGGATGGTGCTGTGGCCTCCGGGATTCCCACATCCCCTGGGCCGGATCCTCAGCCGATAAAAGCGGGGAGAAGGGAGCTGATTTATGGGCACGGAAGATCAGCTGCAGCAGGCCCACAGGGGAGCGTTTGATGAACACTCTGCTCTCTCTCCTCTCTCTCCACTTGCCTTCAGTCACTGAAATCTGCTTCATTAACAAACTCTCCCTAATCACTGCTCCTGAGCAGCCGAGCACTCTGCCCACCGGGGCTCTGCGTGGAGCTCCTTCCCGAGGATTTTTCCAGCCAATATAACACACAGTTTTAATGACTTTGCTTCTCCTCAGCCAGTTGTTGGAGGACGTGGAGCAGCAGCTCTGCACAGTGGCTCAGCGTTAGCTGTGAATCTGCTGACATCCTGAGCAACCAGACATCTTCCTTCCCTGGAAAGGGGTGGTCTTTCAGCTAAAAAAAAAAGGAAATTGGAGTCAGGGAGTTGGGAGCAACCTGAGGTGGTGCTTAAGCTTTTAGGGATGTCATGGAAAAAGTATAAGGGTCTTCAAGGATTTCAATTTTCTGTCTTCAAAAGAAAAACTCTTCCAGAAAATGCAGTTTTTCCCTGATCTGGAAGCGATTAGACTGTGGCTATGCTGTGAGGGAGGGAAAGATGGGCATGGAAAAGAGCAGGTTCAGGCCTGGAATGACGCTCAGGATCTGTGCTCAGCAGCGTCTGTTGATGCCGGGCCTGCACCCCTGTCTCTCCCCACGGGTGGCAGAGCCCCTCTCCCAGCCCTGCATCCGACATGCAGAGCATCGCTGGAGCTGTTCTATTCCCATCCTGGCGTGGAGCCATCTGTGTGAGACGTCAGCGTCTCCCCCTCACCGCCCCTTCCCGCAGCGCCTTTGCCGTGGGGAGCCGGGCGCTCGCCGCCGTGCCGGGGGAGCAGAGCAGCCCAGCCAGCCTCACATCCCGTGGGCGGCTTGTTTTCCACCCTTCCCACCCTCCCGGTGATGAGGAGGCCTATTTTTCTCCCCTTCCATGCGCAGAAATAGCTCGCGCTTGTCGTAAATCACCTCGGCTGCAGATGGTGAGTCACTGGTTGATCAAAGGCGAGACCCTTTTCTGGGTCTGGGAGGAAGAGTGATCTCTTCAATAAATCATTAGGAATCAGCAGCAAAGAGCTTCCCTTGGGTCTGAGGAGAAAACCTCGCCACCCCCTCCTGTGTCCCCGTGCCCCTGGCGTAAATCACAAATTTTAGTGTCATGAGCGGGGACCTGATTCAGGATCGCTGTCACAGCCACTCCTGGGCGCCGGGCAGGACTTTGCTGCCCCAACCATCAAATGTGGACAGCAGCAAGGGGACAGGCACCGTGGCCGAGGGGGATGGACGTGCCAGGAGCAGGGAATGAGAAGGGACAGAGTGTTGGCATGAGCCACTCCCCGGCAGAAAACGAGAGGAGAAACGCGGAGTCCGGCGGGGTCAGCGTCAGCGGGGCACGGCCGTGACAGGAGCTGGTGCGGTGGTGACAGCGGCGGGCAGGGGAAGGTGAGGTGCCAGCCTGTGACAGAACTGCATCGGCATCCAGGATAACACCCTGGGCACCTGTGCCAGGGTGGGAACGAGACCGGGAGCACCACGGCAGCGGGGAGAGGAGGAATCCCTCATCCCTCATCCCTTATCCCTCATCCCTCATCCCTCATCCTTCATCCCTCAGCCCTCATCCCTCAGCCCTCAGCCCTCATCCCTCATCCCTCAGCCCATTCCTCTGGCAGCCTCGTGGTTGCAGTGCCCTGCCCAGGAAGGAGAAGGGATCACACGGGAGCAGAGGATGGTGTGAGAGCTGCCAGGGAGAAGGGAGAGCCCCGGAGTTGTCCCTGTACCCTGAACTCTCCTTCCCTCTCCTTCGCGTCTCCAGCCAGCCTCTCCGGGAAGGAAGAGAGATCAATGGCTCTTGAGGCAGAGACTCCGCCGAAAGCAGATGAAGGGTTTGCCATCTGTGAACAAGTTGTTCTGATTGAATTAGAGAACATTTAACATTTACAGATAATTAGAAACAGCCACCCATTACAAAGGCAGCGGGGAAGGGGAGCTTTGAAAGGCGATTGGAAGCTCCTTGACACATCAGCCAGGGGAGCTTTTCAGACACAACTTCTGAGCCTTTCCAAACGCTTTGTGCTCCTCACATCCCCACATCCTGGGAGCCAAGAATCTCTCCCTGTCTCTCCCTTCTGCCCTCTCCATTACTTTTTAGCTGCCTTTTGCCTTTTTCTCCCAGCCAGCCCTCAGCCAGCTCCTCTCTGGGAGGTTTTAGCAGGGTTTCCTCTTTGGTCCCATGCTGGGCTGTCAGCTGTGAAGCAAAAGGGAAAGAAATTTGCGTTTCTGCTCCACTACTGTCACAATTCCTTTGGTCTGGAGTTGGGCTGTGCAGCCATGGGGAGGGACAGCCCTGAACGCAGAGGCTCCTGTGCTATCCTGACCTCTGCAGGAGAGACCTGGACCTAAAGCTGGTTAGTGTTCTTTTTTTCTAACTCTATTACAGAGCAAGATAAATACCTTTATAATAGAAAAAAAAAATTGGCTGTAGATTAAGAAAAATATTGTAAAATATGTAAAATACTCTCTTTTATGCTCAAAAATACATTTTCCTCTTTTTATCCTTGTGCTTATTTAATGTATTTTTACATCAACAGTATTAAGAAAAGCACGTTTGCCATCCTTTTCTTTTGAGCACCAAAGAAGCTCAAATCCCCAAAACACAAAAAGAGATGATTTCCATCCCAAATTTCCTCTGAAAAAGAACCGGCATTTCTCAAGCAGCTCGAGCAGTAATTGCCTTGCAGCAGTGCCGGTGATTTCCCTGCATTTGCTGCACAGAGATACCCAAGGGGTGAATCTGTAAAGCTGCTGCTGCCCTTTGGCTGCAAGGAGCCTCAGTGATGGGTTTTGGGCAGCAGATCCAAGGCGTGGCCTCTGCTCCCAGAGCCAATTCCAGGAGCAGAGCCACGGGATCCCAATGGGATTGCTGTGCCTTGCAGGAAAGAGAACCCAGCCAGGGAATGAATAGGTTGGTGTTTGCGTGCTGTCCTCTTAGAAGGGAATGAATGCCCAGAGAAGTTCTGGATGCCCTGGAGGTGTTCAAATCCTGGCTGGACAGAGCTTGGAGCAACTTGGGATAGTGGAAGGTGTCGTTGCCCATGGCAGGGGGTGGAACAAAATCATCTTGAAACTCCCTTCCAACCCAACCGAACCCAACTCAACCCATTCCTTGAGTCGGTGAAGCGGCAAATCAAGGTTTGTCCCACGGGTCCAAAGGATGTCAGAAATGCTGACCGGGACGCTGATACCGACACGGGCACAGCTCGTACCCCATCCCTGTCCCCCCGCTGGCCAGGCTGTCCCCGGCAGCCGATGCGCAGGGCCCTGACAGACATCTAGTGGCATTTCCGATAACTACAGGCACGCGTGGCTGGCAGGGGGTGCCCGGGAACCGGGGGGGACTGGGGTAATACAGCGATAAACATCAGCCGCCCGCCTGGGGAGCTCCAAACCCTCATCCTCTGCTCCGGCAGGAGGAAAGGGAGAGATCCGCGTTCCAGCAGGATTGTTTCTTGGAGAGCCGGGCTGGATCGCTGCAGGCTGATCCGGAACACTCCGTCCCGGTGCCACCGAAACCGGCGGCTGGTGCCGGGCACGGGCAGGGGGTGTGGGCGCGGGGAGGGGATGGTGGGCAAAGGGAGGGGATGGTGGGCGCGGGGAGGGGATGGTGATCACAGAGAGGGGATGGTGGGTGCTGGGAGGGGATGGTGGGCACGGGGAGGGGATGGTGGGCACAGGGAGGGGATGGTGGGCACGGACAGGGGATGGTGGGCGCGGGGAGGGGATGGTGGGCACGGACAGGGGATAGTGGGCACAGGCAGGGGATGGTGGGCACGGACAGGGGATAGTGGGCACAGGCAGGGGATGGTGGGCACAGGCAAGGGATGGTGGGCACCGCATCCCCGCCGCGGGGCCGCTCCGCACGTGCCCGCACCCCGGCTGGGAGCATGAGAAAATGCCTCCAAGGGGGTGTCAGACACAGTTACAGTGAAACACGATATTTATAACAAAGTGTGGGGGAAGGTGTCACATCACATTACGCTGATGCTCCGGCGCCTGAGACGCGGGGACGGCGCTGCGGAGCGGGGATGCGGGGAGGGCCAGCAGGCAGCAGGAGGAGTTGGCTCTGCCAACGCTGATTCCTCGCTGGAGCCCACCCCGAACAGGGTTTTCCCGGGGCAGGAGAGGAGGGCAGGTCTCTCTGGGTGCTGGCATGGCCCGGTGGTGTCACTCGGCCCTGGGAGCCACCGTGCCCTGGCCCTGCTCTGCTTTCCCGTGGGGGAAAATGAACTGCAGGTGTCTCCGGTGACCTTAAACTCTGCTCCATTGTAGCTTTTCTGCACGGGCATCTTCCACTTGTGCGTCAGCTGGCTTAGGAGCACAGCCTTGCTGATAAACCTCGCCTTACCAAGCCGAGATTAAACGCTGGAATCTTTTGAATAAACAGTTCTTTGGAGAAAGCTGTGTCCCTGCACGCAGCTGGGATTGCACAAGTCCCTCCCTGGGGTCCGGGACTCTGAGAGTGCCCAGCTCTTCCCCAAGCCCCTCCGCACAGAGAACATTGCCCAGAGGGATCAGAGAGGGACACAACGTTCAAGCACAGCCAGGGGTCCCTGCTGGCTCCCTGCACACCCCACAGTGAGGGTGACACGTGCGGTGACGGGGCTGTCTGAGCACACACGTCACCTCTGAGGAGGGGTGGCTGTGTCACCGCCAGCTCGGTGTCACCCTCGCAGCCGTGTGTCACCGCAGAGCCCGGACACAGCACGCCTGACTCACTCAAAACTCAGTGCTGGGTCCAATGGCCCCGGTGGGGGGGTGACAGTGGGGGACACGTGTGAGTCCTGCGAGGCACTGGGTGTCCCTGTGCCAGCCCAGCCCTGCCCGGGCCCTGCCCACGGCTGTGGCATGAGGCCACGGCACGTCCAGCCCGCGGATGTGGCCGCAGCTCCGCTCACTGCGCAGCTGAAAGGAGCCTCGTCCCGCTCCACGCAGTGACTAAGGCAGCCTGGCATTTACCCAGGGTTTATTTGGACACTCCCGAGCCAGCTGCGCACATTTTTTTCATTTGCTTTTTGTCTGACTTCATGCCCTTTTGGTGATTGCTTATAAACTCGGCGCGGAGAAGGGACCAACGCTCGCTGCTTCCAGGGGAAGGAGGCTCGTGCAGCATCCACCAGAGGCAGAAGGACCAAGAGGGAAGCAAGCTGAGAGAGAACAAAACCAACCCACATGCATTATCTGCCCTGGAAACAGCGTTTTTGCAATTCCCTTTGACTGTTTAGGGAAAGATTTATCCTCTCCTTTCTCTGACAGCAGAGTTTGCACGGTTCCTGTTAAGTTCAGGCCAGCCTGGATTAACTGTGCATCCTCAGTGTCTGATTAGCTCTGTTTGCTGTGTTTTTATTGACCTATGCAAGAGGAAAATCTAGGTCAGGCCAGGCTGATGAGGCTGGAGCTGGCTGTGTAATATAAATCAGTACAAACGAGGCCATCCAGCCGCTGAGCCATCAAATCGCGCTCTGGGGTGGGTCGCCTCCAAAGTGTCCAGGGGACATAATTAGGAACTTTCCCAAGCTGTCAATCAGCCAGGAAGCCTGGTTTGGAGGTGGAGGGCAGGGAGGGTTTTTTTAGGAGCTGCTCTATTGTTTCTGGGTGAGGGGCATTTTATCAGCGAGCGGCTGGAGCGCAGGGATGGCTGCAAATAGAAACGGCCCCTGCCTGGCTGAGACTCCGTGTTTCTGTGCACAGAGGAGGGACGGAGACAGCTACAGGAAGCCTGCAGGGCCGAAATGAGTTTTTCTGTGGAAGCAGGAGGGGAGGGCAGAATCTTTTACCCGGCTCCCTTGCTCACAGACCTCATTGACGGCTTTTGCCACGCGCAGCCAAGGGGGAAGCAGCGGAGACCGTGTGCTTCTGGCAGTCCTGAATCTGCTCTAACATTGCCACTCCTGGTTTGGTTGGATCAGAGCAGACATCAGCCTGTGACCCAACCTGCAGCTGTGTTCGTCACCCTGCTCCGGGGGGAAAGAGCAGGCAGCGATGGCTGTGACAGGCTGATTTCAGCTGCCTCACGAAACCCCTCCACCGCTGGGAAAGCTCTTTGCAGGGAGACAGAGGTGTCTGGTGCTGGAAGTTTCCAGGCTGGGAAGCAGGGAGCAGCCTCAGCTGGTGCTGTCTGGGGTGTGTGATGCGCTGGGAGTGCCATGTCACACAGCATTAGCTTCACTTTCTGCGGGGCTGAGGCGCCGTGACAGCGCAGGGGCCCGCAAAGGAGGGGACAGGGGAGCAGCACGGCCACGCACAGGGGCCACACCCCAAAGTGGGCACTCAGGGAGGGGGTGCTGTGGGCACAGAGGGCAGGGCAGGCTCTCCCTGCTGTCGGGATGCCCTGCAGGGCTGTCACAAGGCGCTGCTGGCTTGGCCTCAGCTCTGCAGAGCAGCCGGCGCGGGAGGCGAGCTCAGGTCAGCGTCACGTTGTGCTGCCAAGAGCCACACATGTGATGGCCAGGCAGCGCCCTGGCCACGGGGAGGTGGCCCTGGAGAAGGTCACCTGGGTGGGGAAGCTGGCTGGGATCTGCCTTTGGAGGAGCAATGGTGTGGGCAGAGCCGGGCAGGGTGAGTTCAGCCCTGGGAACAGAGCAGGGAGTGTTCAGTGCCCTGAGAGGCAGAGCTCCTGCTCTCTGTGGGAATCTCACAGATGTCAGGCCTCAATGACCCTGCAGTCCTTTCCCACCTGGAGGGATCTGGAGGGATTTTGGAATGTATGGAGCAGGAGCACCTTCAGTGGGAGTGTCAGGAAATGCCCCATTAGGAACAGGGACAGCCCAGCAGCATCTGTACAGCAACACCCCCAGGCGCAGCAGTGTCCAGTGCTCCTCCTCGGGGGAAAACCTGGCCGGGAAAACAAGAGGAACATCAGCTTCTATGGAGAGAAAGAGAGAGAGACCTGCTGGAGATGCAAGGTGTCCTCCACTGAACCCGTTCAGCTGAGTCCACTCCCAAGGAGATGCTTCCTTGGGTGAAGCTGGAGGGATCCGGGAGCACCCCTGCAGCCCCCGGAGCTGCGGGTCCGGCTGAGCGGAGCAGGCACCCGGGGTGAGCGATGGCCCTGCCTCCCCGGGGCATTGGCATTCCCTCCGCACGCTGCTCCTGCCTCCCCTTCTTTATGGCTGTGATTTACTGACGTCACAGGCGCAGCATCACCGAGTTGAATTTACGGGAGGCTGAATTTATGATTAGAGAAATTAACCCTTCGCCACTTGGTGCCTCCCCCAGCCCCTTCTGTGTGCACCTCGCTCTGCTCTGCAACGCTCTGACAGGGAGACCCCATGGGAGACCCTAATTCCTGGAGGATAGCTGCTCTTCTGGAACAAAGGGACCAGGGAGAGGGTTCTGTGGGAAGCTGGGCATCCAGAGTTCCTGGGCTCTGCCCACAGACCTGCAAGCTGGCACTGCAGCCGCTCCATCAGGCTCCTGTCTGCTCGTTCCATGTTAACAGTCCTCTCCATAATGATGTATTCCCACTTCTGGGTGATTTCCAAGGCATTCCCAGCAGGTATTTCTCAGCCTCGCCATCCCCTGCCCCTCCCCTCCGAATTTTGCCCTCTCTCCAGCTGGATTGTTGGATAAACTGCAAGACACAGAAGCCAAACAAAGGAGGAAGGGGAGCAGAAATGAGAGACACTTTACAGGTCACAAGCCAAACTCGCTGCAGGACGCAGCTCCACGGCTGAGTTTGTGGCTGGGGGTGTTGGAATGACTCCATCCCCAGGAGCTAATTTGGGACGTCCTCTGCTCCCTGCCTGGGGAGGAAATGGCTCCTGTGCAGAAGGCACTTGTCTGTGACAGATCTCTTGTAAACAGCATAATAGCTCCGTGTCAGACACGCTGAGACATCTCTATCAGGTGCTCTGCCAAAGCCCCAGGGGAAGCTGGAGGACAGAGCGTGGTCAGCAGAGATTTTTCAGGCACAGGCTGGCTGAGATTCCGGCTGCACGGGGCCCTGGCCGAGCCGAGGGCTGGGACAGAGTGCTGGCTGCTCATGAAAAAGGAGCTCTGTGTTGTACCTGCAGCATCACACGCCCAGCTGGCTCTCAGCTGAGCAGCCTCGCTCAGGTATTCTCATCAGAGGCACTAAAGAAAAGATGGTATCAAAACTGGAGCAGGTAGGAGAGCAGGATGGAGAGAGGGTTTCCTGCTCTGGGGGAAGGTCAGAGCCTTTTTTTTTCCCCAGAATGAAAATCCTGGCGCTTTTCATCAATCATCAAAACCCATTTTTATCCGGGCTTAATCACAATGATTCATGTGGCCCTTTTAATAGTTTTTCCTACTCCTGAACGTGTATTCACCACCCTTCCCTTCGTACCTGCAGTCCCCAAAACCCGAGTTTCAGATTTGGATTGAAAGTGCTGCTGTGTTTCTTTTCCCTGGGGTTGTTGTTGAGTGAGGGGATCTGTCTTGCTTTCAATGAACCCTTCGGGGTTTCGCTTTCTGCTGGAGGATGAAAGCAGAACAATTTTCATGGCCATCACCGTTCCTCTGGTGATGTGATTTTTTCTCTCCAGCCTCTGAAAACCCACACACCTGTGCCTGTGAGTCCATCCATTCATCCATCCATTCATCCATCTCCCCATTCCCATCCTTCCCTGCGTTCCAGAGCAGCCCCTGGCTACGCTGAGCCATCCTGAGCTGCAGAAATCCTGCTCGAGGTGGGGAAGCTGCAGCAGCAGAAGGAGCCTTTACAGCGAATAGTCTTTATTGATATTTTATTATGCTGTTTAGCAGGACCCTGGTGCCTGTAATAAAGCATTAAGGAAGTGTAGCAGCACATTCCCATTGATCCTGTTCAGTGCTGTGATATTTCTGGCAGGACCAGGCACAAAGAAAAGGAATAATTTTGCTTCCCTCCCCTGTGCTGAGTTGCTGATGGCAAAATGCCCCGGGAGCCGGAGGATTAATTAGATTTACTGTGACCCCCAACTGAATAATCACAAACCACATGGTAAAAAGGAGAGGCTTTGGGGGTTTTTGATCTGTAGAACTGCACAGTGAGGGATCTGGAGAAATCCATGATGACTCAGGAGAGCTCAGATCTGCCCAGCCTGGCATTTCCCGGCTGAGGATGGAAATGCTCTGGGCTGGCCCAGGGAAGGGATGAGCTGGAAATCCCTCTGTGTGACAGAAGTATTTGGGGTTTTGTGTGCTCTGGGGGTCGCAGCCACAGCCTGGCTGGGTTCCAGCACAGGGAACAACCCCCTGAGCTCTGTGCCTGGCAGGCACAGGTCCCTCTGTCCCCCACCTGTGCCAGCAGAGAGGGAGCCATGTGAGCCCACCAGTGACAAACCGCGGCGCAGGTGCCTCCCACAGCCCTCCAGGGGACACCCGTGACCTTCCAGAGCTTATACAAAACCACAAACCAGAGGAGAACAGCGGAAAACGGTGAGAAAATGGTGAAAATGGTGAAAATGGTGCCAGTGGCAGAACGGACACAAACTGCCTGGCCACTGACCCACAAGCCAGACACACCAAGCGAGTGAAAACACTTTTGTTTCTCCCTCCCTGGTGCTTCCAGTGGCTCTGCCACGGCCAGGCTGGAGCAGGGACCCCACTCCCAGAGCCTGCCCTGGGCCGGGCGTGTGCCCTGCAGGGACAGCAGCTGTGCCCCAGTGCCAGCGGCCGCTCTGAGCCTCTCCCGGCCCCTGGGGATGGGGTTTTGTGCTCCTGCTCTGCTTCACTTGCTCCGGACAGGGCTCAGCAGCGCCAGGGATGCTGTTCCCAGGTGGATCCCAGCTCCTGGGCACCCGGCAGCCTCGCCTGGCTCTGTGTCAGCAGCTCCGGATTAACCTGCACGCACGGATCAGGCTGATGGCCTTTCCAGAGGGTGTTTGGGGAGGATTTAGCTCCATTATCACCTGGACAGCTGCGGTTCCACACCCAGCCTGGTTAAATACTCACAGGGCAGGGAATCCTGCACAGTCCTGTCCCCATCCAGACCTCAGGGAGCAGCTCCAGCTGCCCTCCCAGCGCTGTCCTGCTGCTCACCAGCACAGGAATGACCCCTGGGCTCTGTTTGCTCCTCTACAAAACCCCTCCCCAGGCTCTTCATCTTCCTTTTCCTGTGAAAATCGGGGTAATAATCGTAGTAACCCCTTGGATGGCTGGAAGGGGATGAATCGTTAGCTCCAATAATGATCCCAGAGGTCTAAACGTCTCTTTTTGTGCATCGTGGTGCTCACATCGGTGTGAATGCGCTTCTTCCCCTTTCAGCACCCTCTGCACCCCCTCGCTGTGACCGTGGGGACAATTAGTGGCTGTAATCTCCTGAGCCGTGTGTAAGGAGGGGGACAGCCCCGTAACACCAGCCTGGGATTCGGGCTGGATTAATGAGCTGCCGCTTGCACAGCTCTCTGAAGCCTCAGACCTCTCCAAGAGCTGAGTGTTATCATTAAACAATGATCCATTCGTTCTGATCGTTGGCTGCGGCCACTCCAGAGCCTCTCTGGTGTCGTTTCCCAGAGCGTCACAGATCTGTCTTTGCTGTTCCAAAGACAATATCCACATTTTCTTAAGGAGATGTGCAGCAAAATTGTCCACCTGCGGTGTGGGGTTGGTGATTAAACTCCTGGTAGCTGGGTTAGAGCTGAGCTTAGCAGTCACAAGGGTATTAAAACCCGCAGTTTTCTGCTTCTGGGTCACCTGAGCACCAAAATTCCTGGGCAGGCTGTGTCCTTCATGGTGACAACACAGCACCTTAAACCCCCTTTCCACTGGAATTTTCTCTGGCACCAAAACTGTGAAGGAAACTCTTAGTTCAGAGCTCAAGGAAAGCTTTAATGCATCCAGCCTCGTGTTTGAGACCTGTTTGTGCCCCTCTGCTGCTCCTGGGCACTGTTTTAAGAGCAAAACCTGCTCCCAGGTGAGCTCCGAAGGGCAGCTTTTATTCCTGCATCCCTCCTGGAGCTGCTGGTTCTCACCCCTGGGAAGAGCTCGGAGCCTCTGGTACTGCCATGAGCATGCAGGAGCATATTTCTGTCTGGAATAGAGGTTTTATTCTTGTAAACATTGTATTTATTATTAAAAGAATACATATATATAGGCTGGAGAATTCATATTGCACCAAAAAAAAGCCATAAAGCTCCCACTAAAGAGGCAGGGAAATGCTGTGAGGAGAACAAAGCAGGAATTTATCACCGGGTTTGGGCAATCTCAAAGCCAGGCATGGCATTGTAAATAAAATACACAGTGGTCCTTTCACCACAAATGTACCCTCAATCAGGGAAAAAAAATACAAATAATGTGAGATCTGATCCGCTCCTCAATCAGGATGTGAGTTATGCTCAGGAATCAGAAAGATAAAAAATAGGGGTGATTTCTAAATCACTCAGGTCTTCAAATGCTGGGTCTTCAACTGCTCTTGGAGGGAGAAGCTTTGGGAACGGGCAAAGTGGGATGAGGAATTTGGAATGCCTCAAATGTCGAGGTTTAATCCCAGTTTTCTTAAATTCCAGCACCCCATGAGTGAAGGCAGCCAATATTGCTCATCTTTTTTGAACAATTTTACCAAGCTCCCCACACAAAACGTTTTATCCTTATGGGGTGATTTAACCCTTGCTCTGCTTGGCGCAGGCTGAACAGTTCCAGGATGGGTTTAAACCCAGAATTTCGTGCCTGTGGTCCTTTTAAAGGGTCTTTGAGAGGGATTAAGGAAAGCAAAGCTCACTGATATCAGGCTTTAATTTGCCACACTGGCTCCGCGCTTGTGCTGGTGGATTTGTGGGGCCTGCAAATGGAGGTGAAAGCTTTGTAGGCACTAAAACCACGGTGGCAGTGACTTGTGGAGGTCCTGGCAGGGTGTAAAATAACAGGGAACTCCCTGGCTTGGGGAATTTCAGCCCTGTTTTAAAACACAGACAAGGCAGAACCCGGCCCTGCGTGCCAGAACCTCCCAACGATGCCGCAATGCAGAATTATTTTGTGCCTTAATGCATCTGATACTGCTCCAGAGCTATTTAAGTCCAGTTTAACTTGTTCTTGATCCCTTAATTACATCATTAGGGCCATTTCCAAATCAGTTCTGTAAAATATCTCGCTCCTGAGTCTGGGGAGAGCCATTATCTGAGTTCTGATCCATTTCCCTAATAAGACTGATTAAGTTTTAGCGAGGAGCTGCTTCCTCTGGGCGCTGAGGGGGCCAGAGAGAGTCTGTGCCTTTGGGTGACAGCCTCTTCAGGTGACATCCAGGTGTGGTCTGGGGGGTTTTGAACACTCTGGGGACGTTTCGGTGGCTGTAGCAGCGTGGTGAGGGTAGCCCAGAGCGTGGCTGCTGTGCACAGATAATATTGGGGGTTTTATCTAAATCCCAACCCGTGTCCCGCGGTTCGGGTGCTGTGCAGGCACCCAGGGGTGCTCGGAGGGGCGGGCAGGTGGGGGATGAGCAGCAGGAATGTCATTCCATGCCTCGTACAGCTGGGGGCTCCGGAGCACGGCAGCGCTGAGCGCTCTGCCCTGCTGACCACTGCCTCGCTCCTTTTCCGTGCCGGCAGAGCCCTGTGGGTTTTCCTGGTCCCCAGCAGCCAGAGGATTCCGTCTCCAGCTGGAATAAGTCCTCGCGGCACCGCTGGGCAGTGCTGGCTCTCAGCACCGCCGTCCTTTGGCCTTTCCCCCTCAGCTCAGTGTTCCCCTGTGAACACCCACGGGAACTTTTCCTCCCCCAAATCCATCCATCTCCCGCCCCGGGGTCATTTATTAACCTGGAAATGAAGCTGCACCTTCCCTGCTCGGCCTCGGAGGCCCGGCCACACACAACGTGGTTTCCATACAAAGGCAGCGAGCCAAAGAATCTCTTTATTCGAGGAGCAGGTGTAAGGCTTGGCAGGATAAACACGGCTCCATCAGGAGGGGAGAGCGGCCGCGCTGCTGCCTCTCGGCCGCTGCTCCTGCGAGCTTTAATCATCCCTCTCCTTGTGCTCTGCAGAGGAGCCCTCGTGATCCATCAGCACTTTGAAGCCTGGAAGTTGTGGAAATGCAAATGGAACGAGGGTTTTTCTCCTGCCTTCCGTCCTTCCGCACGCTATGGATGCTGAAAAAGCTCCAGCAGAGAATTTCTTCAGCTCTCTGCAGCATTTTTGTGAGAGTTCTGTCTTTCCCATGCAAGTAACTCAAAGCAATGGTACAGTTTTGTAAACTTCTTGCAGCTGCGGATTGTTTTGGAAGAATTGTTATAATTCCAACTAGAAAAACACTCAGAGATGGGTGTGTTAGAACTTGACCAATCCCCTTAGAGGGTGGATGGCGAAAACCAATTACCTTATGCCACTTAACACACTTTGCGAACTAACATATAAAAGCCTTCTGAGAATTTGTTAAATTCATCCATCTATCCCTGAGCCTGGACTTTGTGTCGTTTCTCTACTCGTCCGTGGGGAGAACAGTGACATCACACCACGCCAATCCCAGCGCCGCGGCCGGAGCTGCGCCGTCGCCTCCCCCTCTCCCCACCGCCTTCCCCGGCAAAAAAAAATAATAAAAAGCAGGAGCAGAGCTGCCCCCTGTTCGTCTCCAGACGTGCTGGGCCTACCGGGATGCAAAATGTTCTCCTAATTAAAAACAAAGAGAGGGCTCGAAGGGAGAATTTTGCTGCTGGTTGGGTTTTTTAGAGAAGCTCAGCCTGGCTTTTGGGAGGAGCGAGGTGTGTTCAGCCTGGTCTGTGTGGGTCTGCTGTGCTCCTCTAATCACTTTATTATCCCCTTCCTCACAGAGCGAGAGAATTCCCTGAGGTCTGATGTTCCCACAAGTCTCAGAAAATCCTCATTTTTTTGTCTCCAGTATTTTTTTTTTTTTTGCTGGGATTTGGTGACACCTCCCAGCATCCACAGACCCCTGGAGTTTAACTGAGCTTTTCTGGGTGTTTGGGGAAAACAAACTCATCATCAGTAGAAGCAAATTTGCTATTCCTGGAGAAAATTCTGAGGATTCAGCAAAGGGGAAATTAAAATAACAATGAAAAAAGAGGAAAAACACTCTTCCAGACTGCTCCATTGTGGGCTGTATTTTATTTTGGATCCAGTGTAGATCCCAATGTGCAAACTCCAGCCTGGAAAGAGTCTCCAAATCTGGTGGACTCCACAAATTGGGGGTGTGGCATCCTCTGTCTGCAAGAGAATTTCAGATTTATGCCATTTCCTGCTTTCAAACAGCCACTGTGTCCTCAACCAGCGACGTGCTGCTGATGGAAAATGCCCTGGCGCGGTGATGCCCGAATTTGATGCTTGGAGGGAAGTTTGCTGCTGGGCTGGGGAGATTCTGTGCTCAATTCCAGAGCCTGTGTTATGAACTGAGCAGGTGAGGGGCTGTCTGTGCTGCCTGGTGGCTCCAATCTCTCCGGAGGAGCAGCTGAGGTCAGCCCAAGTTCATTACTCTGCCAGCAGTTTATGATTTCTTTGTTATGGAGGTTCAATACTGATTGATTTTCAAATAAACTTCTTTTTTTTGGGAGCCCAATTTAATAAATTCACTTTATTGTTCGGGCTTTGATGTTATTTTCCATGCGATCAGCATGAAGCTTTTCCCTTGATTTCCCCCACCACTGGTTTTTAGACCTTGAGGCTCTTCTCTCCCTCTCTCCTGATCAAAAGCTGGGCAAGGGCTGAAGCTCAGCTGAGGATCAGGTCTAGGGGCCAATTTTGAAGCTGTAATTCAGGAATTCAGCCAGCCCAACTCACTTTTTTTACCTGAGCCCGTATTTTTGGTTGGAATCAAGGAATTTCACGTCTCTTTAATGAGTATTAACAGATGGGAAATTTCAAGCACTTGAGCATTTGCATCACGGTGCAATTTCGATAATAATTGTGGCCGTTCCCCAGGGATGTGTGGGAATCAGCTTGGCAAGGAGGGATCTTCTCCACTCATCCAAGCGAGGAAACTTTATCCACTTTGCAAACCTAAACGGGCTGGGAAAGAGGAACTTCTGCCAGCCCCAAACACAGAAATCCGTCAGAACATCACTGGTGTGCTGTCACAGGGAACTGGGCAGGGATTTGGGAATTCTGGAGGGTGACTGGCAGGAGCACAGGAGGCAGGATCTGTTCAGGTGAAAGCAATGTGGGCAGTCCTCGGCCGTGCAGCTGATCCCATTAATTGGGACAATTAAGTTTGAAGTCTTCTTCTCAGACTTTTCCTTGGGAAAACGTTTCCTCCCATTCTCAACGTGAATTTATTCAGTCAATTCAAAATCACCTGCAGCTGCTGCCAACCCTCTAGACCTTGCCTGGCATTGGAGCACGTGGGTTTGGCTGTGACCACACCATGTTTTAGGCGATCTCTCCCCAGGTGCCAGCAATTCTGCCCCCAGGTGTTCCCACTAAAGCCAAACGTCCCCAAACCCCCGGCACCTGGGGCACCACCTCTGCAGGAGATTTATTGAGCAGCTCAAGGCCCTGCTCGGCTTTTGGGATGTTCTGCTTGAGCGGGAGCTTTCTGTTGGTTTTTTTGTTTGTTTTGGGTGTTTTTTGGTACATTTTCGGTTTGCAGTTTTCCCTCGCTGCTGCTGTAGGGGCCGGGTGATTTTCCCCTCTGCTCTGCTCTGCCTTCCTCGACCCCGGAGCTGCAGAACGAGGTAGGAAAACTTTGTTGCTGCTTTTTGTGCGCCTCTCGCCAGCTTGGAGTGCCGGGGGAAGGAGGGAGAACCTTTCTGGGGGAGATGAGTGTGTTTTAAAGAGCAGGGATATCCATCAGTGAGACAGCAGCTGCTCCGCGATTCATTTCCAGCTCTGCTGCCTCCTCCTTCTCCTCTCGGCCCAGAAATGTCGACGCAGCACTTTTCTCTCTCTCTCGGGCTGTTTATTGAGGGGTTTTTAAAATGCTTTCAGTGCGTCTAGGGGCTGTGTTGAGGAAAGGACAAAGAAAATTCGGGAAAACTCCGAGTCTGTGCAGCCCCGCACCCCTCCCTGGATTTGTCGGTGTTGGATGAGTTAATTTTACCCAGGCTGAGCCACAGGCGGCCTAAGGAGCATCGAGGGGAGCTGCTAAAACCCATCCAGCAGTGCCCATCTGTTAATTTGGCACTTGCAGGCTGTCCCTGTGCTCCTCGGGAAGGTCAGGCGGCTGCAGGGCACCGAGGCTGTCCCGGAGCGGGGCTCGGCAGCTTTTTTGGGAGGTGTGGGAAGCAGCCAGGCTGCCACGGGGAAGGGCACGGAAGAAATCGGCGGCTTTTGTTGGGTGTAAAGCGTAAGAAAAAGGAGTTCTGGTATTCCCCGTGAGTTCCCGAGTTGCTCTGTGTAGCCAGAAGCATTCCCGAGGTTTTCCGCAGGTCGCATTCCCGGTGTTGTCCCCGAGTCCTGCCCTTTTACACCCGGTGTTCTCTGTCCTTGCCCGTCCGAGATCTCCATTAGCAGCTCGTTTTTTGGGGCGTTTTCGGGGGAAATTTGGGAGGTGATTACGGGGCGGAATCCCCCGTCCTGCCCTGGAACCGGGCTGGGTTTGCTAAAACCGGGGGTTTTGTCCTGGTGCTAGGCCGCTCGCGGCTCTGTGGAGGATGGGTAAAGAGAGCCGTGGTTTCGGTGGGTGGATGTGAATTGTTAAGGGGCATTTTGCACCTCCTGATGGCCTGGATCTATCCAGATACACCTCTAGATAGGCTGATTTAACAAAGACTGGTAAAAATTGAGTATTTGCTAAAAAAAAAAAGGTGGGAACTGCCACACACAGCAGAGCAAAAAGCTGAAAATCTCCTCGGGAGCAGGTGATTGTTGGAGCTCCAGCAATCGATGGTTCGTTGTTTCCCCACTCTGCTAAAAGAGATTTAAGGAGCATTTTGGTTTTTTTTTTCCGCCTGGTCTGATGGTTTGAAGGGGGAAATGATGTCTCTGTGTGTCGGAAATCCTCGGAAAGGTTTTTCTTTGAGCGCCTGTCCTTTATTGCTGCTGCTCCCGCGGTGCAAACCCCGTCCAGCAAAGGGCACCGGGGGTTCCTTCCCTGCTCCGAATCACCCGGAACCCTCGGGAACAGCTGATGAAAATGATGGAAGGTGGAAGTGTGAGCCCGCTGGGTTTATCCAGGGTGATTAAAAAGCTGCTTGCTTTAAGTTAGGAAAGTAAAACTTCCCTTATAAAATTCCCCTTGAGTCAGCAAAATTAGAGGGCCGAAAGGTCACCTGGAACTCCTTTCTGGAGCAGCATTTGGGTTCAAAAGCTGTTGTTTCGGTGGGAAAAAGTTGATTTATGCCAGCTGAAGATGTGTTTCTGAAACTGCTTTTAAAGCTTAGCGTTCCTCTCTCAGCATCCCTGCGAGATAAGGATTTACTGCAGCTGTTGGAGAAATGCAAATTTTTATTTTTTTTTCCTCTCTCTCCACAAAATATGTCTCCTCATAAAAATGCTTCTTTGGCGTGTGAAAATATTTCATGAGCATCTTTAAGGTTTTGATGGGAGATGGGATCCTAGAAAGCTAAACATTTTTTTCTTCTTTTTTTTTCTGAGCTTTCTTTTTTAGAATGCTGAGGGTTTTTTTGCTCACGGTCTCAATTATTTACATTTTCCCTGTTGATAAAAAAGTGTGATAAATGAAAGCAGGCAGGTTTCTCATGCACACAGAAAATGGTGTTTGGGGAGAGCGAAGAAATTGCAGCGTGTTATGGTGTTTCAGGCAGCTCTGCCAGTGACAAGCTTAAGCTTAAAATAAGAAAATCCTGGGTTCAGTTTTTATTTGGCAGTTTTCTTTCCTTGCCTTTTATCAGCTCCTGCAAAGCAGTCCATGCTTGAAGAGCAGAATCAATACCCAGGAAGGGTCAAGCAGCTTACAATTCATTACATGTGTGTGCTTCTGTCTGACAATGCAGTTCTTGTTTCTCGTTTTTCCTGTCAACTGCTTCTCGGGGGGGAGAAAAAGAAAAAAAAAACAGTAAAAGAAAGGAAAGAAAAGCAGGAATAGACAAAAAGACAGAGAGATTTACCCAAGTCATCGAGGGAAATGGAAGCTGACAGGTTTCCTAATGTTACATGCCCAGAACAAAAAGGATTCCTCACTCTGCTCCTCTGTAAGAGCTTGAGAATCCTTTGTGCTGTTCACAGGGAGCCTCAGCTCCAGGATTCCCCACTAATTCCTTCAAAAATGTGCCCGAGATGCTCCTTGGCCTGGCAAGAATTGTTCAGCAGATCAAAGGCAGCAGCAGCAGTGAATTGCTGGGATCTTTTCCCGGTTCTGTCACTGGATGTGCCCAACTTCCCCCAGGCAAAACAATTCTTTTTTTTTTTTCCCAGAGCTTTTTTTTTTTTTTTTTCCTTGTTGTGGGGCAGGAGTAGAGGCAGCTTTGGGAAGGGTCAGGATGTAAAACTGCTGGGGAGGGACTCCTCTGGTGATCCAACTCACCACAAGTTCCAGCCTAACTCAGCGTTTTCCCCAGTCCAGCTGTGGCTGCAGGTGCCCCTGGAGCTCCCAACCATCTCTACTGAGCTGTGTCCAGCTGGGAGCTGTAAATCCAGGACAAACCTTGGGCTGGGGCTCCCACCTCAGCAGCTGGAGCTGGTTTTCCTGGTGCTGGGGTGGCAGAGGCCGTGTGAGACTGGTGGGATGTCCCTCCAGCCCTGGGGCAGCGTGAGGGAGGGGAAATTGCAGAGTAAAGTCAAAATTATATCAGGAGAGGTTCTGGGTTGTGTCCTGTAGTTCCCTGCTGTCACTGATGAAGCCTCCATGGATATCTTGGCTGGAATCTCCCAGTGCAAAGCTCATGGTGAGCCTAAAAGAGGGAATTTGGGTCTGGGTCTGCCTCAGAGGGGTTTTTGGGACTGCTTGATCACAGCCAAGTGTCTGGGAGGGCTCGGTGACAAAAACTTCCAGCCTTGTGGTGCTCAGATGGATGTGTTTTGCACAGGATCATCCTGCAGGTTGTTTTTAGCCAGACCTCGTTTACATTTGCGTTTTTTGGGTGGGTGAGGGAAGACCAAAAGGAAATTTGGTTTTTGCAGTGTATTAATGCAGCCCCTCTTGGGGGCTCCTGAGGTTTCAGGGTTCCTCTGCAGGGGAAGGAGGAATCAGCACCGTCAGCTTTTCTACCTTTTCTCCCTTTTCTCCCATCTTGAGGGCACAGGAGAGGTTTGGTCATGGAAAAGTGGGGCTGGTGGGACTGGGGATCATCTAATCCATCCCCTGATCCCCTCTCCTACTGATTATATCGCACTAACCCTGATGGAAGTCCCTAAAATCCACCTCCAACATGGATCCTGTTCACTCAGCAGTCTGTTATTTACCCTCAGCATTAAAAGTTTATCCTAAGAAGAAATACAAACCTCTCTTTCCCCATCTCCTCGACTGCAGCTTCACCCTGTCTCCCCCTGCCCTGCCTCCCACGGCCTGAAGGATAATTGCCCTCTTCTCTTCTCAGAACAACCTTTTACATAAGAGAAATCTGCTCTATCTCCAGCTCAGAAAACTCTTCCCTGGGCTGGCAAAGGTCAGACGAAATTGCCTTTCTTTGAGGCTTGGGTTTCCTAAGCCTCCCATCCATCTCCTGGACGTGCTGGGTGTTGATGCAGAGCCCGAGGTGAAGTTTTGTTCACCAGAATCCCAGTGAACAATTGAATTCCCACACCTTGCTGGGGCAGGATGGCAAAAATCAGGACTCTAAAAGCCAGGATAAGTCCATACCTGTGTGTCAGAGCCACAAACTCTTTGTTTTCCGTGGCAGAGCTGTTGGCTTTGGCTGGGGAAGGGACCTGCCACTGTCACCAACCTCTCCCCAGCGGGCTTTGGGCACAAAAAGTGTTTGCCAGTGGGATCTGCTCGCACAGCTCGTGCCCTCTGGGGCTGGCACCAGTGCAGTTTGTTCTCCCTGCTTGGGAATCAGTAGAATCCCTTGTCCCGGGAAGCTCTGGGTCTGGTTTTACGCCTTGAGCTTCTGCAGAGCGAGATGCGATCCCTGTCAGTGCTGACAGCTGCAGCTTTCTACGTTAGCTGGGAAAATATGCAGGAATAAACGGCTCGTGCATCTCCTTCCCGAGCCTGGCACGGCTCTCCTGTCATGTTTTCCCCCAGAACTTGATGTTTGCAAGTCTCTCTGCTTTAAGTCAGATCAGCTCCAGGAACAGAGCACACGAGAGCTACAACTTTCTCTCGCTCCCTCTCCCCCTCTCTCCTCTCAGCCTCAGTGTTTAATTTGCTCCCGACTCTGCTTGAGCAGTTTTTTTGAGAGCACAGTTTATATTTGCCTATGCAAATCAGCTGAGCAAATATGCTAAGGAGCTCCAAAGATAGATCAGGGCGTCTCAGCACATGCCCAGCCCACAGGAAAATCATCCCAGGCCATTTTTGGTCTCTGTTAACCATTCTGCCTTCACTGGTTTGGGGTTTTTTTGGCAGGGAGGTGCTGTCCCACCTCTTGGGAGCCCGTGGCGTGGCTGCTCTGCACCAGGAGCACACACATCGTTGTGTATTCAGGAATCAGTTGTCTTTCATGTCCTTTTATTGGAGAACAAGCAGTTCCAGGAGCTGCAGGAGTCACAGCCAGCTTTCCTTCAGCCCCGTGATTTATGTTGGAGTCTCTGGTGCCTCGTAAAATTCTGCTCTTCTGAGGCTCTGGGCATGGTTGGAGAGTTCATAAAAATCTTCTTCCCTCTGGGTGCTCTTTGAGCTGGGCCCAGTTGTTGCCCTGTCTTTAGGGGCAGGGAAAGAATTTGACCTTTCTCTTTGAATTCCCGCCAGCGGTTATAAAATGGCAAAAAAAATGGATTTTCCTTGGAGCTGGTGGATGGCTGAGATTGGTTCCAATGCCTCCTGAAGAACCCTGGTTCCCTACTTTGATTTGCCCTCCCTGCACGAGGGGAGATGAGCTGCTTGTCATTCACGGGGCTGACAAACAGCTCCTGCAGAATGAGCTGCTCAGCCGGAAACGTTCCGGAATAGCGCGGCCACACTCCTCTGGAGCACAAGCGACTTCACTGGAGAGTAATTACTCCACTTTGGAAGAATGCTAATTACTTTGGAGAGGGTTTTCATACTGGAATGAAAACCTGCTGTCCCAGTGTCCTTCGGGAGGCGTGAGGGAATTGTTTCTCCACTCCAGACGTTTTCAGATGAGGTCTGAAAAGGCAAGGGGCTGTTGTGGTGCTGAACCTGGGGGAGGAAAGGGGCTTTCAGCAGCTCTCTGGGATGTTTTATGGCAGGGTTGATTTAACCTCGGAGCATGTGGAAGGCGACACGGCTTCTCAGTGCTGTTTTTAGCTGAGTTTCCTCAAGAAATGAGCCTTACATAAGCAGTGTCTGTATCCATAACTTCTGCACCATTAACCACTCCAGCCGTGCTTAGCACAGCACAGGAGGGGTCAGGGGCTGGGCTTGCACGTGTTTGGGTGCTCAGAGAGATCCTGTGCTGAGGGAGAAGGCTGTAGGGTGTCATTATGCTGATAAAACATGGAATTACCTGTGGAATGGGATGGCCCAACGTTGTTCCCCTTGAAAGGAAAGCCCTCAAATGGCAAAGCCGATCACGCCACGCCCCCAGGACTGATTTTCGTGTCGCTGATTTTATTCTTGGTGGTTTAAATCTCCAGCAGCCCCACAAACTCTTCTCTCAGACTGAGCTGGAGCCAGCTCTGAGGAGGAAGAGCTGCTGCTCATCCTCTTCCTATTTCGCTGTCCCAGCTCAGGCTCGCTGGAAGCCAGAACATTTCCCTTGCAGCCCTCCCACTTGGGATTGTTCTCTTGGAGAGCTGCAGAAGGGGAAGAGAGCTCTGCAGCAGATCCCCCAGACAGAGTCAGATGGCAGCTCGGGGTGGTTGGGGTGGTTCTGCAAATGTTTCACGTTTGTGCTCGCAGCCAAAAGCAATCTCAGTCTAGAAGGCTTTGCTAGGCAGAGATTCTAAACCCTTCCCCCTCAGCTCGGCAAGGTGAGGGGCAGCCCTTGTTCCTGAGCACTTCAATTGTCCAAATGAACATTTTGGGTGGAGATTTGGGGTTTTTCACACCGCTGCATGAGGGAGGCAGCACCTCTGATTAGCCCTGATCTGCTCACCTGGATGGGAAGGGAAAGAACAGAGGAGGAAAGTTCTGCTGCCTGACCTGAGTTTGCTTTGGGGTGGGGGTTGCTCCTCACCTCCTTCTCTTGGTTAACTGAAGAGCTCAAATTAACACCTTCTCCCGGGTTTTGGACATTTTAGTGAGTTATCTCTGAGCAGAATAGGGATCCATCTGCTCTGACTCTGCAGAATAACACAAAGGGGGAAGAGAATACTGGAAAATGGGAAAATGAGCCCCGCTGGGGCACAGGGGCCACTTCTTGGCCTGGTGTGCACCCAGAGTGGAGAGGTTTGGGGGAAAAGGACTCATTTTTGTGTCCCCTCATCACACCTCAGGCAGGACTGTGGGCAGGTTTGTTGTCATTCTCAGGGGTTTGTCCTCCTGGTGAGGGGGAGTTCAGCCCTCTTTGCTCCTGATTGTGCCACAGCTGAGTCAAATTTGGGGCAGAGGGACCTGACTGCCCCAGGGCACAGTGAGGTACCCTGTCCCCAGCCAGAGCAGGACAGGGGACCCCCCCTTGTCCTGTTCCAGCCCTACCTGGTGCAAGGAGAGCTGTGGGAAAAGGCTCTTTGAGGTGTCAGAGTGACCCTGCAGAGCCCTCTGCCTTGTCCCCAGTGTCCCCACCGGTCCCTGCTGGTGCCTGGTGACAGCCAAACTCCTGCTGGAAGGGCTGGCACCTTCCAGGGGCTCTGGGATGTGTTCCCAGATCCAGGCACAGCAGGGAGGATTTTTTTTTGTTGTTGTTGTTTGTTTTGGGGTTTTTTTTTTGCATGTGTCCACATTAGAAAGCAAAAACCAGCCAGGGAAACATTGAAGGATCTCTCGCCCAGCCCGGCTCTTGTGCCTTTGTTTGTCAACACTTATTTTTGTTTCCTGACACAAAGTGGAAACATTTGGTCAGTGTTTGGCTCGCGTCCCTGCTGCTTTCCCTGTCTCCTGCAGTGTCACTTGGAAGGACATTCCAGGCTTTTTAAGTCATTTCTGTCAGGCATGAAGCTGTAAAATGTTTGGGTGGGGGGGTAACAGTGTTTTAATCCCAGGAGATTTTTTTTGTTGTTTTCCTGGCTCCAGGGCTGCCCTTTGGTCGAGGGAATGTTATCAAAACCTTCTGCAGAGCTGCTGAACTTCTGATCATTTACTTTAGGAAATGAGGTGATGGCACACAGGAGCTGGACAGAAGTAAAAATGGTTTGGCCGAGCTGATGCTCAATGGTCCAAGTCTTAGTTGGAGGCTTAATAATTTTAATGCAATTACCCTCACAATTATGATCAGATAAATCAATGCTCAGAGATCAGCAGAATCTCGAATTTCTTTGTTTTATTCTTTGCTGGGAGTGAAATCCCCTGCCAGGAGGGACGGGGCTGTGACAATCTCTCCTGGGATGCTCCTCCTGCCGACCCCATGGTGGCACTGGGGGAATGGGAGTGGGGATTTGTGGCAGGGAAAGCCTTTCTCCCTTTCTCGGGATCACTGGGAGAGCTGGGATTTGGCCAAGCAGGGCTGGGGATGAGTGACTGCCACAGCCACTGGTGTCCTGCTCTTCCCCTGGGCTGCACAGCTGGCACGTGCCTCGGTGGGAGCCTGGATTTACGGATTTCACCTCAGCCCTGTCAGCTCAAGGGACCTTGATTTCCATCTTGAAGCTCCCCAGTTCCCAATTGCCCTCACTTGCTTTATACCTCTCATTTCTGCTCCTTTCCCCCTCTGACAGGTTCTGTAAATCATCCCTGCAGAGGGTTTCTCTTCCCTGGCCACCAGGGTAGGCTGGATCCAGGTGATGCGAATCCCTGGGCTCGTTCCTGCTTCCAAGCTGCTCTTCCATGCCCCTTTTCAGGCAGCTGAAGCTGAAAGGATTGGTTCTGAGCAGTGGCTCGGAGCCTGACTGCTCGAGGGGACTTCACTGTAGCCTTGAAGAATTGGCTAATGTAGTGAGATCCGCTTGTCTGGTTACCTAAGTGCTTTGTTCCTGCTTTTCCAGAGAGGAATTGCTGACTCCCATCAGTGTGTGCTCTCAAATTGTGTTTCCTGGAATCCGCATCCTTTTCCAGGTGCCAGAACTCCATTAGAGCAGAGGAGGGGGCACAAAAAGGGCCCCTCAGTTTAACACTTTCACCTCTGGGGTTGGTAAAAATCCCATCCTTGCCCCAGAACTTCCTCTGTGACATCTGCATCGTTCCATTCCTCCCACAAACCAACCCCAATTATCTCGCTGCTCTGGCTGCTTGTTCAAAGCCCCTCAGGGCAGCTGGTGCCTGGATATTTACTCCAGCCAGAGCAGCCAGCTAGGAAATGTAGGTCCTAAAACAATTCCAATAATGAGGCTTTTCACTCTTTCTTTGCTGGCCCGGGTGTGTATCCCTCTTTTTTACTCCATCCTGAAAGATAAAGAGCAAAACTTTAGTATTTTTAGGGGGTTTTTTTTGTACCCAGCAAGCTCCCTGCGGTGCCAGGTGTTCGGATTCCCCAAGCTCTGCTGGCTGGGGTTGTCTCCTGGGGTGAGGATCTGGAGGATGCTGCAGCCAGCCAGGGAGTTGTGCTGTCTGTACAAACTTTCCACGAGGCTTTGAGGGTTTTTCCTTTTCGTTCAGGGTGCTTTGAGTGTGGTTGTTCGTGATATGAACGAGGCTTTGTGTGTGTGTGTATATATATTTTATATATATGTATATTTTTGTGGTAGGAGACATGCTGTGGCACGTGTGTGCTCCTACTGAAGGTGATTTTATATACATTTATTTTATATTTAAAGGGTGTTTGCATGCACAGGAACCTCCTCAGGCAGTTGTGAGAGGGGCAGAATCCTTGGAGAAGGAGGTGACTGAATGGAACATTGACTGGGATGTGGGAAATGGGAATCAGCTCCTGCCAAAATCCAGTGCAGAGTTCAGCAGGCATCGGGCACCAGAAAGCCACTGGGGCGTTTTGGGAAGCGCAGGGATTTTGTCTTGTCCTGAGTGGTGGGGCAGGAACAGACCTGGATAAAATATCTAAAAACAAGGGGGTCGTTCTGTGGGGTCAGCTGGCAGGGCTGGAGTCCCTGCGACCACCCCCAAGCGTGTTCTGCTCCCTCCATCCACATCCCGGCAGCATGGGTATATTTCTTTCTCTGGGCTGCCTCCAGAGCAGGATTTTCCACGAGGTTTGGATATTTTGTGATGCCCTTGGGGCATTACCTGTACTCCTCCCCAGGTGAGAAGGCACTGAGTGGCTCAGCTTCCCCAGAGCCCTGGCACTGCACTGCCCTGCCCTTGAAGGCAAGGGGAGATGAAGAGATAGTGCCTGGCTGGCCACCAGGATGAGTGGTTTTCATTAAAAGTGTGTGAAAAGCCTTGCTGTTTTTCAGCGGTGATTAAATGAAAATATATGTACACACCAGAGACCTGATGTCAGCCCTGTGGGCAACACAGCCTGCGATGAGAGACTGAAGAAATAAGAAATTGTCACTGATGTTATGAATCCGCTGTGCCCCCGGGTCTGAGGGTTTTCCTTGATGACAATTTTTTAATATAGTGCATTGAGAGCGCTTTGAAGCCAAGAATTCCGAGTGCAGCTGGCAAAAGGGGGGATTTGCCACGCAGGGGCCTGGCAGAGGGAGGGATTCCTTTCGGACAACTGTGAAAAGTAAACTGGGGGGAACCTGAAAAGCACTTCAGGGCTCTCCTGCCTTCTGGTGTTGAGCAATGACCAAAACGCTTGGAGGTGTGGATTTATCTGGATTTTTGTCCCCTGGGGATCAGGAGGGAACTCTGGAAGCTTTTCAGGGCAGCAAAACACCACATTTGTCTCCTTACAGCTGGAGGTGTTGCAGCTTCTTTGACCCCTTTGCTGCCCTCCACATGGGGATCAGAGATGCTCAACAAGTGCCTGCTGAGATGTTGTCCCACCAGTATTCCCTGCACCTCAGCAAGCTGCAAACGCAGGTCAGGGCTCGGGTGGGAGGCAGGTGTGCAGCTCTCCTCATCACTGCTGCTTCTTGGAGCTTTTTAGGCCAGCACAGACTTCTCTTCTTTCTCCCCATTTTACAGCTCACCTTGAAAATTCTCCTTAGAGAACAGAACAGGCACAAAGGCAGCTCGGGGAGGGCAAGAGACATCCTTGTCAAAATCCTTGGTGTCAAAAATAGCTGCCTGAGATGTTCTTCCTCCTGCTGCTTTAAGCTAAATGACGATCATAACTTGCTGTCCTCGGGTTTTTACAGCTCAGCGTGTCCTTCCCTCCGCAGCATCTCCCAGCCCCGGGCAGCTGCAGGGCCCAGTCCCTTCCTCTCATGTCAGACATCAGAGGCTGCAGAGTCCGGGGCTGCTGGGTCAAACAGCCCTTAATGAACGTGGAGCCAGGGGCTCCATTAGTGCTGCCCTTGTAGGGCTTTAAAAAACCCCCTTGCAGTGGGGGAGGAGGGAGTGTGGGGTCACTGCTGCTGGAGGAAGGGGACAGGGCTGTGTGGGGTGTGCAGCTGCCCAGCTCAGCCCCTCACGAGTGGGTTTGAGCAGTTCCTTGTTGGCTTTATGTTCGTTTTAGGGCAGAGCTGGTGGTTGCCTTTTCAGCTGTCCCTCCCTTGCTTTCCCTCTTCTGTTACCTCCTTAAATCTTCGGGGCGAGTTCTGCCCAAACTTGATCCCGTTTTATCCTCCCCTGGCTGAATCAAAAGCTGGGTTTGCAGATCCTCAGGTGCTGAAAGCAGCAGTCCTCTGCTTATTTTCCCTTTTTTCCTCTGCACAAGTCTGCTCCTGACTCGCACAGAGGGCCTGGGTACATGCCAGGTCACGCTGTGGGGAGGTGATGCAGGGCAAGGTTACCTGGATTATCCTCTTGTGTGCTTTTCATGGGTCTTTGCCATCGATCCCAAGTCCCCAGATCCCAAAATCCCGGAGGATTTTGAGCCTGAGGGTTTATTTCCCTCACTAACCAGCTCTGATGCCCTTGCAGGCACAGCGTGGGTGCTCTGCAGCAGCCCCTGCTCTCAGTGAGGGTCTGGCTCTCTCTGCCAGAGCAGAAGCAGGAATTCTGCAGCTGGGAGAGGCTGGACTGAGTACCCTGAGTAGGAAAAACCCCCAGGGATGTGCTGAGGAGACTTTATTCCTTTGCTCAGCACTGGCTGGAGGTGTCCTGGCTGGGAGGCAGCTGCTGAGAGGGCTCTGAGAGGTTGTGGGAGCACAGCTCAGTGCAGGGGCTGCGTTTTGAGAGGGATATAGAGAAGGACCAGGCTGTGAGGGCATTAAAAACCTCCCTGCTGGAGGTGCCCTGTGCCTCTGGCTCTCCTGGGCTGAGGTGGTGGATGCAGTGATCGATACTTTAATCAACAGCGCTGGTGTAATTTGCCTGAACTGGGAGGAAAAGAATCCCAGAGTTGAGTTGGAGCGCTGGGGCTCCCCTGTACGGATAATTAAATCACTGAGGCAGGTGGGAAGGGGCAGGAGAGGGATGTGGCCCTGTCAGGCTCGAAGCAAGGGCAGTTTTCACTCTGGAATGTGCGGTGTGGCTGCTGCCCCTCCGAAGAGGGAGCTGGGAAATGCCAATTTGGCGGATTGCTGTGACCAGTGGATTATTTGTCACCCTTCCCTGGGCCCAGCTGCCTCTGGCTGCTGTTCCTTGCTCATCCTGGAGCCCCTCAGGGATGACTCGAAATGAAAGCCCTGCCAGTGCTGTGCCTTTCTAGACGCTCTCACTTCTCCCCTTTGCATCGAGAGGGTTTGCCTCTGTCCACAGTGTTCCAGACAGATGAGGTCTAACAGGGAATGTGAGGCTTTGCATGGTCCCAGGGCTCCTGGCAACCAGCCCGACAAACTTCACATGCCCAAAGGCGGCGTTTTGAAGTGTGAACGGACTGGCACAGGCAGAAGAAATCCATGGAAGGAAAGGGAACTTTTTGGGGCTCAGGCATTGCCAAAGCCATGTGGTTGTTTTTTTTTTTTTTTTTTTTTAAAAGGTTTACCTGAGTGGAGAATCCTGTGGGGATAAGGGGGAAAAAAACCCGCTGTTCTGGAGTGATTCAGGAGTTTTCTTTTAATTTAAAACCTAAAGGCAAAGTCTGCCAGTGTTAGGATTTTAATTAGGGTGAATTAAAAGCTTAGAGGATGGGAAGGTGGAATTATCTGTAAATAAATAACTCTTGAAATCTTAATGTAGAGCATTAATAGAGAGGCCTGAGGAGGGCAGAAATGTGTGAAAACCCTGCTGGGGAACATGGAATAAATGCAGGAGAATGAGGGATGGGTTTCAGTGCTGCCACAAGGAACTTGCTCAGCCTTTAAAAGGCCCAGACAGTTTGTGATAAGGGATGAGATCTTCTGCTGCCAGCGAAGAAATACTGGCAATAAAACTGCTTTTAGACTGTCCCATGATGTGATTAATTTCCTAGATTCTATTTATTTTTTCGTGATGAGTTGGAAATCCCATTTCCCATTGATTTTCTCAGTTAGAGGGACACTGCCGGCACTGAGCAGTGAGCTCATCACAGCAATCTGAATTACTCACACCTGCTTCAGCCTCATGATCCCCATCAATGTGAGTTTAGTTCCCTTTGAAAGGACCACACCACACCCCCCAGACCTGTAAACCATCCAAT
Source organism: Lycocorax pyrrhopterus obiensis (assembly GCA_014706295.1). NCBI lineage: Eukaryota > Metazoa > Chordata > Aves > Passeriformes > Paradisaeidae > Lycocorax > Lycocorax pyrrhopterus. The sequence goes on along the minus strand of JACSVZ010000025.1, from coordinate 4,886,931 downwards.
CCCCTCCTCCAAAGCGTGTTCAGCTCAATTTGCCTCCAGGTTTACATCCCCAGAGCCCTTGGTCAATAAGTTTTCCTCTGTCTCCCCAAATAAATTGGCCTCCAATTAAATCCTTGGAGAGCATCCAGATAAAATTGTTGTAGTTCCTGTTTTACTTCTCAGGGAGAGGAGATGAAGATTTCTTTTTGAAAGCCTCATGCAAATGTTGCAGCTCTTGCTGCTGTTCAATAAAGTTGATCATTTTACGGAGGAAGTATCAATGCAATTTTCCACACCACTGACTTAAAGATTGGCTCTGGGTGGAAGTGCAGCCATTCCTTTTCCTCTCATTTGTGTGGGGAGCAAACAAAAGGGAAGAAAATCTTCTGCTGTCTCCCTGGTAAATGTTATTGTATCCTAAATAAATCCCCGGAATTCTGCCCCAAAATGGGCAGCACCACTGCATTTTTGCAGGTTCCCTGTTCCATCTGTGCCTCAGCTGAAAGCAGAACTTGGGAATGTCTTTCCAGCCCATTACATTTCCCAGTGAAATATGTGAGAATTGCCTCGGATGTTCGTGGGAAGCCATCAGGATGTAAAACACCTGAAAATGAAATATTAACTTTGCCACCCAAGCCAGTAATGGCTGTTATGTTTTGTGTTATAACACATTAAGGTGAAGTTCCTGCCTAAGAAAGAAATAAATAAGAAATCCCCCAGCTCCCATCCTGGGAATGACATGCTGATGGGAGAGGATAAAATTGGAAAGTTGAGGGGGGGGGAATATAATATATTCACAGTTTAGATGACAGTGAATATAAAGACAGACTGAGCTTAAGTGGAAGTTGCAAAATATCCTTGGGAAGTCTTATTCCCTCCAGATTGCTGCCAGATATCCTGGAAAGTGTGTATTTGTAGCAGGAGAAAAGCAAAGCCTTATGGATCCGGGAAGTAAAAGCATCTCTGTTGCTGTTTAGTTCACGGAATTGTCAGAAAAGCTCAGTATTTGTCCCTTTTTTGAGCGGTTTCCTGGCTGTGCTGGTGAGGGGGGGTGGATATTCCCAAAAATCTGAGCACTGGGATGTTCTGTGCCCTCCCCTCGGCCGGTGCAGGTGATCCCTGTCACAGGGCAAGGTGTGAGCATTGTTGGGAAAGCTCCAGCACTGTGACCTCCCCCTGCAGCCCCCAGGCAGGTGTTGAGGGATGGATCTGTTCAACCCAGCCTGGGAGGTGCTGTCTGAGCTAAAAGCATCATCCAGAACTCCCCTGGAGGCCTTTCCCGGCCCCGCTCTGTTTGCAGCACGCGCCGAAATTCATTTTTATTTGCGGGCTCGTGGGGGAAGAGAGCGATGGAAAGCAAAGAGAGGGAAGTGCAGGCAGCAGCTGCTTTAGAAACGTGTGGAAAAGGCACTGCGAGGTCTCCCAGGCTGGTCAGAGAGGAAAGTTTTCCAGGTGAAGAGTCCCACGCAGGGATGGCTCTGAGGAATAACGTTTTGGAGGAAAGCAATCAATTATGATGAAATAGCAAATTATTTCCCAAGCATTTTGTGCTGTTTAAGGACACATAAAGCAGGAGAGGAGATAACCATCCCCATCAATAATGATTAATCCACCCCTGTCAGCAGCTGGATCCTCACCACCTGCCTAAACCAGGCCCTGGACTGCAATTTAGCACTCAGAATTGAGCACAGGCTGTATTTAGCACCGTTATTTTGTTGTTCTTTGTTTTGACAAACGTTATCAATGAGTGTTTGTAGCTTCTCGCTCAGCTGTGGTGGTACAGGCTCGCTGTGCATGGTGCTCTGCCAGGGGTTTGACGTGATTTATCTGGGATGGTGATCATAATATTCCTCATCTGGAATGATTGTAACATTCCTCACCTGGCATTGGAGGTGCCTTTAAAAGCTGTGCCATCCCCAGGGGGCTGAGCCTGGGGTGGCAGGGAGGCAGCACTGACATGTTCTGTGCTAAAAATCAAATTGTTATTGAGGCTTCTTAATCTCTGCAGTGAGTGGAACCTACTCTGGCTGATTGCTTCCAAGGACAAAACTGAATTTCTTCTTTTTTTTTTTTGTTTTGTTTTGTCTGTATTGGGATTTTTGGGGCACCCAGGAGTTGTCAGAACAAGAGGGTGATAATCCAGCAAGGGAGAAGTGAGGACAGGGAGTTGCCCGGCAGCTGTCCCCAGCCCAGAGGGGACATGGAGCACTGCAGAGGGCTTGGTGTGGGGGGAAGCAGGAAAAGTGGGTTTGGGGAGGGAAAAGAGTAGGAAAAAAATGAAAATTCCTATTGGGGAAGGTGGCTCTGTCCCCTGTAGTCCATTCCAGAGACGCCACTGTGCCCTGAGGGAATTAATCTGGAGTCCAGAAGTCTGCAAATCTGTTTACAGTGAATTCATGGGATAGAATCATCCTTTAGGTCAGAAAAGTTCTTTAATATTGAGTCCAACCATAAACCTAATACTGCCAATACCACCACTGATCCCAGTGCCACATCCACACCACTGTTAAATCCCTCTGGGATCTGTTAAATCCCCTGTGCCAGGGCTGGACAACCTTTTTCGTGAAGAAAATTTTCCCTAAAATCCAGCCTAAACCATCCCTGGTGCACCTTGAGGCCTTTTCCCCCTCATCCTATCACTTGTTACTTAAGAATGACAAAAAATTATGATTTAACTATCTCCTGCTTTACATAATTTATTTATCCACACGTTAAGTGCTGTTTAATGTGAGTTTGTAAATTTATTCAGGTATATTTTGCTGATTTTTTTGTGTGTGTGACTGGCGGGTGATTCCTTTCTCCTTTAGCTTTTAAAGCCTCGCTTTTGGGGGCTGGGTTTGAGTTTTAAGCTTGGCTTTTGGAGGCTACAGCTCTCACAGCAAACTCTTGGCTTCAAGGTGCCTCTCTGGAGTGTGCCAGGCAAAGCTTTGCTGGGCTGGCCCTGTGATGAGGGAAAAATAAAAGGGGTTTTTCAAAAATGAGTTTGAGGAGAGGGAAAACTCCTGACTCTTTCAGGAAAGGGACAATTGTACAGATTTTAAAGGAGCATGATTAAGGATCTGCTTGTTCTAGGTGAGGCTTCCTTGCCCCAGTGTAGTAATTAGTAATTATTAATAGAGAAAATTAACACAAACCAGGCAAAACCTTTGGAATCAGATGTCATTCGAGGCCACCTGCTAAAATCGGCCGCAGACACACTCCCCCTTTGGGTCTAAAAACGCCTCTCCCCACCCTCAGCCCCATCTGAGCCGTGACTCAGAAGCGACGGAGACGTGTGGATTTATTGGCAGCAGCACAGCCAGGAAAAGCTCCGAAGGAAACAGCTCCAGCTCCCAGCCCAGAATCCCTGAAATAACAAGGGATCATCCATTTGGGAGAGGCTGCTGCAGGAATCGGGGCTGTTGGAATTGGAATGCTGCTGCTGCTGATGTCCTGACACATCATCAGCTCTGAATTTTGAGCAGCCTCGCCGTGCGCTTGAGTTTGACTCCAGCTCCTTTCCTCCCGTCCCTGGTAATTCCTCACGTGGAATGTATTGATTCCATTTGCTGCAGCCTTCGTTCCCTTAAATATTTGTTTTTTCCGTAACGTGGGGTTGAACGGGCTCCTAATGGCTGCTGCAAGCCCTGTGTTTCGGTGGCACCAATAAAGTAATTTGGTTTCAATTGGATTGGGCTCGGCGAAACAGAGAGTGGAAATTGAGGAAGGGAACCGAGAAGTGTAGGGTTCTGCTGGAGGGGAAGGAAAGCAAAGGGAGAGAGTGTTTTGTTTTTTTTTTTTTTTTTCCTAAAGGAGTGAAAAAACAGGGGAAAAAGCAAGGAAAAGTGACAAAAGCCTAAAAGTGGGGAAATACCAGTGGTGACTTGGCTGTTGGGAGCGCTGGGATCAGAGTGCAGGGATGTGAGGATGCTGCTTGGAACACATGACCCCTGTGCCAGGCAAAGAAAACGGGAATTTTCCTCCTGAATTTCACCCTAAAAGGTGAATTTCCCGGTTCACCAGCTGATTTCCAGCCTTTGAAAGGAGGGGGAAGGGGATATGGTGACAGATTTCCATGTCCTGAGCAGCGAAGTGAGAGCAGCCTTTCCATCCAGGTGTTGCTGGCGATGTCCCCAGGTGTTCAGGCACCTGTCTCGACCTAAGGATGAAGCTTTTAATGTTCAGTATAATTTCTCCAGCTCTGTGGGAGCACTGAAGTGATTCCAAGCCAGGGAAAACTGAGCTGTGCTCCCATTCCTTATCCAAAGGGTCCCTCTCCATCCTTTCCCCCTCTAGGATGCCCCTCAGCCAGGCCAAGCGTGCTTTAGACCACTCTGTACACGTTTTATTTCCTTCCATTCTCTGTTCATTTTAATTTTTTCTAATTTTTTAATAGAAATCTTATTTTGACTTTGATCTGATTTCCCAGTCTAATTGACAGGGAGTCAATTATCCCCCTGAATGAGACTGTCACACACTCGGCAGCAGGAATTGTCAGGTGTCTCTTTTGGTGGGGAGGGGGGATGAATGTCACCTCTCCATCTTCCCCTTCCCCCATTCCCTTTGGGTTTGTTTCCCCTCTCAGGTTTGTTTTGTTGAGGATTCCATTTGAAAACGGGGAAGGAAAACAAGGAAATGTTGGATAACGAGGGAGCAGGAAAGGGTGAGGTGCAGTGGGGATTATTGTAGTGGGCTCCCTTTAGGAGGGGCTGTTGCTGCCTGTCAGGTTCCCCTCGGATTGGGAGCATTTCCTTCTCTTTTGGGTAATTTCTGTAAAATTATTGGGAAATTCCGTCCCTGTGAGTGAAAGAGGTGTTTGGGAGTCACCCTCCCAGCGCACCAGGAGCACCTAAACCAGCCAGGAGCTGTTTGGGTCCGGACCATCCCTGATGTGCAGCTTATTTTGGGATGAATAATGGCAGGAAAACCCCCTTTATCCAGCCCTTCCTGCTCCCGTGCCTCCAATCCTGTGCTTCCTTTAGGGAGTGGGGGGCCTGGAGAGCAGCAGCGTTATCCCCACGGGAATCTGGAGAGAAGGAAGCCACAGAGAGCCCAGGAATTGCCACTGTCCTCTCATTTCGCTCCCCGGAGGGCACCGAGAGCGGCTAATGGCATCTTGATATTTAAAACCCAGGCAGGAGCTGCAGCCTCTCGGTTTTTCCCGGGTGCCTGACATTTGGGAGAGCTGTTATGGGATAAATGCTCCGGCGAGGAGCTGATGAGGTGCGAGGACCTCCAGCTATGAGGAGATCATTGGCCGGGCTAACAGAGCTGATGAGGGCTGGGGCACTCTGGACGAGCTGCTGGGCTCGGGAAAAGGGGGAATCGGGCTTGGGAAAAGGGGGATCGGGCTCAGGAAAAGGGGGATCAGGCTTGGGAAAAGGGGGATCGGGCTCAGAAAAAGGGAGAATCAGGCTTGGGAAAAGGGGGATCAGGCTCAGAAAAAGGGGGATCAGGCTCAGGAAAAGGGGGATCGGGCTCAGGAAAAGGGAGAATCAGGCTCAGAAAAAGGGGGATCAGGCTTGGGAAAAGGGGGATCAGGCTCAGAAAAAGGGAGAATCAGGCTTGGGAAAAGGGGGATCAGGCTCAGAAAAAGGGGGGATCAGGCTCAGGAAAACGGGGAATCGGGCTCGGGAAAAGGGGGATCAGGCTCAGGAAAACGGGGAATCGGGCTCGGGAAAAGGGGGATCAGGCTCGGGAAAAGGGGAATCGGGCTCGGGAAAAGGGGATCAGGCTCAGAAAAAGGGGCAATCAGGCTTGGGAAAAGGGGGATCAGGCTCGGGAAAAGGGGGATTGGGCTCAGAAAAAGGGGGATCAGGCTCGGGAAAAGGGGGATCAGGCTCGGGAAAAGGGGGATCAGGCTCAGAAAAAGGGAGAATCAGGCTCAGGAAAAGGGGGAATCAGGCTCAGGAAAAGGGGGATCAGGCTTGGGAAAAGGGAGAATCAGGCTCAGAAAAAGGGGGATCAGGCTTGGGAAAAGGGGGATCAGGCTCAGAAAAAGGGAGAATCAGGCTCAGGAAAAGGGAGATCAGCCTCTGTCCTCGCCCTATGGGAGTGGGAATTTTGCTGGCTGCTTCCACTGAACCCCCCCAAAATCAGAGCAGCTCCATCTCACCGAGGGATCTCCGTTTCTGGGCGATGCTGAAGGGGCTCTTTTAGAAGTTGAGCCTTTAAAAAAGGACACAAGGGTGGCTCAAAGACACAGGAGCGAGCACTGAAATGTGTGCCAGGGCCTTGGCTTCAGCGCTCCCGACATTTCCATGTGCCTGGTAATTAAATTGTGAGCCAAAGGAAGGAGCCCAGCTCCTCTAATAGCAGGGAGAAGGAGGCAATCGTGGAACTTCCATCTGTCTGCAAAGATCCTTTACGGGGCAGATCCATCAGCAGCCCTGAGCCGTGTGCCAGGCTCAATTAGACTAAACAGGATCAAAGGGCAGCCGGGGTAATAAATATCGCTGAGGAATCAAGCTGGAGTCTTCCTACTCACTGCTAGCAGGGATAATAATCGTTAGTGAGCCGGCGGGAGATCCACATCCAGGGGAGGCTGGGCTTGGGAAGGGGGTGATGTTTTATCAGGGAATGAAAATCCACGTCTCCTGTCCCCAGGACTGCAGGCAGGCTGCTGTGGTTCCCTGGATTGCTCTTTGGAGTTTGGGGAAGGACTCCCCAACCCTATATGGACTGTGGGGCTGTGATGGGGGAGAGGTGGGCCAGGTATTTGGGGAAGCTTTTAAAATGTCCACAGGGAAATTGAGAGCTGCTATAAAACCCCGGGCCAGGCACAGAACCTCCTCTCTTCTAACGAGGCACGAGGTGGATGGAGATTGAGTCTGACTTGCAGGGAATTGCTTTGCTCTCCTGTTTTTAGGGTCCTCTGTGTGCTCAGGGAAAACCTTCCAGCAGCAGCAGCAGCAAAACTTTTGTGACACATTTCCTCCAGGAAACATAACACCAGTTGTGTCTGGGAAAAACAAAAAGCCGAACTAAAGCCTCTTCTGCCTCAGCAGCAAATAAAGAGGGAATCAAAATATTTTAGCATCAAGGCTCACTTTCCATCAGATCTCCTCCTGCCCTTGCAAAATGTGATACCACAACAAAAAGTACCTGGAGGAAAGGAGCATTTTCAGAGGAGGCTGTTGTGTTACCTGAGCGTGGGTTCCGTGGTCCAGCTGCTCAGGCGATGCTGCTCTGCTGGAATTGTTGCCACGGGAAGCGCCTTGCTGGGGTGCTCCACTCCCTGCTCTGGTTTGATCCCTCCCTGGGAGTGAATTTTAGGAAGAGCTCAGGGATTATTGAGGCAGACAATCAACTGAGCCCCTCTTTCCAGCAGCTTCTTCTCTCAAGGGCAGGGTGAGGCCTCTCCAGGGGATGAGAGGGCACAGCCTGTGTTGCCCCAAAAACTCAAACCCCTTTTCCTGGGGAATGCCTCCTGTGAGGGTGAAGTGCTGTGTTGAGCATTTTGGACGGGCCTGAAGCGGGGATTTAGACCAACCTGAACTGTTCTTAGACTGGCCAGAAGCAGGGATTTAGACCAACCTGAACTGTTCTTAGACTGGCCTGAAGCGGGGATTTAGACCAACCTGAACTGTTCTTAGACTGGCCAGAAGCAGGGATTTAGACCAACCTGAACTGTTCTTAGACTGGCCTGAAGCGGGGATTTAGACCAACCTGAACTGTTCTTAGACTGGCCTGAAGCGGGGATTTAGACCAACCTGAACTGTTCTTAGACTGGCCAGAAGCAGGGATTTAGACCAACCTGAACTGTTCTTAGACTGGCCTGAAGCGGGGATTTAGACCAACCTGAACTGTTCTTAGACTGGCCTGAAGCGGGGATTTAGACCAACCCGAACTGTTCTTAGACTGGCCTGAAGCAGGGATTTAGACCAACCTGAACTGTTCTTAGACTGGCCTGAAGCGGGGCTTTAGGCCGGCCTGAAGCAGGGGTTTAGGCTGGCCTGATGTGGGGGTTTAGATTGGCCTGAAGCAGGGGTTTAGGCCAGCCTGAAGTGGGGGTTTTAGGCCAGCCTGAAGCAGGAGTTTAGGTTGGCCTGAAGTGGGGATTTTAGGTTGGCCTGAAGCATGTTGTTAGACCAGCCTGAAGGTTTTTAGACCCGCCTGCAGTTTTAGACTGCCCTGACGTGATCCCAGCTCTTCTCTCTGCATCCCTTGGCTGCAAGGTGCCCAAACCCAGTGGCAGTGCCCGTATGGAAAAGAGGGAAGGGCCCCGTGCCTGGGGTCACTGTGGCCTTTAGGAGCACCAGATCTCGTTGCCCATAAATGTTTTTCACCGCTGCCTCTCTTTATTTTTCTGGGTTTTTTGGGGTGAGTTACCACCCAACTCCACGTGCCAGGGAAATTTTTCTCCTTCTCTTTTCTTCCTCCCCGGGACAACAATCGAAAGCCAATAAAGCCGAGCACAAACTCTGCAAGTGAGCACCAAACTGTCCCCTCCGGCTTTGCTGCGCTCAGGATCTCCCTCTGTGCCCATCTGGTGCCTTTTGGCTGGGGCTGAGCTCTGCTCTGTCAGCAGAGAGCTGGGATTAACAAGTCCCAGCCTTGATTTAGTGCTCTGGGAAGTGACCACAATATCAGAGAGTGAATAGATCCCAACTTTTGCTAAAGGGCAAGCGAATTCTGCCTCTGAGAGCACAATTTATTGACTCAGCGCTCCTCTGTCTGACACTCTGTTGTCTAAACCTCCCATTTTTCGCCTTTTTTTAGCGATTTATTTGCACGGTGCCTCTTTTCCCCACCCTGCTCCACGCAAAAAATCGCATTAAAAGCAAGGCCGAGAACGCTTTAAACCGATGCAGTTTACAGCACATGGAAATATTTACCTGGTGTCGCTGCTTCCTGTAAATACTGTGGGCTTTGTTGCATTTTTTCCCCGTGGTGTTATCACTGTTGTGAGGCTCTGCCTGTCAAGTTGGAGCACATTTGCATAGGGATTTGCTAATTGACAGCTTTTAAGCTGCTAGGGAACGAGGAAAGAACTTATTTCTCCCTGTGTCACCAGCAGTGCACTTTATTTACTTGCACGTAGTTCAAAATATCCTTTTTTTGTTTACGAAATTAAAATTCACTTGCTCATTTCCTTGGATTGAGCACTGCTGGTTGTCCTGAAGTAATTTATTTTCTAGTGGTATTTTGTGTTTCTGTCAGAAAACTTCGCCTTCCTGTCCCTTGTACCTGGCACATCCCAGGTTTACAGAGGTTACTTAGGGATTTTGGGGTTGGTTTTTCCTCCACCTCCCCACTGGAAAATAAAAATATAACTCCAAACCCTCCCTTGTAGTGAATTTCCCCCCCCCCAAAAAATATCCTTAAACCCCTCCTCACGTGCAGCATTTCTCCTCCTCTGCCTGCCAGATGTTGATGATCATTCAGAAATGGGTTTGAGGAAATAAATCAGCAGCACCCAGCGAGTGTTTATCCAACAGCTGTAAATTTTAATGACTTCCCTATTTTGATGCCCTTGTTGAGGTTTTTCTCCTCTTTATTTAATTGGAGTTTCCTTGTCTCAGTGGTTTCTGCTATAAAGGAATCCTGGTTTCCAGGGTGTTCCTGCTTTATGATAAGGGAAAATGAATTAAAATTAATAGAATTATGGGAAGAGAGGAAGAACCTAAAAAAAAAAAAAATCAAAAACCCCACCCCCAAAATCCCAGCATCACCCAAATGATGGCCCAGGGCAGAATTTCTGGATAAGATCAAAAAACAAACTCAGCTTGGTTAAATGTTTTTCCTCCTCATGGTTATGTGATTTCTCTGGGTCTTCTGCTGAATGATGAATAATGACAAAAATACTGCATTTAAAAAAAAATGTAATAAAGGTGTGAGCTCTGATGGGTTTAGGGAGTGTTTTATCCCTAATCTAGGAAGAATAGTTTCCTTTTAGGGTTTTAGTTTCCTTTTTTTGGGTTTGGTTTAGCTTTATTATTTTTTTGTTGCTCTGGATGATTCTTGTCCCAGCTATGGGTGCAGAGAGATGTTCAGGATTCTGGATTTCCTCCCAGGAATCTCCACAGTGAAGGATTTTGGGTGCTTTATCCCTCTTTCAGTGAAGAGTTGGAAATACCTGATTTAATTCTTCTATTCTCACAATTACACCTGATATAAGGATGGGGGGGAGGTTGAGTGTTATCCCTGATCTAATTTGGAATAAGGAATATAATTGTTGTTGACTAAAACAATTCCTGAGCTTTGGCAAGTTGGATTAATGATTTTCAGCAGGAAAAAAAAATAGGCATGAAAAAGCAATTTTAGGTGCTTCAGTTTTGGCTGGCACATTAAAAAAAATGACTTTGCACAGAGCCCAAACTCCAGTGCCCTTTTTTTCCATATTTAAATCTCTTTTAGGAGGAATTCAGGCTTTAAATTAGGTGTGACCAGGGATCAGGGGGATGAGCTCTGCCTGTTTTGGGGAAGTTCCCATTGTGACCTTTTATTTTCCCTCCCTGGGATTATTTCCCGTGGCTCTTCCTGCCTCCAGAGGGATGGGAAATGCTGATTCTCCTGCTTCTCCTGCTGGCAGGAAGGATGGCTGGGAGTGTTAATCCTGAGCTGGAAATTTGGGAATTCCCAGAGGGCAAATCCTCCCCTCCTCCTGTGCTGCCCTGGGGGCTCAGCAGGTCCCAACCCCTTTTTACCCTCCCCGATTTCTGGAGGCTCTCACAGCAAATCCTTCCCCATCTTGAGGATTTGAGGTTTTTCCAAAGGGCTGATGTGGCTCCTATGGAATAATAACGATGCCATGGGGGCGGGGAGCAGGACTTGCACGGGGGGAGGTTTTGGGGAGCAAGCAGGGAATTAGAGCTGGAAAAAGGAGCCTCCCGAGGCAGATCACAGCAGATCAGCGTTGCTTGGCAGCTCTGCCAGCAAGCCCCAGCCACTGGGGTGCTGTTTGTGAAGGATGATGTGTGCTCAGACTGCTCTGCTGGGTTGCTGAGCCCTGGATTCCTGACAGGCACACGGCAACAGGGAAATTAGCAATGGATAAAGTGAATTAAAGCTAATAAAAACGAGCGTCCGGCTGGATAATCCCTCCGTAACAGCCCGGCTTTGCAGTTTGGGGAATATCCAGCGTGGGAAGGTGGTTCATAATGCCTTGGGGAGGAGAGCCTGGGCTGCTGATGCTGGAAGATTTTGGCCCGGTGATGCCCAGAGATGGTGGGGATGCTCAGGGCACTGAGCTCAGGTGTTCAGCAGCTTGAATTGGAGAGTCAAGGTTGTCTTGGTGAGGAGAATTTTGAGGTGGAACTGAGCAGTGCTCCCTCCACGGATGGGATCTGAGGGGATGCTGCCCCTGCATGAAAGCAGGGAAGGCTGAGTGCCTGTGGTCATCCAGGAACTGGGAGAGGGGCTGGAAGTTGGGTGTGGCTGCAGGGGAGAGAGGAGGGTGCAGGGCAGAGCCCTGAGCCATCCCTTTGGTGGAGAATGCCCAACAAAGCCCTTCAGGTTCTTTGTTCCCTTCCCCCTCCTGCCTTTGACCTCTCCCCCAAAGCTGCGCCGGCTGGAAAACGTTTCTCTGCTTGTGGTTTCATCCTTCCCATTTACACCCAGACGGGATCTGCTTCGATTTCTCCCTGTTTTTTTTTTCCTCCAGCACCAATTTCAGAGCTCCTGGCTCTGTCCCACTCCTGCCACCGACTCAAACCCTGCGTTTGACCAAAGCATTTCTCTGCTGTTTTGGCTGGGACCTCTCTTGGGACAGATCCCCAGATTCTCCAGGGCTTTGGGGACTGGATTTGTGAGTGTTTTTAACCAAACCCGACCTTTGGAGTTATGGATTTGAAGAGATGAGCCCTGAGAGCCTGACCACTCGAATAATCCGAGCCACACTTTTCCCCAGCGAGGGCTGCTGGGGAGTGAATGGTTCTTTCCCTCCTACATAAAAAGCAGGCGCTCTCAAAGCCAGCTCCTTGTAGCTTGTAATTTTGCACCTATCTTAGCTGTGCTTTGGCTGGGATTTATGGCACAATATAAGTTTATTTTGGATAGCATCTTTCACACAAACACTGCCACTTGAAGGCTTTTCAGAGGCAAATAAAAGCGAGGCAGCATAGAGTACAAATTAGGGAGAGAGGTGCTTTGGAAGTGTGGGCCGGGGAATACATTTGAGGCTGGCAAATGAGGGAGGGAAAAGCTGGAGCACGGGAGAAGCAATATATTTAATTTGGAGGGGTTTAGAAACGAGCAGAACAGCTGTGGAGTCATGTGAGAGAGACTGGGGGCGAAGGTGTGCACTTGGTGGACAGGGTTTGAGGATGGAAGACAGCATTCCTGAGAGAGGGAGCAGTGGGAAAGCTGGAACAGAAAGCTGGAATAGAAATCTGGTGGAAGCACACTCTCACCAGCTGCGTGTGTGGTGATGGAGCAGAGCTGGAGCTGAGGCTCCTCCGGGTGTGGTGTCTGTTCCCCAGTGACAGCTCTGATTTGCAATTTCCTGCTAAAACAGGCTGTGGGTGCTGCTCCAGCCTCCACGCAGGGCTGCTGGAATGTCTGTCTGTCCCTGCTGGAATATCTGTCCTGTGCCTGGTGCCACTGGCACAGAAGTGAGGGAGCTGAGGGCTTCGGCAGCGGAGCTGTCACTGCTGTCATACCGAGCTGCCTCTGCCGTGCAAGGACAAACCGAGCCTTGCTGAGATCTCGGACACCTCCGAGCCCGTCACTGCAGAAGGCTCTGAGTGAAGCCTCTCCTGCCCTGTGAAACCCCTGGATTTAGGGAGCAGGGGCTCTGCTGTGTCTGAGTGAAGCCTCTCCTGCCCTGTGAAACCCCTGGAACAGAGAGTAGGGGCTTTGCTGTGTCTGAGTGAAGCCCCTCCTGCCCTGTGAAACCCCTGGAACAGGGAGTAGGGGCTCTGCTGTGTCTGAGTGAAGCCCCTCCTGCCCTGTGAAACCCCTGGATTTAGGGAGCAGGGGCTCTGCTGTGTCTGAGAGAAGCCTCTCCTGCTCTGTGAAACCCCTGGATTTAGGGAGCAGGGGCTTTGCTGTGTCTGAGAGAAGCCTCTCCTGCTCTGTGAAACCCCTGGATTTAGGGAGCAGGGGCTCTGCTTTCCAGGGATGCTGTCCTGGCTAGCGCCCAGGCGTCCCGGTGCCAAGGCTTTGATGCCTCACAAACGCAGGGATGAGGGGGGAATGTGTGAAAGGCCATGAAACCCCCGGTGGCATCGCCCCAGGGATGGCTCTGTGCTCCTGGGGCTGCTCTGTGTGCCTGAGCCGAGTGGCAGCGCACAAATGTAAAATAATGAGGCAGCAGCCGAGAGCGTCGGGGAGCAGGCGGGGAGGAATGAAGATGGATGAGCGTAGCTAAGAGACAATTTGGAAAGGGATAAATACAGGCAACAAGTTACTCACGGCGGCAATTTGTAAGGAGTGCTAAAAACCTTCAGACAGGATTGTTTCACACGGCCTCGCCTTCCACCCGCCGCCTGACAGGGCTCGTGGAGACGGTGCTGATGGATGGCTGCAAACCAGGCCCTGCAGCTGCTGATCAGCTTCACTCCTGTCCTGCTGCTGGGCTCCGAGGGGCAGCCCCAAGGCATGGAAAAGTTGGGGGGATTGAGTGGGAAAAACCTGATCTGGGTGCAGGGAAAAGGAGGGAAGAGCCAGGGGTGCTGAGCAGGTTCTGTGGGACAGGGGGAAGCTGCTGAAAGGGGATTTGGTTGGGGTTTAATGGCCTGAAACACAGGGAAAGATGGGGAGGAGATGGAGAATTTTCCTGCAAAGTAAAATGGCTGAGGGCTTGTCCAGAGAAACTGTGGCTGCCCCATCCCTGGAAATGTCCAAGGCCAGGTTGGATGGGGCTTGGAGCAACCTGGGACAGTGGAAAGTGTCCTTAGGGATGGGACAAAATGGGCTTTAAGGTCCCTTTAAACTCAGACCACTTCACGATTCTGTGATTCTTCACTTGGTGTCGCTTCTCCTTCATCGTGGTTATAATCTGGACTGACCTTCCTACATCACATCCTGGTGCTGACAGGATTCCAGGGAATACCATGATGGCTGCAGCAGCTGGGAGATAAAACAATACACCTATGCATAAAGATATAATTAGATTGAATTCAGCATTTATTTTCCCTTCTGAGGAAGGAGAGGGAGCTGCTGCAAGCAGCAGGAATAGGCAGGAGCTTTGCCAAAGAAAGATACAGAGAACTTGAAATCGGTGTTTTATTGGAAGGGTTTGAGCCAGGTTAGGCCAGGTAGAAGAGGCCACACCAGCTCCAGGATTGTCCCCCGAGTGCTTCACTGACCTTGCTCCTGGAATCCTGCACAGGATGGGTTGTTGCAGTGCTGAGCAAGCAGATCCAGCAGTTCTGTCCCAAAATTTGCTTTTAGTGTGGATTTTTCTTCTGCTGCCACGGCCAGCAGGATGAGGTGGCTGGGGACAGCAAGGTCACTGCCAGCCAGGGCTGCCTGCCCTTTCCCAGAGCTGTGGGTTCCCTATGGAATCAGCTGCCTGTGACTCAGCATTCCAGGGATTTATGGCCCTTCCCTCTCTGTTGCAGCTTCTGATGCTCTGGGGAGAGCAGCCAGGTACCCGGGTGTCCCTCAGGCCTCTTCAGCAGATGCCCCCTCTCTTCCCTGGCAAGACATTCCAGGCAGCCTCTGGATTTAGAGGCCATGGCGAGCTGTGAATCTCAGGGCTGGCATCGTTGAGGAGCTTCAACACAACTGGAAAGCTCAGTTTAGGAGTCTTCCACTTGAAAAAATCAGCAGCGCTGCAGAATTTTCAGGCTGAAAAGTGGTCAGAAGCAAAGAATTCCTGCAGAAATCAGAAAATTTTCTGTCTGTCTCGTGCCTTGAGATGATTTTGGACCAGGTGTAATTCTAGGAAGGACAATGTTCTCAGCTAAACTGATTTATTTGTGGGTGTTCATGTCCTTAATTCATCCGAACTCTTTGATTAATACTGATTTTAGACCCATTTCCACCTCTTTGTCAGCCAACCCATCTTCAAACCTCCTTTTCCAGGAGTATCTGGGTTTGGATTATAATCCTTGCGATGCTTTCCTTTGTCTCAGCTGGATTTTCTGCCTGTGCCAGGCAGAGCTGTGGGGTTTTTGGGTCCAGGGGAGTCATTCCTGCGAGATTTCTGGAATGTGGCAACTGCACTTCTGAAGGCCACTTTATTTCTACCAAATAACTCAAAATAGGCTTTTACTCAGCATTTTGATTTAGGAGTGGAAGGTTTTTGAGCTCCCCTGCTGGGATCGCTGATGAATATTAAATTAAATAAAGAGTGAGTGAGTTTTGGCCCTCGAGTTGTGGCTCTGGCTCCTCTGAGTTGTCACCCTGGGGAAGGAACCTGTTAGAAACCGTGGATTCTGTGATGGTTTGAGCCTGGGAAATGCATCTGGGAAGGGAAATATCCCTGCTGGCTCCGCTGAAAGCTAATTTGGGACATCCTATTCCACGTTTGGATTGCAGATCCCTCCAGCCCTTTTGGGGTATAAACCTAAGATTTGGTCCGTTTTCTCTTCTGACTTCACCTGTTTGGCCGTTGCTCTTTGCAAACTGCATTTTCCTTTTCCTCACCCCATGTTTGTCCCTCTTCCTGTCCCTCCCATTAATTGCATGATCTCAGTAATGAAACTTGAGGCCTCATGCAGTGAAAATCAGGTTTTACCTCATAAAGCCTCCCCAGTGCAGGGGACAGGAGCTGCCCTTGCCTGGAAGTCTCTTGCACAGGTCCTTTCCTATATCTGATATTCCCATACTTTGCTTATTAACCCTCTTTCTATTATTCTTCATTTCCCTTCCAACCTCGTGTCCTAATCCAGTAAAAATCCCAGGGCTGCTACAACTATGCAACTTTTGGAGCCTAAATCCAAAAAGCTTTTGCTGTGAAGTCCTGCCTTTTCCTGGAGGGGCATTTTCTGATCACTTTTATGGAAAAATCTGCAAGTTCCCTGGTTGGTTTGGTTTGGTTTTTACCAGGAATTTTTTGCCATCCTGTCAGTGGAGAGAGGAGCAGGCCCAGGGCAGAGAAGTTCTTTATCTGGAAGGGAACACGTGGTGGAAATCAGTGATGTTGGAGCGTTGCACTCCCCGTGCCACAGCCAGCAGACTGACCCTGTTCTTAAATGGTGATTGTGGGCATTCCAAGGGGGATATTGGCTGCAAATGATTCCTGACATAATTAAAACGCAGTCACTGCCTGGGTTTTTATTCCAGGGAACGGGGCTGTGGGCTGGGAGGAAGCTGGGGCTGCTCCTTGCCTCAGTCTTTACCACTGCGATTAATTTTCATTACAGAGGAAATGAAATTCAGCCCAGGAGACCCTCTGCGATTCCCGGGGAGGAAAGTGCCTTGCTTTTATGGCAGGAAACTGCACTTTAAGCTGCTTTTAGATCCCCTTGCAGGCTGGTTTACACTTGAAGCCACAGTTTGTCAGCTGGCAGGTACCTGCTGCTTCCCCTGGGCACCCTTTTGTCTGCCTTTGCTTTCCTCCTCTGGTGTTCATCTCCATGCTCCAGGGCACCAGGCAGCTTCTAATTAATCAGGGTCAGGAAGAAAATTTCCCTGGGGAAAGGTTATTTTCTCTCCACCTGCTTGCGAGGCTGTCGGAGCCTTCTAGCAGAGCTGCTGGGCAGAGAGTGAGTGGATGGTGGGGAAGATGAGGCTCATGCCCAAACCAGCCTGAAAACGTCAGGGCTTGAGCACTTCCCGATATCTCATGGACTTCTGTGGCCTTCCCTGCTTCTTCTGAGCTGACTGCAGAGGCACTGGAGCCAGCTCTGATCAGCTGGGAAGTGCTGCCTGGTGGGGCAATGAGGTGCCAGGGGAGCTTTGGAGGAGTTTCTGCGGAAGGGTGGGGGGAATTTTATCCAGCTGGCAGCAGAGCCGGTTTGCTGAAGGCAGGAATTCCCTCATGCATAGAATTCCCAGTAGCAGTGCTCCAGAGGCAGGCAGGATCAAGGGGGAAAACTCCGGGATGGGGCTGGTTTTAGTTTACACCTTGGTGATGGTCACCAGGGGAGGCTGAGACTGAGAATGGCAAGTTTTTTATGCTTTAGAGGAAAAGGGCTGAGCTTATCTGCTGCTGCTCCCTGCTTTGCAGGCAACCCCATGTTGGATTTACCCATCTCTTAGGGGTATAAAAACATCTCTCTCCTGTCTGGGGCACTCACAGCAGCTCAAAACCCTCGGCTGAGCAACTGCTCCCAAAAGTCTGAAGGTCCTGCTCCCTCTGAGAGCACCAAACTCTTAATTTTAGGTGCTGTCTGCATAATGGGCATTTTCTGTGCTGGGAAATCTCACTGTGGGGGGCAACAGTGAGGGGAAAATAGGATTATTCTGTATTTTTACCAATGGGATGACTTGTCATAGCCACAGGGGGAATTTGATGGAGATATGAGCACAATTCTCTGGTGTCTCTATGGAATTTTTAACCCTCTGGTTGTTTCTGCCAGTACAGAAAATTTTATTCCTCAGCCTGTCCTCTCTAATCCCAGGGGAAAGTCAAGTTTTCCTCTCTCAGGTTCCAAAAATATGGAGCTCAAGTTTTCAAAGAGCTGCTCCCATGCCCCGCACCCCCACCCAGTGCTGAGGACAGGGTGTTTCAAGGACTCTTTCAGCTGCCTGGAATGAATCCCAAATTGATCCTTCAAACACTTCCCAAGCAGCAGCTTATTTGGAGTCAGGGGCTGGGAGACCCTTGAAGATGAGTTTCATGGAATTAAAATTTGGTTTCCTCCTCAAACAGCAGCTGCCCCAAGTTCTGCATTAGCACAGGGACAGATCTTGCAGAACTCCAGCTTTTAGGATGGAGCTGGAATCCATCCCACCCTGATCCACTGATTTCCCTCCTTTCCCTTTTGGATTCCAGCAGAGTCAGCACCTTCACCCACCTGATTCTGGTGCTGTTGCCTTTGTGGGGGGGGGGGGTCAAGCTTTGCTTTTTCTGTTTGTTCTCTCATCCTTGCTGGCACAGAATTTTGGATACAGCAACGTCTCTGGTCAGGGATTTATTTTTTGTTGGCTCGGGCAGATTCCCACTGCGTTGGTGATGCAGCAGGAGAGGAGCTGCAGAGGTTTGGAGCTCCGAGGCAGGCTCTATCCAGGCTCTGTGGATGGCTGAGTGATTTCCAGGAGGGAATGGGCTGGCTCAGGCAGAGATGCTGGAGAGCTTTGGGATGTGAGGGGTGGATGAGCAAGGGGAGAGCTGCTGTTATAAATCCAGCGGTCAGCAAAGGCAGTGCCAGCTAAAAACCCCAAATGAGGTTTCTTGAATTGCAAATGAGGTGTGTATGGGTCCTATCCCAGTGGAAAAAAAAAACAACCTTTCTGTGCCCTTTTACTGAGGTCCTCTTTCTGTTCATAGAATCCTAAAATGGTTTGGGTTGGAAAAGACCTTAAAGCTCACCCAGTTCCATGGGCAGGGACGCCTCCCACTATCCCAGGCTGCTCCAACCTGGCCTTGGGCACTTCCAGGGACGGGAAATCCAGCCCCAGTCCTTGCCCAGGTGTGATCCAGGCTGTGCCCTGGGTCCTGGCAGGGGAAAGACCACGGAGGATTTCTTGTGAGAGCTTCCCTGGCCCAGCTCTGACTGGCAGCTGCAGCGAGGTGAAATCTCGTCTCCCTGGTATTAAACTTAACCTTTATGGGTTTCACTTGAAACAGCTGTGGAATTACTCTGCCTGTCCTTTAACCTGGGGAGGGGTTTTAAGAGAAGGGTTTTTGTTTAATGCTTCAGTCCGCTCAGATTTACTGAGGAGATGGGAGGGAGGCAGGTGGGGAAAGGAGAGGTGGTGGAGGCGGCACTCAGTGACAAGAGCAGGGAGTTTTCAGGGCCTGCATTGATTTGGGCCGGGAGAACACTGGAACATTCTGGGAATTTGCCTGGTTTGGGAAAGGAATTCTTTTTCTTCCCTATTTGGGGAGACTAAGATAGAAATTTGCTGCTCTGGGCATAGAAAATATTCAGGGAAGCTAAGCAGAACTGATACAGGCCAGTACAGAATAATATGGAATAGTTGTGCCTTTTCCTTCCTCTTCAGGCCCAAATATTCCCTTCAAAATCTTCTCCGCTGCCCCGTGCCAACTTTCCACTTCATGAGCTGCACCACACACACACAAATAATTGATCAAATCCTCCCCCAATTCCACAGCCTCAGGAAAAAACCCAAGCCTTGAGCATTGGTACCCTCTGAGTATCACTGAGTGTCCCCACTTCCTGCACTGGAGCCCGTTATCTTTAATTAACACTCCTAAATTCCCTTTTCTCTCCTTCCCAGACCAGTTAATAATTCTTGGATCTCATTAATGTTTTTATTTTTGTCAGCAAATTCACATTTTCTTTCCAAGTCCGACTTTTGAACAAATAATGAGTCTAATTTATGCTTGTAAAAAAGGAGCTGACCTTCTCAGCTTTATATTGCAATTTAAAATTTAAAAAGAAAAAAAAAACAAAACTGGGGGGGGAAGGAGTGCTGGAAAGCGACTCCAGAAGTGGCTGGAAGAACTGAAACGCTCGTTTGCCTCATCAGTTCTTGGATTTTTGCATAAATTGCCTGATTTTGGCCCCTCTGGAGTGGGAGCCAAGTGTCCCTGCAGCACCAGCCCCACCGTGAGTCAGCAGCATCTGTCACCATGTCCCCACCTGGCCAAAAAGTCCCTGCTGTGCCTTTGGAGGACGAGGCAGGAGCTGCCAGGGCTCAGCACAGAGCAGGGATCTGTTATTAGAGACTTCGAACTTGAAATCCCACACCTTTAAATAGCTGCGAGGTGAGCAGAGGAGGGAAGGGCTCGGTTGTTCACCTGTGCCGTCCTCAGCCAACCCTCAGCGTTTGGAGGTGAGGAAGGGGCTCTGCTGGCACACTGCAAACAAATGGGCACGGAAACCGTGGAGCTGGAGAGGCTGGAATAGATTTTTCCAGGAGATTTGAAGCGCGGGGGAACGCGCTCAGCGCCTGGGATGTGAAAGAGGTTTTGAATTTTGTGTGCTGGGGGGATGCACCCTGGCTCAGGAGGGGGCACAAACCCAGGGGACGCTTGGCTGGGTGCAGCACGAGGTGCAAAAGAAAAAAGGGATTGCAAGAGGCCAGTCCCACCTGCAGGGACCTGCTGGGGGAAAAAGCCCCTCTGCGGTGGCTGCCAGGCACCTGCAAGGGGCACGCTGGCATCCTGCTGCCCACCCTGAGCCGCCCAGGTGGGGTTTGTGCCCTCCTCCAGCTGCAGAGCGCTGCTCCCGAGGGCAGTGCCCGGGATTTGTTGCCAGCTTCAGCTCTGCATCCGAGCAGAGGCACCAGGGCCAGGACTGAGAGCGCGGCTGGGCTCAGCTCTGCTGCAGCCAGAGCTCTGGAAGGCAGGCGAACGAACGGGGCGGTGAAAAGAAGCTGCGGTTTGGGGGGGGCTGGGAGGGGACACTCGGATAAAAGTTCATTGGAGAGGGGATTTTCAGCATCTGGAAAAGCTGATGGATTCTATTGTTTAGGCCAGGGCTGCTGGAGGAGAGGTTTTATCTCCAAAATGTGGCTGAAATGGATGGAGAGAGTTCACAAAGAATATCCAGGGATAGGGCTGTACACAATGCAAAAGAGCTCAGAGCGGGGCTGCGTCTGCCTAAGCTCTGTGGGGCTGAATTTAATGATAATCACTGACCCTGCGTTGCTTCCTGGGGCTTGTTTTCATCCTCTGACACCCCACAACCCTGTGGGTAATCAGGGCAGCAGCCGGGCTGCTCTCCCTGCCCTGATCAGCACCACGCTGTGTTAATGGCAGGGTCTGTTCCTGCTGTTTTCCTCAGCTTAATTTTACCTAAACCTCCGGTTCAGCTGCTGCAAGAGCAGCCCGGGAGCAGAAATGTGCAGGTTTTCCTTCAGTGCCCTGTCCTTGTCCCAGGCAAGAGCCAGCTCAGGGTGTTTGTGAGGACGTGCAGAGCTGTGGCATCGCTTTGGGGCTCTCGGTGGGTTTGGGGTGTCCTTTCCTTTCACCCTATAGGTTCCTAACAGGGTTTTTGCGTAGCTTGGGGCAGCACAAGGAAGTCAGGCTGTACCTGGGGAAGGTGCTGCTGCTTTGTCAGCTGTGCTTGCTGCATTCCCCTGGCACTGAACGAGCTCTCCCCGAGAGCTGGGCTCTTGCAATTCATCCCTCCGGGCAAAGCCCAGCTCCAGCAGTGGGAAAGCCGAGCTTTGCAAAGCCTCAGCCTTCACTCACAGCCCCGGTGGTGCCAGTGCCCTTGAGCTCTGCTCCTGCAGGCACATCCCTGCTGGGAGCAAAGAACGCCCTTGGAGCCGTGCAGCTGAGCCTCTGCAGGATTTTGGGATGTCAGATCTCAGCCCCAGGCTGTGCCAGCACGGAGCAGTGCCCGGGGGAACGTGCAGCTGTGGTGGGTCTGACAGCAAAGCCATCCACACAGAGCGTAAAAAAAAGAAAATTTCATGTTTTCCATCCTAATATTTGGCTGTCGCCATGCCGGGGCAGATTCCGGCAGAGGAATCCTGTCGGGGAGAGGCTGGTGGGGGAGCTGATGCCAGACCCCCGAATCGTTTCGTGATGTGGCAGAGCTGAGGGAGTTCAGAGGCAACAAGGAAGGAAATCAGAGATAAAAGTGCCGGGGCAGATAAGAGGTGCGAGGCTGAGCTGACAGGAAACAAGGCCGGGTTTAGGCTGGAATCAATGGCCGGGGGGGATGGAGATGGGATTCACGCCGGGTGGGCTGAAGCAGATATTACCCACCCTACAACTCACATGTGCAGGAGAATTAAGGACTTTGACTTCCCAAGGCCTGACAGAAAGGGGGGATTTGCAGCAGATAAAGTCAACTTGCATAACTCTGTAAAGGCTTAGAGGAAGGGGGAGAAAAAATTTCTTCTTTTAACTGGCAGCTTTTCCCACATTTTCGCTTTTGTTCTGCCCTCTGTAATGTGAGGAACCATGCTCCCGGTGTTGGGAGATAGCTGCATTTTTATTTTAGCTGCATTTTGGTGCAGTATCCAACCAGAATTTCAGTTCTTGCCGTGCTCCCATTCCTCCTGTGCCTGTCTCAGGTGAGATCCATGCCTGGGACCCTCTGCTGAGCTCTGGAGCACAAAAACACCCTTTGGCACAGAGGAATGGCTTGTCTTAGACTTTTCACCTGGCTCCTAGACCCACCTTTAAACTCTTGGAATAATATAATATAAATAAGGAAATATGGAGGGGGGTGGTCCAGGACGTGCAAATTTAGAAGTGTTGAGGTCCAGCAAAATCCAGGAGGAAGGAATCTGGTTTTTCTGAGCATTTTTGATGTGCTCTAGTGGGGAAAGGACACTCAGAAGCCACCACGGCACAGGGAAGGTGCCTCTCCCAGTGTAAGGAAAATGTTTGCATAAGAGGTTTTTTTTTTCCTGTTGCCAAATATTTCTGCTCCTGCAGGTGAATCAGCTGAGCAGTGTGAAGGCCTCTTGAGCAGAGGCTTTGGCTGAGGGCTGTGGCGGGATGATGAACATTCCCGTGACTTTTCTAACTGGGTTGGGAAGAAAGTGGTGGAGAAACATCCCCAAGGCCTGGCCGTGGGTCAAGGAGAAGAGGAGGACAGTGCAGGGACGAAGATGAACTTCTCTGAGGGGGTGGGAGGGAGCCAAAGACAACAAGGGGGTTCACCAAAGATTTTATCTCATCCTTCCAGAGGGACATTTGGCACCCTGGAGGGAATGCTCGAGTGTTATGTGACTTACAAGGAGCCAGCCTGTCGCTGTTCTCCCCATGGATGAGTAGAGAAATGGCACAAAGTCCAGGCTCAGGGATAGATGGAAGTGCTTTAATGAACTCTCAGAAGGCTTTTATATGTTAGGTCACAAAAGTGTATTTAAGGGCATAAGGTAATTGGTTTTTTGGCCATCCACCCCCTAAGGGGATTGGTCAAGTTCTAACACACCCATCTCTGAGTGTTTTTCTGGTTAGAACCATAACAATTCTGCAAAACAACCTGCAGCTGCAAGAAGTTCACAAAACTGTAACATTGCTTTGAGTTACTTGCCTGGGAAAGACAGAGCTCTCACAAAAATGCTGCAGAGAGCTGAAGAAACTCGCTGCTGGAGCTTTTTCAGCATCCATACAGCCCAGCTGAGAATGTCCCTTCTGTCCCCGCATGGGCACCCACACAGCAGGAGCTCAGCTCCAAAGGGCTTTTCCTGCCTTGACTGGCTTGGCAGGAAAACTGAGACAGATTTTTGGGGCTGCCCAGGAGGCTCAGACAGGGACAGAGCTGGAGTGTGACGAGGATGAGGAGAGGCTCTGGCATCCCCAGCCTAATGAGCTCTTGTGCAAGGAACACATTTCCTTTCAGCTCAGCAACACACCCGGGATTTTTGGTTTTCCCCCCTTTGCCACTTGATCCATCCAGCTCCTTCCCCGGCAGGCACAGGGCTGGTGGAGCAGCCCCAGCCAACCCCTGATCGAACATTCCCAGCTTCTGGCTGAGCAGAGTGGAGCAGGGCAGATGTCTTTGGGCAGGACACAGAGATCCTCCTGTTTTCCTCGGGGGGAGGAGGAGGGATGGATGGATGGATGGGTGGGCAGGAGAACCCTGTGAGAGGCCCATTGCTCCTGTGGGATGGGTTGTGCCGCTCCTCTCAGGGCAATGTCCTCTGGCAGCAGCGGCTCCCTCTGCTCTCGGGCTCCGGGAAATTCTCCTTTGGCCTTTTCATTTCACACTGGCTGAGGATGACATTTCCAGAGCAGCCCATGGAAATCAGGTGCTGCATCCCAGTGGGAGCTGGAGCTCGGCTCAGGGATAACACTTGGATGAGCTACTGAGGCTGCCTGTGCCTCTTCCCCTGGATAACCACAACAGCTGAAAATCCGATTTTTGGGGCTCTTCTACACCTCCTTTGTACCCTCAGCCCTTTGTGCCACCACAGGGGTTTTTGGGATGTGCTGTCCCACGCTATGGGGGTGCAGGACTGAGCGACACCAGCGTGGAAGGAGCTCTGTGCTCTTTGCAGGGAACCTGGGAGATGGATATGTGGGAATGAGAAGTGTTTCTCCATCTCACTTCACCCATCTGGGGCAGGGCTGATGAATTTCCTTCTGCCTGGACTCCTTTTGGCTGGGTGAAGCTTTCCAGATGAGCTGCATCCCTCCACAGGCAGGGTGAGGCTGTAAGAGCCTTGCTCCAGCAGCACCTGCTTTTGTTGTGGGAGCGTTAAGCACCTAACACAAGGTCTGGGAGCAGGATTTTGTACCCCTGTGACAGGAGTGCCAAGCAGAATTAATAATGAACAGCCCGGGTCCTGCTGGTGCTGCAGAGGAGGAGGGGAAGCAGCTGTTGTTTGTTTGCTTTGAGGGCTCACAGGAACAGGAGGCCATAAACAGTTAAATTCCTGCTGGCAGCTGGGGCTTCTCCAGCACCTCTGTTCCCCCCCCTGCAAAACTCGATGTTTTTCTGTCCAGTGCTTTGATCAGAGGCACAACACAAACGACACCTTGATGATTACTCACATTTTCAAACGCTGTCCAACAGCAAGAGCTGTCATCTTTTGTAAACCCCCCTGGGCTGCCGTGGCTTCGTGGCCCCTCTCAGGATTTCTTTGGCTCTCTGGGAGATGTGGATGAGGAGCTGGGTTTGGTTTTTTGGGTTTTTTTTTTTGGTGGCTGGTCAAGTAATTTCTGATCAGTGAATAAAAATAAGAGCTGCTTGAGAAGTCAGGGAAAAGCTGGGGATCAATGGGATGTGAAGTAGTTTTTCCCTCAAGGGGGGCTGAGTGCTTCCAGATGAGGGTTATCAGTGGATAAATGAGTTGAGGAGGTCAGCTCAGCCCTGCTGCAAGAATGGCTTTTTCCAATTCAGGACGTGATTTAATTAGACCCCTGAAACTGCAACAAGACAGCGCTGAGTGGATGGATATTGGACAAATAAATATTATGGGAGGCCACTTTCAAGTTGACTGAGATGATTCATAAATTAGTGCTAAAGTTGTTGGGCAAATTGCTTCAGCTGGGGGAGAGACAAGGAGGGAATTTTGTGTGTGGATTCGGGATTAGCAATCCCCAGCAGGCTGGGGGTGGGTGGGGCTGGATCTTTGCTCCTGGATGCCAAAGTAAATTCTGGGTGCAGCAGAAGAAAATCTTGAATTGGAGATCACAACCCAGAAGTGGGAACTGCTGAAAGGAAGATTAACTGATATTCACAATCGCTGTTGTGATTGCAGGTCGCAGCTCTGTGTGTTTTCGGAACAAAGTGCTGGCTCAGGGAAATATTTCCATGTTGTTCTGTGCTTTCTCCATCCACACTCTGAGCTCTGCTCACTGCTAATTAAATGCTTAATTATGGGGGTGGAAGCACCTGTGTGCCTTCCCTGCCTTGGAATGCTGGATATGATGGTTCAGGCTCCACAGCCACTTCCAGACAAGAGAGGATTGGCCATTTGCTGCAGCGTGGGGATTGCTGCCTTCAACCCAAACCCTCCTGCACCCTCACCCTCTAAACCAGCCTGACCTGAGCAGGCTCCTTTATCCTGAAAACCTCTGCTTCTCCTTCCATCGCCCATCTCCTCTTCCTCTTCTCCTTTTTGAGGGTGGCCACCCAATTCCTCACTCCTGTGGGCAGCTGGGGCTCCTGCAAACCAACAGGAGAGGGCTCATTTTTCAGGGAAGTGGTGCCTTGCAGCATCCAGCTGCCCTCTCTCCCTCCCCCCATCACCTGCAGCCCACCTTGACGGATGGGGATGCTCTGAGGAACTGCTTCAATTTTTTTACTCCTTCCTATAATCCATGGCTGCAGTGCCAAATGCTTTAAAGCTGCTGCTGCTCCATAGATCACCCCAAAGTGGTGAAGTCCAGTTAATAACAGCCTGGAAAACGCCATCAATCAGCAGAGGGAAAACATCTCCCAGCAAACTCCTTAGTGCCCAGTGTGGCTGTTTGTGGCAGAGACTGATGGTGCTGCGGTGCTCTGGGGGCTTTTTTTTCCCTTTCACGCTCTCCCTAAGCCCTTTATCGGGGTTTTTCTGATCGAGGCAGCTTTCTTGGGGCTGGAATTCTTCCCCCTGCCCTGGAGTTTCTGCTGCACTCTCAGCCTGATGTGTGCAGAGGCTGTTCCTGTCCCCAATAAATGCAGAGTTTTATGTTTTAGACAGTTCTAAGCGCTCCTGCTCAGGGCTTCCACCTCCCTGCCTGGCTCCTGCTCGCCGATCTCTCCTGTCCTCACATGGGTTTCTCAGCTGGTGCCCGCACATCATTTCATCGGTCACAGCCACGAGCTCTCAGCTGCTGAATGCCACAACTGCCAGGAGCCAGAGCAGCGATGGTAACACCTGGCAGGTGATTTTTGCCTCCCTCCCTGTGCAGGCTTTTTTCTTCCCTGCATCACTCCTGCCGCTGCTGCAGCTGTCTCAGGGTGGGGAATGGCAGCGGGGAAGGGAGTTTTCTGTGCGTTTGTATTCCGGTCCCTGGCAGGGGTCAGGGTGCCACCGTGCTCCCAGTGATGAGGGAGGCAATGTGAGAGCCATGCAGAGGCAGAGCAGGAAAAGGAATCTTTATTTGGGCAAAATGAGGACGGGGATTGCCTGGTGCTGGTTTCCTCTGAGGGATGGAGCATCTACAACCCAGAGCTGCGTTCCTCGTCAGTTCCTGGCTGTGCTGTGCTCTGCGTGCACACCCCCACAATCCCTGTGCTGGGGGGTGCAGAATCCTGCTCTCGGTGATCCAAACCTGCCAGGGTCACACAAACAGGGGTTTCTTTGGGAGGAACTCAGCTTTGTCCCTTGATAAATGTTATGATGGACTCAGTTTATTCTGGAGCCAGACTAAAGCTGTGCTGGAGGATCAATACTGAGAGTTATCCATGTGCCAATAATCCCACTGGATAGGTTATTTGGGGTTTTTCTCCTCTGGGAACAGACCCCCGTGCAAACACATCCCTTCATTCCCTGTATTCCAGCTTCCAGCCCTGCCTGTGCCTGGCCAGACAAACCTGATTTTCCTCCTGAGGGAGCTGCAGGAGCCACAGAGGCCCGGGGCAGCTGTGCTGAGAACACTTGCAAAGATTGCTGAAGAGGGAAAAAGTGGAAACAAAACTTCTGGACAGAGATCCCGATGCTCCTGGCCTTTTTCTTTCACATTTATTTCCTTTCTCCCAGCTGCAGCCCCTGCTCTGCCTGCTCTGGGATGGGTTAATAGCTTATTAATGCTCTGCCTCGTAGCAGCGTGTTTGGGATGGCTCTGAGTGCACTCTGAGTTATCGGGAGCAGGTTTTAATGGCTGCATCGCTCCTCTGGTGTTCGGGGGATGGATTGTTCACTCACCTTAAACAGCCCTGAGCAAAGACCTCCAATCTCTTTAAGTGCCTGCTATTGGAAGTCAGCAGTGCCCTGGTGATCCAAGCTGGATCTGGAGATCTTTGTGTGCAGGATAAATAACCACACGCTTAAGCCACTTAATTAAGAGCTGCCTGTGCCTCGTAGCAGGAAAACTTTGTGCTGGTTGTGTCAGCGTACAGGGAGATGAAAAAATCCATATCAAACACTGAACAAATCCCTCTGGGTTTATCTAAGTGTCTCCGGGCTAAATGCCACGGCTCAGGCTTCTCCAGGAGGTCAGGAAGGAATTTTACCTTCCCTTCATGTCCGTCCTCTCCCAGAGTTGCATTCCTGGCTGGACAAATGTGCCCGAGGCTCCTGTGGCACCAGCTGGACAAGCTCTGGAATATCTGAGTTGATTGCTTTGTTTTAAATAGGAAAATAAAGAGAAAATAGCACAGAAGGAGAGGGCTGTGACAGGGACAGGGTTGCTGTTCCCTTCTTTCAAGTCTTGTTTCAATTAGAGCAGGTATCAGAGACTGAGGTATTAAATCCAAACCAACTTCCCTGGATCCCCAAGCCCTTCCCACAGCTGATCTGTGCAATATTTCCGCTGTCTTTGTTCTGCTCTGGGAACTGACCACTCAGCCTGATGCTGAAACATCCTCAATCAAGCCTGGACCCGAATCCAAAGCCCTCTTTTATCCCTTTCCTCCTCTCTGTCTCTGCTACTTTGCTGAGGAATGAGCTTGTCCACCACACTTGGGAACAACTCTGCTGAACCCCCCTGGCTCCAGAGAATTCCACCCTAAACCAAAGCAGCTCCCTGCTGTTGGTGGGTGGCAGCACTGCAGAAACCACCTCTGCATCCCATCCTGGCCAGATGCTCTCCTTTGACAGCTGAAAAATGATCCATATCCCACAAAGACATAGGAAATCCTCTAAAACTCATTTCTCTCTTCCCTTTCCCCTCTTTGCTTGATCCATCTCCCAAAACCCCGCTGCCCTAAGGTCCAGGATCAGGGAAATCTCCATGAAATCTGCACCGAACCTCATTTTTTTCCAAGGAAAACCTCTGTTGGGTGACTCTGGAGCTCAGCTTTTAGCAAACAGACCCACACTTGATTGCTCTTTTGTCTTTACAAAGGCAGCAGCAGGGAAGTGGCTGAGCCAGTAATGTACTCGTCTGTGTCATTATTGAGTAACCATAAATAAAGCAGGTAATAAAAGCAGTCTTTTTTACTCTCTCTTTTCAAACAGTGACAGGAGCTTCCTGGAAAATTACCTTTTTACCTTTTTCCTTTCTCTTAGAGCACAAGTTAAAAGGGTTTTGGTATTTCTCGACATCTAATAAACAACCACTTTCCCCTCATTTTCCCCGTGCTGAAGTGGAGGTAATGAGTGCATTTTATCATTGTTCTCCGGAGAAGAGCAGGAATCAGGGAACTGAGGGAATAGGGAGAGGCAGCTCCTTCCATCCCCACAGTCTGGTGCTGTAGGGAAGTCAGACGTGGTAATTCCAACCTTCCATCCCAGAGAAAAGCAGCTCTTGAGAATGACTAAAATTGATCCACGTTATCCATCAAAAATGGGATGGGAGGGGAAACTGCCTTTGAGATTTCCCTGCAATACAGAGAAAGGAAAATATGTAAATAACCCCTTCAAGATCCCCAAAGTGCTGTCCTGATATCCCACCAGGAACAGGCTTTAGAGGGAAAAAGAAGGTTCAGAGGGGAAGTGGCTGTGACACCAGAGGAATTCCGTAATCCCTCTATTCTCCAAAACAGGAATCCTGCTTTGTGTGTAGTATTTAAAAATGAGATTTTTATGTCCCAACATCACTCCTCAGTTCTGACTTGGCAAAAAAAGTCGCTCAGATGGTGTTGTTGAGGCTGTTTTATTAACATTGGATGGGATGAAAAAGCAGGGTGGATTTTGGGGCAGGGGAGGAATCCCCAGTGCACATCAAACCCCCCCTTTCCC